>CM062812.1:753876276-755206696 GCA_031772625.1 Pinus tabuliformis
GGTGGTATATATAGGAAAAATATCTACAAAATAGATCTGAGGGAAGATCTGGGGAAATAACTCTGATTAACCTAACTTATCCTGAAATAAATGTAAGAAATATCTATCTAAGCTGCGCTGGAGGCAGCAGCATTCAAAATGAGGCTTTGAGGTGTCCTTTTGGCTCTGTGCTGTTCATTTGGCCATAACTATGCTTTGGGCTTTGATCCGCTACTCTCAGGTGGATTTATGCGTATTAAACTCTGATCTGATGAGCTTTAAATGGGCCTTTACTGCTTCTTTGACTTGGATGGAGGCCTTTTTATTGTCTATCTGCCTTGGAAATAAAGATTTCCACTGAAAAACATTAACTGATACTCTCTGCCGCAAATCTGATACACTTTAACTTGAATCGGGCCACTTTCCTCCCACTGATACACTTAAAACCGTCAAATCGCCCCTTTTCTGCTATTTTAAGGCAAAAATAGCTGCTGCAATGCTTTCCGTGGCCTTTAGAGGAGTATCGGCGCTTGGCCGATCAAAATATCATCAAAAATGAAGAAATCCTGCAAAAATGGCGGAGGAATGCTCACTGATGGCTTGTTCTAGACCGTGCTCGTTGTCCGGAGCAAATCTGGGCTTTGGAGCGATCAAAAATGGTTGAAAAATGCATGCTTCCTTTGAACTGGAGCACGCACAGGCATAGATATGAATAATATAAAAATAGCCCTTTTTTCCTTTGTAAGGAAAAAGACCACTTTCTACGTGAAAATCACGAAAAACATAGGCGGGAGCGATACTGTAGCTAAAATTAGATCTGGGCCGTTGGATCGCGCGGAGGCAGATCCAACGGCTGTGATTAAATCGCAATATCGCTATCGGCGGGGATCGGGGGATGGGGGCTTTTATATATGTGCGACCTCCGATATAGCGATCGCCGATATCGCTATCGGCGATCGGCTATCGAGGGCGGAGGCTTTATATTATGCGATGGAGTGATGCGAAATGGGGGCGATGCGATATAATCTGGGTCGTTGATCTGAGGGCAGATCGGACGGCTGCTGCGCGATCGCAATATCGCGTCGGCGGAGGTCCATGGGTGTGGGGCTTATATATAATTGCGATGCGATATGCGATATAACATGTATTTTGCGGTAAAACAGGGAATGCGAGTTTTAACGATAAAACCTATGTTTTATGAAAAACTTAGGTTTAAACGATAAAAGGGGTTTTAACGATAGAAATGGATATATGCGGGTATATGGAATATGCGATATGAAGGGCTCCCGATAGCGATATCGCTTCGGATGCGATAGCGATATCGCATCGGAGCATGAGGAATGGGGGCATATATATATGGGGCCAATACTGTTGCCACCTTCGACAGCGATATCCCGTCGGAGGGGGAGAATTCCATCGGAGGAGGGTTTTATATAAAGGAAAAGGGTTTTTATGTAATGGAAGAAGTCCAAATGCATTTGGAAGATGGTTAAGGAGGAAAATGAGGGTTCTTACTAAGTTTCAAGTAAACTTAGTAATTCCCAAGGCAATATTTATGGTTATATTTCAACCAAATGAGGGGATATGTATATAAAGGGCATATTCAACATATTTTTGATAGGGGAAGGGGAAATAAGAAGGGATTTATATAATAGAGTTAGGAATTGATATGGACTTTGTGAAGAAAGCGCTAAGTATAAAAATCTTAGGCTATCAAGGGGAATCATGACTTTATAAAAGAAATATAAGCACTCCTAAGTAAAGCAGATCTTTACTTAGGCAAATGTTATGGAATATGATGAATTTTTGAGATATTAAGCAGATTTTAACATCTTTTAGGGGGAATTAGTGAATGATTTTGGGAAAAGTAAGGAGGGGAAGTTAGTCATGCCTCGCTTGAGTTGCTCCAAGGGAAAATTGCCTTGCACTTGTGATCTAAAGTAGATTAGCACTTTGAAATACAAAATTGATCACAATTCATCATTCTACAACCTCAAAACTGCCTACCTAGCCTACTTACCTGGCATTTTGTCTTCTTTTTGTTTGGGTGCACTTGAACTAGCAAACCCAGCTTTTCAACTTTTCTTATGGCTATCCTCCTATCTAAATCTACCCTTATTTCTTCCAGGGGCTCAGATTAAGCTGTTGAGCACCCTTGATTCTCTACCTAGCTAATAATCTACCAAGATTAAACAGTTTGGTCAGATCTTTATTCTCTGTCTCTACAACAAGCAATTTAAAACTGGGGAAGCCAAGAATAAGCTGTTTGGCCTTACCTTAACTATGAAATCTTTCAAAAATGGAACTTTACATCAAAAATGGAACATATTAGTGGCATTTGAGTTTGCACACTTTCCTAGCCTCTTGTTTGGGGTTCATTTCATTTATTTTTCTCTTTGGCCAATTCTTCTTTTTGCCCTTTGATTATTCTTTTAGGGCATACCCTCTTTACATTTTTTAAATTTTCTGAGTTTTCTTGGAAATATGGAACCTTTGCAGCATGAAAAAGATGACATATTTGGCATTTTAAACAGTCAATCATGAAATATGAAAACCTATTGCAATAGGAGGCTAACAGTGGCTCCACTTGGGGATGGCTTTTCCAGATGAAAAGCCAAGAACAGTAGGTCAGAATGCCTTGATCTTCAATTGTTGCTGTAAACTGAAATTCTCCTTTGCTGGCTGCTATATGATCTGCCTTCTTGTAAGCTGTTATGCAGTATCACTTTTGTGTTGTATTGCAGAAAAATTACAGCTCTGCTTCTTGCCTTTTGGGTGCTTGTAAATATATTCAAATTTGCCTGAGCACTTGCTTTTTGAGATAAATTCAAAACAGAGATCAAATGGTGCATTTGCTTTGATCCTTCCTTCAAAATTTGTTGCGTTATTCCCTTATCGGACTGCTGTAAATAGACATGCTGAAAATACAAATATTAATGTACAAATATAGAGCTGAGCTATATACATCAAAAGGGATCATGATAGTGCTTTAGCATTCGGCCATTGACAGGGCCTACTTCAGATGTGCTGCCATCCAAACTCTTCAGAAAATATGTGTTGTTGCCTTGCACAACATGAATAATAAAGGGGCCTTTCCAAAGGAAATCAAACTTGCCATGCTTTCCTTTGTCCTCTCTTCTTGAGTCCCATCTTAGCACTTTGTTGCCTATGTAGAAATCTTCGGCCTTTGTCCTTTTATCAAACATTTTCTTCAGCTTCTCTTGTAAAACTTGAGCTCTCTGATATACTTCCTCCCTTGTCTGCTGTAAATGAATGGTTTGATTTATCCTCCTTTGGATATCATTAGGCTCAGCTTGTATCTCTTGCAGTAATTTGATAACAGGGATTCCCAAAGATGAAGGGAACTTTGCCTCCATGCCATAGACTAACTCATATGGGCTTGTCCCAATGGATCTCTTGGTTGTCAATCTATCTGCCCATAGGGCATTCACAAGCTTCTTGTGCCAATTCTTTTTGTTCTCCTCCAAGACTTTCTTGATGATGTTGATGAGGCTTTTATTGGATGACTCGGGTAGGCCATTACCTTGAGGATAATAGGTTGTGGAGTGGCCTAAGGAAATGTGGTATTTGTGGCAAAAAATGATCATTTTCTTGGATTTAAAGGCAGTAGCGTTGTCTGTGATGATTTTTTCGGGACAGCCAAATCTGGACAGAATGTTGGTTTCAAGGAATTGGATAATGGTTGAGTCATTGGCTTGCCTACAAGGGATGGCCTCAATCCACTTGGTAAAGTAATCTGTGGCTGTTAAAATCCATTTATGCTGGCCTGAGGATGATGGGTGGATTTCACCAATGAAGTCTAAACCCCACTGTTGGAAAGGTTTCTCAGTTGAAATGGGTTTAAGGGGTAAGGGCAACAACTTTCTTTTGCCTTCAAAGATCTGGCATTTATGGCAAGACATCACAAATTTTTTCACATCAGCAAACAGAGAGGGCCAATAAAAACAGCCCTTAGTATCTTATCAACAGTAGACTTCCAATATAAGTGCCCTCCACAGTCCCCTGCATGAAATTCTTTCATCACATTGTCAGTTTCATTCAAAGTTAGACAATTAAGCAATATTCCTTCATGATTTTTCCAAAATAGGGCACTATCTAAGACACAAAACTTTGATGCTTTCATCTTTAAAAATCTCTTTTTAGTTTTGGACAACCCTGGAGGAGCATGTAGGTTTAACAATATAAAACAAATATCAGCATGCCAAGGTGATTGCAAGAAGGCCTGACTGATCTATGGAGTCGCCAACTCCTATTCGTTGTCCAGTTCATTTATGTCTACGACTTGAAAATTGGTTTCGGACATCAGTTTGGCTAAACCTTGTCCTTTTATCAGTTTAGTGGGCTTTATCTCAATGTCATATTCAAGGATATTGGCAATCCATTTGCCTCTTTTTCCCTCAATTCCTTCTTGAGTTAGGATGTCTTTTACAACAACATTTGGAACATATGCTATCACATGGGAGTATAAAATGTAAACTCTGAAATCTTTGATGGCCTTAACAAGGGCATATGGTTGTTTCTCCATGATTTGATACTTTAAGGGCGCATCCCTAAGGGCTTTGCTGAATAAAGAAATGGGCTTCTCATTTCCCTGGTCATCTTTTTGTAATAGGACAGCAGCAATGGTGTGTTGAGAAGCAAAGGAAAAAATGATGAAATCTTTATCAAATTTGGGGCTAGTGAGGACAGGTGTTTCTGTTAAGGCTGTTTTTATGCCCTCAAAGGCTTGCTTGGCTTCTAAAGACCATTTAACTTTAGAATCTTTCTTGAGCATATTGTTTAACAATCTTATCAGCTCGGCCAAGTTTGGGATAAATCTTCTTAGGAAATTGATCTTTCCTAAAAAAGCTTGCAGTTCTTTGATGTTTCTTGGATAAGGGACTTGAAGAATGGCTTGAATTCAGTCTGGATCAATCCTAATACCATCTTTTGAAATGATATGGCCTAGCAATTTGCCTTCCTCTAGACCAAACAGGGATTTCTTTGGATTTAAAGATATGCCATATTTTCTGCAAGTCAGGAATACTTGCCTTAGATGTTTTAGATGTTCTTGGTATGATTTTGAAAATGGGGTAAGATCATCAAGGTAGACTACTAAGAAATCATGGATTTCTTTAGCAAAGGCTATATCGATGGCTCTTTGAAAAGTGGCCCCTGCATTTTTGAGTCCGAAAGGCATTTTGACATATTTAAAGGTTCCCCACGGTGTTGTGAATGCTGTTTTATCCTGATCATCCAGGTGAACTAATATCTGATTAAATCCTGAAAAGCCATCAAGTAATGAAATCCTAGAAGACCCCACAACCCTTTGTAAAATATGGTCCATCTTGGGTAAAGGGTAGTGGTCTTTGAGAGAGGCTTGGTTCAAATTTCTTAAGTCAACACACAATCTAATCTCACCTGTTTTCTTCCTTGTGGGCACTAAGTTGGATACCCATTCTGAAAATCTGATTGGTGCTATAATTCCAGCTTCAAACATTCTCTTTACTTCTTTCTCAATCAAGGGGAGAAGCACAAGATTGATTCTCCTTAATTTCTGTTTGAAAGGCTTTTGATTTGGTTTCAAAGGAATGGTATGTTGAATGACTGAAGTATCATAGGACTTAAGGTCCTCATAACTCCAGGCAAAAACATCTTGGAACTCTTTAAACAAGTCAACATATTTTGGCTTTTGATCAGCAGGCAAAGACTTGGACAGTTTTATCATTTTGGGGCTTTCTGTGGTCCCAATATTGTAGTCTTCAATAGCAGCATTTAAGGGTTGCATCTTTGGCTTTTTGGGGATATCATTTGAATCAAATATGTCTTCTAAGGGAGTCAAGCCTGTGGGCAGGAAATTGTCTTTCAGTTGAATAATTTCAGTCTCTGCCTCAGCTATTTCATCCAAATTCATTTGTTTCAGGTCTTGTATGTTCTTGTCATAAAAAATGGTTGGGCGCAGTATTTGATTTGCTGCTTCAGCTGTTATAGTCTGCTCATTTTGGCTCATTTGCTATTGTGGGTGAATCAAGTTGCAACATTACATGTCATTTAGTGCATTAGCATCAGTAAATAATATAAATTATCAATATTGTGCAAATATCTTAGTGAAATATACCAAGCAGCACACATAATCAATACGCAAATAACCATATTTTTAATGCTCAACACGAGGCATTAAGGCCTCACTAGATCTCCAAAAGTCCATTGTCGAACCCTCGCTTACTAGTTTTGCAATGATGCCCTTCCAATCTAAGTGATAAACCTAGAAGCTCTAATACACTTTATAACATACACCCTACTAACCCAAGCCCTAACTAAGGTTAGAAGGAGGTAGTTACTATGCTAACCATATCTCCAAAGTCTAGTTATGGAAATGGGGTCTAAATTGTTTGAACTTTTTTTACTTCTTCAAGACATAAAATGGATAACAATGTTGTGTCCATATCGTCGAGACCTTTCCTACAATATAAATTTTTCCCTGGTCTGACATCTAGATCAAAAGATATGGTAGTTTAAATCTAATCTATCAAAAAGTGCCACATCATTTAATCTTCGATGTGGCACCCACATGGCTATCCCAATCATCTCGCATGTCACTACCGAAGTGTTAAATCCACATAGTGGTCAACCTTCTCATACTAGTCATGTACTACACATTATACCATGGGTGTGACTCAACTCACAAAACTTACATGCTATAGGAAAAGTATTATGGGTACCTCCCCCAAACCACGTCATAAATACTAGCCCACTACACCAAGTCACCCTAGGTGATAGGTCCTAACGGTTCTATATGCCCTTCATCAAATTCTTCTGGGGTCAACATTCTAGAGTTCCGCCATCCACTATCACTCTACTTATGTGGATGAGATCCCACGTAACCTTTGAAAACCAACCATTCATGGCATTCCCTATCATGAGCAATTTGGAGGGTTTTCTCTGCTTTACGTGTTGGCACTGGCCCCACTTCCAGCTCATCTTAGGAACTCGACCCTACGAGTTCTTCTTGGTTCTCCCTTTGAATCTTCCAGGGATGTGTCAAGGATAGTTTTCTAAGCTACATGTGTAGATAATAGCTCTCCATTATTCGACAGTCTTGAATTAATAGTGGGACCCCCTCCTCCCTGTAATGCCATCACGGGGGTTCACATTCATGGTTCTATGACTCGTTCCACAAGATTGATCCAATGGCTATGTCTCATTTCTTCACGACTAATGGTATGCATGGCCTTAACTCATTTAGTACGAATAAGTTGGGGGGTGGGGGGAGGTCCGCTATTGGATCCCCATCATATGATGGCATTTTCAATCCACCATTCAATTTGTGTTAACATTGATGTGATCCAATGATGAACCACATTTCCATATCATCGACACCCCCCAGCTTATCCATTGCAAATTTTAAGTTCCATTTCACCGAGAGCTCTCCCACTTAGCCTTACATGATCCTTGTGAACAATGGTTTGAATCCGATGTTTTTCAAGGGACTCTTCCCTCATGACTATTATATACATACATAAACAAGTTGGGAAATTAATTCAAGTCTTGGTAGTGGTGGTTCTATTCCCAAATTCGTCTAGCATACATATAGTTTTATAAGGCCCCCTCGACCTCTAGCCCGCATAACAAATACATACATATAACACTCTCTCTCCCCTGATCTTATGGGTGAAAAATTGCCTAGTATCTAAGACATTTGTAAAGCAGGCATTCATGTGACTAGTAGAGATTGTCTATGTCTTCATACACAAGACACTCTAACCAATTTGTAGACTTAGACAACCATAAGAACCCATTCCTATGAAAATGTTTATCGAACACTCCTGCACATGAAATAAATTTCCTTATTATCAACATGTGTCAATCAATATCATAGCGACTAGATATACCAACAGGTCCAGAAAAATAAATTACTCATTTACAGGGATTCCAATCACTTCGTGTCTAGGTACACTTAAGTTATTTTTATATTATCACGTTCATGCACAATAATCCATTTCATAGGAAAAATAAACATTCCATACAACTTGTATATAAAATAGTGGCATTCTTGTTCATATAGAAAACACCACCCCCGTCATTAACATTGTATTGTTTCAACACAATAAACAAATAAATAAGAGGACCAAACATGGAACATGGTTATATACTTATCTTGTAAGGGATCTGAAAACTAAGAGTGGGAATATAACTCTCCACGCAACCAAATACAAGCTAAAACCACTATTACTTGTAGTTGTCACCCCTGAGCCAGATTAGACTGTTCCAGGTGGAGTTTCTTTGAGAGGAAACATTAACTAATATGGACAATTGGAATAGGATGTCACAAGGCCACTCTTCCTTCATCCACTTGCTACATGATAATCCACTATATCTCCTCTTATTCTTGAGACAAAATCATCATCCATGCTAGGGTATCATAGTATAGAGGGCCTGAGCTCAATTTTAGGAGAAGAGAGTCCACATCAAGGGAAGATTCATTAGTGGAAAAACTACTAATGGGTGAGAAATAAACTCTCCATATGGTTCAAAAGTGAATCAAGTACGAGAGCTTCAACCCCAAGGCAGCTCCTGGTGATTCAATAGTCCTCACAAGCCCCTGAGCGGCTCTTCCCAAACCTGTATGAAAACCTCTGACCTATGTTCAGAAGGTTCAAGAGAGTATGCTTATTCTTACAAAAGATGTTGATGATTTATTGATTCAGAGGGAATTAATTAAACAGACAATTCAATAATCCAATCTCTTTATAGATTATCACTTCAGAAGCTTATAGGAATAGATTGAAACACAACTATTCCTAACTGGTTATCTCTGTAAGACATAAGAATATGAAGAAAAACATAATGAGTGTTACTAGAAAAACTTACAGGAAACACAAATTGTGTAAAACAGAATTCAAAATCCTTTTCTTTGTATTAAGGTTCCAGAAAAGTCAAGTACATCAAGTGTTCATAAATGCTTCATCAAGGGTGCAACCTTTCTTCAAGGATGCCACTCATCTTCAAGGGTGCAACCCTTCTTCAAGGATGCCACTCTTCTTCAAGGGTGCAACCTTTATTCAAGGATGCCACTATTCTTCAAGGGTGCAACCTTTCTTCAAGGATGCCACTCTTCTTCAAGGGTGCAACCTTTCTTCAAGGATGCCACTCTTCTTCAAGGGTGCAACCCATAATAACTCATGAATAGAGTTATTTATACAATAGTAGAACTAAGAAAATATCCTAAACTATTTTTACAAAAATAGATTATTATGAAATCAAAATAAAGAGTGCTAGTTGATCTGGCACTATTTTGATGCTGTGTTGTTGGTGACTATCACTGAAAAAACTGAAAATTGTTGAAGCTGGCTGACTGTTCCTCCAAAAGCTGAATGCTATTTGATTACCTACTGGATGTCATATTTAATTATGACTTTTCATCATATAGACTTTCATCTTATACTCTTTAACCTTGTTGACCTGTCAATATATTTTATTGTGCTTTTTACTTTTACTGTACATTTCATGTTTTTATTGTGTATTTCAACAATAAATCATTTAGTTTTTCACATCTCTCAGCATTTGGTAGTTGGATATTGATCATCTTCCTTTATATTTCATATTTTTGTCTTTTAAATGTATGCTTTATCTGCCTCCTATGTATTAACATTTACTGTCTCTATGTAAATGCTTTCTTCTTTGTTTTAACCATTACTGTGTAAATTGTTTCCTTCTGCTCCGTGATAATTGTCTTTTTCTTCTGAATAAAGGATTTTGAATGTATTTCCTTGTGAGTATTAGAGTAAATAGGTTTTTAGATCAGTATCAAACTATTTATTCAAACTTCTAGCCTTCTCCTAATCACCTGCAAAATACAACAATTGTTAAGAAAAACATTGTTTGGCAGGGAGGGCCACAATGGCTTTAGGGAACATGATAGTGTATGGATGGAGTCCTGGCAGTGTTTGGAAGGTAATCAGTCGTCAAATTGAGTTGCATATGCTCATGGTGGTGCAGGAAGGGTTAGATGGGTTTCACTATGTAAACGGGCAAAAGAGCAAAAATAAGGGTCTTTGGCATTTAAAGAAGGAACTTTAACTTTGATGTGGAAATTCATAATGTGAACAGTGAGTGGTTTCATTGTATGTAGGGAGGCAGCTTCGGAGGGCATCACACTGATTTTGAGTAAAGGGCGGTATTTTTTGGAGAGCATGCGAGTTAACGTGAGACTGCCACGTGGCCAAAAGGGGCCCGAGAAAAACCATGAATCTCGCATGCTCTCAGGTCGGTAAAGGTCAGAGATCGGGAGCACACGATATGGCTATACGCTATTAGATCTCAGGGTGAAAGATCTAATGGCTATCGCGTGGTGGAGTTGCACGGAGGTGAATCAAGCAGAGATTAGCAGGGGTTTATTAACCGCACCAAGGGTGGGTTAAAAGGTCTTATATCGGGAAAATGTTAATTTGCGGAGTTAAAGTTAAATAATGCGGGGTGAAACAAAACTTAGGCTAAAGGGGTCTTTATAGGTTAAAAGGGTTTTGTCGGAAAAATATGAATGGTGGAGTTAAAGTTAAATAAAGCCGAGGGGGGAATAAAAGTTAGGATAAGGGGGGTTTTGTTTTTTAGGAAAATTACAATAAGAATAAGGAGTTTTTGGGTAGGAGAATGAGTTTGGAGGTTAATTTTCTAGGAAAATGTGTGAAACCAAGGAGTGAAGGTGAAAATGAAGGGACAAGGGTATATTCTTAAGAAATGATGGGATAATGGGGAAATTAGTAAATAAGTAGTGGGGGGTAAAATGGAATGAGGGGAAGTTAACCAAATCAACTTGTGAACATCTTTTCACTTTCATAACTGCTCCTGCACATTGAAACATTGGATTAAGCATGATAAATGTGCTTATGCTTCAATCAACTTTGTACTTCTGCAACCTTTCTTCTACCTACCCTTTACTTATCCTAACATTTTTTCTTCACCTAATTGGGTGCATTTAGGCTAGGAGACCCTTTTCTTTCCTAACTACTGATTTTCCAAGATTAAACAGTTTGGCTAGATCTATATTCTCTAACTATAAACATGAAATTTAAAGCATGAACTAGTCAAGATTAAACTATTTGACTATCATGGGTTGTGGCATTTATGACAAGCTTCACACAACCATTATTTTTCATAATAAAATAAAAGTAGCGACACTTGGACTTGCACACTTTCATGATCTATTTTTTGATTTTTGCTTTTCTCTCTAACCTAACATTTTATTTTTGCCTTCATTTTTTAGGGCATCTATTATAACATTTTCTTTGATATGGACATATTTATCAAAATATTTCCTAACATTTTTATTCAGTGTTCTTTTTATCCATATCCTAGCTTAACATTTTTTGGACTAATTTATTATAACTTTACTAAAACCAAAAATTGCTACAACATTGGCTCCATCTGGGAACTGCTTTCTCCTGTAGAATGTAGAGAAACTGCAGACCCATGTGCCTTCTCCTTGGCCTATGGAGTCTTCTGCTGTAAAAAATCACACTGATAGCTTGAAATGTAAAGAAACTGGAGTTTTTACAATGGTATTAATGAAATCTACTTCAACTTCTCAGTACTGAATGTAATGTTTGAGAAGCCTTCCATTTATAGGATAAGTGGAATATAGACCCTCAAGATTTTGTAGCAAAAAAGTGTTGTTTCCCTTTACTTCAGCAAATTTCTAAAGGTCCAAACCACAAGTTGTTAAACTTGCCATGTTTTCCCTTTTCTTCTCTCATGGAATCCCATCTTAGAACTAGATCACCTTCCTTGAGGTCCCTTTCCCTAGCTCTTCTATCAAACAGGCTCTTCATCATTCTAATACTTTTCAATTTGTATTGAATTTCATCTATGTTTTCATTTAGTTCAATAATCTGATTTATTCTCCTTGAAAAATCATCAGGTTCATCTGTTGAATCCTGCAGGAATTTTAAAATAGGGAAGGCCAAATTGGTAGGGAAGATTGCTTCTTTCCCATAAAATGACTGGAAAGGAGATTTTCCAATAGATATCTTTGGAGTAATTCTATTTGCACATACTGCATAAATTAAATGAGAGTCCCAACTCTTTTTATGATCTGCTAGAGTCTTTTTGATTACCTTTACCAGACTTTTATTGGAGGATTCTGCAAGGCCATTACCTTGTGGGTAATATGGAGTTGAATGATGTAACAAAATCTGATATTTCTAGCAAAATTCAATCATTTTAACACTAGAAAAAGCTGCTTCATTATCAGTAACAATTTGAGTTGGGCAATCAAATCTAAATAAGATGTTCTCTTCAATAAATTTGATTACTACTGAATCAGTAGCATTTCTCACTAGAATTGCTTCCACCCATTTAGTGAAGTAGTTTGTTGTAGTGAGGATCCATCTATGCTGATTACTTGAAGTGGGATGAATCTCTCAAACAAAATCTAATGCCCATTGGAGAAAAGGTTCTGAGACTATTGATGGAACCAGTGGAAGAGTTGCTAATTTTTTCTTACCAACAAACATTTGACAAGGAACACAACCTCTTACCTTTGCTCCTACTTGTAAGAACAATGTTGGCCAATAAATTCCTCCCCTTAATATCTTATATGCTGTTGCTCTCCAAGCATAATGTCCTCCACAAAATCCTGTATGAAACTGGTCAATGATTCCTTTAGTTTCTGATTCTGTTAAACATAATAACAAAATATTTAGTGGGTCTTTCCAGTACAAATTTGCATTTATGATACAGTTCTTTATTGCTTTCGGTTTGAGAGTTTTACACTGGCTTTTGGAGAATGATGTTCGACATTCAAAATGGATCAAGAAATTTACAATGTCTTGGTACCAATCTGACAATAGAAATTTGTCATCAATGTATAAAGGGTGGATCTGATCTGAAGGTAAAGGTTCTTGTGGATTATTTTCTTTAGGATGAAGGGAAGGTTCTTATGGATTCTCCTCTTCAAGATGAATGAAAGGCTCTTATGGATTATCCTCTTCACGATGAAGGGAAGGTTCTTGTGGATTCTCCCCTTCTACAAGGACAGAAGGTTCTTGTGTATTCTTCTTATCTGAATTTTGAGAAGGTTCTTGTGGATTCTTCCCTTGTATCTCTAAAACAAAATTGATTCCGAGCACTTTACAGTTGGATTTAGCTAGAAGCTTAGCTAATCCTTGGCCTTTTACTAGCTTTGTAATTTTGATAGTTAGATCAAACTCCAGTATTTGAGTGATCAATCTACCTCTCTTTCCATCAGTGTTTGGTTGGGTTAAAATGATTTTCATAGCATTGTTAGGAACATAAGCAGTAATAGGAGAATGTAGGACATACATCCTGAATGATTTTAGGGCTTGAATAAGGGCATAGTCTTTCTTCTCAATTATGTCATACTTAAGCTCAACATATCTCATAACCTTACTGAAAAAGGCAATGGATTGGTCATTGGAATCTTCATTCTTTTGTAGTAGAACAACAACAAGGGTTGTTTCTGAGGAAAAAGAAAATATACTGAATGGTTTAGTGTAATTAGGGCTGGCCAAGGTGGGAGCTTCAGAGGTAGCTTTCTTGATCTGATCAAATGCATGCCTGGAAGAGACAATACATTTAACTTCATGATCTTTTTAGATCATGTCAGTTACATATTTTACAATCTCAGCATAATTTGGGATGAATCTCCTTAAAAATTTAATCTTGCCTAGAAAAGCTTGAATCTCCTTCTTGTTTCTAGGTAAGGTCAATGTTTTAATGGTAGACACATGCTTGGGATCAATCACCACTCCTTTGTCTGAAATTATATGGCCCAGCAGTTTTCCTTCTGTGGTAGCAAATAGAGACTTTTTAGGATTCAATGATATTCCGAATTTTCTACACCTGTCAAAAACCTTCATCAGGTGCTTTAGATGTTTGTGATCAGATTTAGAAAAAATAGTTATGTCATCAAGATAAATGACCACAAATTTATTTACCTGACCCACAAAATCTACATCCGTAGCTCTCTAAAATCTTGCTCCAGCATTGGAAAAGCCAAATGGCAATCTAGCATACATGAATGTACCCCAGGGTGTAGTAAAGGTTGTCTTCTCTCTATCTGTTGGATCAACATTTACCTGATTATAGCCTGAAAAATCATCAAGCATAGAAATTCTTTGCGCTCTTGAAACCATTTGAAGTAACTGATCCATTTTGGGCAAATGATAGTTATCCTTTGATGATGCTTTGTTCAAATTTCTAAAGTCCACACAGAGTCTAATTTCTCCATTCTTGTTTCCAACAAGAACTAAATTTGCAACCCAATTAGAATATCTAAGTGGGAGAATGATCTGGGAATCTAGCATTTTCTTAATTTCCATTTCTGCAGTTGGTAGAAGAGCTGGGTTAGTCCTCCTAAGTTTCTGTTGATAAGGAATTGCTTCTGGCTTTAAAGGAATCTTATGCTATATTAATGAAGTATCATACGTTTTTAGATTAGCATAGGTCCATGCAAAAACATCCTTATAATTTTGAGGTAACTTAAGATATTGAGATTTGATCTCAGGATCTAGAGATGCACAGATTCTGATGTTTTTAATACCATCATTTGTTCCAATATTAATTTCTTCTATGTCATCTTGTGAAGAAATGGACTGAGGGTTTCGGAGGACATCATTTTGATCAAATAATTTTTCTAAAGGAATGAGGCCTTTGGGAATAAAATTCTTAGACAATTGAATAATATCATGATCAATAATTTTTGAAATGAAATTTGAAGTATCATTTCCATTTGTATTTTCATTTATTTCTGTTCTATCTTCATCAATTTGTAGAACTAAAAATTCATCTATAACCTACAAAAAAGATTTCAAATGTTCATCATCTTCAAATATCTGCGAATGTTTTAGATTGTCTAGAGTGGATGGTTTGTACTTGACATGTATTTGATAGAGTACATTGGTCTGATCAGAATTTTAAATGAACTAGCAGAAATAGCTAAGGCATCTGCATGAATATTCTGATTTCTTGGAATATAAGTCAAATTAAAAGCATCAAAGAAGTTTTCAACTGAATCCCAAACTTCATTTCGATAAGACCTAAGTCTAGGATGCTTAGTCTGGCAAATATTTCTCACTTGTTTGACAATAAGTTCTGAATCAGTAAAAAAAATTAAGTTTTGAACCTTTAAGCTTTTGGCTAATTGCAGTCCCAAAAGGAAAGCTTCATATTTAGCCACATTATTTGTAACTTCAAAGTCGAGTTTTCATGATTGGGTGATATTTTATTTTTTCTGGTGAAACTAAAATTTCCCCACTTCCTGCTCCATCTTTTGTACAAGAACCGTCAAAAAATAGTTTCCATACATCAGTTTGATTTGGTACAGGACTTCCAATTACATCTTCTATTTTAACTTGAATTTCATGTATTTGGTTTGAAGAGAGTTGAAAGCAACCAAAATCCTGATCAGTTGCATAAATGGGATGGTTCTTTTTTTGGCCTGTTTTGCAAATAGTGTGCACAAATCTTACCTCTCTATATAACCTTAGTTGTTCTCCCCCATAAACTAGAATAGTGGCATAGGACATATCCATTTGAAGAGTTCCCCCTAATTTGGCACAACAAGACCTAGAAAGGAGCATTCCAAATTTGGGAGGAATATCTATGACAACTATATCAAGCACTACACTTTTCACTGGAATTTGGGGAAGGGTAACTATTAAATCCTTAATCAATCCTAAGCATGACACCCTTTTGGAATCAAAGGTGCACAAGTCATGATAGGATCTAGTTATGTCAAGTTTCAAATGGTCCATGATAGTTTTTGGCATGAGGTTATGTCATGCTCCAGAATCAAGCGTACAATTATATAACATGGAATCATTTGTCTTAAGAG
The DNA here is from genome assembly GCA_031772625.1 of Pinus tabuliformis. Taxonomy (NCBI): domain Eukaryota; kingdom Viridiplantae; phylum Streptophyta; class Pinopsida; order Pinales; family Pinaceae; genus Pinus; species Pinus tabuliformis. Next base: position 753,892,109 of record CM062812.1, read on the forward strand.
TTACATAGAAAGGAGGCACTATTTCATCTATCATATCTGATCTAGGACCAAAGACAACTATTGGTTTTTCATCTTGCAGACTAATGATATCACTTTCAACATCAACCGAGGTGTTTTGTATCCATTTGGAGAGTTGATTTTTATACCCAGGGTTTTTGGAAAGTTCTGAATGTGGAATTGGGATTTTAATTCTTTCTAACTCTTTTTCAACATTAAATGTAGTCAAAGAATTTTTATCATTTTTAGTAGTATCAGTTAACTGATTTAATGGTCGAATAACAGTTGTTTGAGTTTCAACAGCTTTGGTACGAGGTTCAATTATTGGAGTCTCCTTAGGAGATCTTCCAGGGCCGAGTCTAGGCCTAAGATCATATGTCTTGTTCAACTTTGCAATTAAAAATTCATATAAGGCATCATATTTAGAAACGTGTGAGGATTCTTGATCTTTTTGAACCTGATTTTGTTGTGAGAGAGGAATAATAACTATTTGATTAGAAGAAGTATCCATGTTATTGATATCTTCAGTAATAGTCATAGTATTTTCATCAGGTTACTGATCATCTATCAGTAAAGGAGTGGGAACCTGCTCATCATTACTAGGTCTCTGAAGAATTTTTAATTGTGGATTCCTTTTATATTGACCTTGATTTTGATTTTGGGGTCTAGTAACTGTTTGTTGAACTATCCTAGGTTGAGTGTCAAATCAGGATCAGATGGATTATTACTAAAAGGATCAAATGATACTAAATCTTCAGACTGCAAGGCAGAAGAGGAAGAAGAAGATGGTTGTTGTCTCCTTTTAGAACTGGTTTTTCTCATAATTTTTTCAGGATCTGACAGAGGATTAACTAAGTCAGATTCTGAATGAGATCTAGTGTGCTTAAAAGGTGCCAGTTCGGGCTAGTGATCTCCCACTGTGGTCACCATTGAACACTTTTGTTTGAGATTTATCAATTGGCTAAAGAAGGTGTTACTCTTTGTATCCTCATAATGTGCTATCATTTCTTTCGTGAAAATTGACCAAGTGACAAGTGCTTTATGAGAACAAAGCCCTTTATACCATAAAAATTGATCTAGTTCTAAATATGAAGATGCAATAAATACATTTTGTAAAAGTTGCACATCATGTAGATCAAAATATTGCTCCATCTGTAGTATCCAATTTACTGGATCCTTTCCATCAAACTTCCTCAGATTTCCTTTTCTTGATTTTAGGAGCTCGATATTGAAATGATTGTAACTCTGTAAGTTTGGATTTTCTAGTTCTGAAATTGTGACCTATAGTAGCCCTATGCGTCCTCTTTCCAATTCCACTAGAATGATCGAAATTAGATTCTCCAAGAAAGAGTTGTGCACAATCTCCCACGATAACCTAAGTATAGATTGGTTCAGTAGAGCGAATTTGTACGACGTGCCATGGGTCACTCTTTCAACCTTACGATATGAAAATGATACCCAGAAAAACAACAGTCCGTCCTCATTCTGTAACTTCTTATGAAAATTCAATCTGATGCTCAGAGAGAAAGATATGACAATTTTCCCAAGGTGACCTGTTTGGAATGTAATTTGGGGGTCTGCAAAAACCCTAACTTCCTCAAATCATATCTCTGAGAATATAGCGAGACAAAATCTGAAATTTAGACCGCATGTTCAACGCGAATTCTTCTCAAATGGGTTTTTTTTAGCTTCTAAAACATTGTAGAACGAAAGGTATAGCGAAAATTCCACAATGACCTATTTGGAGTAGCGAAACCATAGAATCCAAAGCTCTGATACCAAATGTTATGAAACCAGCTCACAAAAAGATAGAAAAGATAGATCAACACCTTAGAATTCAGCCTCTTCAAGGGGGGTAACCTCCTTTATATTACACAAATGGACAATTCTTGGATGATACAAATGACAATACCTCCTTTCTATATATAGGAGTCTTAAGGGGTCATAATATAATCAAAGCCGACATAACATTAATAATTTGAGGGCACAATAATAACAATAGTGGGCTTCTATGGGGCACAATAATAAGAATATGGGGACTACATGGGCACAACAATATAATAAGGAATTTGTAATAATAACAATAAGGGTTTACACTAGTAATATAGGGACCTAACATCAGGTGAAGGACTTTAACCTTTCTAGACCTTTAATCACCTTAAAGGAATAGAATGAATATCGATGCCCCAGGAAAACTTAATGGAATTCGAATCCCCGGCAATGACACCATATTGATGTTGTACCTCTGAGATGATAATGGTCAGCTGTCATGCCAGAGCATCTAAGATAATTGTTTTGGGGGTTTTATTTTAATTTGGAGGACCAATGAATGAAACAGATGTAACACTGTAATGCCTAACCTTTTTAATAATATTAATACCAAAGCAGAGGGCTGATATAAAATTTCACACGGTGATATAGCTTGAATAGTGGTGAGAAGGAACAAAAAATAATATGATTAACACATTTTTCAAATAGAAAATTAAATAATCATAAGTATGAAAACCTTTGACCTATGTTAAGAAGGTTTAAGAGAATATGCTTATTCTTACAAAAGATGCTAATGATTTATTGATTCAAAGGGTATTAATTAAACAGACAGTTCATTAATCCATTCTCTTTATATTATCACTTCAGAAGCTTATAGAAATAGATTGAAACACAATTATTCCTACCTGGTTATATCTGTAAGACATAAGAATATGAAGAAAACCATAATGAGTGTTATTGTAAAAACTTACAGGAAACACACACTATGTACAACAGAATTTAGAATCCTTTTCTTTGTATTAAGGTTCCAAAAAAGTCAAGTACATCAAGTGTTCAGAAATTGTTCATCAAGGGTGCAACCTTTCTTCAAGGATGACACTCTTCTTCAAGGGTGCAACCCTTCTTCAAGGATGCCACTCTTCTTCAAGGGTGCAACCCTTCTTCAAGGATTCAACTATTCTTCAAGGGTGCAACCTTTCTTCAAGGATGCCGCTCTTCTTAAAGGATGCAACCCATAATAACTCATGAAGAGAGTTATTTATACAACAGTATAACTAAGAAAATATCCTAAACTGTTTTTACAAAAATAAATTATTATGAAATCAAAATAAAGAGTGCTAGTTGATCTGGCACTATTTTGATGATGTGTTGGTGGTGACTATCACTGAAAAAACTAGAAAATGTTGAAGCTAGCTGACTGTTCCTCCAAATGATGAATGTTGTTCGATTAGTTGCTGGATGTCATATTTACTTATGACCTTTCATCTGATAGACTTTCATCTTATACTCTTTAACCTTGTTGACCTGTCAATATCCTTTATTGTGCTTTTTACTTTTACTATACATTTCAAGTTTTTACTGTGTACTTCAATAGTAAATCATTTAGTTTTTCACATGTCTCAGCATTTGGTAGTTTGATATTGATCATCTTCTTGTGTATTTCATCTGTTTTTCTTTTAACTGTATGCTTTATCTACTTCCTCTGTTTTAACATTTACTGTCTCTGTGTAAATAATTTCTTCTTTGGTTTAACCATTACTATGTAAATTGTTTCCTTCTACTCTGTGATAATTGTCTTTTTCTTCTGAATAAAGGCTTTTGAATGGATTTCCTTTTGAATCTTGGAGTAAACAGGTTTTTAGATCAGTATCAAACTGTTTATCCAAACTTTTGGCCTTCTACTAATCACCTGCAAAATACAACAATTGTTAAGAAAAACACTGGTTGGTAGGGAGGGCCATAATCGCTTCAGGGAACATGATAGTGTATGGACGAAGTCTTGGCAGCGTTTGGAAGGTAATCAATGGTCAAATTGAGTTGCAGATGTTTAGGGTGGCGCAGGAAGGGTTAGACGGGTTTCACTGTGTAAACGGGAAAAAGAGCAAAAATGGGGGTCTTTGGCGTTTAAACAGGAAACTTTAACTTTGGTGTGGAAATTCATAATGTGAAAAGTCAGTGGTTTCATCGTACGTGGGGAGGCAGTTTCGGAGGCCATCACACTGCTTTTGAGTGAAGGGTGGTAGTTTTTGCAGAGCACGCGAGTTAACGTGAGACCGCCACGTAGCCAAAAGGGGCCTGAGAAAAACCACGAATCGCGCGTGCTCTCAGGCCGGTAAAGGTCGGAGATCGGAAGCGTGCAATATGGTTGTGTGCCATTAGATCTAGGGGTGAAAGATCTAACCGCTATCGCGTGGTGGAGTTGCACGGAGGTGAATCGAGCAGAGATTAGCGGGGGTTTATTAACTGCACGAAGGGTGGGTTAAAAGGTCCTATATCGGGAAAATGTTAATTTGTGGAGTTAAAGTTAAATAATGTGGGGTGAAACAAAACTTAGGCTAAAGGGGTCTTTATACGTTAAAATGGTTTTGTCGGAAAAATATGAATGGCAAAGTTAAAGTTAAATAAAATGGAGGGGGGCATAAAAGTTAGGATAAGAGGGGTTTGATGGGTTTTTAGGGAAATTACTAGGGGGAAGTGATTTTTTCAAGGGAAAAGGGTTTCACACTAGGAAAATGGGGTTTTTGGGTAGGAGAATGGGTTTGGAGGGTAATTTGCTAGGAAAATGTATGAAACCAAGGAGCAAAGGTGAAAATGAAGGAAAAAGGGTATATTCTTAAGAAATTATGGGATAATGGGGAAATTAGTAAATAGGTAGTGGGGGGTGAAATGGAATGAGGGTAAGTTAACGAAATCAACTTGTGAACATCTTTTCACTTTCATAATTGCTCCTACACATTGAAACATTGGATTAAGAGTGATAAATGTGCTTATGCTTCAATCAACTTTGTACTTCTGCAACCTTTCTTCTACCTACCCTTTACTTATCCTAACATTTTTTCTTCACTTAATTGGGTGCATTTAGGCTAGCAGACCGTTTTCTTTCATTTTTCTTTTGAAAGGCAAACTATCTAATTCTAACCTTATAACATCGAAGGGCTCAGATCAAACTAATGAGCTCCTTATTATTCTCTACCTAACTACTGATCTGCCAAGATTAAATAGTTTGGCTAGATCTTTATTCTCTAACTATAAACATGAAATTTAAAGCATGAACTAGTCAAGATTAAACTATTTGACTATCATGGGTTGTGGCATTTATGAAAAGCTACACACAACCATTATTTTGCATAATAAAATAAAAAGTAGTGGCACTTGGACTTGAACACTTTCATGATCTGTTTTTTGCTTTTTGCTTTTCTCTCTAACCTAACATTTTATTTTTGCCTTCATTTTCTAGGGAATGTATTCTAACATTTTCTTTGATATGGACATATTTATCAAAATATTTCCTAACATTTTTATTTAGTATTCTTTTTGTCCATATCCTAGCTTAACATTTTTTGGACTAATTTATTCTAACTTACCAAAACCAAAAAATGCTACAATAGTTTCTTTAACCTTACAAGTAAGCCATTACTCTCTGTAATATTTCTCACCCAGCAAGTGTTTTTGACGATTCCTCAGCTGGTTCAGTTTCTCTAGAGCTCGATCCATATTAGTTTTGATCATTGTTCAGCTAATTTTTTGTACATTGCGTGAGAGTGAATTCTATCTTTACACCTCTAACCCTTGGAGGAATTTCTCCACTGCTCAGCATTGTTTCTTTCCACATCATATGCGTGAATGAATTCTTTGCCCTTGTAGACTTGTTTTTTTCTCTCCCTAACAAACTAATTGTTTGCCTTTTTCCAAGGCCCATGCAAGTCAACTGCCTTGGACAACGCATCCCATGTTGTCTTTAATATTTTATCCACTTCTTGCTTGTTGTTAGAGCTTAAAGGACACATGAACATGTCTCTTATTTTTAGTTACATTTATTGCTTAATAAACCCAATTAAAACCACAGAGGCAATCAGGGCTAATATTTAAAAACAACCCATTGCTCAAGCAATCTCCCTCCTTAATAAATTTGAATTTGTGTCCCTTCTCTTAGCCTTTATTTAATTAAAAATTATTTACAAAGGGAAAAAGATTGACTAGGGGATGTCACAAGGATTCACCAAAGGTATATATGGGGCATTTCTCAATCTAGGAAGTTGAATCAATTATCTAGGTGATCTCTCAATTTTCTTTTCATGGCAAGCACCATAGGGGTCTGCAGTGCACTATCCAAGTGGTTAACAACTCTCTCGCGAGTTCTTGCATTTGAAACTTGTTTGACTTATGGATGCTCTTTATGACTTAAGTTGATATTTTGAGAAATACCTTTCTTAATATCATGACTTGATGTTTAAGGATGGAACTAGGGTCTTTTCATTTCTAAGCCTTTCGATGCTTGGGAGATCTATAGCATCCAAATCCAATTTTTCATGCTCCTTAATAAATTGATAATTCCCTGATTCCATCATCAAAATTTCCTACAGAACTAGTTCTACTACCTCTTTAGGGTTGCAAGGAAAGGGCATTGATACCTCACGAGAGTCCTTGAGGTAATTCAAGTCTAGAATTTCAATGTTCAGAAGTGAGGTGTCTATGCGAATGGATGTAGAAGTAAGATTGGAAAGGGGGTTGAAATTTTTGTTGTTGTTTTTTTTGCTTTACCTGAGTGTGGGGGTGCAAGAGGGGCACGAGAGTTTTGACAATGTCAAACCGATTTGGAAAATCCTTTCACATTAATTTTATTTGGATGATCAAGAGAAACAATTGGGAAAAGATGGGGGAAATGTAGAAAATCCTGTAAATTTGAAAGCTCATGTAATCTACTAAAACAAGAGACAAGAATCTACCTCTACTCTTTACAATGGAAGCAAATAAAGATTGAGAAAAATAATAATCGACAAGAGGAAAATAATCAATGGCACATAACACAATAAATATCCGGGGAAAGCCACACCTCAAAACCCCACTATCTGTGTTTCATTAATTAGAAATCCAAGATGATAATACAATGCTTGTTCTCATAAGAGCAATCCGAGCACTCAGTAAAATCAATCTCCCAGCTCACAAGAAAGCTCAAGCCAAATCTAGGCCTCTTCTCTGCTCTCCAAATCCCTATTTCCCTGCCCCCTTTGTGAAATAATTTGGATAAATACAATATGCTCTGCTCAACCTTGAGCTTAACTAGCATAAGTACTTCCTATCCTCCACTTGATGACTTCCTTTGGCCAATACATAGCCAAATTTCCAAGCCTCCAAGCTTCTAATTATTTTCACAATTCCTCAGAGAATTAGCCCATATTTAAAGGGTATTTCATCATCCAAAACTGCACAATCCCTTAAAGGATCATTTCCTAATTGCATTCACTATCAATACAACTCGGAAAATTATACAACAAATAATACATTGTCCCTACACTCTAGTCTCAATTGGGTCTTTCTCAGAATCGACATGCATGAGTTTCTGATGAGGGAAACTTCAGTTAGCTGGAGTAGCACTAGTTGAGTGCTCTAATGCATCAACTAACTGTTAACTCACTATTAGTTCTTCAAACATTTTGGAACTAATTTAACTGGACTTAACTGAGTAAACTGAGTTAACTAATTAAAATTCATACTTAACTCATCTTGGACCCATATAATATAGGGAGAACATATACATGAGTTCAGAAAGAATTCCAACTCGAAATTCCTAAGTTAACTAAGTCAACTCACTCTAGTTAACTATTACAAGTTGCTATGAGAATAAAATTCGATTTTAAATTTTAGTTTAATTCAAGGACAAATTAAACTGGAATTTTTGAATTCTATTTTTATCATTTCTTGTTGCTATTTTCAACAGTCCCTCTCAACAAGAAAGGAATTCAACTCGATCCTGATCCTGAACCTTTGGAATGTTCTTCATCCAACACTTCTCTCTAGTGTTGTTGCTCCAGCAACTTCGGAAACAAAAAAAACATGAAACCTGAATTATAATGATGCCTCTGTCATCAAAGTCTTTGACTATTATTGCCTCTGTCAATTGAAGACTCTGCGCTTCTATTGACTCTGCCTTTATGCAGTATTGTCAACCCTCTCTATGTTTCTTCAATATCTTACTGCACTAGCCTCCTGTCACTTTGATCTCTGACTGCATCAATCCGACTGATTCCTTTCTTTACTATGTACTTTGGCCTCCCGTAGCAAGGTATGGTCCATGAGATAAAACCACTCAATGGACCCTGACCAATTTCAACCCACTTGGGACTATCACTTAAAATATCCCCATCTCACACCTGGAGGTATGGCTACATGTGAACCCTCTGCCCACTTGGCTCGAAGTTTCTCCCTATTGGACATCTACGCATGACTAGATGCCTCCACTCGATCTCCTCTCGGCTTCTCCAATTGTGGCTCCTCCACAATTCTCTGAGACTACTTCTTCTCTGCTTGAGTGGATCTCTCCACTCGGTCTCCTCGCAACTTCTCTAGTTGTGGTTGCTCCACAACTTCCTGAAGCTGCTTTAGAGGCTTCTTCTGGGGCTACATGTTGAGAGGTAATTTATTTTCCCTCTCAACCACCAAGACTTTAAAATTTTCCTTGACCCTCAAGACTTTGCATGCATCTTGAACCTCAAGAGCATACAGGTTCTTGGCTAGCACACCAATCTCTTTCATGAGTTCTTCCGTCACGAGATTTTCTGGAAAAATAGTTGATTTTAAATCAACGATATCTCCCTCATCCGAACTCTGATCCAGCCGCTAGTTTTTTTGAATTTGGGTATTTTTCGGCAAAGAATCCTAACATGCTATTTGTTTATGAAAATTGTGTAGCAAAACTTTCATATCTTCTCTACAAACTCACGGCCCAAAACTCAAAACATCGAAATCTCCTGTAGTATACTGTTCTCATCTCTGATACCACGTAGAAAATCCTGTAGATTCACAAGCTCATGTAATCTACTAAAACAAGAGAAAATAATCTACTTCTACTCTTTACAATGGAAGCACATAAATATCGAGCAAAACAATAATCGACAAGAGGAAGACAATCAATGGCACATAACATAATAAATATCTGGGGAAAGCCACAACTCAAAACCCGACTACCTGTACTGCATTAATCAGAAATCCAAGATGAGAATACAAGGCTTGTTCTCACAAGAACTATCCCAACACTCAGTAAAATCAATCTCCCATCTCACAAGCAAGTTCAAGCCAAATCTAGGCCTTTGCTCTCCAAATCCTTATTTCCTTGCCCCCCTTGGTGAAAAATTTGGATAAATACAATATGCTCTGCTCAATCTTGAGCTTAACCTGCACAAGTACTTCCTATCCTCCGCCTGATGACTTCATTTGGCCAATACTTAGCCAAATTTCCAAGGAGCCAAGATTCTAATTCTTTTCACAATTCTTGAGAGAATTAGCCCGTATTTAAGGGGAAATTCATCATCCAAAATTGCACAATCCATTCAAGGATTAGTTCCTGATTGCATGCAGTATTAACACAAGTTAGAAAATTATACAACAAATAGTACATTGTCCCTACACTCTAGTCTCAACTGGGTCTTTCTCAGAATTGACATGCATGAGTTTCTGATAAGGGAATCTTTAGTTAAGTGGACTAGCACTAGTTGAGTGCACTAATGCATCAACTAACTGTTAACTCACTATTAGTTCCTCAAACAGTTTGGAACTAATTTAACTGGACTTAACTCAGTAAACTGAGTTAACTAATTACAACTCATACTTAACTCATCCTGGACCCCTATAAAATAGGGAGAACATATTCATGACTTCAAAAAAACTTCCAACTCGAAATTCCTAAATTAACTAAGTCAACTCACTCTAGTTAACTATTACAAGTTGCTATGAGAATAAAATTCGATTTTAATTCCTAGTTTAATTCAAGGACAAATTAAATTGGAATTTTTGGATTCTATTTTTATCATTTCTTGTTTCTATTTTCAACACTCTCTCTCAACAAGAAAGGAATTCAACTCGATCCTGATCCTGAACCTCTGGAATGTTTTTCATGCAACACTTCTCTCTAGTGTTGTTGCTCCAACAACTCCAAAAATAAAAGAACATCCAAGTTGAATTAGAATGATGCCTCTTTCATCAAGGTCTTTGACTACTATTTCCTTTGCCGATTTGAAAACTCTCTGTTTCTATTGACTCTGCCTTTATGCATTATTGTCAACCCTCAATACACTTCTTCAGTATTTGACTGCACTAGCCTCTGTCACTTTGATCTCTGACTACATCAATCCATCTAATTCCTCCCGCCACTATGTACTTTGGGCTCCCATAGCAAGGTACGATCCATGAGATAAAACCACTCAATGGACCTTGACTGGATATGGCTGCATGTGATCCCTCTACCCACTTGGCTTGAAGTTTCCCCCTACTAGAGGTCTCCTCGTGACTGGATGCCTCCACTCGATCTCCTCTCGGCTTCTCCAATTGTGGCCACTCAACAATTGTCTGAGACTGCTTCTTCCCTGCTTGAGTGGATCTCTCCACTCTATCTCCTCTCAACTTCTCTAGTTGTGGCTGCATGTTGAGAGGTAATTTACTCTCCCTCTCAGCCAGCAAGCCTTTAACCTTTTCCTTGATCCTCAAGACTTTGCATTCATCTTGAACCTCAAGAGCATACAGGTTCTTGGCTAGCACACCAATCTCTTTCATGAGTCCTTCTGTCACGAGATTTTATGGAAAAATAGCTGATTTTAAATCAACGATATGTCCCTCATCTGAACTCCAACTCAGCCAATTTCTTTTTGAATTTGGCTATTTTTTCGCAAAGAATCCTAATATGCCATTTGTTTCTGAAAATTGTGCATAAAATGTTTTAGATCTGCTCTACAAACTCACAGCCCAAAACTCAAAACTTCAAAATCTCCTCTATTATACTGTTCTCAGCTCTGATACCATTGATCTGAATTTGAAACTACTTGAAATTTGTTTGCAAGGTATTCAATTCAGAATTAAACATGTTTAAAAGATTTCCATGTCTTGCAGAAAGAAAACACATGAAATTTTCAGCTGTTCATGACCCTTTTAAGCATAGCAAAGTTATTTCCTTTTACTGTTTAACACATTAAAATGAATTTGATCTGCAAAATAAATCAACCACAAATGCAAAAGAAGTTGATAAAGAAATTCACCCCCTCCAGGGCTACGTCTGTTGGGTCCAAAGCTCCCAACCGGGCTTGTCCTTGTTTTTATTAAATGCTCAAATTGAAAATATAGCTGAATAGAAGCATCTACAGGAGAAATAGATGGTAAAAATGGATTCAGAACACTTGAATCCTTCAGGATTGACTATTGGATCACCTCCAATGGATACTTGCAACCCTATATAGTCTTCACAAAACTGGGCCCTGGTGGCTCCTAGAACTTTCACGGCTCCAAAACCTCTGCAAATGACCTCAGATGGCTGTAAGACCTCCACCAATGGCTTAAGAAGGTCGTAAAATGCTCAAAATTTAAAGTTCTTAGAACTGGTTCAAAGTTGAATGACTAGAAAGTGCTCGTCTTCCCGATTCCAGCGCCGCAAACGGTTTGAAAAACGGTCACCGTATGAGGAAGTTATGGCAAAAAACAATTCGTCCAAAACCGACTTTCCTAGCCAAAGTTATGGCCATTTAAAGTTTCTCCAGTTTTCCCCTAGAAAAACTCCAGCTAACTTTAGTTAACTCCAGATAGCTCCGCCAATTATGGCGGGTCCGCCAAATTTGGCGCTCCTGCCAAAATTCCGCCAACTTAACTTCAGTTACATTTAATGTTTGGTGGTTGCCTCGGATTTCGTGCCCGACGGAATATTCCAAAAAAAAATTAAAATTTCTAATGTTATGGACAAATTCTTCTTTTTGCCATAACTTCCTCATACGGCGACCGTTTTTCGAACCGTTTGCGGTGCCGGAATCGGGAAGACGAGCACTTTCCAGTCATTTAACTTTGAACTAGTTCTAAGCACTTTAAATTTTGAGCATTTTACGACACTTAGGACATGAACACCTGATCACGCCTCCCCATTGGGAAGCTTTTGGACCCCAAAAGCCTTCAACTACCTATTAAAGAGGTGAGGATATAGCTCCCTCACTCTGTCCACCTCCATCCACTTTGCCTTGTTTGGTTTGCTGCCTTTGAAACCAACCCGAACATAATCTACACTGCCCCTTCTTGAAGTGCGTGTCCTTCTGTCAAGGATTGTATCTTCTTTCAGCTCATCTAAGAATTCTGGCGAGAAATCTTCTATAGATGGTAGCTGAACAGCATTTTCATGATCAACAATCAAAGGAGGTTCATACAAACGTAAGTTCTCCACATTGACAACAGAATACATTTGCATGTAGGAAGGCAAATCTAATTGAAAAGCATTATTTCCAACCTTCTTGAGGATTTTGAATGGACCATAACGAATAGGCTTCAGCTTTTTACCTTCTCCTTGCATCCTTTCCTTACTAATGTACAGCCATACCTCATCTCCTTCTTGAAACTTGTGATCGACTCTATGCTTGTCGTGTCTTTCCTTGTAGTTGCCTTGACTCTTCTCAAGCTGTTCTTGAATTTGTTGATGTATTTGCTGAATCCTTTCAATGAATGAACGAGCTTTGTCAATGTCACTATGTCCCTCAATGCAACATCTTTCTCAAGAATGAAATCAAGAGGTGATTTTGGCAAATAACCAAAACAAGATTCAAACGTTGAGGTGTTTGTGGAAGAGTGCTTGGCACGATTGTAAGCATGCTATATGTAGTGCAAATGTTCATCCCAAGGCTTGGGATGCTTGCTGCAATAACCTCTCAAGAGGTGCACAATGGTTCTGTTCACAACTTCGGTTTGTCCATCTGTTTGCGGATGGAAAGCAGTACTTTTCTTCAACTTTGTGTCCATCATCTCCCATAGGTTGGACAAAAGATTCCCCACAAATCTGGAATCCCTGTCACTAATAATGGAAGTAGGCAAACCAAAGTGAATCCATACATGATGAAAAAATAATTCAGCAGTTTGTTCAGCAGTTATAGTTTTCTTACAAGGCATAAGTATACACATTTTGCTGAAACGATCAATTACTACATATAAATAATCATGTTGCTTTCGAGATTTTGGCAAACCTCCTACAAAATCCATAGAGATGCTCTCCCATGGTCTAGAAGGTACCGGCAAAGGAGTATACAAACCAAGCTTCCTGTTGCTAGGCTTGCTTGTAGCACATAATGAACAACCTCTTATGAACCTTGAAACAGAATCTACCATGCGAGGCCAATAGCAATACCTCTGTAGATGTGCAACTGTTTTGCTCACACCAAAATGGCCAGTAATAAGAGAAGAATGAGCTTCTGTTATGACATTTATCCTCTCCCCCTGTGGTATACACAACTTGCCCAAATGAAACAGCAAATTGTTATGCATGTGATAGTCATTTTCCTCTACATGATTTCCTTTACTCAAGTTAGCATACACATCTTTAAAGTCATCATCAGATGCATATTGTTCTATGTAACTATCATGTATAATGGAATCATTCTTAAGTAAAGTAACAACACTAATAATAGGCCTTGAAAGCATATCAGCAACCTTATTCAAAGTACCTTTCTTATACCTTATTACCATAGAAAATTTTAGGGGCGAATGTTCGCCCTTTGGCGAAATTAAGGGGTTTTAAATTTTTAGTGGGCGAATATTTTGTATCATAGTACATTTTTACAAATCACCTCAAATAGACCACCTTATTTTAAGGGAGAGGGTAAAAAAGGTAAATTTAGCCCTTGAAATTAGGAGTTACAACCTTCCATTCGCCCATTTTCAAGAATAGATTTTATTTAAGTGAATCCATTCGCCCATTTTCAAGAATAGGTTTTATTTAAGTGAATCCTATGGGCCAAATACCATATTTATAAAAGAGGTATGGTAAATTAATAAAAATATAAATAAATGAGAGGTATGGTAAATAAATAAAACATTTTTTATATTTACTCCATAAGTCACCTTCTATACATGCAAGGGTGTAAACAAATAAAAATATAAGTAAAGTGGAGGTATGGTAAATAAATAAAACGTCCTTTTATACTTACTCAAAAGGTATGGTAAATAAATAAAAATATAAATAAACTAGGCGTATTTAGTCCATAACCCTCATTCTATTTATGAAGGCTCAAGAAAGAGGTTTTATTTAAGTGAATCCTATGGGTCAAATACCATATTTGTAAAAGAGGTATGGTAAATTAATAAAAATATAAATAAACAAGAGGTATGGTAAACAAATAAAACATTTTTTTATATTTACTCCATAAGTCACCTTATATTTACGAACACTCAAAAAATGCGTTATATTTAGGTGAAACCTATGGACAAAATACTATGGGACAAATATACCATGCAAAAAACATTATTAACCCTAATATTAGTATTAATAAAAATAAAAATGGCACATTGTATTGACCCATGGTATTCACCAAAATGGCACCTGGTATTGAACCATGGTATTCACCAAAATGGCACATGGTATTGACCCATGGTATTCACCTGGAATGTAGCCTATTTAAATGGGGGAATTAAACCAGCATAGATCCATCTTTACTCTGGATCTACTAACCCCCGAGAGGTATCAAATATCGTGATATGCAAACTAGCATAGAGTGAAAAAATATTTGATCCCTCTCAGGGGTGGATCAAGAGTAAAAATGGATGTTGTAATTTAATGTATGTTAAACATTTTAGCTTGGTTAAAATAAAAATCAACTATTAATTTTATTAATTTTTATAAATTACTAATAGTAACTTTTAAGCTCCAGGTTTATAATAACCCATGGTATTGACCCATGGTAATACCAAGATCTTACAAGATTTTATAATTGAGTAAAATATTCGCCATGCCTGGTGAGAGATTCGCCAAAAAATTATATATACATATTATATTATTGATAAAATCGCCTTCCATTTTTCCTATATACCATGGAGATTCGCCCATTTATTATATATATAAATTTAGGGGGGGTTCTTAAAATTTTCCCTACTTATTACCAAATGGAACTGTTGCAAGAAGCCCATCCATCTGAAATGTCGTGACTGTTGTAACTTGCTTTGTGATTGCAAGTACTGTAAGGGTTGATGGTCGGTATGTATAACAGTTTCTTTGCCCATCAAATAGTGTTTCCACTTTTTGACGCTTTGTACCAACGCATACAACTCCTTATCATATGTAGGATAATTTACAACAGCACCATTAAAAGTTTCAGAATGAAAAGTAATAGGCTTACCATGCTGTAGAAGAACTGCACCCATAGCATAATCACTAGCATCAGTTTGTATCTCAAATGGCTGTCTCAAATCCGGTAATGCAAGGACTGGAGCTGAACTAATCTTCTCTTTCAAAGATTCGAAAGCTTTTTGCTGCATGCCTCCCCATTGGAAAGCATGCTTCACACTTGTCACTGCATGCATAGGAGCTGCTATAGAAGAGAAGTTAGAAATAAACTTCCTCCAATATTGAGCTGCACCCAAAAAACTTCTTACCTCTGTTATGGATTTGGGAGTAGGCCACTTCACAATAGCCTCAATCTTAGCAGGATCAATTCTCAAAGCACCTCCTCCTACTATGTGTCCCAAATAAACCAAAGAAGTCTTTCCAAATTCACACTTTGACATTTTAAGAAATAACTGATTCTTCTTCAAAACATCAAGTATTTTTCTAACATGCATGACATGATCTTCTCTAGACTTGCTGAAAATTAAGATGTCATCTAAGTAGACAATAACGAAATCATCAAGAAAAGGACGCAAGACATCATCCATTACCCACATGAAAGTTGCAGGTGCATTGCACAAACCAAATGGCATCACAAGCCACTCAAAGAGTCCTTGTTTGGTTTTAAAGGCTGTCTTCCAAATGTCACTTTCTTCAATTCTTACTTGATGATATCCACTGCGCAAGTCTAGCTTAGTGAAATATCGAGCATCTTTCAGTTGGTCTAGCAAATCATCTATCCTTGGGAGTGGGTAACGACTCTTTACCATTATCTTGTTCAAGGCCCTGAAATCAACACACATATGCCAAGTGCCATCTTTCTTTGGAATCAATACAATCGGTGACCCACATGGCGAAGTACTTGGCCTTATGAAACCCTTGTCCAACAAGTCCTTGATTTGCTTCTTTATTTCAGCATTCTCCATAATAGACATGCGGTACATGCCTATGTTTGGAAGAGGACAATCTGGATGCAAATGGATTTCATGCTGAATCTCCCTCTTAGGAGGCAAACCTGTAGGCTCCTGAAACATCTCATGATATGCATCAACTACATCATACAGATCTGATTTAAGTTTTGGATCACAATTTTCAAATGACTCATGATTCACATCAACCTTGGGCTTAATCATAAGAAGAACAAAATTCTTACTTGAATTGACCAGCCTTTTTACCTTTCCTGCATTCACCATCGCTATATTTGTCTTCTTGCGATGAGCTCTAACAATGAACTCCTTGCCATCTTTGAACAGATGATATTTGTTTTCATGGCGATGAAAGATAGCTTTCCTGTCAAACAAGTAAGGACTTCCCAAAACAATTCCTGCTATATCAAAAGGTACCACATCAAATTCAACTGTGTCAATAAAATGTGCAGTAATTGCAATGCACAATGTGCACTTTCTTGAAACTTGTAAATTTGCATCCTTGCAAATCCATCCAAGTGGATATGGCTTCGGATGTGGAACGGTCTCAAGTTTAAGCTGCTTGACCAAGTCCTCTGATATAAGGTTTTCTTGTGAACCACTATCAAAAAGTGTGTCAATTTTAGTATGTTTTGAAATCACCCTCACATGAAACAGTTCAATTCTTTCTTCCTCATTAGGAGCTTGTACATGGCAGTTTGAGGTACTAGTGCTGGCTTGAGTTTCAATTTCTTTTCCCTTCAAGTTTTTCAAACCCATGGCTGCAATTTTGGTTTCATCACCTAAATCTTCCCCTAAATCTTGTGGTGTAGATGTAGTAGCAGCAGTTTTCTGTTTCCCTTTGGATTTGTTAAATTGAGGTCTTTTTTCAGGATATAATTTCCAACAGTTTTTCTCCTCATGGCCTGGTTTAGAACAGTGTTTACAGATCATTTTCTCACTCTCCTGTTTGACAGATGCATTCTTTTTGCCCTTTCCCTTGGAGGTTTTCTCTTTTTTTTCTCCTTGGGGGGCTTGTTTCTACCCTCTTCAAATGTGTTTTTTCCCCTTGCCTCTAAATGGGTAGCTTGGACACAAACCTCGTCCAGGCTAGTAGGGTTAAACATCAAGATGGTGTGTCTAAGGTAGCTATGCAAGCCACCAATGTATTTCAACAAGGTTTCCTGGGTCTGCAAATCTACCCCTAACAAGCCTTCCTCTTCATCCTCGTCTTCTTCTGTTCATAAGCATAGATCCTCTGGAAAAAGTCCTTTTTTGAAGCTTGATGTAAAATTCGAATTACCTATGTTTAATGGTGAAGTGAATGCTCATATAATCTACTAAAACAAGAGACAAGAATCTACTTCTACGCTTTACAATGGAAGCACATAAAGATCGAGCGAAACAATAATAAACAAGAGGAAGACAATGAATGTCACATAAAACATTAAATATCTGGGGAAAGACACCACTCAAAACCCCACTATCTATATTGCATTAATCGGAAATCCACAATGAGAATATAATGCTTGTTCTCAAAAGAACAATCCCAACACTTAGTAAAAGCAATCTCCCAGCTTACAAGTAAGCTCAAGCCAAATTCAAGTCTCTTGTCTTCTCTACAAGTTCCCTATTTCCTTGCCCCATTGGTCAAAGAAATTGGATAAATACAACATGGTCTACTCAACCTTGAGCTTAACCTGCACAAGTACTTCCTATCCTCTGCCTAATGACTTCCTTTGGCCAATGCTTAGCCAAATTTCCAAGCCTCCAAGCTTCTAATTATTTTCACAATTCCCGAGAGAATTAGCCCGTATTTAAACGGAAATTCCTCATCCAAAACCATGTAATCCCTTTAAGGATCAGTTCTTGATTGCATGCACTATCAGTACAACTCAGTAAATTATACAACAAATAGTACACTTTCCCTACACACTAGGCTCAACTGGGTCTTTCGCAGAATCAACATGCATGAGTTTTTTATGAGGGAATCTTCAGTTAACTAGAGTAGCACTAATTGAGTGCACTAATGCATCAACCGACTGTTAAGTCACTATTAGTTCCTCAAACAATTTAGAAATAATTTAACTGGACTTAACTTAGTAAACTGAGTTAACTAATTACAACTCATACTTAACTCATCTTGGACGCCTATAATATAGGTAGAACATATACATGACTTCAGAAAGACTTTCAACTCTAAGTTAACTAAGGCAACTCACTCTAGTTAACTATTACAAGTTGCCATGAGAATAAAATTCGATTTTAATTCTGAGTTTAATTCAAGGACAAATTAAAATGGAATTTATGGATTCTATTTTTATCATTTCTTGTTACTATTTTCAACAGGAAATTCTTATAGATATGCCCATATTCATGGGAGTGACGACATCTAAATTAATATGCTCATAATCCAATGTTTTATTCCAAAGTTCATCTTGGTAGTAGATGTAAATGGATTTAGGCCAAGGTGTTAAAGATGTTCATATAAACACAAATACAAGCATAGGATATATACCCAACTTGTTATGTGGTCATGAACATCTTGATTAAATATCCTAGGGTGTTTTCAATACCTAGAAGTATTTCTTCATCCCAAAATTTTCTTGGAAAGGAGTACTAAAAATCCAAACTAAAGTAGCTATTAAATATTCCTTATCTAGAATGAAGCGCTCTATCAAAAAATTTAAGTAGATCCCCGTTGAGTTACAAAAACAAGGGCCTTTTTCAAATGCTCTCATTCTTCCTTTTATGCTTGCAAAGATAATAGTGAAGAAACCCTTAGCACCTAGTTCTATTTTAATTTGACCCTTTGGTTTCCATTTTTGTTAGATCCATTGGGAGAGCTCTTTCTTCAATGGATAAAGGACTAGAATTTTTTTAATAAGGGTGTTGTCTCTCATATATTAGATCTAATCTCCAATAAAATTAGAGTAGACTTCAAACTTGGGGTCTACATTTGCTTTTAGGAGGTAGCTACCTAGAGATCGACGTGTTTTCTATGCATGATTTTATTCTCCATTCATTGAACTATATTCCCCTATTTTCATTACTACATATGACTGTGATACACCCTGACCTTATGTATTTGTTGACTTCCTAAAGAAGCTATCACTGGCTACATTTTTTCTATAAGAAGAAGCTCAATTCCCTTCCATAGCCCTACCATGATCTGAGACTAACACAAGTTTATGAATTTATTGGAAATGGATTAAGGTTTTGCATGTTCTCTCCCTTTAATCTTTCAAATGCTTTCAAACATGGAATCTTCATTCATAATATTAAATTTACTCTTGCTTCCATGATGTTAAGTTTATTAAAAGAAAGTGTGATAAAATTTCATAATCGTCTCTATCAATATATAATTTCTTCCTATCATGATTTGAAATTAATTATTATAGTGAAATTTTATAATTACATTACATACTCCTATTTTCTTTTCTCAGTGTTAATATTTACTAAATAAAATGTATATTAATCATTATTCTCATTAATATTTAAATACTATAAAATAATAATGATTATTAAATTTATATTTGATGAACAAGACAACATTTTTTACACTAATCTAACTCTAACACGATACAAAGTTCATGTAATATGATGCATCATGATATGCTTTCTATTGCTATGAAGATTTGCATAAGGGTACATATCAAACAATGAAACACTACAAAGCACACTCACAATGCAAAACATGATGCACCAGAGGTATCATCTTTAAGGTTGTCTAATATTTTATCTGAATATAAACCACATTTCATAATGATGATTAAAATGATGACAAAGTAGTGTATAGTAAACACATAGGTCATTTTTGCAATTACCTCATGATAAAATTTGGACACAAGCATTTGCGGTGTCTATGGTAAAACCATCCTGGTGTGTCTATGGTAAAACCATCCTGGCATAAAGTATGAGACATTCAAATCACTTGGTTTGCTAGTCTCTTTTAAATGAGTCGAAATTTAAAAAATGTAAAATCATTTTAAAATTAAAGAAATTTTTATAAACTGAATTTAAAAAACATAAAACTCAATTATCATTTCGAGTTAGTGAAATATTTTGGAAGTTTTTTTTAGATTTTTTAGTTTAATTTTTCTAAAATCCAATAAAAATTTATTAAAATCACAAATTTAATAAATAACTTTACACAATTAAAATATCTTAAAATTTTCTAGAATATTAAATCTACATATAATTTAAAAACCAATTTAACATTTTATAGTAATAAGATGCCAATGAGATATTTCTTAGATATTTCCCCTCTGACCCATGTTGCAATCATTTTTTACTTTGTAACCCAATTTCAAAATTTGTACCCACTCCATCGTCAAAATTGCAATCATCTTTTATTTATTTATTTTGTTAACTGCACACAAATAGTAGAACCGTACATGTCACATATATAGTTGCAGGGGTTGGCTTGTCAACGTTATAACTTGGACTGTTTCTTTCTACAGGAAGGATTCGAGTACAATATTTAGAAATAGCGGAGATTTACCAGTGATATTTTATTAAATTGTATTCTATTTAGTTTTGAGGCTATCCTCTGCGTGCAGTGGTTTCTCTCCACAAATCCAAAAGTCTATTCTTAGGCAAAGTTATGCACGGACTCTTTCTTAATTTTTATCAATAAAAAAAAAAATTTCTTAATTTTTATCAATAAAAAAAAATATTGTGTTCTTCTTATTACGATAATAATTTATTTTTGAAAAATTAAAAATTATTTATTTATTTTTATTTCCGAAAAATTAAGAATTATTTATTTTTTTAATTTTTTATTCAAACTAATAATAATGGTATACATGTAAGTATAAAATTGTGTTCTTATTATGATAATAATTTATTTTTGAAAAATTAAAACTTATTTTATTTTATTTTTTTTAATTCAAATTGATGATGATGATGATGGTGGTGGTGGTTAACGTTCACTGATCGGACTTAAAGAAACGAATTATTTAGTTTGATTTAATATTTTATTCTTATGCTCAAAAAGTTTGGAGAGAAGCTCACTATAATATTTTATTCTTATGCTCAAAAAGTTTGGAGAGAAGCTCACTATAATTTTGACAACGTAAAAGGCTAGGAAGGTCAGTGTTGTAACAAAGATTTTGAAACTGAGATCTAATGTGGTTGTACCCGGGCACTTTAAGTCGATGTTTGTATTCTCGTAGAGATGGCAGAACCTTTCCATCAATTGTGTTTTAGGAACTGCCCAACAACCCATTTCACTATGGAGCTCATGAGAGTTCCGCGTTATTTGATATTATAAATTAGAAGATAAATAAAAAAAATTATATAACCAAAACCAAAACATAATTTAAACATTTAATAAATGGGCTAATTATTAAGATTAATATAGACTTAAACTTTATATAGTCCATTTTTACATTTTTTCAAAAAAAAATTTATTATACATATCTAAATTTTCTTATATATCTCATCACGAATTTAAAATTTGTTTAATTTTTTTGTCAAATAAATGAACATGTTTTTAAGGAATAGAGCCTAGGTAGAGGGGAATTAAACCTACTATATACCTCTCAAATGATTGTCTTGGGACATACGAAAATAATATTGAAAAGTTGAAAATCATATATAGATAAGTTTTATAAGAAAAAATTGGCGTGCACTTTACCGAGAAAGAATATGGTAAGATAGTATAGCATTCAAGTGTTTATACAATGTTTATACAACATGACAACAAAAGACTATGGCACGTTGGACTCAAATCTAGTTCTTGTATATGGAACAACTTTCACAAAATCAAAGAATGGTTCCTTAGGAGGATTACTTGGGCATTTGGTACAGGGAACCAGATTATTATTGCTAAAGGAATATTCAGCGTGGAGGGGGCACATCATTTATCTGAAGACACCATAAACAAAATTCACTGTAGAGGTTATTTCATCTTGGCACAGGTCATTGCGGGATGGCGGGGACTATTTCCTATCTCGCGTAGGGCGGAAGAAATGGGTTTATCTAGAAATTGTGCAGATGAATGGAGAATATATATATAGTCCCTCTGTAGGGCAGGATTGTGCCGGAATAAGGGCGAAGATTACATCACACAAGATGGTATATTACATGGCAATTTGGTGGTCGTTGCCGATACATATAGGTACATAGTCACTTCCATGAACTCATTTACACAGTGATGTTGGTTCTATAGAATCTAGAAATTAAAGGTTCCCTATAAGATTATACTATATTCTTTCTTGATTTGGCACGACAAGACTTTGGTGTGGGAGAATCTAAGGATAAAAGGTATGGAGGGTCTTGGTAGATGCTCACTGTGCAAAAATGCACAGGAGACAAACATACATATGCTCTTGGATTTGCCGATTATTGTGTAGGTTTGGCCCTTCATCATGATACAAAACAACATCCCTTTGAGACAATTCACGTCCATAAAACAATGTTTCAACTGGTGGTTGGCGCGTGGCAGTCGTCTATAAGCTATACCTCTATTTATTTTCTACGAAGTACGAAAAGCTCATAATGGTTTTATATTTGAAAATTATGAAATTGACACTTTCAAGATTTTATACAAAATTGGAACTTGGATGGACACTATAGGAATAGTTTCACAGAGAGTTAAGGATCTTTCGGTCATAAATTCTCCTCCTCAAATTATGTTTCTTGCAAGTTTCTTTGATGGGTTGGCACAACGGGGACAATGTGGATGTGGGGTATGGATCAGATTGGATTATAGTACACACTACAAAATCTCATGGAATGCAGTGGCAGGTACTAACATGAGGGAAAATGTAATGAAACTATGGAGATTAATGTGGTTTACTAGAAGACTAGATATTTATAACATTAATATATATGGGGACTCAAGAATGCTCATTGATGGGATTACTGCAAATACTTATTTTTCCCCACCAAATCTAAATGGTTGGATTTCTCACATTCATGGACTTAGACAGACTTTCCATCACATCACTTTTCAACATATATACAGGGAGGCCAACACTGTGGCAAACTTTCTATCAAAAAAGGGCTTATCTAATGGCACTGGGTACATGTTCTATTCATATCCGGAAGATAACCATACTAGAGAGGAGGGATCCATAATTCTGCCCTAAACTCTTACAAATTATATTTTGACTGTCACTCTATTTTGATATACTTTGGTTATGATTATATAGGACATGTACTTTGAGGCATAGCTGGAACATGACTGACTATAATAGTAATATATGGTTAATAGAGTCTTGATAGATAAAGTTTTATAGAAGTTTGTAATCTTGCAGAAATATGTACTGGTACATTATATAAACTAGTGTTTTTTTCATTTGAATATATATATATATATATATATATATATATATATATATATATATATATATATATATATATATATATATATATATCTATATATATATATATATATAGATATATATATATATATATATATATATATATAGTTTGGAATAGAGTTCATGGAATTATTTTTTAATTGGCAATATTTATAGTTATGTCTAGTTTGGAATAGAGTTCATGGAATTTTATTTTAATTGAAAATAATTATTAAGTGGACTATAGGAATTTAACTTATATGGATATTCTAGAATTTTTGTGTAGTAGTCTCAAATCAAAGGTTCAAATTTATCTCAAAAGTAGTTATGTCATTTTTTCCTTTTTGCTTAAATTGGTAAATTAAAATAAATATTATACAAAGAAATGTCAAATGAAATGAGTTATGATTTTTTTGGCAAATAGTGTTGATAAATCATGGTATTATAATAAAACTTGTTTACCAGTTATTTATTGTGAAGTGGAAACATGATTACGAATATATATGTGTGTGTGTGTGTGTGTTTAATTAATTTTAAGATTATTTTAATTTTTACAATTTGAAATGTATCATAAATTAATTACTTCGATATTTATTATGACAACTCAATGTCTCATTATTTAAAGTGAAACTTTTATATTAAAAAACGTATAAAAACATAAAAAATTAAAATAAATTTTAATTTGAACATTCTAATAATATCTTGCTCAGTAGTAGGAAAATGAGTAATTCCCCATGCTCAATAGGGAAGTGAGACAAACTTTAATTAAAATATTTTAATACTACCGATTACCCCTAAAGGCGCAAAGGTACAACGAAGGAATAAAAAATTTGGAACTCGATTATTCTGAAACACTAAATCACTAAACATTAAAAACTCTTATTTCTAATAAAGTAAATATTATATAAAGATCGATAAGGCTGACGACTCATTCCCAGGCCACACAATGGGTTTGGTTGCTCTAATTTCCCTTTCTCAATTTCTGTCAAAATATTTTCCCACTCTATATTGTTCCAACATCCATCCACCAATTTCCTATCCTTCCAAATGCCATGGATATGTCTTCTAGTCAATGGAGTTTTGGAGATAGGGAAACAATTTGTAAATTTGTTGTTGTTTTTTATTATTATTAAAAGGTTTTTGAAATTGTGAAAAGGGTAGTGGCAAATCTTCTAGAATTTCGAGAACATTAATATACATTTTTCGAAGATAAGCGACAGGTTAATTGAAGTTCAATATAATATTCCTGTATGAATAGGAAATAAAGAATTTAACGG
Organism: Pinus tabuliformis; assembly: GCA_031772625.1. Classification (NCBI taxonomy): domain Eukaryota; kingdom Viridiplantae; phylum Streptophyta; class Pinopsida; order Pinales; family Pinaceae; genus Pinus; species Pinus tabuliformis. Next base: position 753,916,698 of record CM062812.1, read on the forward strand.
TCAGCCCATGTTTAAGGCCCAAATCTACTAGAAGACATACAGTTACTCCATTTTCATTACTTAGCTAACACATGCATATGTATTTACTTATTACGAGATGCACAATACCATTCATGTGCATTTGACATCAATAAAATTTGCCCCATGGTTTAAGAGCATGAAGTTTGTTGTTACAGTTGTAATTTCTAATCCACCATGGCTAGTATTTGTTTGCGCCAAGTAATTCTATGAAATTGAAATAAGAAATGATAATTTTGATTCAATCCTAACCTTGGCTTTATTATTCTACTAATTGGATCTGCTAATTCAAACGAAAATTCAATCAATGGGATCAGAAGTTTTATGGCATAGTAAAAATCCTGCAATATATTTTGCGAGACTAGACACTGAAAGTTTGAAACTGCCTGGGAGTTGAGAGAAACAAAAAAATTGGATCAGAAGTGTTATGGGTGGACTTGTTTCACAGTAAAAAAATATTTCACGTCAATGGGAAGAAATTTCCCCTCGGTGGTCTTGGAGACACAAAACTATGGCAAAAGAAGTTGTAATTAAGCTAATCACTGGTGAAGAAGGGAGAACTGTACCCAGGTTGAACAAGTGTTTAACTGTTCCGTCTTCGTAGACTCTCACCATATCTGGAACCTCAATGACTACATAGATAATGAAGACGACGATGACTCCATAGACACACGACATGGGTTCTGGTGTATCTACAACTGAGTTGAGATGAGGCCAGAGCAAGTTGTATTTCTTATCAGATATCCGAGGTGCGGAACCTTCTTCACATAAGGAAGTGCACTCGTTACTAACATATTCCTCTTCCCCAATATTGGAAACTTGGGAGAAGCAACATCTTCATTCCTAATTTCTGAAATATCACCCATGCTTCCTACTGATATGCTCGAAAACACCCCACACAATGAAGCAAATTGGGCATTGAGAATCACAAAGGAAAATGGAAGTAGAGAGAACAAATCCCTCTTCCTGTAAGCGCACACCAGAGCAAGCTGCATATGGTCACAAATTCCAGTGGAAAATTGCATTTAAAACTGCCTATACCCCATAATTTCCAAGATAAACTATCCAATTAGTTTAATACTACGTCAATGATTGGCATCTCGAAAAATCCTTGTCAATTCTCGTATCTATGACATGAATCCCATCTCCAATGCCCCAATGATGTCGTGGTCCTCTCATCAACTCGTACATGTTTTGGGATCATTACTTTATCAATCAAAGAGATTGTCAGTGATAAATCATCTACAAATTATTATACAACATATCATTATGGTATATGACAAGTAAAATTAAGGTAAAATATAGATTAGAGTAGGTAAAATAGCATAAGTCTGAACATAATTGGGTGGGAGGACTCAGGATGAGATCATCACTTCTCTGAGAAGAGGGACTCTGTGGGAGTTCTATAGATGTATTGGGTACAAATCAAAATACCAATCTCATAGGGACTCTCTAAGAGTTCTATAGATGTACTGGGTATAAAGCCAAATACCAACACAAAGAATCCAAAATTTATGAATCTCGTATCATTCAGTTAGTACTGCTCTAGGAACTAAAATTGTCCCTACAAATTAAGGTAAGGGATCAAGAAGTGTCATTTAAATGGTCATGAGAATTAGGATTTTTACCATGATCACAGAGCAAGATAATTACGGTGGGTTGAAGAAAAATCAATGATGTCCATAAAATCATATTTGCATAGGAAGCTTCTTAGGACATGGTGCCACAGTCTGAATTGAAATCTGAAAGGGACTTCTTGGGTCGAAAAGAAAATAAAAAGATAAAGTGTGTTTCCCACAATCTCAATTGTAGATAGGCCCAAACTTATAGCTTTCAAATGCTATTCTAGTTTAAGGTGATTGTTGGATCATTATCTTAACCTGCTTTGGACAATTATGTGTGTAAAAGGATCGAATCCCTCAATAAATTGTGTAAATATTAATTGGTAATGCCAAAATTTTGTATTTTCACTGGAAAGTTACCTTTAAATTCATGGAATTTTATGTTGTCCTCGAAGATTAGCTGATGTCAATATCAATTTTCCAGTGATATATCTTTTCTATGTGTGTGAAGAAATGACTGTTTTGGATGCTCTCTTCTTTAAGAACTTACAATTCTTGATGATTTTTGTATATTTTCATTTTGGTACTTTTAAGTGTAGTTCTAAGATGCTTGTTGCATCTCGTAGTGCCCACTATGGCTACTTGTCGGAAAATGGGCTCTGCAAAATAGTTGAATTAAGACCTTGATTTTCGGGTTAGTATGCATCTCGACACTGTGTATATTGGAAAATTTGCACAATAATGAACTAAAGCTTTGAATTTTAGGCCAACTTCCATTTGTTCACTCTACGTGCTTTAAGTTGTGAATTGGATCATGCAAAATATTGAAGCTAGGCCCTTGAATTTGGGCTTAGTTTGAAATTTGTCCTCTGGGGAAGAAGACTTTTAATTATTGTAAATGGAAGGCCTAGTTGGTGGGTTTGGAACATGAAAGATTATTTTGGGGTAGATTAAAGACTTGTAACTTCTTATTGTTAATTGGCTTGTTGGAATACAATATTTTTTTAGAGTGTCTTCATCTCAATTTCGTGTAACTTATATTTTAAATATTAAGAAAATATTAAACTCTTAATTGGGTTTGTTTGGATATAAAAAACCAAGAGTAGTGACTCTTATTTTCCCTTTTATTCCTTAATGTATATATAATTTTTTTCATTTATATTTTTTTGACTTGTAACTTCTTAATGTTAATTGGTTCATTGGAATACAATATTTTGTTAGAGTGTCTTCATCTCAATTTTGTGTAACTTATATTTTAAATATTAAAAAATATTAAACTTTTAATTGCCTTTGTTTGGATATCAAAAATCAAGAGTCATATGGTATTTATTAAAGCTTCGCTCTATGGAAAAAGTTTCCATGTTGATGTTATGCTTTTCTTGGTTTTCTTATAAACATGTGTATATGCTTGTGCACTATACAAGAGTAAAGTTTCCATCTTGATGTTCTTCTTTTCTTGGTTTTCTTTAGTATTCTTAGGTATTACTCATGATGTAATTTCCAAAATCTGCAATGAATTTTTTTGATGTAATTTCCAAAATCATCGATGTCATTACATAGTGTTGGAAAAGGATTGCACATTGCTAAAACTTTCTAATTTTTGTGTTTTCACCAAACTTTCTAATTGTTATGTATTACATAGTGTTGGGAAAGGAATGCACATTGCTAAAACTTTCTAATTTTTATGTTTTCACCAAACTTTCTAATTGTTATGTTTTTCCATGCGTTCAAAAATTGTTGAACAGAGAAGGATGAAATTAAGCCTCTACTATTGGTTGAATTTGATAAGCCAAACCCATCATAGGAATACCTTCACTGTAAAACATCATAAAAACAAGTTCAGTGTAAATATGCTATGGGGAAATCCACATGCTTAACAAGGAGGTGAGATATTAAATAAATTTTGTGGTTTTGTTTTAAATATATATACAGATTTTTTTTTTTTTTTTTTTTTTTTTTTTTTTTTTTTTCTTTTAATTTAAACTTTATTAAATACCTTTAATACAAATTTAAATATTAAAATATTATATACATTTAAACCAAACTTAAATATATACTTTAAAAGAATTTTCTAAATTTTTATTATTAAAATTTTAATTTCTTATCAAACAATCAGTGAGATGGAAATTTACTTCATTAGTTTATTTACCTATTATTAGAATTCCAAATTCTTATGAAATTTGTAACCACCAAAAATCGAAATTTAATTTAATCGAAATGTAACATGTGGATTGCGCATAAGCATCTATAAGATAGGAACGGCCAACCCTCAACACAATTATATTGTGGACACTGCTAAACTATGTCAAGCTTTAATACTGAAATCGCCTTTGAGATTTCTGCGGCCCTTTACTCATATGAACATTCAAACTCCAGGGATCGGTAATAAATAATGCACAGAATTAAGAAATGGAAATACATTGAAGCACTGTCAAAATAATTTCTGTAACATACCCTGCTCCCACCACCATAGCAATAAGAACGGAGGTGGGTAGCCAGAGTGTTATCAATGTCAGAACTGCAAATACCACACTTGGTCGAGCATTAATCAAAGATAATTGTAGCCATCCAATCGCCTGAAGTATGTTGGACTGATGGGATGGGTATAAATTTCTCTCCCACTGCATCCATTCTGCCTGAAACTCGTAATTCTCTTCCTTTGCTTTCATCTCCGATATCCGTTTTCTCAGAACGATCATGTTAGCGTCCACAATGCTCCAACTCCCTGCAGAAGCAGAAACGACAATCCACAGAGCTAACGATAATCCACAGAGCTATCTATATCTTGATTGTAGAAGTAGAAACGATAATCCACAGAGCTATCTATATCTTGATTACAGAAGCAGAAACGACAATCCACAGAGCTATGTATATCTTGATTGCAGAAGCAGAAACGACAATCCACAGAGCTAACGATAATCCACAGAGCTATCTATATCTTGATTGTAGAAGCAGAAACGATAATCCACAGAGCTATCTATATCTTGATTGTAGAAGCAGAAACGATAATCCACAGAGCTATCTATATCTTGATTACAGAAGCAGAAACGATAGAGCTATTTATATCTTGATTGTAGATTTATTTTGATTGTAAAAGCAGAAACGATAATCTACAGAACTATCTATATCTTGATTATGAAAGCAGAAACGACAGAGTTATCCATATCTTGATTGTAGATTTAATCAAAATAAATTTTTGAAATAAACCCATGACAAAGATTACTAAATATAATTTAAATAAAGGATTTATACCTGAATCAAATGGGCAATCAGATCCAGAGTTAGCAGCTCTGATAACATGGCCGGCTACTCTTTTCTTCCGCTTCAACATTATATGGCGACCAAATCTAAATCTTGCTCCTATCTCTATCTGATCTGATTTACCAAAAACTTTGGGCGCTGCAATTACACTTCTGAATTCCATGTTTATATATAACTAGTATTTGCTTCAAACAATGGCGAGCTATTGCTCCTCCGCTTTACAAAAATAATGAGGGACAACTGAAAGGAAAAGTCCAGTTGCGTCGGAAGGGCCGATTACAAAAATCTATTGCCTAATTAGGTATAGGCATCAATAAACTGCTTGTTGTGTTTAAGAGAAAGTGGGTATTTATAAAATCTGTTTACCTAATTATGTACAGGCATAATAAAATCTGTTTACCTGGAGATTGCTCCGTTTTTTGAGATGGGGCCATTGTCTGCACCGCATCACACCACCGACGTCCTTTAGGGGACAACGTGGCCATCTGAGCCATGTGATCCCTCCATAAATTTAATGTTTTTTAGAAGCAAGAGAACCTGACAGGATCCGCATCGAACCACAACCATTCCATTGTGAGAAAGTTCTGTGCACGTCTTATTTTATTTGAAGTATTCGATTGTCAAACAGGTGTGTATTATTACTTCAGTTAGCATGTGATAAGTCACTATCAAAAGTCAAATATGAAATAGGGAATTAAAGATTTCAACAATTTCTCAGTAGAACTAAAGTCAAGTGCATATGTAACAAGATCAATTAAAATATGCATATTTATATTATGAACCTAATGTATAAAACGTTTTCAAAATTGAAAAAAATAGAACTTTGAAGTGATGGCTGACTTAATAATATGGATGGAGTTAAATACATGTTTTGTATTTTGAAGACTTACTAATATGGATGGAGTTAAGTACATGTTTTGTATTTTGAAGGGTTACAAGTTAAAAAGGAGAGTAAAATCATGAGGGAAATGGTAATATTTCACATTGTTATATATGTGAGGATTATTGTGATATAAATAAATAAAGGAATTATATATATTAATTTGGTATATAGTAAAGGATTAGTGTGATATAAATAAAAGAAAGAATTATATATATCAATTTGGTATATAATACTAGAGGTTAAAATCAATACTAATAATATGTTTGTATTTGCATGATATGAGGTTGATTTTTGTTGATATTATTTTAACTTTTAATTATGATGGGAAATGGTAATATTCCATTGTTATATATGTGAGGATTATTGTGATATAAATAAAGAAAGGAATTATATATATTAATTTGGTATATAGTAAAGGATTATTGTGATATAAATAAATAAAGAAATATATATATCAATTTGGTATATAATAGTAGAGGTTAAAATCAACACTAATAATATGTTTGTATTTGCATGATATGAAGCTGATTTTTATTGATATTATTTTAACTTCTAATTATATTAATGTAGGGCATTATGTAGCACATAGGGTTAGTTGGGTATTTGAATTGATTATATCACAAAGTGTTTTATTCTTGCACCTATCACCATGTCATCTACACTCTAAAAATCAGAGGACATAGTGGAGAGTTTTGATCCACTTATTTCTTTGGATATAATTATATCTTCAAATGTGATATTAAAGAGTCATAACTTTAAGCTAAATCTTTATGAGAATAGAATCTTAATAAACTATTCAAAATTTTTATTTTCTATAACTAAATTTAATATTAAAAAAAATTATTATTATAAAAATAATATTATTTATATTATTTACATAAATAAATTTAAATACCAAAAACCAATTAAAACATTTTTTAAACATTTTTTACATTTTTTTTTTTTATAAAACCATTCATCAACCTTAGATGTGAACCAAAAAAATTTTCCCCTTCTGAAGATGTCTTCAGTAACTAAATATTAAAATAACATCCTTTAACAATTTTTTTAACAATTTTTTTTATAGAGCCATTCACCAACCATGAATGTGAATCAAAAACTTTTTCCCTTCCCTTCTTTAGTAATTAAATATCATTAAATATTAAAATAATATATTATTTGAAAATAAATAAAAAACTAAATATCATTAAATATTAAAATATATTATTTGAAAATGAAGGAAAAAAATATTTTAATATACATTATTTTGTATTAAAAAAAACTTAATTTTACATATATTATATTTTTAATCTATTTATATATAAAAATTGAGAAAAAGTTAAAAAATAAAAAATAAAAAAAAAATAAGGAGAAAACTTATTTTAAAACTCTACATAGTCATTTAATATAGTCATTTATATTAAAGGAAAAAGGCATACATAACCTTAATCTTCTCCATTACTAAAAGGAAATCGTGCGAAACGGACAAGAGCCTAACATAGATTAGGATTGCTGGTTAGGCGTTCACAACAACCATTCCCACTTGGTTGCATTGATTTACTTTTAACATTGATCAACTCGCTTCTATCTTTTCAAGTTTGAATAATTTATTCATTTTTCAAATGGCTAATCCCAATGTTGAGAATTTGTCGTTTCATAGGATAAGAAGTTAAACAACTTACTTTTATCTTGGATCCTTTTTATTAACCCATTAGCAAATATTATAATGGGACATTCCTTCACCTTCCTCAATTCAACAGCCTAGACACAAGAAAGCCTACGGCTCATCAAATTCGTATTATATGGAGAGACAAATAATTAAATACATATACTAGTTAAATTAACCTCGAAATGGAGCTCGTACACTGAACAATCATCGACAACAATAAACTCATATATCTCTATATATAAAAATGAGTTTATCGAACCACTCATAAAACATATAGTTGTAAAATTATGTGAAATTATGAAATATTTTTTTATAAAATTATATTTTTGAGATTTTTTTTTGTGAAAATCACATTAAGGTTTATTTGTTGATGCATTTTGAGCAAGCTAGTGTGGTTCATCATCAAGATAAGCTGAAGAATCAAATCAAGGCAATGAGTTAAATAGTGAGACAAATCATTCCAATGGCTAAAATGAATCCCCTAAGAAGTAATCCCCTATAGTCTCTTGGAGAAGGGATCAAATTTTTTCCTCGCTCCTAAGAAAATCCCGATGGAAGATATCTTGTGTGACATTGAGTTTGGGATTAGGGATTTACGGAAAATACTAAGGATATAATTTGATAAGACTGGGCAGTGATCCTTAGGAAAACTAAGTCCCCTATGAGAAACATTAGCAAGGAAGAGTTTGATGCCCTAAAATATTTGAACAGGAACCAGAAAATCATTGTCTTGAAATCTAACAAAGGTGGGGCCACAGGAATCCTTGATAAGGAGGATTATTGGAAGAAGATGTTGGATCACCTTTGTAATAGTGGAAGCTAAATAAAGCTTTATAAGAATCCCTTGAATAGGATCTCCAAAAATGTTGTTATGGCTATAAAGTCCAGTAGCATGGTTGGCACCTTTAGCCACAAACTTATCGAGAGTAGCCCCATCACTCCTAGGATCTATGGGCTTCCAAAGATCCATAAGGATGGGGCCCCCCTGAGACCCATTGTCAACACCATAGGAGGGCTAACCTATGTTCTATCTAAATATTTAGCCCTGAAGCTTAAGCCCCTTGTTGGCCTCACAACATCTTTTGTCAAAGACTCTTCGTTGTTTGTCAATGAGTTAAGGGACATGAAGTTTGATCCTAGAAACAATATTGTTAGTTTCAATGTAGTTTCCCTGTACACTAACATCCCTATCAAGGAGGCCATTGAGGTCATCAATCACCTCACTAATCTCGACACTATAAAATTAGTCGAGATTTGTCTTACTTCTACTTTTTTATGTTTTGAAGGGGAATTCTATCAACAAACTTGTGGTGTAGCCATGGGTTCTCCCCTGTACCCTATTATAACTAATCTGTTTATGGAACAATTTGAATTAAAAGCTTTGGCCTCAACTCGATTTAAGCCCAAGCTTTGGAAAATATTTGTGGACAACACTTGCATCATTTGGCCGCATGGTCAAGGAAAGTTAGATCTCTTCTTCCAACATCTCAACAATCAATCCAACTCCATAAAGTTTACCATGGAGTAGGAAGTTGATGGTTGCATCCCTTTCCTTGATGTCCTTATTTCGAGAAAGGATGATGGTTCTTTATCTCACCAGGTATTTCGGAAGAAAACTCTAGTGAGCAGTATCTTCATTTGAAGTCTCATCATTTCCTTGCACAAAAACTAGGTGTCCTCAACATGTTATCTACTCGTGCACTGAGGATTTATGATGAAAACCACCTCTCTAAAGAGAAAAACCATCTCCTTAATGTTTTCATTAATTGATATAGTAGACATCAAGGTCTTAAAGCTTTCCTTAAAGCTAGCCAAGGTCCTAAGGTTAAGAAATACCCCTCTGATCGGATTTTAGGGGTGCATCTCCCTTTCATCCAAGGGACCACAGACAAGATTGTGAGAATCCTGAAGAAGAATAATGTTACCTCATCCTTTAGGCCTCTTAGCACCATCCGAAGTTCCTCAAAATCTGTAAAGGACCCAGTGGACTGAAAGGATATGAAGGGTGTTTATGTTATCCCTTATTCTTATGGAACCCCATACATTGGTGAAACAGGTCGCTTTATAAATCAAAGGATTAACGAACATGCAATTGACATTAAGCATGGGAGGACCTTCTATTCAACTTTGGCAGAACATGTAAATAAGACGAAGCATCACATATGCATTGAGGAAACCCAGGTAATTGCGAAGATTGCTCACTTTCATCACCACAAGTTTAGGGAGGCCATTGAAATTGAAAGGAGGCCAAGGAATCTAAATAGGGATAACGACTGGAAAATCAACAGTTGTTGGATCCCTGCCCTTTCCTCTTAGCCTTTCTTTATCCCCGTGATTGTGTCATTTTCCTTGTTTTTCCTTTATATTTTTATTTTTAATCTTTCTTTTATATATATATATATATATTACATTTCTCCCCCCTAGAGTTTATTGACTCCTCTTTGGTCCCCTTTCTTTTTGTTAATTTATTTTGTCCTTTTAGTTGTTTTTCCTTTAATTTTATTTTTTTAACTTAATTTATTTTTATTTTCAACCTTTTGACTTTGGAAGAGAATATAATTTTATATTTTTTGAGTTTTTATTATTATTATTCTTTTCAATTAAAATATTTATATCCCATTATCTTTTGTTTATTTTACTATTTAATTATCTTAGACCTCATATTGAGGATTGGGTAAAATCCCATCTTTATTCCTAATTATCTTAAATTATATATATTTTATTTAGTTATTTAATTGGATATTAGTTTTTTCTTAATCCTTAGTCCAAGTCAAATGTAACTTCCAATTTATATATTAAAATAGTATCATAGATATATTTTATTCGATTAATTAAATTATTATATAAATAATCTTTTACCTAATTTCTGATCTAGTCAAAAGTAGTTGTTTCATTTCAGTGGTTGGAAAGATTTGTCTTTCTATTTAACTAGTTGTCTTGATCTCATTATTCATCTTGTTTTGATGCTGGAATGATTTGTCTCTCTATTTAACTCGTTGCCTTTATGTGATTATTCACACTGGCCGATTCTAAATAGGTCGACAAATAAATTTTTATATCAAAATTATATATATATATATATATATATATATATATATATATATATATATATATATATATATATATATATATATATATATATAATATTAACCCCAAGAGTTAGCTCAATCGGTCAAGTCAGTGCCTCGCCAATCGGGAGGTCACAGGGTCAATTCTTGAAAGCTCTTGGGGTTAGGTTAGTAAATAGGCCGAGGGGTGTGACCCCCTTCGGGTGGGGTTCACTCTAGTATTGAACAACCCTAGACGTAGCAGATCCACTAACCATGGGTAGCATTGAACAACCCTAGACATAGCAAACCCACTGACCATGGGTATCCGTGAACTAGAAGTGAAAAAATAAAAAAAATATTTTATATTTTATATACAAAATATAAAATATAGCTCAAAGAAGAAAATTAATATAGCAAAGATTAGAACGAATTCTCATGAGCCCCATAGTGAAACAGGTAGTTGGGCAGTTCCTAAAACGCTATGGATGGAAAGGATCTGCCATATATGTGAGAATAGGAACATCGAGGATGAAAACCACTTCCTCTTAGAGTGCCCCACATACAACCACATTAGATCTCAGTTTCACAATCTTTGTTACAACACTGACCTTCCTAGCCTTTTACAATGTCAAAATTATAGTGAGCTCGGGAGGCTTCTCTCCAAGCTTTTTGAGCATAGGAATAACATCTTAAATCAAAATAAATAATTTGTTTCTTTAAGTCCGATAGACCAATGTTTGGTCTCAGCGGAGGTTAACCACCACCATCATCATCATCATAGAAGATATTTTAAAATTAAATATAGCTAAAATAAATATTTAATAATTTAAACATACCCATATAATAGATAAATCAATTTAAATATTAATACAAGCTATTAAAATAAAATATAAGATTATTTTATATATAAAACATTATACATATTTAACTCAATGAAAATGCGTGTATTTATTTAATTCAATAAAATGTACAGTTTTTATTTTAGTAATGATATCGTTCATCAAGAGTCTTTTAAAAAATTTAAAATATGATTTCATTTATATCATCGCCTGTAAAGGTGTATAATTTCTAACTTCGGTATAGATTCGTACTCTAAAGGTGCATCATTGTAACCTTGATATATTATTAATTTAAAATATATGTTGAATAATATACTTGAAAAGTTGTTTGGTTTTATAATAGCTTTTTTAATTAAAATTTGATAATATATAAAACATTAAAAACAAATATTCATTTATATTATAATTCTTTAATATTTTAAATTGGTTTTTTTATAAATATTATTTCAATATAATTTAATACTAAATTATTGTAAAAATTTATTTATATATAAGTGTTTTGTTTTTTAACAATTTTAAAATAATTTAATTAATATAAAAAATTTAAAATTATTTTAAGGTTAGTCTCAGTTTCGTTAGGGACTATAACATTTGCTTCACATTAAAGTTCGTTGATTTTCAATATTTTTCAGATTTTATTACAATTTAAATTAAAATTTGGAGAAAATGCTTAATTTTCCAATTTTCCCGTAAATTCAAAAATATATTTCTAATTTTTTGGTAGTCTTATTTCTAATATTTGAATGGCTAAATGAGCTATGATGGGACATAATTCCCCTAGTGGAGAGCGTTTTACTTTTGATATTTTCTAGTGCCTCACAAATAATTTAAAATTATAGAATGGTTGTTTTCACAAGTAGTAACATATTGGTGTTGAGAAATTCTAATCTCCTTTCTCTATATATTTTGGTCTAGCACTGTTGCTATCAACAACTTGGTTCCTACCCCTGAAGATGGGTGAAGAGTTCACTCAAAACATTAGGCTCTTCAAACAATGCACACGGGATTCCAGAAGTTCTCAACACCAAATAATTTAAAAATCAGAAGAAAAACAAACTAATTTTGTGAGTGGTCATTGTGTAGGTGAGTGCTCTAACACTATTATGCAACTGCACTGCCCAATGATGCCATAATTGATGTGGTTGCAGGGGCTTTATGTAGATGGGAGAAGGGGGGTGGTTGGGGCGCGGGGGGGGCGGGGGGGGGTGGGTGTGAGGGGTGCTAAATGAATGACCAACTCATTGTGCGGAGGAAGTGTCTTTTATGTAGACTAGGGGGAGCGAGGAGCTGAACGAGAAGGAATCTCCAATAAATATACTGTGACTCCTTTGATGCTAAATCCTTTACAAGTTAACTCATAAAAGGTGAGTTCACTTCGCACACTGCTCGTCCCTCTTCGAAAAAATTGATAAACACTTTGTAGCATAAAAGAAAATGATTCCCCTTGTGGATGTGTGGTAGCTCAAAAATATGTTCTTTAAAATCCATACCTTTTAATGATGGCTTATTTCCCTTAACTATAGTCAGTTATGAAGATGGATCAAACATTTTCTATATCATTAAATAATAACCATTGTTATATATCAATTATTCATAATTATGTGCAGGAAAAAGTGTTCAGGAGGATGCATGTGTGGGAGGGTGTGCTTGCTCCGAACCTCCGTACTTCCACCTTTGCATCAAGTTCGCTTATAAAACCTTTTGCTAATTTAAGATACTATGTACCATTGGTACACGTGTGCACGTCGACACTAGTTTGTTGATGGATAAAGCGTTTATGTTCATTGAAAAACATAAAAAAGGCAAATCATGAACCAAAAATGTCGAAGAAACTCTACAAGAAAACCTCCACACATCTTTTAATTTCTTAAAATGAATGTGGGCCACATAAAACATCCACTACAAGAAAAAATATTGGCATATGGCATTTGCCGCATGGGTTACATCATTAGGGTCATGCTTTGATTATGTTCTTTTTTATTTTCAACACATGGTTTGAAAAATTATTAATTTGTAAGAGTTATAAAAATTCCCCTTGCCTCAAAGTGCATTGTCTTTCAATATTTTCCCGATTTTATTGTAATTTTAACTAAAGTTTGGAGAAAATGCTTAATTTTCCAATTTTTTAGTAAATTCAAAAATAAATTTCTAATTTTCTGGTAGTCTTATTTCTAAATTTTTATTGGTTGAACAAGCTTCGATGGGACATAATTCCTATGATGGAGGCCATTTTCTTTTTCTATTTGTTAGTGCCCCACAAATAATTTAAGAATCAGAAAAAATCTAATTTTGTGAGTGGCCATTGCGTAGGTGACAACTCTAACACTGACAGTGAAACTAATACAATTATGCAACTGCACTGCCCAATGAAGTGGGAATTGACATGGTTGCAGGTGATTTACGTAGACTAAGGGGGGCCTAAATGAATGTCCAACTCATTGTAGGAGGAAGTGTCTTTTATGTAGACGGGGGGGGTGGGGGTGTGAACGAAAACGAAACTCCAATTAATATATTATAACTCCTCTAATGCTAAATATATTTGCAAGATAACTCACAAATAATGAGCGCTCTTTGCACATTTCTCGTCCCTCTTTGGGAAACTTAATAAACACTTTGCAACAAAGAAGCAAATGATGCCCCTTGTGGATGTGTGATAGCTCAAAAATATGTGCTGTAAAATCCATACCTTTCGGTTATGGCTTCTTTCCCTTAACTATAGTCAGTTATGAAGTTGGGTTAGATATTTTCCCTATGATATCATAATAACAATTGTTATATAACAATTATTCAAAATTATGTGTGGGAGAAAGTGTTTGGGAGGATGTGTTTTCTACGAACCTTTGCACTTCCACCTCCGCATCAAGTTTGCTCATAAAACATTTTGGTTATTTAAGAAGCTATGTACCATTGGTACATGTGTGCGTGTTTGTACTAGTTTTCTTACAGATAAAGTGTTTATGTTCATTGAAAAACATAAAAAAGTCAACTCATGAATTGAAAATGATGAATCTCCTTTACAAGCAAACCTTCGCATAAGCAAATCTTTGCACAAGAAAACCTCTGCACACCTTTTAATTTCTTAAAAAAATTATGGGCCACATAAAACATCTGCTACAAGAAAAAATCTTGGCATCTAGGATTTTCCACATGGGTTATATCATTAGTGTCATGCCTTGATTATGTTCTCTTTTATTTTCAAGACATGGTTGAACAAATTATTAATTTGTAAGAGTAATAATTAATATCCTTAAAATTAAATGTTAAAATACAAAATTATAATTTAATTATTTAAATATAATTCATTAACCCATTGTGTGGGGGTAGAGATGTGTGACTTTCACTATGTGAAGCTTTGATTGTGCAAAGCCTTCCATTGCATAAGGTGGGCCACATAAAGCATTGGCTAGAAGCAAAAATCCTGGCATCTGGGATTTGCAACACGGGTTACATCAAATGGTTAAACAAAAAATAACAAGCCAAATAACTTTATGGCTACAAACCACAGAAACCATAAAAACACAAAAGGTGGGCTACATAAAGCTTCCACTACAAGCAAAAGTCATGGTGTTTGACATCTACCGCAGGGGTTACATCAAAAGTGTTAACAGTTAATGGTCAAATGTAATTTGACACAAAAGTATAATAAAGTATATGTGTTGAGGATATGAAAAATATAAAATTTATATCAAGGTTAGAAATATGCTTGGTTACCTTCAAACAAAAGTCAAATAAAATCAAATAACTAACTTTAAATCAAAATATCTCAACCATTAATGGCTAAGATTAAATAATTAACTCTAAAATAAAATAGCTTAACTCTTAACCCTAGCGCATCCTTGATATAATAAACAAGATCTAAAAAATCTTGACAACCAACTCCGGTCGAAAATCCATCCGTTATAATATAAGAGAATATTTCATCTAAAAGTCGAAACCTACTTTTGGAATTGTTGAGCAATCATCTTAATCATGATCTGACATAGTTCTCCAACACACTTTCCTTCTGTATAATACTAATTTTTAAACAACGAAAGGAATTTAGTATCAGTCACTCCTTATAACGTATCACGCGTTTTCATGTCTATTTAATTTCCTATGTTTTTTTGATTCACCATGGATATGTGTACATGATCTTTTTTGTCTAACCTGTCACACGTGAAATAATTACACATGGTCATTATACATGGGAACGAGAAATATAGAGGTAGAAGACACTGAGAATGTCGTTGATTAAGCAAATGATTTGAAGTAGAAAACACAAATGGCTAGCAAATTTCTTTTTGCACAATGCATTCAGAAAATGCAAGTATTGCTTGAGTTTTTGTTTCTTTACATGAACTTTAATCTCCAAAGGGAATATAAAGAAATAAAATATAATGTTTCTTGAATTTTGAGATGTTGTTCAAGCCCTATTGGAAATCAACCATGTATTTTTCAACACATTGTAGACATGAAAGACAACCAACTCTTCAACGATTACAATATGAGGAGGAATAAGTGCAACACAGAATAGTCCCTGCCTCTACCAGCAATTAAGCGGGGTCTACATTTCTATCTTCGCACATGCTTCCTCCACACAACTTCCCTCGCACAACCACCTTCACACAACTTCCTTCACATTTCTACCTCCGCACACACTTCCTCCACACAATTTCGTACAACCACCTCAACACTAATCGAGACTAGAAAAAAATGTATCTAGATAAGAACTTGGACAATTAAATTGTGATTCGGGAATAATGTCAGATATTTTCTTTCAATTCAATTGTCATTATTATAACAGTTATGGTAATTCCTTTGCATTCAGATACAAATTGTGTCAAATTTCTTATTGTTACTTCCCCTAGTTGTATGTTGTCAATATTGCATTGAAATCATTGGGGTGATTAAAAATCTAGATAATAGTGTATCTAGATAATGATGAGGATGATTAAAAATCTATATGACAATTTATCTAGATAATGATATATCTAGGGACATGTCATAAATCTATCATTCTCTTTCTTTGACTACTAATGTATCGGTTTGACATTCTACATTCTCAACACCCCAGTTATCTTTTTTTCTTATGCTAGACTGTGCAAATGAAACAATAAATGTATTGCATTAGATTGCTTAATAACACTTATGCATGATTTTTCTCCCAAAGATAATCAATAACATAGTAGTGTGGAGCAACATTGTTTATAGGCGTTGGCATGAACAAAAGATTTTTTTGTAAATTTTGTGATTAAAAAATTGGTTTATGAGTTCAAGAGTGCATGAATTATGCAAAATGACTGTGATTATGCGTAATGCGGAGGTATGGACAATGGAAGTTTGAAATCTTCCTATGCACAATGGATATCATTTGTAGTTCAACACATATGCCTATTTACACAAGGATAACCCAAAGCTTTCACTGTGCAAGGAGCATAACCCTTAGTCAATTTTTGAACAAATTCCTTAGTGCATAAGAAGTTGATTCAGTTGTAGTATGGAAACCACACTTTTTCTGCAAGAGGTTTTTGTTGACATTTATGCTTAGGTGGAAAGTTTCTTGTGAATAGATTTCAATGTGCGGAGAGGTTTTGTTGCAGATATATAAAAGTTAATAAACATTAAATAAGAAGCATTACTATTTTATTTTAAATAAACAACAATAATTTATTGCAATAAGGACTTTAATAAACAAACATCACTATTTTGTTGTAAATAACATAGAAACTATTCATCATTAATAAGGTTCAATTTCGTAAAACTTACTTCCATTACCAGAGCTAATGGATCATTGATCAAACTGTTTATTTTGTCGATTATAATGTTATGTGCTAAGAATATGGGCATATGATATCACCATTAATAACAAGTGCATCATTCTAGTGCATTGGAAGTGCATCATTTGCACATATTTTCGGCATAGAACATTATGATCGAGTAGGGCCTCATGGTAATCACAGGGATTCGCTTCAAAGCGTCCTGGTGTGATTGGATCATAACACATAAGTAAACAATATAAGGTATTCTTTGTTTTAGATATTCCTTTAACTTTTATCTGAATTAATAGCATGACTTTATATAGTCTTGGTGCAATTGTTATGCTACTTTCCTTGTTGCAATTGTGTACTTTCTATTCTGTTGATTTTATGTAAGGAAAGAGAAGCTCAGAAAATACTCTAAGATATTAAATGCAATTTGCAAAGAGAAAATGTTAAATGATTTGTAGACAACACCTTTTTTTCTTGCTGTCAGCATGTGATTTGGAGATAATGCATGTTATTTTCTTTGAATTCAATTGTGATTATTATAGAAATTATGATAATTCATTTGTATTCAGATACATATTGTGTCAAATGGCTTACTGCCACTTCTTCTAGTTGTGCACCATCAATATTGCATCGAAGGCATTGCAACAATTTAAAATCTAGGCTTGATAACAATGTATCTAGATAACGATGAGGAAAATTAAACTATGATTCAAGTATAATGACAACTATTCTCTTTCAATTAAATTGTTATTATTATAGGAATTATCATAATTCCATCATATTTAGATATAGATTGTGTGAAATTTCTTACTCTCACTTCCCCTTGTTGTACACTGTCAATATTGCATTGAAGCCACTATGGTGATTAAAAATCTAGATAACAGTGTATTTAGATAACAATCAAGATGATTAAAAATATAGATATTGGTTGATCTAGATAATTATCTATCTAAGGACATGCCGTGATATAACTAGAATGAGTTTTCCCCTTTCGAATCACTCACATTTTTTTCTCATTGATCCATGGTTGCTCTATTTAGTAGCAGAGTAGCCTTACAACACCTTTCTGGAAAAATAACTACATAGAGCTCAGAATCTGTGCAAAATAAAGGATCCGCGTAGGATGTTGAAGAATAGAAGAACACTTTTTTTGATTTTAATTGTCTCTAAATGGAATCTATAAATATTGTAATAAAAACACCAAATGCTAAACATAAAGAAATGAAACCTATTACAGATTGGAGATGTTGTTCAGGCTCAATTGAAAATAAAAAATGTATTTTGCAATATATCATAAATTTGGAAGAAAACTAATTCTCAAATGACCATGAATTTTTATCTTTGAAAAGTGGAAGTTCTTCGCATAAGAATTTGATAGTAGCTGTACGAAAACAAAACTTCTTTACGCGCTGGGAAAAGTGATTATTTGGTTAAATTTTAAACTCTTTCTAGTTTAGAAATTTTGTAGGTATAACTATACAAAAGAACATTTTCATAGAACTAATAAATTGATGAAATATTATGCTCTCAGCTAATATGGAGTTGAGAAAAAAAAAATCATTATTTTCAATGAAGAATGTGCCAAAGACGAAGTATGTTCGAGAAAATGAAGGTGCAAAAGGGACAATAAGAAATCTGACACAATACATTTATTTTTTCATTTGCACAATCTATGATAAGAAAAAAAGATAATTAGAGTGTTGAGAATGAAGAACGATAAACAAATACATTAGTAGGAAAATAAAAAGAATGAAATATTTATGGCATGTCCCTAGATATATGGTTATATATATAAACTATTATACATAGTTTCAATCATCCTGATCGATATCTAGATACACTTTTATCTATATTTTTTATCGCCCCAATTCCTTCAATGCAATATTGATGGCATACAACTAGGGGAAGTGACATAAAGTATTTTAACACAATCCATATCTGAATACATAAGAATTATCATAATTTATATAATAATGACAACTGAATTGAAACAAAACAACCAACGTTATTCCTTAATTACATTTTAATTGTCCTCATCATTATCTAGATACATTATTATCTGTCCTACATTTTTAATCGCTACAATGCTTTTGATGCAATACTGACAATACATAGCCACCAAAAGGGATAGTTAGAAATCTGACACAATCCTTATCTGAATACGAAATAATTACCATAGTTGCTATAATAATCAAAATTGAATTGAAATAAAACAACTGGAATTATTCCCTAATCACATGCTGACAACAAAAAAAATGATGTTGTATATGCATCATGTAGCGTTTCTCTTTGCAAATTGCATTTAAGAGCTTGGAGTATTATATGAGCTTCTGTTTGCTTACATAAAATCAAGAAAATAGAGCAATCCACAATTGCAACAAGGAAAGTAGCATGATAATTACACCAGGAATAGATAAATCCATGCTATTAATTCAGAGAAAAGTTAAAGGAATAGCTACAACGAAGAGAAGATCATATTTTTTATCGATGTTTTATGATCCAATCGCACGAGGATGCTCCAAAGAGAAACCCTACAATTACCAGGAGGCACTACTCGATCATAATGTTCTGTGCTGGAAATATGAGCAAATGTGCACTACAAATGCACAAGAAATGATTCACTTATTATTGATGGTGATATCGTATTCCCATATTCTCAACACATAACATTATAATAGAAAAAATGAACAATTTTATTAATGATCCATTAACATGTAATGAAAGTATGTTTTATGAAATTGAATCTTATTAATGATGAATAGTTTATATGTTATTTAATGTTTATTAGTCTTTTTGCATCACCAACAAACCTTTCCACATGCTGAAATATATATAGGAAACTTTTTGCCTATGCACAAATGTCAATGAACACCTCTTGCAAACTGAGTGCGGTTTCTGCACTCCACTAGAATCAACTTCTTCTGCACTAAATACTTTTCTTATCAATTGATTAAATGTTGTGCTCCCCGTAGAGTGAAATATTTGTTTATGGCTATCCTTATGTGAATAGACATATGTGTGGAACAGAGGAAATCCATTGTGCGGAGGAAAATCTCAAGCTTTCATCGTGCGAACCCCCACAATCTAAACAATCACAGACCTTCCATATAATCCATGCATGCTTGTACTCATAAACAAGTTTTTTAATCACAGAATTTACAAAAAAAAAAAAATTCATGTTGGCACATGTAAATAATGTTGCTCGCCACTATTATCTTATTGAGTATGTCTGGGAGAACGGTTGTGCAGAAGTAATAGTAAGCAATCTAACACAATACGTTTATTTTTTCATTTTCACAGTCTAGCATAAGCAAAAAATATAACCCAAGTGTCGAGAATGCAAAATGATAAATTGTTACATTAGTAGGAAAAGAAATAACAACAACAACAACCAATAGAACAAACCAAGTAAAAGAACTGAGTAACATAGCAATCACACGAGGAATAGATAAAGCCACGCTATTAATTCAGAGAAGAGTTAAAGGAGTAGCTACAACGAACACTAACTTATATTATTTTCTGATGTGCCATGATCCAAATGTACCAAGATGCTCCGAAGAGAAGCCCTGCGATTACCAAGAGGCCCTACTCGATCATAATATTTTGGGTTGGCAATATGGGCAAATGATACAAGTACTGCCAACGCACCAGAAATGATGCACTCATTAATAATGGTGACATCATATGCACATCTTCTCAACACATAACATTATAATCAACAAAATGAACAATTTGGTCAATGATCCATCAACACGTAACATTATAATCGACAAAATGAAAAATTTGGTCAATGATCCATCGTATTGATTGAATGTAAGTAAGTTTTAAAAAAATGAACCTTATTAATGATGAATAGTTTTTATGTTATTTAAAACGAAATAGTAATGTCTCTTATCTAATGTTTATTAAAGTCCTTATTGCAATAAGTTAATGTTGATTATTTAAAAGAAAATAGTAATGCTTCTTATTTAATGTTTATTATACTTTTTGTATCCCCAATGAGACCTCTCCATACACTAAAGCCTATCCGCAGGACACTTTCCGACTAAGCACAAATATCAACAAACACCTCTTGCATACTAAGTGCGGTTTCCGCACTCTAGCTAAATCAGCTTCTTCTACACTAAAGAATTTACTGATCAATCGAATAAAGGTTGTGCTCTCTCCCCACTACTATGTTGTTCGTTCACTTTAGGAGGAATTGCGGAAGTGGGGTGAATACTAATTTTTCCACACCTCGCATAATCAAGTTACCTTTCCCTGAAGACTTTGCTAATTAACTGATTAAAGGTTGTGCTGTGATAATGAAAGCTCTCCACTTCCGTAAGATTTTTCTTTTCACACGGTTCTTTGACATTATTATTATTATTGTATATTATTGGCAATATTTTGATTATAATATTTCTTAATAATTTACTAAACATTGTAAGAAATATCTTCGAAGCATGAAAATTGAATCGAATATTTTATTATAGAAAATGCAAAAAATAATTTCCATGAATGAAATTTATCTATATTATTGATTTAGTTATTGTTTTTCTCTTGGTAGCTTAAAATCACAATGTTTCCACAACTATATATTATTGGTAATATTTTAATTCTAAATATTACTAAATAATTTACTAAACATTGTATCAATGGCAGAGATAACTCCACAAAATGAAATATATGTAAAACACAAAAAATGAATCAAACCTTTTATTGTGGAAAATGCAAACTGGAAAGACTTTACATTAATCAATCGGTATGAGCCATTTATAGTATTTTTTTATTTCCCATCATTATTGTATCTGCACCATGATGATATTATATGATCTTTCATTACATTACAAATTCAAGTTATAGAGTTTCCTCTGCACCTTCATTCTCTCTCATATATCTCATTCTGCGCACATCCTTGATTTCACATAGCTAAATTTGTTAATGTTTTAAGTGATAAATAGTTAAAAATTAATTTTTTGTATGCATCCCCTTGCTCACACACAGTACCCTTCCTCCACACAATAAAAGCTTCGCAAAAGGAAAGTTTCACAAAAGTAAACATATTAATACTAATTCAAAAAAAATTTATAGTTAAATTAATTACATGTTGATGACATCAATTTCCTTCTGCACCCCCAGTTTTTCATCCATGCATCATCCTCCGCATGCCCTTTGGAAAATGAACATTTACATTATGTGGATTCAAAGCTTGTATTAACGACAAAGACAAAGGTTCAAAATCAAGGAAAGTTAGATCGATCATATATTTACATTGCTAAAGCAATTATGCAAACATAGAGTCAGTGATTAGAATTGTAATTTGCCAAATTTATTAGTAAATGTAACACATTGAATTTTATGGAGCACGATTCTAGAGTTGCAGAACAAGAGCTCAATACTTTTTTAGCTAGAATAGTTGGTGCTTTGGAATTTCTCATCGATTTGGTCTCAAAGCATGCTAAAATGATTCAATATGAAGCATGAGTCCACTTTGACCTTCTAAATCAGTAAATGAAAATATTGGAATTCAAGATGAAGGACTGCAATTGGCAAACAAACTGTTAACTTTTTGTCTAGATGGTCTGGTTCATGTAGAGGATGTCAATGCCGAGGAAGACATTAATGAAATAAATGATGATATCATGGCCATTGACCAAGGTTCCCCTCCTTCTCATCTTCAACCAGAAGTTAATGAAGCCCTCGCCACTTCCGATGTTGAGGATATGTAGTAATTTAGTAATTAGATAGTTGTTAGTGCTTTTTTTCTTAGTTAATAAAGTGAATAAATTTATAATAACTTCTATAGCCCAATTGTGAACTGTGTCAATATTTCTTTGATTTTTTGGATATTAGAATAGGAAATTTTTCCTGAATTTGAAAATAACAAAATTAATTTCCATGCATGACATTCATTAGTATTACTAGTTTAGTTTTTGTTTTATTCTCAGTAACTTAATTTCAAAATATTTCTGCAACTTAATTTGCAGAGTTGTCTATTTTAGTTTTTGGCTAATGTAAGCATTTATTCGAGAAATCGACATACATACCCCATCTTCCGCATAGCCAAAGCTCTATAAAATGAAACATAATAATAATAATAACAAATTAACATTAATAGTTTAACATTAGTTTCCCTATGCATCCCCCGTTCTCCCAAAAATACCTCATCCTAATTTCGTTCTTGTCAAATAAACAGTAAACTCTGCGCACAATGAAACATAGTAATATTAACTATTATTTTCTCCTGCACATACCCTAATTCAATCCTAATACCAATGCTTAGAGAAATAACACACTATCAAAGCACTCGTAAAAACCCCCGTTCTCCCACACATACCCCATTTTCTATATTTTTTATCGTCTCGATGTCTGTCCTCAAATAAATTGAAAACTCGTATACTTCCAATATAACACAAATACATATTCATTCCATTTCACAAAAAATCCATTGTGCGCAAAAATATCACAAATTGACATTAATTTCCCTATGCACCACCAAAATTCCCACACAAACCCCGACCTCCACATAGTAAAAGATCCGCACAATGAAAATTAAAAGTATTAATTATTATGTTCTCCCGCACATACCTAGTCCTCCACAAAGATTCATAGCTCTAAAATAAGATCTCTATGCAAATTCTCTTTTGCACATACTTCGTCCTCCTTACAGTAAACACTCTACACAAGGAAATATTTTAACATTAATTTTGTCCCTGCCGAATAAAGTTCCCTATGAACCTCCATTATCTCGCACATACTCATCTCTTTGCACAACAAATTTCCTTGTGTGGGAATATTTCATTCTGTAGAGTGTTGTTTCATGGTTTTGAGGTCCACACGATGAAATCTTGAAAGCTTCCTCCACACAATGGAGGTGCTTGTGTGGAGGAAGCATATGCAGAGGTAGCAATGTCGAGGAGGTTACATGAAGGTCGCTGTGCAGGGGAAGCTATGGGGATGAAGCATGTCCATAGATGGAAATTCGTACCCCACTTAATTAGTGGTAGAGGAAGGGACTATGCTACGTTGCAACTATTTCACTTTTTATATAATATTTGAATTATTTTACTTTAATTATTGATACAATCTCTTAAAAATGTGTAGTTGAGCATATTACCTTTCTTGTATATAACATAATGATGTTACGCTAGAATGTATATGTATTTATATAAGTATAATGATACACCCTCTCATATTTATGTGTATGAAATGATCATTCATCATATTTTGGTTTAGTTAGGTTGATTAATCCATGCATATAATGTTATTGTGAAGTATGAGTGCTGATTGTTATGTTTGAGAATAACATTATTAGTTCAATGCTAGTAGTCGGGAGAAATGTAATCTTTGGTGATTGGAAACACATTTTTTGACCCTTGTGTTCACCACACCTTATTCAATGTTAGTGGTTGTGAAAATATTAACCTTTATATGTTAGAAACACATGTAAATTTTGACCATGGGGAGTATTTTAGGGACAAATGTGATCCCTTATGTTATGAGATTTTGGGTACGAATGGTGTTTTATATTTTTCAATATATTAGATGTTATCGACTGCATGACCCAATAAATGTTGTTGTAGCTAATATGAGAGGGAATTATACCTTCTTGACGATTATTCGATAAGTATGAAACCCATATGTTCAGTTGTATATTTATGACCTGTAGATTTCATGTTCATGATATGTTTGACAGAATGTTTGTCATGGCTAGGTCTTGCTAGGTCAAGTTGTTTTCTAACACTAGCATGAAAGGATTTGTCCTTGTGTCATTCTTGTTTCTATAAAGTTTCATTAAGTTCTCGGTAGAGGTCTGGATCCTAGCTTGAAAAAGTGGCTTAAATCTCGCGATCACAGACACAAAACTAGGTGGAAAATACTATAGTCGCCCCCCTTTGGGCATTATGCATGCGACTGGAGGGTTTTAGTAAAATCAGGCAGTGTTGTGCCAATGTCTAGGAGATCAGGGCACTGAAAAAAGAGGCTTAATTCAGGGTCTAGGTACTTGGAATGGTGGTTTAGCCTTTAGGGGTCCTGTAACACATAATAGGGAAGTCATTATGGTCTTTGGTTTGTATATTCCACTTCCTTAAGGTGATCTAGGAGGTTGAATCATATCATAGTAACTCTTCATAACATGTCTACCCTAGTAGGCCAATAACTTGGGTAATTGTTGGAAGAGGGTGTTACAGAGTGGTATCATAGCATAGTTCAACACTTGCAATGGATGGGAATAATTTGTTTTTCATGCATGCATGTAGGTTGTATATGTGCTTGATGTGTATGCATGGTGATGGCCATTATTGGAGCTGTGTTGTCATGTAGAAGTTGATGATGTTGCTTTTGGGATGTATTTTTCATGAATTATGTTGGTTGTGCCTATATGTTGTTATGAATGTCAGTGCCTATATGTTGTTATGTATGTATTGTCATGGTTATAGTTATGTATGTGTAGTATGCTAGACATGCATTGTGAGGTCATTGTATGCAATTAAGTCATGACGATGCTATTAGTATGTTATGATGCTAATTTATATGTTATGATGCTAATGCTTAATGGATGTTATAAAAATTAGGGTTATGTACATGCTTGTCATTCTATTGTTTTGTGGTCACATGCATGATAAATGCTACTTCATCAATGCGATCATATGCACGTGTATCAACTAGTCATGCATGGTAGCTCATTTATTGTTATATGCATCGTGGTCACACACATGATGATTATGGTCATCACAACTAAAATATTGGTGTTATATGTATCATGCTAATCTCAATTGATTTGTGTAGATGGTTATGGTTATGATATTTAGGTATGAGTCAATATTTTTTTGATATTGTGTCATACTAATCCAAACTGACTTATGCAGATGTGATAGCCTCCCCTGAGATATATTGAGGTATGAGTGGATTATGTTGTCTATTTGGTTTATTTAACATGGTATGTTTACACATTGTTTGAATGTTTGATTAATTTCATTATATGAGTATGTGTTTGTAAGATTGCACAAATAAATGATCTTCTTTTAAGACGGTTGTACTAACACATATGTGATGAGATAGGTGATATGTACTTGAGTGTAAGTGGGTGCTAGTTGTAGTGTTATGATTAATGAATATGATTTTACAGTTGATTATGACATGGAAGATTAGTCTTGTTAAAGGTTGATTTCAAATTAATAGACATGATGTCTTGATCTTTGGAATAAGTGGCTGACATGTGTGAGGGGTTGTAGGGAAACATACTTAGTAATAACATGACAAGGTAAAAATGGATTGTTTATGTAACTAACAATTGGGTGATGTGATAACAGGTAATAAGACTCAATTGCAACAAGGTAAAAAGGTAAAAGAAAGGAATTGGGTGAGAATTTCTTTGGCTATGTTTCGAAACCACAATTCCAAACGAATGAGTGCTTTGCATACAAGAAGTATTCTTAACCTAGATTTTGTCTGACATTATGTGGATATGTTATATTCCTAAACATGTATTTGACAGCTATAATGACTAGTTTCGAGTTATAGGTGGATCCATAAAGGGAATTGGATTGCCTTGAGAGATGGCATGGATGTGTTCAGTTATAAAGGTAGTGTGCTTGTCATGACAAGGTAAAGTAACAGGTATATTGTATATTTATTGATGCACTGGAAGTTATGTTTTTATGGTAGTATAATGCAAGGAATTGCATGGCAAAGAGACTATCATGAAATCTTGAAGAAGGCTTAGGTTGAGCTTTCCATTGGAAGCATTGGGAACCCATGGGGATTAAGTCATGGTGTTTGTTTCTAGTTTTGTGCTTTCAGTCTTTTGTGATTTGTTTGTGCTTCATTTTCAATTTTCTGTATGAGTGGGGCATGCCCATGTGACTTTGTTTGTGGTTTTGTACTCCTATTGGTTTTCCATGGTTTTATTCATGGTTGATTTTGGTTATTGCCTTTTTATGTTTTGAGGGTCTTGGGATTTGGTTGGGGAAGGAGGAAGTTAATGGAGCTCGAGGAGAGCTAAATGAAACCCAAGAGGTAATGTAAGACTCAGATGAAGCCAATGCATATATAAGGGTAGCTGAAGGTAAGAGTAGGGCAATTAGTTGTATTGATTGGATCCATTAGGATAAATGGACGGTGGTAGGAAAGTAATGAGAAGGGTAACAAAAAGGTGAAGTAAATGAATTTGAGACGTCAGATTCCTTGGCTATGTTGGGGACTATTTTCTCAATGTTGTACATGCATTGCAAGGATAAATGGAGTTCTCTTAACCTTGACCCTATGATATCTGGAAATTATGTTGTGATCATGATTATGATGATGCCTCTGTATGTATATATGTATGTATGTATGTCGTTGTCTGACAAGGTCATTAGAGATCATGATTATTTTATGCTAATGTTTATATTTATCTATGTATGTATATATGTCATTATCTGAGAGGGTCGTCAAGGATCATTCTTGTGGAGGAATGATTTATTATGCAAGTGAATGGCATGAAGAGGTTCCTGGTCTTATGAGGAATCAAGTGGGAAGAGTGACCCTGACAAATCTATGAGGTCAGTATCATGTGGATATGAATTGATATTATGTGATTATACTATGTCTATGTTATGGTAGGTAATGATAAGGGATACATCAATGGGATGAAAGTAGTGTGATATGTGACATGCTGGGGCAAGCATGGATGGTGGAAAGACATTAGAAGTAAGGTTTCCTCATAAGGACAGTGTGGTATTAGGATGTGTAGTATTGGTGTTGTGTACATGTAGCATATGTAGAATTGAGTACATATGATGTTGTGCACCTATTGTATATATGGTGTTGTGTGTATATTTCACATGGAGTGTCGGGTGTAGATGGTGCTATGTACATGTTGGATATGCGATGCTGGGTACATATCGTATTGTGTGATTGCTTGATATGTGGTGTTGTGTTCATATGATGATGTGCGCATGTTGGATGTGCAGTGATGTGTACATATGATGCTATGTACATGTTGTATATGCAATGCTATGTACTTATGGTGTTGTGTGTATGTTTTACATGTGGTGCTATGTACATATGGTGTTGTGTGCATGATTGTACAAGTGGTGCTATGTGCATGTGGTGTTGTGTACATGTGGTGCTATGTACATGTCATGGATGTGGTGTTATGTGCATGTGGTGTCATGCACATGTCATGCATGTGGTGTTGTGTACACATTGTATAGGTGGTGTGGTGTACATGTGGCGATGTGTACACATTTTGTAGGCGGTGCCATGTACATGTGATGTTGTGCACACGCCGCGCAGGTGGTGCTATGTACAGTTGGTATTGTGTAGATGTTGTACATGTGGTATTGTGTGAATGTCATACATGATGTGTTGTGTACATGAGATACTACGTATGTGCATTGTGTAGTTGTGGTATCATGACATGTGTATTCGTTGTGTTGTACTATGTGTATGTATGTGTATTGTGTTATACACAGGATGTAGGAGTATGCATTGTGTTGTGTTGTACACCGGGTGTATGTGTATGTGTAGTGACATATATCGGGTGTAGGTGTATGTATTGTGTGGTGTCATATGCTATGTGTGGATGTATGTGTTGTGATGTACATTGTGTATGTGTACATGATTGAAGAAAAGAGAAAGGCACTAGGTTCTTATTGGGTGTGGAAACTAATCTAGTGTGTGTACAAAAGGACAAAGGACAAAGGTAGAAGAAAAGGACTGATTAAGTGATAAGTATCAGTATTTTATTTCAGTTTTATTATCTATGTGATCTATGATTCTTATTTATAATGGTTACATGTGATCTATGATTTTGGTTTATGACGATTGCATGTGATTCATGATTTTCATCTATGATAGTTGTGTTTTGAGCTAACCAAATGTGATATTTTTATACATGATGATTTGATCAAGAGATAGTTTGATTTTTTGTAATAGGAAGTGAACAGAATTGCAAGTGTACCTTATTAATGAGATATAGAAGAGGTATGTTGTGAATTTATTTTAAATCTAATGGAAGTTATGTTCTCGGTACAAGAAAGAATGAAAATTCCCGATTGGTTGGTTGAATTCGATTGAAAGAATTATCAATGTCAGTGAAATGAATTGGAACAGGCAGTAGTATGCTGGTAAGGAACTTCAGGAGAAGGGTTGTTGTGGGACAATGGTACCCAATAGTGTCCATTGATTTCCATGAGCATGCTATGATTGGTATGATGGTTTTGAGGTTGGGATATGCCTTGGTTTTTGGACTTTCGATGTGAGGAAACCTTGCCAAGGGAGGGTTTTCTTGAAGGATTGTGTAGCAGAGAAGGGGATTCCCACAGAACTTGGAAGGTGTGTGACTACGTGGAAGGGGGTGATCGAATTGCCCAAGGGACTGTGTAGCAGAGAAGGGAAGGTAGGTGATGATTTTTTTTGGTCATCAACATTGCCAGATGGAATCATATGCACATTGGGAGTGTGCCTTGGAACAATGAGTCAGTAACTATTCACTAAGAGGACAAGTGGTGCGAGGATTGTAGAGCTATACATTGGATGAAACTTTGAATTTGGCAGTGGATTATGGACTTCCTGGGAAGGAGGTGAATCTTGATATTACTTTGAGGGTGGAGGTGTGAGCCTCCAAATTCTCTTGTTGCTGATACAAGAATTGTATCCTTTTATTTGTTGTTTGCGCAAATGTACATATGTATATATGCATATGTTATTGTAAATATTGTATCAACTTGTGTTATAAATCTCCATAGGAAGTATGTTTTGTTTTCAGTGGTTTGGTTGTCTGTAGGTGCCATTGAACATTGAGGATAATGTTCCCCCAAGGGGGAGGGTTCTGTAACAACCCTCACTAAAAGTTCATGTAAAAAAATATAAGACCAAGGTCATGGGACACATATTCCAAGTTGAATGGTGGGAAAAATAGCCTAGTGGATGTTCATTTTGGTTTATTATGGCTAAGGAAATTGGAAAAGCCATTGGCAAAGTCAAAGTGGCATTAATTGGCATTATATTTATGAAAATAACGGGAAATAAGAGAAAAGGAAGGTGAAAGGTCACAGGTTATATGTGAGGAGAAAAACGAAGGAAAATAATGGAAAATGAAGAAAATAGAGGCCTCAATGATAAAAAGGCTTTTGACGATCAGTTCATGGCTTTTGTTTAGTGTTATCTTTTTTGTCAGTTTTAGTTATGAGCTCTCATTCTATTCTCTCTCTCTCATGCTCTTGGACATTTAGAGTCTTTTTTGGAGCATTGTTGGAGGAGTGTGGCACACTTTGGATTTGGAGAAAGAAGGCAAAGGACGATCAGAAAAATGCAAGAGGATAGCCGGATTAACAACTACAACTGGATTACTTTGCAGGTATCGAGTTGCATGTCTGGTTTCTTTGCTAGCTTTGGCATGCATGGTCCATGCATGTCATTATTTGGTTATGATTTGTCATTTGAATGGAGGATTTCCTAGATTGACAATGGTTTTGCCTAGCCTTTTCATTTCCTAGATAGCTATGGTGTTATGGTTTTTCCCTTTTGTTTTATGATTGGTGCTCATGTTCCGTATGACTATGGTTTTAGTTACTAGTTCATGGAGCCTTGGTTGGACAAATGATTTGGAAGCCCTATAACAACTTGGGTTGAGTTACTAGTCCTAGAATCCCTGGTTGGACAACCAATCTGGATCTCTTGGTCAGTTGAGTTAGTAGTCATGGAAGGCTTGATTGGACAAACACATTGGAGCCTACCAGTAGTTGTGGGTTGAGTTACTAGTCCTAGAAGCCTTGGTTGGAACAAACACTTTGGAGCCCTGGAAAACATGGATATAGACCGATATGGTGATGGTTAGTGATGTCCGACCCTGAGGTGGAATCATTGGTTGAGGGTTGAGGTGGTTTTTCCTTTGGAATCCTTGGTTTGGTGTTCTTAGTTTATTCCATGAGATCCCACATTCATGCTTGGAATATGGCATGGGGGTGATTGGTTGAAAGAGAGATTTGGTTTAGCCCAATCTATGGTCAGGTTGTATGTGGAAGTCCCTGACTTAGTTGGAATTTTCATATGTTAATAAGAAGTATTTTCTATTGCAATATATGAGTATATGTATTGATTATGATGGTGATATTAATATGGTTTATATGTTGGTTATATGATGTATATTTTTTATTTCTCTTGACATGTTTAATGAATATGTGATTGGTTATGGAATGCATGACATAATAGATGTTGTTGCAACTAATATGAGAGGGAATTATACCTTCTTGATGATTCTTAGATAAGTATGAGACTCCTGTGTTCATATGTGTATTTATGACTTGTAGATTTCATGTGCATGATATGTTTGACAAATTGTATGTTATGGCTAGGCCTTATTAGGTCAATTTATTTTCTAAGACTTGTATGGAAGGACTTTTACTTGTGTTATTCATGGTTCTGGAATGTTTCATTAAGTTCTGGGTAGAGGTTTGGATCCTAGCCTGAAAAAGTGGCTTAAATCCCGCAATTGTAGGCATAGAACTAGGTGAAAAAGATTGTAGTCGATCCCTTGTAGGAATCATGCATGTGACTAGAGGGTTTAGTCAAAATAAGGTAGTGTTGTGCCACCTCTAGGAGATCAAGGCATTGAAAAAAATGTTTGATTGAGGGTCTGAGAGCCTGGAAAGGTGGTTTAGCGCTCGGGGGTCCTGTAGCACCTAATAGGGAAGTCATTAAGGTCTTTGGTTTGTCAATTCCACTTCCTTAAGGTGATCTAGGAGGTTCAATCATATCATAGTAACTCTTCGTCACATGTTTACCTGATCGGATTTAGAATATTAGATTGATGTGCTAATATCCTCCTAAGATGAGAAACAAAATGTTTTCATTGTGCTTAAGGATTCATGAATTTTTGCAAGTGAAAAATGAGTTTTTATGTTAATTTTATCAGCAATTTTAACATAAATAAGAGACTGCACAACAGCATAAAAATGTAAAAATCATCATCAAAAGCACATCACAATAGGAACATGATAAAGGAGTTCACCCCTCGTGGGCTACGTCTCCTTGGTCCAGCTTCCAATGACTTGGGCCTCTCTATTATGCTCAAATGTGTAAAAATATGTGTTTACAATGCTCAAATGCTTTTGAAGCCTACTCCAATGAGTCCAGAATGTCAAAAAATGGATACCTAGCCTCTTTCCACATCCAATTTGGTCGAAAACTGAGAAAGTTATGACCTCTCTTATTTTCTTCACTATTCGTTCCACAATTTGCACCAAATCCGGCACCATCCTACAAATTCGCCCCTTTTTCCGCTAATGGAGCAATAAATTCCCCAAATTTGAGGCAAATTCGTAGGATCATTAATTTGGCAGTCGAGGCCTTAGAACAAAAAATCGGGTCATATGGGGGTCATGTGCCCAAGTGCTAGCCCCCGGTGCTGACCCCACTCCCTCCGGCGGTCACAGTTAATGTTGGTGGTTTAGTAGAGCAGTCACATGATGTTTTGGTCTAGCAGTCAGGTGGCAGTGATCCTAGTGGTCACAATAGCTGCTACAGATTGTGGATCAGTGTTCACATGGGGGGGGGGGTGGTTAAGTCCACCCGCCCCTCAACCTAGTGGTCAACCATTAATAAAACAAACCTGCAACATATGATAGTTAAGAAACAAGTCTGGGTGCAACGACTAGGCTTGGAACTATTGAATGGGAGGTCGTGGGGTCGAGCCCGACCTTCAACCAGTCTGCGATACAAAATTTTACTCTGTCATTAGGAGAACACATGGCGGCCTCCGGCTTAGTCATGTGTGACCTCTTGATTGGCCCAAACCCAAAAAACATGGACCA
This sequence comes from Pinus tabuliformis, assembly GCA_031772625.1. Classification (NCBI taxonomy): domain Eukaryota; kingdom Viridiplantae; phylum Streptophyta; class Pinopsida; order Pinales; family Pinaceae; genus Pinus; species Pinus tabuliformis. The sequence continues at coordinate 753,949,488 of CM062812.1, forward strand.
ATAAGATGAAGCCAACTCAACAAAATATTTTGAGAATATTCGTTTTGCCACCTGGGTTGTATGGATGGCTAATCAACATCCCAGTCATGCATCTGCAAATTTTTTCCCTGTTTGACAAAGTGAACGGATTGCATTTCTGGGAGCATACAGTGTCTGTTTCATGCGAAACGAGTTGCACCAAATTCAGGATGTTGAGCACTACGCGATCATTAAGGTTCCATGCCATTCTAACAACTTTTATTTTTGAGCACCTGATCACTCCTCTCCACTAGAAGCCTTTTGGACCCCAAAAGATCACTTTTAGTTGTCAAGAAGGTGAAGGTATAGTTCCCTCACCTTTCTAATTTCGATCCATTTATGACTAAATTGGAACTTGTGATCTACATGATTCTTGTCGTGCCTTGATTTGTACTTGCCTTTGCTCTTTTTAAGATGATCTTGCACTGTTTGATGTACCATTTGGATTCGTTCAATGAAATATTACTATCAGTAGCGTCATCCTTCTTACAAAGATGATACAACACATTATGATGCAAATGGTAAACAAATTCCTCCACTTGGTTCCTTTGACTCAAACTTGAATGTACATCTTGAAATTAGGTATTTTTCTGAACATAACTTTCATGTAAAACAAAATGATGCTTGAGGAAAGTAGTTATACAAACTATAGGCCTAGACAGTACATTAAAAAAATTGTCACTTACACATTTCTTATACCTTTTGACCAAGTGGAATAGTAGAAGAAAACCCATCTAATGAAAGTGCCTTTGTCGCTACAACTTAAACAATGCACCATTGAAAATTTATAAATGAAATGAAATGGGCTTACCACATTCCATAAAGACTGTGCCCATGGCATAGTCATACACATCAACCTGAAACTCAAATGACTTTTTCAAGTTTAGAAGAACAAGTATAAATGCTAAGTTGGTCTTTTATTTCAAAGCATCAAATGCCTGTTGTTGTTTGCCTCCCCACTCGAAGACCTTTTTCACAACTATCAAAGAATGAAAATGAGCTACAATAGAAGAAAAATTAACAAAATATTTCCTCCAACATTGGGCTACTCCTAAAAAAGCTCTTATCCAAATGACTGTCTTGAGCATTGACTAATCCATAATGGAGTCAATCTTGGAGAGGTCTAACTTTAGCTCACCTTCTCCAATATCATGGCCCAAGTACATCAAAGAATTTTTTTCCAACATATACCATGACATCCTCAAAAAAAAAATGTTCTTGACATATGAAGTCAAGTATTTTTTTGTGGAACATGACATGTTCATAATGATTTTTTTGAAAATTAAAATGTCATCCAAGTAGACTATCATGTCTAGAAACGGATTCAACAAATATTTCTTCATATGCATGAAAGTAGTATGAGCATGGCAACGAAAAAAAAGGATAACAAGCCATTCAAACAAACCTTGCTTCGTTTTGAATGTCGTCTTCCATATGTCTCCTTCAACAACTCTACTTTGATGAAAATCACTTCTTGAATCCCATTCAATGAAATGCTTACCATTCTTCTTGGGCACAAAAACAAGAGTTGTGCCACATGGTAAAGGAGAAGGTCAGATGATCTTTTTGTTCAACAATCCTTGGATTTGTTTTGTTATTTCTTCACTTTCCCTTCTTAACATCCTGTGCATGTCAATGTTAGGAAGAATGCGCTTTTGATGCAATGGTATTTCATGTTGGATTCTCCTCTTGGAGGGAAATCATTTTTCTTTTTGAAACACCTCATCATCCTGGTTAACTACATTAACCAAATCAGTTTTCAATTTTGAATTAAAACCATCAAACGCTTCATAATCAATATCAACATTGGGTTTGATCATAAGAAACATTAAATTCTTGCTTGAATTTACTAGTCTTTTCATTTTCCCTACATTAACTAATGAAAGATTTAGTTTCTTGTGATGAGCTCTCACAATATACTCCACACCATCCTTGAACAAGTGGTACTTTTTTTCATGATGATATAATATTTCTTTTCTATCATAAAGGTAAGGACTACCCAGAACAATTCCTGATATATCAAGTTGTACAACATCTAATTCAACTTCATGAATGAAGTTTGCTATGAATGCAAACTGAAGAATACATTTTCTTGTAACCTATAAGTTTGTGTCCTTGCATATCCAACCCAATGGGTATGGCTTGGAATGTAAAATGGTTTCAAGATTAAGTTGTTTGACTAAGTCATCAGATATCAAGTTGGCTTGAGACCCACTATAAAAAATTGTGTCGGATTTTGTATGTTTTGAGATTACCCTCACATGAAATAATTCAATCCTTGTTTCTTCATTTGGAGTACTACTGTGACAATTGGATATACTAGTGCTAGCAACGGATTCTTTTCCTTTTATACCCATGGCTGTAATTTTAGTTTCATCACCCGAATCGGATCCCAAATCCTCTTGAATGATGACAGCTATCTTTTCTTTTCCTTTGTTGTTGAATTTCATTTGTTTCATTTTGGGATGAAGCTTCCAACAATGAGCTTCATCGCGACCCTCTCTGGAACAATGTTTACATATTGTTTTCTTTCCTTCCTTTTTAATGGATGCATTTTTCTTTCCCTTAAAATCCTTTTCTTTCTCTTTACCCTTAAATGGATTTTTACTACCTTCTTCTGGGGTGTTTTTCCCTCTTGCCTCAAGACGAGTAGCTTGCACACACACATCATCTAGATTATTGAGATTAAACATTAAGATAGTATGCCTAAGGTAACTGTGTAAACCCCCCATGTAATTTAGTAATGTGTCTTGTGATTGAAAAACTACACCTAACATTAAAGACCTTTTTCTGAATTCTTGGGTGTAATCTTGCACATTTTTACCTTTAAGCTGTCTAAAGTTCTGCCAATTCATGATGGCTTTCTGCATATACGTTAGAGGGTAGAATTGTTTTTTGATTGCAAAAATGAAATCAATCCAATAAATTGAGATCTTACAGTGTTTTTTAATCTCCTCTTGGGTCTTTGATTTCCAACATACTAGTGTTACACCCTCCATTCTCAAGGAAGCGAACTAAATCTTTATGTCATCCTCTTGAAGGTTTTGAATCCTGCAATATAACTCCAACTCACGAATCCAATTATCAAGCTTCTCTTCATTCACTTCCCCATTATACATCAACAACTCAAATTTAACTTCAAGCTTTAAAAAAGGTGATTTATTAGATCCTTTTGAAGTATGATGATGAGTATGAGTAAGGGTTGTGTTAGTGGAAGAGGGTGAAGATGCTCTTGAAGAAGAAGATGAAGAATATAATGGAGAGGTTAGAGGTTTGTCTCCGTTTACATTACCTATTCCTGAAGAACTTGGGAGGTTTGGAACTTTCCCCTTGCATCCTGGTATTCCTTTCTTCATCGAGGACCTTCACCATCTATGTCATATCAAAGAAAGGCTTTATGAAGTTCTTCTCATCTTCTGTCATGTTTGTAGGTTCTCCTTCATGAGACATGATCTCTAGAGTCTCAACTACAACTTGAGGCTAAACTGGTGTTGGAGATTGTGGAAACCTTTCTCTCCTTCCCCTTAACCCAATTTCACGGCTTCCAACCAGCTTCCCTTCTCCTCTTTTGAGTTTTAAACTTGTAAGCATGACATAAACTTCCAAATAGTTAAATCCTTCTTTCACAAACAAAACTTAGTGCTCTAATGCCAAAGATATATGATTTAGAATATTAGATTTTTGTGCTAAGATCATCCTCAGATTAGAAACAAAATGCTTTCATTGTGCTTAGGGATTCATGAATTTTTGCAAGTGAAAAATGAGTTTTTATGTTAATTTTGTGAGAAATTTTAACATAAATAAGAGATTGAACAACAGAATAAACATGTATACAATATTATCAAAAAACATCACAATAGGAACATGATAAAGGAGTTCACCCCTCCTGGGCTACGTCTCCTTGGTCCAGCTTCCAATGGCTTGGGCCTCTCTATTATTCTCAAAAGTGTAAAATATGTATTTACAATGCTCAAATGCTTTTGAAACCTACTCCAATCAGTCCAAAATATCCAAAAATGGCTACCTAGCCTCTTTCTGCATATAATTTGGTCGATAACTCAGAAAGTGATGACCTCTCCTAGTTTCTCCACTATTCGCTCCACAATTTGCACCAAATCCAGCATCATCCTACAAATTCGCCCCATTTTCCGCTAACGAAGCAACAAATTCCCTGAATTTCGGGTGAATTTGTAGGATCATTAATTTGGCTGCTCAGGCCTTAGAACAAAAAATTGGGTCATATGGGGGCCATGTGCCCAGGGGCTAGCCCCTGATGCTGGGCCCCCTCCCTTCAGCAGTCACGGTTAATGTTAGTAGTTTAGGAGAGCGGTCACATGGCGCTTTGGTCCAGCAGTTAGGTGGTGGTGACCCTGATAGTCACAACAATTGCTACCATCTACAGATTGATGTTCACATGGAGGGAAGTTAAGTCCACCTGCCCCCCAACTTTGCGGTCAACCATTAATAAAACAAACCCGCGACATATTATAGTTAAGAAACTAGTGTGGGCAGAACGGTTAGGTTTGGTGCTATTGATGGGAGGTAGTGGGGTTGATCACGACCTCCAACCTATCTGCCATACAAAATTTTACTCGGTCATTAGGAGGACACATGGTGGCCTCAAGCTTAGCCACGTGTTGCCTGCTGATTTTTGAGCTGAATTGAGCACCTGATCATTACCTATTTTCACACCTATAGTTCGGGAGGATGACACGTCAGCCCCCATTATTCATGGTAAAGGGGATAGCCATGTTTTTCCATGTAAAATACTCTAGAAGAGTCTATTTTGTAACTCTAGTTAAGACTGTTGATGTAGTCAAACTTAACCACTAGTAGGCTATCACGGTGTGTTATAACCGGGCCACTAGGAGGAAGAGAATTTTCATTCTTTCGAGAGAATTTTGTTCTATAATTGAGAAAAGTTAGCTAGAAGAGATAGGAGGTAGAGCACATAGAGAGGATTTGTGCACTGTAGCAACCCATAGGCCACAGATATTACTTCTTTGTATCTACAGCCATATTTCCAAACAAAGAAAGAGAGCGAAGTGGCCCCACCTTCTAGCTGGGTTTTCTCCCAAAAGGGTTTACCAAAGAGAATATCTTGTGTATTATGTGCGTGTGAGCTGATTTTGTTTTTCTTTACTTTTCTTCTTCATTTACTTTTACATGCATGCACTAATTAGAGTTAATTTTACAGATCTAGAAATTAAATAAAACTGTAATAGTGTAGAATCTCAAATTTTTAATATAATATTATCATATATGTTACGATGAACTGTCGAGTGGAATATCCACAGTAGTTTACAGATCATTTGGTATTAGAGCAGGTTTATTTTGGTATTTTATCGAGATTGCAGGGATCTAGATCGGTGAGGCCGAAAATCATAAAACCCTAATCATGGGCAATGAATCTGTAAATGAACCTCGTGATCCTGCAGAGGTGAGGTTTTTGTGCCTCGAAGAACAAGTCGTGGATATAAACCACAATGTCAACCTCCTCATGGTGCACCTAAGCAATAAGTTGGGAATATTTGGAGAAGAAGAGGGTGCATTATTTGGAGAAGAAAGGGGTTCGAATGCACACAAAAATTCAGAAGGGGGATCGGGTGAGTGGGAAGATGCAAATACCCAACCGAAGAAAGAACCCAGAAATGATCAACCCAGTTCGAGTGTCGTGAACCAATCCCTGTTTAAAGTGGAAGCGAAAGTCGATATCAAGCCACACCATAATGATATTGATGCTTTAAAGTTGAACCACTGGTTGCAGCAACTGGAATTTTATTTTAGTGTCCATTAGATTGAGGAAGGGAAAAAGATCTCATTCGTGCAGCTAAATTGGAGGGCCATGCACTGACTTGGTGGGAGAGCCACACAGAAACCCTGAGGTTAGAGGGAGAACCTCTAGTGACTAAGTGGGAGGATTTAAAAACCATCATTAAGTCACATTTTTATCCCATTGGGTACGTGGAAGACTAGTGGATCCGGTGGCATTACTTTAGGGAAAAGGCAGGTCAAAGCATGCAAGAATACACCACATAATTCAAAAAGATGGATATAATGTTGGGTATCTCTCCAAAGAACCCAGATGTACTCCTCAAGTATTTGGGTGGTCTGCAACACCATCTGTGTGAGCAAGTGATGATGTTGAAGCCCAAAACGATGGATGGGGCTTCTCTACAGGCACAGTACCTAAAGAACATAGGACTAAAAAGAGCACAATCAAGTGGATCGAAGAAAAAGGAGCAACAAGACGTTTCTAAGGATGGGAAGGAGAAGAGAAAAGGGGGAACAAATAAAAAGATGGTAGCCACAACACACCAGTGCAAAGATCCTAGCAACCACTACAACCACTGGAACATTGATGTCCATACAGAGGAGAAGTGCTGGAAGTTGCATCCAAAGCTAAACTCAAAGAACAAGAAGAAAGATAATAATAAGAAGAATCTCATGGCCACTGATTCAAGCAACCAAGCTGAAAGAAACTTAGACATTAATGAGAAGATCATTTGTATATCAGTGTAGAAGGAGGTGAAGTTTAGTAGCCTTCATAAATAGGAAGAGAAATAAATGACCAAACTCTTCCATGTAAAGATACATGTCAAGAAGACAAATATTGATGCTTTGTTTGACTCAGGATCGAAGGAAAATATTTTGCAGCAGATCTGGTCAAGAAGTTGGGGATAGAAGTTCGTGATCATCCAAAGCCATATCCACTGGGATGGGTACATAAGGATGCAAAGTTGAAGGTAACAAAAGAAGGTAAAATTAGATTTGCTATCAGTGTTGATTTTATTGATGAAATAGATCTAGATGTGGTTCCCCTTGATGTATGTGAAGTCGTGTTTGGAAGTCCATACATGTACATGCATGACGCAATATTCATGAGGAGAGCTAACCAGTACTGGCTCATCAAGTATGGAAAATCATTCATCATCAACACACAAAAAGGCAAGTCGAAAATTTCATTGGTAAGTGCCAACCAAGCCAAGAAATTGATCAGTTCCAGCGAGAGGTATGTTTTATTGTTTTTAATGGAAAATCAGTTTGTAGAGGAGTCAATAAGAGGCAAGGCACCCCTAGAGCGGTGTACAAAGAAAGAAAAAAAAAAATTGGAGTTGTTACAGGAATACAAGGACGTGTTCTGAGAGCCTAAAGGACTATCCCTTAAGACAGAATTGGAGCACGAGATTCAGCTATTGCTAGACTCCCCATTGCCAAATATTGGGCTGTACAGGTAGTCTATTATAGAAGTAAGTGAGGTGAAGAAATAGTTGCAACAACTACTAGAATAGGGTGTCATTTGACCGAGTACATCACCACGTGCTTCACCCATTATCATTGTGCCAAAGAAGGATGGGACTTGGCATATGTGTATAGATTACAGGGCGTTGAATAAAATCACACTCAAGAACAGATTCCCCTTGCCCAAGATAGATGATATGCTAGATCAATTGCAGCAAGCAAAGTATTTCACCAAACTGGACTTGAAGTCTAGATATCACCAAGTTCAAGTCAAAGAAGAAGATACATGGAAGACCACTGTCAAAACAAGGAAAGGTCTGTATGAGTGGTTAGTTATGCCATTTAGCCTATGTAATGCACCAACTACATTTATGAGATTAATGAATGATGTATTGCGCTCTTTTATAAATTGATTTGTTATTGTCTATTTGGATGATATACTGGTATATAGTGCTACTTGGGAGGAGCACATTTCACATTTGACATAGCTGCTAGAAACATTGAAGAAGCACCAACTGCTTTAAAATCTCAAGAAGTGCGAGTTTGCACAGTAGTCCTTGGTGTATTTGGGATATGTGATTGGTGGAGGATAATTGAAGATAGATCCTTCCAAGATGGAGGCCATCATGAAATGGTAAGTGTCTACTAATGTCACTAAGGTTAGGAGTTTCATTGGAGCAGCACAGTACCTAAGGAAATTCATAGCCTCATTTTCAGTGGTAATAGAACCGCTCCACACCATAACAAAAAGTGGCAAGAGTTTCCAATGGGGAAAAGGGCAGCAGAAGGCTTTCAATGAGTTAAAGAAGAAGATCAGTGAAGCACCAATTCTTGCATTACCAAACTTGCAATGACCCTTTGAAGTGGAGACATATGTGAGTGGGTATGTTATGCGAGTTGTCTTGATGAAAGGAGGAAGGCTCATTTGCTACTATCCTGAAGTATTTCATGGGGTAGTTCTTAACTACCCTACCTACGATAAGGAGCTATATTCCATCGTGCAAGCTGTGAATAAGTGGAAGCACTATGTGATGGGAAAGGAGACAATAATCCACACAGATCACCAGCCGTTACAGTACTTACAGGCCAAGAATAACCTACAATAGACCAGGCACTACAAGTGGATGGGTTTTATACAACAGTTTCATTTTGGTGATCATGTATAAGAAGGGCAACACAAACAATTTGGCCGATAGGATTTCAAGGCTACCCATGTCAAAGATTATAGCTTTGGGGACTCTTATGCCCATGGAGCCATTCACCCATGATTCATACAGAGAAGTATATTCAGAAGATGGGGACTTCAAGGAGGTGTATCAGCGGTTTCAGAGTCAAATTCATGTCCACAATGGTGACAACACCATTGACTACCATCTCTAGGATGGGTTACTCTACATGCTAGATAAGATATGTGTTCCTAAAGGTGAGCATTTGAAGCTAATTAGAGAGGCTCACACCTCCATGGTTTCATGGCACTTTGGTGTAGGGAAGACCATGGCTAACTTGCAGAGGTATGTGTATTGGTCCAATATGCAAGAACAAGTAGCTAGGTTCATAAGAGGATGCATGATTTGTTGTACTAAAAATCCTAACAATAGGAAATAGGGTCTATATCATCCATTACCTGTACTTACTTGTCCTTGGGAAAGCATTTCCATGGACTTTGTGGGAGGTTTACTGACAACTGGGAATGGACATGACTACTGGTTTGTGGTAGTTAATAGGTTCAACAAGATGTGTGTTCTGATGCCCTGTAAAAATACCGTCAGTGGATAAGAAACAACAAAATTTTTCTTTGGATAGGTCTGGGTACACTTTGGGATACCAAGGAGAACCATTTCAAATAAGGATAAAAGGTTTCTCAGTGCATTCTGGACTACATTGTGGGAGAAGTTGGACACAAAGTTCAAGATATATACACTATTCCATCCACAGACAAATGGATAGACATATGTAGTCAATAGGACTTTGGTGTAGCTTCTGAGGGGTTACAACCAGAAGCATCCAAAGACCTAGGATGAAAGTATGGTATATATACAACATTCTTATAATAGAGCAGTCCACACTTCTATAAGAAAGTCCCCATTTGAAACTTTTTTTGGATATTTTCCACCTTCACCTTTGGATATTGCATATGGGCAACAAGGAGGAGTGAAGGAAGACATTAGAGGAGATGCTTTGAAGGCTGAAAATTTTATAGAGAAGATCAAGCAGATCCATCTACAAGTGTAGGAAACACTGCAGAAGTCATAGGTGAAGTATAAGTCTAGGCATGATAAGCACAAAATAGAGAAACCATTCAAGGTGGGAGACAAAGTATGGCTATAGTTGAACAAGGAGAGGCTGCAGGGGCTTGGTAAGAAAATCAAGTATCTAAGGTATGGTCCCTTTGAGATACTGGAAAAGGCGGGTGATAATGCCTATTGACTCATTTTACCACCATATATGCACATTTAATTAGTTGTAAGTGTAGATAATTTGAAACTCTATGAGTCTTCCATGCTAGATCAGGAACAGGAAAAATTCCTATCTTCTGTGGAGGATTTGGCACCAGACTCTCAGGCAGAGTTGACAGAAGATATAGTTTTGTAGAAGAGGTCCAGAATTACAAGACAAGAGCAACAACACCTTTGGTAGATTAGGTTGAAGGGACAACTTCCAGTCAAAGCTAAATGGTACACCAGAGAGAATGTGGAGGAAAAATTTCCTCACCTCATTCAGTAAAATCTTTTGGGGACCAAAAGCCTCCCAAAATGGGGAGGTGTGGTCCAAATTGGATCATTATATTTTTTTCAGCCTTCATGATGCATTTGGAGTGGAAAAAGTGGAGGAATTAGCTCATGGGACCGTTTTTACTGTTATGCTCTTGACCTGCTAGAAGATACCAGAATACAAAATATGCGAAGAAGTATACCGAGAACATAGAACAATAAGAAATAACAACATGTATTTTATTATTCAGAAAGCAATGTTCACTTGCCTCTTCGAGGGGGCAACCTCTAATAGAGCTGGGCTCAATTACAAAATAAGACACGATGATCCTCGAGGGGAGTCTCTATCCTTTATATAGGATTCATACATGCAATACATGGGTCAATACCATGGTTCTTATTAATACCATCTATCTAATACCATGGCCCATTTACAGCTAATTATGGTCCCTTCTTTAAATGTGGGTCAACCACTTACAATTATTAATATGGGCTTTATTGACTCTTTACTTAACTATAACTATGACTCGATCCTATTACATAAATAAGGGGGTTAGGGTTGGACCCTAACATGCCCTGCCCCATAAGAATAGCCTTGTCCTCAAGGCTGAAGCTGCAGAAACTGCTAAAGGATAGTGGCTGGTTCCTAGGTCGCATCTCTAGAGAGGTGTCTTTCCACTTGACTAGGACTTCCTTGATTGTGCGACTGCACAGGTGCCGTTCTCATGTGTTAAGAACCTATTCAAGTTGGAGCCAGATTGAACCTTCTTCATCCAATTCAGGTAGACTGGTTTGAATTCGGCAATGGCTCCCAATCACTTTCTTTATGCATGAGACATGGAAGACTGGATGGATTTTTGCAGTGGGTGGCAAAGCTAGCTTGTAGGCAACTTCTCCAATGCGTTGAAGTACTTGATACAGTCTGTAGAATTTTGGAGATAATTTATGACAACCCTTGTTTGCACCCTCAAAAATACCTGATCCCCTTCTTGAAATTGGTGTTTTGAGCGATGTTGATCTGCCTGTTGCTTCATGCAGTTTTGGGCTTGATAAATATTCTCTCTAAGGTGGGCTAGCATGGTTGTGCAGTTCTATAGGAGTTAATCCACTGCTTGTACCTTCGAGCATCCCTTGATATAAGAAGTAAGGGAAGTTGACCATAAACTACTTCATATGGAGTCATTTTGGTGGTGGCATGATAGTAGGTGTTATACCACCATTCAGCCAGAGGTAACCATTGTACCCATAGATGTTGCTTTTCTAAAGTGAAACACCTGAGGTAGGTCTCTAGACATTTGTTGACTGCTTCAGTTTGACCATCAGTTTGTGGATGATAGGAAGTACTGAGTTGTAGTTGGGTACCTTGTAGCTTGAAGAGTTCATGCCAAAAGTTACTGGTGAAGATCGGGTCATGATCAGACATAATGGAAGTGGTCATGCCATGCAATTTGAAGATCTGGTCCATGAAAGATTGAGCGACCACAGTCAGTGTAAAAGGGTGGGGTAGGGTGCAAAAATGAGCATACTTAGAATGTTTGTCCACAACCACCATGATGAATGACTTGTTTCCTGACTTCGGAATGAAATCCATAGAAACCTCTGTCCAGATTGAGGCTGGGATGGGCAATGGCTGTAATGTGCCTAGGGATTTGACTGTTTCTCCTTTGTGGCGCTGACAGATGTCGCACTCAGCTACAAAAGTAAGAATGTCCTTTTTCATGCCTGTCCAAAAGAATAATCGTCAAGTGCAAGCATAAGTCTTCTGAAAGCCTGAATGTCCTGTAGTGGGAGATGAGTGCAACTCTGCCAAAATGCGGCTTTTGAGGGTGGATGTTGGTGATATCATGATTTTGTCCTTGTAGAGAAGAATCTCATCCTTCCAAGAGTAGCCCATTGTGGAATTTGGATCCGGCTACAATTGATTAATGAGTTGGGAGAGCCAGGGATGTGAAAACCATTCCTTGCGAGCCTCTTCAATCCATTTTGGAATGGGAAGGGAGATTGCGAGCAGGGTGCTTTCCTCCTCAAATTGGTGTGATAACGCATCTGCTACAATATTTTCGTGCCCTCTCTTGTAAATTATTTCATAATCACATCCCAGCATTTTGGCGAGCCATTTATTTTGTTGTGGCGAGGATAGGCATTGCTCCAAAAAATATTTAAGGCTTTGATGGTCTGTGCGGATTTGGAAACGCCGCCCCAATAAGTATGGTCGCCAGGTATCTATTGCATGTAAGATGGCCATCATCTCCTTCTCATAGGTAGATTGTCCCAAATTTTTCCCACTTAGTTGTTGGCTAGTGAAGGCCAAGGGTCGACCTTCCTACATTAAGACCGCCCCAATACCCATACCTGAAGCATCACATTCAATCACAAAAGATTTGGTGAAGTCGGGTAGTGCTAATACGGGAGTGGAACACATGGCATGTTTGAGAGCTATAAAGGCCTGTTGTGCTTCATCATTCCAGAGAAATGAATTTTTCTTGAGGAGTTGAGTGAGGGGTCTAGCAATGCGACCATAATTGTGATAGTGGCCTATGAGACCCAAAAATCCTCTCAAGCTCTTCAAGGTCTTTGGTTGAGTCCAATCCTGCATTGCCTAGATCTTTTTGGGGTCCACCCTAACACCTTCACGCCCCACAATGTGGCCCAAATACTCAACTTCTTCCATGCCAAAAGAGCACTTGGACATCTTGACAAATAATTTATGCTTCTCGAGCAGTTGCAAGAGCAGATATACATGCTGAAGATGTGTGGCCCAGGTGTGGCTGTAGATGAGGATGTCATCAAAGAAAAAAAGGACAAATTTTCTGAGATATGGTTTGAGCAGGTGATTCATAAGGCTCTGAAAAGTGGATGGGGCATTACAAAGACCAAATGGCATGACCAGGAACTCATAATGGCCTTCATGAGTTCGGAAAGCAATCTTTGGAATGTCTACTTCTTTCATGTGAATTTAGTGATAGCCCGAGTGAAGGTCGAGCTTAGTAAAGAATTGAGCCCCATTTAGTTCATCCAGCAAATCATCGACAACCGGGATGGGAAATTTATCTTTGACCGTCAACTTGTTGAGGGCCCTGAAGTCTGGACACATACACCATTCCCCATATTTCTTGAGCACCGTGACCACAGGCGATGAATAAGGACTAATGCTGGGACGAATATCGCTTGCTTCCAAGAGTTCCTTGATGATTTTTTCAATTTCATTCTTTTGGGCGAACAGATATCTATATGGTTGCACATTTGGTGGTTGGGCCCCTGGGACCAAAGTAATGCTATGATCATGTTCCCCTCTTGAGGGTGGAAGCTCATGAGGCTTGCCAAACACTGGCAGATGGCTGTTTAAGATCTGTTGCATCTCAGGATGAATATGAAGAGAAGTGGGTTCGAAGACCTAGATGGCATTAAATTGGGCTATAACTCCATGGTGGCCCTTTTTTAACAATTTTTCCATCCTATGTGAGCTGCTAATAGAGGGATCACCCACCTGGAGTCTGTGGAGGGTATGTGTGTGGTTGTTCTGCTTAAAGCTCATATATAACTATTGGAAATCCATTGTGATTGGGCCAAGTGTGTGAAGCCATTCAGCACCTAGGACAATGTCGCACCCTCCCTTGTGTATGGCAAACATGTGGGTCTTTAACTGATAATCCCTCATTTGAAGTTTGACATTTTCACAGCGGCCTTCACATTTCGTTTCCCCCCCATCAGCTATTTGGACCTGGAAGTTAGAAACTACTTTGACAAAACAATGCACTGCTTTCGCGACTCTTTGGTGGATAAAGTTGTGTACTACCACTATTAATCAAGACTACTATCGGGCAATGCTTAATACAACCTATGATTTTGAGAGTTTGGGGAGAAGAAATCCCTGCCAAAGCATGCAGCAAGATAACTGGTTCTTCAGGTACATTGTCCAATTGGTTGTCCTCGTCTTCCTCCTCTGGTTCCTCCAGTGGTGGGGCTTCCTTCGATGAACTGTGATCAGTAGCATCAATTTGAAAGAATTTGGGCTCCTTGCATTTATGCCCGGGGGAGTATTTCTCATTCGTTGCTTTCTTCTTTCCACCATTTCTACTGGTGACACCTTTTGAACCTTGAGTATTTGGGTAGTGCTTTGAGCCTGGGTGGGGTGACCCTTGGCTATGAAATTTGGGCGATTGGACTAGGCCACTAACGCACGTTCTACTTCACAAGCTATCCTGCAAGCATGCAACCATGAGATAGGGTGTTGCAGTCAGACGTGGGCTTGTATGGCTTCTTTGAGACCAGTGACAAAACATTCCAAGTAGAACTCATCTTGTAGATCTCCTGTGCGGAAAGCTAAGGCTTCAAAGCCTGCAATATATTCGTTCACTGTTCCTATCTGTCGGAGCTTAGTGATAAGACCCAAAAAGTTAGATTCATAGACAAAGCGATCGGTAAGAGCTTTTGTGAATGTCTGCCAAGTCACAGGCCTTCCATAGCAACATTGATGCCACTGCCACCATTGCCATCTTTCATTGTCCAAGTACATGCTACCCACAGTAAGCTGAGTCGCATCATCTCTGATGTGATTGAGTATGAAATATTGCTCCATTTGTGCTATCCATGTGGCTGGATGAGAGCCATCAAATTTATACATGTCCAGCTTGGGTGGTCGCGTCTGGGATTGTTGGTGGTTTCCAAAGAGGTGAAGAGAATGGCTCGACTCGCCCTCAATGTTTTCATTGAAAATATATGCCTTTGCGTGTTCCTCCATCTCGCCCTTTGAGAGTGTGTTAGTTAAGGTCTTCAGCAACGACAGTACGTTGTTCAATTTTGATTCCAGGCTGTCGATCTTCTCATTGGCCATAGCTTGAGCTCTAGTTTGTACCATGCACCGATCCGATGCACTTAAAATTTGAGACAGCCCGATTTTTTTTTTTGACACTAACAATTGAATGGCACCACCTTTCTCAGCTCGTCGATCTGATTCTTATGGGCTAAGTCTCCTATAAGCGTCCTGGGGGGTCTCAAATTTATTTTTATTTTTAACTCCGAAAGGAGTTTTACTCCTCGCTTAGGAATACTGCAGTAGCCAAATCCCAGAAAAGTCAATGTTGCCCAAAGTCCTGCGAGAATCATGCCCAGGTATAGGAGCCCACACAAATAGTCAAATTTTTCGGCGAACCCTCCACTGCAGAGTATGAGTAGGATTGTGGCAGTGATTGAACCCCTACTGCTAGATTTGAATGGTGGATCTGCTTGTTGTGACTGCTACAGAACCCAAACTACTAGATATGGATGGTGGATCTAATAGATCTGATTGGCAGATCTGATGGATTTGAATGGCGGATTAGATAGATCTGAATGGTGGAAATGATTGTTGCTGCTGCGATAGAACCCCACCTGCTAGATCTAATCTAGTAAAGATGATGCGTGATTCAGAGAGAGACATGGGAACTATGGTCACAAGGAGTGTTAGGTGCTACAGATCGCAATATACATAAGGTTCTGACATTAGTACTCAGCCTAATATTTTAGGGCACTAACCAAGGAGGATCAACCATACCCTTAGCCATACAACTCAATTACCCTATCATACGCACGAGTAATCTCCCTGAGTGCTGTTCTCAGTGTACTATAGCAGCAAGATGGCCGACGGTTTATCTATGGTGAGGTTTCAAGAGAGCCTAGGGGGCTTTCGATATACCCAGAGGGTACTTGGAAGATAGTCCGTGCGCGGTTCTGTCTAATGCGCTACTACTCGAAGGGGTACCCACAGGGGTTACAAGGGAGTCCAACAAGCATGCCCACCTCTTGTATTTCCTGTGTGCATGCCTCCCCAAATTCGCAGGTTTATGCGCTCAACGACAGATCTCGTGGTTTAAAGACGCCTAAACACATCTCTAGCCAAATTTTTTTTTGGCTAAAAATTGGAGATCCCATGTTATAGACATTTTTGGGCACTGCAACCCCAATCATATATGTCCATAAACCAAGGGCTCCTAAGTCCCTAAAAGTGGTGTTTCACACCCTAAAGGAATAAGGTCAGCTGATTACATCATCTCCTAGAAGTTCACAGAAAACTGCTCAGAACTAGTCAAATCTGGACCATACAGACTGCCCAATGCAGAAGGTGCGATGCATCCCACCTGCCCAGAGTAAAAGGTGCGATGCATACTAGATAGCTCTTTTGCAAGGTGCGATGAGCGAGAGTGGACAAATTGCAGAGACAGTTTGCAAGGTGGTTCAACATGGAATCTTCCAGAAACTTCTCCTATGACACTTGCCTCTCTGAACTCGCCCAGGGATGAGTAAGAGATCATCAATCTCCAAGTGGAATCAAGAACTATCAGAGAGAGGACACTAATCAAATCTCAGAAGCTGACTCACCTCCCTGCAATCATCTATATATGGATCCCTCATCCCAGAGATCCGAAGGCTGGAATTTTGTATCTTGTAAGGAAGTGCTGCTAGTTTCTTGGTGTAACATCATAATGTTGGGTGATCTAAGCTTTTATGAGGTGAAGAAGGGCTTTCTTGCTGAGAGGATGGTGCTAGGTCAGAACAATTGGTTGTAATCCTCTTTTCTATTCTTGATATTAATAAAGCTATTCAAGTTTTCCTCCACATTCTTGTATGATTGATGATATATGCATTTGTGTGGTTAATATATATCTGGTCCTATATTGTTTGTGATAGTAGATCTCTATTCTTGGATAGTGTTATGCTGCTCTGATTCCATAGGTACCCTTTGAAGTTGGGTAGACGAGGAAGCGAGTGGCAAAGATCTATCAGAAGGGAGAGGAATCAAGCAAGGAACCAAGCGCAAGACAAAGGTTGGTCTCCTTTGTTCCCCTCTTATCTACTTCTCATAAAGGAAAACGAAAGTAGTTTTAGTTTGTTTGTTTCTAAGATAGCTACCAGTCTTAGTGGGACTAGCAGCTCTGCATAGACACTAGATTTCCTGATAAAAAAATGGCAACTCCGCTGGGGAGCGAATAGCTTGTTTACTTTTCTATATTTGTTCGTTTTATAAACTTACAGATGGAGCCTGAAGTCAAGCCAGCAAGCCTTCGAACTGCATTTGCTATGCAAGTGCAAAGTAGATCAATGCTGCTTTAGTCCATCTCTGGGTTTTGTTTATAAACTGAACAATTGATTTGTAAACATCCTAATTTCCCTTGTGGTGGCTCTAGTAACCTCCTTAGATCTACCCCTATGATTTATTTACTGATTATCACTTGCTCGGCCTAAATCCCTGAACTGTGCTGCAAACTGTGATCAAGAACTGGATCAAAAGTCTCGCACTGTACCATCGCACCCTCTCTTCAAGGATATCAGTATGCATCGCACTTCCCGTGTGCAGTAGGTGGGATGCATACTGGAATTCCTGTGTAACAGGTGTGATGGTCAGAGAAGGTTAATTTTGCCTCCAGACTTTGGTTTTTCTTCACTTTTTTCAACTCTATTCAGGAGTTTTGTTGTCTGTAGTCAGTATACCTCTTTGTAAACCCCCTTCCTTTCCATTATTCCGCCTCTATTATGCAAATAACTGTAAATGTTTTTATGTATTTTGAGCCATTTTCAGTTCTCTTTTACAAAGAAGTAGCGTAATTGCACTGTCGTTTCTTGATTTGGAAGTGTCGCAAGTGTCGTTTTCAGTCATAGAAGAGAATCCGATTGTTCTTGATAGTCGATTACACTGTTACTCTTGTATTTGATTTGAATTAGTAGTTCTTCAAGTGTCAAAAGCAAGTTTTCAATTCCAAATCACAAAGTGTCGTCATTTTCTTCATTTTGTCTTGAAAAGAAGCTTGTTAGTAATGTTGCTTTGAAAAATAATTCAGATTTGCACTTAGCTTTCTTTTTATCATTCACACATTAAGAAGGCTGAAAACAAATACATGCATGTGCATTTGCATTTAGACTGTTTGTTGGTTTGATTTAGGACAGTGCATATAGTGTGTGCTCTCTACTCTATTTTGAAAGAATATCATCTCTCTTTCTTTAGTAGCTAGGATTTTCATTGCAAAAAGAAGATTAAACGATTGTTTATCATCTTAGATTATTTTAGGAATTGTATATCTACATCACACGGTGAACCTGAAAGGAAAATTTCTTAAACAATATCAACTGTAAAATAAATATAATGAATCTAAAAATGCTTTGGAACTTGACGCACAACATTTAGAAGTCTAGCCTAGAGACGTATTCCGGCGTCTTAAAGTCTGGTAACTATTGTTTTCATTGCTGGTTAGGTAATTCCTCCACTTTGAGACGACAAGTGCCAGTACAGAATTGTGCTCCCACGTACCGTCGAGTATATATTGGGATACCACAATAGGCTATATCCTTTATCCATAGGAAGCCGTGTCTACCGCCCTATCGATCGCAGTGCACTGAACACAGCATTCGGGAAGATTGACTGCTGTACTGTAAAAAGTATTCTGCAGTTTTGCGATTGGTTTGGTAATCCCTCTATCTAGACTTCCAAAGTAGTCTCTTTCATTCCTTTTCAGACTCCTTAAGGAAAAGGTCCATCTGAGCACTTATCACTTCAAGCTCATTGAAAATCAAAGGCGACTAGAGTCATCTTTTGTTTTTTCTCGACTCTTAAAAATTGAAAAAACAAGTTGTGTCAAAGCGTCTAAAATTCATTAAATTTGGAAATATATTTCCCCTTTATTTTTAGTTGATCGAGTAATCTACAATCGTGGAAGAAAGTCAATTGAAACCCCGTCGTCCGCGGAGGCTTACGAGTCAACCGTCTTTGTCTCCAGAATCAAAACTGTTATGGACGAAGCGAACTCGTTTAACTGGTTCAAAATCCACTGGTAAAGTTGGAACAAGTGTTCTGACACCATTGGAGAGTCCGGTTACTCCAAACATTTCTAGTATCCTTGCCTTTATAGAAAAAGTTCCGCAGCCACCAAAGGACAATAGAGCTGATCCTAGTGTGAAGGTAAACACTTGTATTACTGAACCAGCTCCATCTACAGCTGATTCGGAAGATGTTATTCCCCAAACATATATCGCTACAGATTTTATACCTTCTTCGACACCAGAAATATTTTATGGACCTGACGGTCTACCTCTTCCACCTGGTCTGATTGCTATAGAAGAGATTGTGGAGGATCCTCCATCTAGTACTCCATTGCAATTTGGAGTCGGGATCACCCTATATCCTTCTTCATAAGAAATTAGTCTACCGTTATCGGAAGCTCCTGTAGAATCGCTAGGAAATCTTTTGGATAGACTAGAAATGTCTGAACAACCGTCGACATCTAGGACTGTGTCATCTGACACAGCGACGACAGAACTTCCTGCTGTCACTCCAACAATGTTCGCCGGCATACCATCTGTCCCAACTAGCTCTCAATCGCTAGATGGGGCCCACTCAGGGGCTATTTCGACAGTATGGTCCGTTCCCGTTTGTTCATCCGGAATAATATCCGGGAGCTCTTATGTTGAGTCTCAGCAAGTTGATCCTTCACGGTGTCAGTTTTGGCAGTTCAGTCCTTAAGGGCAAATCATTCCTTTGAGTACCGGATTACCGCCGTATGGGGGGCAATATACCCCTTCATTGTCTCCTCTGGGAGAACAACCATATGAGAGTTCGCAACAAAATTCAGGTTATGCTAGAATTACATATAGCGGTTGGGTGCCAATACTACCTCAACAACCAAGAGTTGTATACTTGATGCAACACCGTTTACCTATGTCAAATATACCAACTATGTTGGCTATTGTGACGGTGTCGCAAGTACAAGCATTGCCTATTGTATGCCAACCTCAGGTTTCATAGGTCGTAATGCAATAGCCTCTTATCCCTGCGACTCAACCAAAATCGTCGACTAGTGGAATGACACAGGCCCAAACGGGTACAATTACCCCTCATCTTGGTCAAACAGCCAGTATTGGACAACAACACATGGCTTCACAACCATGGCTGGTGCAATATTAACAACCACAATTTGAACAAGCTTACCAAGGATCTGAGCAACAAATCTTTGCAAATAATGGGCGGCCGTATATTCAAAATGATCAAAATCAACCATTCTATAATGGTTATGCCCATCAACCTTACCAAAGTTACTAGCATCAAATGCATTATGCTGGTATGCAAAGACCAACTGCTCAGGCAATTCCATCTTATCCTGGGTATGCTTCGCCAAACCTGAATCAACAGTTACCCTTCGTGGCGACTTTAGAGTTATCGGATCTAAATAGGCTAACGAATGATCCAATTGCTTACGCCCCTTGGTGGCCAGTGATTCCGCATAAACTTCCATAAGATATTCCTAAATTTAATGGAAATCCAGGTGAAGACCCGTTGAATCATGTGATGACCTTTCATCTGTGGTGTTCATCAAACACCCTAAACGATGATTCGATTAGGCTTCACCTTTTTTAGAGAATGTTAACTGGTCCAGCAGCAAAATGGTATATCGAATTACCTAGAGCTTCGTTTGATAACTTCAGTACCCTAGCCACAACCTTTTTAACCCATTTTCAGCTACCCATAAGGTACGAAACGGGAACAGAACTTCTTACCAATTTCAAGAAAATGACAGCCAATCACATATCCGATCATATTCATGAGTGGCGACGTCATCGTAGAATGGTAAAAGCGTATGTTCCTGATCAGCTTTTAGCTGAATGGTTTATTAAGTCATTATTATCTTCCATTATAGAAGATGTGGCAAAGGGAGGAGTTGTCACTGAAGAGCAAGTTATTGCTCGTGCGCAATATTTAGACTTGATTTATACTCAGTCTGGCATGCTCTACGATAAAATCCCTGACGCTCCCAGACCGAAATTTTCCTTTCCTCCTCCTCCTAAATCGAACAATGACTCTCATGCCGGTGATGGCATGATTGGTACGACAGACACGAAATCAACAAAGGCTACATCTAAAAAGGCCCGAAAGATTTCTAGTCAAAATGCAAATGAGGAACTTCTCGCCTCAGAAGTAAATGCCGTCTCAACTAACAAAGGCAAAGAAACCAAGCAACCAAGAGGCAAGAAGAAAAACAAAGGGAAGAAGAAGAAACAGGAGGAATCATCACCTGAAAAATCTTCTGCAAACCCTTCTGGAGATAAGAAACCAAGTCGTCCATGTCTTATATGTGATGAGGATCATTGGATAATAGATTGATCCATTTCCAAATCCAGGAACAAATATGGTTGCCACTGACAATGCTTCCCCGTCCCAAGTTCCGATGTTGTCGGTTTTGAAGCAGCAAAATGATGCTTTGATAACGACAAAGAATAAAGATTACGGGAATCCACAGCTGTCGAACAACAAGGATAAAGATCAACCTAGTAGTTCGAAAACAACTTCGACAGAAGTTGTGCCGCTCATCATTCCAGAGCTAACAATAAAACCGCCAAAGGGAGTAGTACACAAATCGACATTTAATCCTCGTGCCAGAATAGCACAACATTATAATATAGTGGAAGATCTGGCCCAATCTCCATCCGCTATGTCGACACTTGAGGTACTGCAAAATTGCCCCTCCCAAAAGCAGGCTTTATTATCAGCAATAGGTGGGATTGACCCAAAGGATTCTAATCTTGTGTCCTTTAATCACAAAGGATATGATCCTCAGTTACCAGCTCAACTAGCTTTCCTCATTCAAGTGAAAGCCCTCAACAAAACTGTTCATTGAACAATTATTGATGAGGGGGCATCTACATGTATTATGTCGATGAGTTGCTGGAAAACTTTAGGATCTCCAACCTTGTCACAATCTTCGATGACATTAAAAGCATTTGATGGATGAACATACACCCCATATGGGATTTTGAGTAACTTGCAAGTCAAACTGGGGGGAAAAATGATAGAAATTGATGTTGAAGTTATCGATGGAAACCTCGATTACAACATCCTACTGGGAAGGCCCTGGATATATGCTATGGCTGTCGTTGTTTCGACCTACTTTAGGAAGATTGCATTTCCCTTCCAAGGAGGAATTACAATTGTCGACCAACAAACATTTCTCCCCAACAGTTCACAAGTTACGGGAAGCATTCCGATGATCCACGGAAGCTCTCAGGCGCTTCAAAATATCAGAGTAGGCCTACTAAAAGACCCTACATTGATGGGTACTTTTGCCCTACCGCCTCCAAATAATCTGGCGGAAGAAGCCATGGTGGAGACCTGCAATATGATATCTTCTATATCTAACAGATTCGAAAGATTCCTAAACATTTTGTCAGCATGGATCATCGCCATTTTAGAAATATTGTAGCAATCAATTTTCGTGGCCTGGGGGGCAAACCCAAATCAATGCTCATTGAGTGTTCAGATAGATAGGTCTAAGGAATATGGTACCTCTTCAAATCCTTGGTCGCATGTACATTCTACAGACAAAGGAATCATTCAGTCAATGATGATAGAAGAGGCACTATGGGAAGATTACCACCATCGTTCCCATCTTCCGGATTACCACAAAGATTATTCCAGCAACCTTAATCATCCTTCAGTTTTTGATTTTCTATCAAACACTGTAAATACGGTGGATTCTGAGGATAATTCTTTTCCTATGTCAACCTCATTAAAAAATGAAACAACTCCCTTTCCAAATCGAGTCTTTGATTACGATCTTGTAAAATCCAAGTCGAGTCTTTCAAAGATCTCGGAGGTAAACCTTCATTCCAACCACCGAGTTGAAAGCAATGAAGCTTGGGGGGCATGCACCTCGATTTGCGTTATTGTTTTGGGGGCATGCAAACTTATCATGAGCAGTGTTACCACAGGGTTCAAGCTCGTTAAAAAATAAGCCCGCCACGAGCAGTGTTACCATAGGGTTCAAGCTCGTTAAAAAATAAACCCGCCACGAGCAGTGTTACCACAGGGTTCAAGCTCGTTAAAAAATAAACCCGCTACAAGCAGTTTTTATGTGGAGTTCAAGCTCGTTAAAAATTAAACATAAGTAATGAGCAAACGTTCCCCCAGAGTTTAAGCTCATTTAAAAAAAAAATGAACCAATTTCCAGTAAATAACCATTGTGAATGCATTATCATTAGCTTTTGAGCCCTGGTCGTATTCTCATCATCACCTCCACTCTGTTTTAGCCAATCATTCACCTCCATTTGATTATTTACCCATTTTGAGGAACAGCTGCGAAAAGTGATCCTGTGAGCCATTCTTGTGACACTGCCATGATTGGAAAATTCCAAACCTTACCTGGAATCAGCTGCTACTCGAGATTATCACTCGTTCCTCAAAAACGAGTCTCCTTTAAGCTCTTTTCACCTGACTCGTAAAATATGAAAAGATTGCCGAGCGATTGGCCTCTCTAGCTCGTTAAAGTAATCGGAAGTGCTATCCCTCCTCTAGATTTTAATCTTTTGGACTTGAGGGATTATTACACAAAAAGATCGAGCGCTTGTCTTGTTCGGCTCATTAAAATTACCAAAAATTCATCCCTTTTGTATTATTTTATACTTTTTCAGACTTAAGGGATTACATGGCGAAAAAGGATTATTGGAGTTTTCTTTACATCCCTTTCAGACTCTCTAAAATTGAAAAGGACCGAGTTATCTTTGTCATTAAACTCATTAAAACCGAATAGTGACAAACTTGTCCATACAGACAAGAATGAGTTTCACTATCGCTAGGCTCGTTAAAACATAGCGATGGGTTTGCCCGAAGGGAAAATTATAGAACAAGCATATGTTATCCTCCTCAAGCTTGACAAAAATAAAGAGGTACTGGTCAGCAATGACTGGGGAAAAATTGGGAAGAAAACTTGAAGAAACTTTATTGGTAGCAAGTCGCTCTTGAACATGACACTTTCACTCCGCATCCGAGTCGGGTTGGGTTGTTCCATTCACTGGTCATATCACCATTGGTCCATCACACCATCCACATTTGGGGTTAACGCTACCAATCCATCATGTCAGTGTCTCCGGTATGTTCAAGAGAAGTCGCTCAGAGAATTCACCTGTGTCTCATCCACTACAATACATTCACGCTCCATTCTTTCATGACCACCACCCTAAAACTTATATCATCAGATCGTTTTCACCTCCATTAAAATCATTTGCTCCGTTCCGTGTCATAGATGTGGGATTCATTAAGGCCCTCCTACGATGGATCGCTTCTTGTCAACATCAGCTCATTATCTAGGAAGTCGATCTAGGAACAACCCTTTCAGTACTTTGAAGCTTGCATGCCTCAATGGCAAGTTTATCACTTCCAGCGACAGGTTTACATCAATGGCCTTTGACCGAAAGATTTTGCGTGGTGTTTGACACCAAGTCCCTTTTTCACACCATGTGAATTGTACTGTCATAGCTTGAGGGTCATCATCATTATCGGTGATTCCTCTCGTGCCTGTTAACAACTTACATCACTGGCTGGTAATCAGGCGATGTCTTTCCATGTTCGACTCTAGAACATCTCTCACATGGATTGACTTGTACTTTGAGTGAAGATCGAACAAGATTGAAGACCCCAGATCTAGTTTCATCCATCTGGGCTGCGATATATATTCATAAAAATAAAGACATCAAATGTACATCATTGCTGCACAGATAATCATCCAATCTAAGGGATGATGGCTCTACCAGAATCATCAGTCTGCACACAGACGATTGTCTGTCTTATGTACATGAAAATGAATTTATAAAGCTGAGCATGGGAATGCCCGCCTCAGCTAGATCATGAAAATATTATGAAGATAATGTATTGTATTGTATCTTATTACAGGTCGCCTTCCAGCTCGAAAGAACTTCGGATCCTCATTATAAAGCATTTCACCCGACATCAAAAGATTAACGACCTCATGCTTTAGGGGGGCAACTGTTATAGACATTTTTGGGCACTACAACCCCAATCATATATGTCCATAAACCAAGGGCTCCTAAGTCCCTAAAAGTTTTGTTTCACACCCTCAAGGAACAAGGTCAGCTGATTACATCATCTCCTAGAAGTTCTCCACAGAAAACTGCTCAGAACTGGTCAAATCTGGACCATACAGACTGCCCAGTGCAGAAGGTGCGATGCATCCCACCTACCCAGAGTAAAAGGTGCGATGCATACTAGATAGCTCTTCTGCAGGGTGTGATGAGCGAGAGTGGACAAATGGCAAAGATAGTTTGCAAGGTGGTTCGACATGGAATCTTCCAGAAACTTCTCCTATGACACTTGCCTCTCTGAATTCGCCCAGGGATGAGTAAGAGATTATCAATCTCCAAGTGGAATCAAGAACTATCAGAGGGAGGACACTAATCAAATCTTAGAAGCTGACTCACCTCCCTGTAATCATCTATATATGGATCCCTCATCCCAGAGATCTGGAGGCTGTAATTTTGTATCTCGTAAGGAAGTGCTGCAGATTTCTTGGTGTAACATCATAGGGTTGGGTGATCTAAGATTTGATGAGGTGAAGAAGGGATTTCTTGCTGAGAGGATGACGCTGGGTCAGAACAATTGGTTGTAATCCTCTTTCCTATTCTTGATATTAATAAAGCTATTCAAGTTTTCCTCCACATTCTTGTATGATTGATGATATATGCATTTGTGTGGTCAATATATATCTGGTCCTATATTGTTTGTGATAGTAGATCTTTTTTCTTGGATAGTGTTATGCTACTTTGATTCCACAGGTACCCTTTGAAGCTGGGTAGACGAGGAAGCGAGTGGCAAATATCTATCAGAAGGGAGAGGAATAAAGCAAGGAACCAAGCGCAAGACAAAGGTTGGTCTCCTTTGTTCCCCTCTTATCTACTTCTCATAAAGGAAAATGAAAGTAGTTTTAGTTTGTTTGTTTCTAAGATAGCTACCAGTCTTAGTGGGACTAGCAGCTTTGCATAGACACTAGATTTCCCGATAACATCCCACCAGCCCTGGAAAGCGCTTTGATACCACTTGTTATGCTCTTGACCTGCGAGAAGATACCAGAATACAAAATATGTGAAGAAGTATACCAAGAACACAGAACAATAAGAAATAACAACAAGTATTTTATTATTCAGAAAGCAATGTTCACTTGCCTCTTCGAGGGGGCAACCTCCAATAGAGCTGGGCTCAATTACAAAATAAAATACGATGCTCCTCGAGGGGATTCTCTATCCTTTATTTAGGATTCATACATGCAATACCATGGGTCAATACCGTGGTTCTTATTAATACCATCTATCTAATACCATGGCCCATTTACAACTAACTGTGGTCCCTTCTTTAAATGTGGTTCAACCACTTACAATTATTAATATGGGGTTTATTGACTCTTTACTTAACTATAACTATGATTCGATCATATTACATAAATAAGGGGGTTAGGGTTGGACCCTAACATTTACTTATGGGACTTAGTTTCGCAAAATGGGGTCTGAAACCTTCCGAGAGAGTTTGAGGCATCAAACTACATTTTTTGGGGGTAAAACTTTACTGCTTAAGTGTAAAATCTTTTCATTCTATTCTACAGACGAATTTCTCTCCAACGACGCAAGAATCGCATCAATCGGAGTCCATATGCAAAAGTTATGCCACTAAGAAGTTGCCCTTCCTATTTTCACACCTAGAGTTCAAGAGGATGCCGCATCAACCCCCATTATTCATGGGTAGCCACGTGTTTGTGATGTAAAAGACTCTAGAAGAGTCTATTTTGCAACTCTATTTAAGAGTTGATGTACTCAAACTTAACCACTAGTAGGCTATCGGGTTGTGTTATAAACGGGCCACTAGGAGGAAGAGGAATTCTATTCTTTCGAGAGCATTTTGTTCCATAGTTGAGCAGAGATAGCCAAGAGAGGTAGGAGGTAGAGCACACATATAGGATATGTGCACTGTAGCATTCTACGGGTCACAAACATTACTTCTTCATATCTGGAGCCATATTTCCAGACATAGAAAGAGAGCGAAGCGACCTCACCTTCCAACTGGGTTTTCTCCCGAAAGCGTTTCCCAGAGAGCATATCTTGCATATTATGTGTGTGTGAGATTTTTTTTTGTTCTCTACTTTTTGATTGATTTAGTTTTACATGCATGCACTAATTACAGTTAATTTTATAGATCTAGAAATTAAATAAAACTGTCCTAGTGTAGAATCTTTGATTTTTAATATCATATTATTAGATCTGTTGTGACAAACTGTCCAGTGGAATATCCATAGAAGTTTATGGATCATGTAGTTAATTATTTTTATTTTCCTTTATTTTTTATAATATAGAAAGGATTATTGTCTATGTTACTAAGGATATCTTGCCTAGCTTGGTTCCTATAGCTTATGTGGAATTCATGTAACTAGCCTTTGTGGTTGGCATATCTACACAACTCCACAGGAAATTTTAGAACATGGATTTTGTTCCTAGGGATGATGACCTTGATCCATGCTGCCTAATTTGTGCCTAGCTCGACTCCACAAGGCTTTAACTAAGGATCAATAGTTCAGAAATATTATGCCAAGCATAATTGTGTACCTAAATATGGGTATAATATACAAGGTAATGGTGGAGAATCTATAAAATTCATGACATTGGTTTTGTCCAAAACATCTCCAATTTAGTGACATATGAGCTATTTCTCTACAAAGTTCATGGATTGGGAGATATAGAAGATTCTTCAACAAGGTACCTTCTTATTGTAGTCGTTGGTGCACTGTGTCCCAAACAGAGCAACCGGTTAGGAAAAAAACCAAAGCTACTTATTTCTAGATGATTATTTATTAAGTGAATCATATAGAATCATATCTTTGGTTTTCATCCAACCAAGATCCACTAAGAATACATAAAAGACAATATTTTGTAAACATATCCATCATTGGAATTCCAAACATGGAGGATTTTGTTCCAATTCATCCCCTCTCTCTTTTGTATAATTGTATGTAAAAAGAGCAAGTTGATGGATTTATATTATAGTTTCTATTAACAGGATAGTAGTAGAGTATATTGTATATAGGAGGCTACCAAATCTATGTAGTTCAACGTATGACCATTTGGAAAGTTGTTGATATCAATGATGTGTTATGCAACCAGGTCACAAATAGATAGATCAATGACTTAAAAATTATCCTCTTCGAGGGGGAAACCTCATTTACATTACATAAATGAACAATTCTTGGATGATTCAAATGAAAAAACCTCTCTTATATATATAGGAGTCTAAGGGGTCACAATATAATTGGAGTCGACATAACAATAATAATCTAAGGGCACAATAATAAAAATAGTGGGCTTCTATGGGGCACAACAATAACAATAGTGGGCTTCTATGGGCACAATAATAACAATACGGGGAATACAAGGGAACACCAATAAAAATAAAGGGGCTACAATAACAATAAAAATGAGGGAATACACTAGTTTTATAGGGACCTAACATGCCCCTCTCCTTCAAAGAAGTGTTTTCCTCAATGATTGAGTAGTTAAGGATGCTTTTGTATAAAAATATCATCCTCCCATGTGGAATCTTCAGTGGGTAAGTTCTTCCACTTAATTAGACACTTTGAAATTGATCGATTTCATAGCTGTCAATTTCTTGTTTTTGTGACTACTTTAGGTTCCAATATGATTATTCCTTCCTCATCAATTTCTGGCAATATTGTTTGAACTAGGAGCTTGTCACCTATAACCTTCTTTAAGCATGAAACATGAAAAATGGGGTGCACTCAGGAAGATGCAGGAAGCTCCATAGTACCAATTTTTTGCAACACCTTATAAGGACCATAATACTTTGGTGATAATTTATAATCCTTCTTAGCTTACTTGAGGGACATTTATTTGTATGCTTGTAGCCGTAAAAATACACAGTCACCTACATCGAAACTTCTTTCGCTGCGATGTTAATTTTCCTATTGTTTCATTCTATTCTGTGCCAAAGTGAGGTTATCCTTTAAGCACTGAAAAACTTGTTGTTGATGCTCGATGTGATATTCTAGTGCTTGAACCTTACAATTTTCTCTTAAAGATGATGTGATCGATGGTGGATAATACCCATAAAGTACCATAAATGGGGTCATTTTTGCTACAGTATGGAAGGAAGTGTTATACAACCATTCATCTAGAGGTAACCACTTGACCCATTGTGTCTGTTTATCAGATACAAAGAAACAAAGATATCCTTCCAAACATTTGTTCACTATCTTAGTTTCCCATTAGATTGAGGATGATGAGATGAGCTATGAGATAATTGAGTACACAAAAAATAAAATAATTTCATCCAAAAATTTCCAGTGAAAATGGGATCTCTATCGCTTACAATAATCTTTGGGTTTCCATGTAAATTTTGAATTGTTTCCATAAATGTAGTAGGAACTGTAATGACCTTAAATGGATGAGATAATGCGTAAAAGTGTGCATACTTGGTAAGTCTATCAACTACCACCATGATGACACTCTTTCCTTCAGACTTGGATAAACCTGTGATAAAATCCATTGCAACCTCCTCCTAACATTGACTTGGAATGGATAAAGCTTTTAACAGACTTGAGGTATTAATTGTCTCAACTTTATTTTGTTGGAAAACCAAGAATTTCGCCACAAACTTTTGAATATTAGATTTAAGGCCATCCCAAAAAATTCCTTCTTAACCCTATTGAAATTTTTTAAAAATCTTGAGTGCAATTCGAAGGGAGAGGTGTGTAATTCTAGAAGAATATTTTGTTTGAGTTGGGAATTCTTACAAAGGTATAAGTGATCTTTGTACCCAAAAGAATCATTTTTCCAGCTAAATGTATCTGATATACTGGCATCTTACTACAAATTTTGGATTAGTGCCCACACTTATTCATCATTCTTCCATTCATCCCTTGTTTTGGTTATCCAATCTAGTTGGATAATAGAAATGGCACAAAGAGATGCTTCCACATCCTCATCCTTTCTTCAAAGTGCATCTGTAACAACATTTTTCTTCCATTTTTTGTAGATGATTTCAAAGTAATAACACAACATCTTTGTGACCCATTTTTGTTTCTCTTCGAAAGATAATATTTGTTCTAAAAAGTATTTAAGACTATCATGATCTATTTTTACCTTGAAGTGTCTTCCTATTAGGTAAGGTTACCATTGCGTAAGTGCATGTAGTATTGCCAAAATTTCCTTCTCATAAATAGATTTTTGTAAATACTTCCCTTTGATTGGATGAATTTCAAAAGCAATGGGTCTTCCGTCTTGCATTAAAAAAACACCAATTCCATTTCCTGGGGCATAACATTCCAAAATAAAGGTTTTTGTGAAGTCTGGCATAGCTAAGACCAGTTCTTGGCACATTGCATATTTAAGATGTTCAAAGGCCTTAGTTTCTTCTGGAGTCTAAGAAAATGCATCTTTCTTTAGTAATGTTGTTAGAGGTACTGCTATTCTCCCATAATTCTTAACAAAATTGTGATAATACCCTGTCAACCTGAGAAATCCTCGCAAATGCTTTATGGATGTGTGGATTTTCCATTCCTTAATGGCTTTAATTTTGTTACGGTACACCCTCATGAGATACAATATGACCCATATATTCCACCCCCTATACTCCAAAGAAACATTTGGATATTTTCACATATAATTGTTTCTCCTCCAATAGTTTGAGCACCCTGTCAATATGTTGAACATGATCCTTCCAGACTTGTTGTATATTAGTATATCATCAAAAAATACTAACACAAATTTTCTAACGAAGGGTTTGAAAATGGAATTCATCAAGCCTTGAAATATAGAAGGTGCATTGGTAAGGCCAAAAGGCATGACCAAAAATTCATAATGACCCTCATGAGTTGTAAACTCTATTTTCATCATTTCTTTTGTATTCATTCTAATTTGATGATATCCCGAATGAAGATCCAACTTGGTGAAGTAAACTACTCTATGTAATTCATCCAATAATTAATCAATGAACGAAATGAGAAATTTATCTTTAATAGTGACCTTGTTGAGCTCCCTATAATTTGCAAACATGCACCATGATCCATCCTTCTTGTGTGCCAACACTATTGGAGCAGAAAAAGAACTTTGACCAAGTTGAATTATACCTGCCTCTAGCATTTCTGCAACCATATGTTCAATTTCACTCTTTCGGGCATAGGGATATCTATAAGGCATGTTGTTCGGAGGAATACTTCCTGGAATCAAATAAATAACATGATCATGATCACGAATAGGTGGGAGGCCTTTGGGAGTCTCAAATACCTTGGAATGGTTGTCCAAGAATTTTTGGAGATCTAGAGAAATGGATGATTTTTAAGTTTGAACCTCTAGTATGCTTAATTGTGTGACTATGCCCCGTTATTATTTCTTTAAAATCTTTGTCATGCCATTAGAGATGATTATCTTATTTGGTTTCCATATGATACCCCTTAATTGCACTTCCTTTCCTTCCCAAAAAAAATTCAACAAAGGTTATTGAAAATTAAAAACGATCATACCCAAATATTGTAACCATTGGACTCCTAGTAAAACATAAACACCACCCATTGTAATGGAAAGAATTGGACTATTCAATACATATTCCCCCATGGTTAGCTTGATATTATGGAAATTTCCAGAGAAATTTATAGTCCCTCCATTTGCAACCATCACTTGACACTATGGTGCTGGATATAGGAAGAAATTAAATTCCTTGGCTATCTTAGAATGAATAAAATTATGGGGGTACTACTCAAATCAATCAACATTATTACCTTTTTATTCTTGATATGTCCTTCTATATTGGGAGTTTGAGGAGTCATAATTCCTACCAATGCATTACAATATATTGTCATATTCATTTCTTCTTTCTCTAGGATTGGTTCCTAGTGTATATCCTCTTCTTTTGAAGTTTCTTGTTCCTTTTCTTCCTCCTCTTCACAATCTATGTAAAATAATTTCTTCTCAGCACACTTATGACTTCTAGTGTATTTTCTATCACAACTGTAACAAAGCCATTTTTCTCTTTTTTCTTCCAATTTTTGTGGTGTCAAACTTGTAGGTTGTGGAAGGTTAGGAGAAAAAAAACTTCCATATTTATAGTTTTGAGTGGTAGGCTTCCTTGTTTCCATAATTTTTCTTTCAATTTTTCGTGCCAACTTGAATGCCTTCTCCAATGAATCGAGTTCCCAAAGGAAAACCTCATGTTGGATGTTATCCTTTAAAGCCCCTATTAAGACATCAATCATATGCTCCTCTGGAATATCATTTACCCTTATATTCAATTTTTGGAAGTCCTCAATGTGCTCCACTATTGAATCCTTTTGTTTGCGATTTATCAATTGGCTAAAGAAGTTGTTGCTATTTGTATCCTCATAATGTGCTATCATTTCCTTTGTAAAAATTGACCAAGTAACAATTTGTTTATGAGAACAAAGCCATCGATACCATATAAACTAATTGTGTTATAAACATAAAATTCTAATGCATACCTTTTGTGTGTTTTTCACAGTATGGAGATCAAAATATTGTTCTATCTATAGTATCCATGTTGCCAAATCCTTGCCATCAAAATTCCTCATATCGATATTTGGAATATTGTGGGTCTTCAATACATTCTTAGAGTCTATGAAATCATGGTTAACATTTCTTTTTTTCTCATCATGAGTTTCATCCAATACTTTTTCGCCATTAGGAAGAATTTCTTGTAGCAACTTTGTCAAACCTTCCTTCAATCCTTCCATGTTTTCTTTTAAACCATTTTTCAAATCTTCCATGTTGCCTTTAATTTTTTGCTTATATACCATCCATATTAGCTTCCAAACCTTTCATGTTTGATTTTAAACCATTCTTCAAACCATCCATCTTAGCTTCCATTTCATTTTTGGTTACTCTGTGTGAGAGCGAAATTTATTGCACTTGGTCTTGTATTTTTAATATATCATGTTGCATTTCTTCCTCTTATTCATGTGTCATAGTAGAGATTTCAGGTTTATTACTAGGTGTTTCCATTTTATTTCTTTGGAGAATCAATTAATGATATTTATACTTCACTATGCCCTTTGAATCACTTCAAGCTATTTTTCCAAACAAAACTTATGCAAATTTTTAAAAAATACACACCTTTTTCTTGCTTTGTAGGAGCTCAATATTGAATATGTTGCATCTCTCTAATTTTGGATCTCAAAGGTCTGAAATTTGGTCCTATTGTATCCCTATGAGTCATCTTTCCAACCCCACAATTCAGATCGATATTAGAGTCTTCAAGAAACAGTTATTCCCGACCTCCCACAATGAACTGATTATAGACTCGTTTTGTAGAGAGAATCAGTATAGAGTGACACATGTCACTGTTTCGATCTTTGGCTCTCAAATTGCTACACGAAAAACTAAAGTCCGTGTAATTTTAATCACTTTCTATAGAATTCAAATCCTATGCCTGAAACGAAATTTATGATGATTTTCCTTAGGTCACATGTTTGAGATAGAATTCTAGAGCCTATAGAAACCCTAACTTCCTCAGATCATATCTCTGAAAATATAGAGAACCAAGCTCTAAAATTTTTACACAAAGTGCACCAATATTTCAGCTCCACATCATAAAAATTTCAGCTTCTGAAGCCTCGCAGAAAATAAATTTATATCAAAAATTCCAAGATGACCTATTTGATGAAGCAAAACCCTTAGAATCCAATGCTCACATTTTCTTTGAAACCAAATGTTATGCAACCAACTCACAAATAGATAGATCAACAACTTAAAAATTATCCTCTTTAAGGGTAAAAACTCCTTTACATTACGTAAATGAACATTTCTTGGATGGTTCAAATGACAAAACCTCCTATATATATATATATATATATATATATATATATATATATATAGGAGTCTAAGGGGTGACAATACAATCAGAGCCGACATAACAATAATAATGTAAGGGCACAACAATAACAATAGTGGGATTCTATGGGGCACAATAATAACAATATGGGGACTACATGGGCACAACAATAATAATAAAGGGGCTACAATAACAATAAAAGTGAGGGAATACACTAGTGTTATAGAGACCTATCATGATGAAACTCTGAAATTGTTGTTGGATCAAGAAAAATGCTTATTGTTGGTGTTTTAGCTAATCAGTACTATGAATCTACTTTGATTTTGTAGCTTCATAGATAGCATGGAACCGACTGGGAGGGGCCACTAATTCATCCCATGATTCCCAATTCCTTTATTTGTTTTGATATAGTATATATTTTTTTCTTTTATTTCATTTTGATGGATAAGTTATAGCTTGGTTGAATGCACAATTTGTTTTGATTATTAAATATTATGTTGCTCATAGTTGTGTTATTTACATAAGTGAGATTGACCAGTGAAGGGCAAGGATACTTGTTGCAACTCTTTTGGTTGCATTAAACCTTATTAAATCATCATGGATGATTGTAACCTATAGAGAAGGGGCTTGGTGTTGAGACCCTAATGACCATTATCTCATTACTCTTCCCTTATTTTTCTTGCATTTATGATTATTGATTTTGTTATGAGGACTAGCTTACTAATGGGTTTAAGTACAAACTACAACTTATCCTTGTTTGCATGAACATCTTGCCTAGTAAAAGTAAAATATATTGGCCCAAGTCATAAGTATTTGTGTTGCTAACTTGAAAGAAGACATAATCAAGGTTTACTTCCTGCATGAATTTCTTTCAGTTTCTATCATACAACATAGGTTAGAAATCCTATTGATGATTTGACCTCTACACATAAGGTGTAGCATCTTGAATTTTATGAACATCCTCATGGATAATTTATGTTGGAATTATTTTTCTTAATTTCTCCAACACTTAAGACTTGGAGAAGTAAGAAGGTAAGGCAGGAAGTAAGAATCTGCACAAACACTTTGGTAAGTTTATAAGAGTCCTTGCCATGTTCGTACAATGTTTTTCATTTTTTATGATTCATGGAAAGAAAGAAGCTGACTCATGTCAAAATATAACTTGGTGACAATAGGGTCCTAGTAACATGATAATGTCCCAATACATGATGAATTAAGCTCTGAATTTGTTTTCTTTTAGCATATTTCATTTATTTATTAAAAATGTTTTCAGTTTAAGGGTGTTGTAAGACACCCCATATACTAATCCATGTGATAGATAGGGAATAAAAACCAACAAGAGGAATTCATAATTGATTAGGAGTTCGAAGAATGATCCTCCAAGAAATATCTCAAATTCTAGCAACAGATGGAAAACCCTCTACATCTCAAGAAGAGAAAATCTTGGTAGCATTCAAGAACATACTTGCACTCTAGGAAACAATAAAAGGGAAAAATAACCATGAACCACCTCTATAGCAAGATACAAAATCCCTCTTTGATCACCTTTTCCAATCTGTCAAGGAGACTAATTAATCATGGACCAAATTTAATGGAGGGGATCCATTAGAAATTGAGATCGAGAGACGTCTATCATCAAACCAAGCATGCACACAAGAGATAAATGATCAAATAGTATAATATCTATATGGCATGGAAGTGGAGGAAATCTAGAGTTGACCAAACGATTAAGAAAGGAAAGAACATCATGACTATATTGGACATTGGTTCAAGACAAGCATCAGATCAAAGCACCACTCTCTTCTTCAATAATTCTTGACAACACATAATTCAAAGAAAATGGTCTCTCATGCTATAATATACATTAAGGAATACTTCTCAAACCGACAGATGAGTACATTTTTTATCTTGTTACACACATGGATTCACTAGAAATACTTCTACACTTGAAGGAAAATGTTATTTCTCAAGTAGGATAGGATAATATAATAAATAAATGAATAAAATAGTAAAGATAAAAATAATTCTAACTATGAAAATTGGGATAGCAGAGTATTTAGACAATGAATTTCTTGAAAACAAGGTTACTCACTTGCAAACGCTTCAATACTTTATGCATCAAGTTGTTGATCTTCACAAAAGCCCTCAATTTTTTTGTATATATTCTCATGTTAGATAAGGTGGGATGCATTAAGATCTTACCTCTAGTGACTCTTGACCCATTGACTTCAGCACATTATCTGGGTTCAAGAATAAAGAGTTATTTTAGTCCCTTGAGGCTTGCATACATCAATGGTAGGTTCTTCCACTGATGACAATAGGAATACATCAATGTCCCCTCATTGTCAAATATTCAAGGTGACTCAGCTCTGACTCATTCATTCATACCAATCAAGATGTACTAGGGTACCTTGATGCGCATTAACATCACTAGTGAGTTGTATCGCATTAGTTAATGGCATGCATCAATGGTCGGTAATATAATGATCTCTTTCTTTGCTCAACTTTAACAAATTCATTTGCATGGCGAGAGTTGTACCACATGTTCGGTTTTGATGAATACTTTTTGGAGTACTAAAAAATATATGCACCCTTTCAATTTTGCAAGTAAAGTGGGCATACTGGTTGCTGGGACAATTAGGGAATTAACAAAATTTATAAATATTTGATCTCTCACACTTTTATAAATTCATCATAAAGAGAGGGATAATGTTCCGACACTTATTTTGTATAATGAACATGTTTCAGAGCCTCAATAACAACATTTACATGGGATTAGTCTAATTAAATGTCAAGGGAAGAATCAACAATTTTTCCCATACACCTACATGTTTTCTTGTAACCAATACATAGTCCTATAACTCTAGTTATAGGATCACATGACGGTTACACGACGACCTGCACCATGCCATTTTAAAATTGTTTTGCAATTTTGGATCTCTAAAGCAACAAATAACTTTCAAATAAAGGGTTTGAGGCTACCAATCATCTTCGGTCCTTCTCTTGTTTCTTTATTTGTTACATATTCACCAAGAAACCTTCATCATTCTTGACCTTCAAGTAAGTATTCAACCTAAAATAGTCAAAATTTCTCAGCATTAGTCTCTCATCATAGCAAATATTATATATCAGCATAGGTTTCATACATAGTTTAATACATTAGCACTCTATTTTGTATCATCTTCATGATACATAAATCTCAAACTCATATTAATCATCAATGTGTTTGGAAACTTCAAGATGTTGAGGTAAAAATCAATGTGAAATTTTTTAGTTTGATAAAAATTTGGGAAATAATGGTAAGAAACTATTGTAAGCTTGGAATTTTATTTTTTCTGTCTCTTTCCTCTTGCAAAATATCTTTCATCCATCTTCTCTTATCATCATTAAACTATAAATAACAAAACCATGCCCTTAGTCCATTTTCCTTCCCATTTTGATCTGTAATGATTCACTATGATAATTATTGATTGTAATAAGTTTCTTTTATAGTCTCATTGTTCCCTTCAAATGTTGTTCATTGTGCTGGTAAGAAATATCAAAAAAAGATAAAATATATATATCTCAAGGTTGAAATTTTATTGGGAAGAGATACAATGTTTTGATGGAATTAAGTTTATGATAGAGTAAGAGGCTGTAAGATGAAGGTGTCTTTGCACTTGTAGAAGCTACAAAGTGTTGAAAATGTTACATATCATTTGTTGCTCTAATCTCACTAATGTTTGTTGATGGAGGCTTTGTGACCTTTGTCAACAAGGGAGAAGTGACTAAGACCAGAGCTCTTTAAATAGCCCTAGCTTTTTGGTGTGGTCACTCTCTATGGCTTTTAAGATTTTGTTAGCCTTTGGATTCCTCCTCTCACAAAGAAGAAAACTAGGAAAGAAATAATCATAATCTATACTATCTAAGTAAAACCTAAATTATTTTTAATACATCTAAAATTACTGGTTAATAAACAATTAAATACAATATATAGATTAAATAATGTAATGTATATAGTAAATCTAGGCTACTAGTTTACCAATTAAAGAAATATAATACATAAATTAGATTATCATTACTAACAAACATACAATGAACATTGTACAAGTAATAACAATATTTTGATACAACACATGAAAGACTAGAACATAATTTAACTGGTTCAAAGAATGAGCTATAATTATTCATGCAAGAAATAAAATATAATTTTAATTTATATATGTAATTGTAAATTAAAATTAATGAGAATGATGACAGGTCTACAAAAATGCAAGTTCCTTATCTTTTCAAAATAACACAGATCAAACTATGTATGTTTTAAGAATTAATGTCAAGAATAAATGCAAAAATATAAATAATGCATTCTAATTCCTAGTTCTTGGTTGACGTGTATATAAACAGTAACGATAATGATCTCTATTAACTTAACATGTTTCAATCATTACTTTATGAATCAAACCAGTAAACCAATAATCAAAATAGTAATATAGATGAACAATTGCTATAATAAAAACATTAATTCAATTCATATATAAGAGATGGCATTCCTCTGTAACCTAAATTTATGGAATAAAATCACAACAATATTGATCAGATAAATGTCACGATCAAATATCAAACTCAAGGCAGAAGTCACAAGAAAATGACACTGATCGAGCAAGAATAAATATAAATTGAACTAATGTGAATTAGAAAATAAATGTAATAACATGTTGGTTTTTTAATGGATTCATATCACATAAACAATAAATTAATATCCTCTAGAGCTTGAGAAGTCAAAATACACCAAACCTAGAAGATGATAAGAACAAATGGCTATGGAAGATAAAAAGCATAAATAACTATATTTAACTAGATAAAACCAAGTCCAAAAACTTACAACAATGTTTAAAAGTGTTCCACAATCACCATAAAATTCATCAACATTTCCTTTCTCATCCTCCATTTTACTTTCAAAATGAGAGGTTTATATAAAAGTACCTCCATTATCCATGTCTAAATTCAAACTATAAAATCAAAATTGTTTTTTACAAAAAATACATTCATTTCACTTGGACTGTTGGTCGTCTCAACTAATAAAAAGAAATAAAAAAAGGGAATAACAACAATCCCTCACTAGATCTGCAAAAACTGCATGTTTATCTAGAGCAACCTATTCTATGGAAATCGAGACCATTACTTTAACCAACAGGAAGATTTGTTATAAATCAAAAAGATAAAACTAATAGTTTATATTATTTTCAAAAGAGGATTATTACAAAATCTTAGATTCTGTAACATCCTTTTAATTTTATCAATGAAAATCATAACAAAAACATACCTTAAAATCCTTGAATCTGAAATATAGATAAACAATAAAAACCTTTATTTAGCATGACTTGAATCATCTAGATATTGAGAGGTTATCACTTTGACCCCGGATGACGTCACAATAATATTTGTATTAGAGGACTATGATTTTCTTTCTAGACTAAGAAAATTATGTTCCATTTTCTTTCTCTAGCTTGATTTGATGCTTTGAGTTGCTCATTTTCATGTAATAATTGGTTGATGTGACCATTCAAGTGAGTGACGATAATTAATAATTTTTATGCCAATGGATATTGATTTTCATTTGAATGGACATCATCCTGAGAACCTTTTCCAAAATTATTATCAATGTCAAGAGCATTGTTACCAACATCAATAAAATAAAAAGTATCTTGAGTCTAGGGTTTGGTCCTTTTCGGTACAATCTTGGTATTTATTTCCATATCTAAAAACACTTCATTGGATAGGGAGTTATTTTTCCTATTGCATCTCATTTTGGATATTTTTCTTTTTGTCTATTTAAATTTAACTCTAGACTCAAAATTTTAATCAAACTAACCATCTGACTCTAGATATGTAGGTTCTATGCAAGCATTGCAGTCTGGGGAATGCAAATTTTCTTCCCATTTCTTAAATTCTATTATTAATTATGTGTGATGAAAAGAGGTATCTTTAACCATACCACCAATAATATGAATAGGTGGAGTATTAAGGTTTTCAACCCTATCATTGTCGGAAAAATCTAACATCAACTCATAAAGGGACTGATCAAGGTCATTTTATTTGATGACACCAAAATTAGACAAAGTAAGTTCAAGAGACGAAGGGTTTTGACAAACCCTCAGTGCCACACCAGGTTGGTCAGAAGCTAGGGGTTCTTGGTAGCCATTTTGAAGAAGGAAAGTTTCCCATTCATGGTCAGTCTTAGACAAATGATGTTTCACTAAAATACATATAATATCACGATGAAACATCGACCTATTAGGGTTTTGATGCTCATACTAGTATTCATTTGCCAGTTTTTCTAGGCTCTTATATACGAAATATAGTAAATTACACTTATGACCCATGAAAAACATCAATAAATGGATAGGGTATGAGAATACTAGGGCATAACAACCCTCACAAGTTATATAATAATGCATCAAATATAACAAGTCTTGGAACTTAGGTTTAAGATAAGATACAAAAATACCTTTTATGTCATAAGCATGATCCTTGTGCACCGATAATTTTTGCCACGGTCTGTCATGAACATGATAAATTTTGGACAAGCATTCACTATTTGTGGGGAGACAGGTGGCCTCTGATATAAAATCGAAATTAACCAACATTTCCATATCACCAACCTTTTCTCATTTCCCATTGAAGGTGGAAGCAAAGGTGTTCACCACTCCTACGTTTAAAAGTTAGAAAATCTAAATGAACTGCCACCAACCATCTTATTGGAAAATAAGCATATGTTTTTCATATGCCTTGATAATATCACTAAGTTCTAACTCATACCTAATTACCAGTGGCATAGAAAAAGCCATAATAGAATTTTGGATGGATTGAGCTTGACGGGAAGAAGAATGAGTGAATGAAGGTCTGAAACCTAGTTTATTCACAAAACAGAAAGGAAACTTGAAGCAGGAAATGAGATTGAAGAAAATACTAGAGAAAAACCTTATGTCATGACTTGGGTAGCTGGTACACGCAGATTCTAGAATGTAGCAAAGTGGAATAATGGCAGTTGAAGAGTATGATGAGATATGAGTTTAGGTTATGGCCGTAGACTTTGATGCAAACATATTTCACAAAGAGAGATCCCTAGGTTAGATATGTAGTACCAATTACCCGAAAAATATCCCACCCAATCCTTTTCTCACTGCCACACATCACTTCAAGCATGGAAAACGAAGAAACTTCAATATCAGTAGTTTAATCACACACATAGCCACATGTTATATCATTGAATGTGATATAGATCAAACCATGGATGTGATAATAAAATCAACAAAGGTTAAACATTCCTTTATAACAAATGTATTATAATGTTATAACACAACCCACAACTAATACATTAATCTCAATACTTGTGCATCTGAAAACCATTGCAAAGGAATATATAAAAACTTAAATGATTTTCCATAACCATGCAACCCCATGTTAATATAAAATGCACTCACAAAACCATAACAATATAAACTTTAATATAACCTATAAATCAATTTTGTTACAAGACATAAATCCAACGAAAATTCATATAGCCTTTTGAAATTTAACATGATCAATATTTATATGAGGTAATGGAATGAAAATATGTACATAAACTAGAATCTAGACTTTCATAATAGAGATTGGATAGGTTGTTAGACTTTGTAAGCATATAGGATAGAAATAAAGCATAGGTTACATCATTACTACAAAATCAAGGTAAATAGCCAAAATCAACATATAAAAGAGAAGCATCCAATTTTGGTTAAGGTTATTTGGTAATCACAAATGGAAGGTCTTATTAAACTCCATATTAGAATCCATACTTCAAATGAAAATCATGAAAACCAAAGAAACATGGCAACAAAATCAGAGGGGTTCAAATCATTTTGAAAATGAGAGGGGATTCACTTGGGCTTCCAACATGTTTCCATCATAATTGTTTCGAAATTCCATAGGGATATTTCCTATCTAAGAAAGCATGGGCCCAAAATTTGTTTATGTTGGTGACAGTCAAGCCTCTACAAAAGCACCAATAAAAAAGAAGTTGGTAGTGCAGTTTGAAGGGATAAAACATAAGTTTTTGAAGTGCACTAATTATTATGGAATTCCATACTTGAAATACATTACTCTCGACATTTATTGGATCTGAACACATCGTTTTGAGTGTTTTCAATACAAGAAAAAGTGAAATGAATGTGTCGATAATATCAATAAAACCTAGAAAATAAAGAGGATATTAAATATGAACCATGGCCAGAGCATTGCTTCATTTCATTAGAAATTTGGTAGCATTCTTTCATGTTTTGTCTTTATTTATTTGAAATAAATAATGGAACATTCCTTGATGTTTTCAATAACTGAGCTAAACCTCTTTCAAGCGCCACCAATTATGGGCAAATAAGTTCTTTAAACCATATAAAAGACATGTTGGTATTAAATTTAAAGTTCTTATTCTTGGTAGGGAAAATTTTAAGGATGGAAAATTGTCTTGAAGTTTAAAAACATTGAAAAATTTCACTAGTCCCTAATATGAAAACTATAAAATGTTTATTGATGTATTTGCAAAATTATTCAATTTTCTAATGATTTTAGACATGCTCTCTATATAATGTTTTTGATTTTTAAGGTAAAATAATTTTATATGGTAAAACTTCGGAAAATTATTTTTATAAAAAATGGAAATTGGCAAATCATTTTTTTGGAAAAATAATGAGAAAGTAACCCACCTACGAATATTAGCCCCTACAATTTTCGTTGATTCTTGGTGACATATTTTTTTGAATTACTAGCATGTAAAATGAAATTTAGAATCACATCCTAACTCGAATCTTCTCCTCATGGTTTAGTGTTCATTTGAGTTTCTTTTGATGCATGAAGAATCAAATATATATTTCTTGTATCTTGTGCATGATTTTATTGAATTATTATCAGTTGTTCAAGCTATGCTTTTAGTGCTAGGGTTCAATCTATTATTTTTTCATTAGCGTGAGATGTGAGGGAAACCAATTCATTAACTAAAGGAAATGTGACAATGAAATGATAATTAATTTTGTTGATTCGTTCAATTTGATTCTACCTTTTTCCATTCTATACTAGAAGAAATGTAATTGTTGTAGGAATGATGATATCAGATTATTTATTTTGAGATGAAGACCAAAACATAATCTTACCAACTAAAGCAAAGGGAATCAAACCATTAAATGTTTGGTTTGGCAACATGATCCTTAGAGTATGAAGGTTCTTGATATACATAGATTATGATAGTGAAAATAAGAATTCAATGAGAGAATTAACAAATAAGCCAATATACAAATGGACTAGTTACACCATATGTGGCCACGCTTTTAGGAACCTCTATGGAATGATCATTCCTTTCGTTTCATAGGAGCATTGAATTGAGAGGTAAATCATGTTTGATATGTCAAAAATTTCATCATATATTTATTGTAGTCATGAGCAAGCAGTTTGGAAATCTTGAGAACTACAAAGGAAAGTTGAGGAGAAGAAGTGATGTCTATGAAAGACTAAATTTATTTAAAATAGAAAATGAATCCCCTTACTCCCCTCCAATTTCCATCTTCAATAATACCAAATTATTGGAAGATTATCTAGTATGTTTATGCCCAAATCAAAACCACCAAAGTAATAATTATGTATGCTTTAGATGTGGGAAAAATCAGATGGGAATCCTTTTCAATCAAGTCAGATTGGAAAATATGGGGCTAACACTAAAGTTGATACATGATAATATAAAAAAAATGGTCTTATAATGTGAAGATGGTTTCATAGAAAACAAAAATTGAGGAATGAGGTCACATAAAATTTAGAGTTGTATCATGTAGGTTGTGCTCCTTTGAAATTCATTATTTCGATGGATAAGAATGTGCACTTGGTACTACCATTAATCTTGCATACCTCACATCACAAGTCTCCATATGTTTACTCTGTATTCTCAATCTCCACATAAGATCCCTTTTTGGATCAAGGCCTTTTACTATCAACTCTACCATGTTAGCAAAGGGGCATGCAAAAGTGCAGGTGTGGGGGAGATGTTGGGTCATTTTTTGCCATTATTTCACCATTTAAAACATATTTTCCTGACCATTCCACCACATCTCATCAACCATCCATTACCCATTTTACCATGTTTCTTCATGAATATGCCATAACATGCTTATGAATGTTAATGTAGTTAGTTATTCTTATATTCCTTTATTTTTGATAAACTA
Source organism: Pinus tabuliformis (assembly GCA_031772625.1). Lineage (NCBI taxonomy): Eukaryota > Viridiplantae > Streptophyta > Pinopsida > Pinales > Pinaceae > Pinus > Pinus tabuliformis. Next base: position 753,993,332 of record CM062812.1, read on the forward strand.
GAAATGACTACTATTGTTTTTACTAATGATGGTTTACCTGGATTGGTTCCTATAGCTTAGGTGAAACTCCTATAACCATCCTATGTTGTTTGCATACCTACATAACTGTAGGGGGAAATATAGAACATAGGTTTTGTTCCTAGGGATGATGACATGGTTCTTTGTTTCCTAATTTTTGCCTAGCTCAACTCCATAAGGATCCAACTTAGGATCAACAATTTGGACAACTTGTATTAGGAAGAATCAAGTACTTGACTTGGGTCACAATTTACGAGCAAAATAAGGAGAATATGGGAAATCTACAATACAAGTTCTTTTCCATAACATCCCTAATTAGTTACATGAGAACAATTTCATGAGAGCGATTTCTCCAAAATGTTTGTGGATAGGGATATACACAATTATTTAATAATGTACCTTATTATTACAGCCATTGGAAAACTATCCCCCAAATGAAGAAACTAGTTAGAAAAAAATAAACTAAACCAACCTATTCCCATATTATTTATGTTAAATGAATCAAATGTAATCATATATATTTTGTTTTTCTTCATTCAAGATCCACCAAGAATGCATAAAAGATAACATTTTTTACATTTTTTCCATGGTTGGTCATTTAAAATTAGAGGATTTTGTTCTTGTTCACCCCCCTCCCTCTTTTGTATAATGTAAGGGTAGAGAGAAAGTTGAGGGAGTTATATTATTATGGTTTCTATTAGGAGGATAGTAGTAGAGTAGATTGTAAAGAGGAGGCTCCCAAATTTTTGTAGTTCAATGTTTGACTACTTGGAAAATTGTTTATAATAATGACGTAACTATGAAATTGTTCTTGGGTTAACACAAATGTTGATTAATGGTGTTCGATATAATTGGTGGCATGAATTAACTTAGATTATGTAACTTCATAGGCAACGTGGCACCAATTGGGAGGGCCCACCAACCTAGTCCACACTACTCCATTCCTTTCTTTGGTGTCATGTAGTATACTTTGTTGGTCTTCTTTCATTTTGATAAATAGATTATAGCTTGGTTGAATGCACCATCTGTTTTGATTATTTAATATTTTATTTCTCACAATTATGTTGTTTTTAGAAGTGAGATTCACCACTGAAGGGAAGGGATACAAGTTGCAACTTTTTTTTATTACATGAACACCTTATTAAATCATTATGAAATATTGTAACCTATAGATAAGGGGCTTCGTGTCTCTTCCATTTATTTTATTGTATTTATGATCGCCAATTTGGTTAAGAGGGATAGATTACTAAAAATGTTTAAATACACACTGCAACTTTTCCTTGTTTGAATGAATGGCCTACCTAGTTAGAGTAAAAGAGTGTAGCCCAGGTGAAAATACTTTTTTTGATGCCCAAGATAGTACACATATCCTAGGTTTATTTCCTACATGAATTCCTTTCTATTTCCATCTTGTAGCATAGGTTAGAAAGCCTACTAATCCTTTGAACTCTATATTTGATCTTGTCAAAGAATACCATCAACATTAGTGTGTTTTTAACCTGTGGTATTGGATAAGGGCTAAGCTATATAAGGAGACTAAGATCAAAGTGTTTGGGTGTGAAAGTAATGAAGATTTCATAGTTAGATCTGAAGCAAGTGTGTATGTAATGAGCTATTAATGAATAGTTTAATTTGAAACTAAGTATGCACCTGAGAATTTGATTATGGATAAGATCCAATCGATCTGAAATTACTATACTGATAATGGATTGATTTGATCTATAATATTTATGTCTAATGCACTGTTATGTAGAATTCTTCTTGAATGTGTAAAAAAAGAAACTACTTTAGGTTGTGGATGACAAACAACCCTAACAATAAAAAGGGTTGTTAAACAGTGTATAACTACAACTAATGATAGAAACAAAACCTACCAAAGCCCTGATCTATGCCACAAACATAGTTAAACAAAAAATGGAATAGTAAAATAAGCGCGAATAACTCCAATAATCCAATGGAAACCAGATATATAAAGAATATATTTTATTAAACAACACCTGTGAAGGGAACAAGTAATGCTACCAGTCCCCCTCTATGGGATGGGTTCTTGGCTATCCTCAATGTCTTCAGCTTTTGTATAGTCTCTCTCCTCTGTAATGTGTAAAACCCAGCAAACAAAAAGTTTGAGATCAATGAGAACTCAAATGAAAAAGAAGATGGTGTGTGAAAGTGATAATAATCAGAGATGCAACACTGAGTGCAACAATGAAAATAATCGAAAGTGAAGAATGCATGGAAAACCCTTGTATTTATAACAAAATATTAGGTTATCCTCAAATAATGAGCAATAACAAAATATTATTAACCCCATTCTAGAATTAACCATTTGGAATATTTTATTATATTTGGTTTGGAGGGAAAAAAGATTTTAATTTTTATCTAGAAATAATAAATAAATAAATGATTTATTTATCATCTCAAGAAATATGGTTAAGGAATAATAAACAAATAATGATTTATTTAATTATTCCTAAGGGATTTTGTCAAACTTGACAAGGAATAATAACTAATTACTTATTAATTAACTATTCATAGAGAAAAATAAGATAATTAATGATTTATCTATTTATTTCTCATAATTGGGTCAGATGTGATAAGGAATATTAATTAAACAACTATTTCATTAATTATTCCTAAAATATAATTAAATAAATATGATTTATTTAATTATTCTTCATGGATTTAATTATAAATGACTTAACACATGTGGTTTATTAAGTAATTTCTCACAGTGAAATCAATTTTACTATGGTAAAATTGGCCCTACATGGTGTACTTTGATCCATTTAGTAAATTATGGCTAGATGATCAATTTTTTGTGATAACAGATTTCCCGCCAATGTACGAGTTTTAGGAGCAAAACATATGACCAAAGTACGTTGTAAGGACACAATCACTAGACAACAAAGTGAAGTTAGAGAGAAGGAGAGAGAGACCAATGGAGCTAAAGCGAAAAAGGATAGTGACAGAGGGGGCGAGACTAATGAAAGTCTCATTTTATGTTGTGGTACTAGATCTCAGTGAGGCAAGGGAGGAATACCTATACCCGCCGAGATAACTTAGTACAAAATAATGGTGTGCCCAAAAACATGAAACTGAGCAATAAAATGCATGTTGAATGGTACATGACATGCTGGCATCAATGAGACATAAAATAATATAATGTGTCCCATATACATAATGTGCCTGGAAAAAACATGAGCCATGAATGAATACAATAGCATATGAGTACATGAGATATAATGGTCCCTCCCTAAGAAAACAGCATATGAGTACATGAGATATAATGGTCCCTCCCTAAGAAAATGGGTGGGAGGGAGGGTAGAACAACCAAAGAAGTCCTGCTGAACAAGAAAGGGCTCTGCAAACTGAATGGATCATCTGAAGGAGACATGCATGTCATGAGAACTACAAGTGGAAGGAACTGAACCCATCAAATCTGTGGAACTACATCTGAGGCTGTAGCATAATTGGAAGCCATCTGGGCATGTGGGGGACTACTTGAAGGGCCACCCCCCCATGAGGTCTGAAACATATCACACACACCTAAAAATCACTGGTACAATCTGTTGCATCACTGGGTCATCAAGTATATGAATCACGAACATGAAATAGTCAAGTTAAAGGGAAATGATGATTCCCTTTGCTTGATCCGAGGCATCGAACAAGAGTGGAAGTTGGAACCAAGATACACCGCCATTTAGGTCGTTCTTCTGGAATAGATGTGCTGATGTCAACAAAATAAGGCTGGACATAGGTGAGGCAATGAGGATCCTCAACTATGGCATGAGGGAAAATCATAATGTGACTGATGGACTGACATCGGGGAAAATGGGGAAAATGGGACTGAGGGACAAATAAATGACTTCCCTTGCCAGAGCATAAAGTGTATGGTTCACCTCGCAATGACTAACTCGACTCCAGAGGGGATGGTGGACAATGACTGAAGGCCAAAATGGGGGATGCGAGATGAATGGTATGCAAAGATGGATGGAATACTATGACATGATACAATGGGATGCGAAATAGATTCCATGGATGCAAAGGTGACTCATTGTGGATGCTCTGAACAAGGGTGACTCGATGATGTTGCCATAGAGAATAGGCCTGGTGGGGACCATGAAGAAATGAAAAAATGATGGTTACTCATGAGAAAAATCGACACATGAGATGAAAAGCACCAATGGAGGGTGGTCCCCAAAGTACAAGCATCGCATATGAATAAATTCTATTTTAAGAAGCGACGAAGTGACCCTTCGTGAAAAAATGGATTCGGGGTGAAGTGTCAAATCATCAAAAATGAAGAAAGACCCATTATAGTACTCGATGAGAGATTTCTAATGGTGTTGATAGCTCATCAAACTGAGCTATGGTATGGTCGCAATGTGTGATGAAGAAATTTCAGGTTTTCCTATAAAAAGGGCTTTTTCCCTCCAATTTGAGAGGAGGAGAGGCCCTAAATCTTATGGAGATCATAGTGGAAAAACCGATCATCAAAATTAGGATCTGCGACTTTCAGGAAAGTGGCCTTACTTGTCTAAAGATAGCCTTAATGCTTCTTGGAACGATGGTTCCTAGTGAAGAATTAAGGGAAGAGGAAAATGAGAATGAACAACTAGAGGAGGTCTAGAATCATCCTCACCCACTAAGTCAAACATGCGAACTATGTGTTAAAGGTGGTATGAAATAGAGTATAATATTTGAAGATATGGTATCAAATGTCTACGATATGTGATGTGAATATGGCATGCTAGAGAGGCCGATAGGAAAAACTATCCAAGGAATGGGAGGATAATTAGCCATACCTAGATCCGGTGGTATCTAGGTTGAGCCTTATGTTAATCAATTGAGAAGATGGTCAGGGGAAAAAAAATCATGCCCCCAAGCATTGGATACTTCCCTCAAGCATATGTGATGGAGGGGACTGATCTCGTATGCAAAGGTGGGAATGATGCCCCCTAGTAGTAGGCATTTGTAGAGCGCCATTATGTTTCGAGTGCTCAAAAATAGGATTCAAGCATCTCAGCCCAACTTGGCACAAGATCCTCCAAAGGATGATAAGGATACGTAGGGGCCTATGTTCTCGCTAGTAAGCTATGGGTGTAGTGGATGTATTTATAGTAGTGGACTCCAAATATGGAAGGAAGTATGCACGATGGTGCATATCATCCCAAGGATAATCAGGGATCAACCTAGCTTCAATGATGTCCTCATCAAAATGGAAAATGGGCAGACGAGAGGAATATTGACTACATGATTTGGCAATAGTACCTGGTACATCATCCTAAGAAAGAAGGTTCACATATGCATCATCTGAACTGGTAGACGATGAGCTAGTAGATGGAAAATCTACCAATGTTGAGACCTAGTTTTCTGATGAAGGAGGTTCGATAGAAGAGCGCAAAAAAACCTCAGAAAGGTTTTCGTGTGAGGAACTCAAGGATGACAACAGGTAAAGGATATGGACCATGGATTCTGTTATCTCGAAATTGGGGGGAGGGATCATGCTAGTGGGACTAGAGTCCCCATGTTCTGGTGTACTAATGGTACCAGAATCCACGGGTAGAGGAGTAGGTGATCCACTACGAGTGGCCTCGTATTCGCAAAGTGCTTGAAGGAAATCATGAAATTCATCAAGATAAGGGAAACAATGGGAATAATAACCATAATGATCGCATAGGGAACAAGGGTGATTTGTGCACAACATTTTAAGCCTCTTGGCTGAATCTAGTAAGGTGGTTTGGACCTCATGCATAATAGAATCAGGAAACATTTCATGAACCAAAGGTTTGAGACAAGGAAGTTTAGGAAAATCATTGGTGGCATGCCTAACAACCTCACACAAAGCACATGGAGGTGTCAGTTTTGGAGCTTTGGAGGCTAGAGGAGCTTGGGGAGCCTTGTCCTTAGGTTCTTTCCTCTTGGCTTTGCTCCCTTGTCCAGATGCTTTCGTAATAGGAGTGGGTTCTTGTTGAGGTTGTAGTGGAATTGAAGTAGCAACAAGAGTCATAGGGACCGGTTCAACCAGGGTCAAAGCATGATATGGTGTAAGATGACCAAGCAGAGTGTTTGCTGGGCAATCAATGTACCAGACTGGGATCCCTAAAGTCATATTAGGGAGACTCAACGAAGCCATGACATGGACAAAAAATATTCCACGAGGATGAAACAAGAAAGGTATATGTCCTACAGGGTAATTTCCCAATGGAACTGCTCCTGGATGGTTTATACCTAGAGGAATAGTTCCCAGTAGGAACAAAGGGGAGGCACCCACAAAAGGAGGAGGTCCTAGGGGGGTGGATCTGGATGGCTTGGCTGAGATGGTAATAACGGGGTGCTGAGGAGATGGTTGTTGATTAGATGTACATGACTTCTTTTGAGAAGCTTGTGATGCTTGTAACATGCAAGCAATCAAAGAGTTAGGCTCAGAGATAGGAGGCAGAGGGCTAGGGAAAGCGACTAATAATGAGGAATCTTTGAAGACTCCAAGTGAAACACCAGTGAGAGGGGTAGAAGACTGTGTTTCAGACATCAACAAGATAATGGACTCAGAGGACATCAAGGATGATGGTTCGTAGTATGTCAACTGATTGATAGTGATGATCTTCCCTTCATGGGGGAAGCACATATTTTATAAAACTGTAGACGCGATGACTGACATGGCATAAGTGTAACTACGACCCAAGAGAATGTTGTAATATAGAGGAGCATCAATAACCTTGATGCTTACATGGAAAGTCTTGCCCGCAAGAGTCACTGGACAGTTGCGATACATGACGAGAGGCTAGGAGGAGTGACCGTCCCAAGCACGCAAAGTGATGGTGGATGGGTACAATTAAGGTGACTTCAGTTTCTTCTAAACGATAGTGGACATCACGCAGGTGGATGCACCTTCGTCAATAATGTATCGGAAAATTATGGAATTACGGACTTTGACTGGTATCTGGAAAGCAATAGATGGAGGTAATGGAGGATGTTCTGATGTATCAATAGAAAAGACAATCAAACGATTGTCTAAAGGATCTACTGCACCCAAAGAAGTTAGTAGAGATTTCTTTTGACATGGGAACATCTAGAGGACTTCTGGCATCGCCATGGTAGCAGAGGAGTGTGCCAAGTCATATACTATACTATATGTATGGGAAGCTCAGTTAGAAGACACGTTACAGCGTAATGGTCCCTTTGGGATCTTAGGAATTGAATCAACTTTAGGTTGAGGGATCTGTAGTAAAAAATTTGGTGTCGTAAGAGGCTCAATAGATGCTTTTGTTTTTGATTCAGTGGCCGATGAATTCGATGGCTTTTCATATTGATGCGATCGAGCTTACAAGTTGATATCAGAGGTATTAACCTCATCAGAATTCATCACGAGGATCTAGTAGTCACCAGGACCAGAAGGTTGGGGAGGGTGTGCTGCTGGACCTTGTTGAGGTTGAGAAGCAACAAATCCTTGCTAAGGGAAAGGATTTGTGAGCATGACTGGTTTGGATGGCGTAGGATTCTGAGGCAGATTTTGCATGGGTGATTGACCTCTAAAAGCTGCTGGGATTCCTACATTTGCCACATTTGGGGTAATAGGGGACATTCATGAGTATAATGGCCATGTACACCACACCATGCATAAGGCTTGTTCATACGAATAACCTTCTTTTCTCGGGTTGGTCATCCTGTTGCTGGTTGTTGGTGTTGGGCTAGTTCCCCGCGGGTTCATTACCTTGGTTACCCTGGTTACCTTTGTTACCCTTCCCCTTATTATTTTTCTTCCAATTTTAGGGATTGGTCGCACTCTACTATGCAAACACTTGACCCTAAGGGGGTGGTGGCTGCTGGGGTAGAGGATGCATGGGAGGCTACGTCACTAATGCTTGAGGGGCTAGAGCACTTGGCGGTGCATAGGTGTAAGATGGTGAAGGGGAAACAATCTAGTAGACAAGTTGAGCACTTGTTGGCCTTGAAATCTGCTGATGTGGTTGGGTGAATGCATAATAGGTGCTTTGTCCTGAATACATGTTGTTGGTAGGAGGGGCATAAGTGTTGGAGGAACTAGTTCCCCCTTGCAAATAGCCATAACTCTATTGAGTATATGGTGAAAGATGTGAAATAGATCCAATGATACCGTCAATAGTGTGAGATCCTGATCCAGGTGGATATTGGTGGCCACTCGCCAATTCCACTTGGACCCCCACCATGGTTTCTTGCAATTTTTCAGTTTCCTTAATTGTAGCATAGTTTACTATTTTTAGTAGTTTTTTAGGTCCTAAACTTCTGAAGCCGTTTTGAGGCCCTAAACAACATTTTTTTGGCAATCTACTGCCAACAATTTTCTCTCTAAAATTATCCTTTTCATCGTAGTCCTCGGAGAGATATTTTCAATGGGTTATAATGTGCATCAAATGGAGATAGTATGACCAAGTCATGATCCTAGGAAGTTGGTTTTCCAACTCACCCCAACGAGGCCCATAAACTCTTGGTGTTACATCTCCTTGGGTTAGGGTTTTGGTTCTTTAGGGTCTTCTCTTATTGTTCAATAATAAAAGGTCCCTTGAGCCTCATTGTAACATAGTTTAGAGGCATGTAGCCACCACATCTCTTCTCATAGATAAGCTACCATCGTCCGAGCTAGTCTTATTTCCATTCTGTTTGTAAGCATATTTCAGTATTTGATATTAATGAAATGAAGTGTTATTTCTACTACATCTTTTTATTTATGGTTACATGTGTAATTTGTTGCATTCCTGTTTAAATCCAGATAAGTGGTATCAGAGCGGTCTTCTCTTTCTTTGTTTTTCTTTGCATGTCCCCAACAAGGTTGGGATATAAGGAGTTAGGGCTTGAACTGGTCGAACCTTTGCAAGACCAGTCTCGCAAATCCTGAAGGCCTCCCATGGCGGATGAAAAGAAAGATGAGGGGGCAAGAGATCCTATCAAAATCTTGCTCGAGGAAGCCCTCGAGTGACAAAGGAATGGGATGATGGACAACTTTGCCCAGATCCTTTAGTAGCCACCCAGGGCAATGCATCTACTTTTGGAAGCTACTCTGGAAGTGCCACACCCTTTAAGGTACAAGTTAATTTTGGCATTCCCATATTTGAGGGTTAGATAGGTGTAGATGCTGTAGATAAATGGTTAAATCTACTAGAAGGATATTTTTTCGTTCATTATTTTTCTAGTTGGGAAATGATCACCTTTGCACTTCTCAAAGTAGCCCCCCACATCAAGGATTGGTGGGAAACCTACTGTGAGCAGAAGGATGAAAGTATGGACTCACTGTTTTCAACCGCACCCACTTGGAACTCGTTTTGGGATGCCATCAAGGAGCAGTACTACCCTGTTAGGAGCTATGAGGATAAATAAATAAAGTGGACAACGATGTGATAGGGAAGGGACCAAGATGTGCCAGAGTTTACCAATGTTTTTTATACCCTTCACACGAAATTGGGTATCAAGGATTCTAAGAAGCATTTGATTCTCAAGTACCTCGGCTACCTGCATAGGTACATCCAGGTCAAGATGGAATTATTGGACATCTCCTCGCTCAGAACGGCATATTGATATGTGGTCAATATTGAGCAAAAGTTTAAACAGAATAAGCAAGATTTTGGATCTACGAATCTGAAGCAAGGGAAAGGTGCCCCCAAATTACAGAACAAAGGAAAAAGCCAAGGCGGGGTGGCCAAGGACAACCTGCTAAAGTCGGAAGCAAAGAATAATGCCGCGAAGCGGAATAAGGACATGGGAAAATGGTGTGAGTTCCATAAGAGCTCCACTCACAACACAAGTGAGTGTCGGGCCAAGTTGTCATTGTGGCCGAGCTAAAGGCTTCGGAATTAGATGCATATTATGACTCTGAGTCACAACCCAATAAGGGGAATGATAAAGGGAAGCAGATTATTGATGCAGAGCCCAACGCCTTCGTTGCCACCACAAAGATCTAGAAGGAGGAACTTGAAGATCTATAGGAGGAGGAGTGCCTCTTCCACTCCCAAATGTGGGTAAAGGGTTCCCTGCTATAGTTCATTATCGATAGCGGGAGCCAAAAATACCTCATTTCGGCAGAGGTAATGAAGCGGCTGGGCTTACCGACCACAACACATCCACAACTGTAAACCATTGGGTGGCTTCACCAAGGATGGGATCCTCGCATGAGCCAGTAGTGATGCCTTCCATACAGCATCAAGCCCTTCATGGATGAGGTTTTATGTGACGTTGCTCCCCTTGATGTTTGTGATGTATTATTAGGCCAACCATACTTTTGGAAGCAACATGTTGTGTATGAGTCAAGGCCTTGTGATATTATTGTTACTTTGGGAAATAAGTTGTACAGGATACTGGAGGTAGCACCGCCTACAACCATCTCTTTGGTTACTACAAAACAATGCAGTAAGCTCATTTCCAAAACCGGGAATTTTTTTTTCCTGATTATACACCTTGAGGGAAAGAAGAAGACTATGGTCATGACCTCCATGTTATCACCCCAAGAAAATCTCCTAGGTTGTATATTAGAGATGCTCGGGAACACTACAAACTCAACATAAAATGTTGGAAAATGGAGGATGAATGGAAGAAATGATGCATATTCAAGCCAGATAACCACTTCTACTATGCTTAACCCCAGACATGGGTGAACACCCCCAGACTACAAGGCTTTAGACCACCAATTACTCACAGTTTGAGGAATAAGTGAACATGGAGAATACTGATCACACAAGAAGATGCACAGGGCCCTGTGATGGCCAGCTGCAACCAGTAAAGAGGTCTGTAAATCTATTGCCTAATGCACAGACATGATGATAGCTCTTTGGCATTAAAACAACAAAAACTTGCGTACACATTCAATGATACATGCTAGATTCTAACACAGAGGTGGGATGACAGCCCCTCTAATGCTAAACATTAAGAGCACAGGAAACATGCATAACAGGCATAGCCTGGAACAAAGAAGAAGTGGAAAGTGAGCAATTAACAACAAAATAAGCTTGCATTAGCTGAAAATGAAGATTAGACACTACAGGTATCACAGTAGTTACAGTCGCCAGAAGTTGAACCTTACATCAAAAATAACATTCATCCACCTTGATTACATCTTCCTTCTTGGTATATATGGAGTTTGTTTACGAAATTTCTCTGCTATGCTATGCATGGAGGGGTCATAATGGACCACCAACCACATTTACAATCAGATATGGGTTTCTGCTGCAAACTGTGTGTTTTAATAAACAAAATCGGCCTTTCTGGTACTCTGATGTCCTTTTTGAGTATGCGGAGTACTGTATGGGACAAAAACTCCATAACTGGTAAATGAATTCAACTGCTCGAGGCAGTACTCTCCTTCCCTAGTCGTGCTGCTCTTTGAATGTGGTAGTTGAGGATAATAAGTGCAGAGTGCTGGTGGACGATCACCTTCATCCCTTGGAAGTGCGAGGTAGGCCGAAAATTGCGTGGAAAACAAATGAGGAGCTGAGAACGAATGCTAGCCGTTGGATGGCTCAGACGGACGGCCAAGATCCCTTGGTGGACAACGGGAGGAAATGAAGGCGCAATTGAATATAAGCCGTTAGATCTGGAAGATAGACAATGGAGATTGGATCAGAGGGAGCTATCAGGGAAAACGGGGGAGAAAGATGTGGGCCATTAGATCACGGCAGGAAAGATCAGACGACTATTGGGAGCGGGAGCTGCGTGAACGTTAACAAGCGGGGGTTGTACGGGATGAGCGATAAGTGGTTTCCCCGCACTGCTTACGGGAGGTGAACGGTATCCGTATGCGAGGACGCGATCTAGTCTAACGGCGACACGTGGCAGGTAGGTCCGGCGGGAAACCACTTTCCCCGCTGACTAACAGGCGTGTAGGTTACAAGAGCGTGGGCTGCGTATGTCATTGGATTGCGGCGACGAATGATCTGACGGCGGAAACAGGTAAAGGGTTAATGGGAGTGATGTGACCAGGGAAAGTCGTGGGATGGGGATTTGTAAAAGCTTAAGGTTATGAGGAAATGGTCATATGGCCATTTCAACTTTGCGCTCGAGCTAAGAACAAAAACCCTTACATGTGATTTTAAACCAAGGACCCCCGGGAAAAAGGAGAAATGAGGATGAGCGAGGTGGAAGGTGGCTTAAACAGGGTTTTTGAGGGAAAAACAGAGATAAAAGGGTTTAAAGGAGAATAAGGAAAATGAAGGGGGAGATGAAACCAACTGATGCGACCCTCTTGAAGGCACAACCAGCGCTGCCAAGCCTGTTTTTTACCCATCAAGCTTGCAAAATGTAGTAGAGCTAACACTGGCTCCTTCTGGCGATGAGATTCTCCCTATGAGGTCTCAAGAACCTGCAGATCAATGCCTTCCTGATGAGAACAAATTAGCCAAAATTCCTAGTGTTCCATTGGGCATGGAGTCTACTACACCTATACTAAAACTAATAAAAACACAATATTTACAACTTTTAAGGCCATAGACCTTAAACCACATAATTTTTTAGGAAATGCCCATTAACTGGGCCATCAAAAACTGCTTCTCCTTCCATAGTTTTCAGTATGAAGGTGTTGTTCCCTTGAATCTGTGAAATAATGAAAGGACCCGTCCAGAAAGCATCAAACTTTCCATGATTTCCTTTCTTTTCTTTTAGTGCATCCCACTTCAAAACCAAGTTACCAACCTGAAAATTATCTGTCTTTGCCTTCTTGTCAAAAACTTCCTTGATATTTTTCTGATGTGCTACAACCTTTTCAACCAACTGTTCTCTAATCTGATGTACCTCTGCTAAATTAGTGATCCTTTTTGCCATTTCCTCTTCCTCATTCTGTTCTGTTTGAAGGAATTTTGCCGCAGGGAGAGTTAGCTGAATTGGAAATACAGCATCAGTGCCATATACTAGCTTGAAAGGAGAATTCCCTGTGGATTTCTTAATGGTCACTCTGTCAACTCACAGTGCATACTTGAGCTTTGAATCCCAATTCTTCTTGTTGTCCTCTAATAGCTTCTTAATTATTCTTATCAAGCTTTTATTAGAGGATTCTACTAGACCATTACCTTGAGGATAGTATGAGGTGGAATGAACCAGTTTAATACCCATTGAATCACACATTTCCACCAATTCCTTTGCCCTGAAAGTTGCTGCATTATCTGTGACTAGTTTAATTGGACAACCAAATTTGCTGAAGATATTCTCTGTCAAAAACTTCATGACCACATTATGATTAGCCTTCATCGTAGGGACTGCTTCAATCCACTTAGTGAAATAATCAGTGGCTACTAATATCCATTTGTGCTGGCCACTGAATGTGGATTGATTTCTCCAATGAATTCCAAGCCCCATTGCTGAAAAGGTCCTTTTGCCTGTATTGGTTTTAGGGGCAGGGACTTCAACTGCTACTTTCCTTCAAATCTTTGGCACCTGTCACAAGATTTAACAAAAGCAAATACATCAGAAAATAAGGAGGGCCAGTAATACCCAGCTCTGAGAATTTTATGGGCTGTAGTTTTCCATTAATGATGCCCTCCACACATGCTGGAATGAAACTGTAGCATAACTTCTACTAACTGTTTTTTGTCCAGACACCTCAGAAGCACTCCAGATGGATCCCTCTAGTAGAGAAGATTTTCATAGATACAATATTTAGCTGCCCTAAGCTTTATAGTCTTGGCTTGACTTTGAGTAAATCCTGAAGGAATTTCTAGCTTCAGAAAGAAATTAATTATTGCAGAATACCAATCACAAGAAGCTAGATTCTCGGCCACTGACTGCTTTCTGTGTGGTTCAGTTGTTTTTTCTTCTTCTCGCTGACCATTTTCTGCAATTGTACATAGGAAATCAATATCCAATGATTTGCAATCTTTTTTAGCTAACAACTTGGCAAGACCCTGACCTCTGACAAATTTGGTGGGCTTTAATTCTATATTAAATTCAATTAACTTTGCAATCCATTTTTCCCTTCTTCCATCAACATCAGGCTGTGTTAAGACATCTTTTATTGCAGCAGAGGGTACATATGCAATTATCTTGGAATGCAAGATATAAACTCTGAAAGCTTTCAAGGATTTAATAAGAGCATATGCCTGTTTTTCAATAATCTCATACCTTAGTTCTGCATCCCTCAAGTTCTTGCTGAAAAATGCTATTGGATGTTCTGAACCTTCTTCATCTGCCTGTAATAAAACTGCTGCAATGGTATCTTCAGAGGCAAATGAAAATATATGAAACTCCTTGCTGTAATCTGGACTTATTAAAGTGGGAGCCTCCATAATAGCTTTTTTAATAGATTCAAATGATTTTCTTGTTGCATTAGTCCACCTAACCTATGCTCCTTTCTTCAACATGAAGGTAATATTATTCACATATTCAACAAAATTTGGGATAAACCTCCTTAAAAATTTAATTTTTCCCAGAAAGGACTGAATATATTTCTTTGATCTCGGGACAGACAAAGTCTGTATTTCTTTTACTCTTTCTGGGTCAATTCAGACACCTGCAGCAGAAACAACATGTCCTAACAGCTTGCCTTCTTCTAAAGAAAATTGTGATTTTTTACGATTGACTGATATTCCAAACCTTCTACACTTCAAGAATACCCTTTTCAAATGCTGCAAATGATTTTGATGGCTACTGGAGTAAACTATTATGTCATCAAGGTAGATAAAGACAAATTTATCCTTCTCTCCCATAAATGCTATATCCATAGCTATCTGAAAGGTTGCTCCAGCATTCATCAATCCAAAAGGCATCTTTGCATACATAAGAGTGCCCCAAGGAGTGGTAAATGCAGTACTCTCTTGGTCATCTGGATGCACAACAATCTGATTAAAGCTTGAAAAAACATCCAAGAAAGACATTATTTTAGCTCCTGAGACCCTTTGCAGCAAATGCTCCATCTTGGGCAGAGGATAGTTGTCTTTCTTGGAGCATTTGTTTAGATTTATGAAATCAACACACAGTCTGATTTCTCCACTCTTCTTCCTCACCACCACAAAATTGGCTACCCATTTAGAATATCTGAGAGGAACTATAATTTTGGCAGCCAACAATTTTTTGATTTCTTTTTCAATTAGAGGAAGAAGCATAGGATTTATTGGTCTCAGATTCTATTTGAAAGGAATAGTGTCTTTCTCTAGAGGGATTTTATGCTGGATTATCTTCTTATCATACGTTTTCATGTCACTATACTCCCAGACAAACACATCAGCAAATTGCTTCATTAATTTGTAGTATTCAGAACATTGGTCAGCTGACAGATGAGTGGACAGATTTATGTATCTAGGTTAACATGAACTTCCTATATCATGCTTACAGACTGCAGATTGATCTTCTTTTTGGGCAACTTTGTAAGGTACATCATTTTGGTCAAACAGTCTCTCTAGAGGAATTAGACCCATAGGAATATGATTGCTGGGAAGCTGGACAATGCTATTTTTACCAATTTTATTTCTAAGCTAGGATTGGGGGCTTTCTTCCAAGGCTTCATTCTCTTGGTCAATTTTCATTTCAGAAAATTCATCAATTACTTGCAAAAACCTATTTATCTCATCATCATCTTCAAAAACTTTCCAATGCTGGACATTATCAGGCAAGGATGGTCTATACTTCATTTGGACTTCATAAACTAGTTTGGGAGGCATGGGGGGAATAAATAGACTAGCAGACATAGCAAGGGAATCACCAAGCTGATTTTTTACTCTAGGGATATATGAAATACAAAAATTTTCAAAGGAATCTCTGAGTCTCCATACCTCATCTCTGTATGCTTTCAGCCTTGGGTGCTTTGCTTGAAATGTTTTATTTACTTGCTGAATGATCAGATCAACATCTCCAAACACCTTTATGTTCCTAATTCCTCTGTCTTTTGCTGCGTTAAGGCCCAACAACAAATCCTCATACTCTGCTATATTGTTTGTGACTTGAAAAGCCAGTTTAAAAGACAGTTGAATGCTTTCTTGTTTTGGAGATACTAGCACCACCCCTCCTCCTGTAGTCTCCCTGGAACATGCTCCATCAAAGAACATCTCCCAAACCTGACTTCCTTGCTCTTCTTTGGCCTGAACTGATTTCCTGAGCTGCATTGAGGCCTTCTGAGATTCTTCTATTTGGAGAATACATGCTCCAAAATCAGTGTCCACTGCATATATGGGATGATTAGTAGGATTCTTTTCATCACTAATGATGTATGCCAACTGTGCTTCTCTGCACAGTCTCCTGCTCTCTCCTCCAAAAGCTAGGACAATGGCATAAGATAGATCATTTTGTAATGTCCCACCTAGTCTCTTAATCCATCCTCTAGACAGCAGCATGCCAAACTTGGGAGGGACATCTGCTACCACAATATCCATCATCATACTCTTCATGGGCAGCTGAGTTAAGGTAATGGTTAGGTCTTTAATCAATCCTAGGCATTTCACCTTCCTTGAATCAAAAGAGAATAAATCATGATATGGTCTGGTGATGTCAAGGCCTAACTCTTCCATGACAGCTTTAGACATTAGATTGTGGCTGGCCCCTGTGTCCAGCATGCAATTGTGGAGGATTTTATCATGAATGGTCAAGAATACATAAAAAGATGGAGAATTACTATCAGCAGGTTCAATCATAGGACTAAGCACAATGGCAGGCTTGTCATCTTGCAAATTGACAGAGTCAGTGGAGGTTTGTGTGGTTTCTAGCTCAAGAGCTTCAAGGATAGGCTTTCTAAATACTTCACTCTTCACCAACTCTACTAGAGGCACAGATATTTTCAATTTCTGAAGTTCTGACTCAAAACTGAAAGAAGAAGGTAACTTATCAGAACCTCTTACCTCTTGAACTGGTGCTTTGAGGATGACTGGATCAGCTACTGGTCTTCTTTGTCTAATATTCTGTGACTCTGTTTGGACAGTAGCTCTTTGGGCAGGATTCTCCTTGACATTTTTTGCATTTGACCTCAGGTTAGATCTTCGCTGCTGCTCAGCTTGTAGGACAGCTTCTCTATCCCATTCTTGACTATCATGTTCTTGCAGCAATGATTCTTCATACGCAGCTAATGTCAAAAATGCGGCACTGCCTTTATCTTTCATGCAGTGAATTTCATCCTCATATTTAAACTGTTCCTCCTCCATGACTACATTTTGAAAGGGGGCTTTAAGTTTTTGTTCTTCATTTATTTCTTTTTCCCTTTGAATTATTTGCAACTATTCATTTGCTCTTCTAAGTGGATTAGGATTTCTTAGAGCAAATGTGTTCTGCTGCCTTGTCTTCCCTGAATTCTGTTCAACCTTCAGCTTATAAATTTCAGCAGCCAATGACTCTATCATCTTAGTCATTTTGTCTAATTTAGGCTCCGAAGATGATGCAGAGGAAGTAGAAGCCTGACCTCTCTGCCTCCTTCTGTCAGCTTGACCTTTTAGCTTTTCTGCAGCCATAATATTGGATTATGCTTCTAGGGCGCATCCTGCATGTCTGCCAGAGTAGCACATCTCCTTTCTCTCAACAACAAGAAGAAATCAGAGTCAAAAGCATTAGCATAAGTGAGTTTAGCAGAGGTGGGCGTAGGCTTTACCTCAGCTGGTATCTTACTATACATACGATTGAATCTTTTATTGAAATCAGGCAATGATTCCCCATTTTTCCTCTTCAGATTACCAAACTCAGTATGATAATATAGCAAGTCCTTTTTATCTCCCCAGTTCTTCAAAAATGCATCATCTAATGCTTCAATATCTATTATAGATCTTTGGGGTAATTCTCTAAACCACTTCCTGGCCTCTCCATCAAGGCTCTGGACAAAAACTCTCATCCACACATCATTTTCACTTATATCTAAATTATCAGCATAACTGTAAAAAACTTCAAGGTGTTCTTTCGCTGTTACTCCCTCTGTACCAGTGAATTTAGGCATATATTTTTTATATTCTCCCATGGGCATAGGATTCAGGGGAATAGGAAAGGCTAAAGGTCCATATCTAGCAGCAACAATTCTTTGTATCTTCGTGGGTGCTTGCTGGCCTGCCATGATTGGGATATGTGGAAGAATACTGGTAGATTGAATGGTAGGAAGTAATGTAATGGATGGCAAAGACGAAGGGACGTTTTGGATTGAATGGAAAGCTTTCTTTGGATTGAGATTCAAAGGGGAACTAGATGGACAAGGGGTTGTATTAATCTCTGCAGGTGTTTGTTCACTAGCAGCACTAGGCTCTAAGTCTTCAAATTGTGTATTTTCAACTAAAAACTCATCATGCAGAGACAAATAAGATTTCTTGGGCTTACTTGATCCTGATGCCCCTTTCTGTGATGCTTTCTTCGATTTTACAATCCTCTCAGGGTTAGGCACTGATTCAGCGCGTGATTTTTGAGGATTTCTTCGAGTATGTCTTACAAACTGAGCCACAACTTCAATGTGGAGTCACCAAAGGTTGGTCTTCCACCAGTGGAGTCGCTAGATAGATGATTACAACCAAATTATGTGCCCAGACCTTGTCTATCATCAAAATCTGGAATTGTGTCCTTCTCCCAGGGAAGTTGAGCTTCAATTCTCCTCTCCCCGGCAACAACGCCAATTAATGTTATGACCCCAAGAAACTCTCCTAGGTTGTATATCAGAGATGCTCGGGAGCATTACAAAATCAACATAAAATGTTGGAAAATGGAGGATGAATGGAAGAAATTATGCATATTCAAGCCAGATAACCACTTCTACTATGTTTAACCCCAGACATGGGTGAACACCCCCAGACTACAAGGCTTTAGACCACCAATTACTCACAGTTTGAGGAATAAGTGAACATGGAGAATACTGATCACACCAGCAGATGCACAGGACCCTGTGATGGCCAGCTGCAACCAGTAAAGAGGTCTGTAAATCTATTTCCTAATGCACAAACAGGATGATAGCTCTCTGGCATTAAAACAATAGAAGCCTACATACACATTCAATGATACATGCTAGATTCTAACACAGAGGTGGGATGACAACCCCTCTAATGCTAAAAATCAAGAGCACATGAAAAATGCATAACAGGCACAACCTGGAACAAAGAGGAAGTGGAAAGTGAGAAATTAACAGCAAAAGAAGCTTGCATTAGCTGAAAATGAAGACCAGACGCTGCAGCTATCACAGTAATAGTCTCCAGAAGTTGAACCTTACATCAAAAATAACATTCATCCACCTTGATTACATCATCCTTCTTGGTATATATGGATTTTGTTTACAAAATTTCTCTGCTATGCTATGCATGGAGGGGTCATAATGGACCACCAACCACATTTACAATCAGATATGGGTCTCTGCTGCAAACTGTGTGTTTTAATGAACAAAAGCGGCCTTTCTGGTACTCTGATGTCCTTTTTGAGTAGGCAGAGTATTGTATGGGACAAAAACTCCATAACTGGTAAATGAATTCAACTGCTTGAGGCAATACTCTCCTTCCCTGGCTGTGCTGCTCTTTGAATGTGGTAGCTGAGGATAATAAGTGTAGAGTGCTGGTGGACGATCACCTTCATCCCTTGGAAGTGCAGGGCAGGCCGAAAATTGCGTGGAAAACAAACGAGGAGCTAAGAACGAATGCTAGTTGTTGGATGGCTAAGATGGACGGCCAAGATCCCTTAGCGAGCAGCTGGAGGAAACAGAGGCACAATTGAATATAAGCCGTTAGATCTGGAGGATAGATGACGGAGATTGGATCGGAGGGAGCTATCGGTGAAAATGGGCGGAGACAGATGTGGGCCATCAGATCACGGTGGGAAAGTTCGGATGGCTCTTAGGAGTGGGAGCTGCGTGAATATTAACGAGTGGGGGTCATACGGGATGAGCGATAAGCGGTTTCCCTGCACCGCTTACGGGAGTTGAGCGGTATCTGTATGTGGGGGCGCGATCCAGTCTAACGGCGACGCGTGGCAGGTAGGTCCAACGGGAAACCACTTTCTCCACTGACTAACAGGCGTGCAGGTTATGGGAGTAGGGGCTGCGTATGTCATTGGATTGCAGTGACGGACGATCTGATGGCGGAAATAGGTAAAGGGTTAACGGGAGTGATGTGACCGGGGAAAGCCGCGGGCCGGGGATTTGTAAAAGCTTAAGGTTATGAGGAAATGGTCATATGGCCATTTCAACTTTGCGCTTGGGCTAAGAACAAAAACCCTTATATGTGTTTTTAAACCAAGGACCCCCCGGAGAAAGGAGAAATGAGGATGAGTGAGGTGGAAGGTCGCTTAAACAAGGTTTTTGAGGGAAAAACATAGATAAAAGGGTTTAAAGGAGAATAAGGAGAATGAAGGGGGAGATGAAACCAACTGCTACAAACCTCTTCAAGGCACAACCAGCACTGCCAAACTTGCTTTTTACCCATCAAGCTTGCAAAATGTGGTAGAGCTAACACTCCAGACATGGCCCCTCTACACGAAAACAATAGATGGACAAGGTCATGGAGGAGTATGAGGACATCTTCAGCTCCCCCACAGGCATGCCTCTCCACTGTCAGGTCAAGCACTCCATTGATATGACCCCAAGTACACTACTGCCCAATGGACCAATCTATCGGCACTCCATTCTGTAGAATGACGAATTCAAGAGGCAGATTTAGGAGCTATTGTAGAAAGGTCACATCCATCTGAGTTCATCGCCTTGTGGGAGCCCGATCGCGTTGGTATAGAAAAAATATGGGACTTGGAGACTCTGTATTTACTACTGGGTGTTGAACAAGATCACTATCCGGAATAGATACCTGATCCCATAGATTGATGACCTCCTGGACCAACTAAAGGGGGGAAATATTTCAGCAAGATCGACTTGAAGTCCTTCTATCACCAGGTACCAATCGAACCCTCTGATGTGTGGAAGACTGCCTTCAAAGCCAAGGGGGGCCTTTTCAAATGGTTGGTTATGCGTTTTGGGTCGATGAATTCCTGCGACCTTCATGAGGCTGTTGGATGACATCATGCGGCCATTCACAAACTCATTTTTAGTGGTATACTTGGATGGCATCCTAATCTTCAGCCAGAGATGGGAAGAGTACCTCCACCACATCCAATAAGTTCTCCAAACACTACGGCAACCCAAGTTGTGTGCCAATTTGGAGAAATGTACTTTTGGCATGACTTAGGTTTAGTATCTAGGATACATTATTGATGAACGAGGGGTTCATGTGGATCCAGTCAAGGCCTAATTTATTCGGGATTGGCCAGCCCTAACCACTCTGACAAAGCTCGGTAGCTTTTTGGGTCTTGCCAATTTCTACCACAGGTTCGTGATGGGATTCTCTCATATCACTTGGCCCTTGAGTCAAGTCACCAAGGGAGGAGCGAAAGCAAAATTCTTTCAGTCTGAATCTCAATAGAAGTCATTTGCAGAGTTGAAACATTGCCTCTGCTCTCCACCAGTGCTCACTTTACCAAACTTGCAACAACCATTTGAGATTGAGACAGATGCCTCTAACTATGCTATTGGGGTAGTCCTTACTCAACAGGGGCATCTAGTGGCATATCACAGTGAGACACTTTCAGACACAGTTTGAAAGTACTCCACTTATGACAAAGAGATGTATTCCATTGTGCAGGCTTGCCAACAATGTAAGCATTACATTTTGGGGAAGGAAATGGTCATCCACACAAACCACTGACCCCTGTAGTTCATACAAATGCAAGGGAAGTTACAGAATGATCGCCATCAAAAGTGGTCCACATACCTACAGTAGTTCCATTTGAATATCAAGTATAATAAGGGTAGCAACAATAATGTTGCAAACTACCTCAGCCAACCACTGATCATGGCGTTAACCACCATGCTCAACTCTTGTGGGCACGAGACTTCTGATTGGCCACTTCTCTACAAAAGTGACCTAGAGTTCGGCCACACATATCAGATGCTCTTGGAGGGTTAGCAAGTTCCAGATTTTCACCTCCAGGATGCCCTACTATGCCACCTAGGACACCTTTGTGTTCCTTCAAGTGAGCAAGCCAAGATGATTTGGGAATCGCACAACAGTCGGGCTGCTGGGCATTTTGGGGTGACGAAAATAGTGGCAATACTGCAGAACTATTTCTATTGGCCGAATATTTGATAGGGTGTTGGGTAGTACATTAGATCCTACACAGCCTATGCCATTGCCAAATCAACCATCAAGAAGCAAGGCCTCTATACTCCTTTGTCTACCCCTAGTCAACCTTGGGAATCATCTCCATGGATTACATGTTGGGCCTTCCTTCTACTGAGCATGGAAATGAATGTGTTTTTGTGGTCGTCAACAGTTTCTCGAAGATCGCCATTCTGGTGGCCTGTTAGAAGAATATCATAGCAGAAGCCACTGCTAAACCCTTCTTTGAACGAGTGTGGGTATACTTTGGGATCCCACAGTCTATCATCTCAGATCATGATAGCAGGTTCCTTAGTGCATTTTGGTCCAGTCTATGGTCGATGTTGGACACCAAGCTCACTAAGTCCACAGCTTTCCATCCCCAAACTGATGGCCAGACAGAGGTCGTCAAAAGGATGATCGTACACATTCTGTGCATGTACAACTCAAAGCATCCGTGCACATGGGATGAGAGCCTTCCCTATGTCCAGCACAACTATAACCTAGCTCTCAACAACTTGACTGGCCACAACCCTTTTCAGGTGGGCTTGGGATTCCAACCACTATGTCCCATTGATGTGGCCATACCATTTGTAGCTAGTTAGGTAGATTCGGGTCATGTCCAGTCGGAAGTCGATAAGGCGAACCGGTTCATTGAGCACATCCAACAATATCTACCAGAAGGTCCATGACATTATGGAGAAATCAAATGCCAAGTACAAGCAATGACATGATCAACATCGGGTACCACACAAGTTTTGGGTGGGTGACAAAGTCTAGTTGCATTTGTAGAAGGAATGCCTTACCGGAGCCTAACGTAAACTATGACCACTCTGATATGGTCCTTACACCATTACCAAGGTTGTGGCGAAAATGCATATGAGCTCAACATTCCCGCATTCCTTGGCTTGCACCCAGTGTTCAATGTGGACCACCTTCAACCATACTTCGCACCATTGCTAGACACATCAGACATTGCAGAACAACTCACACCTATAGAGTTAAATCCAAATCACATGGACCAAGCCACAACTGATTGGATCATGGACACATAAATAAAGAACACTTGTTAGTAGAAGATCCAACTGTATTGAGTCGTCACGACCTGGTGAGCCACTTGTTACTATTTTTAGCAATTTTTCGGGTCCTAAACTTCCGAAGCCATTTTGAGGCCCTAAACAACGTTTTTTTGGCAATCTACCACGAGCGATTTTCTACCTAAAATTGTCTTTTATGTCATATTGCTTGGACATATATTTCCAATGGGTTATCATGCACGTCAAAGGGAGATAACATGACCAAGTTGCAACCTCGGGAAGTTGGCTGTACAACTCACCCTAACGGGGCCCATAAACTCTTAGTGTTACATATCCCCAAATTAGGGTTTTGGCTTTTTAGGGTTTTCTCTTATTTTTCAATATTAGGAAGGCCCTTGCACCTCATTGTAACGTAGTTCAGAGGCATGTAGCCACCACATCTCTTCTCAGAGATAAGCTACCATCACCCGAGCTAGTCTTATTTCCATTATGTTTGTAAGCATATTTCAGTGTTGGATATTATTGAAATGAAGTGTTATTTCTACTGCATTTCTGTATTTATGGTTATATCTGTAATTTGTCACGTTCCTGTTTAAATCTGGATCAGATGCCCTCAATGCATTAGCACCACTAGGATGGGGGAGGTCGGGTATCACGATATAGACATAACTGGATTGAGTATAAATCAAGTCATATTTTAGAGCAGTTTGGAGAGTCTCTTCCTCTTCCCGAGGAAAGTGAGACACGAAATCTTTGGAAATAGGTTCTAAAAGAGACCTAAGAAAGCAATCGATGTAGACATGATCTTTGAAGGGTGGAGCACAACACATGCTCCTCCTTCTATGCCATTCCTGGACATGATTGGAAAGACAGGTGCCAGAGGACTGATAGAATGTGGTCAAGAGCTCCATACCAGTGTCATATTGGAGAGGTGACTGAAAATAAGAGAGGAACGCTTTAGGAAGCATCACGAAAGTGGAATGAGAGGCGATGGGCTAGTCAACGTACCACCTTAGAACATCTCCAGTGAGCGTGCATTGGAACAACTGAAGGCAAATGAAATCATCAGTGATGGAGTTGGATGAACACCACATATGGAAGGAGGAGACGTGATTGGTGGGGTCATCTCACGGAATTATCCTCAAACTTGGGAATGTCAGATGGGATCTTAGTCAACATAGCTGGCCAACCAACATCGTGGTGTATAGGGTCATTAATCAACTAGCTAAAATCTGGGAGGCTTAACCCAACCATGAAGGGTAGCATGGGAGGTTCTGGAATGGTTCCTAAGATGGTTCCACTAGATGTGACTATCGAGGTATAACCGAATCCAACACCAGGTTGGTCTCTTGCACTTGCAGTGGGTCCTGACATGATGATGGTATGTGGTGAAGGAGGCTCTGAATCAAAAGAACCAGAAGAGGAGTCGGTATGTGGACTTGAAGGACTATGAACTTGAACCCTACAGGGGGGAGCAATATGCCCAAGTGGAAACTAGGGATGAAGGCCTAAGAGCTTCTGTGACAAAAGCCTTGGTGGCGCAATGGTTGTAAGACACATGTGACATGGAAATGGTGAAGGGAGATCAACAAGATGTTTTTGTCTCTGTGTGGGGAGATAAATTAATTAAATTAAGTCTTAGCTTGGCAGTGTAGGCTAAGTTCTCGAAGCTTAAGGTGTGCTTGTGTGTGTACATGTGTTTATTAATTAATCCTAGATCATGTTTGAAAAAATAAAAAGAATGCTGAAATAAACTAAACTTAAAAACAAAAAATGAACAATAAATCAACTCTGTAAACCCCACCCAAACTGGGTTTACAAACACTGTGCTGGTTGGTGGTGAAATCAACTGAAAACACATGAAAAAGGCCAAGATATCTAAGCGTTGGTATGACTGGGATCAAATGACACTATGCTGTTGGAAATTGGCACAACAACATAAAAAAACTAGGGAGGAAAATCGTTGTAAAAATATAAGGATATGGGTGTGGAACCTAGGGAAAATAATGGGACCCTAAGAAAAATGACCAAACAAGGTTTAAGATGAAAATTTCAATGGAAACAACCTATCTTTGAAGATCTGAAACAGGAAGGTATAGATATGGAAAATATGGTTGAAAGCTCTGCAAAAACTCAGACTTCTTACTCAACTAAACTCCTCCAATAAAGGTGGAAGCGTACTAGAAGTCCTAAGGGGCTAAATTTCACTTCGACATGGGAAACTGAGTAGATCAAGGCCTAAGCAGGCTAAGACAGTGGTCCACAAACTGAGTAGACAACTCTTGGAAAAACCCAGAAACCCTAAAATCGCGGGTACTGGCATGTTTAGGGGGATATCACTCTTTTTGGGCCAGAAAGTGCACTCTGAACCTCTAGATCACACTTTTGGGTAGTAAAGTGTGATTCTTCTCCTCAGTTCTCGGGCGGCAAGTCTCGAAAAAATTTTACGTCTCTATCACGGTTGGTTCCTATGACCTGCGGAAATGACCAGGAATATTATAGAAGTTAGAAATTTAACTGATCTAGGGTTTGATAGCTAGTAAACAACATTAAGAGACTAAAAAATAAAAACCCTAAGCTAAAAAAGTGAAGATCACCCAAGTTTTTGAATCAAAATTAGAAACACAGTGGTGTCCCCAATTTGTTAGCCCCAACCAGAAAACACCCAGTGGAGTTGCCAATTTGTTATGTATAATTCTTCTTGAATGTGTACGAAAATAAAATACTTTAGGTTGTGGATGACAAACAACCCTAACAATAAAAATGGATGTTAAACAATGTAGATCTACAGCAAATGATAGAAACAAAACCCACCAAAGCCCTTATCTATGCCACGGACATAGTTAAACAAGAAAATGAAATAGTAAAATAAGCGAGAATAACTCCAATAATCCAATGGAAACCAGATATATAAAGAATATATTTTAATAAAACACACTTGTGAAGGGAACAAATAATGGTACTAGTCCCCCTATATGGGATGGGTTCTTGGCTATCCTTAATGTCTTCAGCTTTTGTATAGTCTCTGTCCTCTATAATGTGTAAAACCCAGTAAACAAAAAGTTTGAGCTCAATGAGAACTCAAATGAAAAAGACGATGGTGTGCGATAGTGAAAATAATCAGAGCTGCAACAGTGAGTGCAAGAATGAAAATAATGGAAAGTGACGAATGAATGCAAAAACTTTCTATATATAGCAAAATATTAGGTTATCATCGAATAATGGGCAATAATAAAATATTATTAACCTCATTCTAGAATTAACCATTTGGAATATTTTATTATATTTGGTTTGGAGGGAAAAAGCATTTAAACTTTTATGTAGAAATCATAAATAAATAAATAAATTATTTATTTATCATCTCAAGAAATATGGTTAAGGAATAATGATTAAATAATGATTTATTTAATTATTCCTAAGGGATTTTGTCAAACTTGACAAGGAATAATAACTAATTAATGATTAACTAATTATTCCTAGAGAAAAATAAGATAATTAATGATTTATCCATTTATTTCTCATAATTGGGTCAAATGTGACAAGGAATATTAATTAAAAAATGGTTTAATTAATTATTCCTAGAAGAAGATTAAATAAATAGTGATTTATTTAATTATTCTTCATGGGTTTAATTATAAATGACTTAACAAATGTGGTTTATTAAGTAATTCCTCACAGTGAAAGAAATTTTACTATGGTAAAATTGGCCCTATATGGTGTACTTCAATCCATCTAGTAAATTATTGCTAGATGATCAATTTTTTGTGATAACATTCATGTTTCGTTATGTATGCCAAGAGATGGGTTTGTTCTCAAGGTCTGACGTGCAGTGAATCTATAAGTCAATAGTCGCATATCTGTATGTGCATTTGATAACCTGAAAGGCACATACATATGTGGGTTTTTTGTTGGTAAGTCGTGTATCAATTCTGCACTTTGGAAAAATTTGTATGCGGGATTGATTCCTGAAAAGTGCATATACATGCTGAAGTGTTTTATGGAAAACACGTATATAAGATAGGGTTTTTCTGAATAAGATGTCTGATCAGTCTAATCAATATTGTTATGATTCTGTTGTCTGTTAGTGGAGTCTTACTTGATGATCTGGGTTTAAAAGTGACAATTGAATTTGAATTGGTCGATTTAAGAGTGATGATGTTGCTAGTTGTATGTGTTTGAATTTTTGTGATGGTTCTATGATTATTTCAGAATACTTCAATGGTCCATGGTGTAACTTAATGTTTATGACAGTGATTTAGTCTCAAGGTTTAATGTTTTGATATGTGTCCGCACGTATGCTTCAAGGAAGTCACATATACATGCAGATTTTCTAAAGTAAACTAGTGTATATATTCTGACATTTTATTGATGAAGGTTTTTCAGTTGGTTCAGTTGGTTGATGCAGTGTTTGGGTTCGGTATTGGTATTCTAATTACAATGATCTAACTACTTATATTGTTGAATAAGTTGATTGATTTGGGTCTTAGTTAGCTCACTGATTGGTTGATTTAGTTGGTTCAGTGATTGAGTGATATGTTGCAGTGATCAGTTCCAGTTTTGATATTTGGTATTGGGCTTAAATGATGGTAGTGGGTCCAGTGTGAAAATTTATGAAACCTCATCCACAAAATTGTTGAAGGTTGGAGCCTTTAGTAAGAGAGTCAAAGCTTCCTTCTAGTGGAAGCTATTAAATCAGATTACAGGGTAGGTGATCCCTTCCAGTGTGTGATGGTAAATGAGATCAGGGGGTTGAAGCTCCTTTCCAGTGGATGTCAAGGAATGAGAAAAGGTTTTAGCCTTTTTCAGGTGGGTGCCTGCATGCTGGTATGAGTTTGCACGAGTAAAAGATTGTAAGATGCTTTTCTTTATAATAAAATATAAAGACAAAGATGACAACAACGGTGGTTTTTTCCCACAATGGGTTTCCACCTAAAAATCCTAGTGTTCATGTGTGTTGATGTGTTGCTTATGTGTGATGGTTTATTCTCTTCTTACTACACATGGTTACTCTTTAATTAATGCCTAATGAAGTACTGATACAATGACTTAAGTTAAACAAATGATGGATTAACTGAAAAGTTAGTTAACTAGATATACACCAGTTGTCTACATAACAGTCGTGTACATACGTAGGTTTGCTTCATTATAGTTGTGTATAGAAATCTGGATAAGAAAGTAAAAGTTTAAGTGAGTTTTAAAATACTGATTCAACCCCCCCTCTCAGTATTTTTTTCCAACAATTGGTATCAGAGAAGGTCCTTTAGAAGAAGCTTGATCTTTTGAAGGAAATCTGTCAAGATGAGTAGCCAAGAAGGATTATTTTCTATTAGGCCACCTTTATTTGATGGAACTAACTTTGTCTTTTGGAAATTTAAGATGAGAGCATAATTATAGTCATTAGGAGCTGATTTATGGTAAAGTGTTGAAAGTGGATGCCAATATCCATTTGCCATTCCCACAGATCCTGCAGGAAAGAAACATATGAAATCAATGCAAAGGTTGTGAATTCCATCTTGGGAATTCTGGCCATGATTGATTTCATGAAATTAATGCAGCTAAAGATAGAATAGGACATATGGGATAAGCTTCTCCAAAGTTATGAAGGTGACACCAAGGTAAAAAAAGCTAAACTCCAACCACCTAGAATACAATATGAGACACTGAAAATATAGGATGATGAAAGCATTGCAACACTTTTTCTTAGAGTTGATGAGATTGTTAATTCCATGAGAAATCTTGGTGAAGACATAAACGTTTCTACTGTTGTTGAGAAAATTTTGAGATCACTAACTCCAAAGTTCAATTCCAAATTCTCTGCTATTGAAGAAATGTAGGATTTGCAAAATATCACGCTTGATCAACACCATGGAATATTGATGGAATTTGAGATAAGGAAATATAGTCATTTAGAAATAATAGAAGTAGCCTTCAAAACCACATATAAAGGGAAACATAACGAATCACTCAAAGACATAAGCTACATATCAGATGATGATGAAGAAAAATTCATGAGAAAGTTGCAAGTGGGTACTGGAAGATTCAGAGGTAAGATTCCCTTTAAGTTCTTTTCTTGTTGAAGAGCAGGCCATTATGCATCTAAATTTCCTTATAGAGAAAATCATAAAGAGAATGGAGATATTATTGCAAGAAGGAAATTCTCTGATAAGAGAATGTTTTACTCTAATGAAGAAAGTCATAGCAAATCCGATGATCAAGAAAATTCTGATTCAGATTCTAATAGTTCTTGTCTAGTACTCATGGCTCTTGAAGATTAGTCAATTAATGAATTAGATAGTCATGAGGTAGATGATTTGATGAATCTCTAAGGGGGGATGATAAACTTAGGAACGTTAACAAAGAATTGGAATCAAAAGGAAACAATATGATTGAGGAAATAAAGAGGTTAAAAAAGGAATTAGAAACAACCAATAAAAGAATATAAAGCATAAGATAACAACTCCAAGAAAAGGAAAAATAATGTGAAACATTAAAATCCAAAAATATGACCCTAAAGGAAAATTATGAGAAGATCAAAAAATGGGTAAAAGTTTCTGAGTCTCTAAAGAAGATTATTAATGAACAACACTCTCCTTTGATCAAGGTTGGGTATGATCATAGACAATGCGATGGAAAAAATTAGTATAGTACATTTTTCAAAGAAAGGTTGAATCAAATCACTCATCTGTAAGAAAATATCCTAGATCAAGGTCAATATCAGTCCCTAGGCACAAAGGATGGTTTTATCGATATTGTTTCTATTCTAAATAAGTTGGGCATAAGGCCACTGATTGCAGGTCAAGTATACATAACA
Source organism: Pinus tabuliformis (assembly GCA_031772625.1). Classification (NCBI taxonomy): domain Eukaryota; kingdom Viridiplantae; phylum Streptophyta; class Pinopsida; order Pinales; family Pinaceae; genus Pinus; species Pinus tabuliformis. The sequence goes on from CM062812.1 coordinate 754,023,229, forward strand.
GAACCAAGAGATGGGATAAGTTTCAACACATAATTAGAAATTTCAAGTAGATTTGGAGGAAGAAGGAACCTCAGTTAGAAACGTAGGGAATATTGTCCCTACTACAGTCCATTGATTCTTGAAGCTTACTTTTCATAGTGACTGCAGAAGTGATGTGAGGTACATGACCTCATAAAAAGATAAGATGATTATCAGGTCCTCGGGATTAGTGATGTGTAATCCCAGGGGGGGTAATACATATGTTGTCTTGATGATGACTCCCATGGTTTCTTTTTATATTCATGTTTCTTACATTACTGACAGTGCATCTGATGTAGTAACAATGAACAAGTACCAAAAAAACAAGCTCAAGGGGGGCTGTGGTTATAAATTATCAATATTTTACTTTCTGTACATGGATCCTATGAATAAAACCCACGTATATACATGAGTTCTGATATGAACATTTGCGTATGTTTTTTTATGATGAAGAAACAGTGGGACAAACTCAAGAAAAGGCTCTGATATGCTTCAGACAAGTATTATTTGCCTTTCTTGTTCTGATGATTGATGGTTATAGTCTATTGATCTTATTTAGAAGTGGTTTTGACTTTTATAAGTTGTTGATGCCTTGTTGGATAACTGATTGATGAAGATACTTTGATATCCTTACCGATATACGAGATGATATGATCAGATCTGACAGTGAACAGTTTGCACAGGTTCAGGGGAAGCATTTTTTATGCTTCTAATAATGCATTGTTGGCATTATGTTTGCTTTAGAATTCCTTGGTACATAATGATGCTTATCAATGGTGATGTTTCCTATGTTGTTGATGTTGTTGAATGATGATACATGCATGATATCTTGGGGATTGTTGTGCAAATAATGTGTAGACCTTTCTATGATTATTTGATGATGATGGATGATGCCTATGGTGTTTATACGAGATACATGTACATGATATGATGCAAATGGTTTTGTCAAGATATGGTTATTGATATTTTACTGCTATATTTGTTAGATGATACTTGGAGACATGGCGTATGCTTGGTTGATGCATGAAAATATATGTTTCTTTGATGAACATCGATTGAGGCTATTCCTACAAAGGGAAAGATAAAGTTGACCTTGATAAGGTTAAGAAGATGAGTTGATAACTGATCTCTATGGAAAAATATTATGATGTTGATGTTGCATACTTGGTCACAGGTTGATGATATTGAAAATATGCATGTTGTTGCTCATGTTGTTGCTGACAAATGCTTATGGTGCAGATCCTATATGGTATATGATAGTTGTTTATGACTATCATGGTTTTATTGAGGTCTTTTGTTTTGGTTATAAATTCTATATCTATCTCTTGATGTAGAGGTCATGTAAATACCTATGGTAAAAATCATTGTAAAATTCAGTCATGTATGGATTATTGTGGTCAAGTCATGTCATCCTATGTTTTTGGGCATGTGATGTATTTTGTAACCCCACTGTGTTGGGTGATCAATGTAAGCATGAGTCATTGGTGATAGGAAAGGTCATGTCTGGTTGAGTCATAGAGTCATGTACTTCATTGCAAATCTTTCAGAAGTTTCAACATGTGCTTAGGGGGATCATGGTTAGTATATAGTGTAGATAAACAATGCTCATGTCTCTACAAGGAAAGAGAAGCCTTCATTCAACATTGGTCAAGTGTTTTCCCTTAATGTCAAAGGGGGAGAGTAACTTGGTGCTTGAGTTTCCATTAAGTCCAAAGGGGGAGATTATTGACATCATGACTAATGTGTTGTCCTTAATGGAAACCTACTTGAAGAGTTGTCTTTTGATGGAAACCTAATTGATGATGATGTAAACATGATGTGTCTACATATGATAGAGAGTTTGGACAAAGGAATAATAGTTCAGAGACAGAGGAATGATGAAGGTGATGTTTTGATAGATTCACACCGGTTTTGTGAAGTAAATCCATGTACACATGTGGGTATGAAGAAGAAAAGGCACGTACAGTTTCCACACTATCATATTCTGAATACCAAGGGTCTTTACCATGGTATTGACCCATAGTAGTGAGCCTGACAATGAATATTTGGTCCCACCAAAGAATACCATTGACATTAGTATGGTTTTGACCTATGGTATTGGATAAGGGTTAAGATATATAAGGATATTAATATCAAAGTGTTTGGGTGTGCAAGTAATGAAGATTTCATAGTTAGATCTGAAGAAAGTGTGCATGTAATGGGTTACTAATGAATAGTTTAATCTGAAACTAAGTATGCACTCAGGATTTTGATTATGGATCAAATACACTAGATCTAAAATGACTATATTGATGATGGATTGATTTGACCTGTAATATTTATGTCTGATGCATGTTTTGTTATGTATGTAGAGAGATGGATTTGCTCTGAAAGTTTGATGTGCAGCGAAGCTATAAGTCAATAGTTACAGATCTATACACGAGTTTGATAACCTGAAAGGCACGTATATACGTGGGTTTAATGATGGTAATTCACATATCAATTTTGTACTTTGGATAGATCTATACGTGGGTTTGATTCTTGAAAGGTGTGTATACACGCAGAAGTGTTTTGTGGAAAGCACATATGTAAGTTAGAGTTTTGTTGAATAAGATGTATGATCACTCTAATCAGTCTTCCTGTGATTCTTCTATCCTTCAATGAAGTCTTACATGATGATCTAGGTTTAATAATGATAATTGAAGTTGAATTGACTGGTTGAAGAGTGATGATGCTCCTAGTTATATGTGATTAGAGATCTATGATGGTTATGTGATTATTTTAGAATAGTTCAGTGGTTCACAGTGTAACTTAGTGTTTTTTCTGAATGAGAGTGATTTAGTTTTAGGGTTCAATGTTTTGAGATTTGTACATAGGTATGCTTCATGGAAGTCATGTATACACACGGATTTTCTAAAGTAAAGTAGCGTATATATTCTAACATTTTATTGATAATGGGTTTTAGGTTGGTTTAGTTGGTTAATGCAGTGTTTGGGTTTAGTATTGGTATTTTGGTTACAGTGATCTAAATGCTTTTATTGTTCAAGAATAAGTTGATTGACTTGGGTCTCAATTAGTTTAGTTATTGGTTAATTCAGTCGGTTCAATGATTGACGAATTTTGGGTAGTGATCAGTTCCAATTGTTATATTTAGTATTGGGCTTAAACAATAGTAGTGGGTCCAGTGTGAAAACTTATGAAACATGGTCCACGGAAGTATTAAGCATTGGAGCCTTCAGTAAGGGAGTCAAAGATTCCTTCCAGTCACAGATGGTAAATTAGATCAGGGGGTAGGAGGTCCCTTTCGATGAGAGCTGGTAAATGAGATCAGGGGGTTGGAACTCTCTTCTAGTGGGTGTTGGAGAATGAAAAATGGTTGTAGCCTTTTGCAGGTGAGTTCTTCCATGCTGGTATGAGTCTGTGCCAGTACAAGATTGTAAGATGTTTTTATTTATAATAAAAGATAAATACAAAGATGGAAGAAGCAGTGGTTTTCTCGCACATTGGGTTTCCACGTAAAAATCCTGGTGTTCATGTGTGTTAATGTGCTTCTTATGTGTGATGGTTTATTATTTTCTTACTACATATGGTTACTGTTTAATTAATTCCTAATGAAGTATTGATACACTGGTTCAAGTTAAATAGGTGATGGATTAACCAAAAAGTTAGTTAATTGGATATATGCTAGTTGTATGCATAATAGTTGTGTTCATATGCAGTTTTGCTTCATTATAGTCACGTATTGATTAGGGGTTTTTAGTTGGCTCAATTGGTTGATGTAGCATTTTATTTAAGTATTGGTATTCTGGTTACAATGATCTAAGTGATTTGATTGGTCGAGAATAAGTTGATTTATTTGGGTCTCAGTTGGTTTAATGATTGGTTGATTTAGTTGGTTCAATGATTGAGTGATTTTTTGCAGCGATCAGTTCTAGTTTTGATATTTGGTATTTTGATTAAATGATGGTAGTGGGTCCAGTGTGAAAATTTATGAAATGTTGTCCACAAAAGTTCTTAAGGTTGGATCCTTTAGTAAGGGAGTCAATGCTTCCTTCCAGTCGCAGTTGGTAATTCATATTAGGGGGTAGGAGATCCCTTCTGGTGGGTGCCGGTAAATGAGATTAGGGGGTTGGAGCTCCCTTCAAGTGGGTTTTGGAGAACGAAGAAAGGTTGTAGCCTTCTACAGGTGGGTGCCTGCATGCTTGTATGATTCTGCACTAGTGCAAGATTGTAAGATGTTTTTCTTTATAATAAAAGATAAAGACAAAGACGACAACAATGATGGTTTTTTCCCACACTCGGTTTCCACCTAAAAATCCTGGTGTTCATGTGTGTCGATGTGTTTCTTATGTGTGATAGTTTATTCTATTCTTATTGCATGTGGTTACTATTTAATTAATTCCTAATGAAGTATTGATACACTGGTTCAAGTTAAATAGATGATGGATTAATTGAAAAGTTAGTTAACTGGATATACACTAGTTATCTGCATACAGTCATGCACATAAGTAGGTTTGCTTCATTATAGTTGTGTACATAAATTTGGATAAGAAAAGAAAAGTTTAAGTCAATTTTAAAATACTAATTCACCCCCCATCTAAGTATTCTTCCCAACATGATTGACATTTAGCGATGGATATTTTGAATTATTTCAACTGTGCCAATTGTTTTTCCAACCGTACCAAGAATTTTGAGCTTTTCATAATGTTAACTTTTTGTTTCGATAAACATTGTTGAGGGCATCACCCTTCCACTGGGGTAGGGCTCCAAAGTTTGAGGTCTCTCGTCAGCATGTGTAGTATCACTGCATCTTTTCTTTAATGTTGGGAGTATTCACACACAATTCTCACATGTTGGGAGAACACCTTCTCCACCTTTATTCCTGGGAGCAACAAAGAGGTTTCCAACCTCTTCAACATATATCAAAGGGAGTAACCATCTATTTGAAAGGTATCTTGAATCAACTGATAGAAAAAGTGAATGTATATCACAAAAATAAATTCAAGGTCTATTGTGTCAAGCTTCTAAGTGAGTATTTCTCTTTGTCGTGGAAAATTGTAGGTCTGGTGGCGACAACTATTATTTTGCTACTCACTGTCATGCAAACCATCTTCATAATACTTTTCATATATAAGTAGCCTCTCATTTTTCATCCCCTAAATGATTTCATTACTATGACTATGTATGAAGTAAGTTTCTAGTTCTTTTAAATCATCTGTATGTTGTTGGCTAATGAAAATACGAAATTGAAACAGATGAGTTATGTATAACAACATCTTGAATAATTTTCACTTTATTTTTCTCGCTTTGTTTGTGTTGATCATTTTTGGGCACTAATAGAACGATGGATTCTGGTGGCTTTGATTAAACTTTTTTTTTTTTATGAAAATGAAACTTTAGGTTTCCTTTTGTAACAATGCATGGGCTGTGTCGGGTAGTTGTCAGGGAGGAAAGATTTTGTCCACTGATAATAGCTAGAAAATGATGTTAGTTGATTTATTTAGTTAGTGTTACCTGTATTTTCTATTTTTTTTATTTTTGTCTAGAGTAATTGAAACAGAAATATTTTAAAAAATCATTAAAAAGAATGTGAATAAAGTAAAATTTAAAGAATCTTTAAAATGAGGGTGAAATAAAAAGGCAAAGGCAAGCATGGAGTGGCTTATGAAATGTTATCAGTGAATAGAAATTGCTATGATTTTCTATTTGGTTGCATGATATATATAATTTTGGTTAACTGGTTGGTAAATAAAGTGAAGAGTGCTTGATTAATTAATCAAGGATACTTATACATCTGAACAATGAAGCAAGCATATTTCTTTTTTTCGCTAAAGCAAGAGTTGTACCTTCATTATCATTAAATCGGAAAATAATTTACATAGAATACAACCATCCACATGGATCCATGGATCACGCAACAACTACTCTCTAAAAACCTAGGGCATCGAGTTAAGGGTAAAAACTCCGATCCCTACCCACAAAAGAAAAAAACCCTCAAATGCCAGCCAGTGCCAAGGCCAAACATTTGACCCACCAAAATCCGAATGGGGGACTAAAACTCGTACCAATGAAATACCTAACATCCTTGAAACGAAAATCATCCTTGAAGCTTTTAATCTCCACCGTCAAAACTCCTTGCCTGATCCAACGGCCGAGGAAGACATCGCAATGCCAAGAAGCCCGCCAATTAACAGTATGGACCCACTGACATGCTCACAGGTTCCTGACCGTAGATCCTCCAAGCTTGATCCGATGGTTGAGGAAGATATCGCAATGCCTAAAAGCCCGCTGCTTAACTGCATGGACCCACTGACATGCTCGATGATTCTTAATCGTAGATCCTCCATGCTTGATCCGATGGCTGAGGATCATATCGCACGGGTCTAAAGCACTGCTAGTTAGTGTGTGATGAGGGCGGCATTCATACCCACCCCTCGACCACGTGTAGCGTATTGAGTGGAATCACTCCCAAATCTTAAAAACCACTTCCAGCTTGAAAGGCTCTCGATAAACCAAAAACCACTCTATGAGCGGAATTGCGTCCCTATTAAGAGAATCATGGGTATTCCAGCCACCATGAAAGCCCAGATTCTGGCTTCTCACATCATCCCCTCTGTACCTGTTTATGAATTCATGTAAAGTAAAACCCCATCCCTCTGGCCAACTACGTGGGCAATCGAATCTGCCGTGTAACCCGAAAAGGAACAAAATGAGGAAAAAATAGCAACACATAATGAAACCAAATTATCTGGACATGGCCTCCATGGATTTATTATGATACACCCTCATATCTTCATCCGCTCAGCCGCAACACTATTCCTTAAGTCCATTCTGAGGCAACCCTTGCCAACCCATCGTGACCCTGCTAATGGTATAGTTCGCTCCTTGATTCGCCAATAAATCCACCAATTTGTTGGCCTTCCTATGCACATGGTTAAAACTTACTATGCGTAGGTCCATGAGGTGGAGTTGGATCCGTTGAAAGACCTGAATCAACCTCCAATGTTTTGAAACCTTCTCCGGCCCCGTGCCCCAACTAATTCTTTTGACTGAGTTAATGACTAACTCAGAGTCAGCTTCGATAATCACATTTTGTTGATTATCCTGCATCAGGAGTTCTAAGCACTGCTCCATAGCCATTAATTCTACCATGTTGTTAGTGGCTCTGCCTAAATGGAAATGGAATATTGAAAGGATATTTCTAAATTCATCCCTTAATCCCCCTCCAAAGCCAGCTGTACCCGGGTTGCCTTTTGAGGCCCCATCAATGTTGTATTTCAGAAAACCCTGAGGGGGAGGATGCCAGTAGTCCTGCTCAATGTCCATTATCCTAACCTTTCTGTCCAGGCCCTGCGGAATAAGCCCCTGCATGCCCAACTGTCTTAGAATCCTCATATCAACATCTGAAGGTGGATTCTTAGGGGGATTTCATACAGTAGTACTAACCGTTTCCTTAAGTTGTATCAAGGTCTGCTCAAAAAGACATTGGAAGGGTTTCTTTTCATTTTTTAAGATTTTATTGTTCCTTTCTTTCCAGACATTCCAAATAATGAAGCTGGGCGTAAGAGCCCAAGCTGAGCCAAGAATTTCATAATCAGAAAAATTTTGCCTCCAGTTGTTTAGGGTATTGATGATACTCCCTCTATCCCTGTTACTTTTTTCGAAGATGATGGAGAAAGAATCCCACAATCTAGAGGTGAAGATGCAATTGTTGAGGAGGTGATCCATAGTTTCCTCTTGGGCCTCATAGAGCTAGCATCTAGAAGGCACCAGAACACCCCTTTTCCGAATGTTATCCCAAGTCAGAATTTTCTTATGATAAACCAGCCACATGAAGAGTTTAATCTTCATCCAGCCTTGATGCCTCCATAGATTTTGCCAAATTCTATCCGGAGCAAGAGAATCTAGCTCAAGGAGTATATGTTTTGCCTCCTTAAGGTTAAAGGTGCCCTCATTGTTGTTGCCCCATCTTAACTGGTCATGCCCCCTTGTTACTAGAATCTTCCTCTGTTCCAACATTTTCATAAAAGCCTCCACTTTAGCTTTCAAGGGGTTGTCTTCTATGTAAACAATGTTCCTCTAATTTATCCATTTGCCTGCATTATTGGTTTGATCCCAAAATTTTTTGACCTTAGATAACCCTATGATGTCTGTCTCTAACTTGAGGTCCACCAAATCCTCCTTTAACAGTGTCAGTTCTTGTTGCCATTTATCTTCCCAAAATAGTGCCAGATCTCCCTCTCTGATTTCCCAGAAGCTGTTCTTTTGTACTAAGCCTCTATTCTCCCAGGCCTTATTCCAGATGTATGAGCCCTTTATACTTCCAGACATCCTTATATGATCATTAATTTGCCAAGTGCTGGCATATTTTTCTTTCCAGATACTAGCCCACTGAGCCTTTGGTTCTTTAACCCAACACCACCATAATTTAGCCCCTAAAGCCCTGCTTAGAACCTCTGGATCATCCAAACCAAGACCTCCATGATTTTTAGGTTTGCAAATCTTTTCCCAGGCTACCAAGGCCCATTTCTTTCTTTTCTCCCCCTTACCCCAGAGGAAGTCTCTTTGAATGGTTTTGAATTGTTGTAAGACTCCTTTTGGTGCTGAAAGTACTGATAGCATGAAAACTGGGACAGATTGAAGAGCAGCCTTTGTAAGCACCAACCTACCAGCCAAGTTTAAGGCTCTGATGGTCCAATTCCTGATTTTATCCTACATCTTATTAATCATTGGCTCCCAAATGCTCTTATGCAGAGGTTTAGTAGTGAGAGGAACTCCCAAATATTTTGAAGGTAGGGAATTCCTTTGAAAGCCTAGAATTTTGGAGATATTCCTTTGAATAGCAATATTGGTATTAAAGAAAAAAAATCTTAGATTTGGAAAGATTAACCTCCATTCCTATAGCCATGGCAAAGTCACTTAGAAGTTGTTTGCATGCAAGAGCTTCTTTGACCATAGGTATTCCCTGCAGCATGGTATCATCCATAAATTGTTGATGAGTAAAGGACTGTCCATTCTCAGAAAGTTGGAGACCCTTGATTTTGCCTTCTTCTTTTTTCTTGCTTGATAGATCGACCAAGTCCTTCCATCATGAGTATAAAGAGAAAGGGAGAGAGTGGATCACCCTACCTGAGGCCTCTTGAAGGAATAAAAGTCTCGGAGGGAGAACCATTGACTAAAATTGAAAAGCTGGAAGAAGTTAATAGGGCCATGACTCATCTAACCCAGTTATGATCAAACCCAAAAGCAATAAGAACCCTCCTAATGTAGGTCCAGTTCAACTTATCATAGGCTTTGGCTAGGTCCAGTTGCATGATCATTCCAACCTTCTTGTTGCTAGTCAATGAGTGCACAACCTCTTGTGCTTGAATGATGTTATTGAGAATTTGTCTGCCTTCCACATAACCAGATTGTTCCCCAAACACAAGAGTGGGAAGAAGAGGTTTGAGTCTATTGGCCAAAACCTTGGATATTATCCTGTAAACCATATTGCAAAATGCTATGGGTATAAACTTATCTAGAGTTAGGGCATTGTCCTGTTTAGGGATCAGTGTGATGAAGGAGGTATTGAGTGCCTTCAGAATAGTTCTATTCCTCCTGGAGTCTTCTACTACATTCAGAATGTCCTGTTTAACAATATTCCAGCAAGCTTTAAAGAAATCAACTTTGAAACCATTAGGGCTTGGTGCTTTGCCATTCTGCATTTCCCTAAGGACCTCACTGATTTCCTCTTCTGTCACTGGCCTATTGAGGTTGAAATTGTCCTCTCTAGACACTAGTCTTGGTATATGTCTTGTTAAGTCCTTGATGAAATGCTCTCTGTCTGAAATGGTTTCCTTTGCAATACCCCAAAAGTGCTGAACTAACACAACTCCTATTTCTTCATGGGAGATAAGAAGTTTCCCTCCCTCATCCTTGATCGAAGAGATTCTATTATGAGCTTTGTTTGACATGGTGGATCTGTGGAAAAATCTGGGATTTCGTTCTCCTTCTTTTAGCCATTGCACTCTAGATTTTTGTCTCCAAAATATTTCTTCTTGTTTACATAAGTTCTCCCAATCTTGCTGGAGTTTGGTGGCTATATCATTTCTGACTTTATCAAAGCCAAACTTGATAAGGGTTTGGTTGAGTTCCTACAATTTGTTTTCAACTTCTTTTTTCCCTTCAAAAATATTGCCAAATTCATTCTTGTTCCAATCTTTTAGCCTAAGCTTGATATGTTTTAGTCTTTTGTGAAGAAGAAACATACTAGTACCATGAATATGCAAATCTTCAGACCACCAACTTGAAATGTTATCGGTGAAATCTAGATGGGTGAGCCAGATATTCTCAAATCTAAAAGGTCTATTCCTAGGGGTACCAATGCCCTTGACCTCCAGTTGAACCGGCTAGTGATCCGATCCTCCAAAGGGGAGAATTCTCGCTCCCATTTCCTTATCATTGAGTATAAGGTCCTCTGAGATGATGAATCTGTCTAACTTTGAGGCTACTAGATACTCTCCTCCTCTTCTATTATTCCAGGTAAAGAGACCATTACTCGAAACAATGTCAACTAGCTTCACAGTATCCATATAAGTTTGAAAAGCTAAGGAGTCTTTGTTTAGAGTTCTAGTGCCCCCATTTTTCTCCGATAGTGATTTGATCATATTGAAGTCCCCACCCATAATCCATGGTATCTCTACATATCTCTCTCTGAGATCCACAAGAGAATCTAGAAACCTGAGTTTTTCATCCATTCTCTGAGGGCCATAAACATTCGTGACCAGATAGGTCTCCCTATCCCCCACAGGTTGAATAACCATTGATAAATAATTTCTAGAAGCCTCAACATCTATTATACCAATCTTTTGGGGGTTCCAAAGAGTAAGAATGCCTCCTGCTGTATTTTCTGCCTTGACTTCTAGAAACTCAAATCGATTGAGCCATTTGCTATATATTTCTTTGATTTTCTGAATGGAACATTTAGTTTCCTAGATAAAAATCATATCCGGAGCTTCTTGTTTCATTCTGTTACTAAGTAATCTTTGTTTCCTTTTACTACCTAGACCCCTAATATTCCAAGAAGTGAACTTCATCATTAAAGATTTGTGAAGGAGTAACTAGTTAGGTCTTTCATCTTACCTGAATCTATCATTAGCTTTCCACATTCCATCAACAACTCATTCTGATTTTTTCTGCCTCTTTTCTTTCCTTGGCATCTAGTTGCTAATCCTGATGTATTTTTCATAGTTTTCACACCTTCGTTACCCTGTCTTGCAGTGTTACTTTGCCTGTCCATCTCTTTAGCCTGGGTTTTCCATAAGTACAATTGTTGTACTCTAGTGAACTCTTCTTGAGGTAACAAGTCTATCCCTCCCATGGTTCCTTGTTTCAAGAACCCTTCCAAATCTAGGTGTTCTCTATCAAGAATCTCCTATAGTTCATGGTCCTCCATTTCCATCTCACTCTGGGTCATTTCCTGGTCCATATCCAGTTCTACATCGCTCATCATAGCCTCTTTCTGTTTATTATTATCCTTTGTTTGATCTTTGTCTTCCTCTTTCTCCTTCTCCTCTGGACTTCCCTCCAGAGCCTGATCTACTTTTGTTATCTCTTCTTCTTCCTCGAGAACTTGGTACTTGTTCTAACTGGCCTGAGGCCCTTCTGCTTGATATTGCTTAAGTCCCCTTTTGCCCCCTTTTCCTCTATGGCTCACTTTATGAAAGCTTTCAGTATCTTTCATTGTGGTAGCTTTGCTCTTGTTCTCTATTTTACTGAGAGGGCAATCCCTGAAAAGGTGTCCATGCTCATGGCATCTGCGACATCTAAAAGGAATATGTTCATAATCTACTGTTTGAACCCATTCTTCATCAAAGACTTCCAAGATCACCTCATCCGGTAGAGCTCCAGAGAGATCCATTTCCACACAAATTTGTGCAAAGGAAGTGTATTTTCCCCTTCTGGTGGCTTTAGAAGCTTTGACAAAACATCCTACTTTATTTCTTATCGCTGTTAATGATTCTGTTTTCCAATAATCAAGAGGAAGGGAGTAAAGTCTTACCCATATCGGAACTGAAGTGAAAGTCTCCCGCTCTGGGACAAAGTTCATCATCCATGGCCTCATATAGAGGCCAGCAGCTGTGTAGAAGTAGGGCCCTCCTTCAAACACTCTGTCTTTATCCTCAATATTTGTGAAGACCACAGTAAAGAATCCCTTTGACCCCAGATGTAGGTCAATGCTCCCTTTTGGTTTCCAATGGTATTTAATCCATGTTTGTTTTTCAGTGGGCCATACTCCCATGAATTTGCAAATGATAGCATATGACCGCATGTGGTCCCTGTGTGCCTGCAGAGCAGGATCATTCAGAACTACTCTGGGTGTAACTTTAGTTTTGGGTTTACATGGTCCCTTATGTGCCTTGGTTTTTTCTCCCTGTTCCTTGTCATCTTCCTCCTTTTCTTTTGTGCTATTATTCTCCCTTGCTTTGATTCCCTCTTGCTCTTCTTCCATGCTCTCTTTCCCTCCTTCAGCAAGACCTCTGACCTCTTCTATTGGCTTCTTACCTTGGCTGGCTACAACCTACTTGTAGGAGGGAGTGGAGCTCCCTCCTTTGCGCCCTTCCATGGAGTTCAACACCTGTTAAAGACTGTAAACCCTAGCTGTTCGTCTGCATCGCAGTCCCTCCCACTGAGAAATCCTTTCCTCTCAGGGTTTTTTCATGAAGCAAGCATATTGCACTAAATAATCAACTATACATATATGTATCTAAACGATATATATATATATACACACACACACACACTCTTCATCTTCCTTTGATTGGGTAATGTTTTGTTTATTCTTATCCCTATGGTCATGCACATAGTGCTTCCATGCATAAAATGCCTTTTAATTCAAAATAGCTAAGGAAAATGATGTTTTCGATAAGGGCCCAAACTACACCTAATCCATGTCCATGTTGAAGATCCCTACATTTCTTTCCCATATTTTAGGTAGATACACAAACGATAACCTTCTCCTTGATAAAAGCTTCAATATAATCTTTTAGAGCTCCAAATCATATTAACTAAATTTAATTATATGTAAGTATCATTATTAAGTTATAAAACAACACTCATTAGTATTACTATTAAATTAAAATAAATATACTTAAGTGGTTATTATTGTTAAATATGTGGCTAATATTATTCAATTTGATTTTTCTTATGATCTATGGTAAAGACATGGGATTTGGGAATAAAATATATTTTAGTAATTGAGATTAGATATTTGACTCTATTAATTGTTTTAATTTTAATTTTATATTTACATTATTTAGTTTGATAATACATTAATTTAATTTATTAAAATTTGAAATTTGAAACTCATCAGAAAGTGTTACCTATCCCATATTGTTGTGTTATATAAACATTTTGACTTGGTCAAATTACACAAAAATAAAAATAAAATATCTATTTGATCCCTCTCAATTCTTGGTAGACTGGGAGTTAAGATAAAATTTATGGACTAGTAAATTATTGTTTTGTGTAGTGATTCATATATCTTTATTATTGTAAATGTACAAAGTTGCATTTCAATTTTGGTATTAACTATATTTTTAAATATTTTTTTATTAAATTGAATATTATATTGAGCGTTTTTTTGTTTTTTTAACGAATATCATTTATATTTTTTTGGAATGTCAGTCATTCTTACACAATAAACAAAATCCAAGTGGTGGAAATGTGAAAAAAAACAAAAAAGCAGTGACATTGTCATCACATAGCTCTTGTTCGTAGAAGTGGAAATTACAATAATAATGTGCATGGGAAAGCTTGCACGAGCACAACATATTTCTAGTATTGTTTGGGTGCTTCAGACAAACTTATACTTGCACGCTTTAAGATTACTTGACTCATTGTTGTTTCCATTCCTCCTATGCTTTCACTTCGTGTACTCCAATTTTGTAGGCACCATATTTCCTTTAGTACCCTTGCATATAAAGCACCTTTTCCTGACTCCTTTTTTCTTTGGAATTTATTGCATGATGGATTGCTTTTGTGCATGCTTGTAAATCTTTATGTTTCTCATGTGTGGCTTTTCTTTCAAATCCGTGAATTTATTTTTGCATTTCCACAATGATTTTTACGTTTCATGCTACCCATGGAATTTGATTTAATGTTTAAATAATTATATTAGTTGCGTAGTTTTATTGATGTATTTCTTCTTCTTCTTTGAACTTTTTTATTCTTGCTCCAACTTTCCTAACTTTGTTACTTACTTCAGGGTCATTATCATTTCCCCTGAATAGGCATCATTTGTGACAAGTTGATATCCATTAGGTCTACATTCCTAGTAGTCATCATGTAGGTTGTGGCTAGTTTTGTTTTTTTTTCTTCGTCAGGACAATTGAAGTTTAAGGAAATTAAATAGATGGCTTGTTAATGGAGCCCAAAAAATGGGACATTCAACCACATATTGGATTCAAAATAAAAAAAAATTCACATATTAGATAAAATAAAAAGTAATCCAAATTCTTACTCTATTTTCCAAAGGGTGAGTGACATGCTTTCTCATTTTTGTTGTAGCTGAATCATAAAGAATAGTGCCTAAAGAGTACCATTGGCCACCATACAATTTGAAATTATAGAAAGAATTTGTTGACCTAAGCTCCATTTCCATGCTCTATAATACCTTGAATGCAATTTTTCACTACCGCATCATTTTTTCCTCTAGAAAGATAGAAAAGTAGTGTTTTGTCTTCTCTAAGGTTTTTTATTTGTGTAATAGTAGAATGTAACATGATAATTTTGTACCACAATTTGGTTCATCTACGATAATAACATATTGATTATTATGTTTTTCTCTTCATTTTTTTGTAGTATTAGGATAATTTTTTATTCTTGTTATGGTTCTTTTACAACAAAAATAGATATAATGCTAGTTTTAATTATTTACACAACAATATAGAAACATAACATATAATTCAATGAATTTCTCTTCAGTATCTTGTTGTAGAGCATGTCAGATCGAGTATAAATCAAATCTAGATATTGAGCATGAGCAATGAATTTCTCTTTAGTAACAACTTTGTCTTTGGTGACGTCTTCAGTTATAGTAGACAAGAGGGATTTGACAATCCACTATACCAATAGCTAATCAAGAATATAATTTTTTACTCACTGGTGTTGGTGCCTCCACTCATGAATATGATAAGATATGTGGGAAAAGTCTGACTATTTCAAGGAGGTAATAATATTAGTTCCAGTTTAATAATGGATGAGAAATTGGAAATGAGTTAAAAACATGGTAACCAAGCAATCGAAGTTGTTGAATGAAGCTCATGGTAATTCAACACACCACTTAGATTTTGTACAAGTAATAATTCTTTGGAAAAGGCATAAATGAATGGAATCTCCATTAAAGGAATTGGATGAACACCATGAATGATAAGTCATAACATTAGTGCATGAATCTTCTCTAGGATTTCCATTAAACTTCAGAATGTCGGTCGACAATTCAGTAGGAATGGAAAACCACCAAGGAGAATGACAAATGGGATGATTCATAAGTCAGGAAAAATCTGGTAACTCAAGTGTTACAACAAATGGAAATTGTCTATTAAATTCCATCTATGGGGGTTGACCTAGTGGATAAAGGTTAACTTATGGTGGCGGATATCCTTTGTATGATGGTATGGGTTGAGAAATTAGTATTTTCATTCTAGGATAAGAAGGATTTTGATAACGAATGTAACTATAAGCAGCTTATCCAGTTCCAAGAAAACCTTCGTAACGTTGGAATGGATGAGTTTGGATAAGTTGGCATTGATAAGGCATTTGTGGAATAGTAGTTTGACCAACAGGAAGTCGTGGAATTCCTTGGAATGGTTTCCCTTATGGATTTTGCATCGTTCCAACATTGGGTTGACTAGTTGGTACCTGTTTCATGTCGTGCGTAGGTTAGTTTACTTGCATTTTAGGTATAGACTAACCAAGAGGTAGAGTTCGTAATGCACCCTAGAGAGGCTGGGTAGATGGAATATGAGAAATTCCAGATATCAATGAAGTGGGTTGTATTTGGGATACAACATGAATAGGTTGACTCACTTGAGGTGTAACTTGGGAAGGTTGAGTTATGGGCTGAAAAAATTGAAAAGTAGGAACCATATGTGTAGCTAGAACAAGTTGAGAGGTTGGGATTTGATTTAAAACCAAAATGGGTTGAACAAGAAATATAGGATGGAGCACTAACTTGTGTCATTTTATTAACATATGGGAACATTCCAGCAATAGGTCCCCCCCCGGATGAAGGATAAGTAGTGTATGAAGGAAAATTCCCTCCAAGAGGAGGGTACCCAATATAGGATGGAGTAGGTTGTTGTAGATGTCCTAGTCCAATAAGAAATGAACCATATTTCTACTTAAAAGGAGTTTGAGGAGAAATAGGTGGAATATATGGCAGGGTGATCATCAAAGAGGGACCAGATAGCATTCCTGACGAAGTTGATAAGGGAGAAGTACATGGACTAGTCGATGCACCCAAAAGGTTCCAGACAATGACTAGTAGTGAGGGTGTATTGATGGATCATCATACAAATGGGTTTATGGTGAAGTCAAAAACATAGAAGAGGTTTCAACTTTAGTTGACTCACTCATGATATCAGACACGGGTTGAGAGACTATCATTGACTAAGTCATGGTTGAAATTATAAAAGGAGTTTGCTGGGAAATTCAAAGGTCAATTAAAAGCAGGGGTGTGATAGGAAGGAGATTGTGTTTGAGTAGGAGGATTCAGAAAACAATGAGATTGATAGAGAGGAGTCCCTCTTAAATGGATAGGAGATGTAGTTTGAGACTTGTTTCCATTTTTCCTCAATTCTCAAAAGATAACCAATCAGGAATCGTTCCCTGTCAGGATTGGAATTTGTGGGTTGTGGTTGAGATGGAGGCAGAGGAAGAGAGGAAGAAGTTCCTTGTTTAGTTAGTTGAGGTGCCTCAGGTTGTAAAGTATCTGAATCTAGAAATTCAAGTTCAATTCCCTCATGTTCTAATGTTTCAGGGGCTTCAATTTTGATTGACTCAGTCTCACCATTTGGTAAGGATGTAATTTTGGGTTCAATACTTATAGGAAGTGACAATTATGGTTGGTTAACTTCAGATGGGGTGCCAGAAGGGGTAGCTTCTGAAGTACCAGTTTTGGTATTTGTCGTTTTCTTATTCTTACAATGACCAAGTGTTGCCTTTGGAGGTAAAGGAGGCAATATTTTCATTTTACGTGAACAACAAGGTTGTTGAGGGTGTTCTTCCATGATGGATTAATCAATTTTAGAAGTTAACAACACAAATAAATCAAAATAGGTGTAACTAGGGAAAAGGTTTTACCAAGTAACTATGAACTACAATATACCATTTCCAGTAGATGTAGGAAATATCCTCAGATTTTTTGTTCAATTTATCATAGTAGACATGCCGGCTCACTTGGTTAACTATGGCAAGATAACGAACTATAGGGAATTTCCAAAATATACCCAGAGGTATGTGGAAGTGCAGTGCATGGTAGTGTTATCTAATGCATGTTATATGATAGAAAGTATTCATATATACTTTTCATATGAGAAGCGCCATCCAATATACTAGAAGGTAGATGGAGAATGATCCAACAAGGTCCCTTGAACATAGTTCTTTTACTATGTCAAGATTGTTAAGAAATGAAACATATTCCCCTCCAATTCAACTCTTTGACTAGATCTTGTAAATATTGAGTTGAGTCTTTCAATTGATCTCATAAATGAACCTTCATTCCATCCACCTATTAGTAACCAATAGTATGCTTAGGTGAATGAAATGAAGTTTGGGGGGCATGTGCCTAGAATTAAGTGATTATGTTGGGGGCATGAAGACTTATCTCAGACATAGTTTTCCTTTGGTTCAAACTTGTGTAAAAATGAAATCACTCTCAAGCATGGTATTTTCTCCATTTCAAGCTTGTCTAAAAATGAAACCAATCCAAGCATAATGTTTCTCAAGTTCAAGCTTGTGTAAAAATGAAACTATTCCCATTCTATCTTGTTGGGTATGGATCATGATTATCTTCTTTATTTATAGGTATCGTCACATTGGACCCCAGTTCGTAATGTGGTGGCAATGCCGCCTGTAAAATGTATGCTGCAAGGGGGGTCCAGGGGGGTGTGGTTATGATCTTTGGGAGGCCCCCCCCCCTGCAGGGGATCGAGGGCCACACCCCCAAAGCTAAAAATAGATGTAAAATTTCCCTGTAAAATGTTGTAATATCATAGTCAATCTGGTCGTTCAGTAGGTGGATATATGAAAGTAGAAGTTATGTTTAATTTAGGGTTTTTTCCGTAGAAGGCAACCCCTCACTATATATGAGGGAATTGTATTGCAACTATGTAGATTAGTATTCTAAGTGAGAAAGAGAGAGGAGATTGTTTGAGAGCGAAGAGGGAATTACAACGGATCTGATGTAGGTTTTATCTCTTCAATTTGTTGGATAATATAAAAGGAAGGACTGGCTATTTCTCCATGGACGTAGCCCAAATTGGGTGGACCACGTATATCTGTGTCTCTATTGTTTGATGTGTTTTATGTGTTTATACTTCTGCAATATATTTTATGTATTCCATTTCTCTATAATATATAATTTTCTAACAATTGCTATCAGAGCCGAAGGTCTATTTGGCTGATAAACTCGCAGGAGAGAAGGGTTACTGGTTCAAGTGGGAGCAATAGCAAAAGATGGTAGGTTTAGGGTCAAAAACTTTAATGGCCAAAACTACTAGCTATGGAAGATGCAGATGGAAGATTATCTGTATTAGAAAGATTTGTACCTACCATTGAGCAGAAAGAGAAAGAATCCAATGATTATGATAGACATAGAATGGGATATTCTCGACAAAAAGGCACTTGGAACAATATAGCTGTGCCTAGCAGTGTCGGTAGCCTTTAATATTTCAAAGGAAATGACAACAAAAGGTTTAATGCCGACATTGGCCAAATTATATGAAAAAACCTTAGCCTCAAATAAGGTATTTCTTATGAAGCATTTATTTAATATGAAGATGTCAAAATTTGGATCTGTTGCTGATAACTTAAATGAGTTTAATATAGTTACCAGTCAGTTAAGCTCTGTAGGGGTAACTTTTGATGATGAAGTTAGGACTCTCTTATTTCTGTGCTCATTGCTAGAAAGTTGGAATGGTTTAGTTATGGCCATTAGTAACTCTGTCTCTGGATCTAATACTTTAAAGTTTGATGATGTTGTCCATGCAATACTTACCGAGGAAATGCAATGGAAAAGCTTCGGTAAGACATCAGATAATGCTTTGACTGCAGAGACTAGGGGAAGAAAAATGGAAAGAGGAAAGAGCCCATGATATCGCAGTAAGTCAAGGCAAGGTAGATCCAAGTCTAGATCAGGGATAGTGTGCTGGAAATGCAAGAAGAAAGGACACCTGAAGAAAGATTGCAAGTCTCAGAAGGGAAAAGAAGGAGATGCACAATAAGAAAAAAATCATGAAACGAATGGGACAGGTGATGTGTTGCAAGATGCTTTGATTCTTTCATTAGAAAATATTATTGATGCCTGGGTGGTAGATTTAGGGGCCTCATTCCATGCCACACCTGATAGGAAACATTTTCATGATTATGTTCAAGGAGATCTTGGACAGGTTCGATTGGGTGATGATAAACCCTGTAAAATCATTGGAATGGGTACAGTTTTCATAAAATAGCAGAATTGAAATCAATGGTTGTTGAAGGAGATAAGGCATGTTCCAGATCTGAAGAAAAAATTGATTTCAACAGGGAAGTTGGGAGGTGAAGGTTGTGTGACTACTTTTATAGATAAAACCTAGAAGGTCACTAAAGGAGCCCTGGTAATAGCAAAAGGAGAAAAGGTTGGTACTTTGTATTTATGCAATGATATTTCTAATTATGTTAATGTTGTAACCTCTACAGGATAAGATACAATATTGTGGAATCATAGGCTTGGGCACATGAGTGAGAAGGGGATGCAGCTTCTTCACTCAAGAAATTTGTTGCCATGTTTGAAGCATGTTGATTTAAAATTATGTGAAAATTGTGTTTATGGAAAATAGAAGAGAGTCAAATTCCTCACAGTTGGGAAAGAAAAGAAGAGTGAAAATTAGAGCTTGTGCATATAGATGTATGGGGACCTGCTTAGGGATCTTCTCTCGGTGGCTTCCATTATTATGTTACTTTAATTGATGATGCAACTAGAAAATCCCGGATTTATTGTATCTGAAATAAATCTGATGTATTTGATACTTTCAAGAAATGGAAATCTTTGATTGAAAATGAGACACAAAAAAGGTTGAAGTGTCTTAGATTAGACAATGGAGGTGAATATTGCAGCAAAAAGTTTGATAGGTATTGTTAAGAGAATAAAATTCACAGAGAGAAGACAGTTCCAGGAACACCACAAGAAAATGATGTGTCAAAAAGGATGAACACGACAATCATGGAGCGTGCAAGGTGACGAGATTGCATGCACGATTGCCTTTATAATTTTGGGCAGATGCTGCAGATATTGTTGTTTATCTAATAAACAGAGGGTCTTCAATTTATTTGGATGGTGGTATTCCAGAGAAGGCATGGACATGTAAAAGGTAAACTACTCATTCTTAAAGACTTTTGGTTTTGAAGCCTCTGTCCACATTAATAAAGAAAATAGAACAAAGCTTGAGGAAAAATCAAAGAAATGTACCTTTATTGGATATGGTGTTAATGATTTTGGTTATCGCTTTTATGATTATGAAAGACACAAAATCATCAGAATCATAAATGTCATATTCAATGAAAAGGTTTTGCATAAGGATCAGCTGCATGAAAAGAAATAGGAAAAAGAAAATAGAGAATACATAGTGCTTGATGAGATCACAGAAAATGTGATGGTGCCTAAAAATCATAATGATCAACAACCACAACAAAAACAAGCACCTCAAACACTTGAAAGTGGTGTTAGAGGATCTACCAGGATAAGTAGACCCCCTGAACGATACTCTCCTTCATTATATTATGTATTGTTGACTGATTTTGGTGAACTAGAATGTTATGAAGAAGTAGTGCAGGTAGAAACTAGGAAGAAGTGGGAGAAATCCAGGAAAGAAGAGATGGACTCCTTAGCACATATCCAGACTTGGGACTTAGTCAGGTTTCTTGCAGGTAAAACAACATTGCAGAATAAATGGGTTTACAGGTTGAAGGAAAAAGATGGAGGTAGAAAAAGCTATAAAGCTAGACTTGTGGTGAAGGGGTTTGCATAGAAAAAGGGTATAGACTTTGATGAGATATTTTCTCATGTTGTTAAAATGACTTCAATTAGAACTATTTTAAGCCTAGTAGTAGCTAAGGATTTGAATCTTGAGTAGTTAGATGTAAAGAAAACCTTTTCCCATGGGGATTTGGAGGAAGAGATATATATGCAACAGCCACAAGGATATGAGGTAAAAGGGAAGGAAAAACTAGTGTGCAGGTTGAAGAAGAGCTTGTATGGCTTAAAACAGGCTCCAAGGTAGTGGCATCTAAAATTTTACAGGTTTATGTCTGAACAAGGTTATACTTGATGTCATTATGACCATTGTGTTTATCTCAAAAGGAAAAATGATGGCAGCTATATTATGTTGTTATTGTATGTAGATGACATGCTTGTTGCAAGTTCTAACATGCAGGAAATAAATGTTCTCAAAGGAAAATTGGAAAACTCATTCACAATGAAGGATTAGGGTGCTGCAAGACAAATCCTTGGTATGAGAATAACTAGAGATAGGAAGAATAGAAAATTAGGATTCTCTCAGAGTGAGTACATAGAAACGGTGTTGAAAAGATATAATATGCAGAATGCAAAACTAGTTAGTATACCTTTGGATAGTCATTTAAAACTAGAAGTAAGGAAGTGTGTTCCAAGACTCATGAAAAAATGGCTTATATGTCTAGAGTTCCATATGCATCAGAAGTTGGAAGCTCAATGTATGCAATGGTCTGCACAAGGCCAAATATTGCACATGCAGTGGGAGTTGTAAGCAGGTACATGAACAATCCAAGAAAAAGAACATTGGATGGTGGTGAAGTGGATTCTCAGGTATTTGAGAGGTACCAAAAATCAAGCATTATTCTTTGGTGGTTCAAACATTGCTCTACAGGGATATGTTGATGCAAATATGGAGGGTGATAGAGAAAATAGGAGGAGCACCACAGGGTATGTGTTTACTGTAGGTGGAAGAAATGTCAATTGGGTTTTAAAACTGCAAAGTATGTTTCTGTTACAAAGTTACAATGGTTTCTGGATGAATTGGGTAAGAAGCAGGAGTTGGGTAGGTTATACAGTGACAACGAGAGTGCCATACATCTTGCAAATAACTTTGCATTTCATTCCAAGACTAAACATATATAGCTTAAGTACCATTTCATATGGCTAGCATTGGAAGATGGACAGTTGAAGCTAGAAAGGATACACACTAGCTAGAATCCTACAGATATGTTAACAAAAGTTGTAAGCATGGAGAAACTGAGAATTTTCTTAGTTTCAATTGGTCTTCAAGTATGATGAAGAACATGAGAAATAACTAGGTTCAAAGTGGAGTCATTGTCCAACAAATGAAGCAGTGGTGGAGTTGCCATAATCAATCTCCAAGTGGGATATTATTGGGTGTGGAGCATGATTATCTTCTTTATTTAGAGGTATCTCCACATTGGACTCTAGTTCGTAATGTGGCGGGAATACTGCCCGTATAATGTACGCCACAAGGGGGTCCAAGGGGGGGTGACTGCAATCTTTGGGAGCCCCCCCTAGCGAGGGATTGGGGGTAGTGTCCCCAAAGCTAAAAATAGATGTAAAATTGCCTTGTAAAATGTTGTAATTTCGTAGTCAATCTCGGCTGTTCATTAGGTAGAGATCTGACGGTAGAAGTTATGTTTAATTTAGGGTTTTTTTCCCTAGAAGGCAACCCCTCACTATATATGAGGGAATTGTATTGTGTATATGTAGATTGGTATTCTGAGTGAGAAAGAGAGAGGAGATTGTGTAAGAGCAAAGAGAGAATTACAATGGATATGTTGTAGGTTGTATCTCTTTAGTTTGCTGGATAATATAAAAGGAAGGACTAGTTGTTTCTCGATGGACGTATCCCAAATTGGGTGAACCACGTATATCCGTGTCTCTTTTCTTTTATGTGTTTTTTGTGTTTATATTTCTGCAATATATTTCATGTGTTCCATTGCTCTGTAATATATAATTTTCTAACATATCTCTCATGATTTTCATTTTTATCACCCTATTTTTTCTAGATGGGGCTTGGTTTTCTCATTCCATCTGTTATCACTCAGATGGATTTCTTGGTTGTAACAGAGAACTCCCTAAGGTAACATTTTCAAACCAATCTTATAGATTCAAGGCTAGCCCCTTTAATCTATAGAGGGATCTCTTTGACAAATTAATCACTAAATGTTTAGTAACTAGATGCATATCCAAATAGTTGCTAGATATTTAGTACGATGGTACGAAAATAGAGTTTGGTTGAGTAGGGTTGAAGGAATATCAACTATTAGGAAATGGAGTCAAATCTTGGTGTCTATAAAGATTACCAGTGACAGATAAAATTCTCCAGGAAACAAACGCAAGGTAGATGATGTCTATTTGTGAATATTATCATTGTAGTATCAAAGTGGAAAAAGGATTAACAGTCTATCACATTTGAAGCATATAGAAATGGATGAATTTCAAATGTAACTTCAAAGGAAAATTATGAGTATTTAACTTTATGAAATGGAGCATCTAACAAAGGATGAGTTCCACGACATTTACTTTCGGTTTAAATACTTAGAATATTTACACATAAATGAACAACTGAGAAGGGAATCACATACACAGGAGAAAAGAGACAAACTTCAAAACATAATAGTCGTGAATCTCTTGTATGAAAACACTATATGCTTTTTCACTTGATATAATTAATACTAAAAAAAATTACAAAATAGAGCAATAGTTTCTTCTCCAAAACTTGAAAATAAAACCTCCTTTCCTCCTTTATCATGTATTATATAGGAAAAATACATAATTTTTTAGATCCACAAAGTTTGGTAGCATAACTGTAAAATATTTACAACATTTGAGAGTTCAATTTACAAAACATAATTAAAAACCTATCTTTCTAGCTATTCAGATCTATATTTTTCTATTTAAACATAGGTCAAAGCATCTAAATGTTTTTTTACTCATCCTCTTGGGGAAAGGAAGAGTCATAGATGAAGTGTAGGATTCATATATGGAACTGTTCACACCCTTGTAGGATCCATATCTAGAACAATGAGTCGTATTCCTCCTTGGTAGAAAAATTGATACATGGACCTGTAAAATCTGTTGCAACTATGTAATTGTCTTATGTAACTGATTACTTCTTTCAAGGCTCTTTTCTCTTATGTTGACTTGTATTTTATGCCCTTCGTTACCCACAAAACCTTTATGACATATTACCATAGTTTATCGAAAATAAACTGACTGTCAAAAAGATTAAAATGGAGCATATCAAAATGCTCAGGTAAAATTAGGGTTTTTCCAACAGAATTAGGGTTTTGTATATTTATCTGCCAATGAGGTAAATTGATCACTTTTCCATATATTTTGTAGTCTAGGAAATGATTTTTAATTTGTCTTGGCTCTTATTTATCCTTTTTCTACCTTCTTTTATGGTTTTGCTGGCTTTTAGGGTTTCTTTCCCTTTTCTACCTACATACTATGTTTTCCTCTTTTTGTTGGCCTTCCTTTTGCTCTTTGAAACCTTCATAATTTATTCTTCTTTATCAATAATCACCACCTCCTTAATCTCAGGGTTGATATTTCCTTTCAAACTCTGTCTTAGTTTATTTGTAGGATGAGTATGTAATTTTTTACAGTAAACCCTTGGTTATGCTTCTAGTGCTTCCTCTCCTCTTTCCATGCTTTGTTTCACTTTTTCAGTTTTTGTTTTTTCTATTTTTCATCCTCTTCTTCTAACATTTTCTTCTGATGTCTTAATTTTCTCTTCTCATAGACCTGAAACTCTAATTCTTTTGCAGGGTTTTCAATATGTTCCTCAACAGGGATATGACTAGGCTCTCCCTCTATTTCCTGAGCTAGGGTTTTGACAAAAAAAAATATTTTTACATGTCCTTTGCCTTCTCGGTGCAAGGTTTCTCATATTTCATTGTCTCAAATGTTCCATCTTCTTGTGAAACTCATGAGTATATAATATCTTTATCAATCCATGATGACAATTGTCATGAGTTGAAAGTTGAGGTCTAGTTCTAGATTTGGTAGACATTTCCAACAGAGTTTGATGAAGAAAATAGGGAAAATTCATTCTACTGAAACCTGCTAGATGACAAAAAAACTTCATGTGATACAGATAAACTTTAGAGTACCTAAATTCACAAGTGCAGAGGAGATGCAAAGTCCTACGTTCCAATCTTCATTTGACAATCCTCCTTCAAGAAGAAATTTAGGTCCATGTTCTATAGTCCCTTCTTTTTAAACCATATTTCTCCCTCAGTAGGAAAACTCGTGGCCTCTACAATAGATTCCTCAATGACTAGAAACTATAGGGTTCGTATTTGGGTTATGCTACCATCAGAAGCATTTATAAAGTCATGAGACCAACTCAAGTTATGTCCAACCTAAATTTCAGAACAATGACAACATTTCTAGATAAACCTCAAAATACATTCCATGCAACTCAAAAAATTTCACATGGCCTTATCTTCCCATCTTGCAAATGCTTTTGACACTACAAATCCTTCCACAACCTTGAATCTCTAGAAATGAATGTCTGTATTTAAGCTTCTGTGATCCATAACGAATTAAACAAAGTCTTTCGGTAGAAATCACATGAGAGAATTATTTGGTTGACGCGTTTCGAACCAACAAATGTGGTTCATCATGAGGAATAGATGAAGAGGCAGACCATGGCAAAGGCTTAAATAGAGAGCAATGTAGAGACATAATTTCAAGTAATAGCTATATTTGAACAATAATGTTTAAATTATAATATTAATTTATTAATATATTAAAAACAAATATTATTAAGTAACGCCTATATTAAACGGCTAGTTTTTGAAAAAAATATTTAAATAATGATAGTATTTCATTAATCTATTAAAAATATTAATAGGTAACAGCTATATTAAATGGATAGTTTTTGAAAAATAATATTTAAATTAATTTATTAAAACCAAATATTACAAGTTCTTGAGAAATAATATTTAAATAATGATATTAGTTTATTAATTTATTAAAATATGAATATGTAACGACTGTATTAAACATCTAGTTTTTGAAAAAAAATATATTTAAATAATGATATTAGTTTATCAATTTATTAAAATATTAATATGTAATGGCTATATTAAACAACCAGTTTTTCAAAAATAATATTTAAATTCATTTATTAAAACCAAATATTACTAGTTTTTGAAAAAAAAAATAAACTATGATACTGGTTTATTAATTTATTAAAAACAAATATTAATAAGTAATCGCTATATTAAACAACTATTTTTTAAAATAAATAAATAGTCAAAGTCAAACTTTAAAGGAGAGGAGTCAAAATTATAAAAACTAGTGAAGGCCCTAATCGAGACAAAATCATGTGATAAATAAAATAACTAATGGAAATAAAATAAAATAAAACAAAAATATACACACATATATATATATATATATATATATATATATATATATATATATATATATCTCTGAAGAAAAAAGAATCAATAAATAAAACAGGGTCAACAATAAAATGTGGGGCTCGGACCCATTAAACAAATAACAAAAATACTAAAAGGAGTTAAGAAGAAGAAGGATGATAAAATACATAAAAAACATGAAGGATTAAGAAAATAAGCTCTAATGTAGAATAAATCAACAACAAATACTATAAAAAGGATGCCAATACCTACATAGATTTAAAAAAAAAAAAAAAAAAAAAATGCCTAAAAAACAAGGACAAGACAGGGACCCAACTTCTACTAATATTCCAACCATCATCTCTATTCAAATTATTGGGTCTTTTTTTAATTTCTTGGGCCTCCTTCAATTTACGATGATGGAAATGACTAACCTTAGCAACGCCTTGGGCCTCCTTAATGTAGATGTGATGCTTAGATTTATCTGCATGCTCCGCCAAAGCAGAGGAGTGGGTCTTACCATGCTTGATGTCAGCAGCATGCTCACAGATCCTTTGATTAATCAAGCGACCAGTGTCACCAATGTAGGGAGTCCCACAAGAGCATGGGATAGTGTAAACACCCTTCATATTCTTGGGGTCCACTGGGTCTTTAACAGATCTAAGGGAGCTCCAGATGGTATTTGTTGTTGATTTATTCTTCATTAGAGTTTTTTTATTGATCCTTCGTGTTTTTTTATGTATTTTATCATCCTTTTCGTTCTTAACTCCTTTTAGTATTTTTGTTATTTATTTAATGGACCTGAGCACCACATTTTATTGTTGACCCCGTTTTATTCATTGATATTTTTTCTTTGGATATATATATATATATATATATATATATATATATATATATATATATATATATATATATATATATATATATATGTTGACTTGTGTATATTTTTGTTTTATCTTATTTATTTTTCCATTAATTATTTTTAATTTATTTTATTTTATTTGCATTAGTTATTTTATTTATCAAATGATCTTGTCTCAATTACGGTCTTCACTCGTTTTTATAATTTTTGACTCCCCTCCTTTAAAGTTTGACTTTGACTATTTATTTATTTATTTTATTTTAAAAACTAGCTGTTTAATATAGTGGTTACTTATTAATATTTGTCTTTAATAAATTAATAAACTAATATCATAGTTTAAATATTATTTTTCAAAAACTAGTAATATTTGGTTTTAATAAATTAATTTAAATATTATTTTTGAAAAACTAGTTGTTTAATATAGCCATTACATATTAATATTTTAATAAATTAATAAATTAATATCATTATTTAAATATTATTTTTCAAGAACTAGTAATATTTGGTTTTAATAAATTAATTTAAATATTATTTTTCAAAAACTAGTCATTTAATATAGCCATCACCTATTAATATTTTTAATATATTAATGAAATAATATCATTATTTAAATATTTTTTTCAAAAACTCGTCGTTTAAATAGCCATTACTTAATAATATTTGTTTTTAACATATTAATAAATTAATATTATAATTTAAACATTATTATTCAAATATAGCCGTTACTTGAAATTATGTTTCTACATTGCTCTCTATTTAAGCCTTTGCCATGGTCTGCCTCTTCATCTAGTCCTGATGATGAACCACACATGTTGGTTCGAAACTCGTCGGCCAAAAAATTCTCTCATGTGATTTCTACAGAAAGACTTTGTTTAAGAAATTAATGTGTTGATTCGCAATTGCTCATGCAATTTACTAAATCACAAGACTCGAAGCTACTCTACTAATATACGGAAGTTAATTCACCATCCATCTAGAACACAAATCATAGACATGCAAAAGGAAGCACCACACATGCATAGAGATTTATCTAGGGGAAAGCAATTGCTCAAAACCTCTTCCCGTGTGTATTGCATTAATCAGAGAATAGAGATGAAATGCATATGCTTGCTCAAGCCTGAGCACACCTTGCAAGTGTATAGTCTATCACTCTACCTAACTCATTAACTCTGTCCAATGCTTTGCCAATTTTCAAGCCCTCCAAGCTCCTACTTCCTTGAATTATTCGTCAAGGAAATTAGCCCCTATTATTTAGGAATTTCCCACTATTGGATTGCGCAATTTCTCTATGTCCTTCCTCTGACTGCATGCACCACATGTACACATTATAATATGCTACAATTGATAGTACACTTTGAATCTCCATATCAACTGGGTAACTTGAATTCTCTGCATGCAATAATTATTTTGGGTTGATTAATCATTTAACTAGTTGATCACTGAGTGTGGTTGAAGTTCCACTCCCACAACTTGACCTCCACTAGTTCTTCCAACAGTTAGAACTAGTTAATCTGAAAATAACTCAAATTAACTGAAATATATCTCTATAAATTAGCAATCAATCATACTAAACTAAACCAAAATCAATTCATCAACATATTAGAGAATAATAAAAAATTTACCTTCTACCAAAATATGATAGAGGTTTGCACCTGCTTCACTTTTGGTGAAGCCAAAACCAGTGGGATAACTAATGATCCTAGTGTAAGCATGGGGTGCATGATTGAGACCATACAACGCTCACTCTAGTCTGCGTCTACACACATGAGACTCTCGATCAAAAGTCTCAATGCATTCTTGGTGCTCGATATACACCTCCTCCTCAATAAATCCATTGAGGAATGTTGTTTTCACATCCATCTAGTGGATCTTCCACCCCATCTATGCAGCCAAATCAAGGATTGATATAATGGATGCGTACCTTGATACAAGAGGAAACGTTTCCTCATAGTAAATCCACTCCACTTGAGAGTACCCCTTGGTAAAATATCTGGCCTTGTACTTTTCTATGTTATTGTTTACTACATGCTTCACCTTGAAAATCCATCTTGAACCCATAACTAATATTTTTCTGTTCTTGGGACCACTTCCTAAACACTGTTGTTTACAATGGATTTGTACTCCTCCACCATTGCATCAACCCATACAAGTTTATGTATTTATTCCTTAAAAAAGGATGGATAAGTCTCTACTAGCTCAATCATTAGAGCCATGTAGCCAGTGTACCAATTTGGCGACCATCTCTACCTGTGCTGATTTCAAGGAGAACCCATATTCTACCTCGCATCGTACACAAGTCTCTTAGCCTCCCTAGTTATATTCTTGCCTTCTCTGGATGGTTCTGCTTGAGTGATTATCTCCACTCTCTTCTCCTCAACTTCTGGCTACTCCAAAACATCCTGAGGCTCCTCATTTGGAGCTAAAATCTCCTCCTCCAGTGGGATCTGAAGCTCCCTCTCAAGAGAGCATCACATGGATTTCTCTTCATCAAATTTTACATCCCTTCACACAACTTTCATTCTGAGGGATGGAAAGTACACACTGTAGTTGTGGGGAGTTTCTCTGTAACCCACAAATAACCCCAACTTTGTTATCACCTCTAACTTCTTCCTTGATTCTATGAAGACATTAAAGTAAACAAAGGCTCCAAAAATCCTAAAGTGCGGCACATCCGACTTTCTCCCTGAGAAATCCTCCTTATGTGTAATCATGCCAAGAATCTGATGAGGAATATTGTTCTACAAATAGACCATTGCATTGCATGCTTTAGCCCACAAGTGCATAGGTAGGCTTTAGTCATGCAACATCACCCTCGTTTCTCCCACAATGTTATGGTTCTTCCTCTCAACCACCCCATTTTGTTGTGGGTTTTGGGGTGTTGTCAACTCTCGTTGAATTCCTTATTTTTCATAGAAAAAATTAAACTCATTTGACATGTACTCACCTCCATTACTTGTCCCAAGAGCCTTCACCTTCTTTCTCGACCAGTGACTTGAATTCTACGAACTTGGAGAAATCATCATCCTTCTTCCCTATGAAGAAGATCTAGCACTTTCATGAGAAGTCATCAATAAAAATGACAAAATATTTATGTCTGACAATGGAAGCTATCAAGAAAGGTCCAAAAACATCACAATGGATCCTTTCAAGGACTACATGTTCTTTGTTGTCCTGATCATGAAATGTGGCTTTTTTGTACTTCCCCAAGGTACACCATTTGCATGTATGCTGCTACTCTAGTTCTCCTTTGGGGAGGCTTGTAGTTATCTATTGTGTGATCATAAAAGTTCCATGATGCAAATGGACAAGTCTTATATGTCAAATTTCATCGACATCTCATCCCTGCACATTCTCCACGATTGTGCTCAATGCAACACAATCCTCTACATCTAGCTTGTATAGGTTCTTCAAATGAACCCCAATCTGGTTCACATGTTCCATGGCTATGTGTCTCATTAGAGGAAATTTCAGCCTAAAAGTGCCCATGAAATTTTCACATAATTTCCATGTCATAATATGTAAAAAGCAATCAAAATTATTTAAATTTAAAAAGAGGTACATGTCCTAAATAATTTTAAATTATTTAATTTGGGTATTTGTGAAATATTTTATTATTAATTTGGTTTTCGGTGAAATATTTTATTATTAATTTGGGTATTACTGAAATATTTTATTAATATTATTTACCTACCTTATCGATATGAATTAGAATATTAAAAAAGTTATTAATGCAATGTAAGTCTTCATATTAGTCAAAAACACGAAAAACATTGTTAAATATAAAATATAAATATAATCAGTTATATTTAAATATAAAATAATTAAATAATTAAAAATAAAATATAATTATAGTTAAATATAAAATAGTTAAATAGTTAAAAGTAAAATATAGTTATAGGTAAATATAAAACATATTCTAGAAATGACAAATTACCACATTCTGGCCAAAAATACAAAATAGTTAAATAATAGATATAAAATAGTTAAATATATAATAGTTAAATAAAATATTCCAAAAAGGACAAATTATTGGATTTTGACCAATTTTTTTTAAAATATATGGTTAAATATAAAATAATTAAATATAATTAAAGTAGTCATCTACGGAGGTGGAGGAATTGCTCGGACGACCAAAAGTGGTCAGAATCAGGGCAAAAACAATTCAAACAATCATGCAGTATCAATGTTTGAATCATGTTTTTGATGGTGGAAATGGATTCAGCGCTATCAAAAACCTCTAGGGCACCCCAAGTATTGAAGATTAACAACTATGACTAGGATATAGAAAAGTTCTTGTTGGATTTTATCAAAATATGACTGAAATTTCCATGATTTTCAGGGAAAAAAAACAGTCTGGTTAGACTACGGTGATAAAATGGTTAAATAGTTAAAAAATAGTTAAATATTTAAAAACATATTCTAGAAAGGACAAATTACCAGATTCAGACCAGAATATATATTCTGGACAAAATTGTGGCTTTCGTAGACAATGTTGTTAAAAAAAAACCAAAAAAATTAGTTAAATATAAAAAGTATAGAGATAGTTAAATATAAAATATAGATATAGACACTTAAATTTAAACATCAAATATATATACATAGTTATTTTAATAAAATTGTCATATATTGAGGGATTTCGATAAAAGTAAAAAATTAGAAATAATATATTAATATATTTTATTAAATATGTGCAAATAAATATTGTGGAACATAGATAAAAGTAAAGTAATATTAAAAAATTGCCTACATGGCATTTTCTTATTAATTTCTTGTTTTTTCCGTAGGAAGCCATTTTTAGGCTGAAATTTCCTCTAATGCAATAGTTCCTTTCCTTTGCTGAAGATCACATCATAACCACAGTCTTCCAAAACTACAACAGAGACAATATTCTTATTTAGACCCGAAACAAACATCACATCCTTGAGTCTAAGAGGGGAGCTCGACTCCCTCTGAAACTGTACCAATCTCGGTCGCACTGTACCTTCCATCATCTCCCATCTCAATGTGCATCTAGAGATATTTATCCTCCAAATCACTAAAATAATCTTTATTCCCTATCATATGGAATGAGGCACCATTGTCCAGGTACCATATGCTTCCCATCACTGTGTTGGCCATGCATGTAATGAGAGAAAAATCAAGATCAAACTGTGAAGCTAAAAATTTACCTGCTGCTCCTCCTAACTCATTCTTGTGTGTCTTATTATGTGGGCACTTCCTGTCATAGTGATTGAGTTCACAACAGTGAAAACAATTGATTTTGGACAAGTCTTTCTTCTAGCCCCCTTAACTAGACTCTAGTTTGGATTGGGAGTTATTCCCTTCCCCCTTCTTTTGCTTTCCATCCAAGGCATAGTTCTTTTCATCCTTTCCTTGGATGAGGTCTCGTCTCTAGCATCCCACCTTCTTTCCTCTTGTACCATGTCATACCATAATCGCTCCCAAGCTAGTAGTTTCACCCTCCCATTCACTGAATCTTCATAGCTATGCCAACTCTTGGGAAGGCCCAGAAGGGCTAGAGCTACGAAGACTTCTTCAAGGACATTGAAACTGACCTCGCCAAGTTCATCATGAAACTGTGTAAACTTTCTTAAATACTGGGGAATTTTTTCATTTTTCTACATCTTAATACTTCGAAGTTTGTCCTTAAGTGCCATCTTCCTATGATCACTACTATTCTCGAACAATTCTATCAGTTCTTTCCACATCAAGAATGAAGTTCCTTTTCCATGGAGATTCTAGACAATATGATCCCATACTCCCTCTAATATGATTCTCCTCACCTTGGCCACATATTTCTTCCACTAAGAAATGTTTTAGGAATCATCTTAAGGTTTTGCAACATCTATCTTGATGTATTCTAGAAAACCATTATCATCCAATACTGCCTCCATGAGGTCCTTCCATGAAACAAGATTTGAGGTTCCTTCCAAGGAATACTCTAGCCTTAGTGCATTGAAAGCCATCTTCTTAGTTTTGAAGAAATCCTACTACAATTATCGTCAAATTTGAACCTCTTGCAATGAAAACCTTGAAATCTCTATTGTACAGTGAATCCTACTTTAATACCATGTATAAATTAATGTGTAGATTTTAAAGTTCTTATGTAATTTACTAAATCACAAGACTCAAAGCTAATCTACTGATCTGAGGAAGTTAATTCACCATACATAACACAAATCATAGACATGCAAAAGAAAACATCAAACATGCACAAATATTTATCTAGGGGAAAGCACCTGCTCAAAACCTATTCCTATATGTATTGCATTAATCAAATAACAGAGATGAAATACATATGCTTTCTCAAGATTAAGCATACCCTACAATTTTATAGTCTATCCCACTATCTCACCGGCCAACGTTTTCCAAAAATTAGCTAATTTTCAATCCCTCCATGTTCCTATTTCCTTTAGTTGTTCCTTGAGTAAATCATCCCCTATTATTTAGGAACTTCCCACTATTGAATTATGCAATTCGTCTAGGTCCTTCCTCTAATTGCATGCACCACATATACACATCAAAATATGCTACAACTAATAGTACACTCCCTTGGAATCTTCATTTCACCTTGGTAACTCAAGTTATCTTCATGAAACAATTATTTTGGGTTGATTGATTAGTTAATTGGTTGATCACTGAGTGTGGTTGAAGTCCCACTTCCACAACTTGACCTCCACTACTTCTTCTAATAGTTAGAACTAGTTTAACTGACAATAACTCAAATTAACTAAAACAGATTGCTACAAATTATAAATAAATCATATTGAACTAAAATTAGACTTCCCCAACTAGAATTAACTAAGTTAACTGAGTGACAAGTTCCATGTCACCTCAGTTAACTACCTCCAATATTTATGTTGAAATAGAAATTCCAATTTTCTCTAGTTAGACCAAGGAAAAGTCAAACTGGGATTTTCTTGTTTCATTTTCAGTAGAATCCACCTATTTGGATGCTATAAACCCTTCCAAAACCTTGTTTCACACTGAAAATGATTTTTTGGGTTTGCTGGAAATTACCGTTTAGGGAAAACTGAGTGTTTTTAGGGTTTGTTTACACTTCATTATCAAGCTTCAAAATGATGCTAGATGTGACATCAAGGATAAAAATGGATAGGAATTTGTGAAAAAACACTTAGGAATTTGAAATAATATGGCGAGTAGCTTGAAAACCTAAGTTTTAATTTTTTTGGTGAGTGCTGCGAAAATATTGCGTAGCGCAATGCTACGAAAATATTTTGTAGCGTCAGCGATAGGCTTGCAATATGTTGATTTTGTTGCAAAAAACGTAGGGAAATATTAGTTTTAGGTGAAATTACTTGTTTTTTCATGTCCCTAGGCATATATAGAAATTTATAGAAAACTTTTTGATATGCCCTTGCACCCCTTGCACAATTAACTGAAAATCGTAACATGTGAACGTTTTGGAAAGTACAAACTTGTTGCTAATAGTTGGCTCCAATGGGGATATTGTCTACCCTAGATACAATAAAGAACATGTACACCCCGTGCTTGATCCATTGGGTTGGAAAGCTTAGAAAATATACTATGAAGAAACTTGAAATTTTCAAACTGTTTTATTTTGAAAAATAAACACTATGGATTGCTTAACTAAAAAAATGAAACTGAAATTTCTTTAAAGTATGAAAACCAATAATGATGATTTTATGGCCTTGACCTCAGGCTTTAAATCCTTAAAACTTGTTGTCCAATCCTACAAATTTCTCTGAACATGGATATGTACAATGAATTGTGAAAATTGATATTGCTCAAAACAAGAAATGTTTTAGGAAGCATCCATTTAATGGACCTCCACTCAATAGAAGTCCATTTAGATCTTCTAAAATGACAAAATTTTTACCTTTGAAAGAAAAAATTCTATAAGGTCCCTTCCATAAGTGGTCTAACTTTCCATGCTTCCCATTTTCCTCAAATCTAGCATCCCACTTCAAGACTAAATCTTGAATCTTAAAATCATCGTCCTTGACCTTCTTATCATGGATTTGCTTGGTTTTGTCCTAGAAAATCTGAGACTAATTATATACTTTTTCTCTTATCTTATGTACTTAAATAAGCTTATCAGTCCTTCTTTGAAAATCATCAAGCTCTCCTTCATGTTCTTGCAATAATCTCATCACAGGTATACTCAAACAAACTGGGAAAAGTAGTTTTGTGCCATAGACTAACTGAAATGGTGATACACCAATGGAATTTTTGATGTTGATCCTATCTTCCTAGAGTGCAAACTTCAACTTGGCATGCTAAGCCTTTTTGTTTTCTTCTAATAGTTTCTTAATGATTATAACTAAACTTTTGTTAAATGATTTAGCTAGTACACTACCTTGGGGGTAATAGTTTGTTGAATATACTAAGGTAACATGATAATTCTCACAGAATTTGACCATTTTATGAGATTTAAAATACTGAGCATTATCTGTTATGATCTTTCTAGGGAAACCAAATCTTGAAAATATACTCTCTAAAAACTGAATCACCACATTATCAGTAGTTTGTCTTGTTGGTATAGCTTTAATCCATTTATTGAAGTAACATTTAGCAATTAATATCCATTTATGTTGTCCTGAAGAATGTGGATGAATTTATCCAATAAATTCCAACCCCCATTGTTGAAAAGGAGTTTCTACTAAGATTGGCTTCAGAGGTAATGACAACAATTTTGTTTTTCCTTAAAAAATTTGACACTTGAAATAGGTTACTACTTCTCTATGTACGTCTGCAAAAATATTTGGCCAATAGTAGCCTGCTCTAAGGATTTTATTTATTGTGGCTTTCCAGTAGTGATTCCCTCTACACACTCAGTGACAAATTTCTTCTAATACCTTTTCTGCTTATGCTTCAATGAGACAATTCAAAAGGATCCCTGCTAGATCTTTCCAAAACAAGTAACCATCAATACAATAGAACTTGGCACTTTTCAGCTTCAATGATTGTGCTCTAGTTTTATTCATCCCTGGTGGGGCTTCCAAATTTTGCAAAACATATATTATGTCATTGTACCAGGGGGAAGTTCTAAGTTCATCAGATACTTTAAGAACCAACCTTTCTTCTGAATCATTGGAAAATATTGAGAAAAAAATTATTCCCAAAGTGTCACAATGGTTTCTGTCATCAATTTTGCTAGACCTTGACCTTTGATTAACTTTTTTGGTTTAATCTCTAGGACATACTCCAATAATATTGTTGTCAACTACCTCTTCGACCATCGTTGTTATGTTAAATGAGGATGTCCTTTAAAACATCATTGGGAACAAATGTTATTACATGAGAGTGCAAAACTTATACCCTGAAATCATTCAGTGATTTTATCGATGAAAAGGCTATTTTTTCCATAATGTTGTATTTTAACTCTGCATATCTTAAAGTTCCACTAAAAAATGAAATGGTTTGCTCTTGATTGTCCTTATTTTTCTCCAACAATATGCCTCAAATAGTGTTTTCTGGAGAAAATTAAAAGACTAGGAATTCTTTTGAGAAATCCGGGCTGACAAGAATACGGGATTTAGTTATTTCTGATTTTATTTCTTCAAAATATTTCTTGGATAAAAGTGTCCACTTAACTTCACTATTCTTCTTTAACATGTTGTTAATTACCCTTAATATTTCAACAAAGTTTGGAATAAATCTCTGCAGAAAATTTACTCTACTGAAAAATGATTGGACCTCCTTTTTACTTATGGGTAAATCAAGTTCTTGTGTTGCTTCAACTCTCTCTAGATCAATTTGGATGCCATCATTAGATACTATATGACTCAATATCTTACCCTCTTTCATAAAGAAATGTTATTTTTTGGGGTTTAGTGAAATATCAAATTTTCTACATTTCAAAAATACCTTCATGAGATGTTTTAAGTGCTCTCAATCAGATACTAAATATATTGTGATATTCTCCAGATAGAATACCACAAACTTACCGTTTTCCCGTGCAAAGGCTATTCCCATTACCCTTTGATATGTAGATCTCCTTCGTTCATTAATCCAAAAGGCATTTTGGAGTACATGAGCATTCCCCAAGGCGTAGTGAAGGTTGTATTTTCTTGGTCTTACGGATGCACCAATATCTTATTGTACCCTGAGAAATCATCTAACATTAAAATCCTCTCTCAACCAACAACACTTTGAAAAATATGCTCCATCTTAGGCAGTGAGTAATTATCCTTTAATGAAACTTTCTTTAGATTTATGAATTCCACACAGTCGAATATCCCCATTATTTTTCCTCACTAGTACAAGATTAGCAACCCATTTTGAAAATCTCAGAGAATTTATAATCTTAGCATCCAACAACTTTTTCACCTCTTTGTCTATTAGTGGTAGCAACTTTGGATTTATTCTACTTAGATTTTTCTTGAAAGGATTTTCATTTTCCTTTTAGGGTATAGTATGTTGAATTATACATCTGTCATAGACCCTTAAATATTCATATCCATACAAAGACATCAGAAAATACTTTTAATAGAGAAACATATTTCTCCCTCTTCTCCCCATTTAAAGAATTAGAAATTTTGATAACTTTTGGCTCTTCTTTAGTGCCTAAATTACATTCCTGTAATTCATTACCGCTAGACTTCATCTTTGGTTTAACAAACACATCATTGTTGTCAAATACCTTTTCCAAAGGAACTAACCCACTAGGAAATAAATTATTGCTTAGATAAATTATTTTTTGGTCACCTATAACATTTAAAAAATCATTTGTATCAGCCTGGTTATCTAAATCTTTGTCTTCATCAATAGGACTATTGGAAAACTCATCTGTCATTTCCAAAAATCTCTTTATTTGCTAATCATATTCAAATAACTTACAATGTTTAATGTTGTTTGGAATGGAAGGTCTATATCTCATTTCTATCTGATATTTCTTATTTGGATAAATAGGAATTTTGAACATACTTGTTGTACTGGCTAGTGAATCAATAATACAATTTTCTTGTCTAGAAACTACTGAAATTTTGGGTTCAACAAAGAAATTATCAAATAAGTCCTAAACTTCATTTATGTAAGCTCTCATCCTTGGGTTCTTTGTCTGATATATCCCTTTAACTTGATTTATAATTAGCTCTGAGTCCCCAAAAATGTGGATCCTTTTAGCTCTTTTCTCCTTGAGTATGTTCAAACCGATGATTAAAGCCTCATATTCAACTACGTTATTAGAGCATTCAAAATATAACTTGAAAGAATACACTTGAATACCTCCACCTCGTGTAATGATCCATATACCAAATCTTGATCCCTCTTTGAAAACAAACCCATCAAAACACATGCTCCATGTCTCATCTATGTTAGCTACTTGCTCATTTTCTATTTGAACTTGATCTTCCACTTGTTGTTGATTTTCTTCCTCCAAATTCAAGTCGTTATATAAAATTATTTACCCCAAATGAGTATCTACAACATGAACAGGATACTTTTCTGGTTCTTCCTTACTACTTACCACATATTTCATTTGAACTTCTATATAGAGTCTCCTTGTTTCTACAAAAATAGGGATGGAGGCATAGGAAATGTCTATTTGCAAAACACCACCCACTTTGGTTTCCTAGGAACAAGAAAGTTACATTATGAACCTTGGTGGCATATATGCCACCACAACATCCATCACAATAATCTTTTCTAGAATTTGAGTTAAGTTCATAACCAGATCTTTGATCATCCCTAAACACTACACCTTTCTTGAATCAAATGAAAACAAATCTTTATAGGGTCTAGTGATATATAGCCCTAAATTATCCATAACAATTTTCCGCATAAAATTATGTGAAGCCCCTGAATCAGGAATTTCATTATGAAAAACCATATCATGAATGTTAAATCTGACATAAAAGGGAGGCACATCTTCATTTATCTCCCTAACATGAGGACAAAATAAGAATGTAAGTGAATCACCTTGGATATTCAAAGAATCCTGAATATTAATATTTAATGTTTGATCAACTGGTGAGTCATTTATCATCTTGATAATATGTTCTTTATATTTCATATTCTTCAACAATTCAAAAAAATGAATTGATATTTTAACCTTTTGATCAAGGAGGATCCATTGATTCAAATTGCACAGGTGTTCAAGTGTCATTAAAAGTATTCAGTGTCGTCGTCGCTTTAGTTTAGCTGTGATAGTGTTGGTTATGGATCAGGTTGTTCAGGTAATGTTCATAGTGTTCATGGTGTTCAGTTGATATGGGTTGTACCTAGTTGTCAACATGAGTTCATTGACAGTTCCCCAGGACTTGGATGCCGACATGTGTTTTGTCGTTCGTCTTTGCATGTTTGATATGCCATCAAGGTTGTCATCGCAAAGGTATCCGATGTCGACGATATGTATATGGTTATGTCACATTATCAAAAAGTTTGTCATTAGGTGAAAAATGTCGCTAAAGTCTCTCAGTGAAGAATTATTGTAAATGGGTGATCAAATTGCTAAAACCCTAATCCTACATCTGTCCTAAATACATAAAACCTATGTATAAAACCTATGCTAAACACCATTACCTAAGCTCTAAACCCATTTTTATAAACCTCACAATGTATAACCCTAAGTCTTATAGTCCTTGACCTATGTAATACATTATAACATTGCAAATGAATACATATCAGTCCCTAACCGCAGGTTATAAACCGCGTCGGAACCGTGATATGTGAACGAATGGAAATATCAGTTAATAGATGAAGAAATAGTGATTCAAGTAAATCAACAATTACTTTTTCAAAGACAAACTAAGTTGCAGCATTCTTTACATCACAACTAGATGAGTTCTGTGCAGCAAGTTCACTTAGTAATCAATCAACAGGAAAGTAAATCAAGTCAAGTAATTGATATAAACTCAAATCAAACTTGGATTTAATTGTTACAAATTAGTGTTACATTTCTTTGGTATTGCATCATCATTTCATGTTTTAAAAAGTAATGAAGCCTCTTTTCAAATGGAGAGGAAGTTTATAAGTTTTCATGACAAAGAATTTTCGAAAGCAGTTTGGTTGACCGGGCAGAGGGGAGATAGCCCATGTGACTGTCGTTACAACCATTGTTAGGGCTCCAGCAGTTCCGACAACTACCCATTAACTGTGTGGTTCCGATTTGTGGTTACCGGTGAACCCTGACCTCGTTCACATGTTACAACCACTGTGGTTCCGATGCAGTCAGACTCTGCAGTTTCCAAACCCGTCAGTCTCCTTTGCCCACTCACATGGATTCTCCACTGCGGTGAAGGCCCAACGGCTTATAATTGCAACTTCGACCCTTATGGTTAACCAATGTTGGTCACATCACCATGGTTTTGCACACAGGTAATTCTAACCTCTATCATCAGATAGCCCTCTGAACTAGCTTTCCAATGCTTCTCACGGTTTCCAAAACTAACCCTAGATGCTCCTAAAACTCTAAAAATAAAATTGCCTATGTCCTCTAGAACCTGCATACAAAAGTTGAAAACCAATAATGGTTAATCAATTCTACATCAGTTTTTAGTATTTGGTCATTTCAGATCACCTTTCCTATCTCATTTTCCAAACTAAAAGAAGAATGAAATTTTTCTAAATATTTGGCATTTCCTTCTTTTCTGTTTTCATCACCCTTACTAAGTTTATCCTTCTTTGATTCCATTGTTTTCTTAGGTTCATTTTTTTTCTTGGGCTCAGTTAGTTTATTCTCAATTGCATCTTTCACTAGAGGAGGTTTAGCAACAACTACATTTCTTCCTCTCAGGTTATATTGTCTTCTGAAATCAACAACATAGTTATTATACCCTTGTTGATATATATTTGTTTCAAAAATCAATTGAATATTATCCCTTTCTTATGAAAATTCAACAGACCTATCATGCTCCCATTTAGTAAGAAAAGCTAGAGTTTATTCATCATCAAAGTAGTTAATATATTGTTGTTCAGTCTCTTCATTATCTTCCTCATCAACAAAATTTTCAAGAAATGGAGGTCTGCATGTTTGTTGTTCATCTAGATTCTT
The DNA here is from genome assembly GCA_031772625.1 of Pinus tabuliformis. Classification (NCBI taxonomy): domain Eukaryota; kingdom Viridiplantae; phylum Streptophyta; class Pinopsida; order Pinales; family Pinaceae; genus Pinus; species Pinus tabuliformis. The sequence continues at coordinate 754,064,724 of CM062812.1, forward strand.
CTAGAGAGCCCAAGGTCCAAGTGGCCTTCTAAAATTGGAGTTTCTAACTTGAGATTGAGGATCACCACTAGGAGGGGTTAACTTGTTAACCAATTTCTCTATTGTCTTTAACAAAACATCAAGTTTGGTGTTTGTTGAAGAATATGGTTCATCCTTAAATGATACTCTTCTCTTTGTCGTCATATTTTCCCTACAATAAATTTTCTTCAACTCCTAAAGCATTGTTTTTCATATCTTCCAATGTAGTGGGATTTCTTTATCTGAGTTGATAATATATCTAATCATCAAAACCATTAGGATAGTGAAGCAAGGATAAACTAGGGGGGATTAATATTAGCATGGATTGTAAGCCCCATCGAACCTAGCTGAAAATTTTTAAACTGTTTCCCCTAGGTTTCTCTTCAAATTGTCATATTCGGCCAAGATTTGCAAATGGTTTTTATTCACCTCCCATCTAGCAACGAACATATTTTAAAACTATTGAAAATTCACAATGCTTCCTATTGGTAGTCCTCTAAACCATTTCTTGACCTCCCCTGAGAGACTTTGTGCAAAAAGTCTTAATTTAACATCTTCATGATCTACCTCCTCCAAATCTATGAAGTCATTCAATTTATCTACATGTTTTTGAGTTGTAAGGCGTCTTGTACCATCAAACTAAAGTAAAAACTAACCATAATTTAGAGAAAGATCATGTAGTGGGGCTTAGAGATTGAGAGGGTCATATCTAGTAGCCATAGTTGTGTGCGGTGACATTGAACCAACACTAGGAGTTTGAAGTGTAGATGACAAAGGAAGTGAAATTATTGTTTTAATAAATGATGAAATACATATAGTGGATCCAACATAAATAGTTGGAACAAAATAATATGGAATTAAGAATGGAAATGAAATAGCTAGAGCTGGAAATGGTGGGACATAATACTGAAATGTTGGAGACTTTTAAAGAACTACTTAAATTTGATGAACCAAATTCTCTAATTTCTAAAACTGTAACCAAATACATGTGTCTTCCTCTCAAACATTTAATCTTTGAATAATAGTACTAGGAATATAAGGTTTAAAATTGCTTTCTAACAAACTAGACTCTTATTTTGACCTGAAAAAACTATGTTCAAATTTTAGATCAAATTGAATATATTCAACAAAATTTCTCTATTTAGCTAGAGGCAAAGACTTTTCTAAAATAATGGTACTTGTTTCTTTTGTAGACTTCATTTTTCCTGAATATATTTTCTAGGCTTGTCAGGATCTATGGTGGATTAGGATCTAGATTGCTCCTTCTGTGAATCCTTCTATATGCCACAATTTCCAATAAAATCACCTCAAACTTTGTACTTTGGAGTCGTCAGAGACAATATAGAAACCAATGATGCTATCCAACCTTTTTTTCCCGTCATAAAGTATATTTGATCATTAAAATAGTTTTGGAGAAGATATACTATCGTATCCCCAATATGGTCACCAAGATGTTATCACTTAGAGGGTTTTCTTGGTCATAACAGAGAACTACCTAAGGTAAACTTTTCAAACCAATCTTGTAGATTGAAGGCTAGCCCCTTCAATATAGAGAGGGCTCTCTCTGATAGTTTAATCACTAAATGTTTAGCAACTAGTTGTGTCTGTAAATGGTGGCTAGATCTTTAGTAAGGTTGTATCAAAATAGAGTTTGGTTGGGTAGGGTTGAAGTAACATAAACTATTGGGAAATGGAGTCAAATCTTACTATTTATAAAGATTATTAGTGACTAATAAAAAGATCTAGGAAATAGAGGCAAGGTAGATGATGTTTATCTATGAATATTATCGTTGCAGTATGAAAGTAGAAAAAGGATTAACAATCAGTTCCACAACATTTACTTTTAGTTTAAATACTTAGAATATTTACACATAAACGAACAATTGAGAAGGGACTCACATACACAGGAGAAAAGAGACAAACTTCAAAACATCATCGTCATGAATCTCTGGTATGAAATCTCTCTATACTTCTGCACTTGATATAATTAATACTCAGAAAAGGTTACAAAACAAAGCAATAGTTTCTTCTCCAAAACTTGAAAATCCAACCTTTTTTCCTCCTTTTTGTTGTATTATATAGGAACAATACATAAATTTTCCAATCCACAAAGTCTCATAGCATAACTGTAAAATATTTACAATATCTGAGAGTTTAATTTACAAAAACATCATCAAAATCCTATCTTTCTATCTATTCAGATCTATATTTTCCATTTAAACATAGGTCAAAGCATCTAAAAATTGTTGTATGCATCCTCCTAGGAAAATGATGACTCATAGATGAAGAGTAGGCTTCATATCAAGAAATATTCACACCCTTGTAGGCTTCATATATGGAACTATGGTTTGTATTCCTCCTTGGTAGAAAAAATGATACATGAACCTGTAAAAGCTGCTGAAACTGTGCAACTATCTTGTGTAACTGATTACTTATTTCAAGGCTCTTTTATCTTATGTTGACTCATATTTTTTTCCTTCCTTAGCCAAAAAAAAATTATGACATAATACCATAGTATATAAAAAATAAACTGACTGTTAGAAATATTAAAATGGAGAAGGTCAAAATGTTGAGGTAAAATTAGGGTTTTTTCAACAAAATTAGGTTTTTGTATATTTCTCTACTAATGAGGTAAAATGATCACTCTTCCATAGATTTTGTAGCCTTATCAAGGAGGTTTAATTTTTCTTGGCTCCTCATTATGCTTCTGGTACCCTTCTGTATGGTTTTGCTAGGTTTTAGGGTTTCTTTCCCTTTTCTACTTGCATACTTTGTTTTCCTCTGTTTGGTCTTTGAAACCTTCACAATTTCTTCTTCTTTATCAATAATCATTGCCTCCTTTAGGTTATGGTTTATCTTTGATTTCAAATTAAACTTATTAGTTTATTTGTAGGATAAGTATGGGGTTCTCTATAGTAAACCCTAGGTTCTGCTTCTATTTCTTCCTCGCCTCTTTCCATGCTCTGTTTCCCTTTTTCAATTTTCATTATTTTCTATTTTTCCTCCTCTTCTTCTAGCATTTTCTTATGTTGTCTTCTTGTTCTCCTCTCATAGACCCTAACCTCTGGTTCTTTTGCAGGGTTTTCAATATGTTCTTCAACAGGGATATGACTAGGCTCTCCCTCTGTTTCCTGAGCTAGGGTTTTGACAAAAAATTTAGTTTTACCTCTCCTTTGCCTTCTGGGTGCAGGGTTTCTCATATTTATTTGTCTCAGATGTTCCACCTACCTATTCAACTCATGATTATATAATATCATTATAAAGCTATGATGACACATGTCATGAGGTGAAAGCTCAAGTCTGGTTCTAGCTTTGGTATACATTTTCAGTAGACTTTGATGAAGAAAATAGGGTGAATTCATTTTACTAAAACCTGATAGATGACATAAAAATTTCATGTGATACAGATAAAATTTAGAGTACTTGCCTTCACAAGTGAAGAAGAATTGCGCAGTCTTGAAAGCATTAGACCAATCAAGCTTCAACATGTTCTGGGGAATTCTTACATTCCAGTCTTGGTTTTGTTGATCCTCCATCAAGAAAAAATTTAGGTCTACATTCTGTACTCTCTTCTTTTTAATCATCTTTTACCCTCAGTAGGAAAACTCATGGCCTTTTCAATTAATAGATTCCATGGTGACTTGAAACTGTAGGGTTCTTATTTAGGGTGTTCTGCCATAAAAAGAATGTATAAATTCATGACACTAACTCATTTTATGTCCATTGAAACAAAGGAAGACTGACTCCCAACCTGCATTTTAGAACAGTGACAACATTTCTAGATAAACGTCAAAATACATTCCATCCTACTCAATATGTTTCACATGGCCTCATCTTCCCATATTTCAAATGTTTATGATGCTACAAAGCATTCCACAACCTTGAATCCCCTTGGATGGACATTGTAAACCCTTCGACAACCTTTCTACTTATGCAAATAATTTTATGGATTTGCTATAAATTACCCTTTAAGGAAAACTGGGCGTTTTTAGGTTTGATTTTAGACTTCGTTATTGGGCTTCAAAATGCTACTAAATATCACATCAACGATAAAAATGGATAGTAATTTGTAAAAAAACACTTAGGCATTTGAAATGATAGGGCTAGCATCTTGAAATCTAAGTTTAAATTTTTTCGGTGAGCGTTATGAAAATATTTCATAACACAATGCTATGGAAATATTTTATAGTGCCAACTATAGGCTTGCGGTAGGTTGATTTTGTTGCAAAAAACTTAGGGAAATATTAAGGTTAGGTGAAATGAATTATTTTTACATGTCCCTAGGCTTATATAGCAATTTACACAAAAAAAATTGATAGGCCCTTACACCCTTTGCACAATTGACTGAAAATCATAACCTGTGAACCTTTAGGAAAGTACAAAATTGGTGCTAACACCATCGTCACCATCTTCTTGGACAATCATACACTTTCACTTGATTTTTTAACCTTTCCTGAGGTACTACTGTAATGAGTGGTATTATTAGACTGCCTCTTGACCTCTGTATGTTTTGAGCAATTCCATCATGGATGAAATAAGTTGCTACCTTTCATACCACTCATTCCTCCAGGAGGAGTTTCTCTTTAAGATCTTTTCAGACTCCCAAAACATGAAAATATTGTTGAGAAATTATCTTTACGAACTTGTTAAAGTAAATGAAAATATGTCTACCCAGTATAAGTTTAACCCTTTTCCAGACTGGGATGGACTATTTACAAAAAAGGAATACTTTAGTTTAACATGGATAAAAGGTTCTCTCAGGTATTGTTCTATGCCTTTTTGGGCCCAAGGGACTAAATTTATGAAAAGGAACATATTGGAGTTTTTTTTTGCCTCTTTTTCAAAATATATAAACATGAAAAGGTAGTCAATTTATGCGTTCACTGCGCTCGTAAAACTCTTAAACAATGATGGAATTGTTAAGCATGACAAGGTTGAATCACTCCTTCTAAGGGTTCATTAAAAATAATCAAAAGGATTCATCCGAAGGATGAAATTATAGATAAATCATACGTTATGCTCCTCCAGCTTGTTAAAAATAAAGAGGTATTGGCCAAAAATGGTTGGGAAATTGGGAAAACGGGGAATTTTACCTATTAATAGCAGGAGTCACTCTTGAGCATGACACTCTTTCACTTCATTTCCATGACTACTTTGGGTTGTGGAATATGCTTGTCTTACTATTGATTACACCTCCATTATGGGTCTTTGAGTCAATGCGTCCAACTCTATTCATTGTCGTTGATATGTTCAAGAGAGAGTCCACCTTCAGTTGACATCTACTACAATACCCTTAAACCTTCCTTCATGTCTGCCTCTCCTAATCTAGCATTACATCATTACATTTAGTCTCAAATATTGATACCCATTTTGTGTCGTTGATGGGGGATACCTCAAGGCCCTCCTATGATGGGTCACTTCCTATCGACATCAACACATTATCCAAAAAGTTGACTTAGAAACTCCCTTTAGTTCCTTGGAACTTTAATACCTCAAGGGAAATTTTCCTCACTTATGGAAACAAGTTCTCATCATTGGACTTTGACCGAAAGATTTTGTGTGGTATTCGACTTCAGATCATTCATTCAAACCTCATGGATTATTTTGCAATACATTTATGACCATTATCATTTTTGGTGGTTTATCTCATGTTTGTTAATCACTTAAATCATTTTATGGTAATCAGATGGTGTCTACCATATTCAACACCAGCTCATTGATTCACATGGTTAGACTTATACTATGGAGTGATGATGTAGAATAATCCAGATATACTTTGACCCATTTGGGTTGTGCTTTTAGGATTCATACCACATCACTCAGTATGATGGCTATGATCATTTAGAAATTCATCCAAGCATGGGTCAACCATTTGTTATTAGCATACATGACTTTGATTATTGTACCTGTAATATTGGCTTATAGGTTGAGTATGGGTATGCCTACCTTAGCAATGATATCATGATGATAATATATTGTAACATAATGATCTCAACCTTTTGATGATCCAGACTCATCACAAAGTAAATAATTGTAGTTCTCAACCACTTCTTTTGACTTTGTACATTAGGGGGGAATCTCTTACATGTCATTTTGTCATATTCACTTAAATGGCTTAGAAACGTGATCAATTAATATCCTTGACAGCTTGTCATTATCCATTTTCAAAGCACCAAGCATTACTTCTCCAAAAATTCCAAGAATCTTGGGTTTATCAGCTTAAAAACTCATTTTTGGGCCCATTGCACCCTGTCAACTATCCATTTTCCATTGCAAGTTTCCTTCGTTGTAGGTGTAATGGTTCTAGAATTTCGGGAAAAATAAAAAATAATTATGAAAATTCTCTTTCCAGAAGATTCTAAGGTGGTTTTAACCATTTACTATTGATTGGGATCTCGAACTCATATCCTAGAGGTCTTATGTCTTATCCCTGGAGCTTATCGTCCCTCGTATGTGGATCTAGGTCCTAGATTTGTAATCATCTCATATAAATCAATAAGTTAGAAGTCAATTATTGACTTATATTTTCCTATCAAATGGTTTAATATGAGTGTATAAATGTGACATTGTTGTTTTGAAATAAAACTCCATGTAAAACAAAATTTTTCCCAATAAAAACATGGAATAATTAAGTGATAATGAGTGTTAAGTGGACTTTCTAGGCTCATTCAAGAGAAGGGTCACAAATGGATGTCTTTAGACTTTTTGCACCATTATTATGACATTTTTTTACAAATTACAATTAATTGATAATGAATCCTAAATGGTATTTAAAAAAATTATAATTATTTGATAATTATTTCTAAACGGTATTTAAAAAAATTATAATTATTTGATAATTATTTCTAAGTGGTCTAAGTGGTTTGAACCTCCTCTTGGTGCTTTCTAAAGGCACTAAGGGGACTTAGAAAATTTAGCATAAAAACATATTTTACTTAGTAACTTTTTAGTAGACTAGTTTCAATGCAAAATTTGCAAGGGAGGCACTCCCTTCCCAATCTTACATTTAGATGCTCACATCACCATCATATTTTGATCAAAAACTTACCCCTAGGTTGTGGAAAAATTGGGGGTGAGAGGCATTAGGAACAAAAATTAGACATCAACGAATCCAATCTATTATCCATAACTATAATATGTTGCTTTGATGTTAGATAAACTAATATGAATTAATTGATTCCTACTAAAAGATGCTTTCACAACCCTATTGTGTATTGGTATTGTTGTGCCTAGAAGTCCCATATTTGACATATTCATGGTCACTAATTGGTTTCACTTTTCTAAAACTATTTTTATCTTAGCATATCTTAATTTAATATGGTGATTTCATTGAGAGGTTCTATAAATCTTAGTATGGGAGGACACCTGTAAATTTAAATGTTTACTAGGGTATGTGGATATCCTCATTAAATGTTTAGGTAATAGAGGAGTTAATATAAGTTTAAGTTATCCATTTGATGGGTTTATCTATGATGGTTTACAATCCTATGACATTGCATATCCCATGGTATTATGATTTCACACAGCTACTGTGTATTGATATTGTTGTGCCTAGAAGTCCCATATTTTACATGTACAAGGTCACTAATTGGTTTGAATTTAATAAAAGTATTTTTATCTTAGCATATCTTATTTTAATATGGTGATTGCATCGAGAAGTTCTATAAATTCTAGTATGGGAGGACACCTATAAATTTCAATGTTTATTAGGATATGGGGAGGTCCTCATTAAATGTTTAGGTCATGGACTAGTTAATATAAGTTTGAGTTAGTCATTTCCGGGTTTATCGATGGTGGTTTACAATCCTATGGCATTGAATAACCCATGGTATTTGTCCATGATATTTTCTATGATGAAGCTTATTTAAAGACTTGAGGAAATACATTATGGAATGTAAGATTAGTAGCTTAGATACATCTTAACTTCGAATCTATGCTAGTTTACAAAATAATTAATGTTGATGAAGTCCTTGTGTTGGTTTTGTGTTAGGTCCCTATAATACTAGTGATTCCCCCATTACTATTGTCATTGTAGCCCTTATTGTTATTATTGTGCCCCTATTGTCCCCATATTGTTATTAGTGTGCCCCATATAAACCCACTATTGTTATTGTTGTGCCCTTATGTTATTATTGTTATGTCGGCTTGATTATATTGTGATCCCTTAGACTCCTATATATAGAAGGGAGGTTTAGTCATTTGTATCATCCAAGAATTGTTCATTTGTGTAATGTAATCGAGGTTTCCCCCTCGAAGAGGCTGAATTCTAAGGCATTGATCTATCTATTCTATCTTTTTGTGAGTTGGTTTCATAACATTTGGTATCAAAGCTTTGGATTCTAGGGTTTCGCTGCTCCAAACAGTTCATCATGGAATTTTCGCTATAACATTTTTTATGCGATGTTTCAGAAGCTAAAAACAAAACCCATTTGCAATGAAATTTTTATGAACTTCGGGTCCAAATTTCAGAGCTTGTATCGCTATATTTTTGGAGAAATGATCTAAGGAAGTTAGGGTTTTTGCAGACTCCCGAATTACATTCCAAACAGGTGACCTGGGGAAAATCGTCATAATTTTTGTTTTGAGCATCATATTGAAATTTCGTGAGCATTTTTAGAAAAAGGACAACCTGTAGTTTTATGTATATCAGTTTCATGTAGTAAGGTCGAAACCGTGACACATGGCACTTTGTACAATTTCGCTCTACTGAACTAGTCTATAATTAGGTCACCGTGGGAGATTTGGCATAACTCTTCCTTGGAGAATCCAATCATGATCAGACTTGCAGGGTTAGAAATAGGATTCAAAGGGCTACAACAAGACATGATTTCAGATATTCAAGATCCGCACTTACATAGATACAACAAATTCAATATCGATCTCTTACAAAGTGAGAAAAAAAAGGTGTGTAGTTTTTTTAAAATTTTGCATAAGATTGGTTTGAAAAATTAGTTTGAAGGAATTCAAAGGGAATAGTGAAGAATTATTAGCATTAATTGATGCCCCGAAGAAAGAAAATGGAAACACCTAGTAAGAAACTTGAAAGATCTAGCATGACTCGTGAAGAAGGGGAAGAAATGCAACATGATATATCAAAATTACAAGACCAAGTACAACAAATTTCACTCTCACAAAAGGTAACTGAAGCCAAGATGAATGGCATGGAAGTTAATATGAATGGCAAGCAAGTTAATATGGATGGCATGGTGAAAGGGTAGTAAAGGAAACTCATTATGAGAACAACAGAAATGTTAATAATGATTTCATACACTCTAATGTTGGATTGAAGACCTGCCATGTTCTAAAAATTGATATGAGGAATTTTGATGGCAAGGATCCCAGAACATGGATACTATCTCAAGGAAATCCTCAAGGAAATGGTTTAGTAGAGTCAACTAACAAAAATCTCATCAGGATTATTAAAAGAACTGTTGATCAAAACCAAAGAATTGACATAAATCTTTAATATTTGCATTATGGGTAGATCGTATAACTTAGAAGGCCTCAATAGTTACTTCTCCTTTTAACTTAGTGTATGGGAAAGAAGTTGTAATTCCACCTAATTTAGCCCTCCCATCTCTAGCCCTAGTATAGTTCATTGAAGAAACTCCTTCTTCCTATATTCAATTAACGTTTGATCAAATTCTTAACTTAGATGAGGAAAGAGAAAAGGCCAAAATTACTCATGCTAAACATCAGCAAGTCGTTAAATATTCTTTTGATGCAAGTTCTATTGGCTCAAAAACATTACAGATTGGTGATCTTGTTTTGAAATGGGATAAATCACATGAAGACAAAGGTAAGCATACCAAATTTCAGAAGATGTGGCTAGGACCATTTCAGATCATTGAACAGATAGGCTCATCAACATTTCTACTGCAAGACTTATCAGGAAAGAGAGATTCTCTTCCTGTGAATGGGCTTATCTTAAAGAAATTATTTTCCTAAGGAGGTAACGCCTTCTTACCTGTACATATTCATTATGCAAATTCTGGTTTCTTTTAGAAATAATGCTGTAAATAGTCTACCATTAGGTTTCTACTATTGAAAAGCTCTTTGAAAGAATATTGTGACTACTTGCTTTTAAAAAGTAGAAACTTTCAAGGAAATGATTACAGTTTTGGAAATTAAATAAAATTAGGAAACTCTGAAATCCTCTTTAAATTTGTGAAATCTTTCAAACCTTGAAAACACAGTAAATCATTTTGAGTTTTATTAGTTGAGAAAGGTTATTTATAAAAGGGTAAAGACTTTCTCCAACTAAGCATCTACAACTCTATAATTGTCATCCATAAACTCTTAAGGAGTCAAGCATTCACCCCATCCACTAGGTTTATGATTTTTCAGAGTGTAATTCTAAAATATATCTAATTTAAAAGATAATAGGTCTCATTACGAGTCTACTTACCATGATCATAGGGAACTAATTAAGCTGACATTACAAATATTGCATACCAAAATAGGGTAATGGCTTAAATCAAAAGACAAGGGGTCTCATCACGAGACAGCTTGTTCAGTTTAATTGCAACCAGTGAGTGGCATTGTCAGCTTTGGGCAACCAAACTAGGGAAATGGCTTTTAATCAAATAGAATAATAAAAAAAAATATGAATATATTGATTCCTACTAAAAGATGCCTTCACAACCCTATTGTGTATTGGTATTGTTGTGCCTAGAAGTCCCATATTTGACATATTCATGGTCACTAATTGGTTTCACTTTTCTAAAACTATTTTTATCTTAGCATATCTTAATTTAATATGGTGATTTCATTGAGAGGTTCTATAAATCTTAGTATGGGAGGACACCTGTAAATTTAAATGTTTACTAGGGTATGTGGATATCCTCATTAAATGTTTAGGTAATAGAGGAGTTAATATAAGTTTAAGTTAGCCATTTGATGGGTTTATCTATGATGGTTTACAATCCTATGACATTGCATATCCCATGGTATTATGATTTCACACAGCTACTGTGTATTGATATTGTTGTGCCTAGAAGTCCCATATTTTACATATTCATGGTCACTAATTGGTTTGAATTTAATAAAAGTATTTTTATCTTAGCATATCTTATTTTAATATGGTGATTGCATCGAGAAGTTCTATAAATTCTAGTATGGGAGGACACCTATAAATTTCAATGTTTATTAGGATATGGGGAGGTCCTCATTAAATGTTTAGGTCATGGACTAGTTAATATAAGTTTGAGTTAGTCATTTCACGGGTTTATCGATGGTGGTTTACAATCCTATGGCATTGAATAACCCATGGTATTTGTCCATGATATTTTCTATGATGAAGCTTATTTAAGGACTTGAGGAAATACATTATGGAATGTAAGATTAGTAGCTTAGATACATCTTAACTTCGAATCTATGCTAGTTTACAAAATAATTAATGTTGATGAAGTCCTTGTGTTGGTTTTGTGTTAGGTCCCTATAATACTAGTGATTCCCCCATTACTATTGTCATTGTAGCCCTTATTGTTATTATTGTGCCCCTATTGTCCCCATATTGTTATTAGTGTGCCCCATATAAACCCACTATTGTTATTGTTGTGCCCTTATGTTATTATTGTTATGTCGGCTTGATTATATTGTGATCCCTTAGACTCCTATATATAGAAGGGAGGCTTTAGTCATTTGTATCATCCAAGAATTGTTCATTTGTGTAATGTAATCGAGGTTTCCCCCTCGAAGAGGCTGAATTCTAAGGCATTGATCTATCTTTTCTATCTTTTTGTGAGTTGGTTTCATAACATTTGGTATCAAAGCTTTGGATTCTAGGGTTTCGCTGCTCCAAACAGGTCATCATGGAATTTTCGCTATAACATTTTTTATGCGATGTTTCAGAAGCTAAAAACAAAACCCATTTGCGATGAAATTTTTATGAACTTCGGGTCCAAATTTTAGAGCTTGTATCGCTATATTTTTGGAGAAATGATCTGAGGAAGTTAGGGTTTTTGCAGACTCCCGAATTACATTCCAAACAGGTGACCTGGGAAAAATCGTCATAATTTTTGTTTTGAGCATCATATTGAAATTTTGTGAGCATTTTTAGAAAGAGGACAACCTGTAGTTTTATGTATATCAGTTTCATGTAGTAAGGTCGAAACCGTGACACATGGCACTTTGTACAATTTCGCTCTACTGAACTAGTCTATAATTAGGTCACCGTGGGAGATTTGGCATAACTCTTCCTTGGAGAATCCAATCTTGATCAGACTTGCAGGGTTAGAAATAGGACTCAAAGGGCTACAGCAAGACATGATTTCAGATATTCAAGATCCACACTTACATAGATACAACAAATTCAATATCGAGCTCTTACAAAGTGAAAAAAAAAGGTGTGTAGTTTTTTTAAAATTTTGCATAAGATTGGTTTGAAAAATTAGTTTGAAGGAATTCAAAGGGAATAGTGAAGAATTATTAGCATTAATTGATGCCCCGAAGAAAGAAAATGGAAACACCTAGTAAGAAACTTGAAAGATCTAGCATGACTCGTGAAGAAGAGGAAGAAATGCAACATGATATATCAAAATTACAAGACCAAGTACAAAAAATTTCACTCTCACAAAAGGTAACTGAAGCCAAGATGAATGGCGTGGAAGTTAATATAAATGGAAAGCAAGTTAATATGGATGGCATGGTGAAAGGGTAGTAAAGGAAACTCATTATGAGAACAACAGAAATGTTAATAATGATTTCATACACTCTAATGTTGGATTGAAGACCTGCCATGTTCTAAAAATTGATATGAGGAATTTTGATGGCAAGGATCCCAGAACATGGATACTATCTCAAGGAAATCCTCAAGGAAATGGTTTAGTAGAGTCAACTAACAAAAATCTCATCAGGATTATTAAAAGAACTGTTGATCAAAACCAAAAGAATTGACATAAATCTTTAATATTTGCATTATGGGTAGATCGTATAACTTAGAAGGCCTCAATAGTTACTTTTCCTTTTAACTTAGTGTATGGGAAAGAAGTTGTAATTCTACCTAATTTAGCCCTCCCATCTCTAGCCCTAGTATAGTTCATTGAAGAAACTCCTTCTTCCTATATTCAATTAACGTTTGATCAAATTCTTAACTTAGATGAGGAAAGAGAAAAGGCCAAAATTACTCATGCTAAACATCAGCAAGTCGTTAAATATTCTTTTGATGCAAGTTCTATTGGCTCAAAAACATTACAGATTGGTGATCTTGTTTTGAAATGGGATAAATCACATGAAGACAAAGGTAAGCATAACAAATTTCAGAAGATGTGGCTTGGACCATTTCAGATCATTGAACAGATAGGCTCATCAACATTTCTACTGCAAGACTTATCAGGAAAGAGAGATTCTCTTCCTGTGAATGGGCTTATCTTAAAGAAATTATTTTCCTAAGGAGGTAACGCCTTCTTACCTATACATATTCGTTATGCAAATTCTGGTTTCTTTTAGAAATAATGTTGTAAATAGTCTACCATTAGGTTTCTACTATTGAAAAGCTCTTTGAAAGAATATTGTGACTACTTGCTTTTAAAAAGTAGAAACTTTCAAGGAAATGATTACAGTTTTGGAAATTAAATAAAATTAGGAAACTCTGAAATCCTCTTTAAATTTGTGAAATCTTTCAAACCTTGAAAACACAGTAAATCATTTTGAGTTTTATCAGTTGAGAAAGGTTATTTATAAAAGGGTAAAGACTTTCTCCAACTAAGCATCTACAACTCTATAATTGTCATCCATAAACTCTTAAGGAGTCAAGCATTCACCCCATCCACTAGGTTTATGATTTTTCAGAGTGTAATTCTAAAATATATCTAATTTAAAAGATAATAGGTCTCATTACGAGTCTGCTTACCATGATCATAGGGAACTAATTAAGCTGACATTACAAATATTGCATACCAAAACAGGGTAATGGCTTAAATCAAAAGACAAGGGGTCTCATCACGAGACAGCTTGTTCAGTTTAATTGCAACCAGTGAGTGGCATTGTCATCTTTGGGCTACCAAACTAGGGAAATGGCTTTTAATCAAATAGAATAATAAAACAAAATATGAATATATATATATATATATATATATATATATATATATATATATATATATATATATATATATATATATATATATATATATATATATATATATATATATATATATATATATATATATATATATATATAGATATATGTACATATATCTTTCTAAATTTATCTTTAAAAGATTATACTCTTAGATGGATGGCAGAATGAATAATTGATGGTTAAAAGGTAACCCTGTTGAGACTATAGATGTTTGTTGGCAGCAACGACACTACCTGTGACAAAAGAGTAAATTTAAAAGCTAAGTTGGAGGATCCCCCTACTTTATCTTTAACAACCAATCAAAGCTTGATGAAACCAAAAATAAAAAAATATTTATGATAAGGGTTTGTAAAAGAAATTGCAAAATTGATATCTTTGTTTTATTCAGAGTAAAATTTTTATCTAAACAATTCCAAGATAGTTCCCTTTTCCTTAACTGGTTCTACTTAAGAAAGTGTTAGAAATTTCATTATTTTATTCAAAGATAACTAGTTCTTCCAATGAATCGCCAATTGTTGTGCTATACAACAATACCCCCCCACCATTTCAAATTTTTAATCTTAGTCTAAAGATGCTAAATAAGAAATAGGTCCCCTTTAGGATATAAGAAGCAATAAAACCTTTTAAGTAAAAATAGATTTTCCATACTTTTCATATAAAAGTTTCTTTATGAGTGTTTGGAACCGCTCATCGCAAATCGCAATTGCTTAATACCAATGAACATCTATTTGAAAAGCTGCAATGCAGTCAAAGTCATTGAAAATGCCTCATCGTAAAGTTTTAAATTGAAAAAATCCATTTATAAATATGCGATGTGATTTAACTATCGCATTTCGCATATCGATCATCCTAAGAAATAAGTTAGGGCACTCTGTGGAAACCTTGGGATGCGATAAGGCAATCGCATATCGCATATCGCCAATCCATAGGAAAAAATTGAAACCACTCCGTTGAAACTCTGCGATGTGATGTAACTATCATGATCGCATATCGCATACCGTGCTTCCAATAGAAGCAAGTACCATATACTATGAGCACTCGCGATATAATGTTAAATCAATTACAAAGGAAAACATGATTTTCCAAGTTTGAAAGGAACCCGCCAACTCTATGTACCAGCGATCACTCATCACAATTGCAACAATACAAGGAATTCTTTCGAATATAGTGCTTGTAACTCCCGATTTGCGATATGCGATGGCTCTACATGTATTAAAATAATACAATCACTGATTGCAAAATTGCAGAGTTGTGACACCTATTCTAAAAGGACCGTTGGAAAACTTGCAATGCGACATATATTAATTTGGTATTAAAGTTTCACGTTATGAGGATATGGTAATGCATTAAGAGGCAGTTATGGTTACAATCCTTTAAGGATTTCATCCTTTGTGACTATGTACTATATGAGATCTTTTGATGTGCATAACTGCTTTTAGTCTATAATTAGTTGTATTGGCTCCTCTCAAAGTTTTTCGCCTATCACGCTCCTCTTTCTCATTTTGCAGTGTAAATCCAGAATCACGCAGTCAGTCAAGATGTCTAAGAGAGCTCGAAAGACAAAGGCTCCCCTTACAGTGGAAGAAGGACAAGGAAAATTGGCGTTAATCTCAGATACTACCTGTCTAGGCTTTGGTAAGACCTCGTGGGAAGGCATATATGCTTTGCTTGAAAATGAAGATCCGAAGGAGATAGAAGAAGAAGCAACAGTTGATGGAACTGATAAATCAGAAAACACACTCAATGATTTGGCCAACTCTTTCCTCCATCGAATAGCGGCCCGTGCAAAGATTTTACCATATAATGATATGGTAAGATGGGTAATCGAGAGCATTAACATAACAGACAGAGCTTTCTTCATAGCTGGTGGAAGGATGTTTGGATCCTTCAAATCGGAAGATGTCAAGAGAATGTATCACTTGCCAGATCCCCAGTGACACTACAAAAAAGCATTCCTAGAAGCTTTCACCGAGGAGAATGACATTGAATCAGACCCTATCAAGCAATGGAGACACTTTCCTAACAAGCACAAAGATGAATCATCTGGTATGTATTTTGTGGACTCCTTGGCATCTCCATATTGTTATGCTACTGCTATGATGTGTAGACTCTTTGGAAGCCTTGATTCTGCTAGATTTTCTATTGAGATGGTTCCATTGATAGAAGCAGCGATAAACTCCTTTGTGATGGACTAAGAAAATATCCTATCAGACATAATGGCTAGTCAAATACTGGATTATAGAAAGAACAGATTTGTCACTACTCAAGTTGTGCCCCCATTCCATATGAGTGCTTACATAGTTGACACAATTTGTTTTAATTCTGACTTTCCCATACTAGGTTGGAAATGGATTTTTCAGGACCCAACCCCCATTCATATTTACCATAGACACTTATGCAAGTCTAAATACAAGAATCATTTATACAAGATTTGCCATGGTTTCATTTTACCCATCCATAAAGCCATCTTTAATAAACTCCTCGGCTAGCATTGATTTAAACTCAATCGACAGTTGGTTCGAGGAAGAGACATTCACCTATGTTAGGTTTTTTGGCAGTATTATAGATCTCATGTCCTTCCACTTTACATTCTAGATAATCTATTAGCCAGGGAAGTAGCCTACCAGATAGTAGAAAAAGGGATGTCTAAAAATCTTAAAGACTCCAAGAAACAGTTGTGGCCTGCCTTTCCTCTTCACTGCGGCACTTACTCATTACATGATTTTAAGCATGCCGAGAAAGAAGAAAACAAGACAAAGGATCTGAGTCTAGCTATTATCCCTAAAAGACAATATGACCCAAAGAAGGTTGCTTTCAATTTCACAACTTAGGTGAAAGTTAATAAATTCGTGCATGAGGAAGATGAGTTTGATGACTTATTTGCTTCAGTAGAGTTATTCTTAATAGTAAGTCATCTGGAAAAATTCAAATTGAGTGTTGAGAAAATGGACAAATTCATTGAATATAGGACACAGAGGTTACTGACAATACTTGTGGATTTGTTAAGTACTACACCAAACATTCAGCAAGTAGAACACAGTGGAGAGCAGGTAATTGAGAAGGTTTCTGCAGAAGTTGAGACAAGTGATAAGGCCAGTGAACAACTAAACATTGATGTTCACATTGATCCCATATTGATTAAAGAATGGGAGAAATTTGATCAACAGATCAAAAGTTATAATGATCTTCAAAACATTATCACATCTACACCTCCTGAAACACAATGGCCCATTATTCCTGATATTGTGATTAAAGAGACACCCAACAAAGAAACAACTAGAAAAGAGATATAAATAATCCTTGAAAATACTTCAGGGGAGATTAAATTGAATATTGAGGAGACTCCACCCTTGGATATATTTTATAGCCCAAAACACAGGGTTGTAGTCAAGAGGCAGAGGAAAAAGAGGAAAATAGATCAAACATCATCCACAGCTCCTCAATATGAATTTATGAATGTCATATGGAAAGATTCAGAGGTCAATCCTTCTGAGGATTTGACTAAGTTATCTCAATTTGCAGGGGCATACACAACTGCTACAATTGATAAGGCAACTAAAGTGAATCAATTGATCAAAGAAAAGGATCAAAAGATTAATCAGCTTGAAGAACAGTTGGCAGCAGAGCAGCAAAAGGTTAATCGGATTGAGGAACAGTTAATATTAGAGAAATAGAAGAATGAGCAGCTTGAAGAACAATTAAACCTAGAAAAGCAGAAAATTGACTAGCAGGCCATTCAAAGACAACAACAACTATCTCAAGAGCTCGAGCAGCTTAAATTGATGCATCAGCAAGAGATTAAATCTAAAGAAGAGAAAATCACACAGTTACAATTCTCTTTGGGACCATTCAAAGATTATCCCAATGTTGAAGAATTTAAAAAGGAAGCCTTAGAGGCAAATAATGCTTTATCTCAATAGCTGAAACTACTCTGTTATAAAATATCTCTTATTGATCCATTATGCATCATAACAACATCACTGATTGATCAAGCAGTTTATACCAGGTTAGAATTTGAATATGTATCATAACACCATCACAAATTCTCTCCTGGAAAAGAACAAAAGATGGAAGAGCTGCTAAATTACCTAAAATTGAAGAGTCTCATAAAGAGATATTGTTTTCGAAATGGGAAACACAGTTATTAAAAGCAAAAAGAGCTACCTCCAAGGTCAGGGCTATAATGAATAATGTGATTGAGCTGGTGAATGATAACTTATATGGTGCCAATGTAATTTCCGATTGTTCCCCAGGAAAACTTCCAAAGGCAAAAGTTTTAGAGAAGCAATGGAAGCAAGATTTGGACACCAAGGAAGAGTAGCTCAACAGAGTACAAGGTCTTAACTAGGATGTGCATTGGTCCTTTTTGGTGAAGCCACACAGCCAACATATGACTATTAAGTGCCTTGTTGATTCCATTGATCGCATGATGCCCTAGCTCTCAAATGCCACATACGCAGGATAGTTACACTCCATGATGAGTCATCCTCCAGAAATCCAAACCATGACATCAATTTGTCAGTTGAAGATACAAGAGAAAGCCTGGATGCAATGAATCTCTTCAAAGCTTATCGCAACTCTATTTCTGAAATTCAAATCCCATATTTTGATGAAGGAAGTTCTAACAACTCTCACCAATTTTAATGGACAGTTTGTTTTTAATTTTACTATAAAGACCCTTTCATGTCATTTTAGAAAAGGTCCTCAATTTGTATAAAAATAGACTTGAGAAGTTTGCACTTTTGCACTTCTTAATTTATTTTTTATAAGTCATGGATCAAGGTTCAGACTTGTTGTGAAAGAGCTTCATAAAGACTTGCATTTTTGTATCTCCTTGGAGTTTCCAGAATAAGAAGGTTGAATCAAAGTGTTACTTGCATAATGAGACTCAAATGCATTTTGTACTCTATCACAGTTCTTTTGTCTTGTTTTATGGAATTAGCATTCCATTGATTTGTTATTGTTGATGTATTCACATGTTTCAAACAACTCTGTATTATTTCACTTCTCAATGATCTAGAATTGTTATATTGTATACATATGTCAGCGATAAATATTAGTATGTTATGCGATATGTTTTCACATTACTTTGTTTAATTTCTTAAACAAAGTAATCATTATTTAAATGCATCTTTCTGTAGATAAGTAAATAATCTATATTATCATTTGTATGCTAGGAATCATCAAGAATTGCATTATTATGAGATCACCCGGGTTATATAGATATATCTATATATTTTAGAGCTTATAGATTAAACCACCTATCATCTTTTTATACATTTAAAACACCCATTCATTAAATCATACTTTATTAGGAAACTAGTCCCATAATATCCAGTCGGAGCCACCATACCAAATGGATAACGAGCTGCACTAAGGTCTGGACTAGGTGGTTATCCACCAATGTTGGTGCTACAATTTTAGGGGCATCAACAGACCTGAGGTCTATTACAACCTTTATCCACTCCAAGCCAACATTGGGAGGAGCTTTCAATGGATTTTATCATAGGTTTACCCAAGTCCGAAGGAAAGAATGTCATCATGGTGGTAGTTGACAGGCTTACCAAGTATGCACATGTTTGTGCATTATTGCATCCTTTTAAGGCCAGTACAATTTATACTACATTTATGGAAACAATTCAAAAGCTACATGGAAACCCAAAGATTATTGTAAGTGACAGAGATCCCATTTTCACTGGAAATTTTTGGACATAATTATTTTCTTGTCTCGGTACTCAGTTAGCTCATACCTCATCTTATCATCCTCACTTTGATGGGCAATCTGATATAGGAAACAAATGTTTGGAAGGATATCTTCGTTGCTTTGTATCTGATAAACATACACAATGGGTCAAATGGTTGCCTCTAGTTGAATGGTGGTATAACACTTCATTCCATATTGTAGCAAAAATGACCCCATTTATGGCACTTTATGGATATCATCCACCATCAATCACATCATATTTAAGAGAAGATTCTAAGTTTCAAGTAGTGGAACATCACATTGAGCATCAATAATAAGTTCTCTAACTCTTAAAGGATAACCTCACGTTGGCGCAGAATAGAATGAAACAACAGGCAGATCAACATCACAGTGAAAGAAGTTTTGATGTAGGTGACTGGGTATTCCTATGGCTACAACCATATAAACAAATGTCCCTCAAGCAAGCTAAGAAGGATAATGAATTATCACCAAATTATTATGGTCCGTACAAGGTGTTGCAAAAGATTGGTACTATGGCATACAAATTGGAGCTTCCTGCAGCTACTTGAGTGCACCCAGTTTTCCATGTTTCATGTTTAAATAAGGTTATAGGTGACAAGCTCCCAGTTCAAACAATATTGCTACAACTTGACGAGGAAGGAAAAATCATATCGGATCTAGAAGCAGTCACAGAAACAAGAACTCAACAGCTACGAAATCGATCAATTTTGGAGTATCTCATCAAGTGGAAGAACTTATCTGCTGAAGATTCCACATGGGTTGATGAGAATTTTATACAGAAGCATCCATAACTACTCAAGCATTGAGGACAACACTTTTTGGAAGGAGAGGGGCATGTTATATCCCTATAATGCTAGTGATTCCCCCATTACTATTGTCATTGTATCCTTTATTGTTATTATGGTGCCCCTATTGTCCCCATATTGTTATTAGTGTGCCCCATAGAAACCAACTATTGTTATTGTTGTGCCCTTACATTATTATTGCTATGTCGGCTTGATTATATTCTGAAACATTAGACTCCTACATATAGAAGGGAGGTTTAGTCATTTGTATCATCCAAGAATTGTTCATTTGTGTAATGTAAAGGAGGTTTCCCACTCGAAGAGGCTGAATTCTAAGGCATTGATCTATCTTTTATATCTTTTTGTGAGCTGGTTTACAATCCTATGACATTGCATAGCCCATGCTATTTTCTATGATGAAGCTTATTTAAAGACTTGAGGAAATACTTTATGGAATGTAAGAGTAATAGCTTAGATGCATCTTAACTTCGAATCTATGCTAGTTTACAAAATAATTGATGTTGATGAAGTCCTTGTGTTGGTTTTGATTGTTAAAAGAATAAATTTAAACATAATATCAATCTTATGTAATATTTTCTCTTGTCTATTATTAAATGTTATCAACCTCTTAAATTATATAATAAAATATGATACTCAACACAAAGAAAACTATTAATAGTACGTAAAATTAAAATTGTTATGGTAACAAACATACTAGTATAATTCTATCATTAAATAAATTTTATGGACACTTTAAAATTGTGCCAACCTTCTACTAGAATAGTAACTCAACACATCTAGTGTGGTATTTACTATATCAAATTATAATTAAATTGGTTAATAATACTAATATACAAAATATTCTTATCATCAAATAATATTAACCATATTTTTAATAGGAACCATAAATAATATTAGAAGAAATAATGTAAGGAGTCCAATATTAAGACGTCAAAGTTTTACTTTTGTAACATTATATAAAAAAAATTATATAGTTTATCATGATAATTTTAACACGAAAAAAGTTGAATAGATACATTCAAAGTAGTGAACTAACTAATTTTCAAATTTAATCTAGTTAGAGTTATAAATTTTAGATGCACTAAATAATTCCAAATTTAATGAAACATGCTTATTGTTGACGTCCTTTTAATGTTTTAATGAAATAGGTGTTACATACTAGCTATGAAATCTTCCAATAAACTTCATTCCCTACACATCAATAAACTTGATATCTTGCTACAAAGTAAAATAAAACAGAAAAAGACATACTTTTTCGTATTAGCTGACAGTTTTTTATAAGGATCAATGTTCCATTATTGGCACTCCTCATGTACATATTCAACACTTATTCCTAATGTACAATGTACGATAAGCCTGCAAGACTGATATGGATAATTTTCTTATCAGATATCAGCATATCGAAGAAACTATCTATTTACAACTCAATGAAATGACCGATGTCTGATATGTGATACTCCACATCACTATTCCATGTCATCTTCATACACCCAATTGTGCTTTTTTTTGTGACATAGGGATGACATGGAAGATGACATGCGTCATTCTTTTCCTACATTTTCAGAAGCTGATTTCACATTTCTGACTATATCCATTTCACCCTATTGGAATTTCCATGTCGCATAAGATGATGTCATCCAAAGAAATTCCCAATATGGAAATATTGGATATCGACATATTGAGTTACTCCATAGGAAACATTGATATCGTGGTACTTGATATCATTAAATAAAGTGATTAATAATTAATTAAGGGAATAAAAAGGAATTTAATGTGGAAATTCATTAGATTAATGTTAAGCACCATACAATTTAAAATTTTGGTTCCAACTGAGGATTTCCATGCTAAATGACATAGTCATGCTTTCTAAGTTTCAATCACATCCCAAATTAAAAGCACCATCTTCTCCCTATCATGATACTAACACTGATTTAATTCTCCTTTAACTTCATTCGTTACTAAGTGTTTTCACAATTATGTTATGATTCACACTTCAATTAATATTTGAAAAAAAAATGTATAGCTTTTATACCTTACTTCCAGTTATCAGCATTACAAGTATTGTAACTTATCTTTACTATAATTCACTTTCAAACCACTAAAATTAAAGTAAGTATTGTCATTCAACAATCAATTACTAGTTATGTATGTGTTATAATAATTTTCATCTAATGAAAGTATTATGTTTTTGAAGATTATAAAATGGATCCTATAAAAACTAGAAAGCAACCAAAGGTAATTGACCCTTTGGAAGAGGATGATAATAACACAAATTTATCTCTCTTTCTATACAATTCCTACAAAATCAGAAAAATATGCATGAGTTGGAACAAGATGATCAACTACATGAAATAGGGAGAGTTTAGTAATGAATACTAAGAAGATGAAGACAATTAAATTAATCTCCAAAGTCTAGCACTTCACAAGATTGTAGTTAGGTGTAACACCCCAAAACAACCCATGTATTGTAAATACCATGTAGATGTGAAACTTAGAATGTTCTTCCAAAACATATTAATTATGTTGTTGAGCCAAGAATTACGTTTTTGGGGTGGTGTGCCCATGCGTATGTGTCTATATATTTTTGAGTCTAGTGTGCCTACATGTATATGTTCCTATATGCTATGAGGCTAGAAAATCCGATGTTGTAAATATGTTTAATTTATCATGTTAATAAACACATAATGGTTTCGTAGAAAATTAAATGAAATGAGTATGGGGGGCCAAGACTCCATGGGAATATAAATGGGGTTGATATGATTTAATCATTAAAAAGAGCACATGCATATAATTAAAGTCCATGAAGTGACTTTATGGAGTGCCAACTGTCAAGAAAGGAGGCCATGCATGTAAAGAAAGATGTTGGCACTATGATGGGAGTTATCTAGTTTGTCATTTAGAGTAGATACCCACGATGAAAGTATAAACTCCTAGATCCCAAATGCTAAGAAAATCCCTCTCCAACTGAGTTGGGAACCCTGGATGTGGTGGCATAGCCCGAGGGACTACGAGAGAAGAGAAGAGTGCATTTCTTTGGTGTGGGTTAATGATGGATGTGATCCTATAGGTTATTGTCAGGATTGATATGAGGGTGGGGAGAGTACTTAAAGACCCTAGAGGAAAAAAGAACTTCTAGAGACACAGGAATCTAATAATGTCCCTATTTAGCAAAGTACGATGCCCTAGAGGTGATGATGGAACCCAAGGGACTACAAGTGCAGAGAAGTGTGTGCATTGCATGGGTGCAGTTGATGGGAGGTGTGAGCCTATAGGTTGGTGGCTACTAGGGTTTGGTACCTTAGCCAGTTGATAATACTAGACATGTACCCATATTTGGGTGAGATATTTCCCCATGGATTCGAACCCCTAGCTCAAGGGTGATCCACTATTCAGAGAAAATATATAGTGTGGTCTATGGCTAGGAGGAATATTGAAAGTCTACAACCAGTTGGTCATTTATAAAAGAAGTTCTCTTTTAACTTTTACTTAATTATGTAAAACCAATTCTATATTTTTCATTTGTTTCATATATAAATTTTAATGGTTGCACATGAATTATACTTTATTGGGTGTAAAAACTAAATAGTTAACCATTTTCATTAGTGTCCATCTTTTGAATTTTGGTAGCTCATTAATAAATTCCAACCATGGGATGAGATTACTCCTTTCGAGAGGACCAAATTTAACTATTGAAATGCTCAATTTGGATAAGGGAAAGTGTACTTTTCAATTAAATCCCACATGTGAACATTTGATCAAGTCGACCCTAAAGAAAAATTGGACTCCCTTGGAAGGCTATGAATACAAGTGGCCCTGACCTCTTTCATACATCATCATAATTATCATTATTCTTCTTTCTTTGGTTTGAATCACACAAGTCTGAGATATTTTGTGGATAGTTTACTCACATAAGTCCGATAGTGTAGGGTCCAAAGCTTGTATGTGTCTAGGGTGTTTGGTTTCTGACCATAGGCATGACACATGAAGATTTCAATCATAATTGCAAGCTAGTATGCTCATGTGTGTGGTTCGATGGTTTTAGTTTCACACACATCACTCTTTGGGTGTGGTTGGGACCTAGGGTTTGATTTTTCAATTGACCACATATTTCACTCATTGACAGAAGAAAGTGAGTTGATTGGAGGCTTCTAAATCAACATTTTTGATTATTGGCATTGTTGGGTTCATCTAATGATATTGTTTAGTCGATTTTACTAGAAAGTTGTATGGATGAAGATATGGATCATTGTACTCCCTTTTGTTGAATCATTCAATGAAAACCTGATAAGAATAATAATTTTTAAATGGTTTTCCCCGTAGTGTATTTTTCCCTAGTCTCCGACCAATCTTGGTGTCTCTATGTCTGAAAGTTTTTCTTCTATCTTTCGCTACATTGATGATGATGTTGTTCTTTCTATATAATTTCATATGTTCTTGAATAATTATGTAAATTTGAATAATGTTATGATGTTCTAATAGAAATAATGAAATGCAACTATCAAAGAAAAGAGTAATATAGCCCTAAGAAAAATTAACTTGGTACCAAAGTTGGGCTGAAGAAAAGTCATTGAAGATCACCCCTAAGAAGACACCATTGATGGAAGCAAGAGAAGATGGTGGAGACCTAAAATAATGTTGGAGTTTGAAGGTAACTCTAGGAATATTTTACATTAGGGTTTGATGGATATTACAAGGTTAGGGTTTGAAAGAAACACTAGATTATGACAAAGGTTTGAGATATGCACTCTAGAAACCCTAGCATGATCAGCATGAATATATTCAAGCACTTTCATATATTTGATGTAGCCCTAGATGGGATAGTCTCTATTAGGTCTAGTTGATGATGAAGTTGATTGAAATATTGAATTCAACATTGTCATATGGATAATAATGACTTGCTCAAGAGAGATGATCACTTCTCATTGAAGATAGTACTTTTAGATTTATGCTACCTCTTTGTGGTTTTATTCTTGTTTGATTTTATTGATTATTAATGATACTTTCTACATGTATACTTGAGTATTTGGATACTTCTAACCTCATCATGAGTTGTGATAAGTGGATCCTTCTTGAGTACCATGGCTAGTGGAGGAAGAGAAGAAGTGGCATTGGAAAAGGAAAAGGAGGAACGTGATGAAAAGGTGACAAAGTCATACAACCACCTATGTCAAATAATGAGGTGCATAGGTATTTGAATGTCATGTTTTAGCTGCAATATTGGATGGCAAGGTAAGCCCTAAGGTATGATGAAAATATCATCTTTGTGAATGAATCACATTGCATATGAAAGTAAGTTTGATTCATGGTACATATGATGAGATTGGTACACTTGGTATTGGACAAATGTCTTACATTCTTCTATGTCATACCAAGGCATCCTAGAAACATTTATTTTTGATCCATTGGTATACTTGACATTTGGAAAGCATCTCACATCCTAGACATGATGGATTTCCTGATCTAAAGAAGGCTAGCACATTGATTCTAATATATGGTAGCTGGATACTATTGATAATGTTTGTAATAAGAAGTGTATCAATAAGATTATTCCTCAAGATCTCCTTATTGACCTTGGATTTGTAATTATGACATATGGTGAAATTGAATGACCTAATTTGGTGATTGAATATACATGGTAAAGAATGATGTAGTGATTATAATCCTTGAAGTATGATGATACTCTTGTCAGCTTCCCTAATCATATGAATCTAACCCTTGATGAAAATTTCATGTTTTGTTCATCTGTGATGATGAAGTAGCTGTAGCTGATGCTAACATGTTATGTCCATGATGAATATAATAGAAATTGATATAGTTTGATTTCATGACCTAACGATTTTGTTGATGCATGACAATACTATGATAGATAGGTTGATGTCTTGAATGATGATGATCAAAGTGACTGCTCATTAAGAGGGATAAACTCTCCATAAGACCCCTGCACCTATTATCATTTGCATTAGATTTATAGAAGATTCTTTACTATTGAATTTTTCTGGCATAAATAGACAAATATCTGATGTTGTAGGTCTGTAGCAAGTCTTTGTCTCATAAGAGAGGGTTTTCCTTAGTATAAGCCCTAACCTTATGGAAGCAAGCTTAATAGTGTGGTTATAGGCCTCCAACCACATGAAATAATGCCTATGGGTGCGATTATGATTTTAGGTTGCAAAAAATGAATTTTTAGGCTTAAAATCAAGAGTGCACCTAGAATATGATTGTCCTACAAACATGGAGGAAATAATAGAATGCCCTATGAGTAGGGAAGTTTGAATATTTGACCTGTTATAGAGAATGTAAGTGTGTTGACTAAAATTGTGTTTGTAAGGGATTGGAATATGCATATGAGTATGATATTTAGATTTGACCATTGAAGCTAATACATGATAGTATTTGATAAAGATTGCAAGGGTTTGAGAAGGATTTGACCTTTTGGTTTGACTTAGTGCACATATTGGCTTGAATGATTGATGATGTTCTATAACTTTGGGATGATTCTCGACGGTTCATAGATATGTTTTGGCTTATGGATTGTTTGAATTCACAATGACAACGAGTTAGAGTTTAAAACTAATTTGGTACTTCATGATTGATGATTTTCCTTGATGACAATGCTATGGGGATATAGTGACTTTCAATGATTGGTGTTGGAATTGATCTTATATTGGATTTATTGGCTTTGGAACTTTTATTGAAGTATAAATAGTTGTGACTTATCCTTGGTATATGCATCTTCATCTAGTTACAATTCATCTTATGATGGTCTAATGGAATTTTGATATTGCTTAAATTTGTTGACATGACAATAGATGAAGCCTTGACTTGATATTTGGAAATGAGCTCTACCTGTCACTTCGTCCAAAGAGTTTGTTATAATGATATTGAAAAAACCTTTTATGATTTTGATATTAGTTTTGATCTGACATCTAAGGCTTGATAAGCTGACTTAGTTAATTTGATTACATTTTGTTTCTTGGTCTGAGGCTAAGCATATTGGTTTGGTCAAACATTATGCTTTCAGATAGTATTGTATGGTTTGAAGACATCTACCAAAGCCTCGTATGTCCGCATTGACATTTACCTTGTGAATCTAGAAAGATGTGCAAATCCAAATCTTTATTTCAACAAGGATCCAAGGTATGGCTTTGATTTTGGTTTTATGTACTGATGGTGTATTCTTGACAGGTAGTTTGCCTCTAATGATCAAAGTAAGAGTGAGTTTGCCTCTAAAGTTTGAAATGAAAAATCATGAAATGATGAATTACTTTCTAAAGTTTATCTATATTATGAAGTTATTGAAGAGTTTTTGGAAAGTGGAAATGCAAATCCTTAGACACTCCGATTGAATTTCAAGAATTTATGAAGAGATGTTATTGAACCTAACTTGGAAACTAGTAGTCAATTGAAGAATTGATGTTCCATGTTAACACCCATCTATATACATATGTTTTTCACAAAACAACTTGAATTAATTCATGATTAAGTTTCCACTAAGAAAACTGTCAATTATTTGCATGAGATGATCAATTTTTTTGTCCGAGACATTCTTCCTGTGATATGTGACTGCATGGATGTACTAATGTTGTTTGGAATCATTTCTGATAAGATAAGAACATCTGCGTATCGCCTTAGTATGGCATCTACCATGATATTTTAATGAAAATTCTGTAGCATTAAGCACTGTTGAAGTTGAGTACAATGATGATGACGTGACTAGCTATGAGTTAGGTTGAAGAAGCTATTTGGAGAGTTGTTTGAGCATATTTTGGATATGATAAGCATACATTGTGATAATAATGAGTGAGATATGTTTGGAATATAATCTTTTATATAATTGGGACTGAGATATCTTCAGCTGGTGTTGTTGTATAAGACAAGATTAGGCTTTTAGTCGCTGCCTCCATGAGAGGGAGGATGAATAAAGTATCATTTTTGTGATATATTTTTGATATAATATTTGATTTGATTGTGACATGATGATTATGTAGGTACAAGATATGAGCATGATGATATGGTTTTAATCTACAAATATCAGGACTGATAGAGAACACTGAGATGATCCTTCCCCCCTATTTGAGCTCCCAGGTTGAGGAATTGAGATAGAGGGCTCCCAGGGTTGAGGAATCTCTTGATAATAGTGTTCTGGATGTTTCTCCCCTATCTATTACCCATAGGGCTAGAGATTTTTCTCCACTATCTTGGTCTTTGCATAGTATACCCCAGTTGACAACATAGCCACAAGTTGGGCTTGTTGGGAATATCGCTCGTCGTTTGACCAACTGGTTGAGAGTTGTACTTAGGCGTGTACAGCCCAAGCTGATTATGATGCAAGTGTTATACCACATGATTCTTGAGGGTCATTCGTAGGAAGATTAGTGGGAAATAGGATGGGTTGAGAGGTTCTCCCCTATATCACCTATTGCTCAATATGGGGTTGAAGATGTTTTTCTCCCCCATGAGATTCTGGGTTGAGATAAAATCCCTAATGTAGTTTTAGGTCAAGATGTACTATCTGATGTTGATATGAGTCATAGATTTGGCCCCCCATTGATGTTTCCTGGGTAGTAGCATTGAGCTACCCACTAGCAGTGATTCCAAATGGTAGCAGTAGCTCCTTGATGGATAGAGGGTGGTAGATTGAGCTCCCCTTCAATGTCAAATTATTCCTTTTTTAGATTCAATAATGGTCATCTTATAAGCAATGAAAATCAAGAGATAAGCTTTTTGATGATGAGATACTAGATTAGATATGATTTGATGACATTATTTTTGCAATGATTACATGATGCAGTTGGAATTTCTCCCTAGTTGAGAGGGAGTGCTAATTTGGTAGCTCAGTGACAAATTCCAACCATGAGAAGAGATTCCTCTTTTCAAGAGGACAAATTTTGACTATTGAAGCACTCAATTTTGATAAAGGAAAGTGTATTTTTGAATTAAAGCCCACATGCGCACATTTGATCAGGTCACCCTAAAGCAAAATTGGACCCCCTTGGAAGGCTATAAATACAAGTGACCTCAACCTCATTTGGAAATCATCATTATGATCATTCTTGTTCTTTCTTTTCTCTTGCACAAGTCTGAGATAGTTTATGGATAGTTCACTTGCACAATTCCAAGAGTGCAGGGTTTGAAGCTCGCATGTGTCTAGGGTTATTGGCTTCTGGTCGCAAGCATGACATAGGAAAATTTCGGTCATAACCACGGGCTAGTAGGTTCATGCATGTGGTTGGAGGGCTTTAGCCACACACACATCACTCTCTCAGTGTGGTTGGGACCTAGTGTTTGGTTTTTCAATTCACTGCAAATTTCATTCA
This sequence comes from Pinus tabuliformis, assembly GCA_031772625.1. Classification (NCBI taxonomy): domain Eukaryota; kingdom Viridiplantae; phylum Streptophyta; class Pinopsida; order Pinales; family Pinaceae; genus Pinus; species Pinus tabuliformis. Next base: position 754,094,670 of record CM062812.1, read on the forward strand.
CTGACCACAAGGTTTGGAAGTTGATCGCAAGCTTCTAAATCTAGGTTTTTTATTATTAACATTGTTGGATTCATATCATGATATTGTTTAGTTGATTTTGCTACATAGTTGTATGGATGAAAACATGGATAATTGTATTCTCTTTTACTGACTCATTCAATGACAATCTAGTAATATGGATAATTTGAAAGGGTTTTCCCCATAGTGGGTTTCGCCTTGGTCTCCAATCAATCCTCATCTCTCTATATGTGAATTCATTTCTTCTATGTTTCATGACATTAATGATGATGTTTTTATTTCTATATATTTTCATATGATGTTGAATAATGATATAATTATGAATAATGTTATGATGTTGTAATAGAAATAATGAAATGCAATTATGAAAGCAAAGAGAAATATATCCCTAAGAAAAATTAACACATCTAGATATTCATATCACCATGCTAGAAACAAAATAAAAGGGAAAATACCTAGATGACAGGGTACAGAAGTAATAGGCACATAAGCATGCCTCATCCTCTTGGATGGAGGCATATTTAGAGCTAATAAAAAAATGGAAAACCATTTATAACCTAGTGTACAGAGGGTCATTGGCCATGGATATACCCAAAATATCATTAAAATCACCAAAAAATGGGTTGGGTGTGTAAAGGTGAAAATGGGTCGAGGACATTACAGGTGGTATTAGAGCTAATGGTTACAAAACTTGGGCCATTTGGGTTGAAAAACCATTATAGGAAAGTCACAGGTTATTGATAAATTGTACATTGACATAACTCACAAGGAGTGGAGGGGTTGATATTTGTGATTCAAGATGAGATTCACATTAACGATAAATATAAAGGATCAAATTATGATTACAAGCTTCGAATTTGTGGAGCTATGAGCAAAGTTTAGTAATGGAAATGATCAAACCACACAGAAGGAAAATTCAAAAAGTGAGTATCATTAACAAAACTTAAATAAATAAATATATGATGACATCAGTAATGAGGTGGTTTTGTTAGGTGGAAATTGAGTTGGTTGGTGAGGATGCCAGGTGGTAGCACCTGGTGTAACTGGGAACCATTTGGTGGTTGTAATATATTAAATTGATGTACCTTTCAACATGCGATGTGCACCATAACTATTTATCACAAGAAATGTGATATGTTGGATCCATCAGTCTCCACCTCATTAAACAATCAACAAGTTGGAGCCTAATATAGGTTATGGGTCATAAATCTTGCTCAATCATAGTTGTTTAATCTATCAGGAGTGTAAGTATGTTTTATCCCCCATGTGAATTTGAATTTGATGTGTGATATGTATTTAATCTTGCTTGATCATAACTATCAGATATATCACGGGTGCAAGTCCATTTTTTCCCTGTGTATTTTGGAGTCTAATATGGATTGTGGGTCATTGATGAAGGGAGATCACAACCATCAAATCTATCATGTGAAAAACTCCTCATAAACCCTCATGCATATTTGAGTGCAATGTTAGATCTGGGCTGTTGGACTAGTGAAATCACAATTGTCATATCTATTAAGAAGATAACATCATATAAAATTATTCATGTTCTAGCATGATATAAATATTGGCCATTAGATTGAAGAAATTTTTTTCATTAGAATCATCAAGGGGTAACTCACAATAAAATTCCATGCATGTTTTATCCTGATGTGAATCTTGGTCATTGATCTACCTCAAGATCAACCGTTGGATTTGGAAGGGGGAAGTCTTCATTGTAGTGAAAGTTAGAAAATGGATCCTACATATAGTTTTATGCACTCTATCACTTTCACATGGAAGGACCCACATGAATGATGGGGCCTAAGTGGGTATCGATATGTAAAGGAGGATGATTGCATGCATGCCAAGTGTTTAAGGGAAGTCATGAGGGTCTATTTATGTCCAATAGGAACTAAGAAAACAAAATTGTACAAGTAATTACAATCCAATGAAGCAAAGGCACATAAGGGAGGTTTTTACGTCCAAAGATAGTTACAGAACATCATTACAGGCAAATTTGATTGGTGCAGGGGAGTAAAACAATCATTATTTTTACAAAATTTTCTAAATATTTCCAAATCTCTCGAGTCATTTACTTGTAGGGAATTTTTGAGGCCCTAAATGATGCTCCCATGGGGTGAAATTATACATTTATAATGCAAATAAAGGAGCTTAGTTAGAGATTTCTATTGATATACTACAATTATGGATCAGAGTTAGTATGAAGGATTTATGAATGAAACAATATGAAGTAAAAATAGGGTAAATTGTTATAGAATGTTGTAAACCATTAACTCGAGCTCATATTGGGGTGCCAAATAAGTCAATGGAAATCTATGGGAATGTACAACCTAGCCATGGAGTTATATTTGAAATTTGAATACATAACTTCTCATAAAATTGAAAATTGTGTTATGATAGAACATGGAAAATTGGGGTAGATAGGCCAAAACTTTAAAAAGCCATAACATCTAGCTTAGGAATAAGTTTTGGGCAACTAGAGAGCGAATAGAAAGCCACAAAGAATGAAAATTCACCTATTAACCTAGAATTTTGGATTAGTGTAAAAATTTTGTGAAAATTTCAAAAGAAGGATATAGGTCGTATCAAGTGGTTTAATGGGGAATTTAAATTTGCCAATCATGTCTTCTTGAAAGTGAAGGAAAATAAAGGTTCATTAAAATTTGGTAGGTGTGAAAAGTTGGTAGCTAGATATTGTGGACCATTTGAGATCCTAGAGAGGATTGTTCCAGTTGCATTTAGGATTGCATTTCCAACATCCATGCATATTCATAATATATTTCATATTTACTTCCTTAAAAAGTGTGTTCCTAATGTTAATCATGTAATTGGTTGGAATATGATTCAAGTGGAGCCAAAGTGAGACTTCTAGGTCCAACTGGTACAAATTTTGTACAATAATGTTAAGGTGCTCTAAAATCAAGACATCACCATGGTAAAGGTGCAGTGAACCCATTTTGGTCATCAAGATGCTACATAGGAGAATGAAGATGCAATGAAGGAAATGTACCCTCATCATTTTGAATAATTTTATTGTATATATGTATACATATAATGCACTAAGGAAAGTTCATAAATAAAGGGGAGGGAAATGTAGCACCCCAACCCGACCCTTGTACAGTAAATACCATGTACATGCGAAACTTAGGCTAGTGAACTAGAACATAATAATTAGGCTGGTGAGTCACGAATTACTATTTGGGGGTGGTTCTACCGTGTATATGTGTGCGTGTGTATGTTTTGAGGATAGTGTGCCCATGTGTATATGTTATTATATGCGATGAGGCTAGAAAACCTAATGCTGTAAATATGTTTAATTTATTCATGTTAATAAACACATTATGGTTGTGGACCGAATTAGTCGAAAAGAGTATGGGGGGATAAGACTTCATGGGAATATAAAAAAGGTTTAATATGAAATAATAATTATTAAAAATAGCACATGCATATAAATAATGTCCATTAAGTGACTTTATGGAGTGCCAAGTCTTAAAAAAGGAAGGAATGCATATGAAGAAAGATATAAGCATTAAGATGGGGGCTAGCAAGTTAGTCAGTTAGAGTAGATACCTAGGATGGCAGTAGGAACTTCTAGATCCCTAGTGTTAGGAAAATCCATTTCCGACTGAGTTGGGAACCCTAGAAGTGGTGGCACAATCTGAGGGACTACATGAGTAGATAAGGGTGTTCACTTATTAGGTGCATGTTGATGGGTGATGTGAGCCTCGAGGTTAGACACTGCCAAGGTTGACATGAGGGCCAGGAAGATACCTAGATATAATAAAGGGTAGCAAGAACCCCTAGAGTCGTAGAAATATAAGAGAATCCATCTCTGGTTGATTAAAATGCCTTAAATAAAGTGGCATGGTTTGAGGGACTGCAAATGTAGAGAAAGGTTTGCACTGCTTGGGTGCAATCTGATAAGGGCCGCAGGCTTATAGGTTGGAGGTTTCTAGGGTTTGGTACCTTGGTTGGTTAATGGTACTAGATGTGTAACATCATTTGTGTGAGTTCTTCCCCATGGATTTGAATCTTTGGGTAGGGGTGACCCATAGTTGAGAGCAAATGAAAAAGGTCTCCTATGTTTGGGAGGAATTTTGAAGGTCTATAGCCAGTTAGCCATTTATCAGATAAATGCTTTATTAACTTTTACTTAATTATTCTATAATTAATTGTGTATTTTCCTTGTGCTGCATATATGAATTTTAATTGCTACACGTGAATTATAATGTGTTTGGTATACAATTTAAACAATTAAGTATTTTCATTATTATGCATCTATACATGCATATCACCATGTTGGATATGAAATAAAAATGGAAAATTTCCTACTAATAGGGTACAATAGTAATACGCATAGAAATATTCCTTAGCCTATTGGTTGGAGGCATACCCAAAGTAAATAAAAAAGGAGGGAAAACCATGTATAACCTAGTTTATATAGGGTCATTGGACATGGATATTCCCAACATATGGCTAAAATGACCCAGCGATGGGTTGGGAGTGTTACAAGTAAACATGACAGTGGGTTAGGGACATTATATCAAGCCTGCTTTGATACAATATAAAAACATGATTTGTTTTACCCTCACAGACTCGTATGATAAATCTCGTATTATGCTAAATGACGAAAGAGAAATCATACAATCATCCAAGCCCAATGATTTACAAATTAATATCAGTTACCTGCTCCTAAACTCAAATATGACAGAGAATTCATTAAGGAATTCCCCACAAGGAAAGGAATTAAGAATTATTTAGAGATGGAAGTGTTGATTAAATGGTGGTGGGTGAATGATGACTCATTCAATACCAAGGCAGAGAACACATACCGTTTTAAAAATATGAGAAGTTCCCCTAAAAACGTTGCTACTATGATCTACAAATTACATAAAGAAAATAACTATTTGTTATTCAAGATAGAGTAGGTCCCCTTGGTACATCAAGGAATGGAAAAAGGTCAATTTGTTTTTGGGAAACTATTTTATCCAATATTTTGAAGAAGCGTATTGAAAAATTCTTCAGTGCTACCCTAGGGCTTGTACCCTAGTTCTTCATGTCATCATTTCTATTAGATGTCGTTTTTGCTAAGACACCATTTCATTTAATGAAATGGAGTTGGAAACCTAACTTTGAGCCAATTCATCTATATTGTTCCAAATTTTTGGAAATTAAAACCATTGACTATTTCTATGAAATTTGTAATAATGTTATGAGTCTTCTATACCAAGTATTTTTTGGTAGTTCACCCCCCATGCCCATTGAAGAAGTTATGGAAGGAATTTCCTTAAATGTGGATTGGTTTAGATATGAGACCCCTCCTACATAAGGATATTTTCTTGTGAATGTACCCCTCATCCCATACCAAGGTTTGTCTCCAAGAGGATTTTTCTCAAAGAAATAGCTTATCAATCAATCTCCACGGGTGTTTTCAAAGCATTGCATGTCATACCACTCATGATTTGGCACTTGTTTCATATCAATTTGGGGATTTAATTCTTAGCTACCAACAAGCATTCCAAAAATGATGCAAACACCTTATAATCACTCAACTTATCCTCTATTTATTTAAAGAAACATGACCTGTCAACATTATTCATAATGATTGCAAAATTCAAAAGGGACTTTGAATTTATTCTAATGAAAAATCACCCTTTGATAAATTATTTTAAAGATCTAGATCCTTTGAATAAGTAATTCAAAGAATTAAATAATTCCTTGAAGACTTCAATAAATTCGTTGTCATAGTCTTTCATAGGTAAAGAGTTTAGGCATTGGAAAAATGTTTTAGTGCTAGAGAAAATCTCAATTTAATCAACCTAATTCCATGCATATTGATGAACCCTTAGTAGTTCAACCACAAAGTGAATCATTAATGCATGAGGAATCCACACAAATTGAACAAATCATTTTAGAACCTTCTTTACTTGCTTCAATTAAAAAACATATGGTACAAGCATAAGAGATATAGTCATAGGGAACATAAGTCTCAATATTTCCATTGGAAAACACTAATAAAGACACCCATCTTCAAGTTCCAGTGCCTGAATAAATTTAGGTCATACAATTATAGCCAATTATAGAACCTCAATTGCAAGCAAAACATAGTTTTGAGTTTCAGTCTCCTTATTTTAAGGATAACACTAAGGAAAATATAGGTCCTTTCACAATAACAACTATCAATAAAGCTCATATAAATATTTACCCAGATGTTACTGCTTCCACCATAGCTCATGTGGAATATTTTGAACTTATTATGGAAGATCAAATATCCTTTAATAAATTATTTTTTAGTGGTTCCAAGAAAGGAGTTGGAAAATGTAAGAGGAAAAGGAGGGAGGTAGGGAAAATCTATGCATCCCCTACCAAATGGGAAAATTATATGGGATGCGTCTAAATGAGAAAATGAGGAATTTTCTAATGAAATAACAAATTCTATTAGTGCTCTTCCACATTCTAATTAATGATTTGTAAATAATTTAAACGATATCATTTAATAATAAAGAGAAAAAATAAAGGCCTTGAAGCCAAATTGCATTAACACAAATCTGTGAGCAAGGACGAATATCAGTATTGCAACAACATAAAATTTAGATATAGGAAATAAACACGCAGTTCAAGGAGAAAAATTCACAAATACAAGAACAACTTACCAATTCTATGGCAAGTTTGAGAGCAAAGAAAGATAACATGGTTTATCAATTATCCACTCATATAAAGAAATTATAATAATAAAAAATTTCTCAAGCTGTTGAAGAATGAAGTAATTACAGTGAAGAAGCAACTAAGGAAGTCTCAAGAAGATTTTTATTACCTACTCAAAAAAATTCAAGAGTTTCATGGGACTCAGTCAATTCCCCATTAGTATTGACACTAAACTACTAGAACTTAGCTAAGCACAAGGAACTTTCAAAAATCTTAATAAATGAAAAGTAAAACATCATGTGGCTCCAACCAATTTTGTAGGTTGTCACAAGTTGTAAAACTAAAAAATGAAAATTTCACTTGAAGATTGGTATCAAAAGCTAAGTCATAACTAGGGCCTGATTAATTGTGCAATAGGTATATGTTCCAATACATGGGGAAATTCAATGGATATTATCATTAGCTTCGATATAACCAATTTCCATTTCTTGGGACAAGTGACTCTTAGCGAGTAATGCATCACTGACATTCAACAATAAAAGGACACTAAAAATTAGTTACACCATCTCAATAACTGGACAAGACCCGACATTAACAGATTCATAATCAATCCTTCAACATGTCTCAAGTCAATCAACAATCTCATTACAAAAATGAAAATGAAAACCATAACCATCACTGAAAAGTTACATTCATGTGAGCTTAATTTGGACACTTTAACCTCAAATAAAAATACTCACATCGAAAAGTCACAAGCCGAACAAGAAGCATATATCAATGAAGTTGAGAAGCAAGGATAAACAAGTCAAGGGAGCACCCGAAATATTAAAGATCCATAAGTTTTTTTTCAATTTAGATTTTTTTTGTTTTCTCAATCAATATTACTAAATTAAGATAAGGTTTGTTTCTCAAATGAGACATTCATGTGTAAGCACAATTTTTTCAACTAATAGAAGGGTTGGAATGGAAATTCTAGATAACAGGCTATGTTCACTTTTGTCAACTCCCTTTTGAAGAATTGAAGACCATGACATTGGTTACTTATTTTGTGTTCAACTATTTTATATTATTATTTTATTTGTAATACAAATGATTGACCATCACACATTTCCATTAGTTTCTTTCAGTGGAATGTTTTAAAAACACAAGTTTCATTTTTCTATGGATTATTGTCTAAAAAATTGAGTTGTATAAGTTGATGTTTCATTCTTATATAATGTGAATGTGAATGATATGTACTTTAAATATCAGGATTTATGAATGATTATTTAAATAACTATTTATGTAAATAATCGACTTATATGGATTGTATGAATAGTTGTTTGATTTAAATAACGACTTTTATGGATTAATCAAATCAATGTTTTTGGGGTCAATGTTTCCAACCCTCAATTTTGGTTCACCATTAGGACATAGATGGAGTATCTAATCCATTAGAAAATAAATAATGAGGAGATTATTCAGAAAATTTAATAGAAAAAGGAAAACCAAAAAAACAAAAAAACAAAAAACAAAATAAAATAAAAAAAGAGATGTTATAAATTCAAGATCAATCGGTCAAAAACATTAAAATATTCATTTATTAAAATATTATAAAGTCCAATAAGTAAAAGAAAAAAAAAAAAAAAACAAACAAAAAAAACAAACAAACAAAAAACAAAAACAAACAAACAAACATAATTAAAAATATAAACAATTAGATAAAAATAAATTAGTAATAAATTAATAGAAATACTTAATGAATGAGATAATTAAAAAACTACCAAATAAGATAGAATTCTAGGAAAATAATATAACTAAAAGGAATTCAAATGAATAAAAGTAAAAAGGGAAAAAATGACCAAAAATTAGAAGGTTGCCAAAACAATCAACAATTAATAATTTAATTAAATTGAGGAAAAGGAACCTCAAAACAATAGATAAATTAATTAATTAAAAACAATAATAATTAAAAATAGGAATATAAAATATATATATATATATATATATATAACATTAGAACTAATAATATCAAATTATTATTCCAATGAATAATAATGCAAAAGAGGAAAAAGACATTAAGATGAAAATGATAATAGTAAAAGGAATTAGTTTAATAATAAAATAGAAAATGAAAATGAAAAATGAAAAAAGAAAGTGAAAATGATCAAATATAACCATGAGATACTAAATTGTGTTAATAATAATAAGTATACTAAACAAAGAAAAACCATAGTGAATACATGAATCAGACCTTAGATCATGACATAATGAAGACATTTTATCATGACTCAGAAGGTCCTGGTGTTGATCCAAGACCCTTTAGAGGGTGAAGATGAAGTATTGAGAATATTTGTGTTTCCACATTATCAGGAGGTTCCATGTTGTCATTGCCAAATTATGGCTTGTAAAAGTGTCATTACAATGACATATGTGTCAATTTGTCATGCCACATCATCATGTGGAATGTAATGATGTATTTTCAAGAAAATGAGAAAATGTAAATGTGTGGAAGTCCAAGAGTCACATGTGGAATATGAAAAGTCACATGTGGACCTAAGAGTCTTATATAAATCCAAAAGTCATATATGGAATATGTAAAGTTGCATGTGGGCAAAAGAGTCAAATAGAAGTTAAAAGGTCATACTGGAAGTCGAAGAGTCATGGGAGTGGTTCAAGAGTCATGGGGATATTAAAGGTCATTCCTTTTGTTATAAAAGAAACCTAATAACTCAAGCGGAAGGATTTTGCAAGATTAGATTTTATATAGCTAGCCTTGACTTCTTCATCATGGAATAGGAGATAAGATCATTCTTTTGGAGAAGCAAGAAGTGACATAATGTTCCACTACTGGAGGCAGTAGCTCAACATTGTAACTGTATACTTGTATCTTTCATAATAATTGAAGCTCATTAAGCCAACAAATTTTCATGCATGTGTCCTGAATATTGTAGGACTATTCTTTGGATGTTTGTGGTATATGTTATTATCATATGTACTAAAGAAATTGAACTACTTCATTAGCTTTGGTGGTTATTCTTGAATAAGTGTTGTATTTTCTTTAATGATCATTGTTTCTATGTGAACTGTTTCGCTAGATATCTAAAAGATATCTCCTTTCTCTCATTTTTCCCTCTTAGGATAGTACTATTACTTTCCTTCCAGGGGCTCACTCTTTATTTCCCTCTTATGAAAGCCTCCCTTTACACATTGCAATTGTTGTTTCACAATGTCAACTTACTTATTTATTCAAAGGTTATGTGTATAATCTCTTATGTTATCCATTTAAACCAAGATAAACCTCAATTTATTGTGGTTGGGTCGATACTCTAGGTGGGGCTCCTACTCTCAAGTAGTGTAAGGTCTAATTGGAACTTCACATCGGGGAGACCCCTTATATATTGGTGGGTTTCCAGCACTGTCAACATTTTGAAGCTAGAAGGAGGGCTAGATGACAAGTTGTTCCTATTGAGTTTGTTTTGAATCTCTTATCTCTAATGCTTCTTTCCCAAATCATAATACCTTGATGTTTTTTCCAAGGAGCTTTATCTTACCATCCCCGTAGAAATTGTTCATAACTTGTATCGATTTAAGTTGGATGGCGAGGTAATTTAACTATCCTTGACAATATGTTTCAATTTGCTAATTTTTGTCTTACTATTGGGACATATTGTAAGGATGTCATGGCTAAATTTTTCACCCTCAAATTTGAAGGTCAAGTCAAGAAATGGTGTCATACATTACCTGATACTTCTATCCATTCATTTGAGCAACCCATTAACGAGCTTCATGAATCCTTCCACAAGTATGATTATCAAGATGTATGTGATAGAATCGATCAACTTAGAATGAATTCAAGTGAGTCTGTAGATTATTTTATTCATCGGTTTCTTCACCTTTGCTATGAATTTCTTAAGGGAGTTGTTGAATCAGATTTCATTATGGAAAAATTTCAGAGTTTGATTTTACTCACCTTGAGATATTGTGAATCTTAGCCCCTAGATAATTCTCCCCCCACAACTTTTGCAAACCATGACACACCTTAATCTTTTGAGGAGGAACCTACTATTCCTTTTTCTCCTTGTCCTCCTCCTTTTTTGATACCAATTTGGGTACCTCTTTGTGATATTGTTGAAGTTGGGAAATATATAGATAAAATTATTGATCTACTTTTTCCACCTTCATCCACTTCCTATGATTTAGATTTGATGGAGGAGAGTTTGGAGTGGTTCATGAAGCCTAAGGTGAAGACTAATCCCTTGAGTTTTCAATATGATATTAACTCTCATGATTTGAATTCTAGGAATTTTATCAATGGAGCCTTTTCGCCCCATGGTTATGTTCTTTCTCTCTTATTGAGTGCCTGAGATTTCTACCCTTTTGCAGACGATCTTTCACCTTGGGTTTTATACCCCCCACTTTGCTTACATCTATCGATAATCTAGCTAACTCATTACAATGATTTACCAATATCACTTATGGTTCTATTAAAGGTTCCTGGCCATTATTGTTGATTGGTTGTCCTCATCCAACCTAAATGATACCTTGAATCTAATTTGATGGAAAGTATGATTTCCTCTTGAGATACCCTTCAACCTATACCATCCATATTTCTTGATTCCTTGTTCCTTAGTCTGCTTGATCAACCTACTTTAACTCTTAATGATGTTCAACCTATTATTTCGAGAAGTAATCAATAACAAGGTAGTTTGATTTTGCATGTAGAGGGCAAAAGTGTTGAATATTTGTCTTATCTTTCTTTCCTCTTTCAAGATGCTAATCTTGCATTTCTGGTTGACCACTAATCTTGTAGTCTTCATAATCTATCAAGTGGTTTTGATCCTTGCATTCAATTCGATACTTTGGAAAAACATCACCTTGACATCCATGTTTCCATCAATACATATGGTGATGAGTGCCCAAGTAAATGAAATGATATCTTTCCTTCTTCAAGTTAGAAAATAAAAAAGGAAGAAATTTTTTCTTTTTATTGATAATTACTTGTGATGTTTCTTATTATTACGATTCTTTATATCTTCTTTTCTTTTAGTTCATCAAGCAATTACTAAAGCAACAACACATAAAACAATAGACACAAGATGTAGGCACTATGCTAGGGCAAAACCCCCCTCGAGAGGAAAACCCAATCAAGAAATTCTTCCTTTCAATAGTATTCTTTGAGACTCTTCACCCTAGACCACGACAAGACCTTACCTCCACACTAATTCAACCTCCCATAAGTTCGACCCCTTTCCAAAACCTTTGACTAGGCAACAACTTACGGCAACAGACAACTTCCAGCAACAAAAAATATTGGAAGACTTCAATCTCCCAATCAAGAGTGTGAAATAGAGAAAGAGAACCACCAAAATTTCAATTTTATTTTTCTTCTTATACCTCCTCAAAATCTCATTCACTTCAGCTTCCTGGAAACATACATTGTACCTTTTCCCAGCTACAAAAGAACTTCGCACTTCTTCCTAGCTACAAGAGAATTTCACACTTTTTCCCAGCTACAAGGGAAATCAAACTTGTGTGTGAGAATGATGCTCCAAATGAATTCGATGTTCTTGTATTTATAGGATAGATTTGAGGTCAAATAGGGTCCTTAGGTCAAATTGATCTTCTTCTTGGCTGACATGGTGTGGAGGTTACATAAATCATATTTGCTTCAATACTTAACCTTTTTACATGATTCAAAAGCCCAATAAGGGTCTCTTCAAAAGTACAATGACTCAATTGACTCAAATAAATCCTATAAGTCCTCAATCGGGACTTTTACCTAAAACATGGTGATGCAATCATGAAACCCATGCTTTAATAAGTCACAATAATAATAATAATAAATATTTTCTTTATTCTTTTGAAAACTACATTACATAATGAATCAAGTACGTTAATGGAGACCGAACATAGTTACAATTTCCAACACTCCCTCTTAGCTAGGGAGGTATTCATAATGTACAAATAAAATGGAAGATCTCAAACTACATTAACCATGAAGAACTTTTAGGCACCGCAATGCCATGTAATAGATTCATGACTAGGGAAATCTATCCAAGTGGTCTCTCAACAATTTAGGCATCACAATGCATCAGACTAGATTCTTGACCAAGTAAATCTATCCAAGTGGAAATAATATGGAGTCAAACTTTCAACCCCTTTAGGTGCAATCATGCTTACTTGCTAACCACCAACCCAAAAATCTAGGTGTGTTTCCAAAACAAAACTCAATAACCAACACCACCTTTCGAATTTTGGGACCCATACATCAACACAAAGTGTTAATCAGATGTCTTCCTAAGCAATGTTTCACTCACAAAGCCTCAACACCCCTTGATCCAGCAAATCAAGGACAACAAATCTCTCCTAATCAAACTGATCGGTAATCAGCATGCTATCAAAACCTTCAAGATATTCACTTATACAAACACAACCCCAATCAATAATATAATTTCACATGTACATAATCAAATACAAACATTCATGCTCATTCTAGAAGATGCTCCTCAACCCAGTAAGACTATCGACCGAATATTTGAAAAAATATTCCTTAATTATATCCTTTCATTTCCTACTTCTCATGCAACAAAATATCCTACGAAATTCATTATTGAACACCAAGCTATGCCCTCTCTCTCAATCAAGAAGCACCTCTTCATATGGACTTCCTCTTAATCTTAGGTAGATCTCTTCTATGCATGCTTCCTCTAGGAGATCAACTTCTTCTTTTCATCATCAAAGAATGTTTCATGACTTCTAGCCATTTCATTAGAGTTATCATCATCCTCATCATGCTTGTCACATCGAGCATCTTCACCAAGTTGAAGATTATGTACCTACACAACTTAGATAGAAAGTATGTTAATTTTAGGTATGTTCTATGCTTAGAGCAATTTATTTCAATTTTTACAGTTAGCTCAATATCTTTTCCAAATTAGCAATCACATCAGTATTAAAGTAAACTACAGATAGAACATAAACATAAATCGCAAAAGACAAGCCAAGACAAGAGGACAGAAGATGTGGCACTAGCCAGGGACAAGCCCCAATGTGGGGAAACCCTTAATCAATTCTTCTTATATGTTCTTCAATAGTTCAGCAGAGAGAGAGAGAGATAGTATGTTTACAACAGAAGTCAATACTTTGACTTATCTAGATAAGAGCATAGATCATCTCTAAGAATATGATACATGAGATTAGTTGAAGACATGCTGCTTTAACTGATTCTCCAAGGTGACTCCTTCACCTATCGTTGTGTCGCATTTTGTCATCATGCTGCACCTCATCGCGCTGCACCATGTTGCACCCATCATCACTATGATGCATCTCATCATGCTTCATTAATCATGACTGTACCCATCATTGTATTGCATTATGTACCATTGCTGCACCATGTTGCCATACTAACCTATGTGTTGGCTGCATCTTTCTTGCTTGTTGTCCCTTGCTTGCTTGTTGTCCCTAGCATGCTTATTGTCCTTAGCATGCTAGCTGTTGCATGCTAGTTGTCCCTTGCATGCTAGTTGTAACATTGCATGCTTAGTGTATTTGCTACTAAGTACCGTAAAACTATCCCAATGTTAGTTAGTTATCCCTTGCATGCTGCTCTCCTTTGAAGATAGATGCTCTAGCTGTTCCGGCAATTCCAACTGTTCCCGACATTTCCGGTAGTTCCCGACAGTTCCGGTAGTTCTGGCAATTCCAGCTATTCCTGGCAGTTCCAGTAATTCCGGTTGTTCCCGGCAATTCTAGCTTCTACCCCCTGCATCAGCTTTCCTGCCTATTCTGGCAGTTCCCAACAGTTCCAACAGTTCCGATAGTTCCGGCTATTCTCGGTAGTTCTGGCAGTTCTGAAAATTCCAGCTATTTCGGCAGTTCCAGTAGTTCTAGCTTTTCCTGGTAGTTTCTGGCAGTTCCGACATCTGCCCTCTACATCAGCTTTCCTGGCTGTTCCAGCAGTTCCCGGTAGTTCTGGCTATTCCTGGCAGTTCTAGCAGTTTCGACTTTTCCCGACAGTTCCTGGCAGTTCTGGCAGTTTTGGATTTTACTCGGCAACTCCAGCAGTTCCCAATAGTTTTGGCAGTTCTAGCTTTTCTTGGAAATTCCGACAGTTCCCAGTAGTTCTGACAGTTCCAGCTTTTCCTTGGCAACTCCGGTTGTTCCTACAGTTCCAGTAGTTCCCGACAGTTCTAGCAGTTCTGGCTTTTCCTGGCAGTTCCCAGCAGTTCCAACTTCTTCCCTCTGGATTAGGGCAGCATTATCCCTTAGCATCTCTCCTCATACTAAAACCCAAAGACAAGTAGAGAGGAAGAGATCCCAAGTGTGGTGAAATGACTTGAAGGCCACCTCTATTTATACTAAAACGTTGAGCACAAGTGGGGTTTATTTGGTTGTTGGCTGACCTTTATGAATTTTCCCATAACACAAATAAATTCCTATCTCCATGAATACTTATTGGAATCAGATGATCTTTAGATCAATCCTACAACTCTTGATGAGAGGGATCCAAGAAAAATATCAGCTTCCATTAATAAGATGACCCACATGGAGTTTGGCCCTAGTTGCCAATTTTAACAAAGTACAACCAAGTCTATAGAAGCATGAAGTTAGCCATATCAAAATAACATAAGCATTTCAATATTTATACATATCAGATACCTAGACTTAATTACAATCAAGAGACACATACTCTTCATCATCTTTCTAGGGACTTAGTCATACACCCTAGACTACTTCATAACAACTTTCATTCCATATTGGGTTTCACCGTTACTTCTAAAGGTATGAAATGCCTTCCTACAACATATATCCAACCATAGAAATAATTTAGACAAATATAAAGCATCTAACAACATTTCAAAATTTATATGTTAGACTTCTTACTATGGTTTCTTACAAATCCTAGATTCCATACAAAGGAATCAATCATAACCAGTTACAGCTTAGTCACTAACTTGACCATGTTCCACTAGGATTATTTGCAAACCCTATATTTTTCCTTCAACCATCAATTCCAACCAAAAACTAAAATTAAACAATCTTACACAAATCTCAAATTATCATATTTTCATCGTACATTAGAGATTTTACTTCTATTATTCAACTCCAAAACCCTAGAATTCTATTTTCACAATCTCAACAGTCATTAAATAAATAGATATCGGATTGTTATATCAAACATACTAGACATTTTAACTACTACTAGGTTTTAGCTGTAAAAACCCTAGATTTCCAAATATCATCATCCTAGAATCTCAGACAAGGACTTCCATTAAATCCTAAGACATATGACCATCAATAACTAGGTCAACACTCATATCTGGGAATTCATATCATACATAAGCATATCATATGTTTGACAACATTAATATATCTGACCTAGACCAAGCTAGGGTTTCAACGAAAAGGAAATATCTATACATACCTATATTTCAACATCATGCAAATACATTTTATATCAAGTGTTAGTCAAACCCAACTTCACAATGATCAATAAGAGTTAGACACACAATAATCTTGATTACACTAGGATTTGATCAGACAAACACACCCATAACAAGGAAAAAAATTCTAATACAATATAAGAATATTGCTCACACATTCCACCAAACCCTAATTAGTTAGGGTTCCACTTTAGCAACATATCAAACCTAATATTACCAAAAACATCAAAGGTTCGGGATTTTAGACCTTATCATTCAACCCTAACAAGTTAGGTTTTCCTTATCATACCAAATTCCCAAGCATGACATCCTCAAAAAAAACTTCAAACAACATTTCACAATATCCCTAAGCAGCTTGGGGTTTTATACATTCACATATGTATACCCTTAGGTTAGGGTTTTCCATAACCTATTGAGGTTTGTACATAACCATTTAAGAATATGAGTGGGGTAGGTAGATTTATCAAGAGATGAATCGCCAAAAACAAGAATCTTATGATTCAATATAGCTAAACATAACAATGTTAGTATTATATTATCAAATAAATAATCCTTTCAATATCAATGTATTTAAATCATGCCTTAGTTCCTTGACCAACCTTGTCTTGAGAGATCCTCCTTCACACTCCTTGCAGATGTTTTTCCTAATCAAGACAATAGAGGGAGAATGGTGATTAATATTTAATATAATAAAAAATAAATGAATACTTGAACTCAAAAATGAAAATAAATGAGAGACTTATATTTGGGAGTTGTTGGGGGCTCCCTCCAAAGCTTTAGGGATACCTACAAACTTATAAAAACAGTAAAAATGTCTTTTCCAAAATATGTTAAAAACACATCAATTCTAAAACATATAAAACAAGATATATAAAGCTACAAGAAGAGGACTTAGTAGTGTAAGCCTCTCATGTCGGATTCTTCGAGCTTGACTTTCTTTGAGTCTCCTTCTTCAAAAAAGTTGGCTTTATCCCTTCCTCTCTTCTTATTCTTTGGATTGTGAGGACAATCACTATTGTAGTGACCCTTCTTATGACATTGATAACACTCTATCTAGGACATGTGAACTTTGTTTCTTGGTCCCTTTGATCTCTTTCTTTTATGTTGAGAAACATAAGAATTTGATACTCGTTTAGGATTGGTAACCATTGATATCCATAGTCATTCTTGACTGCAAGAGGTCCATAATTCTTCAAAGGTGGGAGCTACCTTCCAACTGTTTAGACCTACAGGAAATGCACCCCAAGAGGGTGGAAATCCTAATAGAGCAGTGATCACAAGTTCTTTGTATGGAAAAAAATTCATCAATAGCCAAGAGATCATCCCTGACTTTAGTTAACTTCACAAAGAAGCTTGCCACAATGTCTTCTTTAGTCATCTTCATGGTCCTTAGCTCATTCTTCAAACTTTCTACTTGATCAATGTTCTTAATAGTAAATAACTTTGACAAGGCTTCATAAAGTTCCTAAGCATGATCGATGTTACCTATTAATGGGAAAATATTTTCCTTTATTCCTTCTGCCATCAGAGTCATGGCCACCAATTCTAATTCCATGTATTTCACATTGTCGACATCACTGGATTCCTCTATAGGATTCTTTACTTTTCCTCTTACCAAGTCTAGTATCTTGTCCTTTTCAAGGATTGGGCCAATCCTCCTCTTCCAAGACCTGAAGTTAGAGGCTACTTAAAGTTTTCTCTCTCCCTTGATTTTGTTAGATATCTTCCTTGAATATAGTATACTCCTTCCCTGAGATAATCCCTTTGAATTTATCATTGATCAAGTGCTTGAGATTTCCTTTTACTTCCTTCTTCACCAAATATAGGATACCATGTTAGAAAATTAGAAAGGAAAAAATATTTTCTTGTTCTTTATAATTACTTGTTATATTTCTTATTATTAGGTTTCTTTATATCTTCTTTTATTTTAGTTCATCGAGCAATTACCAAATGTAGACACCAGATGTAACCACTATGTCAAGGAAAAACCCTCCTCGAGGGGAAAACCTAGTCAATAAATTATTCCTTTTAATAGTATTATTTGAGACTCTTCACCCTAGACCAAGACAAGATCTTCCCTGCATGCCAACTCAGCCTCCCAGAATTTCAACGCCCTTCTAGCAACTTTGACTAGGCAACATCTTATGGCAACTGATAGCTTTCGGCAATATACAATCTTGGAAGACTTCGATCTCCCAATCAAGAGCATGAAATAGAGAAATAGAACCACAAAAATTTTGATTTTCCTTTTCTCCTTATACCTCCTCAAAGTCACATTCACTTCGACTTCCTAGCAATAGACTTTGCACATTTTCCCAGCTACAAGAGAACTTCACACTTCTTCCTAGCTATAAGAGAATTTCACACTTCTTCCTAACTAGAAGAGAAATCAAACTTGTGTGTGAGAATGATGCTCCAAATGAATTTGATGTGGTTGTATTTATAAGCTCCATGTGAGTTCAAATAGGTTTCTTATGCTGACTTGATCTTCTTCTAGGCCGACATGGTGTGGAGGTTACATAAATCATATTTGACTCAATACTTAACCTTTTTACATGATTCAAAATCCCAAGAAGGTTCTCATTAAAAGTACAATGATTCTATTGACTCAGAATAAATACTAGAAGTCCTCAACGAGAAATTTGACCTAAAACATGGTGACTGAAGCATGAAACCCATGCTTTAATTAGTCACAATAATAATAATAATAATAATTCTTTTCTTTATTCTTTTCACAAGTACATTACATAATGAATCAAGGACATTAATGAAGACTGAACATAGTTATATTTTCCAACACTTCATAGGACTTGGATTTGAAATATATCCATTTAGAACATGTTTCTAATAGTCTACAATCTCCATTTATGGGTTGGGATACTCTTTCAATTCAAAATGATCCTGAAATTCCTTCAATTCATACATATTAGATGAAAAACCTAAAGAGGTAAGTTGTTAGCCTTTTAAACCTTTGATATACCCTATTGTGGAAAAGCAAGGTCAATCTGAATGTCACATCGACATGCCTTTTTTTAACCATTATACTTATGACAATGAGATCGATCTGTTGTTTTTACAAGTTCAATAGAATTTAGTTATAATTGGTTCTCCTCCTCCTCAGTCTTTTCATCCTTCCTCACCTCTAGCACACTATTCATTGTACCATGATATAATTGATAAGTTTGCTATACCAACAATCCCTTTAAAGCCTTTAGCTATTTATCTGGCTAGTCATGGTTGGAATTAGGTGTAGGATGGTGTGATTCATCAATTAGAGGATGAAAAGATTGAATCTATTATTCATGATTTGTTCAACTGTAAATATTTCATACGTCAGGAGGAAGATGTTCCAACTCTATTTAATAAAGGGATTTTTCTGATCAATGCATTTAAATGCTCTATCCATCAAGAGTCTGATATGCTTAATCTTAAATCTGATTGAACCAGTGGAACTAACAATGTGTTCATTGATACATGTGGTGATAGTGGTTCATGTATACCTATCGATTATCCAAGCCACTTAAATTTAATGACCCACCATAAGAAAGGTCAGAAACTTGTTAGGAAGTCAAGGAACTTAATTTTAGGTTCTCACAATCCTGCCAAGATCTCTGAAATAATATGGATCCATATTTTCATGCATAATTATTTCCTTAACATTCATCGACTGGTTGTGAGTTCGTCCTTAAAATACTTTTAATGTTTCCCAATTAATCTTTCTAAACCTCAAGATAGGTTTTCTTATCAGATAAAGGATTCTTTTTTGGTTACTCCCTTTTCATGTGAATCCCTTGCAATATACCAAGGGTTGGAGAGCACATATTTCATGTATCATTATAGCCTTAAAGCTTTCCATTTCGATTGTCAAGAGAAGGGTCATTTTGGGTTGAAGAATTTCTCTCTATTAAACTCTTCTAATATTGGTTATCTTTTTATCTCTTTTGTTCATATTTTGAAGTTAATCATCTTCCTAGCACAATATCTCTTCTTGAGTGTTTGCAAATATTTGGATCATTTGGTGGATAAAAAACCTTCTTCATTTATGGAAATTATATTGAAATGGACACGCGAGAATCGAGAACCTTTTATGTTAATCAACCAATCCAGTCATAATATTGGGGATTCTCTTTGTGATTTGAATGTGTTAACTGAAAATTAATTTTCTCATGAGCCTCTGGGTTTCAATTTCATTGTTTTGGATATTGAGATCCAACCACTTAATGGTTAGAGAAATATTACCTGGAAATCTACTAAGCTAATAATAAGCTTCATCTTTTCTGATGTTTCCTAAGCAGGACAATAGAGATGCAAGTACATTCACAACAAGCTTTCAAGGTTTGCTTGTTTGCTGTTCTAAGCGAAAAGATAAAGTTGCGAAATGGTTAGAATTAGTTTCTATGACACATATTTTTGGCATTATCCAAGACCCTCAGTTCATTGTGCAATTTTTTCAAGTCATTATTTTTTCATTTTCACAATGCCTTATATTTCTTTTAACTGTTCACATCTTTGCATTTGCAAGTCAGGAACTACAGTGGCTACATTGGAAATTTCATTATACTTATCCCTGACCTTCTAGCCCATTAGGTTAGGAGTAGGTCTAGTTATATCTTAGTTTCCCTTGTACATTCATCCTGTATTTACTCTCTTTGGTCTTTCCTTTTTTTTTTCTCATTCATGTCTCACATGTTTCTTTTTAGTTCAGTCTCCATTTGTTGCATTCTTTTGGATTTGTTATGTATTTTCTTTTATGTTCTAAATAATAATACTTTGCATGAAAGACACTTTATTTGGCTCAAAAGACAATGTGGAAAACTCAGAAAGGGAACTAGTGACGATGGATAATGCTTGGCTAATTTGAAATACTCTTCTATGTTTTGGGTTCATATATCTTTAAATTCTATGATGTCTAAATGGAAAATATTTTTTTTCCAGACACAAACCCTTTGGTCAAAATACGAAGCTCATATCTCATTAAGGTTTTCATTCTTGACTCTGCCTTATATTGAATGGTTTTTTGACATGCTGAATAAACTAAGTAGAGAAGGGAAAGGACAAAAAATTTAAATGAGCATATTAACTTCAGTTATCTTTCAAATCCCTTAAACAAGGAACCAACCTCTCTTGCAAATCAAATAAGTCAGGATCCCTCTTCCACCATCAAAATAAATAAGTTCCTTTGCACATTCTATTAGTAACTAAATAAAGAGGTGAAGAAAATAAAGGATTCCTACGAAAAGAAGTGAAGAAAACAACTTCGTTGGGATACTGAAAGGCTTGATGACAGTGAAGTTGTGATTCCTTGAGGTGACTCTGCCATGGAACTAACTAGACTCGCTAGCAACGAAGCAACATTGGGGAATGTGCTTATCAAAATCTCAGTACAATTACTGTTGGCTTAAGGGGTCTTGACCTAGGTGTTTCTGTTCTGTATTTTTGAGGTTGAGGGAGTAAATACATAGGACAACATCAAAACCACTTTGGAACATGGGATCTAGCCTTGCCAGCTTCAGAGAGATATCTCTCTGTAAAATTTAACTTTGTTTTAACTAATTTTTAGGCTAGTTATAATTGTAATGTTTGTTTTGATTTGATTGGTTTAGTTCATTTAAGTGTTATAATTCCATTGGGCTATGGAGTCTGAATATTTAACTAGATTTGGCATCAAATTTTAGAGGAGTTTCATAGGGAAAGCTAGGTTGCACTATTTGGATATTTTCAAAATATTAAATGGATTGTGAAATAGCAGAAAATGGAAGGTTCAGTAGTAATAAATGAGAAATTAATAATTCCTTAATTTGACTTAAAAAAAAAACATGAAAATTAATAACATCCAAAATAGGGTGCTCTAAATAACAAATCCTATTCATCACAGTTTCTATTAAGTAATTGAGATTTTCAGAATAACAGAGAGAGAAAAAACAATGTTTAAACAAATAAACATAAGAAACACATCATCATTTGGTGCACCACATGAATCCTGTGAAAAGGTCCCTGTATTATTGATGCTCCAGTACTTTGAAAATTACATTATGCAGAAGAAATTACATTCAGAAATCAACATCTCTTACTTCAAATGATGAAGTATTTATACAAATTCTAAACTAAAATATCTTGAAAAAAAATCTAGATTTCTTACAAATGTCTCAAACTGTATTACACAAATAGAAATGAAATATAGGAAATTCAAAACTAATGAATCTACTTGGCATTATCTTTGTGGATTTTTGGTGACAAAGAAGAGAAATTCAAATTTGATAGCAACTCTTATTTGATGATGTGGCATCCAAGTCACTAACTGTTTTTGAGCTTTTTCCTACCAAAATTCAGAAAAGCAAGATCTTGTAATACCTTTGTATATCCGAAACCATAATAGATGTTAGAAAATGGAGAGAGGTTTTTTTAAATGATGATGTTGGATACAAAAACCTCTTTCCGTTTTTCAAAATTCATTTCCACGAGCTCAGAAACTTCATTTTAAAACACTGGATGAAAACATGAAAATTCGGGAAAATATACCTGCAAAGATTCATCCAAATCTCCGAAACCATAATAGACATTACTAAAATGATAGAGGATTCTATGCATAAGGATGTTAGCGACAAAAACCTCTTTTTGACTTTTAAAATTCATTCTCAGTTGTTTGTAAATCATGTTTTATGTACTGTAATGTATAGGGAAAAAACATAGCTTTACTTGGCCATGAAACAGACATATTATGTGGAGTCGGGAGGTGACATGGAGGTATGTGGTTGGCAAGAAGGTGATTAGGTGGTCGAATAGGAGTGGAAAATGAGGAGGGAAATGGCCGGTGGATGTTGGCGTCAGAGTAATAGGTAGAGGATATGTGGTAGGATAGGAATGACAAAGGTGTCGGGTAGGGACAACGATAAAGGGACGGGGGCGAATCAGTTTTTGGAGGGGTAGGGAGCAGTAGGTGGTATAAGCTGGTAGGGGGTGCGAAACTCAAAGAGGGTGCCACATAGGGATGAGGCCCTATGGGAGAAACCGACTTTTTGGACCCCCCCGACTGTAAAGGTAGGTTGGAGAGGGGGGGCCGAAAAAAGATGAGTCGTTGATCAAGATCAATTGGGAATCCTCATGCTCTATCACCAATTTCATTTACCCATATAAGATAGAACAAATTTTTCCATATGCACCTTATTACAATTTATTTAATCACATTTAAATTATGTGATTATTTTAATCTAAACACACTTAATTATTCTCTAATGCTCCATTTCGACTTGCAAGCATATGTTTTTATTTTTCTCAAGGTTTTGACCTTTTTTTAAAATAATTTATAGCATGGAATATTATTTGCAATATCCAAAATATAATAATCGTCAGCTATAATCAAGCAATCCTATAAAAATTACAGGACCCTAACAATGGCTCTAGCTAGGGATGGCACTTCCTGGTGAAGTGTTAAGACCACCATAGACTAGTAGCCTGATCCATTGGGCTGATCCCAAATCTACAACTTGCTATGTCATAAAAAACCTATACAACTAAAAACCTTAGTCATTTGTTCTAAACTTTAAATAGAAATTTGATATGTGTACTGAAATCTGAACTGAAACTACAAACTGAACTCTGTATTGCAAACTATAAAACTGCAAACTAACAACTGAAATCATTGTTGCACATTAAAAATATGAATGTTGAAAAGATGCTTACCCAGTAAGCTTATTTATGTATATACAATCCTATTCTAACACCAAATGCTTGACTTTACGCAATGTAAAATATCCAATATAGCCAATCAAAAATCTGATCCAATACCTGGGTTCCTTCACTATCTTTAAGAAGAATTAGAATTAGAGCTTGTAAGGGCACTAGAAATTGATTATTAGCTTGATCTTCACGACAAAGAGATTTGGAATCATGGCAAACAGGGGAAGCACTAGAACTTGATTGGGACTCTGTAGTGAGAAACTTCTCCATATAGATAGTTATGGGATCATGAAAGACTTGAACTATTACTTGATGATCAAAGTATTTTGCAAATTTATGGTCATGATTGGGTATTCCACATATGATTTCTATATCATTATACAATTTCTGATATGAGTCATCTGATTTACTCTCAAAACAATGCTCAATTTCAACATCAACATGAAACACTACTATTTCTCGTTTGAGAGGGAGAATTTACAAGAACTGGTTAGGATCTTGGAAGTTATATGATTGGATTTGAACATCTAAAAGCTCAATCTCCTTTTCAAACCTTTCAGTAACATATTCGAAAAAATAGGTTTTACCTTCAAGAGAAGACTTGAGAGGTCTCAAAAAATGAAACATGGTTGTTGAAAATACTTCATCTATTTGAAAATCACTAACTGATCCCTGATTTCTTTTATAACTTCACAAGATATAGGATTTACCACATACCATGTCATCTTGTTTTTAGGAAACAACCTGATCATTAAGCAGTGGAGTGGCCATGAATGTCTTGATTTCTGGATTCTTCTGCTAATGGAGTCTTCCGATTGAACTAAAACTGTGTGGAGTCACCAGGTGCATGATTCAACCTTCTTGTGTCTGATCACTGTCCACCGTCAGTAATCAGATCTAGAATTTGATACATTTTTCTTAGGAACCTGAAATTTTCAGATCTTAGTATGGTTGCCACTATGTTTTCATTTTGTACTTTTGAGGTTGAGGGAGTAAACACATAGGACAACATCAAAACTACTTTGGAAGCTGGGATCTAGCCCTGCCAGCTTCAGAGAGGGATCTCTCTGTAAAATTTAACTTTGTTTTATTTAAATTTTAGGCTAGTTATGACTGTATTGTTTGTTTTGATTTGATTGGTTTGGTTGATTTAAGTGTTATAATTCCACTGGGCTATGGAGTTTGAAGATTTAACTAGATTTGGCATAAAATTTTAGAGGAGTTTCAAAGGGCAAGCTAGGTTGCACTATTTGGATCTTTTCAGAATACTAAATGGATTGTGAAATAGTTGAAAATGTAAGGTTCAGTAGAAATTAATGAGCACATAAGAATTCCTTAATTTGACTTTAACAGAAAACATGAAAATTACTAACAACTAGAATAGGGTGCTCTAAATAACAAGTCCTATTCATCATAGTTTATGTTAAGTAATTGAGATTTTTATAATAACAGAGAGAGAAAAAAAAATGTTTAAACAAATAAACATAAGAAACACATCACCATTTGGAACACCACATGAACCCTGTGAAAAGGTCCCTGTATTATTGATGCTTTGGTACTTTGAAAATTACAATATGGAGAAGAAATTACATTCAAAAATCAACATCTCTTACTTCAAATGATGAAGTATTTATACAAATTCTAAACTAAAATATCTTGAAAAACATATCAAGATTTGTTAGAAATATCTCAAACTATATTACACAAATAGAACTGAAATATAGGACATTTAAAACTAATGAATCTACTTGGCACTATATTTGTGGATTTCTAGTCGCAAAGAAGAGAAATTTGAATTTGAGAGAAACTCTTATTTGATGATGTGGCATCCAAGTCACTAATTGCCTTTGAGCTTTTTGCTCTCGAAATTCTGAAAATTAGGGTCCTGTAATACCTTTTTTATCCCAAACCATAAAATATGTTAGAAACCGAAGAGAGGCTTTTGTAAACCATGATCTTAGAAACAAAAACCTCTTTCAATTTTTTAAAATTCATTTCCACCTGCTCGGAAACTGCATTTTAAAATGTTGGCTGAAAATAGGAAAATTTGGGGAAAAATATCTGTAAAGATTCATCCAAATCTCCCAAAACATAACAACTGTTACAAAACTGAGAGATTTTTTTGTGCATAGGGATGTTAGCAACAAAAACCTCTTTCTGATTTTTAAAATTCATTCTCAGTTGTTTGTAAACCATGTTTTAATGTACTGTACTATGTAGGAAAAAACATAGCTTTACTTGGCCATGAAATAGACATATGAAGTGGAGGCGGGAGATTACATGGAGGTACATGGTTGGTGAGAAGGTGATTAGGTGGTCGAATAGGAGTGGAAGATGAGGAGGTTCATGGTGGGTGGAAGTTGGCACAAGAGTAATAGGTGGAGGATACTTGGCGGGATAGGAATGGCAGAGGTGTTGGGTACGGACAATGAGAAAAAGGGACGAGGGGGAAGTGGTTTTTGGATGGTGTAGCGAGAGGTAGGTGGTATAGGCTAGTGGGGGTGAAAATATTAGAGAGGGTTCCACATAGAGATGGGGCCCGTCGTGAGAAACCCGCTTTTCAGCCCCCCCGGCTATAAAGGTAGGATGGAGAGGGGGGGCTGAAGAAAGATATGAGTCGTTGATCGAGATCAATGGGGAATCCCGATGCTTTGACAGCAGTGTCCTTTAACCATATAAGATAGAACAAATTTGTCCATATGCCCCTTATTACAATTTATTTTATCACATTTAAATGCTGTGATTAGTTCAAACTAAACAGACTTAATTATTCTCTAATGCTCCATTTTGACTTGCAAGCATATTTTTTTATTTTCTCCAGGTTTTGAACTTTTTAAAAAAAAAATTACAACATGGAATATTATTTACAATATTTGAAATATAATAATCATCATATATAATCAAGCAATCTATAAAAATTATAGGACCCTAACAGTGGCTCCAGCTAGGGATGGCACTTCCAGGTGAAGTGTCAAGAACACCATAGACTAGTACCTTGATCCATTGGGCTGATCTTAAATCTACAACTTGCTCTGTCATAAAAAACCTCTGCAACTAAAAACCTTAGTCATTTTTTCTAAACTTTAAACAAAAATCTGATTTGTGTACTGAAATATGAACTGAAACTACAAACTGAACTTTGTACTGCAAACTATAAAACTGCAAACTAACAACTTAAATCATTGTTGCACACTGAAAATATGAATGCTGAAAAGATGCTTACCCGATAAGCTTATTTATGTATATACAATCCTATTCTAACACCAAATGCTTGACTTTATGCAATGTAAAATATCCAATATAGCCAATCAAAAATCTGATCCAATACCTTGGCTCCTTCACTATCTTTAAGAAGAATCAGAACTAGAGCTTGTAAGGGCACTAGAAACTGATTATCAGCTTGATCTTCATGACAGAGAGCTCTGGAATCATGGAAAACAAGGGAGGCACTAGAAATTGATTGGGACTCTACAGTGAAAAACTTCTCCATATAGATAGCTATGGGATCATGAAAGACATGACCTATTACTTGATGCTCAAAGTATTTTGAAAATTTATGGTCATGATTGGGTATTCCACATATGCTTTCTATATCATTATACAGTTTCTGATATGAGTCATCTGATTTACTCTAAAAACAATGCTCAATTTCAACATCAACATGAAACATTACTATTTCTCGTTTGAGAGGAGGGAGCATTTCCAAGAACTGTTTAGGATATTCGAAGTTATATGATTGGATTTGAACATATAAAAGCTCAGTCTCCTTTTCAAACCTTTCAACTACTAATTTGAAAAAACAAGTTTTACCTTCAGGAGAAGACTTGAGAGATCTCAAACAATGAAGCACAGCTGTTGAAAAGACTTCATCTATTTGAAAATCTGCTAACTGATCCCTGATTTCTTTTATAACTTCACAAGATATAGGGTTTACCACATACCCTATCATCTTGTTTTTAGGAAACAACCTGATCAGTAAGTAGTGGAGTCACCATGAATGTCCTGATTTCTGGATTCTTCTACTAGTGGAGTCTTCTGATTGAGCTAAAATTATGTGGAGTCACCAAGTGGGTGATTCAACCTTCTTCTGTCTGATCACTATCCATTGTCAGTAATCCGATCTGTAACTTGATACACTTTTCTTAGGAACCTGAAACTTTTAGATCCCCTGTATGGTTGCCACTATGTTGGCATTCCGTATTTTTGAGGTTGAGGGAGTAAACACATAGGACAACATCAAAACCACTTTGGAAGTGGGGATCTAGCCTTTGCCAGCTTCAGAGAGGGATCTCTATGTAAAATTTAACTTTGTTTAATGTAAATTTTAGGCTATTTATGAGTGTATTGCTTGTTTTGATTTGATTGGTTTGGTTGATTTAAGTGTTATAATTCCATTGGGCTATGGAATCTAAAGATTTAACTAGATTTGGCATCAAAATTTAGAGGAGTTTCTCAGGGAAAGCTACGTTGCACTATTTGGATCTTTTCATAATATTAAATGTACTGTGAAATAGTAGAAAATGTAAGGTTCAGTAGAAATTAATGAGCAATTATGAATTCCTTCATTTTAATTCAATAAAAAACATGAAAATTAATAACAGCCAGAATTGGGTGCTCGAAATAACAAATCCTATTCATCACAGTTCCTGTTAAGTAATTGATATTTTCATAATAACAGAGAGAG
Organism: Pinus tabuliformis; assembly: GCA_031772625.1. Lineage (NCBI taxonomy): Eukaryota > Viridiplantae > Streptophyta > Pinopsida > Pinales > Pinaceae > Pinus > Pinus tabuliformis. The sequence goes on from CM062812.1 coordinate 754,123,122, forward strand.
AAAAAAAATGTTTAAACAAATAAACATAAGAAACACATCACCATTTGGTACACCACATGAATCCTTTGAAAAGGTCCCTGTATTATTGACGCTCCAGTAGTTTGAGAATTACAATATGTAGAAGAAATTACATTCATAAATCAACATCTCTTACTTCAAATGATAAAGTATTTATGCAAATTCTAAACTAAAATATGTTGAAAAAAATATCAAGATTTCTTACAAATATCTCAAACTATATTACACAAATAGAATTGAGATATAGGACATTCAAAACTAATGAATCTACTTGCCACTATATTTGTGTATTTCTAGTGACAAAGAAGAGCAATTCGAATTTGATATCAACTCTTATTTGATGATGTGGCATCCAAGTCACGAACTGTCTTTGAACTTTTTCCTCTCGATTTTCTAAAACATAGGGTCCTGTAATACCTTTGTATATCCCAAACCATAATAGCTGTTAGAAAATTGAGACAGTTTTTTGTAAATGATGATGTTAGAAACAAAAATTGTTTTCAGTTTTTCAATGTTCATTTCCAATGGCTTGGAAACTGCATTTTAAAGCATTGGCTTAAAATGGGAAAATTCGGGAAAATATACTTGCAAAGATTCATCTGAATCTCCCAAACCATAACAGTTGTTACAAAAATGAGAGAGATTGTTGTGCATAAGGATGTTAGCAACAAAAAAATTCTTTCTGATTTTTAAAATTGATTCTGAGTTGTTTGTAAACAATTTTTTAATGTATTGTACTATATAGGGAAAAAACATAGCTTTACTTGGCCATGAAACAGACATATGACGTGGAGGCGGGAGGTGACATGGAGGTACATCGTTGGAAAGAAGGTGATTAGTTTGCCAAATAGCAGTGGAAGATGAGGAGGGACATGGCGAGTGGATGTTGGCGTGGGAGTAATAGGCGGAGGATATGTGGCGGAATAGGAATGACGAAGGTGTCGGGTAGGGACAATAGTAAAGTGACAAGAGGGAAGTGGTTTTTAGAGGGGATAGGGAGTAGTAGGTGGGATAGGCTGGTGGGGGGTGCAAAACTCGGAGAGGGTGCCACATAGGGATGTGGCCCAATGGGAGAAATCGGCTTTTTAGACCCCCCAGCTTTAAATGTAGGATGGACAGGGGGGGCGAAAAAATATATGAGTCATTGATCAAGATCTGTGGGGAATCTCGATGCTCTGACAACAGCATCCTTTAACCATATAAGATAGAACAACTTTTTTCATATGCGCCTTATTACAATTTATTTAATCACATTTAAATGATGTGATTAATTTAATCTAAACACACTTAACTATTCTCTAATGCTCCATTTCGACTTGCAAGCATATTTTTTTATTTTCTCAAGGTTTTTACCTTTTTTGAAAATAACTTACAACATGGAATATTATTTATAATATCCAAAATATAATAATCATCAACTATAATCAAGCAATCCTATAAAAATTAGAGGACCCTAACACCAAGTTCAGAGTTAGTTATTCCAACTAACAAAACCCTACATTGCTAGCCCTTTCAGCAACAACCAGCGTAGCGTAGGCTGCAATCTCACTCGAAGCAGTATTGAGGGATGCAAGAACCAAGTTTCTACATCAAGAGACTAGTGTGATGTCTTCAAGTGCCTTAGGGCTGCGTTCGTGCAGATCGATAGACTTCTAGGGGTCGTTACTCTAGCTAAGTTAAAGCTGCCTTTAGGCCTTCGCGAAGGTCCATGATAAGTCCTTCCAGACCTTAAACAATCAATTTATGTGCTTTCGTGCATCAATAAGCAACCCCAGATCAGAGTTCGCATATATCTACTTAATTCATTAGAAACATAAGAGAAAATTCTTGTAACTTTGCAAAAGTGGCTAAGCATTCATTTCATACATTATTAAGATAGAATTAGTAAATTCATGTAACATTCAATCATTATTTCATAAAACATATTGTTAATCGAAAGGGTCCACTCCTTTTCCCCTCCTGTTCCTCCAGTGCCTGAGTTATTTCTGCGAATAGATGCTTGTTTTTTACTTCAAACTCACTGATGAAAGTGAACGCACACTGTTATCTGATCTTCAGCTCATCTAAGACACCCTGATGTAGCACATGAATAGAATGGAGAGGTAGCATGGCAAGGTTCAGTCCCATATCTTTCACTGTGTTGAGCACCATGCGATCCTTGTCTGATAACACATGGACTGACCCCTCTGGTAAAGGAAAGACTTTGAGATCCATAGTCCATTCAATCTTTGTGACTGCACTACCTGCGTCAGGCTCGCTTGCACTCCACTCACTTTCCTGACATCCAGTTGAATCCTATTTTCCTAGATCTGCAGCTCGCGTGGATCCTTTTGGATGCTTCCTAGCATCTACATGTATTGCTGCTCAAATTGTTGCAACACCTCTATCATTCTGTCATGTATCTTGTCATTGATCTCATCGAGATCACCTTGTACTAGCACCATGGGATCCACATATGTCTTCTTGTCAGAATTATGCTTCTTTCGTTTGCCACCTGTTTGTTCCTGTTCAAGTTTCTTTAGAATGAACAGATTTCTCTACTCTTCACTGCCCCCTCCTTCTTGCTTTGAATGTTCTTTTTCATCAGTGTGGTGCAAAGAAGACTTCTCACTATGCTTAGCATCCTTCCATTCCTTCTCTACCTGCTCTTCAGTAGCGTTCTTGTCCTTGATTCGTGCCTTATTTGCAACTGCCTTAGTAGCCTCCTTCTTTTGCTCGGCCAATGTGCACGCAACTTTCTGAGCGACTTCCTTCTGCTTCTACGCAGCAGAGCTCTTTGTGTCTTTATTGGTTCCCATCTCCAGCATTGTAGGATCGCAGCACTTTGGAGGCCAATACCATACAACTTCCTACACATCCGTCTCAGACACTAAATAAGGCAGTACATGCGACATTCCTTTTGGGTCCTTCCGCGCATGGATTGAGATGTTGTGAAAGTCAGCCTTGAAATCCACGTAGGCTGTTTATTGCCCAAACAAGGTTGAGGACAACCTGGGCCACTGATTGATTACCATCCGAAGGTCCATCTCTAGTAGAACCCATAAAATCTTTGTTTTCTTAATGCCTATCGCATCCTTTGTGGCCTAGAGCGAGGTGAACCTCACGGCCTCTGGCAATTCTTCCTTATGTGGAGGAAATTGGCTATCCTCCGGTAATCTCCATGCAACTAACACAATCAATAGTAGAAGCCAAGCATAATGAAATGGCTTACTTTATTCTTGGGCTTCTCGGCAGTTTGTGAGGAACTCTTGGAAGAGGTACCTTGACCAATTATACTGTATGCCCTTCGTGCACTATGAAGCAAGTGATAACCTGCGTCGAAACTTCGTTTGCATGACACTTTCACATGATATTTCCTGTGAGGATCTGGGTAGTGAACTTGACTACCTGATCTTTTTTTGATCGAAATGAGTATCCTCATGACTTCTTCACGAGACCATACTCCTTTTTCATTTTATCACCTAGATCATTTTCCCCTATTTTTCCTACAAATTTCTCGGTAGGGTCCACTCCTTTATGTGACAACCTCGTTACCCTGTGGATCAGCATATCTGTTATTGGAATAGGCTACCCTAGCCACATAATCCCATTGTGCACCAGCATGAGAAGCTGGCGCACACATACCATATTGATAGGGGAGCGGTGATAGTGCGGTACTAAAAGCATATTCAGTAGCCCTATTTGCTCAACATCGTGGATCCACTTCATGGGTTCTAAATCTGTAACTCATGTGTCATCAGTGTATATCTTCATCATATACTTATGGATCACTATATGTAGAAATTTCTCCTGATCTACGATGTCCTAGTCCTCCAATTTCAACAGCGAGATACGCACAAGCTTAGGTCCTACAAATGTGACCTGTTTCGGTAGCAGGGGATTCGATACCCCAAATTTCGCCAAATCAGGGTCCTTGATTACTTTAGGTTTTCCCTTCCATGGAGGGATGTACTCAGGTAGTATAGAAATAGACTCTACCCCCTCGACATCGACTTCTTCAATGCCTTAGTACTCCTCTTCTTTTAAATCCGCTACTTTTTCTAGTTGCTTGTCATTTTTCTGCTTCGGTTGTGGTTTTGTATGCTTCCTCGGTGAAATATGCACTGACACCGACTTCTTTTGTTTTTCTTTCACGGTTGGTTTCTCTTCTTTTGTCACAGTTTGTTTCAGCCTAGGTGACTTCGATGCCTTAGACACAACAGGTGTAGTCTCCATACTAGATACTTCGGGACCTATCGCGTCAGACACAACTACTTCTAAACTGAGGGCTTCGATGGGTTTAGTGCCAACCATTCTTTTAATGAATAGCTCTCGGGCTACTACAGAATAGTTCGCAAATGAGGGGCTGCAGAATAGTTTGTAAATGAGGGGTGTGTCACAAAGTCTTCCCAGAACACTCGACTCATATGTGTCTGGCAGCAAAATTCTCCAGCAAGTCTTAGAGTGCGAAGTGTTCTCTATTGGACCGATATGCGTAATTTATAGGGGGATTTGAATTCAAATCCGACCATTCCCCCCAAGTTTTGATAATAAATTTTGTTTTGGTAGAATAATTTCAAATGTTTTTTCCTTAATTGTTGCCTCCCCAATCCTCTTAACCGATTTTTGGTTGTCAAATGATGAATGGTAACTCCAATGGTCATTTTCCTACTAGGTTGTACGGTATCTTCCCCCATGGCACAATGTCCGGAGCGCAGCTTCATCTGGTGCATCCTTGTCACTCTTCATGCCGCCAGGTCACTGCCTTGTCCTCCAAACTCGGTAGTGTATTTTATAGTCCCATAGTGCCTTGCAACTGCCTAGAGCACTAAGATTATCCTGCTGCCATATAGTCATTGCACAAGATCCCCCATATACAGATTCAACCTGCTCCCATTCAATTTTCTTGGGAAGGGCTCCCCATTTAGCTTCGCGAGCTGAACTATGTGACCATCCATAATTTCCTTGACAATATTCAGTACTAACCAATGCATCTAGAATTTACCCAGAAATTTAGTGAACTTACTATCATATAACAACACAAGATCATTTACCTTGAATGTGTGAAGCTTGATATGGCAATCATGTCATGATTTTTCACATTCCTTCTATACTTGTTGGTGGAATCCTACCAAAAAGAGATCCTCCTCTAGCTCCATGAGCTACATGAGCCGTTCTTCCAAGGCCTTGTGATCCTCCATATCCGTCAAAGCTGTTATGCACAGACTAGGCACAATGTATTCCATATGCATTATTGCTTCGACCCCATAGACTAATCTGAACTACGTTTTCCCTATAAACTTCTTACAGGTTGTCCTATAGGTCCATAACACTACAGGTACACGCACATCCCAATCATTTCGTTGCGCGTTATAGATCTTTGTCAGTGCGTTCTCCAAAATTTTGTTAAAAGCTTCGACTGTCCCATTTTCCTGTGGGTGATATGGTGTACTCTTTTGATGGTAGACCTGGAATTCATCTATCAATGTGCTAATCGTTTCATTCAGAAAGTGCGTACCCCTGTCACTCATTAAAACTTTCGGGCAACCAAACCTTGCTAAGACATGTTCAAACAAAAATTTCGCTACCATAGCCCTTGTACAATCCTTTATCGGCAGTACTTCTGCCCATCTGGTTAAATATTCCATCGTAATGATAATGTAGCATGCACCAATTTTCTTTCCAGGTGGCTGAATTGGTCCAATAAAATCAATTGCCCACTTCTCAAATGCCTGTAAAGATACCTAAGGTTGTAGTGGTAGCTCATCCCTTCGCGACGGACTGCTAGCCTTTTGACATGCATCGCATGCCTTACAGTATGCTTTAGAATCCTTGTGCAATGTTGGTCACCATAAACCTGTGCGCAAAATCTTCTACATAGTTTCTTTTCCTGCATAATGGCCTCCCGCAACTCCATGAGCCTCAATGAGGATATTATCACGCTCAAAGTCCAACATACATCTCCAGAATATTTCATCTGAACACATTTTGCACAAATGTCCCACAATGACCGAAAAATCGGCTGCGCGTACTACTAATTCTTCCTTCTGCTGATTTATATAGCCTTTAAGGGCCATCCCAATAGTTAACAAGTGAATAATATCATAAAAATGGCTATCAACTACACTTACCAAAAAGAGTTGCGCATTGGGCAATGCTTCCTCCAAATTACTGGGTTCTTCGCCTGTGTCAATAAGTGACAGATGGTCAGTTCCAGCATTCAACCTCCCCGACTTCACAATGACTTCAAAGTCATACTCTTGAAATAATAGCAACCATCTATAATTCTTTCCCCCCAACATAGGCTTGTTGACCAAGTATTTTAAGGTAGAATGATCTATATACATCTTTAAATGTCCCCTTGTAGATAGTACCTGAATTTTTGTAGCACGTAAACCATCGCCAACCCTTCGCACTCTATAGTTGAATAAGTTTTCTCATCCTTGGTTAACTTCCTACTTGTGAAGGCTCTAGGATGGTCTAGTTCTCCTTCACCTACCTGTGTGAGTACTGCACAAAGCATAATGCAAGAAGCATCCAAATGTACATGAAACTGCTTTTTCCAATCGGGAAATACCAAGATTGGTGCAGTTACCATATTTTCTTTCAACACATATAAACTGCGCTAACATTCTTCATGCCAATAGAATGTCGCATCCTTCTTTAGCAGTTTTTCCATGGGCGCGGTAATTTGAGCATAAGCTTTGATGAATTTATTATAGTATCCTAGGTGTCCCAGCGTCGCGCATAGCTACTTGACGTTCCTAGCGGCCTCCAAGTTCATAATCATCCCAATCTTTGCAGGGTCCACCATCAATCCTGCTTGCATACAACATGACCCAACAAGATCCCAAAAGGAACATAGAATATGCATTTTTTCAAATTCAGCGCTATCTGCTACCTTCGACATGTATCCAACATAAGGTGCAAACTTGCTACATGACACTTCACCAAGCCAAACACTATCCAATCATCAAAGTACACTTCTAGGAACTTAGGAATGAATTCTTTGAATGTTGTTATGACTACGTGGAAAAATATTGCAGGCACGTTCTTCAATCCAAATGGCATAATAGTGTACTGAAAGCAACCCCACTCTATCGCAAAGGTGGTTTTGCTTCTATCCTCTGGGGAAACCTTAATTTGATGATACCCAGAAAACCCGTCAGTAAAGGAATAGGCCTCCTACCCTCCAACATTGTCTAACACTTCATCTGTAAATGACTTCGAAAATGGATCGTGGATGCATGCATCATTAAGCTTCCATAGAACTACACAAATCCTTATTTCACCCTTTTTTTCTTCTCTTGGACCATCATCAGGCTCACCCAATTAGACTCTTCAACAGGTTCTATGATTCCTGCCTCCAACATTTTATCCAGCTCTTGGAGAAAATTTTACTTATACTTAGGATCAAGGCAATAAGGCCTTTGTTTAATAGGCTTCGTTTCCGGCTTCAATGTGATCTTCATAACACCCAAATCACCAAGTATGCCCTTTAAATCTAAAAACTTAGTGGGGAAGATATCCTAGTATTCACGAAGTAATTCAACAAATTTGTCTACTATAGTGTCGTCCCAATAGTCTCCAATCTTCGCGAACTTTGGTTCTTCTTTAATGCCAATGTTTACTTGCCTTGTTTTCAAAGGTGCGGAGATGTCTGGGTTTTCTACTTGCGGGCCTTCGACTTCGCGATGACCTTCTATCTCTAGAATATTGATATTCCTTGGGTCTTCTTCCTCCTCTTCAATTTTCACATTATAGCATTCCAAGGCATGGCGCAACTGGGTGCTCAAGTCTGGTTGGGTCCATTCCATTGGTTCCTTCATTGTCCTGAAGGTAACCACTTTAATTTCTTGAAGCGATTCATCGATGCTTGCAAAGTCGTCTTCAAAGATAAAAGTCAATAAGAAACCTTCCTTCAATATATCCCATTCTGCAGTCCCATGGCGGAGCTCCGATTCGAGATACTAGTTCATGGGGATTGTATCCAGGGTGTGACAAAATATATGTACCCATTCTAGCTATGGTTCCGTTCCCCACGCCTTAGTCCACTCTTTCAGGTGATCACGCAGATCATCCCTTCCATTGTACTTCTTAGTCATTCTCTTATTAGCATGCCCAAATCATAGCTTCATCATTCTCTTGTAATCTCGTCAACCAGCAAAACTATCCTTATGTGTACCCGACCATCGTGTGGGAATAGTGCGCAATGCCAACTCCAATGCTTGAAAGTAGTGGTCCTCGGGGACTTCACACTCAAATTCATCTAAAAACATATCTATGTCAGACAAACCATCATAGTAAGGAAAATTTCTTACTTCCGACGAATCAAAGCGTAGTGCCTTCATCATCATATTGCATCATAATGTAGAAACTTCATGTAAGCAGTTTTTCCAGTGCTCTAATTCCTCATTTGAATCAGAAGTGTAGGAAATCTCCTGATCCCATGAAATTTGTCCTCCTGCCATTGTATTGATCAAATCCTAATCTCGCGTTGTTATCTTGTAGATTTGATCTAGCTCATCGTCACTTTCTACATAATCGCGTACTAGTTCAGTATAGCACGCCCCTTCTGTAGGGTCCAGCGACACTATAACCCTAAGCAATTTTCTTTCAAGTGAAATTTTCCTTTTCTTCAAATTACTGACCCCATTCATGTCAATAGCCCAGTCAATTCCAAGGAGCGTGGGGTATGGATTACTGTCATCGACAATTTCTATAACTTCAAAGTCCGCTACTGCACTCGCACCTTCAATTTCCACCGTTACTCCATATAATCGTCCCATGGGAGTGATTTTAAGCTGATTCGCCATCATGAGTTGAATCAGAGACCACTGCATCGCAGGTCTCCCCATCCTTTCCCATCTTTATTTTGGTAGAACATTCACATCGAACCATAAAACCAAGATAACCTGGTCCATTTCATAATCACCTATCTGCGCTCTTAGCCACATCTCACATCCTATTCACGCCTTATGCTTACCGAGTTTTCTAACCGTGCAATGCTCTGAAGCAGTTTTTTCCTTATTTTCACACTTGTCTATCATGTCCTACAATCCTTCCATAGCCATCTTGTCATGCAATAACTTTATGCAGGTCTCCAAAAATGTAGTGAGTATGGAAGGATCAACTTCTTGTGTCTTGTCCTGGCTTCCTGAGGTGGAGGCCTCAACGAAGATTTTCTTGGCTTCCATGAATGTTTCCTTAGTGTGATTAAGGTCAAAGGTGTCTTCTTTCTCAAGAGATTTGCGGACCCATCCCTTGTCTTTAGGTTGCTTTCCCTTATCTGCACCAATCGTCACACCACTTCGTAGTACAATATTAATGCTCTGATCCTCCTCGTGGGGCTCATCCCTCATCATTTGTAAATTCTATGTAGGTTACTGAGGCTACATTTTCTTTTCTTTCATTCTAGCTATCAGCACTGGACATTTTTCTATGGCATGGCCGAATTTTCTACAGTATTGACACAAAGGGTGTGTCGGATTCGGGAAATCTCACGCGAAGTGCCCTGGTTGTCCATAGTTGTAGCAAATAATTTAACCGCGACCTCTACTGGCCCTTATCCTCGCCCTCATCCTTGGCCCTCAAAAATGTTGTTTGCTTTGATCTGGAGGCTGAGTTTCTACTTGCATACGGTAAGTAGGGGTTCTTTCCATCATCAACTCATAGCTTCGACAATGGCACTCATTGTGGCCCATAAATTTATAGAAATCACAGAACTGTTGCTGAGGTGTCAGAATGAACTTCTAAAGGAGGTGGTAGTTATCTGTCACGTGTTACCCAGTGACTTGAAAAATGGCGCACCATAGCATAGTTCTTGTGCTTGGCCTTGTTGGGGCTTCTAGCTTCAAGGGGGTTGGCCCTCCCTATATAAGATAGTTCGCGTATATTGGACAATGATCCTTATCATGTCGTGGCCCTTGCACTTCAAGCACCAAACCTCTGCCCGCACTTCTATCTTAGTCTCCTTTTCTTTATTCAAACATTGTAACTCTAGGTGTATGCTCACTAACTATGAGTGGATCTGTTGTACCCCTAGGTTCATATCCTGAATAGGTGATACATGTAGCCTCATCACGACCTCCAAGTCTTCTACCTGTGTTGCTATCTTCTGATGTGATAGAGCAATTCTCAAATGGGGAAAAGTGACATAATGAACCAGTCGCGATGTTGGCTATCTGAGATTTTCAAGTTAGCCAGTCTGATTTGGCATTTCAACCTCTAACCAAAGTCCCAAGGTGTCTCCTCAACCTTCATCATGATCTCTTTAAATTCCATTACCAACTGCGCCTCAGATTTAGGCTTACTAAATGCTTTCTTCAAAGTTGTCTTAGTTTCTACTAGCGATGCATGAAGATTGTGAGCACAATACTTAATGTACTAGGTTAGCATGTGATCCTACAAGGAAGTAACCAACTGTGCCTTCTTTATATTATCATCAGTGATTTGTTGCGATGTATATACAACGTTCACAAAAAACCAGAACCCCTTGAAGATTGGCATCTTCATTGCATTTTCCATGTTGAATGGTGGCAGTGGAGGTGGAGGTGGAGTGGATGGATGATGTGTTCTAAGAATACCTTCAGTTATTAGCTGAATAGTGCTTTGCGATGTAGTCTGCACCATCCCTTCATCATCACTTGAAGGAGGTCCAATCAATGGACTATACTTTGGTCCTCACTCTTTACGATTTCTAAATAATCTTCCATGTCACGTAGCTCCGAACATCAAGGTAATGGCATTAACCGCTTTTCACATAATAGTATTTTAATCCAAGTATTCAATCACCTTAAATACTTACCTCGTGGTCCCTTGAAGAATATTTGCTCCACTTCACTATAGCTGACTGAAGTGTCAGCTTCAAATTTCGTAACAAATCCTCCTAGAATTCCATAAAGCCAATGGTTGACAGCCCGTACGATCTTGTTTTTAGAGACCTCTAGTCATCGCACCAATTCTCGAGTCCACACTATAGGACTATTGAACTTCCACCTTCCTTGATTATCTATTAGTTTAGCTAATCACTTGTATAGTCCAATTGGGAAAGTGCAGAAGAAGATTTCGTGTACCTTTGTATACAGATATCTATTCAACCAATCCTCCTTCAACAGGTGTGGATTCCTGTTTTCTTGAGCCACAAACTCGTGAATCTTCCAATATAACCACTTTTCAATCTCTTTCTTAGTCGGATTCCAATGATGCGACATCACACATCTCTTTAAGAAGATCTTGGTCTTGGAAACAAAACCATTTATTGGATTAAGGGGTCCTCACCAAAGTTCAAAGTTAGTTATGCCAACCAACAAAACCCTACACTACTCGCCCTTTTGGCAACAACCTGCATATCACAGGCTACAGTCTCACCCAAAGCAGTGTTGAGGGATGCAAGAACCAAGTTTTTGCATCTAGAGACTAATGTGATATCTTCCAGTGCCTTAGGGCTCCCTTCACATAGATCAATAGACTTCTTTGGCTCGTTACTGTAGCTAAGTTAAAGCTGCCTTTAGACCTTCGCGAAGGTCCACGATTAGTCCTTGCTGACCTTAAATAGTCGATTTACCTACTTTCATGCATTAACAAGAAACCCTATATTAGATTTCGCATAGATCTACTTAATTCGTTAGAAACATAAGAGAAAAGGCCTGTAACTTTGCGAAAGTGGCTAAGCATTCATTTCATACATTATTAAGATAGAATCAATAAATTCACATAACATTCAGTCATTATTTCATAAAACATATCATTAATCAGCAGCATATCACGTAAACAAGTACAACAAAAATACTCAGTAATTCTTCAAAAGACTATCTTTATTGATCTTCAAGTCACTGATTACAGACTCTCCTTCTCTGTGCACATAGCTACAGGGGTTTGCGTACTCAGCTTCAAACTCTACCTAGGCCTCCTACGCACTTAGTTGCAGGAGCTTTCCCTTCTCTACCTAAGCGCAGGAAGCAGAGCCTACCTTCCTTAGCTCTTGCCCAAGACAACAACAACTCTTTAATGTACCCAATTCTCTATCCAAAACTTACTTCTAAGACTCACTAAGACTCAACTATTTATAGCTTTCCTAATACAATACCATGGCCCTTGGCTCATGGGTGAGTCTTCAAAATTGACCAAAAACAAGGAGCTAAGGCCCCTTTGATTCTATCTATCTACACGCTTTGAATCCACATTTTGCGGAAACTTTACATCTTTTACAAAATGCTTTACAAAAATGATTGAGTTTAATTCAATTCTACCCCTGGGGACCCCATCACAACAATTACTATCCTTCTCCCATATAAAAAAGGTTGTGGTATGACTATTCTTATAAATGTGTTTGAAGCTAAGAAAGGAAATGAAGAGACTATATCTATAACCGAGATAAGTAGAAAAGTCAAGGTAATGATCTATATGGTGAATCAATACTTCCTAAAAGAATGAGACCTTGCACTTAAGGGTAAAACCTAAGCAGAGAAGATAGATTTCTACCAGTATGTCGCCAAGTTTTGATGATGTGATGAACACCCTCCAAATTTTTGCCTACTTTTCAATTTTGGAGCCTACTAAGGATATCACGATTTGTCGTTTCATATTCATTTCATGGTCAATTAATTCTTTGTTAAGTGATTAAGCCTTCTTCTCAGATTCCAAGCACCAAAGTCACTTTCTCACACATGCTCAATCCTTGATAAATGCATGAGCACACCTTTCTTATGCAAGCCTTGACAATTAACATTCAATGTACACTATTCATTGACTATCCCTCTCACTTTGGTTGCAATTGCACTTTTATTTCAGTGTGTTTTCCCAATTGTTTCTTTTTCACACCTTTTCTTTCATAAGTGTCAGTTTCATGTTTGTGACTATCATTTTTTATTTCTTTTACTTTAACAAGTAGCGCTTTCATATTATCTTTGCTCTGGCATGTTTTTCTTTCAATTCCGTTAGATTTTGCAAATATCATTTTAACTTTTTTCATACGGTCACAGTTATCGCTTTTAATCATTTCCACTCCTATATGTGTCACACATTTGCACATAACTGTTGGCATTATGATACAAGTATTGTCCTTCATGGCAACTCACACAGATGATAGATCATAGTGCAGTAGGCTAGTAGCAAAGAGTTGATGATCAGACTACAAAGAATGAAGAAAGAAGAGTATATACGCAGGTTCACTATGTACCAAGTCACGTACATATGCAGGTTCACTATATACCAAGTAGGGTATACACGCAGTTTATACACGTAGGTTCACTATATACAAAGGCGTGTATACACGCGGGATTGCTGATCAAAAGTCACGTATGCGTATGCATGCACTTTCATGCACAGAAAAGCGCATACATGTGGGAAAGCTTATTTTTGGGTCCGTGGTATTTAGACCTATGGTTTTGGTCCTTGGTATTGCATCCGAAGTGTTGAACCTAGGTATTGGGTCCCTAGTATTGGTTCTCAATGGTTTTGGACCATGGTATTGAGTAAGGCCTAAGACTATAAAAGGAGAAAAAGATCATTAGGCAAAGGCATTGAGAAAGTCTTGAATATCTGATGAAGTATGAGATCCAGTATGTAGGTTATGGGTTCATGATGCTTTGCTTGATCTAAGCTAAGGAGGAATCTAAGCGGTTGATGGAGAACAAGATCTAAGGATAGATCGAGATCTAATGGCTTGGAATGAATCATCTCTATACGGTTTGATCATGCTTGTTCTAGATCTATATACTGACGCATGTAATGTTCTGTAAATTTTATGATCTGGGTATAACTCAAGTTCAGAATAGCTGCAAATCATGAATTAATATTTACAGACATATACACTGGTTGACTATGATAAAAGCGCGTACATACGCAGGTTAGAAACATCTAAGTAGCGTATATCATATGAGCTATGATGTTTGAAATTACAAGTGTTTCTGGCTGTTGATGAGTTCTGATGACTGTTTACTGGTGTCAGTATTCTGCATATTCAGATTGGTTGATTATGTTTAGCTTCAGTATTTATGGATGTGATCTATAATGGATCAGGATCAGAATGACTTATCTTTATGTGATCTGATGGACTAGATTTGGTTGCTAACATATGTATTATCCTTGTACATGTAATGATCTGGGTATGTCTGAAGTCAGGAAGTGCAGCGAAGTTATAAGTAAGTATTTGATGACATATACGCTGGTTCGCTTTGGTGAAGTTGCGTATAAACGCCAGTTCAGCTCTTCCAAGTAGCGTATGCACTCTGATGCATGATTTCTGATGATACAGTTGGTTTTGAATATTGTTGCAAAGTTTTGTGTTCTGGTGACTGCATTTTGTTGACAGGGGTTCAGTGATTCAGTATTGTGTGATTCAGAGATTGATGATGCTAGTGTTGATTGATTATAATGGGCCCAGTATGAAAATTGGATGAAACATGGCCTTCAGATTATGATGTTGTGTTCCATGAGTATCCAGTCTGAAAATTTATGAAACGTGGTACCTGGAGGAAGAAAGAGAAGGTTGTAGCCTTCTGTAGGTTGGCACCTACGTACTAGTACATCAGCTAGTACAAGAGCTAAGGGGATGGTAGCTCCCTTCCAGTAGCAGCTGGAAAACAAGTAAAGGTTGGAGAATTCATTAGGCTGGCACCTACGTACTAGTAAAAGGATCGGCTAGTACAAGAGCTAAGGGAGTTGTAGCTCCCTTCCAGGAGATGCTGGATAATGAGAGAAGGTTGTAGCCTTCTGCAAGTAGAAGCCTGTGTACTGGTATAAGACTGCACTAGTACAGAAATATTGTAAAAAGAAGTTTCTTATTAAAAAGAAGATTGAGACGACTTGCAGCAGGTGGTTTTCACCCACATTGGGTTTCCACCTTACATCATGGTGTTCATGTGTGCTTCTTGTGTGTGATGATCTGTTCTATTTTACTGCTCCTGTTTACTGTTCATATGGTTAATAATGTTCTGATGCACTCATTAAGGATCAACTAACTGAATCATAAGTTTACTAGATATACGCTTGTTGCATTACACACAGTTGTGTATACACGCGGTTTTCCTTAACTGAAGTAGTGTATATGAATCTTAATATGGAAATGAAAAAGTTATATTGATTTGATAATACTAATTCACCCCCCCTCTCAGTATTATTTCCAACAATTGGTATCAGAGCGGGTCCTTTGGTAGAAGCTTGATCGCTTGAAGGAGATTTGTAGATCAATGGGAAAGAAGCTTAAGAAGAAAGCACCTAAGAAGAAGAAGACATCTCAGAAGAGCTATGACAGTGGGAGAATCGATTGGGGAATATGTGGAAGAAGCACTTTAGATTCAGAATCACTTCAGAATGAAGATGAAGAAACAAAAGAACTATCAAGTATGAATTTGTTATCCTCTGGTGATACATTTATCTATCCATTTGAAGATGATGAAAGTGATAGCGAAACAACTAAATTTTCTCTGATGGATGAGCAAGAAAGATATCAAATAGAGGTAGAATTTAAAAGGCTTACAGACACAATTAGAGATCAACAAGATCTATTGAACAAAAGGGAATATGCCTTCAAAGAAGAAGCTACCAAACTAAAAGCTCAACTGGAGGAAGGAAACAAGGTAAGGAAGCTATTCAAGGAAAAGGAAGATCAATGTCAAAAGTTGCAGGATGAAGTGACATCATTAAGAAACGAAGTGAATGAAAGGAGCACAATAATCAAGAAACTCAAAGACAGATCTAGTTACTATGAATGTCTTGAAGCTAAGATCCTCTCGCTAAAAGAAGATCTTGAAGAATCAAATAAGCAGAATAAAGAACTACTCCAAGCTCTTGAAAACCAAGAAAACAAAGTTCTTGAACTAAGACATCAGTTGGAAGAAGGAAGAAAATTTGAAGGAATCATGAAGAAGTAGTATCTTGAAAAGGAAGAGCAACATCAAGTTGAGGTAAATATTCTAAATGATAAATTAGAAGAAAAGGATAAGCTCTTACGATTTCAAGATAGTACTAATATCTTGGATGATATTCTTAGTAGTCAAAGGTCTCCTGCTATCAAAACTGGTCTTGGTTTTCATGAATCTATTGAAGGTAGTTCACAAAACAAGACAAGGAACTCTAATGCACAATCTGAAATACTCAACAAGGAGATGAGAGGTCAATCCCATCAACAGCCAAGGAAAGAAATTCTTGAGAGAAAATCTTTTACTCTTCTGATGAATAATGTTGAATGTTATGTATGTCATAATATTGGACATATTACAGCCAGATGCAGAAATAGAATGGTTCAAGACCATCACACAGAAAGATCATCACGTTCGAGGTACTTTAAGGGATATCGTTTTTCATGCAATATGTTTGGTCACAAATTTGTTGATTGCTACAGAAGGAATATGAAAAATGTAAGATGCTATGCATGTAACAAGCTGGGACATATAGCAAAGGAATGCAGGAACAAAGTTCGGGCACCATATCAAAAGGTGAAAACATCATCACACTTGAAGATATGGAAGAAGAAGGAAGTACAGTCAGAAAGATGTGGCACAGCACAATATACAGACATAACAGACTCAGAGGGACCTGAAAGTTTGAAAATTCTGTGTTCTAAATCTCATACGTAAGTTTCATGAAGAGAAGTCGCATATATACATGAGTTAGACACTGCACAGTCGCGTATATGTTAGTTTGAAGAAAAGCAGTGGGACAAACTCAGGAAAGAGGGTTTGATATGATTCAGTCCATTATTTGCTCTGGTTACAATCTGCTGATGATGTGTCTTGACACTTGTAAGATGTTTAAAAGTGTTTTGATCCTAAATTAATGATGATGATGCCTTGATACTTCTGGCTGATATATGCATGATAAGATCTGACAGTAAGCAAGATGGCACAGGTTCAAGGGGAGCATATGCTTTTAATGATGCATTGTTGGCATTATGGTTAGTAGTCCTTGGTGATGATGCTTATATGGCTAAATGATATATCTTGATATGATATGGTTATGAGTTGTCCATGACAAAATCTCATATGATTATTAGAGTTACATAGTTGATGTTCAGATTAGATTTGTGGTTGATTCTCTAATGATGCATATATGGTGCTTACATGGTGATCTTCATAAGGTTAAGGAGAAGTACAAATCTTAAATTCACATATTCATTACTTGATAATGAGTCACTCATATGCTGTTGTCATCATATGCATGAAGATCATATAATACAGTTATGATGCAGGATTCCTATAGTTCTTGGTGCTCATGTGGATGAGGATTGTTGCTGTTGATGATATCAAGAAGTCTTGATAAATGATCTTGAGCTCAAGATACATAGTGCTGGATACATGAATGATTACTCAAAGTTGCATTGTTGGAGACATGATGATGATGAGTTCTTACCTATATGATGATACTTGCATATGTTGATTGATGCAGATGTTCCCAAGTGATGATACTTGGATCATGCAGATCTTGATGTTGATGAGATGGCTATGGTGTTTCTCGCATATGATATAATGTGAATGATTTTATAATGCTCAAGATCAAGAGGATGAATTGATATCTATATGCAGACATATCTTGTCATAGGTTGATACAAGTTGCTAGTCTAGATGCTATTGACTGATGCTTATGGAGCAGATCATACACTATGTATGATAGTTTCTAATGACTATCATGGTCTTATTTAGATGTTTGGTATCTATTATAGATATCATGTACATCATTCAATGTAAAGGTCATATCAAGACTCATGATGTAATAGTTTGTCTCTGTATATTATAGTCATTTGATGAATCCCTTTTTGTCATAAGATGTAATTTGAATTTATACCCCCGCTATGCATGGGAAGGATGATGTAATATTTTAGTCATGTACAAACATTTGGTATCTGGCGTATCCCCACTTGGTTGGGTGGATGAATCAATATTGGTATATCCCCACTGGATTGGGAGATGGATGTATGTATGAGTCCTTGGTGATAGGAAGGTCATTTATGATAGAGTCATGTCCTTCTTGTAGAACATCTTTTGCAAACCTTTCTTACAGTCAGGGGGAGCATGAACAACACACTTCATCAGAGCAGAGACTTCAACATGTACTCAGACGGAGCATGGACAGATTGGTACACCTTGGCATATACAAAGGGGGAGCTCATTCAGAGATTTCAGTAGGTACTCAGGGAGAGTATGGACAACAAAATGTTTATCAAGGAAAGAGAATATCTTGGTCCGCCCTTTTCCCTTGATGTCAAAGGGGGAGAGTAATTTGGTGTTGTTGCCATCAAGTCCAAAGGGGGAGATTGTTGGCATTATGATACAAGTGTTGTCCTTGATGGCAATTCACACAGATGACAGATCATAGTGCAGCAGGCCAGTAGCAAAGAGTTGATGATCATACTACAAAGAATGAAGAAAGAAGAGTATATACGCAAGTTCACTATGTACCAAGTCGCGTACATACGCAGGTTCACTATATACCAAGTAGGGTATACACGCAGGTTATACATGCAGGTTCACTATATACAAAGGTGCATATACACGTGGGATTGCTGATCAAAAGTCGCGTATGTGTATGCGCGCACTTTCATGCACGGAAAAGCGCATACATGTGGGAAAGCTTATTTTTGGGTCCGTGATATTTAGACCTATGGTTTTGGTCCTTGGTATTGCGTCCAAAGTGTTGAACCCAGGTATTGGGTCCCTAGTATTGGTTCTCAATGGTTTTGGACCATGGTAATGAGTAAGGCCTAAGACTATAAAAGGAGAAAAAGATCATTAGGCAAAGGCATTGAGAAAGTCTTGAATATCTGATGAAGTATGAGATCCAGTATGCAGGTTATGGGTTCATGATGCTTTTCTTGATCTAAGCTAAGGAGGAATATAAGCGGTTGATGGAGAATAAGATCTAAGGATAGATCGGGATCTAATGGCTTGGAATGAATCATCTCTATACGGTTTGATCATGCTTATTCTAGATCTGTATACTGACGCATGTAATGTTTTGTAAATGTTATGATCTGGGTATAACTCAAGTTTGGAATAGCTGCAAATCATGAATGAATATTTATAGGCATATACGTTGGTTGACTATGATAAAAGCGCATACATACGCATGTTAGAAACATCTAAGTAGCGTATACCATATGAGCTATGATGTTTGAAGTTACAGGTGTTTCTGGTTGTTGATGAGTTCTGATGACTGTTTACTAGTGTCAGTATTCTGCATATTCAGATTGGTTGATTATGTTTAGCTTCAGTATTGATGGATGTGATCTATAATGGATCAAGATCAGAATGACTTATCTTGATGTGATCTGATGGACTAGATCTGGTTGCTAACATATGTATTATCCTTGTACATGTAATGATCTGGGTATGTCTGAAGTCAGGAAGTGCCGCGAAGTTATAAGTAAGTATTTGATGACATATACGCTGGTTCACTTTGGTGAAGTTGCGTATACATGGCGGTTCAGCTCTTCCAAGTAGCATATGCACTCTGATGCATGATTTCTGATGATACAGTTGGTTTTGAATATTGTTGCAGAGTTCTGTGTTCTGCTCTGTGTTCTGGTGACTGCATTTTGTTGACAGGGGCTCAGTGATTCAGTATTGGGTGATTCAGAGATTGATGATGCTAGTGTTGATTGATTGTAATAGGTCCAATATGAAAATTGGATGAAAAGTGGCCTTCAGATTATGATGTTGTGTTCCATGAGTATCTAGTCTGAAAATTTATGAAACGTGGTACCTGGAGGAAAAAAGAGAAGGTTGTAGCCTTCTGTAGGGTGGCACCTACGCACTAGTAAATCAGCTAGTACAAGAGCTAAGGGGGTGGTAGCTCCCTTCCAGTAGCAGCTGGAAAACGAGTAAAGGTTGGAGAATTCAGTAGGCCAGCACCTACATACTAGTAAAAGGATTGGCTAGTACAAGAGCTAAGGGAGTTGTAGCTCCCTTCCAGGAGAAGCTGGAGAACGAGAGAAGGTTGTAGCCTTCTGTAGGTAGAAGCCTGTGTACTGGTATAAGACTGCACTAGTACAAAAATATTGTAAAAAGAAGTTTCTTATTAAAAAGAAGATTGAGACAACTTGCAGCAGGTGGTTTTCACCCACATTGGGTTTCCACCTTACATCATGGTGTTCATGTGTGCTTCTTGTGTGTGATGATTTGTTCTATTTTACTGCTCCTGTTTACTGTTCATATGGTTAATAATGTTCTGATGCACTCATTAAGGATCAACTAACTGAATCATAAGTTTACTGGATATACGCTTGTTGCATTACACACAGTTGCATATACACGTGGTTTGCCTTAACTAAAGTAGCGTATATGAATCTTAATATGGAAATGAAAAAGTTATATTGATTTGATAATACTAATTCCCCCCCCCCCCCCTCTCAGTATTATTTCCAACAATAACTACAGGAATTTCTAGCACACTATTCTACATTAAATGGTATTATATATCATTAGAATATGTGCTAGAAAAATTCCTACTTGTCAGCACACATTCTAGTTACGATCGACCCTTGTGTTGCAACTTATATTCTAGGTGTCGCAATGTGGTGTTTTAACTATCGCACTTAGAAATATGTGTCACTTTGTTATAATTTCAAGGTGTGATTTATCTTCATGAGTCTTATGCATTTCTCTTGCTTGTATTGATGGAAATCATGTGTGTGATCCTTGTTTGATTCTCGTTCGGATGCATTTCCCTCTCTTACTCTACTGGTCCCACACTTAGTTATTTTGGAGCTTTTTTGGGTCCTCTTGCCTAGCGTATGTTGTGAATACATGAGCCCTCTCTTAGGTGATGAGCGTAGCTTGTTGATGAGCCTCATTGATGATATATAACGTAAACTTGAAGGTGATGGTAAAATTGCAAGTAAAAATTTTACGTATTGTAGGCAATGGAGCACTTTGCAAAACACATAAAATTATGATTTTCTAACTTAGTTAACAGCATAAAAATGAAACAATATACCATATCAGAAACGTATAATAGTAAAAATGATAGATAGGTTCACCCCTCTCTTGGGCTACACTCTTGGTCCAGCCTCCAATGTTGAGCCTCTTTCATCAAGTGCTCAAATTTGTGTTTACATGGATTTGCGTTGCTTAGAATGTAAATATTATCTCTCCAATGGCATCATAATTGTTTAAAACCCCTAGTTGGGCTCTTGTTGGGCTCGATTTGGGAAAAAATTGAAGAAGTTATTCTCTCACAAAGTTTCTTTTGCTAACTGAACCACAAACTGCACTAGGCTGCTAACCGATCTATGATTTCTGCCTTTCCAGGGTTTTCTGAGCAATAATTTCACCTGGCACCGAAAAAAATCACATTTAAAATTGTGCATTTTGTAGCTTGGTTTAAATGACCAATAATGTCTAAAGCAGAAAAGCATGGCCACATGGGGAAATGTGCCCATGGGCCGGCACTAACCACTTGCCCTAGTCGGCATAGCCCCTAGCACCTTGCCATTGGTTCCATTGTGGTACAAAATCGGGGGTAGTTCCAAAATTCACGCACATGATTCCAAACTCTACACTAAATGTTAAACCCCCACCGTGACTGCAGTTATATGGTGGTCATATGTCCATGGGTTGGTCCCATTCCTCTGCCCAAATCTGTTCCGCTCTCATTGTGTTGATACATGGTCCTGTGGGTTAAGTTTTAGGTGTCGGAACCTTGGGTTGGGGCTAATCCTGCACCCCTGACTCCCCTGCCTGCAGTCCTGTGGGCGTGGGGTGACCGGGGGCCAGGGCTTAGCCCTAACTCGGTGCCCCAATTCAAACCAAGTTCAACTTTAAATAGGATTTCGCCACATATATGGTTAAGTCTCATCCAGTGGCATGACAGTAGGGTGTCTTGCTACTAGTTAATAGTTTGTGTGTTCAACTCTCCGGAGTCTTGTTCAGCTGATAAAAAAAAATTGATGCACTATTGGGAGGACATGTGGTAGCCCTCCATTGGCCCACGTGTCCTCCATGCATTGGACCATGTACACATACATTCACCCAATAAAACCACAACAAATTTAAACCAATGCAGTGAGGCAAAGTGGTAGCTTTCCATTGGCTTGATAAAAACATCAACATGTCCAGTCACCCTTCCTAGTTAGCATATGGACTACCCAGTCAGTAGTCTTGCAACCCATCTACAAATTTTTTACATGTTTGGGAAAATGATCAGAATGTGATATCAGGATCATATGATATCAGTTTTGAGTGATTCAAGTTGCATTGGATTCGGGTCATCGAGGTCTACGCATTAGTATAGGTTTTGAGCACCTTTAAACACTTTGTATTTTTAGGACTTTACTGATCTCTTAGATCACTCCTCCCCATTGGAAGCTTTTGGACTGCCAAAAGACTACTTTTAGTCAATAAACAGATGAGGGTATAGTTCCCTCACTATTCCAATCTCAATCCATTTGGCTTTGCTTGGACTTGTGCTTTTTAGTCCAACACGAAGGTAATCCACATTCCCTTGTTTTGAAGTTATTGTTCTTCTATCAATGATGGTGTCTTGCTGTATTACTTCAATAAATTCTCTCCTTGATTATCAATCAAAGGAGGCTCATATAATCTCAAATTCTCAACATTAACAACCACATACACTTTCATATATGGAGGAAATCCAACTGGAAGGCATTATTACCAATATTTTCTAGAATTTTAAAACGTCCATACCTTATTGGTTTTAGTTTCTTAGATTCTCCTTTAAGCCTCTCCTTTCTAATGTAAATCTAAACTTCATCTCCAACCTGAAATTTTTGGTAAACACAATGCCTATCATGCCTTGTCTTATACTTGGCTTGGCTCTTTTCCAATTGTTCTTGAACCATTTGATACACCAATTGAACTTGTTCAATGAATCACTTGGCCTTATCACTGTCACTATGAACATCAATAGCAACATATTTCCCAAAGATAAAATCTAAAGGAGATTTTGGTAAGTAACCAAAGAAAGCCTCAAATGGAGATGTTTGAGTCAGTGAATGCTTTGCCCTGTTATAACCATGTTGAATGTTCCCAAAGCTTAGGATGTTTGCTGCAATAACCCTGAAGAATATGTACTACCATTATGTTCACCACTTTTGTCTGACCATTGATTTGTGGATGGAATGTTGTACTCTTTTTCAACTTCGTGTCCATGATCTTGCATAAGCTTGACCAAAAGTTTCTGAAAAATCGAGAATCTCAATCATAAATAATGGATTTGGGCAACTCAAAATGTACCCATACATGTTGAAAGAAATTTGTGCAGTCTGTTCAGTTGTAGCCTACTTCTTACAAGGAATCAAAATACACATATTGTTGAAACGATCAACCACAATATGAGGACAATCATGATTTTTTTTAGACATAGGAAGTACTCCTACAAAGACCATAGAAACACTTTCCCAAGGACGGAAGGAACTGGAAGTGGATTATACAATCCTAACTTTCTATTGCTAGGATTACTTGTAGCACATAAAGAACATCCTCTTACATATCATGAAACACTTTCATTCATTCTAGGCCAATAACAATACCTTTGTAATTGTTCCACCATCTTTCCTACACCAAAATGGCCAGCAATAAGATAAACATGTACTTCCCTTATGATGTTGACTTTTTCACCTTGTGGAATGCATAGCTTTCCAAGATGATATAAAATTTTATCATGCACATGGTAATCCAATTCCTCTACTTTGCTTCCTTGACACAAAGTTGCATATACATCTTTGAATTCATCATCTAAAGCATATTATTCAACATAGCTCTCATGCATGATAGAATTATGCTTAAGAATAACTTAAACACTAATAATTAGTCTAGAAATCATGTCAGCAACCTTGTTATAGGTACCTTTCATATACCTTATCACCAAGTGGAATTTCTACAAGAAACCCATCATCTAAAATGCCTCGCCTGTTGTAGCTTGATTTTTTATTGCAAGTATTGCAATGGTTGATGATCAATGTGAATGATAGTTTCCTTTCCCATAAAACAGTGTTTCCACTTTTTCACACTTTGCACCAATGAATACAGTTCCTTATCATATGTAGGATAGTTAACTACTAAACCATTAAAAGTTTCAGAATGGTAACATGTGGGCTTACCATGTTGCATCAAAACTGCTCCCATGGCATAGTCAGTTGCATCTGTTTGGATCTCAAATGGTTATCTTAAATTAGGAAGTGCAAGAATTGGAGCTTTGTTGATTCTTTCCCTCAATTCATCGAAGTATTTATGATCCTTGCCTCCCCACTGGAAAACCTACTTCACACTGGTTCTCCAAAAAAGCTTCTAACCTCAACTACATTATTGGGCTTGCACCAATATAGAATGACTTTGACCTTTGAGGGATATATCTTCCATTCACCCCCTCCAACAATATGCCCCAAATACACTAATGAGGTCTTTCCAAATTCACACTTAGACATGTTTAAAAACAACTTCCCTTTCTTCAAGTCATATAACGCTCACCTGACATGACTAACATGTTCTTCACGGGTTGTATTGAATATCAATGTGTCATCTAAGTAGACAATCACAAAATAATCAAGAAAAGGCCTTAAGACATCATTCATAAGTCTCATGAATGTTGCAAGAGCATTACAAAGCCCAAAAATCATAACTAACCATTCAAATAAACCTTGCTTTGTTTTGAAGGTTGTCTTCCATATGTCTCCTTCAGCAATCCTAATCTGATGATAGCCACTTCTCAAGTCCAACTTAGTAAAATACACGACATATTTCAACTAATCAAGTAAATCATAAATTCGAGGAAGAGGGTAATGATTCTTTACCATAATCTTGTTCAAGGCTTTGAAATATACACACATGAACCATGTGCCATCTTTCCTTGGTACTAAAAAAATTGGTCATCCACATGGCAATGTGCTTGGTCTGATGACCACTTTATCAAGAAACTCTTGGATTTGTTTCTTGATTTCTTCATTCTCCATAACTGACATCCTGTACATTCCAATGTTTAGAGGAGGACAATCTTGCTACAATTGGATCTCATGTTGGATTCATCTTTTTAGAGGAAATCCTTTGGGTTCCTGAAACATCTCATAATAGGTGTTAACAATGTCATACAAATCAGATTTTAACTTTGCATCACATGCTTGGAAGGCTTCATTTTCAACAATCTCTTTTGGTTTGATCATCAAGAGTACAAAGTTCTTACTAGCATTAACAAGCCTCTTCATTTGTCCATCATTCACAAGTGATAAATTCAACTCCTTGCTATGTTCTCTAACAATGTACTCAACCCCATCCTTAAACAAGTGATATTTGTTCTCATGGCGATGAAAGATGGCTCTCCTATCATATAGATATGGGCTTCCCAAAACAATACCACAAATGTCAAGTGGAATAATATCAAGCTCGACGTCATTTGTAAAGTTTGCACTGATGGAAAATATCAATTTACATATTTTTGTCACATGAAATTTTGCATTGTCACATATCCAACCTAAAGGATAAGGTTTAGGATGAGGAGTGGTTTCCAAATTTAATTTCTTAAAAATGTCTTCAGAAAGAAGGTTTGCTTGTGATCCACTATGAAATAATGTATCTATCTTGGTATATTTTGAAATGACTCTAATGTGGAAGAGTTATGTTCTTTCTTTTTCATGTTGAGTTTCATTGAGGCTACTTGAAGAACTAGTCCTTGCAATAGAGTCCTTACCTTTAAATCACATGGTTGTGATCTTTGTTTCATCCCCGGAAACAGATCGTAAATCATGTTGTGTAGTTGCAGCAGTATTTTTTTTTCCTTTGTTGTTAAAATTTTTGGGTCTCATTTCAGGATGAAGTTTCCAACAATGGTCTTCATCATGGCCTTCTTTTCAACAATGTTTACATGTGAGTTTTTCTCCCTCTTTATTGAATGAATCAACATTATTCTTCCCTTTTCCTTTGAATTTACCCTTTCCTTTGTCTCGACGCTTGAATGCCTTTTTCCTACTCTCTTGAGGAGCATTCTTCCCTCTTTATTCTAAATGAGTTGCCTGTAAACAAACTTCATCTAGTTTTGTATTGTTAAACATGAGAATTGTGTGTCTCAAATAACTATGTAATCCTCCAATATATTTTAGTAGAGTGTCTTGAGAGGATAAATATATACCCAAAATAAAATCTATTTTTATAAGTTCTTCAGTATAGCTTTGCACATTTTGACTCTTAACTTGCCTAAAGTTTTGCCAACATATGATAGATTTTTCCATGTATGCTAATGGATAAAATTGTCTTCTTATTGCAACAACAAAATCATTCCAAGAGGATAAAATCTTACGATGTTTATTCATGTCCTCTTGAATTTCGGTCTCCCACCAAATAAGTGTTGCACCTTCCAACCTAAGAGAAGCATGCTGAATTTTTGTCTCAACATTCTTGAGTCTTTGTATCCTGCAATACACTTCAATCTAACAAATCCAATTATCAAATTTCTCAGCATTTACCTCTCCATTGTACATAGGAAATTAAAATTTATGTCAAGCTTTAGCAAAGGAGTTTTACCATGCCCCTTTGGAGAATTTGGAGGTGTTTGTGAAAGGGTAGAAGAAGTAGAAGATGAGGATGATGATGGAGGTGAAGGTGGTGGCTTGTCACCATTTCCACAATTCCCTTTTGGAGTTTTGTCTCATTTTCCTCCATCTCCATTTGCAGGTTTTGAGCTCTCTCCATACAACCTTGAGTTCATCTCCTCATAAAGAACTTTTAGCATTTCAGACATCTCAAAGAAGGATTTTATAAAAAAAAAAAAATCATCTTCATACATCCCTTAAAGACCTTCCTCATGTGCCATGACTATTGAAGATTGAGGTGTATGTGTTCTCCTTGAAATAATGTGAGGCCTTGGCTCCACACGTTTTCCTTCTCCTATTTTAAGCTTCAACCTTGTAAGCATTAGAAAGCACTTGCAAACAAAATAAAACCTTCACAATAACCTTCACTGTCATACAAAAATCATCTATAATGTAAACTTGAAGTTGATGGTAAACTTGCAAGTAATTTTTTTATGTATTGTAGGAAATGGATCAATTTTAAAAACACATAAAATTATGATTTTAGCTTATTTAATAGCATAAAATAGAGACAATATACCATATCATAAACACATAACAGAAAAAATGATAAAGGGGTTCACCGCTCTCTAGGGATACATCTCCTAGTCCAGCTTCCAATGTTGGGCCTCTTTCATTAGGTCCTCAAATTTGTGTTTACATGGATTTATAGTACTCATGATTTAAATATTATGTCTCCAATGGCTTCAGAACTGTCAAAAACCCCTAGTTGGGCTCTTGTTGGGCTTAATTTGGCCAAAAAATGAAGAATTTATTTTCTCCCAAAGTTTCTTCTGCTAACTAAACCACAAACTACACTGGACTGCTAATTGATCTATGATTTTTGCCTTTCCAGGGCACGTCGAGCAACAATTCTTCCCAGTGCCGATGAAAATCATGCCGAAAATGATGCATTTTGTCACTTGTTTTAAATGGCTAATAAGTCCTAAAGCGGAAAAACATGGCCACATGGAGCCATGCATCTGGGGTTTGGGGCTAACCACCTGCCCTCATCACCATATCCCCTAGCACCTTCCAAACTCTACGCTGATTTTTCCAAACTTGGGGTCAGTTCCAAACTTCACGCACCTGATCCCAAACTCTATGCTGATTATTAAAACCCCACCGGGACTATGGTTATGTGGCGGTCATATGTCCATGGGTTGGTCCCATTCCTCCTCCCAAATATGTTATTTTCATGTTGCGTTGATGCATGGTCCCATGGGTAAAGTTTGTTCTAGAACCTAGGGTCGGGGCTAAGCTCGCACCCTTGGCTCCCCCTTCTGTGGTCCTATGGGTGTGGGGTGACTGGGGGCTAGGGCTTAGCCCTATCCCTGTCCCCCAATGTGATTCTTGTTCAACTTTAAATAAGATTTCACCACATATACGGTTAAGTCTCATCCAGTGGAGTGGTGGTAGGGTGCTTTTCTTCCAGTCCATAGGTTATGTGTTCGACTCCCTGGAGGCTCGTTCAGCCGATAACAGAATTTTTATGCATTGTTGGGAGGACATGTGGCAGCCCTCCAATTCCCCCTGTGTCCTTCATTCATTCGACCACATACACATACATTCACCCAATCGAACAACAACAGATTTCAGCCAATGCAGTGAGGCCAAATGACAGCTTGCCATTGGCCTGAGAAATCCAGTCAACATGTTGAGTCATCCTGCCTAGTCAGCGTACAGACTACCCAGTTAGCATTCCTACAACCCATCTGCAAATCTTTTACCTATTTGGGAAAACGGTCAGAACATGATATCAGGAGCATACAATATCAGTTTTGAGTGATTCAAGTTTTGTTGGATTCAGGTCAACGAGATCTACGCACTAGTATAGGTTTTGAGCACTTTTGAACACGTAAAATTTTTAGCTCTTTACTAATCCCTTGGATCAATTGATTAGATATCTTCCTCCCAAAATTGTGCATTGAGCTTCTCTTAATGTCACCTCCTTTGATTACAAGTTTAGAATCTTCAAAGCATAGTCACCTAGCCCTTCTTGCTTATACTCGCTCACTCCACTGATTTTTTATCACCTCTACCTAACATAGTGCATAGAGAACCACTAGCTAACAACAATAACTTCTTCCATCCCCTAGCAAAAGAAAATTACATAATGCAAAATCCCTCCTCCCCTCACAATGCATTGAGAACCCTCTTAGGCAAAATGACTTACATTTTGTTGCCTACTTCAGTGAACTATGACATCTCATTTCACAGATATCCGTATGGAAGAAAATTGTGTGAGCATGAGGAACATGCCACATTTCTAGTAGACAGTGGGCCATTGTTGAGGAATGTTGCGCTAGACTCAGCCCTCCCCCTCTCTCTGTGCACTACATAGTCTTAGTGCACAATGAGGCCTCATATCAATCACTTCAAGTCAAAATATGCTAGCATAGGGTGCAAAGCACATTCTTAACGAATAATCAACCACTATTCAACTAAACTACACTAGCATAGAGGCATGCGCTTAAGCCTAACACATGGTGTGTTAATAATGCTTAGTCTTTCTCCAACTGTTGATTTTTATCCCTCTCTTCGCCTAAGGATTCTCATGCCTTGCTTCCTCAGTGCATGGCATAGTACTAGATCTCAATGAGGCCTCCTCTCAGTCATTGTCAAGTCAACCTGTGTTCTCACTATCTCCTACTCCTTTGAGCCTAGCGTATGTCACAATATTAGTTATCTGGCTCATAACATTGTTCCTTGAACTTGCCCACTGTGATGGACCTTGAAGAGCCCCTCCTTATAGCACATGGAAAAGTTATAATGAACAATGGTGCTTTCCCAAGCCATAAGTGTCATCACAATTTCATATGTGTCAATGCATCCTGCCACATCATCATGTGGAATGTAATGATGTATTTTTAAGAAAATGACAAAATGTAAATGTGAGGAATTCTAAGTGTCACATGTGGAACATGAAAATTCACACATGGGAAAAATATTCTTATAGAGTTCCAAGATTCATATGTGGAATATGTAAAGTCACGTGTGGAAAAAAGAGTCAAATAAAAGTTAAAAGTTCATATTGTAAGTCCTAAGAGTCATGAGCATAGTTCAAGATTCATGGCATATGAAAGGTCATTCCTCTTGTTATAAAGGAAACATCATAACTGAAGAAAAGGATTTTGGAGGCTTATATTTTGTGATCTGAATGTGGAATATTAGTTTTCTATGCTAAGTTGCTCACCAGAATACAAAAATGTGCTTGAGGTTTGTACTCCAAAATAGCAACTAAAAAAATGAGTTTTTATGTGTGTTCGCTTATGTTAATTTCATGAAAACTTTAAACATGAATTCAACACATTGAATGAAAGCATGCATCAATCAATAATACACTAGCCATTGTTAAAGGAGTTCACCCCTCTTGAGCTACATCTCCTTGGATCAACTCTAATGGTATGACCCCTTCTCATTATACTCAATGTTTAGAAAAATAAGAGTACATAAAGTGTTGATAAATGGAATGGTTAGTTTCTCCTTCAAAGAAACAAAATTTTGTAAGAGTTATCACTCCATATACATGTTAACCTATATTCAAACATGTAAACTTTCAGCAAACAAAGGCATCTTGCACCAAGACCCCATACTCCAGCTTCAAAGAGCATTAATAATACCACAATCCATTTGAAGTACATAAACAAGTCTCTCCTCCAAAACACATAGAAAAAAGAGGAATAAAAGATACAACACTGATGTAATAGTTATTACAGAAATAACATGGAAGCTGGAAAACCCCTGCAGGGTCATCTCCATCTTCAAACTCCTCCATAAACTTATTCAACACTTTGGTTGACCATGGCACCCATAGACTTCAATCTACAAAAATCATATCTAGAAGTGCTCCTTTGATTCTAAGACCTTCTCCAATGAGTCCATAATGTCCAAAAATGGCTACCTAGACCCTTTTTGCATCCAATTTGGTTGAAAACTAGAGAAGTTATGACCTCTCCTAGTTTTTCCACTATTCGCTTTACAAATTGCACAAAATATGACATCATCGTACAATTTCAAGCCGTTTTCCACTAATGGGTCACCAAATCCACCAAAATCCGAGCGGATTTGTCGGATGGTTAATTTAGCTACCGAGGTCTAAAAACCAAAAGAATGGTCATATGGGGGGGGGGGGGCACATGTGCCCAGCGGCTAGCCCCTGCCACTGGTCCCCTCCCTCTGGTGGTCACATTAAATGTTGGTGGATGTGTTCACATGGCAGAGACCCAAAGGTTACCGTTGGCGGTTAGGCGACGGCGGTCGGCGGTGGCAATTAAGGATGGTGGTCAGGCAACAACGGTCAATGGTGGCGGTTAAGCTGGTGGTCATGTCGACTGCATTCATATGGGGGGCGATTAAGTCCACCAAACCCCCCAAAAAGAGCGACATAACATTTAAATAAAATTTGCAATGTAAAGGGTTAAGAAACATGTGAATGGTATGTTGGTAGAGCCTTTGTATTAGCATGGGGAGATTAAGGGTTCGACCCCTGCTACCTCCACCCAGTCCTTATAACCATTTTCGTGGCCTCCTAGACTGCCACGTGGTGGCCTCCTAGACTGCCACGTGGTGGCCTCTTGGGCTGCCATGTGGCAACCTCCAGCTGGGCCATGTGTCAGCCTGGGCTTGGCCACCACAAAAACACGTGAACCACACAATACTTTCCACTTGGACCACTAAAAAGGTGCCACCTGGCACCACCCAATTCTCCAAAGAATGTGTTGACCAAGTCAACATCCACCTTACCTACCCAGTCATTGCCACATCAGTAATACGGACTGTTGACTGGTTGTACTTTTTTTTTTAAATTCGCATGTTTGGCAAAACGATTAGAACTCAATATCTTGAGCATATGATATCGGCTTTCTGTGAAATGAGTTGCACCAAAATCAAGACGACGAGATATACGTGGTCGTTTATATTTCACACCATTATGATAACCTTAAATATTTGGCAAATTTTGAGCTCTTGATCACTTTTCCCCACTGAAAACTTTTGGTCCCCAAAAGTTCACTTTCAATTGTTCAACATTTGAAGGTAGAGTTCCTTTACTTTTCCAAACTCGATCCAATCGATGATTGTAGTGCCTTGAATTGTACTTATCTTGGCTCTTTCTTAGGCTGAACTTGAAATATAACCCAACCAAAGAATTCAAGTTCAATGTTATTCTTGGCTTGTCCATGTCGCTATGGTCATCCATAGCAACATCCTTCCCAAGAAGAATTCTCGTGTTGAGCTTTTGCAAAATCCTTTTCAAGGATAAGATCCCAAAAATACTTTGAAAATGAGCCAAACAAGTTTCACATAGTGAATAACTTTATAATTTGAGTGCCTAACACATTTGTAATATACTGAATGTGCTGCAACTACTCATACAACAATTTTAAAATTCTTTCTTAAACTACAAATTTTCCATTCAAATTGACTATCAACAAGCTAAACTAGCATAACAATGTCAAAGAAAACATTGTTGCATATAATTGATTTGTTTATGAACATCACTTTTACAAATTTCCCAACTATGGGGATATGCAACTAGTGCAAAACAAAGATTTACAAACTTTAGTTGAACAAATAGTCCGCCCATTTCTTACCCAACCAGGTAAATGAACCCTCTATTTGAATTTTTTCTTCTTTTGAAGCTGCTTCAAGGATGGTCACATCTTGCGCCACTTTTTCTTTTGTCGCTTCCTCTTCTAGTGCTTACATAATTTTCTTTCCCTTGCCAGGATGAAGTTGTGGAAACAATTTCCAACACTTCTTGACCCAATGCCCACTGATATTGTAGTGAGTGCAAAAGTTCTTTTGAGCTTCTCTTGGCTCACATGTCTTTAACCTTGGATGAGATTTTCTCTTTTCGGTCTCAATTCCATTAGAAATAAACATATTCTTGATGATTTCTTTCATTTTATAGAACTTATATACACAATGGTTAGATGAAAGGTAAAAGGTGCATGGAAACACATTCCTCAACATGTTATTCAGATCAGCATGTTGTTTTCCATTATGAAAAGCATTTGAATTAACAAGATGATTATACCTCCTTTTGTTGTCCTTTGGCTTACGCTTCTTGCATGAGGAACTTGCATGGAAAGAAGAACTTAGCTTCATTTCTTCTTCAACTTGTTCATCTCTCTTTGGAGATGTTTTTCACTTCAAGTCCTCCTTATACTTGAGGAACCAAGCAGGTACCAATTCTGGATGCAAATACCAACATCTTGCCTCCTCATGTCCTCTCTTAGGAACACGATACCCATGAGCTATCACTAGAAGACAATTCTTCTTTTGCAACATAGCCTAAGCCTTTACATGTAGGCCTCTCCTTTGCCTCAATTATATTTTTAATGCCTTGATGGTTCACTCCAAGGCCTCCTCCCTTGTAACCCATCTTGGTCAAGAGCTTGGATCCAATGACTTTACTATGTTTTTCAAAGGCTACAAATGAATTTACATTAAAACTTTCATGTAAAGAAGAAGCATGTAAATGCTTATCATTTTCCTCATCTTTTGATTGAGGTACAAAGATGTTTTCAAACTCTCTTTTGATTCTGGATGTGTCCTCTTAGATTCTTTGGCTCTCTTCTTTCAACTCCTTGAATTTGGGTGCTGATAGAACCTCATCCTCCTCATCATGTGGACAAAAGGTACAAACTTGTCCATATTCCTTCTCTTAGGGACTTTCTACACTAGCATATTGCATAAGAGCTGTTAAAAACATGAATATTATGGAGAAGATGGTAGTTTATCACCATTCTTGTTACCTTCTTCCCTTAAAGAACATCCTCCTCTTGGAGGTCTAGAGCTTTCACCTTGCAATTTTGTATTCCTCTCTTCATAGAGGACTTTCACCATTTATGCCATGTCTAACAAAGCCTTTCTAAAATCCTTCACATCCTCTGACATTCTTGTAGGATCTCCTCCTTGGGACATGCTTTTCTTGAAGCTTATACTACAAGTTGAGGTAGAACTTGGTGGTAGATATTATAACAATCTCGTTGTCCTTTCCAAAACTTTCTCCTCACTTGAGATTTTAAACACATTCTCTTCAAAACAATAGTCAATTCCACTTTGCACAAAGAAAACTAGTTCTCTAATACTAACTTGATCTGAACGTGGAATATTAGTTTTCTATGCTAAAATCCTCATCAGAATACAAAAATGTGCTTGAGGTTTGTACTCCAAAATAGCAAGTAAAAACATGAGTTTTTATGTGTGTTTTCTTATGTTAATTTCATTAAAACTTTAAACATGAATTCAAAACACTGAATGGAAGCATGCATCAATCAATAATACACTATCCATTGTTAAAGGAGTTCAGCCCTCCTGGGCTACATCTCCTTGGATCATCTATAATGGCATGACCCCTTCTCATTATGATCAATGTTTAGAAAAAGAAGAGTACATACAGTGTTGAGAAATGGAATGGTTAGTTTCTCCTTCAAAGAAACAAACTTCTACAAGAGTTATCACTCCATATACATGTTAACCTATAGTCAAACATGTAAACATTCGGCAAACAAAGGCATCTTGCACCAAGACCTCATACTCCAACTTCAAAGAGCATCAACAGTACCATAATCTACTTGAAGTACATAAACAAGTCTCTCCTCCAAAACACATAGAGAAAAGAGGAATAAAAGCTACAACACTGATGTAATAGTTGTTGCAAAAAGCACATGGAAGCTAGAAAACCCCTGCAAGGTCATCTCCATCTTCAAAGTCCTCCATAAACTGATTCAACACTCTAGTTGACCATGGCACCCATAGACTTCAATCTGCAAAAATGTTATCTAGAAGTGCTCCTTTGATTCTGAGGCCTACTCCAATGAGTCCAAAATGTCTAAAAATGGCTACCTAGCCTCTTTCTTCACCCAATTCGGTCGAAAACTAGAGAAGTTATGACCTCTCCTAGTTTTTCCACTATTCTCTCTACAAATTGCACAAAATCAGGCATCATCCTACAATTTCACCCCATTTTCCACTAACAGGCCACCAAATCCATCAAAATCTGGGTGGATTTTTTGGATGGTTAATTTAGCCACTGAGGCCTAGAAACCAAAACAATGGTTATATGCAAGGGGGGGGGGGGGGGGCATGCACCCAAGGGATAGTCCTCGGTGCTGACCCCCTCCCTTTGGCAGTCACATTAAATGTTGATGGATGTGTTCACATGGCAGAGACCTGGTAGTTAGGAATGGCAGTCAGGTGACGATGGTTGGCAGTGGAGGTTAAGGCTGGTGGTCACGCCAGCTGCATTCACATGTGGCAGAGACCCCAGCAGTTAAGGTTGGTGATCAGGCTATAACAGTCGGTTGTGGCAGTTAAGCTGGTAGTCACACCAGCTGCATTCACATGGGGGGTGGTTAAGTCTACCCAACCCCCCAAACCAAGCAACATAACATTTAAATAAAATCCACAATGTAAAGGGTTAAGGAACATCAGAATGGTATGTTCGTAGAACCTTTGAATTAGCATGGGGAGGTCAAGGGTTCGACCCCCGCTACCTCCACCCTATCCATACAACCATTTTTTTGGCCTCCAGGGCTGCCATGTGGTGGCCTCCAACTAAGGCACATGTCAGCTAGAGGTTGGCTACCACAAAAACACATGAACCAAACAATACTTTCCACTTGGACCACTAACAAAGGTACCACTTGTTGCCACCCAATTCGCTGAAGAATGTGTTGACCAAGTCAACATCCACCTTACCTATCGAGTCAGTGCCACTTTAGCAGTATGAACTGTTGACTAGGTTGTACTTTTTTTAAAATTCGCTTGTTTGGCAAAATAATCAAAACGCAATATCATGAGCATATGATATCGGTTTTCCACAAAATGAGTTGTGATAGAATCAAGATGACAAGATCTACGCGATTGTTCAAGTTCCACACCATTCTGATAACTATGAATTTTTGGCAAATTTTGAGCTCCTGATCACTTTGGAGAGCTAGCCTTTCCTTTTTCAGCTTGGCTTAAGAGAGAAGATCATTTGTTTGGAGAAGCAAGAAGTGACTTAATGTTCCACTACTGGAGCTAGTTGCTCACCATTGCAACTGTGTACTTGGATATTTCACCTAATAATTAAAGCTCATTAAGCCGACAAATTTTCATGCATGTATCATGAATATTGTAGGACTATTCCTTGGATGTTTGCGGTATATATTATTTTCATATGTACTAAAGAAATTGAACTACTTCATTGGATTTGGTGCTTATCTTGTTGAATATGTGTTGTATTTACTTTAATGATCATTTTTTCTATGTGAACTATTTTTCTATATAAGTAATGGATCTCTCCTCTCTCTAATGCCTCTCTTTTGAGATAGTGCTATTACTTTCCTTCTAGGGGCTCACACATTATTTCCCTCTTGTGAAAGCCTCCCTTTACACGTTGCAATTGGTGTTTCACAATGTCAACTTACCTGTTTAGTCAAATGTTATGTGTATAATCTCTTATGTTATCCATTGAAACCAAGGAAAACCTTAAGTTATGGTGGTTGGGTTGGTACTCTGAATGGGATTCTTACTCTAAATGACATGAGGTCTAATTGGCACTTCACATCGAGGAGAACCCCTATATGTTGGTAGATTTCAAGCACCGTCAACACACCCAAATTTTGTAATGTGATGATATCATCTTGATTATGTTAGGAAACAATCTTTCCATAGTGACATGGTAGTATGATGTACTTTGGGAGAGTGTATGCACATCTTTCTTCAATGAGACCATGAATGAATTGAGAACTACTTGTTATTTGGAATGTTTCACAATATTCTAGTTCATGGTGTCTTTGGTGGTATTATTTATGAAGATATTATAAATAATTTCCTAGCATTAAACATCTCATGTAGTTGTTTGTAAACTTCCTCATCCAGTATCCTCTCTCGTTGGGCTCCAATGGATAATAACTTGTTCATTTTAATCAACTTTTCAACTGAGTGTTCTGCTCATATTAAGCCACTAATTTGGAAGTATCCTTTTCCAATTTCTCTTGAGTTTTCAAGGCTCCATTTCCAACAACATATTCATAACCCATTTCTTCCTTGCTAATTCTAGGTACTTCTAGTGGTGCATCAAGATAATATTTTGGCCATTACTTCAATTTATTTATAGTATTCAACATCGATTTGAGATTAATACCATTTTCTTTAGATATTTCATAGGGTGGTAACAACTTGGTGGAAATACTTTGTAGCTATTAAATATGTGGGTAGACTTGTTCAACCATGCATGAGTATGACTCATGTACCTTTGAGATGCATGATTGGTAGGATTCCATTTTGGTATCTTCATGCTTTTTTTGTTGTTCCAATTTAGTTATGTGTTCATTCTTTTTCTTTAGTTTTTCTATGAGATCCTTTCTATTTTTCTTTGTAGCTTGTGAAAAATATATGCCTGTTGAGGCCATTGTTGTTGAGACTTCACTAGAATCATGTATAATGGCACTTTCAGTAGTCACTGACACCATGGGAAATTGGGTAGTTGATATGGTATTTTCCTTTTACTCCATTATCGTGTTTAGTGTGGGGTCATACATGAATCTACCCAAGTTAACAAGTTTCTTTTCCTTGGTTGGAGTGATGCCCATTTCTTTTACTAGCATGTGACTACCTATGATAATGTGTGCTACTAGATTAACCTAGTAATTATCCATTGAAATAGTGTCATTTTGATTGTATGGTTCTTGAATTTATTATTGGGATTTAAGAGCTTATTTTTTATCCTTGGCTTCTATTTCTTGTTGTTGCATGGACTTTCTTCTTCTTTAAATTATCTTCTCTCTTTTCCTTCTATTCTCTTCTACTCTTTTTCCATCTACATTATTTATTCTTCCTTATTCTTAAACTCAAGTTCCTAATCCATCCCGGCTACCTCCTATTCTTGTTTTAGTGCACAATTTGAGCTACTTCCACCTAAGAAAATTGTTTCTTGACAATGGCTTCCTTCTTGGGCTCAACTATTTCTTTTTCTTCTTTAGAAGAATCATAGCCCATTCTAAAAGTAATCTTGGAATAGTTCAAGGCGTTCCTCTATTTATCTCCATTGGTCTAGGATTATGATTAATATTCCCATCTATATTTTATTCTTTGTAATGATTCTTTACTATAGAATTGGGACCATATATGTGGAACCTCATCTCGCTGAAATAGAAAAGAGTCAAAACATCGAACTCAACTCAAGCCTCCTCCATGTCCTTCAATTGGTAGGATCTCAAGTGAAATGTCATGTGTGGCCATGGGGACTTCTTATCCCATAAGAGTACTCCACCTACCCTTATATACACCAGATATGATCTCCTATATGATTAATTTATCATTGAAAATTTTGGGTAGAAAATGGGGAGGTATTGTTGCTCAAAACATCCTAAAAAACGTGCCATCTTTATCCATGAACTAGTCCCCAACTATTAGCACTACCTCTCTAACTTTCTTTGACATGCGTGGGGAAAGTGCATTGAAAAGGAAATCATAGAAGGGGATTAGGAATTCTTGGAACATTTTTACATTAGATGGGATGTATTTGGACTCCCATAGAACCTTGCACTATATATCACCTAGTTCATCCTTAATGATCCATTGTTAGCAAATGGAAGGGAAGGCATGCTTCACACATATTGGTCAGTTCTATTACTTTTAGGATTCCATTACAATCATTAATCTAAGTTTTTAAACCTAAGAAGTGTAATGAAAAATATATGCCAGACTTATTTTCTAACTTATCTACTACGAATCACTTTACAAACTATATAATTTAACTACCATAAACAAAATTTAACTTTGGAAAGCAATTGTAATTTAAGAAATCAACACAAGATTGGTTCTAAACACTTTTAAAATATCATCTTGTAAAGATTTTTCCACTATTCAAACACATAATTCTTTAATAATTTAACCAATAATTAACTTAGTTAATAAATCCTAAATATAAAATAAACAATTCTTTAATCAATTTTATAGTTTGTATGAATATCCTTTATTATGATTTCACACCACACAACAAACTGTAAATAGTTTAAGAATTAAAATGGATTAAGTTACTTCAACTAAAATAAATTTATAACAAAATCTGAGAAATGAATTCCTTACATAGGGGGGCTCCTGGCTCTCAGTGAAGTGTTACTGGAAAACTTCAGCTAAATTGATGTTAACTCCACACACACACGTTTATATAAAAATCATGAACAACAAACCAAGAAGACATCGCATTCTTGTAGAATAGAAAAATAAGAGTTTACATCAGTTCTATCTCAAATTCTTTGTTTCTCGTGAAGGTATATATATATATATATATATATATAAAAAGTTATATATATATCTATATATATATATTCCTAGTGAAGGTTATATATATATATATTCCTCATGAAGGTTATAATTAAACATATATATACATTGCATACTATATCACTTAGATCCATTTCTCACATATGTCAAAGTGGCCCACAATTATAATTATAGGAAAATATGGTTTCAATAATCAAGTATATATCCCAAATCCTTTAAGTTTTGAGAAAATCATATTTGGGGAACCTATATGGGACCATGCTAAAAAAACCCATATCCTAGATTTCCAAGATTCACCTTCATTTTCTCGGAAAGCACACCATAAAATCATTGCTTAGAAACTCACGAAAATATTTGACCATGAGTTGGAGCTTCGTGATGTCGACCGGGAATGATATAAATGGACACATCACCATCTCAAACCTTTAGTCTACAAATTCCATGTGGTTGATTGTCACTCAGACAAGAAAAAGTATGGTAATTGATGACGAGAATTGAAATTGAAATGAACTGGAGGATTATTTGGGTTGAGTATGGTAGCTGCTACTTCGATGCGTTGACCTGGAGGATTATTTGGCTTGAGATGATAGGTGAACAAGCATCTAATGCTGATTTGGCATTTTCTCCAATTCACGACCTTAAACTAGAGTGTGCACAACCAATTGAAACTACGATTCTTATGCAAAAAATTGTTCTAGTGACTCGGGTACATCATTGTGTTTTACCTTTGCATAATAACTAATCAAATCAGGTTTGCTTAAAAGAATAATGGAATTTAGCATAAAATGGAAAATTTACCTTTAACATTCTTTAATATTTTCTAGTTGATCATGATTCTATGGAAAAAATGAAATAAAATGGGATATAGCTAAGTTATGAATACATGATTTGGATAGAAGTCAAGTATAGAAATGTGACAAAAAGAGTTTCTTTTGAGGGACAACAACAAAAACATCTAAGAGGTATACGACATGAAGAACTAAGGTTTCTAATGTCCTTATGGCTTCTAGGCTTGTTTGATATTATACTTTAATGAGGGAGAAGTTGTTAATGTAAAATAAATGTTTCCTACAACTACGATTAAGAACATCAAAGGTTCCCATCCTTCATTTAATGTCTATGAATTCGGTTAGCCATATAGTTTGAACATCTCAGCAGCTACTAAGTGGATGGGGTACTCAATATATTAGTTGGGGATTCCTTTTTTGGTAATGACTTGAAACTTCCTTTGCTAATCAACCATGTTTTCATCAACTCCTTAGGCACGACATTGAAAAATTTTAGCTAGTGTTTGTCTAAAGCGATTTCCTCAATAGGTATATTATCCAACATATGTTTTTGGCTATATGTATGCTATTATTTGGTCGATGAAGCATATTGTTTAAGTGAAAATTGGGCTAGACGATTTTCTAATCATTTTTTTGTGATGTGGACATGGATTCCCCTATGTGACCCATTGAAACAATAGAGCATGTTATAGCGGTTAGTAAATAACCATTAAAAAAAAAAAAAACCCTACGATTTGTCTCAAATATGTTGGTGTTTGTATTATGATTCCATCAGTGAGAGGTTAGAGCTTCTAGTGTATAAGTAGCCCATGAAGTCATTCCATGTGTTCTTAGTGAATGGAAATTTCTCTAAATTCATGAAAAGGATTACTAGGATTACTAGGCACTGTGAGATGAAAACTGGCTTGGGATAAATCTTGCCTTGGGAGTCAATTTACTTTCTTCCTTTTCCATTTAAAGTCATGGACTCATAGTGAACTACATCTTGACTAGTGGGTGGGCACAGGTTCCATAAATAGCACGGTCACTCAAAATTAAGAAGCATACTTCACTTTGAGGCCTACACTAAAATAGTAGCATCTTGTACGGTCAATTTCGTTCTTTCCTTACCATTTTGAGCCATGAATTCATAATGAATAGAGTACTTAGCTTATAAGTGAGAACCAGGTTAGTGCATGCCATGTCTACTCATCATTAGACATTATTATTCATGGTGAAGCCTAGGCTTAATCAGTAAGGTATTCGAAGGGATCTCGTCTTCTTGTGCTTAGTAGGGAAAGTAGGTGAGGACCAATCTAAGAAAAGTTACCAACTTAACAAAAACTATACCAAGTTTTAGTTTTTAGAGGTTGCAACAAATTAGGATTTTCAGGTCGATTTTGAAAAGTCTTGATGCAACATCAACATTTTTTTTGGAGAAGCATATTTTTGACACTTTGAGTTTTCTTATGTATTAAGTATGGACATGTTTTTTTAAAGTTGGTGATTTTCATACTAATTTTGAAAAGTGTTAATTCATAATCAACCTTCAGTTTTTAGGGGGGCATATTTTTAACACATTAAATTTTCTTATGTATTAAGTATGAGCATTGTTTTTAAATGTTGGTAATTTTCATGTTGATTTGGAAAAATGTTGATGCAACATCAACCTTTTTTGGGGGTTGAGGAAGGGGGGGAGGGGGGCATATTTTTGACACTTTAATTATTTTTTTATGTCCTAAGTATGCACATTTTTATTAAATGTTGGTTATTTAACCATTTCTCAAGTTGTGTTCTTCTTTTTCTTTTCTTTTCTTTTTCCTTCCCAAGATATTTGTTTTTTAAGTGTTTTTGAAGATTGTGCTTTTTGACTTAGTCACCGGAGAATCCACAGAAGAACCATTTTATGCCAACATTTCAAATCCCAACTAGGATCCATCATCAGGACAACTTGAATGCTTGATAGAAGAAGAGCTTATTTGAGGGATAAATAGAAATGAGGAGAGAAGGATAAATGTGCTTTTTGGTTTTCTTTGTAATGTTTTGTTGTAATCAAAATTTTCAATTTTTTTGTAAAGAAAAAAAATAATAAAATTAATATTTCAAAGTTAGGAATTTTTATGTGTTTATGTATTGTTAATTAATACTTCAATGCATATAAAATAATTGCTACTAAAAATATAATAATTTTAAACATTTGACAAAAAATACACATTTTGCATATAGATATACTTAAAATAATATAGATGCTGGGGCCTTTTCACTAAAAATGACATGTTAAATAAAATATTTTTATGGAAAAATATTGGACAAAAAAAAAAATAGCAAATTTGAAGGTTTTTTTCCAAAAATAATGAATCCCAAAATTTTTTAACTAAAAATAACACACACACACAAAGACAATTTTAAAAAAATAAAAATAACTTTAACCAAAGCAAAAAAAAAAGTCAAAATAAGAAGCCCCAAGGGTTAGCTCAATTGGTCAAGGCCCTGTCCTTAAAGTGCCTTTTCTATTGAGAGTTCATGAGTTCAATTCTTTTGACACGCTAGTGATCCCTTCATGTGCTTGGTACAAATATTTCATGGATGTAATGGTCACGAATCTCCCTTCATGCGCTTGGTACAAATATTTCATGGATGTAATGGTCACGAATCTCTGGGGACCGTGAATCACATAAAAATAAAAATACATTGTTTAAAAAACAAAAAGAACATAATTTAAAACAAAAATTAAAAAACAAAATCTTTTAAAACAAAATTAGAAAAATTAGAAAAAAAATGGGGGGGAAATTAAAAAATTATACACCTGTTAAAATCATTTTTTAAAAGGAACATAAAAAATAATAAATAAATAAAGCGATTATAAAAACTTAAAAAAAAACCAAAGTTCCAAAAATCGAAAAAAAATATTTAAAAATTTAAAAATGTGATTAAAAAAAAAAACAAACTAAACAAATTGAAAAGAAAAAAATAGAGAAACGAAACAAAGAAACACAATTACAGGGAAAAAAACTCACAGATGGGGTTGAGTTCGTGGTTCGAGTGTTGAAAAGTGTGCAAGAAGAAATGCTTGTTGAGAATGCAACAAGATGATGGAGCTTAGTGGAAAGGAGTCGCCTTCACTAAGTGGGCCCGCAGGCAAATTATGGCGCAAGTTCTATTTTTGATCACAGTGTGGATGATCACAGTGTGGATGATCGCAGTGTGGGTGATCACAATATGAGTGATCACAGTGTGGGTGACCACAGTGTGAGTGATCACAGTGTGAGTGATCAAAGTCTATTTTTAGACTGGCTGTCAAAAATAGAAAAGTCAAATATTATTGTCTCATAATAATATTTGGACTATAAACTTGATCTTATTCTCTTGGAGCACTTCAGGATGAGATACGAATGTGGTACATGCAGATCCCAGAGGGAAATACATGGTTACCTATGGGATGACTAATATTTGCATGCATGACTTCAGTTAGAACTCAAGTGAGTTGAGTTTAGTGGACTGGAGGTGCAGTTGATGGAGTTGTGTTCAGTTTAGCTTTGTTAAACTGGTTGTATTTAGTCTAACTGATCAATAGACTAGAGATGAGTTGGGTGAATTAGTTATTAATTAATTCACAAGTTATTAACTCATAATGCAACTATAGAATAGATCAGTTAACTCAGTTGCATGTCAGTGCATGTTCAGTTCAGCAGAGACAGGTGTTAGAGGATCAGATTGCTATCAGTTGTGACTATAGTTGTGCATGATGATTTGCACAATCAGAGGGATTGAGTATGCCAATGAATTGGCCAATATCAAGAATTGTAGCCTGTTCTCACGTCCAACAGAGTGTGAGTGATTATTTGCAGGTCAAATACGAGTTTGGTAAACCATTCTCATCAATTCTTGAGCAGGTATTGTGCAGTGGAGGCAGGCAAGCAACGGGGGAGATTTGGAGATCAGATCTGAGCTGTATTGTGTGTAGCATGTGGAGATAGTACTGAGTACTTGTGAGGAGTATTGTACTATGTATTGTTACATGATTCAATCACTATAATATACAGATAGTTGGGGTTTTTAGCGAGATGCTTTCCCCAGGAAAATACTGTGCTGATATGTGTGATTGATGCTTTTATGTGCGCCTGTGAATGTTTCTGCTTGTGTAAATTGATGATCAACATAGAGGAGGTTATGTATTATGCATGTTCCGCTTATAAGTGTATAATCAGGATAATCTCTGTGAATATGTGTCATATTATTCAAAATTTCTACATGGTATCAGAGCTAGATGATTTGTAGAAAAAGTTTCTACATGGTATCGGAGCTGCTTGATTTGTAGAAGAGATTTTTACGGGATATCAAGCGAGGATTGATCATCAGATCTATTATTCAGAAAGTGTTTACATTTTATTTCTTTAGGCAGAGTCTGTAACCTGGATTCATCCTTCTTTTGGAAGGTGAGATATCCGGTGAATACCCAGACAGTCAATCTCTGTACAAGAAATACTTTGTTCTCATGAATTCTAGATCGGAAGTGGTTGAGTTTTTGAGCTGGTGGAATTCGAATTTAATTCCAAAGCAAGAGATAAAACTCAGAAACATTCAGTGTGAGAATGGAGACAGTATGCACCAGTATCTCACGAAGTTCACCCAATGTCGGGATGAGCTGAGAATTGTGGGGTTGATTGTCAGATGAGGATGGTGGGTCTAGCACTCCTTGGTCTTCCTAAGAGT
Source organism: Pinus tabuliformis (assembly GCA_031772625.1). Taxonomy (NCBI): domain Eukaryota; kingdom Viridiplantae; phylum Streptophyta; class Pinopsida; order Pinales; family Pinaceae; genus Pinus; species Pinus tabuliformis. Next base: position 754,167,399 of record CM062812.1, read on the forward strand.
TGGCATAGCTACCAGGACTCAGTGAATGGAAGGGAGAAACTGCCAAATTGGGAACGACTATGGTCGGATTTGATGCAGGAGGAGATTAGACGGAGCACCAGAGACGGTTCTTCATCCATGCAGGATGAGGAGAACTGTGCCTTAGCGAGTAAGGTGAAGACGGGGAAGGGGAAGGTTTCTCTTTCCGAATCTTGTTCTTCCAGTGATGGGAAGAAGGTTGACAAGTCGAAGGTGAGATGCTTTCGTTGTCATGAGATTGGTTCATGGGTCAGGAACCTGTATGCTCTTGAGGTTCAAGATGCATGCAAAGCCTTGAGCAGCGAGGCAACTGATGGAGACTTGGTGGTTGAGAGGGAGCGTATATTACCTCTCAACATGCTGAGCCAGAAGAAGTCTCAGACGATTGTGGAGGAGCCACGATTGGTGCAGCAGCTTCAGGAGGTTGTGGAGGAGCCACAGTAGGGGAAGCTGAGAGGAGATCGAGTAGAGACATCTACTCATCTAGAGACCTCCAGTAGGGGGAAAATTTGAGCCAGGTGGGCTGAGGGATCGCATGCAGCCATACCTCCAAGTAGGAGGTGGGGTGATGTCGATTGATAGTCCCAAGGAGGAGGGGCAGGATCCTTGAGGTACCCAACCTCTTGGATGAGACCTTGCTACAGGAGCCCCAGATGTGTAGTAGTAGGAACTGACTGATTGGGTAGAGACAGATGCGGATGGAGCGGCAGAGAGAGCGATAGTGCAGGGAATCCCAGGACAGCGCATAGCTTGCAGGCTGCAGCAATGCGAGAGGCACAAGTCTTTTGCATAGTGCTAGGTGGCACAGAGAGGTGTGCAATGGTGCGAGATGCATGGATATGTTGCAGTAGCGTGGATGTCAGAGAGGGAGCACTTCTCAGCAGCAGGTAGAGCTTCAGCATCAGAGGGTGTTTCTAGCCCAACAGAGAGGTCAGTTGGGAGGTGCAGTGCGGATGCAATGCTGGGAGATAGAACTAGCAACAGCACGAATGCAGTCAGTGAGAGATCAAAGTGACAGAGGCTAGAGCAGTCAGATACTGAAGAGCACAGATATGCAGAGTTTCAGTCGACAGAGGCAATAGCAGTCAGAGACTTTGATGACAGAGCAAGTGGACCAGCCAGATGTGTTGCATGGAGAACATTCCAGAGTTACAGGATCGGGTTTGAGAGGAAACCTTTCTTGTTGACAGGGAGTGTTGAAAAGTGTTCAACAAGAAATGCTTGTTGAGAATGCAACAAGATGATGGAGCTTAGTGGAAAGGAGTCACCTTCACTAAGTGGGCCCGCAGGCAAATTATGGCGCAAGTTCTATTTTTGATCAAATTGTGGATGCTCACAGTGTGGATGATCATAGTGTGGGTGATCACAGTATGAGTGATCACAGTGTGGGTGACCACAGTGTGAGTGATCACAGTGTGAGTGATCAAAGTCTATTTCTAGACTGGCTGTCAAAAATAGAAAAGTCAAATATTATTGTCTCATAATAATATTTGGACTATAAACATGATCTTATTCTCTTGGAGCACTTCAGGATGAGCTACGGATGTGGTACATGCAGATCCCAGAGGGAAATACGTGGTTACTTATGGGATGACTAATATTTGCATGCAAGACTTCAGTTAGAACTCAAGTGAGTTGAGTTTAGTGGACTGGAGGTGCAGTTGATGGAGTTGTGTTCAGTTTAGCTTTGTTAAACTGGTTGTATTTAGTCTAACTGATCAATAGACTAGAGATGAGTTGGGTGAATTAGTTATTAATTAATTCACAAGTTATTAACTCATAATGCAACTATAGAATACATCAGTTAACTCAGTTGCATGTCAGTGCATGTTCAGTTCAGCAGGGACAGGTGTTAGAAGATCAGATTGCTATCAGTTGTGACTATAGTTGTGCACGATGATTTGCACAGTCAGAGGGATTGAGTATGCCAATGAATTGGCAAATATCAAGAATTGTAGCCTGTGCTCACGTCCAACAGAGTGTGAGTGATTATTTGCAGGTCAAATATGAGTTTGGTAAACCATTCTCATCAATTCTTGAGCAGGTATTGTGCAGTGGAGGCAGGCAAGCAGCAGGGGAGATTTGGAGATGAGATCTGAGCTGTATTGTGTGTAGCATGTGGAGATAGTACTGAGTACTTGTGAGGAGTATTGTACTATGTATTGTTACATGATTCAATCACTATAATATACAGATAGTTGGGGTTTTTAGCGAGATGCTTTCCCCGGGAAAATACTGTGTTGATATGTGTGATTGATGCTTCTATGTGCGTCTGTTAATGTTTCTGCTTCTGTAAATTGATGATCAACATAGAGGAGGTTATGTATTATGCATGTTCCGCTTATAAGTGTATAATCAGGATAATCTCTGTGAATATGTGTCATATTATTCAAAATTTCTACATCGAGGTAGGGTCTCATGGGACGAGCGCAACACCTTGTTTAAGTGATGGACATTAAAAGTCAGGGGGTGTGGCTCGTCCCTGGCATGGACTCACATGCAAAAACACGGGTGGTTATTAATATCATGGATGGGGTGGTGAGAATTATGGTTTTGGTGGGTGGTGGTAGAAGCCATCGCCTGAGCAGGGATGAGGAGATGGAACTCCTTCTTCTAATGTGTGTATTAAGCCTTGTCGCTCTTTGGCTATCACTTTGCTAGACCTTTGAGAACAATGTGATGTCCAAGATCACTAGAGTGGAGACACAAGTCAAGGAAGGTGAGTTTCCGATTCGGTGTGCAGTCTGGTGGGAGTTAGTGGAACACCTAGTATGGGTGAAGTTGAAAATGAGATAGGGTTATATGCAATTGGTGGGAATTGTTGCTCATGGAAATTTTCCTCTTAGCCCCTTAGTTATGTTCTTCTCTACTAATCCCTCTCTAGTATGTTATTTATCTTGGTAGAAAGTTTGTCAGTGATGTTAGTGTGTTGGTTATTTTTGTTTTGTTGGGATTTGGATTTGGAAAGCTAGAGTGAGAATTTAGGCTTGCTCTTCTCTTTTTTGTAGGTGTATTAGTTGTAATTGGGTCATTATCTTTAACGATTGTTCTTGGTCTCCCTTTGAAAGTGGTTTTAGCACAAAGATATTGGGTCCATGGTGTTTTCAAAATAGTCAGTCTTGGTTTCAGGGTGGTTAGCTGTGTTTTTAAAGTTGTAATGGCCTTATGCATTTCAGGGTTTGGTTTCTTACACAAAAAACAAGGGGGTATATTGTAATACTCACTCTCTCAAGGTTTGTATGTGGGGGCTTCTTTCCATTCAAATCTCTCCATGTGGGTGCGTCTCATTTCAGGATATATAATTATATGTCAAGGTCCACGTTAGGGATGGAGAGTGCCTTGACTATATTTTGTATCAAGTGCTTGGGGTAGGGTATAGGTTTTTTAGTAGCCAACGTGTTGCAAGATAATTTTCTACCTGCTTGATTTCTATGTAGATTTCTAGTGCTATTAGATCACATTGACACTTATGGAAAATCCCACCTCATGCATCATGCCTCTCGAGAAATGAATGCATAGCAGGAGAGGTGACAATGGAAGTGAAACCTAAGGCTAATGAAAGGCTCTTTTGTTTTCCTAGGACTTGGCTAAGGTTTATTTTAATTTTGTACCTTCTGAGACTCAGTGAGAAATTTGTAAGATGGAAACCATGGTGGACGTGGAAGGATAATCTCACTTTGATTCTGAGATTTTGGAGGAGGTATCCAATTAGATACCTGACATGGATCATACCATGGGGTGTAGGAGGCAGTATCTTAATGTAATCACTTTACACTAGTGAATGAAGACCCTGATGGGTATGGTTCTAAAGGATAAGAAAGTGGAATGGTAGTGTTTTCCTCATTGGAGGACATCAAAATAATGATATGGAATCAATGTTTCTATATGGATAGACTTGATACTAGACTGGTCCATTTGGAAGGGCATCTTCACTATGACTCTGACACACTTGTTCCTCTTGGTTCAACTGCGAGGGATCCAACCCTTATATCTTTTTCAGAATCCTAATGGTCTTCTAGTTTGATAGTATTTCTAATAGTGTTTTTAATCTAATCTTGTGTTGTGTATTGTCTAATTACAACCAAAGTATCTCATTTCGTTTTTGAATTTCGTTATAAAAGTTAGCTGAAGGTTTTTGTTGGTCCCTCTGGTGATAATAAGAATTCTCTATTATGATAGGAAGAAACAACATAACTTGTCTTATCTATGTAATTTTCATGAAAATATATTTTGAAGCAATAAAGTGTTTTAATTTGCACAAAAAAGTAAAATAAAATGTATATTACACAAATTTCAAAAAAAAATTGAAAACTAAAAAAATAGAATAGAAAAATATATTAAAATATAAATTAATAATAATAATAATAAAACATACCCTAAATTAATTTATTAAATTAAAAAAATATTAAGGAAAAAAAAATGGGCTAACCCTCTCAACGCTAAAGGGTCGTTGCCAGAGTAGCTGCTCCAACTACCTTGCTAGCAGCCCTTTAGCATTGAGCGTGGAAGGGGGGATGATTCTCACCCCAAATGTGGCATCAAAGGATCACTTGTCACTCTAGCTACCTCATTGGTGGCCCTTCGGTGCCACCACAGAGACGAGGGGTCAATTCCTAGAATCGACCACCACCCATAAATTGTTGTCGAGGTGAGGGCCAATTTTGCGAATCAACCTCGCCCACCACCCCCCTGCCCCGACCATAGCGCTAAAGGGTCACCCTGCCCATTAGGGTCAAGCAAGGGGTTGCCTCTGTTAGGCCACTAAATTGTCATTGTTATTACCATTTCTTGACATCTATTTCATCCATTTCAATTGTTCTTTTATCACATTATTTATCATAATTTATCAATTAATTCCATTATATAATTATTCATGCTCTTGTGGATTAGTGATGCTTATTCTCCTTTATTTTTAATAAATTGAAGATTATTATGTTACATGTATGATTTTTCCAATGATGGTTTATTAATGAATTTTTTATAACCACAGGGGCTTCACTGGAGGAGCAATACTATACCATGTGGGTTCATATTGGGGGATATATATTGACTAAAAAATGACATAATATATTGGGAGATATATATGAGGTAAAGGATTTTTATATTACCGGGTATAAAAAATGGAGCTCAATGTTAATGAAAAAATATAAAGGGGTATAAAAAATGTTAATGAAAAAATGGATACCTACAATATCTATTGAAAGTAAGGGTTTTTTAAATTGGTAAGGGGTATTGGTAGGGGGCTAAATAATGTGATTTTTTGAGGTTTTTCCCAATATGTAGTCAAATTAGGGGTATTGCTTAGTATGCCATGAAGGCACATGATATATCAAAGGTTCAATGAGTGAACCCCCAGTGGTTATAACATCACTCACGATTTTAGCCTCCAAGATCTCTTCTAGATTGCATATTTGATCTTCATCTCCTAATCAAATATTCCAACTCAGAAATTTGTTGGGATAAACAGTGACAATTTTGCTTTGGACTTTTCGAAAAAGATGAATTTTGAACATCTATGACACGATTTTTGTGAAGAATGAACCAAATTAATTTTTCAGTGAGTATTTTTCCAAAAATTGGTGTGGATTTAGAGAAATGCAAGGTTCTCTGAAGGCGATTTTCTCAAATTTGTTGTTGTGGTTATTTTCCAAATTCTCCCAATTAAATATCATATTCGACTTGTTCTAGTTGAATCATGATGGAGAGATCTTTCAGATCTGATCTTGTTGATTAATTTGTTGTGGACAATCTACAATTGTAATGGAAATCATTTTGTACTAAATTTAGTTGTAACTTTCCCTTGCTCTCTGTGTATTTAAATGAGAAGACAAAAATCAGAGAGGTATCAACAATTATTGAATTAGAGGCAGAGCTCAGAGTTGTATTGTATCTATTTCTATCTTTTAATGAAAGAAGCTATCAGTGGAATTTCATAATTATCTACTTGTAATCTGATTTGAATTATTTTTCAAGGCAGAACTGACTCTTGGGTAGTTGGGCCCACTATCTTAGATGACTTGCTCCTTTGAACATGTAAAGTAGTTTAGTTGTGTATTTTTTCTTTTAAATTAATCATCGTTTCTTTGAATTTCAATTGTTGCTCCTTAAAGTAAATTTCCTTTTTTTTTAAGTAATTTGTTGGTTGTTGCATTCTCCAAATTTTTTGTTTCCTGCAATTTCTATATTTCTATTAATTTACTACTATAGATTAGCATTTGAATTTTGTTGGGTGCAATAGGTTAAATTTCCAATTTAGCAAGGTGTGGTTTAACTTAGTATTAATTCAAACCGTGTGATTAGCATAATTCTTTTCGTGTCATTTACTTTCTACTTTTTAAACTTAATATTGTTTTTCAAGTCTTACATTTTATTTCTTATTGAATAAGCAAGATAGTGTAGAACACAATCATGTAGAACCAATGTTGGTTGTTGGTAGTTTCTTGCATATATTTTGTAGACTGTCTTGAAACAAAAAGTCGTTCCCCATTTGATAATTAATGTCCAGGTGATTAGCTATTTTTTTATTAAACAATTAATTTCCCCAACGGCCTCAAAATTATTATTAATTTTTTTTTAACTATTCTAATGTTTTTTTTTTAATTATTAATATTTTTATTTATATTTTAATATGGTTCTTTATTAATTTTTAAAATTTTTAACTATTTTTTAAAAAAATTATGTAATATTTATTTTTATTAATATTTTTAATTTGTTTTTAGTGTTTTTAATTATCTTTTGCTTTTCTAAAAAAATTGAATTTTTCTTTTATAATGGTTATTTGTGGTTACTTTTAAAAAAAAAATGTTTGAATTTTTTTTGGGTTTATATATATATATATATAGCAATCAGATAAAGTCCCCGACGTGCATTGAAAAACATCACTGAAAAGGATTTTAATTTTATTTTTTATTTAATATTTTTTGGTATTTTTATTTTTATTTTCTTTTCATAGAGACTTTGTTAATAGTTAACTAGGAACTCGACCTCACTATTTGATCTAGGTGAATCTTCAAATGTAATGGCATGGAAAAGTTGAAAATTCAAAGTGGTAGAAAAGCAAGTATCCTCACATTAGATCGAAGTGCTCGACACCCTAATTCGAATGGTGCAAATGGCACTCCAATCTGAGTCTGGATGATGAAGTTATGGCAGAAATAAGGTTGCCCTGTTCCTTTGGAAATGAGGTTTTTTTTTTTCCCTAAAAATGGACTTAAAGCCTTTAAAAGGAAAATCGCAATCGGAGGACCCCTGATCAGCGGTCCCTGACTAAATCACAATCGGGGGCAAGCAATCGGTGATATCGGGATGGATCAATCAGAATTGGGCAGAGCCGACTTGCGATCGCGATCGGTCAATCGGTGATCAACAGAACCAGAACCTCGAGCCATTGTATGAGCAGGATGCCGATGCGATCGGCCAACGCCGATATCGGCGATCGGCGGTTGGCAATCCCCGCTAACAGGACTATTGACAGAGCGATGTGTCGATTGCGATATGGGGGCCGGACCCGATGGGTATATAAGCCCGATTTAAGGAAATTTGAAGTCCGGATTTTAAAGTGTTGGTCGGAATTTTTAGTATTTTACGGGATTTGTGCATTATCGCTTTAAAACGATAAGAAAGCTATCTTTGGGGGTTTTGTTGTGCCCGCCGATCCTTCTACTGAACGACTTCTATTCTAACAACAACCGACCTCTGATTTTTAAGAAACATTGTATTATAAAGCACGATGATTGGAAAAGTCTAGAGAGAGGATTTTCGGGCACACAGTTCGAGGCAGCAGCTTGCAAGAGGTCCGATTGATCATTTTGTTTGAATTGGGCAAGTTTTATATGGTTTCTGCCCCTCTCGACACCACAGACGCAATGGTGTTGTCCATTTCTCCATCTGAGTCCTCCATTTTCTCAGCCCTTTTCCAGAATGGAGGTATAAGCCTCTTTTTATGTAAACTGATGATTGTATTCTCTTCTTTTCATGCCATTTAATGAATGACGGACTCCCCATTGATTGATCAGGGCCCAGAGACATAGTCTGAGGTGGACAAACTCCGTTATCAAGTCTTGTTGTCTTCTTGTCATGCCTTTATGTGTTTTTCTTCTTCTTTCTTGTGTGCACATTAAATTTCTGCGTTAAGTTGCAATTTCCACATGTGATTCTTTTCATACATCTATAAGCAAAATATCCTTGGATCAAGTGGTATTAGAGCAGGTCTTTTTAGATGTGAATTGCATGTTTGTATGCTAAAAAGAGACAGACTCCGAAGAGGCGAAGGGGAATTAGAGCCTTTCGATCCCAAAGCGGGGCGTGCACATCGAAGGAGAAACATGGAAGATGAAGCTCATCTTGAAGAGGAGCGTAATTTTAGAAAGACCTTCTATTCAATGGCAGAGAATGTTGGTAAGTTGGTTTTAAGGCTAGAGAAAGCAGAAGAGAGAAACCCAGAAGAACAAGGTTCAACACATGGAAATGGTGGAGAAGAACCACCTCCTTCTCCTTCTACGAGTGAAGGTTCTCCTTCCTCTCACCACCATAATCATAGAAATTCAAAGGATGCATCTAAGAAACCTTTCTTTAAATTAGATGTTAAATTTGATCTTCCCATGTCTAATGGGGAAAGTAACGCAGAGAAGCTTAATAATTTGATTAGGAAGATTGAGGTCTACTGCAGGATTCAACAGATCATGGAGGATGAGGCAAAGATTCAGTTGGCCTCTCTACAGCTGAGAAGCACTGCTCTCGTTTGGTGGGAGAGAAAATTGCAGAGCAATAAGAATGTGGGTAACCTCTTTTCCTCATGGCCTAATTTTATTTCTGCATTAAAGGAACAGTTTTATCCCTTGGGATACAAGCAAAAAACTTTAATGAATTGTCAGTATTTAAGGCAAGGCAAAGGTTAGGATGTTCAGAGTTTTACAGAGGAGTTTAGAAGGAAAGCACTGAATTTGGGTATTGCACTTGATACACCTGAAGTTGTAACTAAGTATATTGGCTCATTGCATAGCTACATTAGGAATTCATTGTTGTTGTTTGAATCAACCACTATTGACTCAGCCAGCATAAAGGCAATTCATATTGAGAACAGGGGCAAAAATGAAAGAGATGATTAGTCCAGAAAACCACCATTCAAACCTCCCAATGGAAAATCTAAAGCGAAATGGAAAGGAAAAGAGAAGAAAATGGTAGCAGCCAAAGAAGGAGAAAGGTCGTATTACAATCACTGCAAAAAGGAAGGCCACGATGACGATCACTATTGGAAACAACACCCAGAAAAGTGTCCAAAGAAGTATGGAGGAAAAGGGAAGCAGAAGACAGTGGCGATTACGCAGCAAGACCTTGGATTAGATTCCAAAGATGAAGCATTAATCACAACCACGGGAACAAAAGGTACTCTTACACCTCATGTTAATTCTGAATCGCATGAAGGCACTAGTTCTGTGAATGAGTCCCTTCCTAATGATCGAAAGAGAATTGTACTGTTTCATATCAAATTTGTTGTAAATCATACTAAAGTTGAAACTCTATTTGATATCAAATCCCAAGAAAACTTAATCGTAGAATCCTTGGTAAAGAAACTCAGCTTAGAAACAAAACCACACTCGAAACCTTACCCGCTTAGGTGGATACATGATAAAGCAAAATTGAATGTAACCAAGCAGTGTAAAGTAAAATTTGTAATCACTTCTAAGCTAGTGGATGAAGTAGAACTTGATGTGATACCATTGGATATCTATGGCATGGTGTTAGGGAGTCCGTATCTATATGATAGAAAGGCAGTCTTTTTCCGTCATGAAAACAAATACCAAATCACAAAAGATGGGGTAGAATATATAGTAAGGGCTCATCAAAATAAAATCAATGCCAGCCTTGTAAGCGCTGGACAAATGAAAAGGCTGGTGAATTCCAGTAAGGGTTGCATGCTTATGGTTGTAAGGGAAAAAGAGGCAAAACTAGCTGACGCTTTCTAGGGTTGTGATTGGGAACATAAACAGGAATTATCTGAATTAATTTCTAATTATGATGAGTTGTTTCAAGAACCGAAGGGATTACCTCCGGACAGGGAAATCCAACACGTGATCCAAATTTTGCAGCATGACGCTTCTTTACCAAATATTGGCATGTACAAGATATCGACCATTGAGATGGAGGAAATCAAGAAATAGGTGCAGGAATTGTTGGACCAAGGGGTCAGCAGGCCAAGCACTTCTCCATGTGGCTCACCGATTGTCTTAGTCTCAAAGAAAGATGACACATGGAGGATGTGTGTGGATTACTCCGCGCTAAACAAAATCACGGTGAAAAAACGCTACCCCCTTCCACGCATTAATGACTTATTAGATCAGTTAAAGAATGTTGTTTATTTCACCAAGTTGGATTTGCGTAGTGGTTATCACCAAATTCGAATTGCAAAGTAGGACATGTGGAAAACTACCTTCAAGACCAAACAAGGGTTGTTCGAATGGATGGTGATGCCATTCGGACTTTGCAATGCTCCAACCACTTTTATGAGGGTCATGAATGATCTCTTTCGGCCTTTCATTGATGAATTTGTTCTTGTATATTTAGATGACATTCTTGTCTTTAGTAAAAGTTGGGTTGAACACGTGTGTCATGTAAAGAAAGTGCTTGATGTATTGAAAAAAGAAAAACTCTATGTAAAGTTGTCAAAGTGTGAGTTCAGGAAAACCTCTTTGGGTTACCTAGGTCATATTGTTGGTCATGGTCAGTTAAAGATTGATTCCTCTAAAGTTGAAGCAATTATAAATTGGCTTAAGCCTACTAGTGTAACCGAGGTCCGCATCTTTTTAGGTGCAGTCCAGTATTGGAGGAGATTTATTGCCAATTTCTCTGTTATTGCAGCACCTTTGTGCACATTGAAAAGTGTGAATCAGGTCTTCCAATGGGGAGGAAAACAACAGAAGTCCTTTGAAACATTGAAGGAAAAGATCAGCACCGCGCCAATCTTAGCCTTACCTAATCTCCAACAGCCATTTGAGATCAAAACCGATGCCAATAGTTATGCCATGGAACTGTACTAATGCAGCAAAATAAGCCGATTTGTTACCATTCTGAGAAGTTTTCACAGGCTGTGATAAGCTATCCCACTTATGACAAGGAGCTTTATGCCTTGGTGCAGAGTATGAAAAAGTGGAAACACTACATGATCGGCAAGGAGACTATAATCCATACGGATCATCAGCCCTTGCAGTACCTTCAGTCACAAACCAAGTTGCAGCAATCTCGTCATTTTAGGTGGATGGGTTTTCTTCAACAGTTTCATCTGGTAATAAAGTATCAAAGGGCACTAGCAATAAAGTGGCTGATATGCTATCTTGCCCTCCTACTTCTGCTACTGTTATTTTGCATAATCCTTCGTTGTCTTTTGAGAGTTATGTTGAACAATATGCTAACAATGATGACTTTAAAGAGATTTATGCAAAACTAACCCATGGTTCACAAGTGGACAACTATCACTTGCAGGGGAAACTGTTTTATCACCTTGGTAAATTGTGTATTTCCACAGGGGAAAGAGTACATGTAATTCAAGAGGCCCACACCTCTCTTGTGTCTGGACACTTTGGTGTCGAAAAGACTTTATGTCATGTACAAAGATTTCGTTTTTGGCCTCATACAAAAAACATTATGACTCGCTATGTAAAGGGTTGTGCAATGTGTTCTATTTCAAAGCCCTCTAATGGAAAACTCAGGCTCTACACACCACTCCCTATTCCGAGTCATCCATGGGAAAGTGTGTCAATGGACTTTGTAGGAAGTTTGCCTTTGTCCAGAAAGAGTCACAACTATTTGTATGTTGTCGTTGACCGTTTTAGCAATATGTGTATTCTAATGCCTTGCAAAAAGTAGATCACTGCAGAGAAGACTGCTTCTCTTTTCTTTCAGCATGTTTGGGTCCATTTTGGATTACCCACATCGATTGTGTCAGATCAGGACTCTCGCTTTCTCAGAGAGTTTTGGACCAGCATGTGGAAGATGATGGACACCAAATTGAAAAGAAGCATGGAATTTCATCCACAGACTGACGAACAGATAGAGGTTGTCAACCGTACCATGGTACACTTGTTACAAGGCTATTGTGGGATGAGCATCTCCCATATGTGCATCATTCCTACAACCGAGAAGTGCATTCATCTACGCAGCATTCACCATTTGAGACATGTTTTGGTTACCTGCCAAAGGACCCTTTTGATATGGTCTTTGGAAGGGAAGATGGCTCTAGTGGACGTAATGATAGGGACAAAGCTCAACAGTTCATTCACCAAATCCAGTTCATTCACCAAGCAGTACAAAAGCAGTTGGAGAAAAGTCAAGCCCGTTACAAGGCTCGACATGACAAACACCGAGTCGACCATCAATTCCAAGTTGGCGAAAAGGTGTGGTTCCACATCAACAAAGAAAGGATGAAGGGAGAAGGGAAGAAGTTGCGACCAATTTGTTATGGTCCATTCAACATTCTGGAGAATATTGGAAACAATGCCTTTCGTCTTGATTTGTCGATATATATGCAAATGTACTCAGTAGTGAATGTAAAGAACTTAAAGCTGTATGAACCACCATTGATCATGGACACCGATGAGGTGGGCACAGTTCCTACAGTTGATGATTTTCCACCAGAATATTTCGATGAGTTACCTGAAGACATCATCCTTGACCGAAAAACTAGGACTTCATGGCGAGGAGATGTGGAATACCTTCAAGTTGGGTTCAAGGGAATGCACCCCAGCAAGGTCAAATGGCTGGAGAAGGAAAAGGTGAGGTAACAATTCCCTCACTTGCCAATTGACTAATGAAATCTTTTGGCGGTCCAAAAGCTCCTCAATGGGGAGGATTGATCTAGGTGGATCTTCAGATACAATGGCATGGAAAAGCTCAAAATTCAAAGTGGAAAAAAAGCAATTATCCTGACACCAGATCAAAGTGCTCATCACCCTAATTCCAATGGTGCGAATGACACTCCAATCTGAGTCTGGATGATGAAATTATGGCAGAAAGAAGGTCACCTTGTTCCTTTGGAAAATGAGGTTTTTTCCCTAAAAATGGACTTAAAGCCTTTAAAAGGCAAATCACAATCGGAGGACCCCCGATCAACGATCCTCGACTAAATCGCAATCGGGGGCAATTAATCGGCGATATCGGGATGGAGCGGTTAGAACCGGGCAGAGTCAACTTGCGATCGCGATCGGCGATCGGCAAAACTAGAACCCTAGGCCATTGTATGAGCGCGATGCCGATGTGATCGGCCGACGCCGATATCGGCGATCGGCGATTGGAAATCCCTGCTAACGGGACTATCGACAAAGTGATGTGCCGATTGCGATATGGGGGCCGGACCCTATGGGTCTATAAGCCCGATTTAAGGAAATTTGAAGTCTAGATTTTAAAGTGTTGGTCGGAATTTTTAGTATTTTACAGGTTTTGTGTATTATCGCTTTATACGATAAAAAAGCTATCTTTCGGGGTTTTGTTGTGCCCATCAATCCTTCTACTGAATGACTTCTATTCTAACAAAAACCGATCTCCGATTTTTAAGCAACATTGTATTATAAAGCTCGTTGATTGGAAAAGTGTAGAGAGACGATTTTCGGGCACACAGTTCAAGGCAACAACTTGCAGGAGGGCCGATTGATCATTTTGTTTGAATTGGGCAAGTTTTATATGGTTTTTGCCCTCTCGATGCCATGGACGCAATGGTGCTGTCCATTTCTCCATTTGAGTCCATTTTCTCAACCCTTTTCCAAAATGGAGGTATAAGCCTCTTTTTATGTAAATTGATGATTGTATTCTCTTCTTTTCATGCCATTTAATGAATGAAGGCCTCCCCATTGATCGAGTAGGGCCTGGAGACGTAGTCCGAGTTGGACGAACTCCGTTATCAAGTATTGTTGTCTTCTTGTCGTGCCTTTATGTGTTTTTCTTCTTCTTTCTTGTGTGCACATTAAATTTCTGTGTTAAGCTACAATTCCCACATGTGATTCTTTTCATACATCTATAAGCAAAAGATCCCTGGATCACTATTTGTCTATTTGATAGTTGATTTTTAAGTTTTTGTTATAGTAGACCGAGTTCACCCCCATTGTGTGTCAATTTGATTGCTTATTTTTATTTTTCAATGCAATGGGTTAATTCTTCCCCCACTTCATGTCAATTTGATGGTTGATTTTTAAGTTTTCATTGCAATGTGTCAAGTTGTCTTAGGCTAAGATTTTAAAAGAGCTATACTTTTAGAATTTACAAGAAAATTACTCTTCGTGAAATGGTTCTTTGATTAAGGTATTCATTTTAAAGGTTTTTTTTTTTTTTTTTTTTTTTAGTCATGATAGTTGATTTTAATTTTTCCACTGAAAAATATTGAAATTTTAAGGTTTTCGAAGTCATGATATTTTATCTTTAATGCCATGGTTGATAAATATCAAAATTTTAAGGTTTTCGAGATTTATGATATTTATCTTTAATACCATGGTTGAAAAGTATTAGGATTTTTAGGTTTTTCTGAGTCATCATATTTGATCTTGAATGATATCATCAAAAACTATTAGAATTTTAAGGTTTTTTTAAGTCGTAATATTTTATTTTTAATGTCATTGCTAAAAAAATATTGATATTTTAACAACTAAAATGTTGATGCACCATCAACATTTTTTGATTTTGGGGTGTATTTTCATGTTTATTGGACAACAATTTCAGTTTTTTTTTGTAAGCAAAGGTATTCACATTATATTAACAATGAAATATACATAACCTTTAGTCTGGATATCATGGGGGGTCTATGCCCATCACCCTTCAGAGCTCTTTGCCCCACATAGGGTAAAACTAGATACAGTTTCAACAATATTTCTATGCTCCTCAGAGGGGAAAATAGGGACATTAGCATGAAATATCAGTTTGAGACTGTCACATAGAATAAAAAGACACAAAAAAAATTGAAATGTTAAATTGAGTGGTACCAAATCACAAACTGATTCCACTAAGAAAGAGTGTTGTAGTGTCGAAATAAACCAGACTTGTAAAAACCATAAGAAGCTTGAGCATCTTAGAAACCTATGGAGGAGTCGACCTACATAAATTGAGACTACTCAATGCTAGAAGACTTCGTGACGACCACTTATTCGAGCTTCTCCTTAATGATGTAATATCCATGTGGACTAGAGTGATGTTGAGAGGTCGGAGAAGTTGTCATTGTGGAAGTTATAGGCTAAGGAGCAACTTCTAAATGCATGCACAAAGGAGAGGAATGATCTACTGGATCCATGAAAATGGGGGAGAATCAGAGCTCAAGGGAGGGGAGGTTGAAGTTGAGAGGGAACGGGAGGAGGGAGAGGAGACATTAGGGGGGAAATCAATTTGCATGTCATGGGAGAGACGATGGAAAGAAGTGGAGGTGTGGCTGATCCAAGTGGATATTGGTGGCCACCCACCTATTCCACCTAGACCTCCAGCCGGTTTCATCAATTTCCTTGTTTATAACATCATTTACTATTTTTAGAAGTTTTTGGGTCTTAAACTTTTGGAGTAATTTTTACCCCCTAAACAATACTTTCTTGAGGTCTGCAGCATGGCCCTATAGAAAATTCTATAGTAAGCGGAGAGATATTTCCAAAAATGTATCATATGTGCCAAATGGAGATAATATGACCAAGTTACAACCTCGAGAAATTGGTTACCCAACTAAACCCAATGGGGCCCATAAACTCTTCACGTTCCAACTCTTGGGGTTAGGGTTTTGGTTGTTTATGGTTTTTCCTTGTTGTTCAATAATAAAAAGCCTTAGAGCCTCATTGTAGTGTGGTTTAGAGGCATGTAGCCACCACATGTCTTCTCAGAGATAAGCTACCATCGCTTGAGCTAGTTTATTTCCATTTATGTATGTAAGAATATTTCAGTTCTTTGATATTAATGAAATGAAGTTGTATTTCTACTGCATCTTTGTGTTTATGTGTATGTTTGTATTTTATTGTATTCTTGCATAAGAATTGATCAGTGGTATCAAAGCGGTCTTCTCTTTCCCTATTTTTCTTTTCATGTCCCCAATGAGGTCAAGCTATAAGGATTTATGGCTCAAACTGGTTGAATTTTTCCAAGGCCAACCTCGCAAACCCCAATGGCCTCCCATGGTGGAAGAAAAGAAATACAATGGGGCAGGAGATCCTTTCAAAATATTGCTCAAGGAAGCCCTCGAGCAACAAAGGAACATGATGATGGATAACATTTCCCAGATCCTTCAACGGCTACCCACAGGTGGCGCATATTCATCCAAAAGCCACTCTAGAGGCACCACTCCTTTCAAGATAGAAGTTAACTTTGACATTCACATATTTGAAGGCCAGATAGATGCAGACATCATAGATAGATGGTTAAATCTATTGGAAGGATATTTTTCAGTTCCTGAATTTTCCAATCAGGGAAATATTACTTTTTAACTCCTCAAAGCTGCCCCACATGTCAAGGGCTAGTGGGAAACATACTCTAAACAAAAGGAAGAGAGGGAATCCTCATTTTTCTCATACACATCCACTTGGAATTATTTTCGATAAGCCATCAAGGAACAATATTATCCTGTAGGGAGCTATGAATATAAATACATAGAGTAGATGACATTGCGGCAGGGAAGGGACCAAGATGTGTCGAAGTTCACAAATGTTTTCCATACCCTAAGCACGAAGCTGGGTATCAAGGATTCTAAATGGAATTTGGTACTCAAGTATCATGGTTTTATATACAAGTAAATCCAGGATGAGATAGATTTCCTGGACATTTTCTCGCTTGGCACTGCTTGTCAATGTGATATCAACATCGAATAAATTTAAAGAGAAGAAGCGAAACTTTGGATCTGTGAATCTGAAGGAAGGAAAATGCGCCCCCAAACCACAGAATAAAGGACAAAGCCAAGGCAGGGTAACCCAAGATAAACTTTTGAAGTTGAAGACAAAGAAGGACACAGGTAAATGGTGTGAGTTCCACAAGATCCCCACTTATAAAACAAGTGAGTGGGGAGCCAAGAAGTCACTGGTGTTTGAGCTGAAAGCTTCCAAATCAGATGCATGTTCTGACTCTAAGTCAAAAACCAACAAAGGCAATGAAAAAGTGAATCATATTATCGATGTAGAGCCTACTGTCACCGTTTCCACCACCAAGATCCGAAAGGATGAGCCCGAATATCCAGAGGAGGGGGAGTGGCTCTTCCACTCATAGATGTGGGTGAAGGTTTCTTCACTGCAGTTCCTTGTCAATAGCGGAGCCAAAAGAACCTCGTTTCAGCAGAGGTTGTGAAGCATTTGGGCCTACCAACCACACCACACCCATAACCGTACACCATCGAATGGATTCACCAAGGGCGGGATGTTCATTTCAACCAATAGTGTCGCATTCCCTACAACATCAAGCCCTTTATAGATGAGGTACTATGTGCTTATTCTCCTCTTGAAGTTTTTGATCTATTATTAGGCCAGCCATATTTGTGGAAGCAACATGTTCTATATGAGTCTAGGCCTCGCACTATTATTATTACTTTGGGTAATAAGTTGTATAGGATGTCGGAGGTAGCACTGCCTATCTTCATTTCTTTGATCACTATGAAGTAATGTGGTAAGATCATTTCCCAGATAGGGAAATCTATTTTCCTTATGATTCGCCCTCAGGACAAGAAGAATATTATGGCCACTACCTCTAGAAAGGGCTCCTCCGCACGATAGCAGTAGATGGAAAAGGTTGTGGAGTAGTACAGGGACATTTTCACCTCACCTACGGGGGTACCTATACATTGTCATGTTAAGCACTCGATCGATCTAACCCCAGGTGTGCCACTACCCAATGGACCAATCTATCGATGCTCTATTCTAGAGAACGATGAAATCAAGAGGTAGATTCAGGAGCTCTTGAAGAAAGGGCACATCATTCCAAGTTCATCACCCTGTGGGAGCCTGATCGTGTTGTTATAGAGGAAGGATGGGACCTAAGCCTCTGTATTGACTATTGGGTGTTGAACAACATCATTGTCTGGAATAGGTATCCAATCCCACGAATTGATGACCTTTTGGACCAGATCAAGGGGGCCAAATATTTTAGCAAGATTTACTTGGAGTCTAGTTATCACTAAGTACCGATCCAACCTTCCAATGTGTGGAAGACTACCTTCAAATCTAGGGAGGGCCTTTTTGAATAGTTGTTCATGCCTTTCGAGTTGACGAATGCCCTCGCAACCTTCATGGAGATGATGGACGACATCTGGTGACCCTTCACCAACTCATTTGTGGTGGTGTATTTGGATGACATTCTGATATTCTGCCAAAGTTGGTAAGAGAACCTCCACCATACTCGACGTGTCCTCCAAAACCTACAGCAACACAATATGTGTGCCAATTTGGAGAAATGCACTTTTGGTATAACCTAGATTCAATATCTAGGGTACATCATTGATGAGAGGGGTGTGCATGTGGACCCATATAAGATACAAGTCCTTCGGGATTGGCCAACCCCAACCACTCTAACAGAGCTCCGTAGCTTTCTGGGTCTTGCCAACTTCTACCGCAAGTTCTTGTTTCGATCCTCTCATATCACTTTGAATTTGAGTCAAGTCACCAAGGGAGGAGCGAAAGAAAATTTATTTTGGTATGAATACCAATAGAAGGAATTTGCTGAGTTGAAGCATTACCTCTTCTCTCCACTAGTGCTCACATTACTAGACCTGCAACAACCATTTGAGATAGAGACAAAGGCCTCTAACTATGCTATTGGTGTAGTTCTTACGTAGCAGGGGCATCGAGTGGAATATCATAGTGAGATAGATTCAGACACAGTCCAAAAGTATCCTACCTATGACAAAGAGACGTATTCCATTGTGCAGGCCTACCAACAATGGAATCATTAGATTCTGAGGAAGGAAATGGTCACCACACAGACCACCGACCCCTACAAATCATAGAGACACAAGGGAAGTTGCAGAATGGTCACCACTAGAAATGGTCCACATACATGCAACAGTTCCATTTGAATATTAAGTACAATAAGGGCATCACCAACAATGTTGCATACTGCTTCAGTCGACTGCCAGTCATGGCATAGACCATTGTACTCGACTCTCATGGGCATGAGACTACAGGGTGGACGCATCTTTGCAAGAGTGATCCAGAATTTAGAAACACATACCATACACTCTTGGAAGGCAAGCAAGTTCCAAGTTTTCACCTCCAAGATGCACTGTTATTCCACCTGGGACACCTCTGTGTTCCTTCAAGTGAGTGTGCTAAGATGATTTGGGAGGCACACTATAGTCGAGTCACTATACATTTCAGGGTAGTGAAAATAGTGGCACTCATGTAGAAGTATTTTTATTGGTCAAACCTTCAACAGGATGTTGAGAAGTACATCAGATCCTACACTACCTATAGCATTTCCAAACCTTTGCCTATATAGTCCTTTTCCTATTCCTAGTCGACCTTGGGAATCAATCTCCATGGATTACATGTTGGGCCTTCCTTCTACAAAGCATGGAAATGACTATGTTTTCATGGTCATCGACAAATTCTATATGATGTTCATTCTTGCAGCCTGCAAGAAGAGTATCACAACAGAAGCCACTATTAAACTCTTATTTGAACGAGTGTGGGTACACTTTGGTATCCCACATTCCATTATCTTAGATCGGGACAGTAGGTTCCTAAGTACATTTTTGTCAAATCTCTGGTCGATGTTGGATACCAAGCTCACTAAGTCCACAACGTTGCATCCCCAAACTGATGGCCAAACAGAAGTCATCAACAGGATGATAATACACATTTTGTGCATGTACAACACGAAGCATCCATGCACATGGGATGAAAGCCTCCCGTATGTCTAACATAGCTACAATAGAGCTCCCCATAGCTCAACTGACCACAACCACTTTCAGGTGGGATTGGGATTCTGGCCACTATGTCCCATTGATGTGGCCATACCGTTTGCAGCTACTCAGGTAGATTTGACTCATGTCCAATCCGAAGTTGATAGGGATAATAACTTCATTGAGTGCATTCATCACATCCTCCAATATTTCCATGACATATTAGAAAGATCCAATGTTAATTACAAGCATTGACATGATCAACATCAGGTGCCACATATGTTCCAGTGGGCGACAAAGTTTGGCTACATATGCAAAAGGAACTTCTTTTTGGGCCCCACCACAAGATTCACCCACTCTAATATGTGCCATACACCATCACCAAGGTTGTAGGGGGAAATTACCTTGAGCTCAAGATTCCACCGTTCCTTGGCCTGCAACTAGTATTCAATGTTGACTGCCTTCGGCCATACTTTCCACCATTGTTGGAAACGTCTGACATTGCAAAACAACTCACATAACCATAGTTAAACCCAGACTGCATGGAATAGGCCAAAACTGATTGGATCATGGAAACACAGATAAATAACACTCACCAACAAAGGATCCAACTATATTGAGTTGTCAAAGCGGGCCAACTCCTTCACCAGGGCAAGTGGTTCACCAGGGACCAAGTTCAACAAAAATTTCCTCACCTCATGGAGGATCTCCATGCAATGGGGACGATTACTTCCTAAGGAGGGAGAAATGATCTAATTGGATATTGGTGGCCACCCACCTATTCCACCTATACCTCTAGTTGCTTTCATGAATTTCCTTGTTTATAGTAGAATTTACTATTTTTAGTCGTTTTTCGGGTCCTGAATGTCTATAGAAATTTTGACCCCATAAACGACATTTTTTTGAGGTTTGTTATAGGCCCATAGTGATAGGAAAGGCCTATGGAAAATACTCCAGTAATCGGAGATATATTTCCAATGAGGTATCATATGCGCCAAACAGAGATAATGTGACCAAGTTACGACCCTGGGAAGTTGACTGCCCAACTAACCCCAACTGTGCCCACAAACCCTTGTCATTCCATCTCTTAGGGTTAGGGTTTTCCCTTGTTGTTCAATAACAAAAAGGCCCTATAGACTCATTGTAACATAGTTCAGAGGCATGTAGCCACCACATCTCTTCAAAGAGATAAGCTACCATCACCCAAGTTAGTTTATTTCCATTTTTGTATGTAAGCATATTTCAGTTCTTTGATATTAATGAAATGAAGTTTTATTTCTGCTCCATCTCTTTTTTTATGTGTATATATGTATTTTGTTGTGTTCCTGCATAAGTTTGGATCAATGGTATTAGAGCGGTCTTGATCTAAACTTAAATAGGAATGAAACAACTTACAGATATAATCATAAACACGGAGATGCAGCAAAAAAACACTTCATTTCATTAATATAAAAATATTGAACTATGCTTACAAATATAATGGAAATAAGATAGATCGGGTGATGGTAGCTTATCTCTGAGAAGAGATGTGGTGGCTACATGCCTCTGAACTATGTTACAATGAGGCTCAAGGGCCTATTTTTCATTGGAAAACATGAGAAAACCCTAACCCCAGGAGATGTCACACCAAGAGTTTGTGGGCCCCATTGGGGTTAGTTTGGCAGCAAACTTCTTGGGTTCATAACTTGGTCATATTATCTCCATTTGGCATGTGTGATACCTTGTTGGAAAGGTCTCTCTTAGTACTATAGGTTTTTCCATAGGACCATGCCTATGGATACGACATGTCGCAAACCCCAGAAAAGCATCGCTTATGGGGTCAAAATTGCTCGAAAGTTCAGGATCTGGACAACTGCTAAAAATAGTAAATTTTGAAATGAATAAGGAAATAGATGAAACTGACTGGGGGGTCGAGGTGTAATAGGCAAGTGGCCACCAATATCCACCTGTATAATTCCTCCCTCCTTTGGAAGAAATGGTCCCTATTGTGTGCAGAACCTCCATGAGGTGACGAAATTTTATTTGAACCTGGTCCCTAGTGAACCACTTTCACTAGTGAAGGAGTTGGCTTGATTTGACAACTCGATATAGCTCTATACTCTGTTGGTGAGTATTCTTGATGTGTGTGTCCATGATCAGATCAGTTGTGGCATGTTCCATGCAATCCGGGTTGAGCTCTGTTGGTGTGATTTGTTCTGCAATGTCATATGGGTCTAACAATGCTAGAAAGTATGGCCGAAGGTGATCTACAGTGAACACTAGGTGCAGAACAAGGAATGGTAGGATGTTATGCTTGAAGGAATTGTCACCGATGACCTTGTTGATGGTGTATGGCTCATATAGGAGTGGGCAAATCTTGCAGTGGGGTCTAACAAGGCACTCCTTCTACAAATGTAGCCAAACTTTGTCACCCACCTTGAACTTGTATGACACTCGATGCAGATCATGGTGTTGCTTGTAATTAGCATTGGCTCTATCGAATATCTTATGGACTTGATGACAGATGTGTTGAATGCGCTCAATGAAGCTATAAGCCCTTTCAGCTTCGGACTGAACATGAGCAGAATCTACCTGAGGGGCTACAACTGGTATGGCCACATCAATGGGGCATAATGGATGAAATCCTAGCCCTACTTGAAAGGGGTTATGGCCTATTGAGCTATGGAGATCTCTGTTGTAGCTATGTTGGAGATAGGGGAGACTTTCATCCCACATGCGTGGATGCTTCGAGTTGTACATGCACAGAATGTGTACGATCATCATGTTGACAACCTCTGTTTGGCCATCATTTTGGGGATGGAAAGCCATGGACTTAGTAAGTTTCATATCCAACATCGACTAGAGACTTGACCAAAATGCACTGAGGAATTTGCTGTCCTGATCTGAGACAATGAACTATGGGATCCCAAAGTGTACCCATACTCACTCAAAGAAGAGCTTAGAAGTGGCCTCTGTTGTGATAGTATTCTTGCAGGCTGCCATGATGGCCATCTTAGAAAATTTGTCGATGACCATGAAAATGTAATCGTTATCGTGCTTAGTAGAAGGAAGGCCTGACATGTAATCCATGGAAACAAATTCCCAAGGCTGGCTAGGAGTAGGTAGAAGAATATACAGGCCTTTCTTCTTGATGGTTGGTTTGGCAATGGCGCAGGTGGTGTAGGATCTAATGTACTTCCCAGCATCCTGATGAGTTTCGACCAATAAAAATAATTTTGCAATACCGCCACTATTTTCTCTACTCCGAAATGTCTAGCAACCCAACTGTAGTGTGCCTCCCAAATCATCTTGGCATGCACACTTGAAGGAACACAAATGTGTCCCATGTGGCATAACAGTGCATCTTGAAGGAGAAAATTTAGAAATTTCTTCCCTTCCAGGAGTGTTTGGTATATGCTTTCGAATTCTAGATTGCTCTTGTAAAGATGCGTCCACCATGATGTCTCTTGCCCACAGTAGTCGAGCATAGTGATCAACGCCATGACTGGTGGTCGGTTGAGGAAATAAACAACATTATTGGTGCTTCCCTTCTTATACTTAACGTTCAAATGGAACTATCGCAAATAGGTGGACCATTTTTGATGGTGATCGTTCTACAACTTCCCTTATGGTTGTGTGAACTATAGAGGTTGGTGGTCTGTGTGGATGACCATTTTCTTCCCAGAATGTAATTCTTCCATTGACGATGGGGCTTCACAATGGAATACATTTCTTTGTTGTAAGTGGGATAATTTCAGATTGTGTCTGAAAGTGTCTCACTGTGGTAAGCCATTGGATGCCCATGCTAAGTAAGAACTGCACCAATAGCATAGTTGGAGGCATCTATCTCAATCTCAAATGGTTGTTGTAGGTATGGTAATGTGATCACTGGTGCATAGCAGAGGTGATTTTTTAACTCAGAGAACACTTGTTGTTTGGTTTTCGACAAAAAAAACTTTTCTTTCGCTCTGCCCTTGGTGAATTGACTTAAAGGGCAAGTGATATGAGAGAACCCCAACACGAACCTATGGTAGAAATTGGCAAGACCCAAAAAGATGCATAACTCTGTTAGAGTTGTTGGGGTTGGAAAATCTTGAATGACTTGTATCTTGGATGGGTCCACATGTACACCCTTCTCATTAATGATGTACCCCAGATATTAAACCTCGGTCAGGTCAAAGGTGAATTTCTCCAAGTTAGCACACAACTTGTGTTGGCGCAATGTTTAAAGGACCTGTCGAATATGGTGGAGGTGCTCTTCCCAACTATGGCTGAAGATCAATATGTCATCTAAATACACCACCACGAATGCATTGGCGAAGGGTCCCAAGATGTTGTCCATCAGTCTCATGAAGGTTACAAGGGCATTCGTCAATCCGAACAACATGACGAACCATTCGAAAAGGCCCTACTTGGATTTGAAGGAAGGATTCCACACATCAGAGGATTAGATAGGTACCTGATGATAACCTGACTTCAAGCCAATATTGCTAAAATATTTGGCCCCCTTGAGCTGGTCCACAAGGTCATTAATCTGCGGGATTGGATACATTTCCAAACAGTGATCTTGTTCAGTGCACGATAGTCAATATAGATCGTCCAGGTCCCATTCTTCTTTTGTACCAATACAATCGAGCTCCCACAAGGTGATGATCTTGGCTTAATATCCCCTTTCTATAATAGTTCCTGAATCTACCTCTTCATCTTATCATTCTCCAAAATAGAGCATCGATAGATTAGTCCATTGGGCAGTGGCGCGCCTGGGGTCAGATTGATGGAATGCTTGACTTGACAGTGCAAAGGTACCCCTGTGGGCGAGGCGAAAATATCCTTGTACTCCTCCATGACCTAGTCCATCTATTGCTTTTGTGTAGAGGAGCCCTACCTAGAAGCTGTGGAAACAACCTTCTTCTTTCCCCAGGGGTGAATCATAAGGAAAACAAATTTTCTGGTCTAGGAAATGATCTTATTGCATTTCTTTGCAGTGATCGAAGAGATGGCAGTAGGCGAGGCTACCTCCATTATCCTATACAACTTATTAGCCAAAGTAATAATAAAAAACCAAGGTCTAGACTCATATATAGCATGTCGCTTCCATAAGTATGGTTGTCCTAACAATACATCACAAACTTAAGAGGAGAAACGTCACACAGTACCTCATCCGTGAAGGGCTTGATGTTGTAGGGAAGGTGGCACTGCTAGCTGACACGAAGATCTTGTCCTTGGTGAAGCCACCTAATGGTGTACGGTTGTGGATGTGTTGTAGTCTTTAGGCCCAGCTGCTTCATGACCTCTATTGAAATGAGGTACCTTTGGCTCCCAATGTCGATAGTGAACTACAACGGAGAACCCTTCACCCACATTTGTGAGTGGAAGAGGCGTTCCCCCTCCTCTGGATCTTGAGGCTCAATGTTTTGGATCTTCGTGGTGGCCACGGTGGCACTAGGCTCCACATCAATGATCTGCTTCCCTTTGTCAGTTCCCTTATCGGGTTCTGATTCAAAGTTAGAACCTACATCTGATTCGGAAGCCTTCAGCTTGGCAACTAGTGACTACTTGTCCTGACACTCACTTGTATTGTGAGTGGATCTCTTATGGAAATCACACCAGTTTCTTGTGTCCTTCTTCGTCTTTAGGGTGTTGTTAATTTTTTTCGACCTTGGCAGTCTGTCCTAGGTAGCCCCGCCTTGGCTTGGTCCTTTGTTCTATGGTTTGAGGGCGCCTTTTCCTTGCTTTGGATTCATAAATCCAATGTCCCACTTCTTTTGTTTAAGCTTCTGCTCAATCTTGACAGTGTACTGATACGTTGTGCCAAGCAAGGAAATGTCTAAGAAATCCATCTCATCTTGGATGTACTTGTGTAGACAACCACAGTACTTGAGCACCAAATTCCGCTCAGTATCCTTGATACCCAGCTTTGTGCGAAGGGTATGGAAAGTATTTGTGAACTCTGGCACATCTTGGTCCCTTCCCTGTTGTAGTGTGGTCCACTTTATGTGTTTGTCTTCATAGCTCCCGATAGGGTAATATTATTCCTTGATGGTGTCTCGTAAAGAATTCTAAGTGGGTGCGGCTGAAAATAGTGAGGGTTCACTCTCTTCCTTTTGTTCACAGTAGGTTTCCCACCAGTCCTTGACGTGTGGGGCACTTTAAGAACTGAAAAGGTAGTCTTTTCCCAACTGGAAAAGTCATGAGTGAAAAAATATCCCTCCAATAGATTAAACCATTTATCTACAGCATCTGCATCTATTAGGCCTTCAAATATGGGAATATCGAAGTTAACTTGTACCTTAAAATGAGTGGTGTCTCCAGAGTGGCTGTTGGATGAAGATGCATCACCTGTGGGTAGTCGTCGAAGGATCTGGGCAAAGTTATCCATCATCACGTCCCTCTGTCACTCGAGGGATTCCTCGAGAAACATTTGGAAAGGATATCCTGCCCTCCTCATCTTTCGTTTCGTCCACCATGGGAGGTTGCTGGGTTTTTCTAAGTTGATATTACAATGGTTCAACCAGATCAATCCCTAACTCCTTATACTTTGACCTCATTGGGGACATGCAAAGAAAAACAGAGAAAGAGCAGACCACTCTGATACCACTGATCCAAACTTAGACATCAATGTAACAACTTACATATATAATCATAAGCATAGAGATGCAGTAGAAAAACACTTCATTTCATTAATAGAAGAATATTGAACTATGCTTACAAACATAATGGAAATAAGACAGATCGGGTGATGGTAGCTTATCTCTGAGAAGAGATGTAGTGGATGCATGCCTCTGAACTCTGTTACAATGAGACTCAAGGGCCTATTTATTATTGGAAAACGTGAGAAAACCCTAAACAACCAAAACCCTAACCCCAGGAGATGTAACACCAAGTGTTTGTGAGCCCCGTTAGGGTTAGTTGGGCAGCCAACTTCCCGGGGTTGTAACTTAATCATATTATCTCTATTTGGCACGTATGATACCTTGTTGGAAAGGTATCTATGAGTACTACATGTTTCGCCACAAGCCCATGCCTATGGCAATGGCCTGCCGCGAACCCCAAAAAAACATCGTTTACGGGGTCAAAGCTACTCTCGAAGTTGAGGAACTGAAAAACTGCTAAAAATAGTAAATTCTAAAATGAACAAGGAAACATATGAAACTAACTGGGGGGTTAACGTGGAATAGGCAGGTGGCCACCAATATCCACCTGGATCAAGTCTGCTCTTTCTCTATTTTTCTTTGCATGTCCCCAATGAGGTCAAGCTATAAGGAGTTAGGGCTCGAACTAGTTGAACCTTTGCAAGGTCGTCCTCACAAACCCCAATGGCCTCCCATGGTGGAAGAAAATAAATACAAGGGGGCAAGAGGTCCTTTCAAAATATTGCTTGAGGAAGCCCTCGAGCAATAAAGGAACGTAATTATGGATAAATTTTCCAAGATACTTCGACGGCTACGTAGGTGACACATCTTCATTCAGTAGCCACTCTGAAGGTGCCACTCATTTTAAGGTACATGTTAACTTTGACATTGCCATATTTGAACACCAGAAGGATGTAGATGATGTAGATATATGGTTAAATCTATTGGAAGGATATTTTTCAGTTGATGACTTTTACAATCAGGAAAATATTACTTTTACACTCCTCAAATCTGCCGCACATGTCAAGCACTTGTGGGAAACCTGTTGTGAACAAAAGGACGAGAGGGAATCCTCACTATTTTCATCCTCACACACTTGGAATTCCTTTTGAGACACCATCAAGGAACAAAATTACCCTGTCAGTAGCTATGAAGATAAATACATAAATTGGACCACACTACGGTAGAGAAGGGCCCAAGATCTATCAGAGTTCACAAATGTTTTCCATACCCTTTGCATAAAGTTGGGTATCAAGGATTTTGAGCGGCATTTGGTACTCACGTACCATGGCTATCTATGCAATTACATCCAAGATGAGATGGAGTTGCTAGACATCTCCTCACTTGGCGTCGCCTATCGACACATTGTCAAGATCAAGTAGAAATTTAAATAGAAGAAGCAAGACTTTGGATTTGCAAATCCGAAGGAAGGAAAAGTTGTCGCCAAATTGCAGAACAAGGGACAAAGCCAAGGTGGGGTGACCCAGGACAACCCGCCATAGCTGCAAGAAAAGAACAACACCACGAAAGCAAATAAGGAAATAGGGAAATGGTGTGAGTTCCATAAGAGCCCCACTCACAACACAAGTGAGTGCTGAGCCAAGAATTCACTTGTGGCTGAGCTGAAGGCTTCCAAATCAGATGCATGTTCCGATTCTAAGTTAGAAACCAACAAGGGGAAGGATAAAGGAAATCATATTATTGATGCGCAGACTAATTCGACCATTGCCAGCAATAAGATCTAGAAGGATGATCCCAAAGATCCAGAGGCAGGGGAGTGGTTCTTCCATTCATAGATGTGGGTGAAGGGTTCTCCATTGCAGTTCATTATCGACAGCGGGAGCCAAAAGAACCTCATTTTAGTAGAGTTCATGAAGTCGTTGGGCTTATCAATGCCCCCACACCTGCAACCATACACCATCGTATGGCTTCACTGAGGGTGAGATCTCCACCTTAGCCAATGGTGTCACATTGCCTACAGCACCAAGCCCTTCATAGATGAGGTACTGTGTGATGTTTCTCCTCTTGAATTTTTTGATGTATTATTAGGTCAAGTATACTTGTGGAAGAGACATTTTGTGTATGAGTCCAGGCCTCACATTGTTATTGTTTCTTTGGGAAATAAGTTGTACACAATACAGGAGGTAGCACCGCCTACTGCTAGTTCTTTGATCACTACGAAGAAATGTAGTAAGATCATTTCCCATATTGGGAAATTTGTTTTCCTTATGATTAGCACTCAGGGAAATAAGAATAATGTGGCCATAGCCTCCAGGTAGGGCTCCTCCACATGAAATGAACACATGGCCAAGGTTTTGAAGAAGCACAGGGACATCTTCACCTCACCCATGGCATTACCCCATACACTATCAAGTCAATCACTACATCGACATAACCCTGGGAGTGCCACTACCCAATGGATCGATCTATCGACACTCTTTTTTGAAGAACGATGAAATCAAGATGAAGATTCAGAAGATGTTGCAGAAAGGGCACATTAGGCCAAGTTCATCATCCTCTATGAGCTCGATCGTGTTGGTACAAAAGAAGGATGGGACCTGAAGACTCTCTATTGACTATCGGGTCCTGAACAAGATCACTGGCTAGAATAGGTATCTAATCCCATGGATTGATGACCTTTTGGACCAACTCAAGTGGGCCAAATATTTCAGCAAGATTGAATTGAAGATTGATTATAACCAGGTACCAATCGAACCCTTTGATGTTTAGAATACTACCTTGAAATCCAAGGAGGGCGTTTTTGAATGGATGGTCATGCCTTTCAGGTTGACGAATGCCCCCGCAACCTTCATGAGGCCGATGGATGACATCTTGCGACCCTTCATTAACTCATTCGTGGTGGTGTATTTGGATGACATTCTGATCTTTAGCCAGAGTTCAGAAGAGCACCTCCACCATATTCGATAGGTCTTCCAAATCTTATGGCAACACAAGATCTGTGCCAATTTGGAGAAATTCACTTTTGGTATGAACCAGGTTCAATATCTATGGTACATCATTAATGATCAGGGTGTGCATGTGGACCTAGCCAATATACAAGTCATTCGGGATTGGCCAGCCCCAACCACTCTAATAGAGCTCTACGTCTTTTGTGTCTTGCCAACTTCTACCGCAGGGTTGTGTTGGGGTTCTCTCATATCGCTTAGCCTTTAAGTCAAGTCACCAAGGAAGGAGTGAAATGAAAGTTATTTTGGTCTGAATCCCAATAGAAGGCATTTTCCGAGTTGAAGCATCGGCTCTGCTCTACACCAGTTCTCACTTTATCAAACCTGCAACAACCATTTGAGATCAAGACATGAATTTGAATATGCTATTGGTGTAGTTATTACTCAGTAGGGGCATCCAGTGGCATATCACAGTGAGACACTTTCAGGCACAGTGAAAAAGTATCCCACTTATGACAAAGAAATGTATTCAATTGTGCAAGCCTACCGAAAATGGAAGCATTACATTCTAGGGAAGGAAAGAGTCATCCACACATACCACAGACTCCTATAGTTCATACAGACACATGGGAGGTGTTCGAATGATCTCCATCAGAAATGGTCCACATACATATAATAGTTTAATTTGAACCTTAAGTACAATAAGGGAAACACCAACAATGTGGCAAATTGCCTCAGCTGACCATCAGTCATGGCGCTGACCACTATGATCCACTGTTGTGGGCATGAGACTACAGAGTGGTCGTATCTTTACACAAGTGATCTAGAATTCAGCAACACATACCAGGCGCTCCTGGAAGGCAAGCAAGTTCAAAATTTTCACCTCCAGGTTGCACTGTTATTCCACTTGGGACACCTCTGTGTTCCTTCACGCGAGTGTGCTAAGATGATTTGTGAGGCACACTATAGTCAGGTTGCTAGACATTTCAGGATAGAGAGAATAGTGGCAGTGCTACAAAAGTATTTTTATTGGATGAACCTTCAGCAGGATGTTGGGAAGTACATCAAATCTTGCACTGCCTACGCCATTTCTAAACCGACCATCAGGAAGCAAGTCCTATATACTCCTCTGCCTATTCCTAGTTGACCTTGGAAATCCATCTCCATGGATTACATTTCAGCGCTTCCTTCTACGAAGCATGGAAACGACTGTGTTTTCATGTTAGTAGACAAATTCTCGAAGATGGCCATTCTAGTTGCCTGCAAGAAGAGTATCACAACAGAAGCTATTGCTAAGATCTTCCTTGAACGAGAGTGGGTACGGTTTGGGATCCCACAATCCATTATCCTATATCCAGATAATAGCTTCCTAAGTACAATTTGGTCAAGTATTGGGTCGACGTTGGATACCAATCTCACTAAGTCCACGACTTTTCACCCCAAAATTGATGGCCATACATAGGTCATTAACAAGATGATCATACACATTATGCACATGTACAACTCGAAGAATCCATGTACATGGGATGAAAGCCTCCCTTATGTCCAACACATCTACAACAGGTCTCTCCATGAAGACAAAGAAGGAAATAGGTAAATGGTGTGAGTTCCATAAGATCCCCACTCACAACACAAGTGAGTGTTGAGCCAAGAAGTCACTTGTGGTTAAGCTGAAGGCTTCCAAATCAGATGCATGTTCTGACTCTGAGTCAGAAACCAACAAGGGTAATGACAAAGGGAAGCATATTATCGATTCAGAGACTAATGCCACCATTGCCACCAATAAGATCTAGAACGATGATCCCGAAGATCCAGAGGCAGAGGAGTGGCTCTTCCACTCATAGATGTGGGTGAAGGGTTGTCCACTGTAGTTCAATGTTGACAGCGATAGACAAAAGAACCTCATTTTAGCAGAGGTCATGAAGTGGTTGGGCCTATCGACCACCCCACACCCGTAACCATACACCATCGTATGGCTTCACCAAGGGCGAGATCTCCACCTTAGCCAATGGTGTCACCTTGTCTGCAACATCAAGCCCTTCACAGATGAGGTACTATGTGATGTTACTCCTCTTGAAGTTTGTGATATATTATTAGGCCAAATATAGTTGTGGAAATGACATGTTGTGTATGAGTCTGGGCCTCACACTATTATTATTTCTTTGGGACATAAGTTGTACATGATATTGGAGGTAGCACCACTGACTGCCAATTCTTTGATCACTGCGAAGCAATGCAGTAAGATCATTTCCTAGATTGGGAAGTTTGTTTTCCTTACGATTAACACTGAGGGAAAGAAGAATAATGTGGCCATATCCTTTAGATAGGGCTTCTCCGCACGAAAGAAGCAGATGGTCAAGGTTGTGGAGGAGTACAGGGACATCTTCACCTCACCCACGATAGTACCCCATACACTATCAGGTCAAGCACTCCATCGACCTAACCCTAGGAGCACTGCTACCCAATGGATCGATCTATCGATACTATTTTCTGAAGAATAATGAAATCAAGATGAATATTCAAAAGATGTTGTAGAAATGGAACATTAGGCCAAGTTCATCACCCTGTATGAGCCTGATCGTGTTGGTACAAAAGAAAGGCGGGACCTGGAGAATTTATATTGACTATCAAGTGCTGAACAAGATCATTGGCTAGAATAGGTATCTAATCCCATGGATTGATGACCTTCTAGACCAGCGCAAGTGGGCCAAACATTTCAGCAAGATTCACTTGAAGTTTGGTTATCACGAGGTACTGATTGAACCCTCTGATGTCTGGAATACTACCTTCAAATCAAAGGAGGGCCTTTTCGAATGGATGGTCATGCCTTTCAGGTTGAAGAATTCCCCTACAACCTTCATGAGGCTGATGGATGACATCTTGCAGCCCTTCACCAACTCATTCTTGGTGGTGTGTTTGGATGACATTATAATCTTCAGCTGAAGTTCAGAAGAGCACCTCCACCATATTTGATAGGTCCTCAAAATCATCTGGCAACATAAGCTCTGTGCCAATTTGGAGAACTACACTTTTGGCATGGCCCAGGTTCAATATCTAGGGTACATCATTAATGAGTAGGGTGTCCATGTGGACGTAGCCAATATACAAGTCATTCGGGATTGGCTCGCCCCAACCACTCTAATAGAGCTCTACAACTTTCTGTGTCTTGCCAACTTCTACCGGAGGGTCATGTTGGGGTTCTCTCATATCGCTTGGCCTTGAAGTCAAGCCACTAAGGAAGGAGAGAAAATAAAGTTCTTTTGGTTTGAATCCCAATAGAAGGTGTTTGTCGAGTTGAAGAATCGACTTTGCTTTGCACCAGTTCTCACATTACCAGACTCGCAACAACCATTTGAGATAGAGACATATGCCTCTGAATATGCTATTGGTGCAGTGCTTACTCAATAGGGGCATCCAGTGGCATATCATAGTGAGACACGTTCAGATGCAGTAAAAAAGTATCCCACTTGTGACAAAGAGATGTATTCCGTTATGCAAGCCTACTGACAGTGGAAGCATTACATTCTAGGGAAGGAAAGATTCATCCACACATACCAGAGATTCTTGTAGTTCATAGAGACACATGGTAAGTTGTATAATGATCACCATTAGAAATGGTCCACATACCTACAATAGTTCCATTTGAACATTAAGTACAAGAAGGGAAACACCAACAATGTTGCACACTACCTCAGCTAACCGTCGGTCATGGCACTAACCATTATTCTCGATTCTTGTGGGCATGAGACTGTAGAGTGGTCACATCTTTAAAAGAGTGATCCAGAACTAAGCAACGCATACCAGATGCTCCTGGAAGGCAAACAAGTTCAAAATTTTCACCTCCAAGTTGCATTGTTATGCCACTTGGGACACTTCTATGTTCCTTCACGTGAGCATGCTAAGATGATTTTGGAGGCACACTACAGCCAGGTTCCTACACATTTTAGTGTAGAGAAAATAGTGGCAGTGCTACAAAATTATTCTTATTAGACAAACCTTCGACACGATGTTGGGATGTACATTAGATCCTTCACTGCCTGCACCATTGACAAATCGACCATCAAGAAGCAAGACGTATATACTCCTCTACCTATTCCTAGTCAACCTTGGGAATCCATATCCATGGATTACATGTCAACCCTTCCTTCTATGAAGCATGGCAACAACTGTTTTTTTCGTGTTCATAGACTGATTCTCTAAGATGGCCATTCTAGTGGCCTGCAAGAAGAGTATCACAACAAAAGATACTGGTAAACTCTTCTTTGACCAAGTGTGGGTACAATTTGGGATCGCACAATCCATTATCTCATATCTAGATAGTAGGTTCCTAATTAAAATATGGTCAAGTATCGAGTTGATGTTGGATACCAAGCTCACTAAGTTCATGATTTTCCACCCCAAAACTGATGGCCAAACAGAGGTCATTAACAGGGTGATTGTACACATTCTGCGCATGTACAACTTGAAGCATTAGTGATTTGGGAATGTAGCATAGGTGATGCTATGGGAGTTGAAGCGAGGCAAGTGAGTAGAAGATACCAGGCTTGGAGAAAAGGAACTAGAGGGGATTATCAAATGGAGAAAAGGTAATGAACCTAAGGAGCGATAGATGAAACATTAAGGTGGGTGTGCAACATCAAATTGAGGAGACCCGAGGTGATTTCTTTAAGGTTCATTGTATCCAGTTGTGGTACAAAAGGCAAGATGGTCTCCAAGTGAAGGGCATCGCCAATCTACTGTAGAGAAAGTGGCTAATACAATCCTAGCTCCTATTCCGGGGACTTAATTTTTAGTTTATAATGCTATTGTTAAAAAAATATTTGAATTTTAACCCAAAATAAGAAGAAGAAGAAGAAGAAGTGATGATGCAACATCAATACTTTTCATTTTTGGGGGTTATTTTCCATCTTTATTGCAGAAAAAAATGGTTTTAATGTCATTGCTTAAAAAATTGGAATTTTAACCTTTAAAATAAAATTTATTGATGCAACATCAACACTTTTCATTTTTAGGGGTTTTTTTTCAGGTTTTTTATGCAAAATTAAGGGTCTTTTGGGTTAGAGTTCTCATTTTGAAGTTACAGTTCTCGTTCAGTTGGTAATTTTGTTTCTAAGTAATGTGATGTTACACTAGACTATAGTTTCACAAGAAAAAAAGATTTATCAAACGAGATTGCAGTTTTAGAGAAGGAAGATCCTTGTTGTACAACAAAGTCACTTCATCATGATATAGAGGATAAGGTTTGTGCTAATAATGAGAAAGGATGATGTGTTATGGAATCGAAAAAAGAAAATTTCCATGAGTGGTGAAGGTATATATGAGGCTCAAAGCACTACTATAGCATCCTCAAGATGTGGTGTGAATGATGGGGAGAAAGCCTTAAAAATGATATGACATAAAATTGATGCAATGATGAGAAGGACATTGGTGGTTCAACACAAAGACAAGGCCAATAGTTGAGGGAGTGAGGACATGAAATTTAGACTTATAATTAATAAGGCATGGTTGTTACTCTACGAAGGGTATTGTTTATACAAAATTTACTCTATACTAGTATTTTTTACCCACATTTTTGCACAAGACCCATATTATCTCTTGGAATCCTTGCACTTGTAACATGTAAACAAACAACAAATCTAGTAGATATTCCTTCTTGTAGACCACATTAGAATTAATTCCAAAATTAATCCAAAAACACATGCTCACAATTGCATGGATAACACATGTAAATGGGGGACCGGGGGGGCAACAGTGAAGTGTGATTTCTCATTAAATTAATAAAACTTACAATTTTTTGTTCCTTGAAATATTTCCTCTAGCTCCTTATCTCACCACAACTCACAATCAATCCTCATTACTCACTATTGTCTTATCTCAAGGAGAATTAGGCTCTAATTTTTGCAGCATGTGCCTATCTCTTACTTTCTCTCCCTTTTCACCATGCTAAACCTTGCTTTTATAGATGAGTTTCAATAGTGATCAAATGTATCTAAAAACGTTTGACCATATTTGATATGTTCCTTTCATATTTATCTTATAATTATTATCATCTTTTTACCGTTTCTACCCTTATCCATGCGATATTTCAACCTTGGGCGCTTAAACTCTCCTTTTTGAGGTGTTGGAACATTGCAACTCTCTTTGCTACGCCATATGGGGAATTGCAACTCTCCTCGTTAGTGTACTGAGGGAATTGAAGAAGAAAAACTTAGTTTTTTGGAGGGTTTACATGGAATTTTTCTTACAGTCTAGACTTCATTTTGAGTTGCTTCCCTACTAGACCAAAGGTGGTGTCATTTAGAGTTATAACAGGTATTCTTGTTGGCTTATTGCTACTAAGAGGTGCTTGGGTAGAGGGATTGAGATAGGACATGAGTTTGTTGTATAGGTATTCCCTATGGGAAATAGTGGGACAAGTGGAGGAAAGGGGAGAAAATGAGTTAGGGGATGGTGAGCTAGCTCAATTTATAAGAGAAATG
This sequence comes from Pinus tabuliformis, assembly GCA_031772625.1. NCBI lineage: Eukaryota > Viridiplantae > Streptophyta > Pinopsida > Pinales > Pinaceae > Pinus > Pinus tabuliformis. The sequence continues at coordinate 754,203,244 of CM062812.1, forward strand.
TGTGTAAAGGTGAATAAATGAAATGACATAGAAAAATAATGAAAATGTTATCTAGAGGGGGGTTAAAAACACTTTACTTGATCCAACTGCTACATGAATATGTGGATGATAGATGGTGCAAACGCGGTGAGGGGTTATTTAGGATAGCTATTGTCATCATGAGAGAGGAATACAATATAGAATTTTGTTGAAATATCGATGAAAAGGTCACCTTTATAAAAACTTTTGAATGAGATATAAGATTCGAGGCATTATATGATTTGAAATTTATCACTGCCAAACTCTCTTCAAGCAACAATTCATTGCATAGAAATTAGTTAGTGGATTGATATTTCATATGGTTGAAGATAAGTGAGGGATGTGTTACACAAGAGTTAGAAATCTTGTTGACTTGTGACTATAAGTTTGAGCATCCAACAATGTGGCTAGGATGTTATCTTTCATAGTGATATATATATCATTGGGAAAATTATCTTAGGTGAGACAAATGCAATGGAAAATCCATGGGTTTTTTGCATTGCTAGGCCAAAAGAGTTTCCATTGTTGTATCACACTTAAGTTGAACTTCCTATTGATACAGCACATAGGAAAGGAATTTTGGGGTGATGTACTACACAAGAATCTATCTTCTCAATGTTTTATTTCACTTTATGGGAACTTCTCAATGACTTCAATAGATTTTGTTTAAGTTCTTGAAAGAGCAACAAAAGGTGTTTTGAGTTTAGAAATCAAGAGAAGCAGGTGTTTAGGATGAAGAAGAAGATTTGGCATTTAGGGTGGACCTTTCTCTTCAATTATTTTACTTAGGAAAAAGAGGTGGGTTATTTTAGTTGCTACAATATTACCCTTGATTTTCGATCATGTATTGTTATGACCCCCTGTATGCAAAGAAAACGAGTGGGAGAATGTTGGGTTTGTGTTATATTATTTGCATCATGACTATCCCCACACATAATTCACATATTTCAAATGCAACAAAGAGGTCATTGAGGGGTGGATCCCTCAAAACAATGAGTGGTATTTTAAACCTATTTTGGTAGTTTTCATCACATAATTTTTGTTTTTGGCATCTTTTTCATGCATTGTGGTTCATCCCATGGTTTTATAATTGTTGCTAAGGAATTATGGCTATACGATAATCTAATTCAATAGATTATGGGTTTTGGATGTTGTAGGGTCATATATATTGTATTGTAAATAATGAACTTAGTTGATGATTAAAAAAAGGTTAGAGGTGTGGCTCTAAACAACATGTTATTTTTCCTAGCTTAGGTTTCCATGGTGATTTCCACTGTTTTGTTTTTTTGTTTATTGAGAAAGTGTGTATGCATTGCATTATTTTATAAGTTTTAAAACTTACACCTAATTCTCCAAAATTGAGATTTAGTGCTAAAGGAGATGCAAATGTACCTTACATTATACATATAGGGTACTAGAAACAAGCACAAATATAAGAGGCTATTATTTTTGGCTTGGTTTGAAAAAAGATGTGGTTGATAACATAGCTAGTTGTATGAAATTTCAAAAACTAAAGTATAAGAATAAACACCTACCATGATTGTAATAAAGACCATCCATTCTTGAACAAAAATTCCGACGTATTTATAATAGATTCCATCACCAAGTTTCCCAAAATATCAAGGAGGCATGATTACATGGTAGTGGTATATAAGCTTGTGAAAGCCACACATTTTATTATAGTACAAAAGACTAATAAGTCAACCAATATTGTGGAGATTTATATCAAAGAATTTGCTAATCGACATTGTGTGCCCAAGGAAATAATGTTAGATAGAGATTCAAAGCTCACTTCCAATTTTCGTAGGGGATCATTTAAAGGATAATCCAAATTTCAGTAGAATATATCATCCAGAGTCAAATAAGAAATAGAGAGAATGAACCAAATAATTGAATATATGCTAAAAATATATGTAATAAAAAATCATTCCAAGTGGGAAAATTATCTTCATTTGGGTTAGTTTTCTTATAATGTTTCGGATTTGGAATCATTAAACATTATCCCATTTAGAGCCTTTTATGACAAAAAATGCAAGATGTTTGTGAACTAGGGTAACCTAGCAGACAAAGCCAATCTTTGACCAAAATTTCTAAAGAAAATGGAAGGGAAAAATTTAAATATTAGGTATAATTTAAAGGTTGCATAGGATAGGTATAAAACCTATGTAGATAAAGTTAGGGAACATAGAGAATTTAAAGTAGGTGAGCATATGTTTTTGAAATTAAAGGCAATAGAGAATTGGGAATCTGGGTTAGGAAAAGCAAACTTGAAATTAAAATTTTTTCCAAAGTTGGCAATGCGATATTGTGGGTCATTCAAAGTTGTAGAGAGGATAAGCCTCATTGCATATTCTAGGATTAATAGAATCTATACAAATTCATAATAAGGTTCATGTATCTTTATTGAAAAGGTATATGCATGATTCTAACCATGTGATTCATTGAATTATGATCTAGTTCAAGCATAAAGGGGACTTCTCAGTGGCATCAATATCCATCGAAGATTAAAAATTTAAAGTTCTTAGGAATTAAGATATTGGTATAATAAAGGTATTGTGGAATTTCTTTGCTCCTAAGGACTCCACATGGGTGCATGAGGATTCCATGCATGAAGTGTACTCATAATGATTTGTATATTTTGGGTAGAACTAGAATTCTTGGAGATACAACTCTAATATTTTTATTTTTTTTTATAGAGAATTAGAAAGGAAGTCGGATAGCATAAGGAACTATGATGCAGAGAAGAAGGTGCATCTCATTTCATGTGGGATGAATGGACATGTGAGATTAATCATTGGAATTTCTATACGAGTCATTAAACTACAAATTGATGAATATTATGATGTAAAAGTTTGTATTTGTATACATGTACACTTGAATAGTGATATGTGTTGAGGGAAATGCAAAATTGCGGGGGGAAGATTTAACACCTTAGTTTTGATCCCTGGATTAGAAATGTATAATTGTATAGATATTGTGAATGGTTTAGGGCCAAGTGATGTAATAGGAAAAACATGTACATGGAAAATAATAAAATGAAATACATCATCAACTATAAGATAGAGAAGGACAATCTTAGAGGGGGATATGATTCAATAATATAAGGGGTTGAAAGGGACATCCAAGGTGAAATCCACGTTCCTATAGGCCCATGTCATTTCCTAAATTAATTATGATTACCATATAATCCTCATTTCAATTATTAAATCCAATCTTCAAAATGCATGTGTGAGGTTGGTGGAAGAGTCACCTCAGTTACTTATTGAAGCATGGGGTTAATTACACTAATCTTATAGGTGGGTGAGAGATTCATCTCACTTAGTTATGATAACATGGTTTGAGTACAACCATTTTGGGGAAGAGTGAGTTAAGAAATCTAGGTGGGGGTGTGTGAGAGGAAATTCGAGTAGAGGGAACAATTGTACATATAGAAAGAGGTGAAGGAAAATAGAGTTTGTGGTTTTGCAAAATGTTGTATTCATATTGGGCATTGGAAACCATTTTTAAGTGTTGTAATTATGATGAGAGTTGGTTGGTATGCATGTGAGGAGTTCTCATTGAAAAATCACTTAGGATCATCTATAAAGGCTATTATTAGCTATCTTGTAACAATACGATTTCCCAATCTCTAATGAAGGAAATTCCATTCCTTGGCTTGTGAAATTAATGGGTAATAGAGATGGCCTTTTGGAATTGTTGTAGTACTTGTTTCACTATGTTTTTATTAGGTCTTTAGCTATGTGATTGGACTACAAACAACCATAGGATTCTATCCATTCTTGTGGATTCATAGTCCTGGCTAAAAGGAAACTTATTGCTTGAGAGAATTGGAGTAATATAGTCTACGGTTGGGTGGAATGTCTGACATTTGGAGCTATTTGTGTAAATATTCATGAAGATAAGTGATATGATACATAAGTCATTTATTCTATAAATACTATCTTGACCTTTTTTTTAATTCATGATATATATGTCTCAATGTTTATATGCATGTTTAATTAATTCTAATTCACAATGATAAAAATTATGTTAAATGCATGACCATATGTATGTCATGCTACACATTTTTTTTGCATTTTAGATGGTATCAAAGTTACACACAAGTCAAATAAGTAGTAATGTGTCCTATAATGGGGTCTTGGTACATTATGCCATGCTTCCTATGAGATCTTCTACTTCACCACAATCATTAAATATTTGTTCCATTGGTATATTTGTATAAATGCTACCTTCACCCAAAACCTATTGGGAACACACATATTCTCCATCATACTGTGAGCCATGTATGTGATAGTTTGTTATCACTTCTCAAACACTCCATTATATGGAGTGTAAGTTGGGGTGAAAAATCTTTTGATTCCATTTTTAGTAAAAAATTTATCAAAATATTTGAATATAATTTACTATCATTGTCATACCAAAGAATAGTAATGTGACACCTTGATTAATTTTCTTCTAGTTCTCTAACTTTTCAAAATACATTAGACACTTCAAATTTCAATTTTAAACGACACCCACATTTTCCTCTTATAGTCATCAGCAAATAGAAGGAAATATCAAGCACCAATGACTGATACTATGTTCATTGTTCCACAATTTTCTACGTCAACTAGATAAAAGAATCTTTATCTTCTCCATGCTTTTCCAACATAAAGTGGTGCTTGGTGTAGTTTCCCTACTTAGAAAGCTCCATATACAACTTGTATTAGTTATTAGATGTTATTAATTCCATATACCAAATTACGTCATGCCAAATGAGAGAAGATCGAGTTAAAATGTTTGTACAACTAAAATTGAACTAGTGTGTGCCTGATGCATGCTTTAATTCCATTGCATGTTTTCTCACCTGTACAATGTTAACCAATGTGACTAGTCCATGATCCTCTACACCAAGAGAAATATATTTCTTGGTATTGTTTTCAACAATGTAGCATTTGTGATCACTAAAATTGATATCTATATATGGATGGTGTCCCATAATCTAACTAAATGATAGTAGATTAATATCCATGCATTTTCATAGTAAAAATAACAAAACAAAAACAAAAAAATTTCATCCAAACAAATTCTAACATTCCCTTTACAAACTATTATGTACCATTCCCCACTTCTAAACATCACTAAATCATTAAGGGAACAAGGAGCATGCTTTGTGAACCAATCTTGTCCATTTCTAAAGTGTGATGTAGCTAAATAGATGTACCAAGTGGATGATGTAATATATGATATACTAATTTCTCGGTCATAAATGTATAGAAGGTTGGTTCCTTCTCTCCTATATTATTTGCAGCATCAACTTTCTTTTAAGGCCCTCCCTCATTGGAATTTTAATTAGTTAACTTCCTTCTATAGTGTTTCTTCATATGCCTACCTTGTCACAATAGTGAAAGGTGATATTATTCTAACCCCTAGTTGCATCTTCACCATTTTTTACCTTGCTTCTTTTCTAATTTTAATTTTCCATTAACTTTTGATACAAATTCTTATTCTAAACTCTTTGTGTCAATTCTATTACCTAATTCCTTCTTCAATATGTCCTATCATAAGAGTGGATTGCATAACTCATCAAAAATCAGGTCAATCTTCATATAGGTGATGTTCAAGGTCTCAATAAATTTCTTGTGATCACATGGAAATATTTTTAACATGATTAACACTATTTTGTCTTATTTTATCTTCTAACCAATGGTGGAAAAATGTTCTTTGATTACCGTGATCTTTATTAAGAGCTCCTACAATGATGCATTATCATTCATTGTGATAAAAAATGATATATTCTTTATGAATAATTCTGTACCCTTGTCAAAAATGTCATGCAACTCTTTCAAATGCTTCCAAGTCTCTACTAAATTTTCCCCTACCTATATCTTAGGAAGCATTTGATCTATCATAGACAACTTACACAACATTACTACTTATATGACCTATTCATCAAACTCATCCTAGTCTTTACTCATAACTTGCGACCAAGCATCATTTCCTAAGATGATAGAAGCTAAGCACTTGTACACAAATAACACCAGCATACATTGATTCCACATATTGGGTTGTTGCTAGATAATGTTTAGCTATTTTCTTGCATGGTGTTGGGTAAAGATGCCAATGGTACAAATAAAAAATATATAAATCAACAATAAAACATAGTAAAATTCCAAAAATACATGTTCTTCCTTCCCTTAATCTTCAATCCTAAAGTAAAAACACTTAGATACTAGCTCCAAATAGTACTATTAACCATTTATCACTTAAAAACACATAGATTTATAATAAATATAGCTTTAGAAACCAAAAATCAATCAACTTAAGTTTTTAATGACATAAAAAATATTTAGTTCTTTGCTGTGTCACATCGATAATCCCTCAATCCATATTCAATGAAAATAATCAATAGAACTTTATGCTCACATATATTCCATGACACCAAAACTATTAAACAAAGTGGAAAATTTGTCCTTCAAAATAAAGATAGGACAAACACATAAATAAAGATAAAGATAGGACAAACACATAAATAAAACCAAGAATACATTTATAATGAGAAAGTGAAAAAATTCATATAAAAAAGTGCAAGTTAGTCAAATCAATACACTTTTATAATATACACCTATAGAAAAATAAAACTTAATATAACATAAAACCAAAAATCAAATTGACCTTATTAATTCTTATATCTAATATTTAATAAACTTTTATAATATAATATTTAATTTAACACTTAACCCTCAAACCATAAAAACAATACACTAATAAGGGGTGAAGATAAAAGTAAAAGATACTAGTAGCATGATAGCAAGTCATATATACACTTATCTTATGACAAGTCATGATATAAAGTTGAAGAAGTGATGATGACTAAGACATTTCCTCATAATGAGTTATATATATATATATATATATATATATATATATATTTCTAATATGAGAAGTCATTATAATTATGATGATGATAAGACATCTCATATGTTGGAGTAGTAATGATCACTAGGAATATATTTTAGGAAATATTTTGAAGTCGATGAATTTCAAACATATAAATATATAATACATTTCCTCATAATTAGTTTATATATATATATATTTCTAATATGACAAGTCATTATAATTATACAAAATTTACTGTATACTAGTATTTTTTACCCACATTTTTGTACAAGACCCATATTAGCCCTTGGAATCCTTGCACTTGTAACATGCAAACAAACAAAAAATCCAGTAGATATTCCTTCTTGTAGACCACATTAGAATTAATTCCAAAATTAATCCAAAACCACAATGTGCTCACAATTGCATGAATAACACATGTAAATGGGGGACGGGGGGGGGCAACAGTGAAGTGCGATTTCTCATTAAATTAATAAAACTTACAATTTTTTGTTCCTTGAAATATTTCCTCTAGCTCCTTATCTCACCACAACTCACAATCAATCCTCATTACTCATTATTGTCTTATCTCAAGGAGAATTAGGCTCTAATTTTTGCAACATGTGCCTATCTCTTACTTTCTCTCCCTTTTCGCCATGCTAAACCTTGCTTTTATAGATGAGTTTCAATAGTGATAAAATGTATCTAAAAACGTCTATGACCATATTTGATATGTTCCTTTCATTTTTATCTTATAATTATTATCATTTTTTTACCGTTTCTACCCTTATCCATGCGATATTTCAACCTTGGGTGCTTAAACTCTCCTTTTTGAGGTGTTGGAACATTGCAACTCTCTTTGCTACGCCATATGGGGAATTGCAACTCTCCTTGTTAGTGTACTAAGGGAATTGAAGAAGAAAAACTTAGTTTTTTGGAGGGTTTACATGGAATTTTTCTTACATTCTAGACTTCATTTTGAGTTGCTTCCCTACTAGACCAAAGGTGGTGTCATTTAGAGTTATAATAGGTATTCTTGTTGTATTATTTCTACTAAGAGGTGCTTGGATAGAGGGATTAAGATAGGACATGAGTTTGTTGTATAGGTATGCCCTATGGGAAATAGTGGGACAAGTGGAGGAAAGGGGAGAAAATGAGCTAGGGGATGGTGAGTTAGCTCAATTTATAAGAGAAATGTGTGTAAAGGTGAATAAATGAAATGACATAGAAAAATAATGAAAATGTTATCTAGAGGGGGGTTAAAAACACTTTACTTGATCCAACTGCTACATGACTATGTGGATGATAGATGGTGAAAATGCGGTGAGGGGTTATTTAGGATAGCTATTGTCATCATGAAAGAGGAATACAATATAGAATTTTGTTGAAATATCGATGAAAAGGTCACCTTTATAAAAACTTTTGAATGAGATATAAGATTTGAGGCATTATATGATTTGAAATTTATCATTACCAAACTCTCTTCAAGCAATAGTTCATTGCATAGAAATTAGTTAGTGGATCGATATTTCATATGGTTGAAGATAAGTGAGGGATGTGTTACACAAGAGTTAGAAATCTTGGTGACTTGTGACTATAAGTTTGAGCATCCAACAATGTGGCTAGGATGCTATCTTTCATAGTGATATATATCATTGGGAAAATTATCTTAGGTGCGACAAATGCAATGGAAAATTCATGGGTTTTTTGCATTGCTAGGCCAAAAGAGTTTCCATTGTTGTATCACACTTAAGCTGAACTTCCTATTGATACATCACATAGGAAAGGAATTTTGGGGTGATGTACTACACAAGAATCTATCTTCTCAATGTTTTATTTCACTTTATGGGAACTTCTCAATGACTTCAATAAACTTTGTTTAAGTTCTTGAAAGAGCAGAAAAGGTGTTTTGAGTTTAGAAATCAAGAGAAGCAGGTGTTTAGGATGAAGAAGAAGATTTGGCATTTAGGGTGGACCTTTCTCTTCAATTATTTTTTGGTAATACTTAGGAAAAAGAGGTGGGTTATTTTAGTTGCTACAAGATTATCCTTGATTGTTGATCATGTATTGTTATGACCCCCTGTATGCAAAGAAAACGAGTGGGAGAATGTTGGGTTTGTGTTATATTATTTGCATCATGACTATCCCCACACATAATTCACATATTTCAAATGCAACGAAGAGGTCATTGAGGGGTGGATCCCTCAAAACAATGAGTGGTATTTTAAACCTATTTTGGTAGTTTTCATCACATAATTTTTGTTTTTGGCATCTTTTTCATGCATTGTGGTTCATCCCATGGTTTTATAATTGTTCCTAAGGAATTATGGCTATACGATATTCTAATTCAATAGATTATGGGTTTTGGATGTTGTAGGGTCATATCTATTGTATTGTAAATAATGAACTTAGTTGATGATAAAAAAAAGGTTAGAGGTGTGGCTCTAAACAACATGTTATTTTTCCTAGCTTAGGTTTCCATGGTGATTTCCATCGTTTTGCTTTATTGTTTATTGAGAAAGTGTGTATGCATTACATCATTTTATAAGTTTTAAAACTTACACCTAATTCTCCAAAATTGAGATTTAGTGCTAACGGAGATGCAAACATACCTTACATTATACATATAGGGTACTAGAAACAAGCACAAATATAAGAGGCTATTATTTTTGGCTTGGTTTGAAAAAAGATGTGGTTGATAACATAGCTAGTTGTATGAAATTTCAAAAACTAAAGTATAAGAATAAACACCTACCATGATTGTAATAAAGACCACCCATTCTTGAACAAAAATTCCGAGGTATCTATAATAGATTCCATCACCAAGTTTCCCAAAATATCAAGGAGGCATGATTACATGGTAGTGGTATATAAGCTTGTGAAGGCCACACATTTTATTATGGTACAAAAGACTAATAAGGAAACCGATATTGTGGAGATTTATATGAAAGAATTTTCTAATCTACATTGTGTGCCCAAGGAAATAATGTCAGATAGAGATCCCAAGTTCACTTCCATTTTTTGTAGGGGATCATTTAAAGGATAATCCAAATTTTAGCAGAATATATCATCCAGAGTCAAATAAGAAATAAAGAGAATGAACCAAATAATTGAATATATGCTAAGAATATATGTAATAAAAAATCATTCCAAGTGGGAAAATTATCTCATTTGGGTTAGTTTTCTTATAATGTTTCGGATTTGGAATCATTAAACATTATCCCATTTAGAGCCTTGTATGACAAAAAATGCAAGATGTTTGTGAACTAGGGTAACCTAGCAGACAAAGCCAATCTTTGATCAAAATTTCTAAAGAAAATGGAAGGGAAAAATTTAAATATTAGGTATAATTTAAAGGTTGTATAGGATAGGTTAGGGAACATAGAGAATTTAAAGTAGGTGAGCATATGTTTTTGAAAGTAAAGGCAATAGAGAATTGGGAATCTGGGTTAGGAAAATCAAACTTGAAATTAAGAATTTTTCCAAAGTTGGCAATGCGATATTGTGGGTCATTCAAAGTTGTAGAGAGGATAAGCTTCATTGCATATTCTAGGATTAATAGAATCTATACAAATTCATAATAAGGTTCATGTATCTTTATTGAAAAGGTATATGTATGATTCTAACCATGTGATTCATTGAATTATGATCTAGGTCAAGCATAAAGGAGACTTTTGAGTGGAGTCAATATCCATCGAAGATTAAAAATTTAAAGTACTTAGGAACTAAGATATTGGCATAGTAAAGGTATTGTGGAATTTCTATGCTCCTAAGGACTCCAGATGGGAGCATGAGGATTCCATGCATGAAGCGTACCCATAATGATTTGTATATTTTGGGTCCAACTAGAATTCTTGGAGATACAACTCTATTATTTTTATTTTTTTTGATAGAGCATTAGAAAGGAAGTCGAATAACATAAGGAACTATGATGCAGAGAAGAAGATGCATCTCATTTCATGTGGGATGAATGGACATGTGAGATTAATTATTGGAATTTCTATACAAGTCATTAAACTACAAATTGTTGAATATTATGATGTAAAAATTTGTATCTGTATACATGTACACTTGAATAGTGATATGTGTTGAGGGAAATGCAAAATTGCGGGGGGCAGATTTAACACCTTAGTTTTGATCCCTAGATTAGAAATGTATAATTGTATAGATATTGTGAATGGTTGAGGGCCAAGTGATGTAATAGGAAAAACATGTACATGGAAAATAATAAAATGAAATACATCATCAACTATAAGATAGAGAAGGACAATCTCAGAGGGGGATATGATTCAATAATATAAGGGGTTGAAAGGGACATCCAAGGTGAAATCCACGTTCCTATAGACCCATGTCATTTCCTAAATTAATTATGATTACCATATAATCCTCATTTCACTTATTAAATCCAATCTTCAAAATGCATGTGTGAGGTTGGTGGAAGAGTCACCTCAGTTACTTATTGAAGCATGGGGTTAATTGCACTAATCTAATAGGTGGGTGAGAGATTCATCTCACTTAGTTATGATAACATGGTTTGAGTACAACCATGTTAGCGAAGAGTGAGTTAAGAAATCTAGGTGGGGGTGTGTGAGAGGAAATTCGAGTAGAAGGAACTATTGTACATATAGAAAGAGGTGAAGGAAAATAGAGTTTGTGATTTTGCAAAATGTTGTATTCATTTTGGGCATTGGAAACCATTTTTAAGTGTTGGTAATTATGATGAGAGTCAGTTGGTATGCATGTGAGGAGTTCTCATTGAAAAATCACTTAGGATCATCTATAAAGGCTATTATTAGCTCTCTTGTAACAATACGATTTCCCAATCTCTAGCGAAGGAAATGCCATTCCTTGGGTTGTGAAATTAATGGGTAATAGAGATGGCCTTTGGAATTGTTGTAGTACTTGTTTCACTATGTTTTTATTAGGTCTTTGGCTATGTGAGTGGACTACAAACAACCATAGGATTCTGTCCATCCTTGTGGATTCATAGTCCTGGCTAAAAGGAAACTTATTGCTTGAGAGAATTGGAGTAATATAGTCTACGGTTGGGTGGAATGTCTAACATTTGGAGCTATTTCTGTAAATATTCATGAAGATAAGTGATATGATACATAAGTCATTTATTCTATAAATACTATCTTGACTTTTGTTTTAATTCATGATATATATGTCTCAATGTTTATATGCATGCTTAATTAATTTTAATTCACAATGATAAAAATTATGTTAAATGCATGACAATATGTATGTCATGCTACACATTTCTTTTGCATTTTAGATGGCATCAAAGTTACACGCGAGTCAAATAAGTAGTAATGTGTCCTATAATGGGGTCTTGGTACATTATGCCATGCTTCCTATGAGATCTTCTACTTCACCACAATCATTAGATATTTGTTCCATTGGTATATTTGTATAAATGCTACCTTCACCCAAAACCTATTGGGAACACACATATTCTCCATCATACTATGAGCCATGTATGTGATAGTTTGTTATCACTTCTCAAACACTCCATTCTATGGAGTTTAAGTTGTGGTGATTTATCTTTTGATTCCATTTTTAGCAAAAAAACTATCAAAATATTTGAATATAATTTACTATCATTGTCATACCAAAGAGTAGTAATGTGACACCTTGATCAATTTTCTTCTTGTTCTCTAACTTTTCAAAATACATTAGACACTTCAAATTTCAATTTTAAAGGACACCCACATTTTCCTCTTATAGGCATCAGCAAATAGAAGGAAATATCAAGCACCAATGACTGATACTATGTTCATTGTTCCACAATTTTCTACATCAACTAGATAAAAGAATCTTTATCTTCTCCATGCTTTTCCAACATAAAGTGGTGCTTGGTGTAGTTTCCCTACTTAGAAAGCTCCATATACAACTTGTATTTGTTATTAGATGCTATTAATTCCATATACCAAATTACGTCATGCCAAATGAGAGAAGATCGAGTTAAAATGTTCATACAACTAAAATTGAACTAGTGTGTGCCCGATGCATGCTTTAATTCCATTGCATGTTTTCTCACCTGTACAATGTTAACCAATGTGACTAGTCCATGATCCTCTACACCAAGAGAAATATATTTCTTGGTATCGTTTTCAACAATGTAGCATTTGTGATCGCTAAAATTGATATCTATATATGGATGGTGTCCCATAATCTAACTAAATGATAGTAGATTAATATCCATGCATTTTCATAGTACAAATAACAAAAAAAACAAAAAAAATTCACCCAAACAAATTGTAACATTCCCTTTACAAACTACTATGTACCATTCCCCGCTTCTAAACATCACTAAATCATTAAGGGAACAAGGAGCATGCTTTGTGAACCAATCTTGTCCATTTCTAAAGTGTGATGTAGCTAAATAGATGTACCAAGTGGGTGATGTAATATATGATATACTAATTTCTTGGTCATAAATGTATAGAAGGTCGGTTCCTTCTCTCCTATATTATTTGCAGCATTAACTTCTTTTAAGGCCCTCCCTCATTGGAATTTTAATTAGTTAACTTCCTTCTGTAGTGTTTCTTCATATGCCTCACCTTGTCACAATAGTGAATGGTGATATTATTCTAACCCCTAGTTGCATCTTCACCATTTTTTACCTTGCTTCTTTTCTAATTTTAATTTTCCATTAACATTTGATACAAATTCTTATTCTAAACTCTTTGTGTCAATTCTATTACCTAATTCCTTCTTCAATATGTCCTGTCATGAGAGTGGATTGCATAACTCATCAAAAATCAGGTCAACCTTCATATAGGTGATGTTCAAGGTCTCAATAAATATCTTGTGATCACATGGAAATACTTTTAACATGATTAGCACTATTTCGTCTTATTTTATCTTCTAACCAATGGTGGAAAAATGTTCTTTGATTACCGTGATCTTTATTAAGAGCTCCTACAATGATGCATTATCATTCATTGTGATAAAAAGTGACATATTCTTTATGAATAATTCTCTACGCTTGTCAAAAATGTCATGCAACTCTTTCAAATGTTTCCAAGTCTCTACTAAATTTTCCCCTACCTATATCTTAGGAAGCATTTGATCTATCATAGACAACTTACGCAACATTACTACTTATATGACCTATTCATCAAACTCATCCTAGTCTTTACTCATAACTTGCGACCAAGCATCATTTCCTAAGATGATAGAAGCTAAGCACTTGTACACAAATAACACCAACAGATATTGATTCCACATATTGGGTTGTTGCTAGATAATGTTTAGCTATTTTCTTGCATGGTGTTGGGTAAAGACGCCAATGGTACAAATAAGAAATATATAAATCGACAATAAAACATAGTAAAATTCCAAAGATACTTGTTCTTCCTTCCCTTAATCGTCAATCCTAGAGTAAAAAGACTTATATACTAGCTCCAAATAGTACTATTAACCATTTATCACTTAAAAACACATAAATTTATAATAAATATAACTTTAGAAACCAAAAATCAGTCAACTTAAGTTTTTAATGACATAAAAAATATTTAATTCTTTGCTATGTCACATCGATAATCCCTCAATCCATATTCAATGAAAATAATCAATAGAACTTTATGCTCACATATATTCCATGACACCAAAAACTATTAAACAAAGTGGAAAATTTGTCCTTCAAAATAAAGATAGGACAAACTCATAAATAAAGATAAAGATAAGACAAACACATAAATAAAACCAAGAATACATTTATAATGAGAAAGTGAAAAAATTCATATAAAAAATTGCAAGTTAGTCAAATCAATAGACTTTTATAATATACACCTATAGAAAAAATAAAACTTAATATAAAATAAAACCAAAAATCAAATTGACCTTATTAATTCTTATATCTAATATTTAATAAACTTTTATAATATAATATTTAATTTAACACTTAACCCTCAAACCATAAAAACAATACACTAATAAGGGGAGAAGATAAAAGTAAAAGATACTAGTAGCATGATAGCAAGTCATATATACACTTATCTTATGACAAGCAATGATATAAAGTTGAAGCAGTGATGATGACTAAGACATTTCCTCATAATGAGTTTTATATATATATATTTCTAATATGAGAAGTCATCATAATTATGATGATGAAGGCATCTCATATGTTGGAGTAGTAATGACCACTAGGAATATATTTTAGGAAATATTAGTAATGATCACTAAGAATATATTTTAGGAAACATTTTGAAGTCGATAAATTTCAAACATATAAATATATAATAATATGCCACGTGGTGATGGAAGAGGATATGTTGAGCACTCGAATTGTGAGAAAGAATAAGGAAGCAATTTGTTGGTACTTTGAACATTTTCAACAATGATGTATTTATTATGGTGAGATCTTTTTTATAGGCCAACATAGAAGAAATAAGTAATTATTTTTAAATTTACTTTCCTACATAGCATTTAACATTATTAAATATTAGTTAAAAAATAAATATTCATATTTTTAAAAACTATATATATATATATATATATATATTAAATAACACTATTTTTATTATTCAGTTATATTTATATAGATATATATAATCAATTTTTTTAAATTCAACTCTACGCAATAAGGATGCCTTTTCACCCGCTTATAGCCCATCAACTAAAACATCTAATATTAGAGTATTCAACATGTTATCGGTAGCCCAAAAGAAGATAACCATTTATAGAAAACATATTAAAAATGGTTGAGAAGTACCAATAATTATAAATCTAAAGTTATTATGAATGTTAAATACTAAGTTAGGTTGACTCCTGGCACTAACGGTTGAGTCGGATCACGTGCTTGAAGGACAATGGATCTGTAATGCGTGAGAATACAGAAATAAACTCACTCGAATTAACTTTATGGACTTTCGTAAAGTAATTGATAGAAAAGATAAGAAACAAATTGAGTTATAATCTAAAAAATAACATTTTAAATTATTACGATCTCTTTTATTATTTAATGTTTAAATTCTTAAACACTTTATTTATTATTCTTTTATTTTTAATATAAAGTTTAATTAAATGTTATATATTATATATTATATAAAATTCTTAAATTATAAAACTATCAAATTATCAAATGCTTTGTATTAAAGTATATATTTCATTTTCCTAAAAGATTAAAAATGTTTAACTAATTAAGATAAAATGGTTAACTAAACACTTAATTCGTATTAAGATAAGATTATTGTGGTTATTCTTTGGATGGGGTGACTCAAGCTAAATGTGGTGAGTTGTTGTCGTCTCATCTAGCTAAGAGCATGGGACATGCCAGCTAGTTGCAAGATGGTTAATGATCATCGATGGTTTGAAATACATTTTTATTAGAAGGCATTAAGATGATTTAACATAAAACAACAAATTGGAGGTGGTGAGTGATATGTATGGTTTTCGAGTATG
Source organism: Pinus tabuliformis (assembly GCA_031772625.1). Taxonomy (NCBI): domain Eukaryota; kingdom Viridiplantae; phylum Streptophyta; class Pinopsida; order Pinales; family Pinaceae; genus Pinus; species Pinus tabuliformis. Next base: position 754,219,537 of record CM062812.1, read on the forward strand.
CAATTCGTGTGGAGGAGACTAATAACAAATCCCCCCCCTCATGGTGTTCTTCATGCAAAGAATCCTCGCATGTGGTTTGTCACCTGCCGACCTATAGAGTCTAGTGGGGGAAGGGAGGATGAAAGCTGAAGTTTTTATGTGCTAGTGAAGGTGGAATTACAATTCTTTGGGTCCTGTTTGCATTGGAACAGAAGAGGGACATCTGGTTTTTCAATCTAGAGGGGAGGCTTTTACAATATTTTGTTTGGGAAAGCACCAGCCTATGGGTAACTTTCTATATTTTCTTGACTCTATTTTTGGTACATTATGTTTTTTTATTAGAAAGGTTGTGAGTGTCTGTAATGTGTAAGCAAAGAAAATAGTGTTGTTATTGTTTCAAGATGTGAGGAGGCTCTGTTTTCTGGTCTGTTGTTTGGATATTGATGATGATGTTTCAAGTCCTTATGGAAATTTTAATACTTATGTTTATAGGCTTCAATTGTTACCTATTTGCGTGAATTTTGGTTTTATTCATTCGGGCCTAGAAAGTGGATTTGCCTCACCTAGTCAAGATGTATTGTAATGCACCATTTTGGTTCTACTCGAAGAAATAAATGCAATGACATATTTTTTTACATCCATTTTCTTGTTGTGTGAGCTCGGTCAAACTCCTATTTGAGTTTCCCTCCTCCTCGAATCAGTGTTTTATCTTTTCTAGTCACAAAGGGAGGGACATTGTGTTGAGACTTCTTAAGGCATGGGTTGTGGGTGAATTCAAGAACCCCACCATTTATACTATTTTTCACAGTGGAGTCTCAGTTCATAGTGGTTGCTTGTATAGTTGCATACGCTACCCTCCAATGTATCTTATCTATTTATATTTTTGAGTCACTAGTTTAGCATTACAATCTCGATTTATATGGTTTTTCATGGTAAGTGTGTTTCTCGAGGGAATTATATTATCTAGAGGAAGTGGGATGAGAAGATTAAGGCTCCGCACTCAACTGTGTGTGCTTGGCTAGATGTTTTTTTGAACCAACCCCTGTCTAGAATATATCATCACTAAGATTTATGTAGGGTACTAGATTATTTGTTATTTAGAGTTGAACTCCTATCTTCTTTCTTTCTTTTGGACTATCGAGCAGCTCCCTTGCTGCTGCCGCAATGCCACATCAGCAGGCACGGGTTCGAAGAAGGGTAAAATTTTATAAAGAATGAGCCAAAAGGGAGCACACTCATATTCACCATTGTTTGGAGGGCTTTGTTTGATGATATCAAGGCCTATTCTTAGGCCCTATTCAAGAAGAACTTGCTCGACCTAAGGGAGAAGCATCCACTCACAAATCCAACCTCTCATACATTGAGGTATTGGTAGAATGGGACAACTAGATCCCTGATGCATGGCACACTTGGGGTTGTTTTAACTAGTATGTGCAAATGATCGACCTATACTGGCATATGATATTTCTATTGGGGCACACATTGGTGGAAAAACATGAGCATAGGGAGGATTTCCTTCATTCAATGGAGTGCCTTCACCACCACCTGAGAGTATGGATAGCAGATTGAACTAAATAGAGAAGCACCTTAGTATCCCCCTAATGGTGGGAATTGCTCCAAAGACTCTAAGGAGCCTGTTCAAATTGTAGTCTCACATTTGGATCCCTAGGCATTGTTATCTCATGTATATGTTTCTTGCATGTCTTATGATGTTATTCTATCTAGATAGTGTATGTCAAGACAGAAATCCAATTATATTTTGAACCATATATCCTCCTTTTGTTTTTCGGTCTCATTTTCCTCTTTATGGAGAGCCTTTTCCTAGTTATGATCAGGTCTCCCTAGCAAGAGACTGACAAGGAAGATCTTTCTCCTCATGTAATCTATATTTTTTGTAGGTAATAAAAGTTTCACCTTACAAAAAATATTGCAATGGTTATTATACTTGTTTTGAGGTATTGACAACTGCATATAAAAAATTATATCCCTTCATTAAATTTTAATTTTAATATGTTCATTATACAATTAATATTTTTAATTATTTAACTTATCAAAACTACAGAATATATGAAATTAATCATATAACATTTCAAAAAATAAAAATAATATTTTAAAATAAATAATTGCAAATTTAAGATAATAATAATAAATAAAAAATTAATTTTAATCTTGGAGTAGTTCCATTAGTATTAGACCTGGAAATGAAATGTTATGTATGAAAAACTTTAAAGTTCAAATCAATTCATTTATACTGTAAAAAAATAAACAGTGAAAAATTATAATAAAAATAATCATCCACGTTTTATATAATTTATATAAGTAAAATAAAACATATTAAAACCTATTAAATATTATAGGTTCATACATTATTCCAAACAAATCAAATTAATGACTACAAAACTTTAAAAATTATGTTATCAAACATAGCAATTGCTAAACTTTTTAATAATAAATATCATATTATAAATACTTTTAACTTTGATATAAGTTTAAAATTGTACTTTGTATCAAAATGACATTTTGTGCTTTTTAAATTTTCTTTCATTCAGGCTCTTTTTCCCGATAAAAATATATAAAGATATTTTCGTTTTATATGAATAACATTTAAAATATTATATACAAGTAAATAAAGATCTGCTTGAGTGGGTTTAAAGGCATCGTTTTAAGTGACATTTTCACTTAATATGTTACTTCCAAAGTCATTTAAATTTGGTTCAAATTTAATATTGTTATGGTGAAATATGGATTATTTTAATATTTTTTTAATTAATAATTTAAACATTTAAATAAAATTACTATAAATTAAATTTTATATTTATTTTATTACATTTTATTACTTTTAATTATTCATTTATTTTTTAAACTATTTTATTTCAAAACAAATTTAAATAAATATAAATATTTACAAAATAAATATTAATAATATTATAATTTTTCCATATTTACCACATTTACATTTATATATTTAAATTTCCACATTTATATATTTGAATTTCGAGGACTACATTTCTTTTAAAATGTAAGCTACAAGATTAGGGAGAGAGTTCAAGTTATTAATTATATCATAATTTTAATCAACAATTTTTTAAAATATTTCTAATTAGTAAAAAAATATAATTTTTTAATATATATAAGAATAATTGGAGTGTGTCTGAGTATTAGCTCAATTAGTAGAGTTCCCATTGCTAAAGGCACCTTGCTAATGGGAGGTCCAGATGTCAATTCTCCTCGATGCTCTACTAATAAGCCAGTGGGAAGTGATCCTTTGGATGGATCTACACGAATATTCCCTTAAGAAAAAAAATATAAGGATAATTGGATAGAGTTCGAGTGATTGGAAGAAATGTTTTTGATTTGAATGGGTGGTCTAATTCTTACATGTAGCACATTGAATTTATAATGAATATATCCCTATAATGACTTCAACCCTTATTATATGAGAGACCCTCCATTATCAAGACTATACACTAATAACAAATAAGCTAGCAAACATAGGCCCCAGTTGGCAAGTTGCATGCATGAAAGGACATATGCATTTGGTGTGTGTGAGGTTAGATCATGGGAGGTTTCAAGCATTATGGAGGTTGATGTGCGGAAGAACAAGGACATCTAGACTTTCAATCCACCTTCAAGCCTGCTTTAAGCATAAATATGGGGAATTTTGTAATGATTAGGGAGAATTTTGACATAGGATGGTGGAGGAAAATAAGAATTGGGGTTGGAGATTTATACAGGTCTCTAGTTGGTTGGCTAGCTACGTATGGAAATTTGTTGTTTAACTTTCCTTTATCCTCCTTTCAATTGAGTTAAAATCCTCTCTAAATTTATTGGCGTTATTGTTGTTGTTTCCTTTACTCTAAGTTTTTTCTATCATCGAGTGATGGGTTGTTAGCTTGATGCAAGGTCTTAGGCAACAATACATTTGCTCTATGGCTTAATTGTGGCTCCTAACTTAAAGGTGGAAGTTCTTAGGTTCGTTTTCATCCGAGCAAGGAGTGCATCATGATTGGCTCTACAATTTAGTTTGGTGGTAATTTAACTCTTCACTGGCATATCTATTTCAAGTTTCTAAACTTTTATTCTCTACATTCAACTATGTTTCATTGGGTTTTAGTTTTTCTACCATTCCCTAGGCCTTCTAATATTTTTTGGGTTGTTTTTCCCATCTTCTCCCTAATCCCATAACATCTACTAGAAATTGTGTAAGGCTATAAATTTTCCCTATTTTCTGTGAAGTTTTAGAGGGAACGTTGTTGATTTGGAGAAATCAAACTTATATCCTTTATCCTACATGGCCTAGTAACTACTATGGGTTTCTCCCTGGATCTGTTTGGTTCTCTCCCTTAAGTTCTAGTCTCTCGCTTAATCCTTTGAATGTCAATTATTGTCTCGTTTTCCTTCATTCACCTCTTAGCACGGTGTGTTTGAATGGTCTACTCTAGTCATACAAGAGATAGAAGAGGAAAATCTACCCCTCCTATCCATCTTGAAGTTCATCAACCCTCATCTTTTCAAACTCAAATTTAGGTTGTTCCTTGTTATTATATGGGTAGATTCATGGATGTTATTCTTGAAGAAGTTTGCAGAGCAATTTCAAAGGTTGAGGAGGAGGTTTTTCATAACCACATATTCATACATTATTACCAAGTCACAAGGACACAAGGAATTGGATTCCAAAGATTGGTAATTCTACTAGAGCTTGTGAGGCTTCATATATGCAAACAATTAATTTATGATGACACAATAAAATCTCATGGGAAGGGTTCTCATAGATCTTTTGGACACACGTCTAGAAATTCCATTGGGTATTGCAGAGATGATAGACAAAATCAAAAGGTTAGACATAAAAGTTTTTTTCTAGCCAAAAAGCTAGCAAACATCACCTTCATCTCCTTTGACGAAGATGGTGATCCCCTCCAATGATGTAAGAAAACTCTCCCTCTTACTGACATGATTAGGAGAACTAGGTTTTATATTGTGACACTATTATAGCCATAGTTGTCAATTTTTAACAAAATACTTCAATTAATTTTCATTAAATTTTAAATGACATTCTTTTATTTTTAACAACATACATGGTTAAGATTTTAAACCCTCCTTACTAGTTTCGTTTCCAAAGTGTAGACCATATCCCACGAAAAACAACCATATACCATTTTTTTAAGTAATATAAATTACCAACCTTACTCAAAGACCATCACAAAATATATATATTATAATAATAATAATAATAATAATAATAATAATAATAATAATAATAATAAATTTATTAAATTAAAGATAACTTCATTATTAAGAGAATCAAAACGAGATATGAAGAACTATTTTCATATGAATCAAATTAAAAGTCGTAAAGTGAAGGGTTCTCTTTTCTAAATTCTCGAACATACTATTATAACTAAACTCTTCCTTATTAAAAACACAAGTAGCTTATTAACATTTTTATGATGGAACATGCCTTTTTATAAATTGTGTTATCCTATTTAAACGTATTATTTTATTGTTTATTAACTTCAGTGAATTTATGCTCGCTGCAAGTACTGGTCCACTCCATGACAGAAAGGAAAAGTAAGGAATTACGTGTGAACCACCTTTAAGGAAAGTTGGATGAACACCAGGGTTCCAAGAGGTGGAAAACATGGTCAGCCTGGATAAAGACCTGTAGATCTGATGCTATTGAACTTGAAGAGCAAGCTGATGATGTCAAAATCAATGGAGAATCGGAAAAATATGCATTGGATGGCATCCTTCAAAGTTGATGATAATGACGCGGATGCTGTCCAATGAGTTAGCTAAAAACGATGGTGCCCATAAAAATATTCCAGTGGATGAGACGCGAAAGGAAGGAAAGCTCAATCCAACCCACCGTTTCAGGCATTGAAAAGCAACAGCGGACGGGTCAATGATGACTTGTCAGAATTAATTTAGCCGCAGTTGTTCTCCTGGACATTAAAGCAGCAAGAACTGAGAAAAGCAAAAGCTGCTGCGAGGTATATATTCACTGTCTTGAAAGTATATGGTTCTCTGATTGCGCGTAATCTTGGTGAGTGGAGCTCTAGTTATTCCTTGGTTTAATCGGTCTTCCAAAAGCTACTTAGTCTTCACATGCTCAGGAAAGGAATCCAATCCACCGTACTTTCTCCGTCTACAAATATCTCATTTGCGTTTGATAGTAATGATAAGATCGATTGCAGCTGAATAATTTTATATATGTGATCGAGGTTGAAGGGTTTGCTTTTTTTATCCTTTCTTTTTTCTGTTTGTCAAATTCGAATTTCGAAATGGAGGAAGAGAAATCAGAGAAATCAGAGAGATCAGAAGGGAGAATTATCATGATAGCAGTAGACGAAGGAGAGGAAAGCATGTATGCGTTGGAGTGGGCTCTGGATAACCTTCTGTATCCAGGAGGGAATAAAGGGGAGTCTGCGGAATATGATCGAGTTGTTGTTTTGCATGCCGAGAACCAAATTGCACTGTCAGGCCAAGGTATTGGGCCTATGTTTATTTTCGAATGTTTCTAGATGTGTCATAATTCAAGCTGTGAATCTCATAGATCCCTAACCTACAGATGTTGTTGAAATATTTTGGTAGGAAAGATATATACTATGGACTTTTATTTGGGCTGGTTGGGCTGGTTGCTTTTGTTGCAGCAGGTTTTAATAGCTGATTCTTGTATGGAGAGTAATAGTGAGTGGGTTTAATTTCTTATTATTTGAGCTCTATTTTTTTTTTTGGAGATAGGTTAGTTTGTGTGGCAAAAATTGTTGAAAATTATGACAGTAATTCTCAAAGAGGTAATAAAATTTAAATGTCTTAATATTAAGGTGAATAGCGGGGAACTTTGTTATTAGATACTAGGTCTTGCCCAAAACATCATCATAAGTTGAGGATTCACCTAAAAAACTTCCATTAAGCAAAAGAAATTCCCAGCAAATGGATATCTTAGTAACTTTTTGGTTTAAATTTTATGGGCCTCTTATAAATTCCTTTATCATTACACTTGAATATCTTTCCGGTTGGTGCTTAGAGCACCTCGCATATTTTGCTGATTAAAACCCATTTTCAATCCCTATAAATTCAATTAAATCCATAGATTTGCCTTAGAACCAACCCGTAGGCTTGGAAACCGGAATTTCTCTTCACCAATCATTTTTGATGATGCAACTATCTCAGTTGATGGTCCTAAATGTTGAAATAATAAAAATGGATTCGGTACTTTTCTAAAATCTCTTGAAGTTAATAAGTTTACATTAAAACTGAAATATCAGTGATTGAACGATTTGCATTAGAGTTCAAATGAAATTCATGGATTTGCATTAGGTTTAAAGACCTTATTGAAATTCTTCAGCAATCATTCTTGATGATGCATCTATCTCAGTTGATGGTCCTAAATGTTGAAATAATAAAAATGGATGTAGTACTTTCAGACATCTCTTGAACCTCATAAATTTGCATTAAAGAGGAAATAACATTGATTGATCTATTTGCATTAGGGTTGACATGAAATTCATGGATTCGAATTAGGGTCGAATACCTTATCGAAATTCTTCAAGAATCATTCTTATGATGCACCTACATCGGTTGATGGTCTTAAACATTGAAGTAATAAAAATGGATGCAGTACTTTTAAAAATCTCTTCTTAAATTTACATTAAAGCTGAAATGACATTGACTGATCTATTTGCATTAGGGTTGAAATAAATTAATGGATTTGCACTAGGATTAAAAACTTTGTTGAAATTCATAGATGGTTGACATGGAATTCATGTACTTGCATTAGGGTTGAAGACCTTATCAATATTCATGGAATTTCCTTAGGGTTGAATACCTTATTGAAATTCATGGATGGGTTGACATGAAATTCATGGACTTGCATTAGGGTTGAAGACCTTATCAAAATTCATGGATATGCATTAGGATTGAACACCTTATTGAAAGTCATGGATTTAGATTAGGGGTTGAAATGGTATTGTGATGGATTTGCGCTATAATTGAAATGGTATTGATGGATTTGCATTAGGGTTGAAATGAGATTGACGGATTCGCAGGGCTTTGATATTTTAGAGGCAAAACGGTGGGTTGAATTTAGCTTTGTTTGTTCACAGCAGTTGCATTTACTCCCCACGTTTTGGAAGTACTGGAAAGGAGACAGAAGCTGACAACAGAAAGAGTCTTAACTACCGCTAAAGCTATCTGCGAGCAACGCAATGTGTGTAAAAACGAACTTAAATTTATTGGATCTGTTTACCTTAGAAAGACCATAGATATTTTTTTTTTAACTCTGTCTTTAGCGTGATCCTCTGCATACTAGCCATTATTTTCTTGCAATGTGCCAATAGTTATAAAGCGCTATAATTTAGCAGGTCAACGTGGAAACTAAAATGGTGACAGGAGATGCCCGGTATGCTCTCTGTGAAGCTGCTGAAAAGATGAAGGTAAATCTCCTTGTGGTTGGAAGCCGTGGACATGGAGCCATTAGGAGGTACCCAATATGCTTCTCTGGCCAATTGTATACTCATTTCAATGTCCCTCAATTATTTTTTGGTCTATTGGATTAACAGTGAAATTTTTTCACTTATTGCAGGGCAGTTATGGGCAGCGTCAGCAATTACTGTGCACATCATGCTAAGTGCCCGGTGTTGATTGTGAAGAAACCAAATCAGTGAACCCAACAATGTCATGGAACGTACCCGGTGTTGATTGTGAAGAAACCGAATCAGTGAATTGCACGGTGATGTCAATACCCAAATTTGTATATCTTCAAAGTTCGGATCTCACTATCACAATGTTCAAAATCTTGTGAACCTGGTCCTCCAGAACATTGCTTTGTTTATCTAATGGAATTATTAATAAGTGTACTAGTTTTGTTGGTACCTATGATAACAACATTCATCGATATTTTCGTACCTGGGTTATTCTGTTCAGAATACATATCCCAATAATGGTGTGATCAAGATAGAGCATCAAGCTTTTAACTTTTTTGTGCTAAAATAAAGCGTTTTCTATAATGAAAAGAGAAAATATGTACTCCGTATACCATGTGAACATTGAAAAGAAATAAAAAAATAAACCTTCCTCTAACACAATAGAAAATCTGGTATATTAATTTGATATAATTTTTTGTTTTTTTTTAATATTTGATTTAAAGTTATAAACCGTTTCATTTTATAAAATAAAAACCAATATAAAATCCCTGGCAAACAATTTAACAAAGTATAAAATTTTCTTTAAACTTTTAAATAAAATATATATTTAAAATAATATTAATTTATTTAATGAAATTATTAATAAGTGTAGTTTTGTGGGTACCTATGATAACAGTGTGTTGAAGACATTCATTTATATTTTCGTACCTTGGTTAATCTGTTCACAATAGATATCCCAATAAAGCTGTGATCAAGATGGAGCATATATCTTTAAATTTATTATGTAGGTCCAGCTAACATAAAGATTTTTTAATATGAAAAGAGAAAATATTTGATGCGCATGCCATGTCAACATTGTAAAACCTTTATAAAAGAATTAAAAATAAACCTTTAACCTTTCTCTAAACCAGAGAAAATCTTATTTATCAGGTTGATATATATTTTTTTCAATAAGTTATAAAATAAAAAGGCCGTTTCTTTTATAAAATAAAAACCAAATATAAAAGCCATTGTTTTTAAGGAAGTATAAAACCTTCTTTTAAACAAAATACATAATAAAAATAATATATAGAAGTAGTTTTGTTTTTATATAAATATTGTAGTATGGATATATTCGGTATAAGTTCAGTTAAAATTATAATATCCAAAAGAAATATAAATGAAACAGTGGAAATTAGCATATTTTTACATATAGAACAAGAAAAGTGCTTTTTTATTCTTCTAAATTTCACGATTCAATATTTTAAAAAACTTGTGGGAGAATTAGGGGAAAAAGATAAATGGGATGAAATAAAAAATATAATTTATAGTTTCAGAAAATATAATTTTGTTTTATTTTTCATTAATAAAATATTATATAAAGTTAATAGAATATTATAAGGAGGTGATTTGTTTTTCATTGGGGTTATTATAATATTTTGATTAATGAAAACAAGAAAATAAATATTGTTGAAATAAGAATATACTTTTCATGAACATTGTGACGGTGTATTGGTAAATTCTGAAATGACAATAAGATGAAAGAGACTATTACCTTTTTGAGTAAAATAACTTAAAATGAAAATAATTTTTTATTAGAATATATAACATTAAATGTTATTTAGAAAGTATTTACAACACTACCAATTTTCTTAACGCTTTAACTTAACAAAATTAAAAATAATTTTATTAATATTTTTAAAACATAAAATTACAATTTTAAAGAATTTCAGATAATTCTTTTTCTTCTCAAGTCTCAAATAAACAAATTAATCTTTATTATTATCCTCATAAACATTTAATTAATCTCTTACACTATATATATATATAAAATTATAATTATAATTTTTCACTTAACATATATATAAAATAAAATTAATTGGATTTTAGAGATCTGTGGCTTGTGTCATTTTTATTGATCGGAGAATCCACAGTTTCAACATCTTTAATTATATAAAATTATAATTATAATTTTTCACTTAACATATATATAAAATAAAAATTAATGATAAATAACTTTAATTTATTAGGTTAATTAGAAAATATATATTCCTATATTGTTTGTTCAACATCCCATTTTTATGTTTATTCGGGCTTAATAAGGAGGGCGTTACAACTTCCTTTATCTATTTTATGAGAGCAAGAGGAATTTGATTTTTTTTATGCAAAAAACTGTCAAATGTATGTTATTCTATGAGTGTTTGATTTTTCTATATTAAATTAAAGTTATCAATGTCATTTGATATACATTATGGGGAAAGAAAATTTAAACATTTTTAACGCATTATTATATTTGTAGAAGGTTGATACACATTCTGAGGAAAGAAAATTTAAACATTTTTAACGCATTATTATATTTGTGGAAGGTTGGTATATTATGATTGATATGTTGCTCACCGTATATTAATTTCTATTTTCATATTAGTAATTTATTGAAAAAAAATGTATTTAAAACACGTTGTTCTATTAGATAGAAAATTGAATATCTTATTACACCTTTTATTTTTCTATTTCTTATTGAAATAAATAAGTGATAAAGGCTATGAGGGTCGTTAATGTAACATTGAAGCTATCACTAATTCATAACATTTTGTGTTTCTAAGGAAATACTTTGGCTATATTGCTTTATACTTTGTATCGTGTTTCCTTGTGTCAAGGGAGTTGTTCATTGTCTTTGCACTGGCTAATGCCTACCACATAGTTGATTCTACTTACCTCTTCGATAAACTTTTTACTTGAAGGATATTGGAAAGTCAATATGAAGATGGGGATATGAAGACCTGGAGTTATGGTGATAATTGCAGCATAGCCAATAGGAACAAAACTAGTTCCAAAGAGAGGTAGAGAAAAGCAACAAAAAACATATACATATCCATACCAAATATATCTAGGATATCTTCAAGGGATTTCATGGAAATAACTTTATTTCAAATTATATAACATGTATACAATATTTTATTTCACATACAAAACCCCTGGTTTCGGGAATGTTGTCACCAACAGACCTACATAGCAACATCCTCGCAAATTCATATATGTAGCTGATAAGCATCCAAATAATGGGCCAACAGTCGCAGGCACTAGAAAATAACAACCATCTAATATGTATTAGGAACCCACTGGTAAAGCAATGTAATAGGCTGCTTCGTGCCTTCCCCAATCCCAAGAATACCTTGTGCTAGAAATCCCACCTGAGAAGATAGGCACAACAGTAGGTCACATGAAGGAGCACACCATTATTTGCAAATTTCTAGGGTCATTTCCCCTAGAGAAACTCCTCATCATCTAGATTCATAAAAAATGGACAGTTAAAAAAGACATATAACTTATATTAGGATCTAGGGGATTTTTCATTGTAATCTTCAATAATGTTGATGATAAGGATCACCTGTTTCAAGGCAGTCCATATTTCATGAATTCAACTGGTCTCTTCATGAAACCTTGGGTGCTCAAATTCAATGCAGACAAGGAATACTTCTCCTTCCTCCCAGTATGGATCATGTTATATTCCCTCCCTCATGAATTCTCGGATCCATAAATTTTAGCTCATATAAGAAACAATATAGGGCAATATGTTATGATGTCGGATGTCACAAAGAAGATGATATGTACATCCTATGCTCAACTATGTTTTTATATAGATGTCACCACACCTTTACTAGTAAGCATCCTCCTTAGTTGTGAAGACATAGTTTGGGAACAACCAATTGATTATGGTCAAATTCCTTTCTGTTGTCGCCATTGCCATGTATATGCCCATTCAAAGAGTTCCCTGCAAATCCCTCTATTGTGGTGGCTACAACCACCCTTCAAAATTTTGTCTTCACTTCATTTTGGAGCCTCCCTCCTTGAAATCATAGAAACTATCCTGCACTGATCAAGTACTTGTGTTTATTCGTTTTCATTTGTCACTTAACATCTTGTGTTCATTCACTTGTCCCGTCGGTCAACCAAAAGTTGACCCAACACTTGGTTCACATTCGATCAATGGGATGTCGGGCAAAATTGCGCAATCCTGGAGGGAAGTTAGTTCTCCCCTCAAGAATTGTGTAGAGCAGCCCAAAAGCTGCTTTGCACTCAAAACTTGAGTAGATTAGGGTGTCCAGCACTAGTCTCTAGGATTGTATAGAGAAAGCCAATTGACATTGGTCTCTAGAATTACGTAGAGTAGTCCAACTGACACTACTCTCTAGAAATGCATAGAACTCGCCAACAACACTGCTCTAGAAAAATGTGCAGAGAGGAGCAGCAACACTTTTCTAAAAAATTGTGCAAAGTCGGCCAACCAGCGAGGGCCACTCAGCCCAGAAACAATGCATAAGTTTTACCTCAGTGATTGTCTGTTGCATGTGCCAGTAGGTTGCGTGGTTCCCTCCATAACTACGCAATCCTTCCTTGTATGCTAGGTAGATTTTCCCAAAAAAGCAAAAAGAAAAAAAAAGAGAAAAAGCATCCCTAGATTTTAGGATCTATTTTTAGCAGTAGGATTTACATGCAAAGTCAATTTTAGAAACTCCCCACCAAGTGTCACTTTTTCCTAGATTTGTGGCATGCACGTCAAAAACCTTAATTTCGCCAAATTTATTTAAATGACACCTTAGAGCTTATTCTTCACATTCGATCTTGGAGATTTGGCATTCCAAAGGCATCTAGGAAGCTTTGGCACTGTCAACACAACTTTTTTGGGTAATTTTTTCTTTTCATGACTTTTATCACTTTTTCTTGTCGCTTTTGTTTTCTGGATTGTATGAGTGTTGTTTCCCTTGTTTTATTGAATGACCATTGGTGCTTCAATGAGTTTTAGCTTGTAGAAATGTTGTTTCAAGCTTTGCATTGCCTATCCTTAGTGTTGCATGCATAACATTATTTCTACACTTACAGTCACCATTGCGGTGACTCTCTTCATGACCTCAATGGTTTCGCCATTTGACTAATTTTTGCACTTGCTTGAATTGCATGCATGTCTATTCACTTAGATCTACACCAACTTTGCACACACATTTAGTCCTTCGCATTTTCAAGTTTCCAATGGGAAGATCTAGGCTGTCTTGGCCCAGATCTTGTTTCTCCCAGTATGCTGTGCCATTCCTGATAATCAAGGCTCTACCTTGCCTCCAAGAATTGCGCAAAATCTTGCCACATTGGCTCCCATATGTGCTCTATGTAATCCTGGGAGGTAGTGCCCAATGCGTAGTTCCAACTAGCAACCTAGCCCGACCAATCTACTCATTGCGTAGTTTCACTCAGTAGTCAGTGTCACTATACTGCACATTATGTAGTTCCAATTAGTAGTGAGCATCACTGGAAGCTGAGACTACGTAATGTGCAGTTCCAACTGACAGTGTCCCAACCTCCCAGAGTCAATGCTGCAATTTTGCCCAGTAGTCACCAGTTTGTTTCTCAATTGATTCTCGAGTTGCTTTATGCTTTTAACTGACATTATCTTCTTGTGAGTGTCCTCTCTATCTCTACGTACCACAAGTTTTTGAATAACTTCTCAATAGTATAGGTAGCATGGCCTCTAAGAGAGCCGGATCAAATGACACATTTCAAAGAAGTGCTAGAGATGTGGTTGAGCAAGGGTCTATGATCTTGCTTGTGTACATAAGCACACACTTGTTCATTGAGAAAGACATCAGGATCACATGGCAAGACATTAACACTATTTTCACAGGCAGCTTTGAGGAGAATCTGGAGGACCGACAAGTCTATGTAAACATTCATAAGTGAGGATTATAGAAGGTTGCATTCGGGTATCCAGTATTCCCATGTGCAGATGTGATCCACTGGATTGACTCACACACTGATCCTGAGATGATGATTCTGAGCAGTGTGAGTGGAGTAGAGCTTGCTTCCTTTAGGGCGAAAGATTATCAGTAGATGTACCATTTTCCACAGTGTTGAACAGGATTGATGCACTGTTCTACACTCCCAATATAAACTTGAACACAAGAGATATCTTGAAGTGTTGGGCAAGGGGGCCATCAAAGTTCAATACGACACCCAACCAGATATAGAATATGAAGAAACTCAAGAAAGCATAACAATTCTTAGTCATATTCGCATGTCGCTTGTATGGCCAAGGGAGTACGGATACCATCCCGCAGAGTTAGGTTTCTATGTTGGATCAGCTCGCAAGTGAAGGAAAACCTTTCAACTCATCCGACATGTTAGATCTCCAGCTAAAAGTGCATGTATCCAATGCCCAAAATCTGCCCAAGGATCAATGAGCAAGATTCTTTATTTCTTCCTAACTGATCGATGCAATTTGTGCATGTCAAAAATATCCTGGCATGGGTTGGGCATGGATACCTTCAGAGAATTTTGTGAACGTATATTACAAATTTCTCTCAGACTGCATCTACTGAGGAGTCATGGCTAGACTACCTGACCATTTCATCACCCCTCTGTACATGATCATCTTTGAACAAGATCTGTCTTACATGTCCTAAGAAGCAATGGAGGTGTTGCTAAACATTGCATGTTAGTACGCTTCACTCAATGGCACCTTCATCGGGATGTACGGTGCAGAGAAGGCTCTGCATGTGTTTCCGAAGTTTGCCATGGACAAGTTGGTCATGCAAGAGGTTTCATATCACATCTCGATAGGGTTATCAACTAGATTCCATAGGAAGAAGAAGACACCATGGCCTATGCTTCCTTTGCGAATTGGGGTGTATGTGATCCAGATTTTGAAAGAAGTGGATGCCGAGGTTGAGGACTTCAAGAAGTTTAAGTTTGACACCAAGATTTTCAATTCGTACGATCCACATGGCTTATGCATGGACCACTATGTGAGAGTGTACTATTCTTGGATCCACGGGGCGTGTCATTGGCTAGAGGAAGACCCATGGAGATATTGTTATAACTCCTCCAGGCTCAATGAACCAATCAACATGGCAATAGAGTGGCTAGCAGCCCTCAAGGAAATAACACCATAGGAAGCAACAATAATAGCAACAACAAGTAGCAAACATGTGCAAGATAAAGACAAGAGGAATATTACTAAAAACACAGAGATGAAGCAAAGATACAAGTTTAAGGAAGACCCACTTGTGGAAAGAGTAGCTTTGGAGATAGATCCAAAGAGCTGATAACACGATAGGAGAATAGAGCGAAGAAAGAGGGAGAAGCACAAACTAGAAGAAGCAAAGAGGAAGTTACAGGAATTACAATAGAAGCTCAAAGAAGAACAAAATTTGGACATAAGAGAGAAGGAAGTGCAACATGAACATGAACAGGAGGAAGTGCAAGTCACATAGGTAGGGAAAACCGTGCCGATACAGGTTGAATACTTTGAACCTATAGCAGATGAGGAATAAGACGAGCAGTCGCAGGAACAGGAACTTGCTCTACAGGATGAACTAATAGTAGAATAGATGGACATGGAGATGGAATAGTTGGAACAACTGGAACATGATCAGGACACCAACATCATGGCAAAAGAAACAAAGGTCACCCCACAGGCTTCACCATCTCCAGCAGCAAAGCAAGTCCCGAGTGAACAAGGAGATACCATTCTCCTTGAGAATAATCCAGAAATAGATGTGTACAACATAGGCTTTGTTGAGTCAACACACAGAGTTGTACATGTACATAGAGCGCACACCCCAGATGAGCATGCATCACCTGTGCACTTTGAAGAATGGGTGATTGTGTCATATGTACGAAGACATCCAACTTCCTTGGCCAATGCTACAAAGGCTTATGTCAAAGCCACGAGCTTGAGTGTGAAGTTCTTGATAGAAGAAAATGGTTGCATGGCTAAGGAGTGACAAGAAGCCTGGGAGAGAGAGGAATAAACAACAAGATCCTCCAGAGCAGGGATGAAGAGAGCGATAATTGATGAAGTATTGACTCTTGAGATAGTCACGCGGAGACTGTATGACAGGCTCGTCACTGTGCACAAGGCAATTTTCAATCTACATGTTCATCAATAGTGTTGCATCAAGATAGCGTGGACACTCAAAGATATACATGTCACAGTTGATCATGTACAAAAATGGAAAATGAGGTACAAGGGAGCCCCGCTTCACTTGCACAAGATGATGAAGCCACGGGTAGATTTGGACAAAGCACACATCCAGTGTTTGATCTAGAACTATGAGGAACTCTCGTCGCTCATCACCAGTGTCGAGGCTTCGTATGCATGGTTGTTCAGGAGTTTGGATGTCGTGGTGAGGAAGTATGGCACCCTGTCGATTGGTACGCTCACTGAGGCCAAGGAGAAGAACCAAGTCAGACTAGAGCTCGACATGTACTTTGATCAGTTGATGCTCATGGCCACCAACATAGATTTGCAAGTCAGTGCAGATAACATGCAGATGTACGTCGTTGATCTGTCCTTTCTCAGGACAAAACTGCGCATGTTATGGGATGCGTTGGATAGAGGTTCCCAATCATTATACCTGGAAGCAATGGAGGGAAGAGTTCGTTTCCAGAAAAAAAACATGAAAGAGTACGCGGACACCATTGCGCACTACAAAGCATGGCATCAATTTGTCACCGAGGATCACAGAGAGGAGGTTGATGAGATGGTATTTCCACAAACCGTCTGAGTCTTAGTGTTGTCCTGTCTTACTACCTCAAGCCATTTTTGTCCCACATGGGTATATGTGGAAAATGTATTATTATTGTAAACATGATGTAAAGTGAAATTCCAAGTGTCATTAGTGGAATGCAAACAATCATATTTAATGTAAAGAGCTATGTAATGAAGTTGAAGAGCCATGAGGGTAGTCCAAGAGTCACAAAGGGGAATGTCAAGGGTCACCCCACCCTTTGTTATAAATAGAACCTCATAACTCATAGAACATGGCTTTTGGGAGCCAAGATTTTTCCAGGCATCACTTAGAGAGGGCTTGGAGAGTATATTGACAAGCCTTAGCTTCTCCACAGTGCAGAACGAGTATGTCTTTTTGGAGGAGCAGGCAATTTTGACTCTAACATTCCACTATTAGGGCTAGTGGCTATCATGATTGTATGTATTGATGGAACTTTCACTTTATGTAATATAACAAAGCCAACATTTTTCATGCATATGTTCTTATTGTAGTTCGACTATTCTGGTTACCTTAGCAATGTATTTAGTTTTAACTTACGCATTTATGTATGGACTAATTCGTATGTCATTGTATTAATCTTATTAAGGTGTGTTGTTGGTTTAACTCAACACTTTGGATTGTCGACTATTCTACTTTCCAGTTTGTGATGTCATTCATCTCGTGTCTTCCTTTCAGGCTGTGTACTATTACAGGCTTCTAAGGGATACACTTATTTTCCCCCTCTTTGTGTTAGAACCTCCCCATGCATCTCTCCTGACTCGTTGCAAGGTCACACACTTGCTTCCGACAAGTATATCTTGCTTACCTATATGGACTATGGTAGTCAAGGCATAGCTTTACTACCCACTGTTGGGAATCCTACTCCAAACAATATGAGGTCTAGTTGAGACTTCTTACCGAGGAGATCCCTTGACATGTTTCTGGCACTAGAAGGAGGGTTAAATGACAAGGTGAGTCCTAAAAATCTATTTTGAATCCCTACACATCTATCATGACTCATGTTATAGTTCACCCTCTGAGATGTATGTCTTATGGGAATGTGTTTGAAATCTCGAGGGAGTTATGGGATGACCTGTCACAATACACATATGAAGGTAAAGGTGTAGGTTTTAACCCCATACAAAAATTACCTGCATACAGATTCTAAAACATAGAAAATAAACAATGCAAGAGAATAACACATAAAACACATATACAAAGAGATTTTCCCCTGGATCCCAAAACCGGGACTACTAGCTTGATTTTTTCATTATATTCCGCTCAATGTTACAATACATATTTATACATTCTAAAGCATCCAATACCATGGACCAAAAACCATCGCATCCAAAACCATGGACCGAAAACCATATATAAGCCCGCCCAACCTAATATAGGGTCCAAATTTTTTTTTCTCGGGGTGCTGCCTCGGACCTCGTAGAGAAATTACCTGCATCCCCACGTTCTACTGATCCTTTGGATTGTATTGTGTTGTGTTCTCTTGTTTCAGACTCCACATTTGTTATTGACGAGGATCAAGTTGTTGACAGAGTTGGTGTTGAGCAACCAACCTGCGCTACCATTTATGATGAGTATGTGTGGGAATCTGAAGAAGAACCCATAGTGAAGGATGACCTCCTTCTGTTCGTACCTCATCTGCTTTTCACTGACATCTTTGGTGATTCTTCCATTATTAATTTTCTGTGTCAGACTTCATTCCCAGATGCATCTATTTCCCATCATTCACAGATGACACTGGATGTCAGTTTGTCATTGCATAGTGGAGAGGACACACTTGTATTTGCAAATCCACTCAATATTTCATCTGCCATTTCCAAAAACGTAGAGGGTGAACATTCTTGCTTCTCATCAACCCCTTTGTATGATTCATCAATCATGAGGATGTCAATGAATTTTTCGAATTTTCTGATCACTGTTTTCATGATCTCTTTTCTCCTTCATTCGATCACGATGTTGATTCATTTTTTGTTGATCTTTCTAAACGACTCATCTTTGATTATCTACCTGCTGATGAAATCAAGACCCCTCAAGCTGTCGAGGCACTTCAGCCCGAGCTGATGGTTATTTCAGGCCCTTGCCGTCTTGAGGTTGATTCCACTTTAGATCAGTAATCTAATCAAACATCCAAGGCTCCTCATCACTCTCTTGTTTACATTGAATATCAATCTGGTTCACATAATTCACATCCTCCACCTGAATCACATGATCCCATCAATCATGCATTGGAGGAATCATACACAAGGAGCACTCTTGCTAAGTGTAAGTTGTCTTTCTTTCTTATTTTTTCTCATTTGTCATGGTCAAAATAGTGTGCATGTTTGTCGTCTACACACAGTGTGATGCATAACCATGATATGTTCGCATAATGCTTATCTTGTGCTTTTATTATTTCCTTTTCTATGGATATTTTTAAACTCAGAGCATCTTGGTCTTTACTGTTATATTTTTATTGTTTGTTGGTTTACACATTTACCTTTCTCATAAACCATGCCTTCACAAACATGGGTGAACCAATGTGCTGATGGCTGCATTGAAAATGTCACTCTATGTGAAGAGGATCGTGCAATGTTTAGTTTAGGAGTAGGAGTAGTGTTTTATTTCTTGTTTTTCTTTGTTTTCATGCTTGTTTTGTTTATTTTGTTTGCATTTCTTGTTTGTTTTATTTTCTTTCATTTACTTCTTTCCTTTGCTTTCTTGTTTGTTTGCTTGTTTTTCACCCATGGGTTTAGTTTCACATGAAACTATGTGTGGCTCTTGAGATAAGCAAGGTAAAGTACAAGAGGACTCGTACAACTATCAACACTTGGTTATATGTTGTCCTCTCTCTTTATGAAGGGCTTGTTGTCTTTAGTTGATGATACCCTGATGGAAATTATGTTATGTTTAGAGTGAGTCTTGGTGAAAACACAACTCTTGCACTTTTAACTAGTACTGAGTACTCTAATCGATTATTTTGGGTTAACCCTTGTTAGTTTAGTCAAGTAGAGTAAGGTGAGGGGGAAAACTTTAATAAGTATGTTAGAGGTATATATAACACACTTATCTGAAGGGAAAACCTCTTCTACTATGAATAAGTCAAGATCCTTCTTCCGCCTTTGAAATAAATAAGTGCCTATGAAAAGTTCTTTCAAAAATGAAAAAAATGAAAAATGAAAAATAAATAAGGTGAAAGAAGAGAAAATATTTGTGTGCAGAGAGGTGATGCAAGTAACTCCATCAGAGTCATGACTAGGCTCACTGGTAGCAGAGCGATTCTTGTGTCCATGAATGACTCCGTCGGGGTACTATCTAGTAGAGGAGCAACACCAGAGATGAAACTAAGACTCTAACATCTATATTACTTTTGCACCAATATACCCCTCATCCCCAATCAAAAAAACTTAGTTGAATTGGCTGGGTATGTGTGTTGATTGATCAAGAGAATGGTAGGGACTATATCTTTCACTCAAGCTTAGTGTTAAAGCCTTCATGATCGAATAATCAAACAATACTTTCGAAGGAGTTAGACTCACTTTTCACGAACAAGGTCCATACAAAGAGCTGGAGTTCTACCAGTGTGTCTCCAATGTTGTAGCAGCTACAATCACCCTCCAAAAGTTTTCCTTCTCTTCATTTTGGAGCCTCCCTCGAAATTTTAACAACTATCCTGCACTACTCAGGTACATGTATTTATTCATTTTCATTTATTTCTTAACAATTTGTGTTCATTCACTTGTCCCGTCAGCAACCACAAGTTAACCTAGCACTTGGTTCACATCTGATCAATGGGTTGTCGGGAGACACTACGCAACCCTAGAGGGCAGTCTATTCTCTCCTCAGGAATTGCACAGAGAAGCCTAACACCTAACCTGCACTCAAAAATTGTATAGAGCAGGCCAGCTGGCACTACTCTCCAGGATTGTGCAGAGAAATCCAGCCGGCACTACTCTCTAGAATTGTGTAGAGCAAGCTAGCCGACACCGCTCTCCAAAAATGCATAGAACTGGACAACAACACTGATCTAGAAAAATGCGTAGAGTAGGCCAATAATACTGCTCTAGAAAATTGCATAGAGCTAGCCAACTAGCTAGGGCCACTCAGCCCAAAACAACACATAAGTTTTCCCTCAGTGACTGTCCATTGCATGTGCCAGTAGGTTTCCCAATTCCCTCCATAATTGCACAATCCTTCCCCTCATGCCAGGTAGATTTTCCCGAAAAAAAGGAAGCAAAAAGTGCAAAATAATCCCTAGATTTTAGGGATATATTTTTAGCAGCATGAGTTACATGCAAATTCAATTTTAGAAACTCCCCACCAAGCGTCACTTTTTCCTATATTTGTGGCATGTGCGTCATAAACCATAATTTCACCAAATATATTTAAATGACACCTTAGAGATTATTCTTCACATTCGATCTTGGATCTCTTGCATTCATGAGGCATCTAGGAACCTTCGACATAATCGACACAATTTTTCCAGGTAAGTTTTTCTTTTTATGCCTTATGCCACTTTTTCTGTCGCTTTTTGTTTTCCGAATTGTATGAGTGTTGTTTCCCTTATTTTATTGAATGACCGCTGGTATTTCAATGTGTTTTATCTTGTATAAGTGTTGTTTTGATTGTTTCATTTCCTTTCCTTAGTGTCGCATGCATAACGTTGTTTCTGCACTTATAGTCGCCATTGCAATGACTCTCTTCATGAGATTCATGGTTTCATTGTTAGACTGGTTTTTGCACTTCCTTGAATTGCATACATTTCTATTCACTCATATCTACGCCAAATTTTCACACACATTTAGTCCTTCACATTTTCAGGTTGCCATTAGGCAGATCCAGGTTGTCTTGCCCTAGATCTTGTTTCTCCCAGCATGCTCTGCACATTCTTGGCAATTAAGGGTCTTCCTTGCCTCCAAGAATTGTGCAGAGGTTACCCATACTAGCTCGTAGCTATGATTTGCACAATCTTGGGAGTCAATGCCCAGTCTTGCCCATTGGAGCTGCGCAATGCGGAGTTCCAGCCAGTAACCCAGCCTGACTGGTCTGTGCATTGCGCAGTTTCAGTCAGCAGTCAACCTCACTGAAATGCACATTACACAGTTCCTGTCAGTAGTGGGCCTCACAGGAATTTGATATTGTGCAATGTGCAGTTCCATCTGAAAGTATCCTAGCCACGCGGAGTCAATGTTGCACAATCTTGCCTAGCAGTCACTAGTTTTTTGGTCGCTTGATTCTCGAGTTACTTTATGTTTTTAACTGAAATTGTCTTGTCGTGAGTGTCCTCTCTGTCTTTAGGTACCACAAGATTTTGAACAGCTTTTCAGTAGTACACGGATCATTCCCTCCAAGAGATTTGGATCAAAAGACAGTTGAAAGCAGTACTGGAGATGTGGTTGAGAAGGGGTCTATGAGCTTGCTCGTGTACACATACACACACATGTTCATTGAGAAAGACATTAAGATCACATGGAAATACATCAACACTACTTTCGCACGAAGATTTGAGGAGAATATAGAGGATCGACAAGTCTATGTAAACATTCATAAGTGGGGATTGTACAAGGTTGCATGTAGGTATCCTATAATCCCATGCGTAGATGTGATCCACTGAATTGTCTCAGACACTGATCCTGAGACAATGATGCTGAGAAATGTCAGCGGAGTAGATATTGTTGGAAATAATACTGAGAGGGGGGGTGAATCAGTATTATCAAGTCAATATTTTTTCATTTCCATAGTCAGATTTATATATGCTACTTCAGTTAGTGGAACACACATGTATATGCAACTGTGATTAAAACAACTAGCGTATATACTGCAGACTTAAGATTTAGTTAATTAATCATATGTTGATCTTTAATCAGTGCATCAGAACCATATAAACAGTAATTAGGTGCATTAAAACATAACAGACAATCACACACATGAACACAAGATATAAGGTGGAAACCCAATGTGGGTGAAAACCACCTCTTGCAATCATCTCTATCTTCTTTTTAATAATAAGAAACTTCTTTTTACAATTTTTGTACTAGTGCAGACTTATACCAGTACGCAGGCTTCTACCTGCAGAAGGCTACAACCTTCTGTCATTCTCCAAATTCTCCTGGAAGGGAGCTACAACCCCCTTAGCTCTTGTACTAGCTGATATGTTTACTAGTACGTAGGTGCCGGCCTACAGAAGGCTACAACCTTCTCTTTTCTTCCAGGGACCACGTTTCATAAATTTTCAGACTGGATCCATCATTCAATCATCAAATATATTTGCATCAACCAATCTCCTTTTCACAACTAAACCAATCAACCACTTTGATTACCCTTCAATCTGATCTTTCAAAATGCTATAACCAGAATCCAAGCTAGAACCCAGAATAATGAAACAACAAACAGAAGCAACTAAACCATATTTTACAAGGTATACGCTACTTCCTAGTGTCGAACCTGTGTGATTTAAAACATTACAATAATTCCAGACTTCAGTTATACCTAGATCATCATATTTATAGACTACAACATGCGCCAGTTATTCAGATAAATGATCAAACCACATAAAGATACTTCACTTCAAGCCTTAAGGTCTTGACCCATCATTAGATCTTATCATTCATCAAGTGCTAAGGTTCATCCTTAGTTCAGATCTAGCTATGCACCATAACCCAATAACCTGTACACTAGATCTTGCTCATCATTAGATATTCAATGCTCGAGTGCTCTTGGCCTAATGATCTTCTTCTCCTTATATATTGTTAGGCCTTTCTCAATACCATGGTCCAAAACCACTTAATACCAATACCTTGGACCAGATACCTGGGATCAATACTTCGGACCAGATACTTAGGAACAATACCATGGATCAAAATACCATGGACCAAATACCACAGACTAAAACTTAGATTTCCAAAATGTACGCACCTTTCCTTCTGTAAAACTGCATGTGTACGTTATATGCAACTTTTGGTATGTTAACCCACGTGTATATGCTACTTTTTCAAGGAGAACCTGCGTATACTTCTCTTTCCTCATTTTGTGAAGTCTGATCTGTAACTTTGAGCTGTTAACCTGTTGAACTGTAATCTGTCATCTGAGTGAGTTGCCATCAAGGACAACATCTGTGTCAAATCTGAGTCATAATGCCAACAATCTCCCCCTTTAGACTTGATGGCAACCCCAAATCACTCTCCCCCTTTGTCATCAAGGGAAAAGGGTCATGCTCCCCCTGAGCAGATGCTAAATTCTCTGATATGATAAAGTGTGCTGATTGAGCTCTTATGATCGAGTCCATGCTCCCCCTGAGCATAAGCAAGGTCTGCAAAAAGATAACATGACTCTATACACACATCACCAATGACCTTCCTATCACCAAAGACTCATACATACATCCATCTCCCAACCAAGTGGGGATATACCAAGTTTGACTCATCCACCCAACCAAGTGGGGATATACTAATTGTTTATACAAGTCAAAACAAGAAAAAAACATTACGTCATCCATCCCATGCATAGTGGGGTAACAACTTAGGTCGTTTCATGACCATTAAAAGATATACATGGCATATATGTAACAAAGAAAAAATATCTTTAAGCAGGACCATGATAGTCATCAGCCGCATCTATCAACCAGCAACCATGTTCTCCCCCTAAACCTGTTCCACCTAAAAAAACAACTGTGTGAATCAGTACCAAGATCTTATAAGATAATGCCAACAATGCATTATTAGAGGCATATGCTCCCCCTGAACTGAACCATATCAGACCCCTTTCTTCTTGAGTCTAGCCCACTTCTTTTCTTCAAACCAGCATATACGCAACTGTATCCACAGAAACCAGCTTATGTACGTGATTACGCTTCGTGAAACTCGTGTATAACCTCCTTTCTCTAACACAGATAGGATTTAATAGCAGGATGTTGCATAAACTACTCCCAATTTCTGTCTGAGGTATTCGAATGTCTCTCTGGGCAGTGGTTTGGTGAATATATCAGCAACCTATTCTTTGGAGGGAACATACTCCAATTTGAACTTTTGTTAAAGCACTTGTTCACATAGAAAATGATACTTGATGGGTATGTGCTTGGTCTTGGAATGCATGACTGGATTCTTTGAAATACTGATGGCACTTGTATTATCACAAAGAATGGATATGGGTGGAGTACATGTGATCTAAATGTCATGTAATGTTTGCAGCAACCAAAGGAGTTGTGTGTAGTAAGATGCAGCAACCACATATTTTGCTTCAGCTGTAGATAATGCAATTGAGCTTTGTTTCTTGTTGAACCAAGACACTAATCTAAAACCCATATAGAATGCACCACCACTAGTGCTTTTTCTGTCATCAATGCTTCTTGCCCAATCTGGATCTGTATATGCATGAAGTGTAAGATCTGTATCTCTAAGATACCATAAAGAAAAAAAATTTGTTCCTTGAAGATATTTGAATATTCTTTTGACTGCCTAAAGGTGTGATTCCTTTGGATTTTCTTGGAATCTTCCAACTATTCCCACTACATGCATGATGTTTGGTCGGGTACTTGTTAGATAAAGCAAGCTGCCAATCATGGATCCGTAAGTTGGTTGATGCACTGTTGCTGATCCATCATTTGAGTTGAGAGTGCATCCTGTTACGATTGGAGTACATACTAGTTTAGAATCTTCCATGTCATACTTTTTCAGGATCTGTTTGAGATATTTGGTTTGTGACAGAAAAATACCATCTTTGTTTTGTTGAACTTGTAGACCAAGAAAATATGTAAGCTCACCAAGCAGGGACATTTCAAATTCTTGCTGCATTACCGAAGCAAAATTTCGACTCATGGCTTCTTCATTGCTACCAAAAATGATATCATCAACATACACAACAAGTATTAGCAATTTATTATTGTCAATATTTGTGTATAAATTGCTATCAGCTGATCCCTTTGAAAAACCTTGTTGATGGAGATATTTGTCAAGATGGTAATACGAAGCCCTTGGAGCTTGTTTTAGACCATAGAGAGCCTTTCTGAGTTTGCATACAAGTTTTGCATCATTTCCAAGAATGAATCCATCTAGTTGCTCAATATAGACTTCTTCTTCTAAGTCTCCATTAAGAAAGGAAGATTTTACATCCATTTGGTATACTTTGAATTTCTGAAAACTAGAAAGAGCAAGGAACATTCTGATGGCTTCAAGTCTAGCAACAGGTGCAAAAGTTTCTTCAAAGTCTATAACTTCTTGTTGAGCATATCCTTTACAAATAAGTCTAGCCTTATTTCTAATAACTTCTCCATTTTCGTTCAGCTTGTTTTTGAATATCCATTTAGTTCCTATGATATTCTTATCATGAGGTCTAGGAACTAATTCCCAAGTATTGGTCTTTTCAATTTGCTCAAGTTCTTCATTCATTGCCTTGAACCAACATTCATCTCTGCATGATTCATTTACATTTTGAGGTTCAGTGGAAGATAGTAATGCTAGATAGTTTGAAGCTTCTGCAATGGTTCTTCTAGTCTGCATACCTGCCCCTTTTTCTCCCAAGATTTGAGCTTCTAGATGAATTTTTTGAACATACTTGGATGGATTCGAGGTAAATTCCCCTCCTCAATTAGATTTGAGGCATTTGATTTTACAATTTGATTCATTTTCAACCAAAGCTTTGAAGGCTTTGAATTTTTCAAATGCTTCATCTTTATGCTTTAGAAGTCCTATCCAACACATTCTGGAAAAATTGTCAATGAACAATATAAAGTATTCTTCTCCACGAGGTGACCTTTTCCTTGATGGTCCACATAAATCAGTATGAACAAGTTCAAGAGGCTTACTAGTTGATCCTTCCTTTTCAGGAAAATGTGCTCTGGTTTTCTTACCAAATTGACATGATTTGCATGTTGTATTTTCTGGAATGTTGATGTCAGGAAGATCACGAACAACCCAAAATCTGCATGCTTTTCTTATTTGAGAGAAGCTTAGATGCCCCAATCTTCTGTGCCATAGCCATTGTTCATCATTTTTGCTTAGATAGCATTGTTTTTGTCCTCCCTTGAGTATGTATAGGTTGGTTGGAGTTCTTTTCCCTTTAACCATGGTTTCTCCTGTATCAAGCTCACGAACAACACATCCATTTGATCGAAATACTACTTCATCTCCTTGATCACACATTTGACTTAGAATCAATAGATTGTGATTTAAGCCATCAACATACATATCATTCCCAGCTTTAACTTTTTCTTTCAAGAAAATAGAGCCTTTACCTTTTATGACAGCGAGAGTGTCATTTCCAAATGAGACACTCTTTTCCTTTTCTAAGGCATTATATGAGTGTAGTTTTTCTCTGTCACCTGTCACGTGTTTTGAGCATCCACTGTCGATGTACCACTGGTTTTCTTGTCCTTCTGCATATAGGTCTATACCACATCTTTCTGTTTGCGATTGTTTCTTTCTCCATATTTTTGGATTGAATGGAGTTTTCTCCTTTTGAGCTATTTGTTGAAATTTACTCCTGCATTTAGATTCTTCATGGCCAAAGTTGTTACAGATTGAGCATCCCATTTCATTTTCAAGAAGAGAAAAGCTATTATAGGAAATTTTCTTGATCCTTGTCACATTTCTTTGATTTAGTGCTTCTCTAGTCATGATAGTTTTGTAAGAAACACAATGAACAACTTTGTGTTGAAAATTATGACAAGAGAAACATTGACCATTAAAGAAGTTCCTGCTATTATTGAATCTACTGACCTGATGATTGTAGTTGAAGTTCCTTCTACTAACCTGTTGATTGTTATTCCTTGAAGAAAATTGAGTGTGGTTTACCTGAGGTTGATTTTGGCCTCTGTTCATTCTTGAAGTAAATTGAGCCTGATTCACCTGGTGATCTACTTTATGCCTTTGCTAATGATTATCAAACTGTTCGCTACTCTTTGCTGCATCACGATAGCTTTTAGTGGAGGTTGATGGATTTTGTGATTGAGATGTTTCTTCAGAGTATCCAAGACTTGTCTTTACCAGAGAAGAGTGATGTACTTTGATAATTTCATTTAAGGTATCTAATCCTTTAGCAAATCTAAGATTGAGAGCTTTTGTTTTCTCAAGATCCTTTCTTAGACCCACAATTTCACATTCTAGCTTTTCATTGTGTTTTTCTCTTTCAACAAGTTGGAAAGTCAAGTTATCTATAATCATACTCTTTTCTTCTAAACAAATTTTGTGTTTAGAGATTTCTTCATAAAGGTCATCTTCATCTAAAGCATCTAAAAAATTATCATCTTCATAAGCCATAAGAAGTCTATAATCACTGCTATTTTCATCTTCATCACTATTTGATAAACCATCGCTTTCTTCATGAGTATAGTAGCTCTTTTTACTTACATTTTGTTTTCTATTCCATTTTGGAAATTCCTTACCTTTATCAACCTTATCTTTATGAGGACATTTGGCAGCATAATGATCGAATCTTCCACAAGCAAAACATTTGAAGTGTTGTTTACCTCTGAATCTTCTGGAACCTCGTTGGAGGTTCTTGACAAAGTTTGCTTCTTCTTCTCCTTCTAAAATATGTCCTAATTGATTAAGTTCTTCTTTTCTTGAAGCTTTAAATGCGGCTTCTCTCATATCTGATGGACCTCGTTTTCTCATCTGGAAAGCAGTTAAGATCCCGTGCAGCTATGTCATAGTAATAGTTTGAAGATCCTGCTTTTCTTCTATGGCAGATACTTTTGATTCAAACTTAGCAGACAAGGATCTTAAAACCTTTTCAATTAAAGTAACTTCTTTTATCTCTTCACCCAAATTCTTCATGCAATTAACAATCTCATCTATATGTAAGAAGTAACTAGCTATACTTTCATCATTGTGCATTTTGAGAGTTTCATATTGAATTCTGAGAGTTTTCAGTTTTGCACGTTCTACCTGAGCGTCTCCTTCATAGCTTAGAATGATTTTGTCCCATATTTCTTTGGCGGATTTGAGTTGCATAACTTTGAGAAATTTTGATTGTGATATACTTCCCAATAATGTATTGATGGCCTTAGCATTGGTTTCATATTTCTTTTTACCTACCGTATCTATAGGAATTGCTGATGGAAATGGATATCCTCCTTCCACGATTTCCCAGACCTTTGTTCCAAGAGATTGAAGATAAGTTGTGGTTCTTACCTTCTAATAAACGAAGTTGCTTCCATCAAAGATTGGAGGTCTGATGGATCCCTCTCTTTCTTGATTACTCATGATGATGGATCTTCCCTCAAGCGATCAAGCTTCTTCTGAAGGACCTGCTCTGATACTAATTGTTGGAAAGAATACAAAGAGGGAGGGTGAATCAGTATTATCAAGTCAATAATTTTTCATTTCCATAATCAGATTTATATGCGCTACTTTAGTTAGTGGAACACACATGTATACGCAACTGTGATTAAAGCAACTAGCGTATATAATGCAGACTTAAGATTCAGTTAATTCATCATATGTTGATCTTTAATCAGTGCATCAGAACCATATAAACAGTAACCAGGTGCAGTAAAATAGAACATACAATAACACACATGAACACAAGATATAAGGTGGAAACCCAATGTGGGTGAAACCCACCTCCTACAATCGTCTCTATCTTCTTTTTAATAATAAGAAACTTCTTTTTACATTTTTTGTACTAGTGCAGACTTATACTAGTATGCAGTTTTCTACCTGTAGAAGGCTACAACCTTCTCTCATTCTCCAGCTTCTCTTGGAAGGGCGCTACAACCCCCTTGGCTCTTGTACTAGCTGATATGTTTACTAGTATGTAGGTGCTGGCCTACAGAAGGCTACAACCTTCTCTTTTCTTCGAGGGACCACGTTTCATCAATTTTCAGATTGGATCCATCATTCAGTCATTAAATATATCTGCATCAACCAATCTCCTTTTCACAACTGAACCAATCAACCACTTTGAATACCCTTCAATCTGATCTTTCAGAATGCTGTAACTAGAATACAGTAACTAGAACCCAAGCCAGAACCCTGAATAATGCAACAGTAAACAGAAGTAGCTAAACCATATTTTACAAGGTATACGCTACTTCTTAGTGTCGAACCTAGGTGCATACATACTTTTCTCAAGGCTAACATGCGTACAGATTTGCAAATCAAATTTAAGATGTATACGCTATTTTCATACGTAGAACCAGCGTGTATACGTGTCTTTTCTAAAGTGAACCTATGTACAAATCTGTAAATGATGATTTAAAACATTACAATAATTCCAGACTTTAGTTATACCTAGATCATCATATTTACAGACTACAACATGCACCAGTTATTCAGATAAATGATCAAACCACATAAAGATACGTCACTTCAAGCCTTAAGGTCTTGACCCATCATTAGATCTTATCCTTCATCGAGCGCTAAAGTTCATCCTTGGTTCAGATCTAGCTATGCACCATAACCCAATAACTTGTACACTAGATCTTGCTCATCATCAGATATTCAATGCTTGAGTGATCTTGGCCTAATGATCTTCTTCTGCTTATATAGTGTTAGGCCTTTCTCAATACCATGGTCCAAAACCACTTAAAGCCAATACCTTGGACCAAATACCTAGGATCAATAATTCGGACTAGATACTTAGGAACAATACCATGGATAAAAATACCATGGACCAAAACTTAGATTTCCAACATGTACGTGCCTTTCCTTCTGTGAAACTGCGTGTGTACGTTATACACAACTTTTGGTCTATTAACCCACGTGTATATGCTACTTTGTCAAGGTGAACCTACATATACTTCTCTTTCCTCATTCTGTGAAGTTTGATCTATAACTCTGAGCTGTTAACCTGCTAAATTGTGGTCTGTCATCTGAGTGAGTTGCCATCAAGGAAAACACCTATGTCAAATCTGAGTCATAATGCCAACAAATATTTCTTCCTTCAGGATGGAATATTATCAGTAGATGTACCATTTTCCACAACCGGTGAATAGGATGGATGGACCATTCTACACTCCCAAAAATAGCGCAAACACAAGGGATATCTTGAAGCGCTGGGCAAGGGAGCCATTAAAGTTTAGGACGACACCCAACCAGATATACAAGATGAAGACATGGAGGAAGGCATACTAATTATTGGTCATCTTTGTATGTCACTTGTATGGCCAAGGGAGTAAGGATACCTTCCCGCAGAGTTGGATTTCTATGTTGGATTAGATGATAAGTGAAGGAAAACCTTTCAACTGGTCTGACATGTTGTCTCTCCAGTTGAACGTGCATGTATCCAATTCCCAAATTCTGCCAAAGGATCAACAAGGAAGATTCTTCATCTATGCCTACCTTCTCAATGAAATCTGTGCCCATCAACAATTTCTTGACATGGGTTGGGCATGGACACCTTTAGAGAATGTTGTGAATGTATATTGAAAATTTCTCTCACACTGCAGTTACTGAGGAGTCATGGCTAGACTCTCTGACCATTTTATCGCCCCTCTCTACATGATCATCTTTGAACAAGATCCACATTGCATGTACCGTGCAACAATGGAGGCATTGCTAAATATTGCACATTGGTATGCCTCACCCAATGGCACCTTCATTAGCATGTACAACGCGGAGAAGGATCCGCATGTGTTCCCTAAGTTTCCCATGGACAAGCTAGTCATGTAAGAGGTTGCATACCACATCTCGATAGGGTTATGAGCTAGATTGCACAAGAAGAAGAAGACACCATGGCATATTCTTCCTTTGCAAATTGGGGTGTACACGATCCAGAGTTTGAAAGAATCATATGCCAAGGTAGATGACTTCAAGAAGTTTAAGTTTGGCACCAAGAGTTTCAATCAGTATGATCCACATGGCTTACGCAGGGACCACTGTGTGAGAGTGTATTATTCTTGGATCCACGGGGCGTGTCATTGGCTAGAGGAATACCCATGGAGGTATTATTATAACTCCTCTAGGCTCAATGAATCAATCAGCATGGCAATAGAGTGGCTAGCATCCCTTAAGGCAACAACATTGTAGGGAGAAACAACAACAACAGCAACAAGAAGAAAACCTGTGTAAGACAAAGGCAAGAGGAAGATTTCCAAAAGCATATAGATGGAGAAAAGCTACAAGTTTAAGGAAGACCCACTTGTGGAAAGAGTAGCTTTGGAGATAGATATAAAGAGGCAAAAACACAAGAGGAGAATAACACAAAGAAAGACGGAGAAGTGAAGACTAGAAGAAGCAGAGAGGACGTTGTAGGAAGTATAATAGAACCTCCAAGAAGAACAAGAGCTACATAGAGGAGAGAAGGAAGCGTAGCATGAACAGGAACAGGAGGAAGTGCAAGGGACATAAACAACACAATCCATGTCGATATAGGTTGAAGACTTTGAACCAGCAACAGATGAGGAATAGGGTGAGCAGTTGTAAGAACAGGAACTTGCTCCGTAGGATGAACCAATAGTAGAACAGATGGACATGGAGATGGAATGACCGAAATAGGATCAAGACACCAACCACATGCCAAAAGCAACTAAGGTCATCCCACAGGGTTCACCAGCTCCAGTAATAGAGCAAGTCCGAAGTGAGCAAGGGGATACCATTCTCCTTAAGGATAATCCACTTATAGATGTGTACAATATACTCTTTGATGAGTCACAACACAGAGTTGTACAAGCACGTAGAGCACACACCCCAGATGAACATGCATCACCTGGGAAATTTGAAGAATGGGTGATTGTGTCAGATGTACGAAGACATGATCCATCTCCCTTGGCTAATGCTACAAAGGCTTATTCCAAAGCCACAAGCTCGAGTGTGAAGTTCTTGATAATAGAAAGTGAGGGCATGGCTTAGGAGTTGCAAGCAACTAGGTAGAGAGAGGAACAATCAACAGGATACGTTAGAGCAGAGATGAAGAAAGTGATACTTGTTGAAGTATCGGCTCTTGAGATAGTCACGCAGAGGCTTTATGACAGATTCATCACCATGCACAAGGCAGTTGTCTATCTACATGGTCATCAACAACACTGCATCAAGATAGTATAAACACTCACAGATATACATGTCACAGTTAATCATGTATAAACATGGACAATGAGGTACAAGGGATCCCCGCTTCACTAGCACAAGATGATGAAGTCATAGGTAGAGTTGGACAAAACACAAATCCAGAGTCTGATCCAGAACTATGACGAACTCCTGCCACTCATCACCAGTGTCGAGGTTTCATACGCACAGTTGTTTAGGAGTTTGGATGTCGTGGTGAGGAAGTATGGCACCCTATTAATTGGTACACTCACCAAGGCCAAGGAGAAGAACCAAGTAAGACTGGAGCTCAACACGTACTTTGATCAGTTGATGCTCACGGCTACTAGCACAGATTTGCAAGTCAACGCAGATAACATGTGGATATACATCATCAGCATGACCTTACTCAGGACTAAGTTACGCATGTTACACGATGAGTTGGACAAAGGTTCCAAATTAATATACCCAGAACCAATGCAGGCAAGAGTTCATTTCCAGAAAGACATCATCAAAGAGTATGTGGACACCATTGCACACTACCAAACATGGTATCAATTTGTCACCAAGGATCAGAGAGAGGAGGTTAATGAGCTAGTCTTTCCATAACCATATGAGTCTTAGTGTTATCTTATCTAACTGACTCAACCCATTTTTGTCCCACATGGGTATATGTGGAAAATGTATTATTATTGTAAACATGATGTAAAGTGAAATTCCAAGTGTCACTAGTGGAATGCAAACAATCATATGTAATGTAAAGAGTTATGAAATGAAGTTGAAGAGTCATGAGGGTAGTCCAAGAGTCACAAGGGGAATGTCAAGGGTCACGCCACCCTTTGTTATATAGAACCTCATAACTCATAGAAAATGGTTTTTGGGAGCCAAACGTTTACTAGGCATTTCTTAGAGAGGTCTTAGAGAGTATTTTGATGAGCCTTGGCTTCTCCACAATGCAGAGTGAGTACGTCTCTTTGGAGGAGTAGGCAATGTTGACTGTAACGTTCCATTATTAGGGTCAGTGTCTATCATGGTTTTATGTATGGATGGAACTTTCACTTTATATAATATAACAGAACCAACAAGTTTCATGCATATGTTGTTATTGTGGTTCGACTTTTCTAGTTACTTTAGAAATGTATTCAGCTTTAACTTACACATTTGTGTATGGACTATTCCTTATGTGATTCTATGAGTCTTATTGAGGTGTGTTGTTGGTTTAACTCATCACTTTGGATTGTCGACTATTCCAATTTCTAGTTTGTGATGTCATTTAGCTCATTTGTTCCTTTTAGGCTACGTGCTCTTACAGGCTTCTGAGGGATACACTTATTTTCCCCCTTCATGTTAGAATCTCCCCATGCATCTCTCCTAACTCATTGCAGGGTCACACGCTTTCTTCCAACAAGGATATCTTGCTTACCTCTTCGCGCTATCACAACCAAGGCATAGCTTTACTACCCACTGCTCGGACTCCTACTCCAAATGGTTTGAGGTCTAGTTGGGACTTCTTACTAGGGAGATCCCTTGACATGTTGGTGGGTCCAACACCATCAACACCCTCTTAGAAAATGTCGTCCAACAATACACCTGCACATCCCATGCCATTTGAGAATGAATTTACTCTAGTCATGGGTAGGAGAAGGAATGCTCAAAGGTGAGGTGAGGGCCCTGATTCACAACATGAACAAGGATAAAATAAATTCACAGTTCTTCAAAACATAACAGAGAATAACCTGCATAATGAATAATTCCCCTCATTAGATCATCCATCGGAACCAGACACTTAGGAAGAGACTTCAAACATTAAAGAGGGGTAAGTCTCCCAATCTCATGAGCTATTGTGGGACAATAATTACAATAATTAGGAAGTCTTAATACCAATGGAGGAAGAGGACATGAAATACTTGGATCTGCAACACATGCATCTTCAAATACTTTTGGAGGAATGGAGAATTAAATACCTTTTTTCCATTCCAGAAGAACGTATCTAATCAATTACCAGAGCATACCTTCGCCATCAAGATATACTTGTCCATGAGGCTGATTCATCATGTACTATATCTCTCTCTTACATTCCCTTTTTCTTGTATGGAATCAAGTGAAATACTCCCTAAGATCAATCCATCCAAGCCAAAGAGCCCAAAAAGAAATCTTACAAAACCAATAGCCAACTTATTCAAGATCTAGGTAAATTTCTATTTAATTGAGGGAGAGTTTCTCCCATGAACACCCTCTTCCATCCTCTCTCCAAACCTCAGTGATGAAAGTAATCTCATGAAATGTAAGGGGCCTTAATGGAAAATCTAAGTGCCACATTCTCAAAATTAAAATAGTGAAAGAAAAAACTAAAATATTTTTACTTCAAGAGACCAAATGTAATCAACATAGTCTCATCTAGCTTGTTCATTCCTTTTGGAGAAATTGTGATCTCATCTCTTAATGTGTTATGGGTGCCTCTAGTGGCCTACCAATTCTTCAGAATCTAGAAATAGTAATCCTAAAAGACTCATTCTCTCTCCCCGAAATTTAATCTTCATATTTTCAACCCATATGTTCTTCCCAATCTAGTTATATCTCTAATTTCTATGGACCCACTTCCCCCCAGGAAAAAAATTATCTTTATACCAAACCTCTTGATTTAGCTTGCCTTGCCGTCCCTGGTCATTGGCTCTTGGGAGGAGAATTTAATCTAATTCGATATCTATATGAGAATAAATGAGGAGTGGGAATAATCAAAGAAGAGGTTTCTCTCTTCAATGACTTCATCACTCAGGAAAAAATTGTGGACATCCAAAACCCTAACAGAACCTAGATCTGGAATAACAAACGGGGAGGATCACATCAAGTCGCATTAAGACTAGTTCACTTTCTTGTTTTAGAATCACTATTTTTAGAAAATATCAGCTTGGATGCATCTATCCTTTCAAGTCATGGCTCATATTATTGTCCAATAACTCTCCAAATAGGTTAGTATTCATTTCCTCGCAACAAACCTCTCAAGTTCGAGGCTTTTTAACTTCACCATCTACATTTTCATTCCAACATAAAAACATGGTGGAAAGGATTGACCTCCATTTGAGGATGTGTTTTGTTTAGCTTCCAAAACTGTTTGACAAACATCAAGTTCAAATTAAAGGAGTGGAATGTGGACGGGTTTGGAAGCATCTTACAAAGAAATGTGAATTGGAGGAAAAGATGAAGGAGGTTCAATAGTCCATCATAAGTTAAGGAAGGACTAATGACCTATCTATAGTAGAAGCAACTTTCAAGCATAAAATAGAGGAAATTTTAGCATAGGAGGAGATCTTATGTAAGATAAAATATAGGATGAAATGGTTGAAATAAGGGGAGCACAATTGAAAATTATTTCACAAGTCAATGATCAATTATAGGCAACAAAACTGCATAACTCATCTTCACAATGATCCTCATTAGCCAATGGAGGATCATGAAGACATAACATGAGTTCTAACTCAACAATTTAACACTATTCTAATAGAGCCAATCTAGAATATAAGACTCAACATTCAAAAGGTAACTCAAAGCATTCCTTTCTTTGTCTCTGTAGAAAAAAATTCTCTACTTCTAAAAGAAATCTCTTTTCGAGAAGTGGAAGAAGTTGTGGGTATGAGAAGAGATAAACCTCCTAGCCCAGATGGTTCCACATCTGAGGTTTTTCAACCATGCTGGGTTATTGTGGGAAGAGATGCCTGACAGGTAGTAGAACACTTGAGTTGTTTTGCCTCACTTCTCTTGGATTTTTATGCTACCTTTATATCCCTTATTCCCAAGTCCTCTACAACATATTTCTCAACTAATTACCATCCTATTTCCCTTTGTAATGTCATCTACAAAATTATCTCCAAAACTATTACCAATAGACTCAAGCTTATAATACCTAACTCATATCAAGTAAGTAGACTATCTATGTTGAGGGAAGGAAAACCCTTGACATCATCATCCTTGCTTAAGAACATATTCATTCCCATCGTTGCTCCAAGAAGCCTAGCTAAAGTAAGATGGAAATTCATTTATCACACACTTCTAGCCTTTGGATTTCATGAAAAATGGATCTCATGGGTAATGGCCTTTATCTATATTGTTTTTATTCTCCATTCTTGTCAATGGTTCTCCCTCTCCTACCCTTACTCCCTCAAGAGGCATAAGGCAAGGTGATCCCCTCTCTCCCTATTTTTTTTGTTTGTTTGACATGGAAGGTTTGAGCCATTCCATTAGATCTGATCTCTCTCTTTTCAGTGCCTTAAAGGACTTCCCCTTGTATCCAATCACCAACACTCTATGAATTAACAATTTGTAGATGACACCCTAATTCTAGTGTTTCCTTCTATTCAATAAGATCTAGTGTTCAAGAAAATCCTAGACGACTTTTCCATGACCTCTGGCATGGATATCAACACTAGTAAATCCCAAAATTTCTTCTCCATACCCCACAAGCTATTCAAGTACATATCTCTTGTTTATTGAGATTTAAGAAGATCTCCCTTCTATCAAAATACTTGGGGGAGCCTATGACCTCCAATCCTCTTCACCAATTAGTATGGGAAGACCTATTACTCAATATTGAAGCAAAGCTCTCAAGATGTACCTTTAGAGCTTTGAATCTTGTTACTTTATTTACCCTTCTAAAATTAGTGCTCCAATACATGCCAACCTACCTTCTCTCTACTGTTGTTGCTCTCAAAACCATTCTCAACAAGCTCTGTAATCTTCAACACTCCTTTCTCTAGGGTGGATCCAATATGAATAAAAAATGGGCACTGGTATCATGGGAGAAGATTTTTTTTCCAAGTCAGAAAGGAGTCTAGGCTTAAGGGACGTTGGGATTCTAAGTCATACCTTGAGTGAAAAAAACATGGTTGAGATGGCTAAAAAATCCCTCAGCTCTGTGGTGTCAAATGTAAAAAACCAAATATGTGTGGGGAATCCATTCTCTTCAACTGGTTAGAATGTATGAAACCACCTTTGGTTCTCACATATGGAATGTAGCTTAGCCAAATAAACCATTAATTCAAGACTATTTCTTTTGGGAAGTTTAAAATTGGAAGACTACTTTGTTTTAGGAAAATTATTTGAATGAGTGGCCAAAACTTTCATGCAAGGCTGACCTCCATCAAATCAAGGATCGTCATGTTCAAAGGGGCTTTTATTCAGTTTCTCATTATTGGGACAACCATTCTTTTGATTCACTTTGGCGGCTATGGAAAATCTAATCATCAACACAAGAAAATAGTCATGGGGAAGAGAAGATTCTCTTAAAGCTGATCCTAGATACTCGTAACATAGTCGTGTAGTTAGATGATGATATCTTCCATTGGGGATATGGGAAATAATGGAATTAAATATCAAGGAAGCATGCAAAATTTTAATGCATACTCTATGTACAGGTCCAAATCAAACTTGGAATCACATATGGAAGCTTAAGCATTGGCCTAAAGTCAATCTCTCCCTATGGCTGCTTCTTAGAAACAAAACCTTAACCTAGGATGAGTTGCAAAAGCGTGGTTTTTTGGGTCCCTCAATTAGTATTTTGTGTTCCACTCAATCTGAGGACCACCACAATTTGTTTCTCACTTTATTATTTGCATAAAATATTTGAAAGTGATTGGTTGATATATTTGGAAAATCAAATATTATTCCTCACTCCATCACTGCCTCTCTGGAAAATTGGTTTAATTACCCTTTTCATAGCCCAATCCTAAATTGGGCTTGGCTCTTGATACTAGCGTTTATAACTTGGAATATTTCAAAATAACATAATAGAAACATCTTCAAAAACACCTCATCCACTCTGGATGCAGTATGGACCCTCATCCTTTAGAAACTCAAAGAGACCATTGAATTTATGCCTTGGTCCTCTCAAGATGTGGATTTTCACCTAATGATCAAAGAATTTTGTGCCTTCTTGGTATCAGTTACCACATCTCCCTCTCCCCTAATGTTCCCTTGTTTTTCGCTTCATGTTAGCATCTCTTCCTTGTTTCCCCACTAATTCTTCATAAACATTAATTTTTATGGGGCTTCTTGGGGCAACCTAGGCCCCACTAGCTATGGGGGATCCTTCAGAAATAATATTGGTCAAATCCTCAACATCTTTGTAGGTAACCTGGGATTCACCACCAATAATGAGGTTGAGCTTCTAAATAGGGATTGACCATTGATTTAAGCGATAATTATCATTGGTTACTTATGAAGGAGTTTCATTGATGATTATCTCGATCCCAAAGAAACTTCAATGTGGTAAGTGTCTTTCAAAAGTTTCAAGCAGTTGGCACATCGACTCCCAAATTTCCAAAGTAGCCACTTTTCTTAGCAACATTCATGCACCCATGCTCTCTCATGTTCTATGCATGCGAAAAAAGTTAGTTGATCACCTAGCCAATTATTCTTTGGATTCAAAAGGCACCTCACTGAATTCAAAATGGTCCTAATCTCTTCTAAATCAGCTTAGAAGTGATTGTCTCTCCGTCACTCAATAATACTACTCCCCCACATTAGGTGAATGATATTCACACCTGTCATTGAAATAATTAGGATTTTTCAAATGACCAACCCCTTAGTTCGACCCACACATCAAGATTTATCTGGATGTTCTAGCTTAAATTCTCAGGTGAGGCGAGCATTCAAGCATCCTTAACAATCGTACATCATGACCTCCTCTTGCCTTCGGTACATTATGTTTCTTGCACGCCCTACATTATAATCACTTCCAATTATCATATGAACAATATTATTATTACAATGGAAGAGAATAACATCACTAACACATGATATTACATTTAGGTACGTCTTCGACTGCTGCAATCTATTACCAAACACATTCTATCTTAATTGTAGCGCATACCCATGCAAGGTCAAACTTGGGTCTCTATTTTATTTCTCAAAGGTGATGCATATACATTTATATTCATTTGTATTTAAGAATGGTTCAACCTTTGGAATTTTGGTGGTGGCTTGGTGGAGCTCATTGACCTTTCGGGCTTACACTCATGCTTTACCTCTCTCGTCAGGTTATGTGTTTTCTCTCAATTTGTAGACTTATCTAAAGGGGTCTCAACTTCCTAGTAGTGCTAGTTATTCAACTCGCATGACTTGTCTCAGCGTCATTCTCCTGTGGTTTGGATTCCCTATAGTTTTACTTGTGGGGTCATATTCTTTGTTGCCACTTCAAGGAATGTCCCCTCTTAAATAGTTTCCTATACGCTCCCAGAAGATTAAAACTTGAAAGCCACTTTCATGATGCAACTTTGGACATGTTAATGTTTGTGGTGAGCTATGGTTTGTGGCTTAGCATGGTCAGAGGCTCATTCCTATTCATGGATGGTTGTGGTCTATGGCTTAGCATGGTCTACAAATCATTTTTGTTTGTGGATGGTCGTGGCCTGTGGCTTCGCATAGTTAATGACTTTCTCAGTGGGCCATCAAGGATGGTCTGTGGCTTAACAGGGATAGCGGATTGCTCATGTACATTAAGGTCAGTGTGTGTGGCTTTCCT
This sequence comes from Pinus tabuliformis, assembly GCA_031772625.1. Classification (NCBI taxonomy): domain Eukaryota; kingdom Viridiplantae; phylum Streptophyta; class Pinopsida; order Pinales; family Pinaceae; genus Pinus; species Pinus tabuliformis. Next base: position 754,260,152 of record CM062812.1, read on the forward strand.
TGATTTCCCACCATGACTCAAAGCACATTATTATCAAGTCACTATGCTAAGACTATTCAATTCATAATGTTGTTCTATTTTTATGGGCATGGAAATTTTCCTTTTTTAATAGATGTAGCTCTATAAATCAAAGCATATGTTTTTGTAATGGGAAGAACCTAGGTAGAGTTCACTTTTTATTCGTGGCAATGTTTAAACATAACTATTGGTGTGAAATTTCTTGGAAGATGTACCGAAAACATCTCACTTAAGTCAATGGTGACAAGTGCCCCTAACAATAATTTTTGGTTTCTTCCACTTCAGACCTGCAATAATAAAATAAGTAAAACCTGAAATAAAAAGATATATGAGATCCAAAACAGAAAACAACAATAAAAATCCATTGTAATAACCCAATATGGAAAGAATTTTAATTGAATAATAATCTTTACTGATAACACCTGGTGAAGGTGATTTACAAAAAGGGTGTGAAAATCCCCCTTTGTGGGATGGGCCCTTTGATGCCCTTGATGCTTCAGTAATCGATTCTCTCTCCCAATATATGAAAAAAGCAAAACATGGTGTAGAATTCAAGTGGCAGCTCGAATGCAAGAATACAATAGTGGTGACAATGATAATGATCATGTTGAAGAATGAATAGAAAACTCTGTTATTTATAACAAAGTATTGGGTTGATCTCAAAAATGGAAATTAATAAAATAATATTGACCAAATCAAGATCTAACTATTAGTAATACTTTATTATATTTTTTGGAGAGGGAAAAGATATTCAAAATGGTCAAATATCTTTATTTAGAAATAATTAACAAATAAAATGATTTATTAGTTATTTCGTAAGGATTAGGAATTGTACGAAATTGAAATAATTATTTAACAATTATTCCAATAATAGAATTAAGGAATAATAAATAAATAATGATTTATTTAATTATTCCTAGGTGACTTAGTCAATTGCGACAAGGAATAATTATCAAATAATGATTTAATAAATATTCCTACAGAAAATTAAATAAATATTGATTTATTCAATTAATTTTTTGGGTTTTTTCTAATGTTAATAAAAAATAATTTAATAAAACTGATTTACTAAATTATTTTGCACGGTGAAAGTGATTTTACTATGGTAAAATTAATCCTACATGGCATATTTCAATTCTCCTAATTAAAAATGTCTAGGTGACCATTTTTTGGTGATAACAAATTTGCCCCCATCGTATGAGTATTAGGAGAAAATTGTATGATTGAAATATGTTCTAGGTTGCACTTCCACAAGATACTGAATGAGAGTTAGAGGGAGAGAGAGAGAGAGAGCTCAAGCAATGCAAGGAAGGAAAAACATTGAGGGGCTTAAACCTACTCAACTGACATAAATCTCCTTTTATGTTCAAGTACATGAAATCAAATGAGGCATGGGATGCATACCCATACCCACCGAGACAACTATGTACAAATAATAATGGTGAGCCCAATAATGTGGGACTGAGCTACAAAGTACATGATACATAATATGCTAGCATAAATGGGCCAGAAAATAATGCAATGAATCCCATATACATAGTGTACTTCGAAAGACATAGGCCAAGACTGAATATAATAACATACGAGTACATGGGACATAATTCCCCTCAAATTGACATGGTGAGGGGGGATCGCAACCAAAGAAGCCCTATTGAATAGGAAAGGGCTCTGAATATTTAACTGGATCATCTGAAGGAGACATGCATGTTGTGGGCACTGCAAGCAGCTGAAACGAAACCCTTCACATATATAGAACTACATCTGAGGCTAGATCAACATCTGTGGACATCCAGGCATGTGGGGGGCTACCTGTAGGACCACCCCCTCATGAGGTTTGGAACATCTCACACACACCCAGGAATTGTTGGTATAATCATCTGGATCACTAGAATATCAAGTGTACATTCTAAATCATGTGATAATAAGCTGACATCAAGCATGTGAGAAACAACCAAGTCAAAGGGAAATGATGATTCCCTTTACTTGATCTAAGGCACCGAAGAAAGATGAAGGTTGGAACCAAGGTACACCACCCTCTAGATCACACTTCTAAAATGAATGTGTTGAATTCAATAGAAGAGGCCCTGCCAGAGTTAAGGCAATGAGGAATACTCAACAAAGGCACGAGGTATCAGAGTAGAGTGACTGATAGACTGACACTAGGAATGATGATGGAAGGAAACAATATGAGTAGTGGGCTGATGACTTCCCTTGTCAGAGAATAATATGCATGGTTGACTTAGCAGCGACTGATTCGATTCTAGAGGAGATGGTTAATTACTCAGACAATGGATTTTCGAAGACAAAGCAATATAGATGGAGGCCAAATATGAACACGATGGGATGAATGCAATGAAAATATATATTGAACATTGTAACTGGACTCAAGGGAACTCAAAACATACTCCATAGATACAAGGGTGACTCATCTTGGATGTTGTGATCAAGGGTGATTGGATGATGCTGCCACATGAGGGAGGCTTAGAGGGGACCATAAAATCATGAGTAAATAATGGTTTATCATGACAAAAATCGACACGTGAGCCAATAAGTTCACGGGTAGAGTGGTTCCCTAGTTAGGTCACTCAAGTGATGAAATTTGATTTTAATAGGCGACAAATTGAGACCTCATGGAAAAATGTCTTCTTGGTGAAGTTACAAATTACCAAAAGAAGAAAGAGAGACCCATTATAGAACTCAGTGAGAGATTTTTAACAATGATGATGGTTCATCAAATCGAGCTATGGTTTTTTCACAATGGGCAACGAAAAAGCTAGGGTTCTTCCTATAAAAGGGATTCTTTCCCCCAAATCCAATTCATTTTCATAGTGAGCTGTTGGAGAATTTGGAGGAGGAGAAGGCCCTAAATATTGTGGAGACTCATAGCGAACAAACTAACCATTGGATTTTAGATCTGTGACTTTCAGGTTGGTGAACTTACTTGTCTAAAAATGGACTCAATGCTTCTTGGAAGGATGGTTCCTAGTGAAAAATTAAGGAAAGAATAACGAGGGAATGAACTACAATAAATGGTCAAGAGTCATCCTCACTCACTAAGTCAAACATGGGGATCCAGTGGTAAGTATCGCATCACAAAAAGTAAAATGTTCGAATATATGGTATCAATTATCTACGATATGTGATGTGTGTATGGCTCGCTGGAGAGGTCGGTAGGAAAACTTATCCAAGGAATGAGAGGATAATTGATTGTTGTCTTATGGGGGCCTGACCCAGGTTCAAAGTTAGTTAGCCAAACAAATTCCTATACTACTAGACCTTTCGGCATCAGCCCGCGGAGCGTGGACTGAATTCTCACCTGAAGCAGTATGGGGGGGTGCTGGAGCCAAGTTTTTGCACCCTTGAGATGGCTGTGATGTTGGTTTAGTCCAACTATGCCTACCTTCATGCTCTATTACACCCTTCAGTACCCTTCTGAAGTGTCACAATAGGCTTTCGCGCAGCCCTACCCAGGGGCTGAAATGCTTTTGCGCTGCTAGGGCAGAAAACTGCGTTATTTCCCAAATTAGAGTATCTTACTTATCGTATTAACAGATCTTAATTATATTCGCGTAAACAAATTTTCTTCCTTGCGTTCACTTAACCAATATAGTTATACACATTCGCGCATCATATAAGCATTACAAGTGAAATTTATACCCAATATAACAGATGCATAAACGGTAAATAAAGATAGAATGATAGAAACTTCTCTTTATTATGTTGCCAACTAATTACAGACTTGACTCGCCCTGCACACTCAGCTACAGGGGTCCGTGCACTCAGCTACAGACTACTAAGCCTCTGCGCACTCAGCTATAGAGCCTCTACCTATGTTATGACCCAAAACTAGACTTTACACTTCATAAATATCTCTCATACATCTTCATTCCTTAGACATCCTGTGATTCATTTATTTAACTACTTAGAGCTTTGCTCTATTTATGCAATCCCATGGTTCACAGACCATTGGTAGATCTTCTACATATGACATTACATTATCAAAACAAGGGCAGACAACCCTATGACTCTTTGACAACTACACGTTCCGCGCCTAAGAAATGAAGAGTCTTTGCATTAGAAGTACAGACTTGGACAACAATATGGGCTCTAGAATCCAAAACTACCCTTGGGGGATCCCACGCCCAACAGGCCCCCAACACAAACATTGTGACTCGCCCTCAAGTCACTCTGCAGGTGCGGAGATCTTAGCACAAATACATCCTAACTCTATTGGATTCCTACAAGTTGGGAAGCGCACTGAGCGGCTGCCTGCTGGACTTCCTCTATGTGTTGTTCGGTGATCGTTGTTGCACTGAATCCTCTCTTGTGTTGCTTACAATTGCGTGAGCTTTGCTTCAATGGATGTTGTAATTGTATACACCTCATCAATCCATGGTTGTAGGAGCGCTTTCAAAACTGCCTCTTTATGCCAAGTGAAATCCACCTGCTCCTTGAGCGCCTTTGCCTGCTACATCCTTGCAAGCCTCTATGTAAGGGAAATCATCTGCGTAGTCCCTTTTACCTCATCGTATCTCTATTGCAGCTCGTGTGCCTCTGTCTCTAGGCACTCTATGTTTGGGTCCTCCTACAGGGTGGTGAGGACCTTGAATGATTGCTTGAACAACTTCATGCAGTCTGTCACTACACTGTCAACCGCTACCATTGAGTTTGTGATCATGGTGGTACGCTGTTCTCTGACCTCTTGTGGACTTGAAGGCTAAGCCTTCAATTATAGTTCTGTGAACTGTAGGTTCAGCTCCAACTGAACCCTGGCCATTTCTTCTCTTGTGTCGAGCATCGATGTGGCTAACTTACGTACGCGCGCCTCCACGGTTCCTCTGCTTGGATGGCCAACTCTGGGACCATTTGGCAGGCTTCTTCCACAACATGCATTAATTGTTTGTTTTGCTCCATGACCTCGTTGCGCTGTAGGCTCAACTACTCAATGTTGATGCACTGCTCGCTCATTACCTGTATAGTGCGGCTCTCCCTGGCCCAAAGTTCTATGGTGACTCCATCCTATAAGAGATAGAGTGCCTTCTGAGGGAGCACAACAATGCTTAATCTGACTCCTTTCAAACTGCTGACCATAGGTATGTCAACCTCATTCTCTGCGATGAGTGCTCCATCTAGTAGCACTATTGTGTTGGCCACCCTGGCGCGTAGCATTTCCTCGGCAGCTAAAGTGCTGATTGCGAGGTTGGTGGACACTATGCCAGCCTGTGGAGTGTGCACATGCAACTCCTGTATTTGTGTCTGGAGAGCCCCCAATACCAACTAGTGTTGTTCCTCAAACTGCTAGAGGGCCTCCGTAGTGACATCCCTCATCGTTTCATCGATATCATGTAAGTCCCCTTCAGTAAGGGTGATAGGTTCAAAAGAAGTCTTTGAGGCCTTTGTTTTCTTTCGTGGCCCTACCTGCTCTCGTGGTCGCGAACTTTTTAGCTGGGTGGACATTGTTTGCGCTCCACACCACCTTGTTTTGTATCAGTCTCTAGTTCGGGTGAAGGTGACTTCTGTCCTTCGCGCTCTTCTTCTACTGTTTTCTATTGTTGTTCCACCAATATCGCAGCATTGCGCACCGCCTGGGCCTTAGCTGCTGCTTCTTCTTTCCTGTGCTTTTTCGCCAGCTGTGCCATCCGGAGTTTTATCTCTTCCTTCGTCCGCTGCATACAGACTTCTCTGCTTCCACCGCGGAGCCAGTTGGAGCATGCCACTCTAGTGGCCAAGATTCCAAGACTGTAAAAATTACATTGTCAGTCGCTAAGTAAGGTAACTCATGCCATGTCTTCATAGGGTCCTTATGAGCCCTGATGAAGACTTGGTGGAAGTCGACTTTGAACTCCGCAAAGCTCCGCATACTATTGTAAACAGTGGGTGATAACCATGGCTTGCAATTGATCCCCATCCCGATGCTCATCTCCATGAGCAACCAAAATATCTTTCTCTCCCTTATCCTTTATGCATCCCTGGTTTCCCACAGTGAAGCGTACTTCACTGCCTCTGGAAGGTCCTGTGCGATCGACGGGAACTGGCTATCTTCAAGCAACTCCCATGCCACCAGTACTATCGAAAACATGAGGCATGCATAATGAAATGTTTTCCCTGCTCCTGTGCCTCATGGCAGTTCACAAGGAACTCACTGCAATATAGTTTGCCCAGTTGAACTGGACCCCCTCTGCACATTGTGCCACTAGTGCAACCACTGGCATGGGCACCTCATCTGCGGGTCACTTTCGCATCACCTTCCCTGCCAATATCTATGTCACGACCTTAACTACAGGGTTGTTGATGCTAGAGATGGCATACCCTCACTTCTTCTTCTCCAACTTAAACTTCTTTTTCATTACCTTCGCGATGGCCAAACCATCACTTTTTCCCTCTGAAATATTTGTTGGATTCATCCCTGAGCAAGGTAGCTATGTAATCTGGTGAATCAGATGGTCTGTGATGGGGATGGGCTCCTCCAGCCACAAGCACCCATCATGCACCAAGCAGAGAAGCTGCCTAATGACAAAAAAGGTCACTGGGGCGCGGTGGTAATGCGACACCCAGAGCAGGTTTAGCAGCCCTGCTTTCTCAACACCTCTAAGCCATTTTCCCAACTCCAATTTGATCATTCCAGCTGATGCATCTATATTCTAGTGCATTAGCTTCACAATCACTAAATGCGGGAACTTCTCACGGTCTGCAAGGTCCCAATATTTGAAATTCAATATGGGAACCCGTCCTAAGTGCGCTCCCTCAAACACAACACCATCTGGGAGCAGTAGAGTTTGCAGAGATCTCTTGCTCTCATCTATATCCTTGGGCACCTTGGCTTTACCCTTTTGTGGAGGAACATATTCCAGAATCTTGGTGATAGGGTCTGCACCCTAGGTTTCTACTTCCATCTCTACATCCTCCTCCTCCACCAGGATTTCCTCAAACTCTTCCTCCTCATTGGCCTCCAAATTAATGGCCTTCCCCTTTTCCTCCAATGTGAGCTTGGTCGTCAGTGGATTTTTGGGTGAGACGGGCACCAGTATCATGGTCTGCTTATCCTTCTTAGGTCCGGCATGCGTGGTGATTTAGGGATCTCAAAAATTATTATGGCGCTCTCTGGGGATTTTACTTCCAGAATTTCCTGCGCAGCTTCCTCCACTGTCACAACTCTTGTGTCCATGGCTTCTTCAGGTGCTGACATAGTGCTATTCCATAGGTCTTTTAGTGTATCGAGTAGTTTCTCAAACAATGAATTCGCTTTCAGAGTCTCAAATAAGTCTCGATTCATGAATTCTTTAGCGCACAACAACTCAGTTCTCAAATTGGAAAATGTTGTTTGCTGGACAACCATTTGTAATTTATAGCGCCTTTTGAATTTGAATTCAACCATTCCCCCCACATTCGGTCCATTAATGCTAGATTAGTGGTAGATTTTCAAGAATCGAGCCCATAAATTTCACCTTAAATGCCTGCTGCCTGCTCCATTTGGTCACAAACCAAGCATCAAATCATGAATAGTGACTATAACAGTCACTTTCTAGCAAACCTGTGCGCCAGCGCAGCTACCTTCACACTATCATAGACCCTGTGATACTTCACTACTGCGCGCAGTTCCCAGGAAGAGTAGTTTATAGTCCCGCACCTCCTTTCAGCTGCCTAGAGCACTAAGACTGTGCTTCTGTTAGCTAGTCAGATGTCCGGGCCACCTGCGTATGGCTTCAAATGACTTCCATTCACTTTTCCTAGGAATGGATCTCCATTCAACTTAACCAACTGCACCGTGCCACCATCAGTAATCTCCTTAATAACATATGGCCCCAACCAATGCATTCTAATTTTCCCTAGAAATTTATCAAACTTACTATCATACAACAGCACCAAATCATTCACCTTAAAGGTGCACAATTTAATATCTCGATCATGCCAAGCCTTTTCAGGGTGCTTTTGGACCTGCTAGTGAAATCCAGCTAAAAATCATTCTTCTTCGAGCTCATCCACTTGTGCTACCTTCTCTTCCAAGGCTCCGTGATCTGTCATACCTATGATCGCTTCTATGCACAGACTAGGCACGATGTATTCCATAGGCATTACAGCTTCCACTCCATAGAAAGCCTAAAAGGTGTCTATCTTGTCAGTTTCTTGCATGTTGTTCGACAAGCCCATAAAACTGTAGGTATGCATAGATCCCAATCACTTCATTGTGCATTGCATACCTTGGTCAGTACGGTTTCTAGTACTTTGTTGAATGCTTCTACACAGTTGGTCTTCCTGCATAATGTCTTCCCAACATTAAGAGCCATCTACAAGTTCGCCCCCCCAACACATTCTTCTTGACTAGGTATTTTAGCGTGGAGTACATGTGCATCAACGCAAGTTGGGGCTCTTCTTCATAGGCCGACATCCACTTGGCCAAATGCACGCGCGGATCATCTTGCCCATCATACTTGTCTGTCATTTGCATCTTAGACTTCCCAAATCGTGTTCACATCATTTTCCTACATTGACGCCAATCGTCAAAGCTTCCTGTTTGCGTACCCCACCATCTTCTGGGCATAGTGTGTAGTACCCCATCCAGGGCCTAGAAGCATTGCTTCTCCAGCACCTCCCTTTCAAATGCATCCAGGAAGACATCGACCTCCTTTATACCATCATAAGTAGGCAGATCTCTTACTTCTATCGACATGCATCACAACGACCTGGTCATCATATTTCAATTTAGTGTAGTTGCCTCATGTAACCGATTCTGCCATCGTTCTATTTCTTCGTCGGAATCCGAAGTGTAGTATCTCTCACGCTCCCATGTCATCTTCCCATTCTTGGTGGGGTTTACCTAGTCTTGGTCTCATGCTGTTATCTTATAGATATAATCTAGATCATCATCACTTTCATAGTCATGGACCAGCTCTGTACAGCGCGATCCTTAAGTAGGGTCTAGGGGCATAATTATGCATAGTGACCTCTTCTCAAAGATCATTTTCTACTTCTTCAGATTAATTACCTCATTCATATCAGTAGCCCAGTCAATTCCCAAGAGCACGGGGTAGGGATTGTTGTCATCAACAATCTCTATTACTTCGAAGTCTGCCAGTGCGCTCGCTCCCTTAATATCCACAGTTATTCCCTACAATCGCCCCATGGGTATTATTTTTTGTTGGTTCGCCATCCTTAGCTGAATTGGAGACCATTGCAGCACAGGTCTCCCCATTCACTCCCATGTCTATTTTGGTAGAACATTTGCATCTGATCCCAAATCTAGAATGACTTGATCCATTTCGTATTCTCTGATATGCGCGGTGAGTCTCATTCCACGTCCTGTCCTTGTCTCATGTTTTCTGATTTTGCAGACTATGCATGGTTCACCTGGCGCGGTCCCAACACATCTGTTGATGAGCTCCTGTAGCCCTTTCATAGCCTTACTATCACGCAGTAACTTCATACAAGTTTCCAGGAAAGTTGTGAGCATATATGGGTCCATTTCTGGCTCTAGTTTATCTTTGCTTCTTGAAGTGGAGGCATTAGTGAAGCTCTTCTTAGCTTCCATGAAGGTTTCCTGAGCGCGCTCCAAATCAAACTCAACTTCTTTCGCCAGGGCTTTGCGAACCCATGTAATATCTTCTGGCTATTTCCCCTTGTCATCTCCTGTCGCGATTCCACTTCGAAGCACAATGTTTACATTCAGATCTTCCTCACGTGGCTTAGACCTCATCATCTGCAGGTTCTGAGTCGAGGGAGGGGGTAGCAATCCTTTATCGCATATCCTAGCTATTAGTGTAGGACAATATTCTATCTCATGATCAAATAAATGTGCAATACTTGCACGATGGGTGTATTGGATTAGTGCAATCGCGGGCATAATGTCCTCACCCTCCACAATTGTAGCAAATCAACTATCCGTGACCTCTACGAGGTCCTCCTCTGTCTCGGCCTTGTCTGCACACCTGAAATCTTGTCCATGCCATCCCTGCATTCTGGTGAAGGTGTAGCATTTCGGCCTAAAATTTGTACGTGGGAGTCCTATCCATCATCAATTCATAGCTCCTGCAAGTATGCTCGTCATGTCCCACTGACCTACAAAAGTTGCAGAACAATTGTTGCGAATTTTTCTTATACTTATGTAACAAGTGGCAGTTGTCCATGGCATGTTTTCCTGCTATTTGATAGATAGTGCACCACAAAGTAGGCACTGCACTAGGTCTTGCTTGAGCTTCCAGCCTTAAAGGCATTAGTCCTCCTCCTGTGAGGTAATTTGTAAATATCAGGCAGTGGTCTTTGTCATGACCCTGACTCTTGCATTTCATGCACCACACTTCTTCGCGCACTTCTAGTTGAACCGTCCTGTCCTATTTCAGACTTTGCATCTCAAGGCACAGATTCTTCAACTGCGCATGGATCTGCTAAACTCCTAGGTTAGGATCCTGCATTGGGGTCCCATGAAGCCTCATGGAAATCTCCAAATCCTCTGCCTAAGTTGTTATCTTCTACTACGACAGTGCACTCCTTAGGTGTGGTAGTAGTGAAGCTACGAACCACTCGCGATGCTGTCCATCTGTCAGATTCATATTGGCTTCATGGATCATACATTTCAGCCTCTGATCTAGTTCCCAAGGAGTCACCCCTGGTAGCATCGTGATCTCTTTGAATTCCACAATTGACTGTGCTTTACATTTAGGCTTGCTAGATTCTTTATTTAGCACTATTTGGATATCTGCGACTCTTGCATTCAGGTTATCATTGGAATACTTAATATACCAGGTTAGCGCGTGATCCTGTAGGTTGCTAACCAGTGTCGCTTTCTTTATATGGTCATTTGTAACACCTTGCGCTTCCCATACAACCCTTACAACAAACTAGAATTGGTCTGGATCCTCATTTCACAAACCTTTGAACATAGGCAGCTTCACTGTGTTTGCCATATTGAATTGCGGTGGTGGTGGAGTTGGTATGGGTGAAGATGGAGGTGATGGCGGTGAAGCCAGTGGTGGTGTGGGCGGAGGTGGTATTCACGGAATTATTTGTCTTATGAGATCAATAACACTTCGCAGAGAGACCTTCGCAAACTCTTCCTCGTCCCCTCACAGAGGTGAAATCAAGGGGCTATTTTTTGGACCCTTATTTCCATCATTCATGTAAACGTTCCCACTTTACGTAGCCCTGAACATCAAGGTAACTACATAACCCACTTTTCTCACAACAACATATTAATCCAAGTAGTCAAGGATTTTACATACTTACCTTGCAGTCCTTTGAGAAAGCGTCACTTTGCCTCGCTCTAGCTCACTGAGGTGTCAACCACGAACTCCGTAAAAAATCCTCCTATTATACAATCAAGCCAATGATCGACGATGCGCGCGATATTATCCTCTGATGCTTCCAACCTTCGCACCCGCTCTGGAATCCACACAATAGGACCATCAAGCTTCCACCTTCCTTGGCTATCTGCTAACTTCGCGGTCCACTCATATATCTCAGTAGGGAAGGACGCGAAAAAGATTTCATGGACCTCCATATATAGGTGGCTATCTAGCTACTCTTCTATTGATAGTCGCGGGTTTCTGTTCTCCTGCGCCATGAACTCATGAATTCTTTTGTCCAACCAACCTTCAATTTCTTTCTTAGTTAGATTCCAATAATACGACATCACACATCTCTCATGCAGATTTTGGTCCCAGAAATGGATTCATTTGTTGGCTTATAGGGGCCTGACTTAGGTTCAGAGTTAGTTAGCCAAACAAATCCGTACACTACTGGCCCTTTCGGCATCAACCTGTGGAGCATGGACTGAAGTCTCACTCGAAGTAGTGTGGGGGGTTGTTGGAACCAAGTGTCCACACCCTTGAGATGGCAGTGATGTCAATTTAGTCCAACTATACCTACCTTCACGCTATATTCCACCCTTCAGTACCCTCGCGAAGTGTCACAATCAGCTTTCATGCAACCCTACCCAGGGGCTGAAATGATTTCACACTACTAGGGCAACAAACTGCGCTATTTCCCAAATTATACTAAGTATATTACTTATCGTATTAACAGATCTTAATTATCTTCACATAAACAATTTTTATTCCTTGCGTTCTCTTAACCAATACAGTTATACACATTCGTGCATCATGGAAGCATTACAAGTGAAATTCATACCCAATATAACAGACGCATAAACAACAAATGAAGACATAGAATTGATAGAAACTTCTCTTTATTAATGTTTCCAACTGACTATAGGCTCGACTTGCCCTGCACACTCAGCTGCAGGGGTCCGCGCAATTAGCTGCGGGCTACTAGGCCTCTGTGCACTCAACTGCAGAGCCTCTACCTACACTACGAACCAAAACTAGACTTTACACTTCAGAACTATCTCGCATACATCTCCATTTCTTAGACATTCTGTGATTCATTTATTTAACTACTTAGAGCTTCACTCTATTTATATAATCCCATGGTCCGCATACCATGGGTAGATCTTCTACAGATAAAATTACATTATCAAAATAAGGGCAAACAACCCTATGACTCTTTGACAACTACATGCTCTGCGCCCGCAAAATGTGGAGTCTTTACATTGGAAGTACAAACTTGGACCAAAATCTGGGCTCTAAGCCCCAAAATTTCCCTTGGGGGATCCTGCACCCAACATCAACCACACATAAACCATTGGGGTCTAGGCTGAGACTTATGTTAATAAAATGAGAAGGTGTCTAGGGGCCATCATGCCCCCAAGCATGAGATACTTCTCCCCCGCATGTGATGATGGAGGGCACTGATTAGGTGGGAATGACTCCCCTATATGGATGAGTTTGTGGAGTGTCATTATCTTCTAAGTTCTCAAATAAGGGATTCAAGCATCTATTCCAACATGCACGATATCCTCAAAAGGATGATGAGGATATATAGGGGCATGGGTGGCCCCCAACTTTGTATGGATGGATGTAGCATACTATGGACGCGCGAGATGTATTTATAATAGTAAACTCTAAACACATTTTGATGATGTGGCTCGCCATATGTTTATGTTATGGATTTCTTCTTCTGGGAAGAATGGACAAAGGATATGGTAAGAGAAAGGAAATGGTGGATTACCAATCTTGTTTGGAACTACATATGTAATTTAGATGGACTGAATTTATTGGTTTTCATACATGGTGTCACTATGCCAAAGAGTGGCTTTGGTTATAACGAATTGATGCTCACCTACATAACATAGTGGTTAACCAATAACAAGGCCTAAGGGACTAGGTTATTGATGTAATATGGAGGAATTATTAAGTGGATCATCCCTAGAGTGATCTGAAGTGAAATGAGACTAGATTTCCTTCTAAATGGGGAAGAATAAAAGTACTAGAGTCAACACTACTAGGTGCATTAGGAGTGTTGGGGAGAATTGCTTCTCCTAGACTCTCGAAAGTGGATGCCCCCTTACCCAAACATTGTGAGGCAATGTAATGGCCACAGTGTGGGTGTGGTTCATATTCTTGGGTTCGAAGTAAGGGGTGGTTGAACCAATCAACCTCACAATGGATGGATTCTTTGGACTCCACAACATATTGTTCATGGGTTTTCTATGGAAGGAAGTATGCACGATGGTTTATATCATCCCATGGATAATGAGGGGTGGTCATGGCTTCCATGATGTCTTCATCATAATGAAATATGGGAGGACTGGAGGAAGACGAACCACATGATGAAGATGAGCATTCTAGGGCATTTTCATGAGAGACAAGGTTTACATACACATCGTCAATGCTGGGATATATATGGCTACTAGATGTGACATCTACCAATGTTGAGACCGAAGTTTTCATCGAAGAAGGTTCAAAAAAATCACAATAAAAGATGTCAAGAGAGTCCCAATATATCAACCCCATGAATGATGACAGGTAGAGAATAGGAGTGGTACTATCCATCATCTTGACATTAGGGGAAGGGATCATGATGGGCGGTTGAGAGACCTCCTGCTCTAGCATTGGAGTGGGACAAGAACCCACAGGTAGAGGAGAGGTGGACTCACTACGAGAAACCTCTAATTTGTGAAGCACTTGAAATGTATCATAAAATTCTTCAAGACGGGGACAGTGATGCGAATAATGGCCACAATTATCACACAAATCACAAGGGTGATTCATGCATAATGATATGTTCTTCTTATCTAACTCAGTTAAGGTGAAATGGACCTTAGGAATGTTAGAGTCAGGGAAATACATCATAGACCACATTCTTGATATGAGGGCTTTAAAGACAATTATTGGTGGCATGACTAACAACATCACACAAAGCACATGGAAGTGTAGGATTTGGCGGTTTAGGAGGAGTTGGAGTTTTTTGGGTTTCTTTGTCTTTGGTTCCCTTTTTTAGGGCTTTTCCCCCTCAACATATGCTTTCACAACAGGAGTAGTTTCCTACTGATGTTGCTGAGGAACTGAAGCAAAGGAAGGTGTAGTATGATAGGTTGAACAAGGGTCAAATCTATGTAAGGTTTGAGTTGATCAAGGGGAGTGTTTATGGGAAGATCAATGTAATAGAGAGGGATCCCCAAGATAATGTTATATAAACTGAACATGGCCATGATAGGTGTAGAGTAAACTCCAGGGGGGAAGAAATAATAATGGTATCTAACTTGAAGGGTAATGACCTAGGGGAACTGCTTCAAGATGATTAAGACCTAGGGGAACGATTATGTGCTAAAAAGGACTAGGAGAGATACCAGCAGAAGGAAAAGGAACTTGAGGAGTAGTACATGAAGGATGGGTTGAGTTGGGAATAATAGGTTGTGGAGGTACTGGCTATTGTGAAGGAATACCATACCACTTTTGGGCGGCCCGTGATGCTTGGAGAATGACAACATTGGACATGCTAGGCTCAGATGGAGTAGGAGGTGGACCATAATAATCACCAAGTAAGGTGGAATATTTGTAGACTCTAGGAGAGACATTGGTGAGGGACGATATAGTCTTATTTCTGGTAATCGATGAGATAGTGGACTAAGGTGAAGTTTGATGTTGAGGATTGTAGTACGTCAGCTGATGGACAGTGACGATCTTTCCATAATGAGGAAATCACATCTTACATAAAACCATAGATGTGACAACTAACACAGTATAGGTGTAACTACATACTAAGAGAATGTTATAATCTAATGGGGCATCAATGACCTCAATGTCAATAGAGATAGTCTTTCCAGAAATAATGATAAGATAATTGCGATATAAGCCATCGGGATGAGACGGATGACTGTCCCAAGAATGAAGAGATATGGTGGAACAAAGACAATTTAGGTGAAGCAAGTTGCTTCCAAACTCTAGCAATCATCACATAGGTGGAGGCACCTTCGTCTATGATACACCACTAAATAGTGGTGTTTCTTATGGAGAATAGTATTTTAAATGAAATGGATGAAGGAAGGGGGGATGTTCCTATTTTTCAATGTGAAAGATCATCATACGGTCGTCATAAGGACCCACACCACCCAAAGAAGAGAGTAGATCTCTCCGTTGGTATCGGAATGTCTAGAAGAATTCCAATGTTGACATGGCAGTAGGATACTGCGCCAAGTCATCTACTATGCTATGGTATGGGCGGTTTTAATAGAAGTAATGTTTTGATGTAATGGACCTTTAGGGATCTTGGGGATAACCTATACCTTAGGTGGAGGGATTTATATGGTGCCATTTGATTATGATAGAGACTCGATGGAAACTTGGGGTTGGGAATCAGTCACCAACTTAGTACATGGCTTGTCATATTGATGCATTCAAGTGTGAAGGTTGACTTGTACAGTATTGACCTCATCAGAATTCATCATGAGAATCTAATAATTGTTGTGAGCAGATGATGGAGGTGGGGGAGTTGCATGACCTTGTGTAGGTTGAGAACGAGATATCCTTGGTGAGGAAAAGGATTGGTAAGCATAGCCGGTTGAGATGAAGCAGGAGAAGGAGGAGGAGCTATGGGTTGCAGTACTCTAGAAGCAACTGATTCAACTTCTTATACTTAATGCATATAAGGTAAAAGCAGAAACTCATGGGTATAATGGCCATATACACTGCAATAGGCACAAGGTTTGTTCATATGAAGAGCCTTGTTTTTCTTGAGCTGTCTGCCCTATTAGTGGGTTGTGGGATTAGGTCAGTTTCCCTGAGGTGAATTAGGTGGTGGGCCCTGGCTACCTTCAATACCTTGATATTGCTAGTTCTAGTTACCTTTTCCCTTGTTCCTTTTCTTTGGGTTAGGGCGATTGGTCACACTCTGCTGAGCATACAATTAACCTTGTGGAGGAGGGTGGTGTTGTGTCATAAGTGGAGGAGGCATGGGGGGTTGGGGTGCTAGTATTGGTGGGGTTGGAGCGCTAGTAAGGAGATGGGGAAAATTACGATATATAGGTGGAGCAACAACCGGCATTGACGGCCACTGATGTGGATGAGGATATGCATAAGACGTTTTGGATCTTGGATAAGAGTTTCCATGTTGAAGATTGGGGGGGTTAGGTGTAAGAGAAACTACCCCCCCAGGGTTGACCATAACTCATTGGTAGTGGAACGTATGGTTGAAGTTAAGGGTATGAAATGGATCCAATGATACCATTAGCAACATGAGATGCCCCTAGTTCATTAACAATGCCAGGCTGAGGCAGATCAGGAATGACAATATAATAATAACCTGACCGAGGATAGGTTAGGTCAAATTTAGAAGCTACTTGGAGAGCATCTTCCTCAGATTGAGGGAAGTGATAAGAGACAACTTTAGAAATGGGGGAAAAAGAGATATAAGGAATCAATCCATATAGATTTGGTCTTCGAATTTAGGATCTTACACATGCTCCTCCTTCTAAGCCATTCTGGAACATGGTCAGATAGGTGAGTGGAAGAAGTTTGATGGAAAGAAGTCAATATTTAGGTACCAGTGTCATAATGGAGAGGTAACTGGAAATAGACTAGAAATTCTTTGGTGAGAGTTGGAAAGTGGAATGAGTGACTCTGGGTTGATCGACACACCACTTAGCAATAGATCTAGTAAGAGTGCATTGGAAAAGTTGAAGATGGATTGAGTCTTGAGTGATAGAATTGGATGAACACCACATATGGAATGATCAAACATGATCTATGGGATATTCTCTAAGATTACCTTCAAACTTGAGGATGTCAGAAGGAAGCTTGTTAAGCATAGCTGGCTAGTTTGGGTCATGGAGAAGAGGATTACTGATGAGCTAGCTAAAATCATGGAAATTGAAACCAACCATAAAAGGAAGCAATGGAGTAGGAGTGAGCATACTAGTGGATGTTCTGCTTGT
Source organism: Pinus tabuliformis (assembly GCA_031772625.1). NCBI lineage: Eukaryota > Viridiplantae > Streptophyta > Pinopsida > Pinales > Pinaceae > Pinus > Pinus tabuliformis. The sequence goes on from CM062812.1 coordinate 754,277,433, forward strand.
GGGGTTACCCTAGTTAATACCTGGGTTACCACCTTGGTTTCCCACACCCGGGTTGGTGCCTGACATGGTGACAGTACGGGTTTTGAGAATACATGAAATCAAAGGAAGAACTGGAAGAATCAGTACAACCAGAGTCAGAGTGAGGACTGGAAGGATGGACTCTAACTCGATGGGGAGGAGTAATACGTCCTAATGGAAATTGAGGGTGAAGGCCTTGAATTCTCGGTGACAAATGCCTAGGGGGTGCAATGATGTCCAGACAATGATTACCTTCAGGACTAAAGGGTGATGATAGGAGAACAAGAGCAATAAAACAATAAGAAAACACCTAGTGTAGTGGTGCCAAGTGTAAAATCACTATAGTAATGATGTTATTCTAATACAAGCAAGCACATCCTATCAAATAAAGATACCTCTAACCTATAGGTTATATAAATCCTCAAACAATCGTAAATGTATTGTTTCATATGGCCTTCCAAAGAACTTATTACTTAATAGATTTTGATCCCCACATGCAGAGTTGTCTAGATAAAGGTAGCGTAGAGAACCAACTGCTTCCCATAACTAGTCGTATAGAGTGTCTTCCTAATATTTATCCCTATGGTTACCTTTTTCCCATAGGGGTGGTTGAGTCTTGAGCTTCTTGGTGATCAGCCACTGCACATGATTCCTGCTACGAGTTGGGTAGCTCCGAGGAGGACCGCTTACACGATGACCTAGCCTAACCCCCTCTGAATTGGGTTTATGTTGCACTTCAACTTTGGAATGTGGGATGGTGAAGGATTTTAAGATCCCTAATATGTCAACTTATATGTCTCAATGTAAGTGATTGATGGGTATGATTGGAAGCCTATCCCACCAATCCTGCACCTAAACTACAGAGATCGTTTGGCCCTGGCACCCAAGTGGGCTTAATCTATGTATGTTAAATTATTAAGGTGTAGTGTTTCAAGTCTTGGCTTAGTAGTGTTAACTAAGCTCACGTTCTCTTAGGTTGTAAGTGTGTGAAAATGATGTGTGAAGTGGATGAGTTAATTGAGTGTGTTTTATGATGCCATGCGCTACTGAAAATAAAGTGTTGAAATATTGTAAATAATGCTAAAAAGGAAAAATAAAAATAAAAAACCAATTAAGCACAGAAAACCCCACCCGGAAAGGTTATCAAGAAGCTAATAAAAAGAAGGAAAACAAGCTACTCAAAGACACATAAATGATATAAAAGACCTAATGTCAAAGGCACTGAGATATAAAGTCATTAATCTATTGTAAATGGTGTAGACACACAAAAAAAATCAAAGTTGAAAAATGTTGTAAAGGATAGGTATGAAGCTCCAAAACCTAGGATGCTCAAGGGGATCCTAATGGGGAAAGGAAAAACCAAAACTCTAAAGGGAGAAAAGGTGAAATAAACCTATCCACAAGTGTTGTAAAGTAATGGATCAGAATTTGAAAATCAGTGGCTGAAAAATGTTGAAACCCTAGACTCTTCACCCAACCAATCTCTTCCTAAAAAGGTGGAGGTGTACTGTAAACCCTAAGGGGATTTTTCCTTCCTCAAAGAGAAAAACTAAGAGAATCTATGTCTATAGGAGACAAAAACTGGGATAAGAAACCCTTCCCAATCCACACACAACACTCTCGGGAAGCCTAAAAAAGTTTTGAAAATTTCTCAGAAAAATCCAAAACGCAAGTACTGACATGGAAACAGTGGAAAACACAGATAACTGGCCAAAAAGTGTGTTCTCTAATGCATATGTGGGGCTGAAAAGTGTATTTTTCTCTCGGGACTCTTGGTCGGTAGATTTCACACAAATTTTGTCATCTCCTACTCAGTTGGTACCTGTCACCTAAAGAAAGAACCAAATAACCACAAGAAGCCAAAAATTTGACAAAAAAGGAAAGAAAACTATAAATAGAAATTGAGAGCCTATAAATAGTTCTATAAAACCTTGAAATTTATTGAAACTTTATCCGTGTAGGAACTGAATTACTACACCAATGGAGTCACCATTTGTTAGTATGAAATTTTTTAGAAGGTGTGCCAAAAACATCTCACTTAAGTCACTGGTGACAAGTGACCCTAACAACAATTTGTGGATGCTTACACTTCAGATCTGCAATAATAAAAGAGAAAACCCTGCAATAAAAAGATATATGTGATCCAAAACAACAAACAACAATAAATATGCAATGTTATAACCCAATATGGAAAGACTTATAAATGAATAATAATATTTATTGATAACACATGGTGAAGGAGATTTACAAAAAGGATCTGAAAATCATCCTCCATGGGATGGGTCCTTTGATGTCCTTGATGCTTCAGTAATCGATTTTCTTTTTCAATATGTGAAAAGCCTAAAACAATGTATAGAACCCAAGTGGGAGCTCGAATGCAAGAAGACGATAGTGGTGATGATGATAATGATCATGGTGAAGAATGAATGGAAAATCTTGTTATTTATAACAAAGTATTGGGTTGATCTTGAAAATGGAAAATAATACAATAACATTGAAAAAATCAATCTAACCGTTAGGAATAATTTATTATATTTTTTGGAGAGAGAAACGATATTCGAAATGGTCAAATATCTTTATTTAGAGATAATTAATAAATAAAATAGTTTATTAATTATTTCGTGACGGTTAAGAATGGTGTGAAATTGAAATAATTATTAATTAGTGTTTTAACAATGATTCCAATAATATAATTAAGGAATAATAAATAAATAGTGATTTATTTGATTATTCCTAGGTGATTTAGTCAAATCTGACAAGGAATAATTATCAAATAATTATTTAATAATTATTCCTAGAGAAAATTAAATAAATATTGATTTATTCAATTATTATCATAGGGGTTTTTAATTTTAACCAGAAATAATTTAATAAAAATGGTTTACTAAATTATTTCCCATGGTGAAATTGAATTTACTATGGTAAAATTAATCCTACATAGTGTATTTCAATCTGCCTAGTTAAAAATGACTAGTTGATCATTTTTTGGTCATAACAATAACATCTGTAATCTTTAGTTTATGAACTTATGGTATTGGTATGGTTTCCTCGTGGGCAGGCAAGTAGCATAGTTAACCACTACTTGTATTGCATCTCTTGGATAATGAAAAACCAAATTTCAAACAAAAAACAAGTTACAACACAAAATTTTCCTGTTAGAGAATGTCCATAATTAGACAAAAACAGTTAAAGCACCTCCATATCAAAGTCTATTGGAAATCATGCTTCCTGCAAATGATATATGGATATCAGAGCATTATAAGAAGTAGAGTGGAAAGCTATATAAGCATAAATCTCCTTTCACATTCTTAATAGTGAACTATAATCATTTGAACCTTATTATTCACCACAAGTTATTGCTGCCACAAAAATATAATTCCACAAATGCATGACATCTAAGTAATCAAAATTCTCTTCGAATACTGCAATATAACAACTTGAGTGGGGAATATTTAGCAACCCACCTATTGTAGCAGCTACAACCACCTTCCAAATTTTTTCCTTAGCTTCATTTTGGAGCCTCCCTACCAACCTTTCACAGCACCTTGTCTTGCTTCATAAAGTACAAAAGCTTTAGTGCTTTCTTGCAGAAAGACAGTATGTCAATCAAAGCTTGATGCATTCCCCTCATAGGTTATTCCTCAGGACTTGGTCTAGCTGCAGGCTGAACAACTCTTTCAAGAAATTGTGCAATTATGGAGGGCAACTAGCCTTCCCTCCAGAAATTGCGCAATTCTGTTTGGCAGCCTGTTGGGCTCTAGAATTGTGCAATTCTGCCAGCCAGTGTTCACCCAAAAAATTGCACAGTTCTTCCCAGCAGGGTTGTTCAGCCCAAGAATTGCGTAATCCTAGGCAGCAATCAACTTCTCTGCCCAAAAATTGTGCAAATCTCTTGGGAAGCCAACCCAGCTCCCATCCAGAAATGTGCATTTTCTCCCAGCAGTTGAGCATCCTCTTGCATGTGCAGTTGGGTTGACCAATTCCTCCTGGGACCAACGAAACTTAACTTGCATGCATGGCTTTCTTTTTCCTGGAATAGGAAAAGGAAACATACAAAAATCATCCCTTGATTCAAGGAGCTATTTTTAGTAGCTGGAGGTTACATGCAAAGTTCCTTTTAGAATCTTTCCTCCAACTGTCATTTTTTCCTAGATTTGTGGCATGCACATCATGAGACAAAACTTATTTATTCGATGTAGCAGAGCCCATTCTTTCACATTGATCTTGGAGCTCTAACATCCCACAACACATCTAGGACTCTTCAACATAGCTGGCTCAGCGATTCACATGTAAGTGGTCTTAACCTGTCTATTTCCACATTTTCGTCGCTTTTTGTTTTTTTGCTTGTGTGAGTGTTGATTGCTTGATTTCTTTGAACACTTGCTATCGATTACATGAATACTAGCTTGTACTAACACGTTTCTTTTTTCATTGCTATCTCACTATTGTCGCATGCATGGAACTATTTTGCATGAATGGTCGCCAATTTGGCGACTCGCTTCACCCACATGCATGTTGTTCTGTTTTCTAAATATTTCATTCAATGTTTACTTGCATGATCAATCACTTATTATTTCACTCAGTACCAACATGCATTCACTTTCACATTTGCTTTCAGTTGCCTGTTAGCAATTTTGACCAGCCTTGGCTCGGACTCTGCCTCACCATGACACCATTGCGCAATCTGGAGAAGGAAGGCTCTGTCTTCCTCTCCAGAAATGTGCATTTCTACGTAGGAACTGTCCTCCATGACTGCTTTATGCATTTGTGAGGGGCAGTGGCTATCGGCCTAGAAAATTTCACAATGCAGTCACTGAGCCTGCAATCATTGGTAGCTCGAATTGCGCATTGTACAATTCTAGCAGTCAACAGTCATCCTAGATTTTTCAATGCATAAATCCGGCAACTAGTCTTGCCTCCTAGACAGCCTAGACTTCCTTTTGCGTAGTTCTGGAAACCAGTCACCAAGCCTCCCAGAAGAAACCGCAAAATCTTTGCCTATCATTCCCTAGGTATGTGTTATGTCACTCCCCAAATTTGCTTTGGTTTTTGCTGACAGATTTCTTGCCACGCATGTCACTTTGTCTCCAAATCTTTTAGGTTTTCATCTGCCTCTTATCAATATAGGATCAATGGCCTCCAAGAGAGTAGGATCAAAGGACACCAACGGAAGTGCAACTAGAGTAGCAGTTGAGCAGGTGTCTGCATGTCTACCGATCTATAAAGATACCAAGTTGTTTCTAAAGAAGGACATCAAGCTGAAATGGCAAGAGGTAAATGAAGCATTTGTAGGCACTTTTAGGGAAGATCTCGAATACCACCAGGTGTATGTGAAAATTTACAAGTCTGACTTGTACCAAATTGCATGTAGATACCCCATGTTCCCATTTGCAGACATGATACACTGGATCGTCTTGCACACTGATCTCGAGACAATGACTTTGAGCAGTGTCAGCAGGATGAAGATTGCAACCTTCTGGGCACAGGATTATGATGAGATGTATAAGATGTTAGAGCCCATGACTATCATGGAGACTCCCTTTGGCTTACCCAATGGCAGTGCCCACTCTAGAGACATTCTTAAGAACTGGGTAAAGGAGACGGCTAGATTCAGGATGACACCCAACCAGATATACAAGACGAAGATATAGCGGAAGGTGTATCAATACTTGGTCATATTTTCATGTTGAATGTATGGTAAAGAAATCATGGTAACATTCCCACATAGTTGGGTGATCGCGCTGGACCAACTGGCTAGAGAAGGAAAACCATGTAACTGGTCCGACATGCTGGCTCATCAACTAAGGAACAAGTAACAAAGGCTCGATAGTAAACTAGAGGTATGCAAGTAGAGGTCTACATGTCCGCCTACATATTTGATGCAATATGTGCCAAACAGGAGTTCCTAAGCATGGAGTGGGCATGGTCACTAGCGGAGACTACTGTGAACGTGTATTGTAAGTTGTTGTCTGAATGTAGCTTCAGAGGAGTTATCACATGACTGTTCGATCATTTTGTCACACTAGTTTACAAGATGATATTCAAACAGGATCCACCCTGCATGTCGAAGGTAGCAATGGAGGCATTGAGAGACATTTTTGAATGGTATGCCTCACTGTCTGGCACCTTCATACGAATGTTCAACGCAGAGAAGCCTCAACATGTTCTACTGAATTTTTCCTTGGACACACTCGTCATGTAGGAAGTATCATATCACATCTAGGTAGGATTGACATCTAGACTACACTGGAAGAAGAGGGCACCTTGGCCTGCTCTTTTGTTTTGGATTGGGTTATATGAGATCCGAAGTTTTAATCAATTAGAGGTCAAAGCAGGACGTATGAAGAACTATCCATTCGACCTTCGAAGTTACAATTTGTATGACCTACATTGTCTTGTGAAATATCACTACATGAGAGTACAGTTCAACTGGATCTACGGTGCACTTGATTGGGCAGAGGAGGACCCATGGAGATATTTCTACAGTTTCTCAAAACCCAATGAACAGGTCGGATTTGCTATGGAGTGGTTAGAGAAGCAACATGAAGCATCATCTCAGAGAGTAGCAACAATAGAAGTAAGCATACCAGTGCGCAACAAGGGTAAGAGGAAAATTGTCAATCACATGGAGGAAGCACAAAGCTGCAAGTTCTGAGCAGATCCACTTGTGGATAAAGAAGCTTTGGCTATAGAGGCAAAGAGGCAACATCGTGAAAAGTGAATCATGCAAAGGGAGAAGGAGAGGAGTAGAATGGAGGAAGTAGAGAGAGAGAGTTGCATGAGCTAAAGGAGCAACTTCGTAAGGAACAAGAGCTGCGCAAACATGAGTGGGAAGCACATAAAGAATAGGTACAACAGGGGGTGCAACATGTGCAAACAAATGAAACAATGCCCATACTGGTAGTGGACTCATCGTAACAATAGGCATCAGGAAGACATGGTGAACCATCGCAGGAGCAGGACTTCGCTCGTGAGATAGAGCAAGAACATCGACAGTTAGATATAGATATGGAGCAATGGGAATTGGAATAGGAAATCAACCTTATGACTCACCACCAAGAGGTCAGCTTACCTACTTCACCGCATGCAGATGATAAGCAAGTCTCAAGTGACTGAGGAGGCACTGAGATCCTTGGAGATCAGGGGAAAGGAGAGATGCACAACATCTCATTCGATGAGTCTCAACATAGAGTTGTGCAGTCTTGTAGAGTGTTGACTTTGGATGATCATACATCTCCTGTGCAAGTTGAGGAACAAATGATCGTGTCTGACATGCACAAACATCCAACAGCCTTGGCTGATGCAACCATAGTGTATGCCGAAGCCACTAGCTCAAGTGTTCACTTTCTGATAGCTGAGAATGAGCAAATGGCTAAGAAATTATAGACGACCAAGCAAGGAGGAGATTTGGTGACAACGTCCACCCAAGCTGAACTGAATAATACAATACTAGATGAAGTCTTTCCCCTTGACACAATTATGTGAGTGTTTTACTCCAAGTTTGGTATTGTGCATAAGGCAGTCATCCATCTCAACGGATGGTAGCAGTGATGTGCTATAAGAGCACATATCTTTGTGAACTTGCAAGCTTCTGCTGATTACATGCAAACATGGATGATGAAATAAAAGGGAGCCTCGCTACACTTGCCTAAGATGATGAAGGACAGTGCGGTCGAGCTGAAGGCACATAGCCGGAGTTATATCCAGAACTATGAAGGGCTCCCATAGCTCATCACTAGTATAAAAGCTTCCCATGCACATGTGTTAAAGAGTATGGATGTTGTGGCGCACGTAGATGCGATCCAATCTATTGGGACTCTCACCCAAGTGAAGATAAAGGCATAGGTTTAGCTAGAGCTTGACTCATACCTCAACGAGTTGATGTGCATTACAACTAGCCCAAACTTTCCCATCAGTGCAAACATCATGCACAAGTATGTTACTAGTCCAGCCGCATTGAAGTCAATGATGCACATGCTTACAGATGAGTTGGATAGAGGAGCCCGAGGAGTGTACCTGGATGATATGGAGGCAAGTGTCAGGTTTGAGAAAGATGTCACCTTGGAGCACATAGACACCATCGTGGACTACCGATCTTGGCATCAATATGTTACCATTGATCAATGCAAGGATGTTGAGGAGTTGAACTTCCATGGTTTTCTAAGTCATAATGATGTCTAGCATGGCTTGGTCAAGCCAGTTTGTCTCCCATGGGTACATGTGCCTTTGTAATGTAACGTCTTGTCAAGTGTAAGTCAAGTGTCGATAGTTGGATGTAATAGTCATAGAGTAGATGAAGAGTCATGAGGGTAGATGAACTGTCACAAAGGGGAATGTCAAAGGTCACCCCACCCTTTGCACTAAATAGTCCCTCATAACTCATTGTAGAGGCTTTTGGTTAGCCATCTTTTGATAAGACTATCACAAAGGGGAATGTCAAAGGTCACCCCACCCTTTGCTATAAATAGTCTCTCATAACTCATTGTAGAGGCTTTTGGTTAGCCAACTTCCGATAAGACTATATTGGAGAGAGCTTGGACAGTATTGTAATCAGCCTTGGCTTCTCCACTGTGCAAAGCTAGTACATATCTTTGGAGTAGCAGGCGATTGTGGCTATAAAATTCCGCTGTCAGAACTAGTGGTTGGACATGGATGTATTGTATGACTAGAACTTACACTTCTTAATATGACAAGAGCCAACAAGTTTCATGCATATGTTGTATTGTATTCTATGCTATCTAGTTTACTCTAAATGATATATGTATCTGTTTACTTACGCATGCATCCATAGCTATATGTGTATGTATGTATGAATCTTTCTGAAATGTGTTGTTGGTTTAACCATCACTTTGGATTGCTAGCTAACTTGCCTTCCATGTTGTGGTGCGTCTTTGCTTGTGTGTTCCCTTCTTAACTGCGTGCTATCACAGATTTCCAAGGGGTTCACTGATCTCAAACCTCATGTGTGAGAACCTCAAATGAACCTTCCTTGACTCACCACAACTATCACATCCTTGCTACCAACAGAGTGTGCGAAATCGCGGTCAAGGCATTACCGTACAACCCACTGCTGGGACTCCTACACCAAATGGTATGAGGTCTAATTGGGACTTCCTACTAGGGATATCCCCTAACATGTTGGCAGGTCCAACACCGTCAACATTTCTGGCGCTAGGAGGGACAGATGACAAGCTATATCCTCTCATCCTATTTTGAACCTTTACATATATATCATGGATTCTTGCACTCTTCTCCCTCCACGATTTTTTTCGAATCACGAAGATGTCACCATCACAAGGGATTTTTTCGATCACTTGTCCACTTACACATATGATGGTGAAGGTGAAGTGGCCTGACCTGAGTTCTTACATGAATTTCTTTCCATGCTTCACGAGGAAGATGGATGTTTTGACGAACATTCCAAATTTTTTCTTACATACACACTTTACAAATCCCCACATCAGTGGTCGTGCATCCTACTGGTTGATAGTGTGCACTCACTTGAGCACTTCTGTGATCTCATTGAAGAAACTTTCTATCATTTTGATCCAGAACATCTTGACCAAAAATTGTTACAACAACAAAAGGCTCCACATGAATCGACTATGGATTTTTGGCAGTGCTTCCATGATTTGCAGTTTCAAGCTTTGAAGAGCCAGATGAAGTTTTTCTATATTTGGGACCAGTTCGAGTATTGTGTTAAGAAATTTTCTCATCCCAAGAAGAAGTTTGAAATCAAGCCTCGCTCAATATTCTTCAGTGATGGAGCTACACAATCACAAATGGATGTGGTCACTATCACAAGTGACTCCCCGCATTCCCTAATCAAACAGCCCCACCACCGTAAAGTGATGTTGAGGATCATTCTCACACATCTATTTAGCTGTCACATCCTCCCAACATCACTTCGCTTAATTTTCGTGCAGATTTGGTTGTGATTCCATCGAGTTGTCATATGCATTTTGCTCCACAACCTCCATCTTCGCACTCGATTATTCCTCCAGATGATACTATCTTGTGTTCTTCCATTATGGAATCTACAGTTGGTGTGAACGAGGAACAAGCCACTGATGGAGTTGGTGTTGCACAACCAACATGTGCTGTCATTCATGAAGAGTATGAGTGGGAGCTTGAGCATAAACACTCGGCGAAGGATGACTCCCTTCCATTCGAGCCCCCTTCATTCCTTCCTAACATCTTTAGTGAACCTTCCATCCATGGCTTCTCATGTGTATCTTCATCCACGGATGCACCCATTGTTGATCACTCGCAAGACACATCATATGTCATTCCATCTTCTAACAACGAAGAGGATAAGTTATTCATTGAAAATCCACTTGATTTTTCATCTTCCTTTTCCAGAAACACAGAGGATGAATTTGTCCACTTTTCATCTACCCCTCTATTTGGATCATGAGATCATGAGGATGCTAATGAAATCATTTATTTTTCTGATCGTGGTTGTCATGATCCATTTACTCCCATATTCGATCACGATCATGTTTCTATTACAGTTGATTTTTCAAAGCCATCGGTTTATGATGATCTATCTAACGATGAAGTTGAAACACCTAAGACTGTCGAGGCACTTCAGCCCGAGCTGATGGTTATGTCAGGCCCTCGCTCTCCTGAGGTTGGTTTCACTTTTGATCAGGAAATTGTTCAATCACCCAAGGCTCCTCATCACTCATCTATATGCATTGAAGATCAATCTCACACATAGATCATGCTTCCTCCACTCGAACTGCACTATCCCATTGCTCATGCATTGGAGGAATGTTACATTCCAAGCACACGTGCATGATGCAAGTTATCTTTGTTTCTTTCGTTTTCTTACATGTCACAGTCAAGAATGTGTGTGTGCTTCACAACTGCACGCAATGTCGCACAACACCATGATAAGTCCACGGACTACTCATCGTGCATTTGCAATCACTTATGTCCCGTGGGGACTTTGAAACATGAAGTGTGGTTGTCTTCATTGTTATATATTTATCGCTTGCTGGTTCGCACAACTAGGTTGTTCGCGAACCAAGCCTTCACCAACATGGGTCAACCAATGCACCGATGGCTGCATTTGAAATATCACTTCACGTGATTAGAACCATGCACCATTAGATTAGGAGTAGGAGTAGTGTTTGATTTCAATTGGTTCTCTTGCATGCTTGTTTGCTTACTTGTTTTGTTTGTTTGTTTGTTTTCCTACTTGTTTGATTACTTTTCTCTCGCTTTTTCTTCTGCTTCTGCTTTTTCTTTGTTGTTTGTTACCTTGTTTTGTTTGTAGGTTAGTTTCGCATGAAACCATGTATGACTCTTGAAACAAGATGGGTAAAGTACAAGAGGAATTGTACAGCTATCACTACTTGGTTATCTGTTATCCTGCCTCTTTTTGAAGAACTTGTTACTTCTAGTCCATGATACACCGATGGAAAATACATACTGTTCGAAGTGAACCTTGGTGAAAACACAACACTTGTCTGCTAACTAGTATCACCTACTCTAGTCAGTTGTTCTTGGGTTAACCCTTGTCAACTTAGTCAAGTAGAGTAAGGTGAGGGGGAAAACCTTAATAGTCACGTCAAAGGTATGATAAACTACTTCTCTACTGGAACAACCTCTTCTACTCTCAACAAGTCGGGATCCCTCTTCCACCTCTGAAATGAATAAGTGTCTATGCATAGTTGAAAAAACGAAAAATAAAAATAAAAAATTCAACTGAAAAATAAATAAGGCGAAAGAAATGAAAGGATTCATGCGTAGGGAGGTGATGCAAGTAACTCTGTTGGGGTATTGACCAGGCTCACTGGTAGCGAAGCCATGCTTGTGTTCCTATGTGACTTCGTCCGGGTACTGTCTAGGCCTGCTGGCTATGGAGCAACACCAGAGATGAAACTAAGACTCTAAGGAATATAATGCTTGTGCACCAATATACCCCTCAACCCCAATTAAAACAAATGTGTTTCCTTGGCTTGGAATGTGTGTCAATCGACCAAGAGCTTAGTAGACGCTACATCTTATAATCAAGCTAGTGTGAAACCAAGACGAACTAAGAACTGAACAATACTTCCGGAGGTGTTAGACTTTCTTCTCACGAACAAGGTCCATTTAGAGAGATAGAGTTCTACTAGTGTGTTGCCAAGCGTTGTAGCAGCTACAACTAGCCCCAAAAATTTTGCCTTAGCTTTGTTTTGGAGCCTCCCTACCAACCTTTCATAGCACCTTGTATTTCTTCGTCAAGTACAAAAGCTTTAGTTTTTTCTTGTAGAAAGATAGTCTGTCAATCAAATCTTGATGCATTCCCCTGTAGGATGAGTAGCTATTTCAAGAAATTGCACAATTCTGGAGGGAAACCAACCTTCCCTCCAAAAATTGCGCAATTCTTTTTGGCAGCCTTCTAGGCTCCAGAATTGTGCAATTATTCCAATCAGGCTTCACCCAGAAAATTGTGCAATTCTTCCCAGTAGGGCTGCTCAGCCTAGGAATTGCTCATTCCTGGGTAGTAGTCAGCTGATCTACCCAGAAATTGTGAAAATCTCCTTGGTAGTTAGGTCAGTTCCCATGCAAAAATGTGTATTTTCTCCCAGCAGTTGAGTAGCCTCTTGCATGTGCGTTTGGGTTGAACAGTTCCTCCCGGGACCAAGGAACTTTGACTTGCATGCATGGCTTGATTTTTCTTGGAATAGAAAAAGGCAGCATGCAAAAAGCATCCTTTGATTTGGGGAGCTATTTTTAGCAGTTGGAGGTTACATGGAAAGTTTGTTTTAGAGTCTTTCCTCCAAGTGTCGCTTTTTCCTAGATTTGTGGGATGCATGTCTTGATCCCAAGCTTATTTATTTGATGCATCAAATCTCATTCTTTCACATCGATCTTGGAGCTATGACATGCCACAACACATCCAGGACTCTTCGACACATCCGGCTCAACTATTCACGAGTAAGTGGTCTCAACTTGTCTTTTTTAGCATTTCTGTCACTTTTTGTGTTTTTCTTGTGTGAGTGTTGTTTTCTTGATTTCTTTGAATGCTTGTTGTCGTTTACATGCATACTAGCTTGTACTAGCATTGTTTCAGTTTTCATTGCTATCTCACTGTTGTCGCATGTATGAAACTGTTTTTCACAAACGGTCGTCGATTCGGTGACTCACTTCACCCACATGCATGTTGTTCTATTTTATGAATCTTTCATTCAATGTTTTCATGCATGATCAATCACTTCTACTTTCACTCAGTATCGACATGCATTCACTTTCACATTTTCTTTCAGTTGCTCGTCAGTGAGTCTGGCCAGCCTTGGCCCAGACTCTGCCTCACCAAGACAACATTGCGCAATCTGGAGAAGGAAGGCTCTGTCTTCCTCTCCAAAAATGCACATTTCTTCCCAGGAACTATCCTCCAGGATTTCTTTTCACATTTATGAGGGATAGTGACTGGTGGCCTAGAAAATTGCACAATGTAGTCACTAAGCCTACAGTCATTGTCAGCTGGAATTGCACATTGCACAATTCCAAGCAGTCAACCTATATTTCTCAATGAGCAAATCTAGCAGCTAGTCTTGCCTCCCAGATAGCCCATACTGCATTTTGTACAGTTCTGGAAGTCACTCATCCAACCTCCCAGAAGAAAATGCGCAATCTTTGCCTATCATCCCCCAAGTATGTGTTATGTCATTTCCTGAATTTGCTTTGGTTTTCGCTGGCAGATTTCTTTCCATGAATGTCGCTTTGTCTCCAAATCTTTCAAGTGTTCATCCACCTCTTCGTAGTGGAGGATCAATGGCCTGCAAGAGAGCAGGATCAAAGGACACTAACGGAAGTGCAACTGGAGCAGCAGTTGAATAGGTGTCTAGATGTCTATCAATCTATGAAGATACCAAGCTACTTCTTGACAAGGACATCAAGCTGAGAGGTCAATGAAGCATTTGCAAGCACTTTTAGGGAAGACCTCGAAGAATGCCAGGTGTATGTGAACATTCAAAAGTCTAGTTTGTACCAAATTGCATGTAGATACACTACGTTCCCATGCATGAACATGATACACTGGATTGTCTCGCACACTGATCCCGAGACAATGACTTTGAGCAGTATTAGCGAGATGAAGATTGCAACCTTATGGGCACATGATTATGATTAGATGTATCAGATGTCATAGCCCATGCCTATCATGAAGACTCCCTTTATCTTACCCAGCAACAGTGCCAACTCCAGAGACATTCTTAAGAATTGGGTAAAGGAGCTGGCTAGATTCACGATGACACCCAACCCGATCTATAAGACGAAGACATTGTGGAAGGCGTATCAATACTTGGTCATATTTTCATGTCAACTTTATGGTCAAGAAAGCACAAAAACGTTCCCATAGAGTTGGGTGATTGCGCTGGACCAACTGGCCAAGAGAAGGAAAACCATGTAATTGGTCTGACATGGTTTCTCATCAGCTGAGGGAACAAGTAACAAAGGTTCAAAAGTCACCTGAAGGTATGCGAGCAAAGGTCTACATGTCGACCTACATATTAGATGCAATCTGTGCCCAATAGGAGTTCTTGGGCTTAGAGTGGGAATGGTCACTGGTGGAGAGTGTTGTGAACATGTATTGTAAGCTGTTGTTTGAATGCAGCTTTAGAGGAGTTATCACATGACTGTCTAATCATTTTTTCACCCCAGTTTACAAGACGATATTTGAACAGGATCCACCCTGCATGTCGAAGGCAATAATGGAGGAACTGATAGACACTGTTGATTGGTATGCCTCACCATCCGACACCTTCATACGAATGTTTAGCACGAAGAAGCCTCCGCATGTTTTACCGAAGTTTGCCTTGGACATACTCGTCATGAAGGAAGTAGCATATCACATCTCGGTAGAATTGACAACTAGACTACACCAGAAGAAGAAGGCACCTTGGCCCACTCTTTCGTTGCAGATTGGGTCATACGAGATCCAGAGTTTAAAGCAAGCAGATGCCGAAGCAGAAAAGATGAAGAAGTATCCATTCGACCTTCGAAGTTACAACCCATATGACCCACATTTTCTTGTGAAAGATCATTGCACAAGAGTACAGTTCAACTGGCTCCATAGGGAATTTCATTGGGAGAAGGAGGACCCATTAAGAAATTTCTATAATTTCTCCAGACCTAATGAATAGGTCGGCTTCGCTATGGAGTGGTTAGCAAAGAAATGTGAAGCAACATCTCGAAGAGCAGTGACAACAGCAGAAATAAGCATACCAGTGCATGACAAGGGTAAGATGAAGATTGTCGATTGCATGGAGGAAGAGTAAAGTTGCAAGTTCCAAGCATATCCACTTGTGGAGAAATCAACTTTGGCTATAGAGGTGAGGAGGCAACAATGCGACATGTGAATCGCACAAAGGAAGAAGGAGAAGAGAAGAATGGAGGAAACATAGAGGGAGTTGAATGAGCTGAAGGAGCAACTATGGAAGGAACAAGAGCTATGAAAATAGGAGAGGGAAGCAGAGAAACAATAGGTACAACAGGGGGCGCAACATATGCAAATATATGAAACAATGCCAGTACTAGTAGTGGAATCATCAGAATAGCTGCCATGAGGTAGATAGGGTGAACCATCGTAGGAGCACGACTTCTCTCATGAGATAGAGCAAGAACTTCAATAGTTGGATACGAATATGGAGCAATAGGAATTGGAATAGGACATCGACCTTATGCCTCACCGCCAAGAGGTCGACTTACCTGCTTCACTGCATCCAGATGATAAGCAAGTCTTAAGTGATTGAGGAGGAACTGAGATCCTTGGAGATAACTTGAAAGGAGATATGCACAACATCTCATTTGACAAGTCTCAACATAGATTTGTGCAGTCTCATATAGTGTCACCTCCGGATGATCATACATCTCCTATGCAATTTGAGGAACGAGTGGTCATGTTTGACATGCACAAACATCCAACAACCTTGGCTGATTCAACTAGAGTGTATGTCATGGCCACTAGCTCAACTGTTCACTTTCTGATAGCTGAGAATGAGCAAATGGCTAAGGAACTATAGAGGACCAAGCAAGGAAGAGATTTGGTAACAACGTCCGCTCAAGCTAAACTGAAGAAGGCACTACTAGATGAAGTGTTGTCCCTTGACACAGTTATGTGAGCATTGTACTCCAAGTTTGGTACCATGCATAAGGTAGTCGTCCATCTCAATGGATGGAAGAAATGATGTGCTAGAAGAGCATGTATCTTGGTGAACTGCATGTTGCTATTGATTACATGCAAACATGGACGATGAGATACAAGGGAGCCCCGCTCTACTTGCCTAAGATGATGAAGGCCAGTGCGGTCAAGCTAAAGGTACATATCTAGAGTCACATCCGGAACTATGAAGAGATCTCACAACTCATCACTAGTATACATAATTCCCGTGCATGCATGTTCAAGAGTATGTATGTTGTGGTGCACGCATATGCAATCCAATCTATTGGGACTCTCACCTAGGTGAAGACAAAGGGACAGGTCCGACTAGAGCTTGACTCGTACTTCGACGAGTTGATGCGCATTGCCACTAGCCCAGAATTGCTCATCAATGCAGACATCATGCACAAGTATGTTGTTGGTTTAAGCACATTCAAGACAATGATGCACATTCTCACAGATGAGTTGGATAGAGGAGCCCAAGTAGTGTACCCAGATGCTATGGAGGCAAGATTCAGGCTCCAGAAAGATGTCACCTTTGAGCACATGGACACCATCACAGACTATCGATCTTGGCATCAGTATGTTACTATTGATCAGTGCAAGGATGTTTAGGAGTTGGAATTCCATGGTTTTCTAAGTCATAGTGATGTCTAGCATGGCTTTCTCAAGCCAGTTTGTCTCACATGGGTACATGTGCATTGTAATGTAACATCTTGTCAAGTGTAAGTTAAGTGTTGATAGTTGGATGTTATAGTCATAGAGTAGATGAAGAGTCATGAGGGTAGATGAACTGTCACAAAGGGGAATGTCAAAGGTCACCCTACCCTTTGCTATAAATAGTCCCTCATAACTCATTATAGAGGCTTTTGGTTAGCCAAGCTTCCGATACGACTATCTTGGAGAGAGCTTGGATAGTGTTGTAACGAGCCTTGGCTTCTCCACTATGCAAAGCTAGTACATATCTATGGAGGAGCAGGTGGTTGTGGCTGTAACGTTCCGTTGTCGAAACTAGTGGTTGGACATGGATGTATTGTATAACTGGAACTTACGCTTTTTAATATAATAAGAGCCAAAACGTTTCATGCATATGTTGTATTGTATTCTATGCTATCTAGTTTACTCTAAATGATATATGTATATGTTTACTTACACATGCAAGTATAATTATCTGTATATGTATGTATGAATCTTTCTGAAATGTGTTGTTGGTTTAACCATCACTTTGGATTGCTAGCTAACTTTCCTTCCATGTCGTTATGCATCTTTGCTCATTTGTTCCCTTCTTAACTATGTGCTATCACAGGTTTCCAAGGGGTGCACTCATCTCAACCTTCCATGTTATGGTGCATCTTTGCTCGTGTGTTCCCTTCTTAACTGCATGCTATCACAGGTTTCCAAGGGGTTCACTGATCTCAAACCTCATGTGTTAGAACCTCTCATGAACCGTCCTTGACTCACCGCAGCTGTCACACCCTTGCTACCAACAGAGTTATCTTACTTGCCTCTATGTGGAATCACGGTCAATGCATTATCGTACAACCCACTGCTGGGACTCCTACACCAAACAGTTTAAGTTCTAATTGGGACTTTTTACTAGGGAGATCCCCTCACATGTTGGCATCTAGCACCATCAACACCACCCAAACTATATAGATTCTAACACACATCTTGAAATTTTGTAATATGCTTAAAGATTCACAATTTAGTGATCTAGAAAACTAATCCCATGTCGGCATAGACCAATTCCAAGCTTAATGCAAAAACTATAAAGGAAAACAATAAAGTTGAAAATGAGGTATATAGATTATATGTCTATCAAATAATTGCTAGGCCAAGAAGGGATTATCCAAATTTTGTGCCTACCTTATGATAACATTCTTCTTTTCATCATTATGGATAGTCAGGTAAGGTACCTAGATTTGTTTGGACATTGCAATGTCAAATTAGATGCCTGAAATTCACCTGCAGGAACCAAGTTGCATGCCTATCAAAGTTGCCTACGTCGAACCAAGCATATTTCCTCGTCCTCATAAGAAACAAAGTGAATGCATGGTGGGTAAAAAGCAACAAATACCATTGAACAAGGAATTGTAAGTGACTAAACTAGCCACCAGACCTTGCCTCCACATGTAGCCCCAAATATGAAAATCCTTCTCAATATTCCTAGTTTTACATTAACCATCAATCAAAGTGTTATAAGTGATGTGATTAGTAACTAAACTTTTACTTACGATCTTGGTAGAAATATTCCCTACTCATTCCACTAACCTCTTTTTGCAAAAAAAATTGTTAATAATATTGTGTGAAAATGTATGAGGCTTGCAACCAATTTGACCCATTTTTGACAATAATCCAAATAAACAAACAAATTTATTCATTTGATACCCCTTACCTGGTGAAAGAATGAATTAATTTATTAAAAATAAATACACTCGGACTAACACCCATCTTCATCATTTCAAAGAAAAATTCCCAACCCTTATTAGAGAAACAACCAAAGATCCCAAGAGAAAATTGCATGATGAAAGAGATGGTTAAATATCATGGTGTTTGATAATGTTGAAGCTTTTTAGAGCTTCTATCATAATATTCACCTCTACATAGGTACTCACACCCAGGTTGAAAACTATTATTTTTTATTACGGTTAGCCATGAAAACATTGAAAAGAGCCTATGGATTTGTTGTCACAATTTGAATAGCAAGAGAGACCTCATCGCAATTTGAACTCATGCCCATCTTCTTTGTTGTGGTTTCTTGCATGACTAAATCTTATTCTTCTCTATCATAATTCTCATAGATTTTTGAAGCCATGTTTGAGGAAAGAATAGAAGAGTTGTTGATGTTTCTACAAATAATCTTATATTGAAACCAATTTGTAAAAAAATATTGGTTTCTATGAAAAATGATAGGTAGTAATCATGCCACTACATTGTTTACAAACTTGGCCATTGAATGGACCAAAATTACTTTTGAAAGGAAGCATAACAATTATCACACTATGTAGTTGTGCATCAAAATGGAATTATGTCATGGGTGGTAAGGAAAAATGTGCAAGGAGGGCTTATCACATGAGAGGTATTTTCTAAGAGTGTTTCTTACCACCACATTTCCCATTTAATATATATAGAGAACCCTGATGAGACCCAACATTGAAACAAGAATTTGCAAATCCTAAGTCTACCAACTTAAATTATCAACCCGGGGTTTATATAAACATAAGAGTTGTCGACATTGTATGTGTAGAATGCAATGTGTCCTTCTTTCGTTGATCTAATGAAGTGAATGTCATAAAATATAACCTAAACTAGTTGTAGAAATAAACCATGCTACTCTAATTGCAAACAAATGAAATGAATTATTCTACTTGCAAAATCAAAATCATTAATCTACTTGAAAATTGATTGGAAAGAGGAAAGTTAATCTACAACACATAACTAGGAAATTCAGAAACTAAGTCTACTTCACTTGCATTGAAGAGTTTCAAATGTGAAAATTGCTTCGTAACTCTATTTGTTGTTTTTTGCTTGCAGTGGAGGAAGGAGGGGTATAGAGTGGTACTTAGGTATCTCTAATCATGGATTTAGAGCCTTGGGGTCATTATTCATCTAGAATAAGTTAAATTTTCAGTGGGGATCAAAATTGGTTAAGGAATATGATGCTACAGGCTTACTAAAGGTGATTGCTACAGGTTTGCTACAGGCGATTGCCATAGGAGGCATGTAATGCTACAAGAGTGAGAATATTTCTAAATGCCCAAGTAAATCAAATTCAAATGTGATGGATATTTTTTTTTTTTTTTTTTTATCCGAATGGAGTTTTACTCCCCGCTTATCAATACTACAGTGGCCAATTTCCAAAAAACTTGATCCTACCCAATGTCCTGTGAGAATCGCCTGAGGGTATAGGAGCCACAAGTGTAGCTGCACAAATGGTCAGATCTGCTTGCGAAACCCCCAACTGCTGAATGCGAGTTGGACTACTGCGGTGACATAACCCCAACTACTAGATTTGAATGGTATTGTTGCGGTAGAACCTCAACTGGTGGATTTGATTGTTGTTGATGTAGTTGAGGCCTTCCAGGGATGCTTATAAGAGACTTATCCCATAAGAATCAGGACGACGAACTGATCGCAGTGGTACCATTCACTTGTTAGCTTCAATTTTCGGGCAGTCCCAAATTTTTTCAATGTGACGACAAGTGACCAAGATCTATGTATGGCAGAAACCAGAGCTCAAGCCATGGCCAACAAGAAGATTGAGAGCCTTAAAAAGCAGTTGGCTTCCTTCAAGAACATAGCGGACTAGATGCAGAAATTCATGGACACTTTCCAAGTGAGCACATCAGGGTGGCATTCGGAGGCACATGGTCTTAATGAAGACCTTGAAGGAGAATCTAGCCATCATATTCACCTCCATGGAAATCACCAACATTCCCACCTACGACCACCCAATCTGGACATGTATAAATTTGATGGCTCTAATCCGACTATATGGGTAGCACAAATGGAACAATATTTCCTTCTTAATAATATCCAAGATGATCCAACTAAAATACATGTGGGATCCCTTTACTTGGACCAAGAGAGATGGAAATGGTGGCACTAGCATCAGAAATGCTATCCCAGGAAAATAACTTGGCAGGTGTTCTCAAAATCGCTTTCTGACTGCTTTGATAGAGAATCTAATTTTTTGGGTCATCTTACTAAGATCCGACAGACAAGCACAATAAAATAATACATTTCAGCCTTTGAGACGTTGGCCATCTGCACAAAAGGTCTAGGAGATGAATTCTACTTGGAATGTTTTATAAGTGCTCTCAAAGAAGCCATCCAAGAAAATGTCCGGATGCACCACCCACCTACATGGATAGACACTTGCAACAAGGCTATCAAAGTGGAACGTGCTTTAGGTGCCCAATCTCCTCATCCAAATTTCATAGCTAAGGGATGCCCCACCTAGGCTTAGGGCCCCACCCAAAAACTTAAGGTTCAAAAGGTGTCTCCAACAGAAATGGTTGAAAGAAGAAAACAAGGATTGTGCTACTACTCCGATGAAAAATACTCCCCCGGGCATAAATGAAAGTTACCCAAATTCTTTCAAATTTATATTACTAATCATAGCTCATCTGAGGAAGCCCCACCCCTTGAGGGACCAGAGGACGAAGTTTAAGAAACCCAACAGTACAATTAACTCACAGCTACGCCAAAGAAACCAATTATCTCGCTACATGCTTTGGCGGGCATTTCTGCACCCCAAACTCTCAAAATCAGAGGCTTTATTAAACCTTGCCATGTAGTTGTATTTAGTGATAGTGGCAACACTCATAAATTTATCCATCAGTGAGTCACCGAAGCTGTTCATTGTTTTGTCAGGGCAGTCTCTAATTTCTAGGTCCAGATTGCTGATGGGGGGATAATGAAATGTGAAGGCCGCAACGAAAATATCAAACTTCAGATGGGATACTACCACCTCAAGACCCACATGTTTGCGATTAACATGGGTGGTTGTGACATTTTCTTGGGGGCTGAATGGATTTGCACACTAGGCCCAATCACCATGGATTTCCAGGAGTTATATATGAGCTTTAAGCAGAATGACCACATGCACACCCTCCGTGGACTCCAAGCAGGTGCTCCTTATATCATTAGGTTGCATCACATGGAAAAGTTGTTGAAAAAGGGCCATGATGGAGTTATCACTCAATTTAATGCCATCCAGGCCATCGAGCCCACTACTCTTCATATTCATCCTGACATGCAACAGGTCTTGAATTGACACCAGTAGGTATTTGATAAACCTAAAGGGCTTCCACTCTCTAGAGGGGAACATGATCATAGCATCACTTTGGTCCCAAGGGCACAATCGCCAAATGTGCAACCATATCGATATCCTTTCGCCCAAAAGAATGAAACTGAAAAAATCATCAAGGAACTCCTTGAAGCTGGTGTCATTCATCCTAGCATCAGTGCTTATTCATCACCAGTGGTCATGGTGCTCAACAAATATGGGGAATGGCACATGTGTCCAGACTTCAGGGCCCTCAACAAGCTCATGGTAAAATACAAATTCCCTATCCCGATTGTTGATGATCTGCTGGATGAAATACATGGTGCTTAATTCTTCACTAAGCTAGATCTTTGCTCGAGCTATCACCAAATATGCATGAAAGAAGTAGACATTCCCAAGACTACTTTCTGAACTCATTAAGTCCATTATGAATTCTTTGTCGTGCCATTTGGTCTCTGTAATGCCCCATCCACTTTTCAGAGCCTCATGAATCACCTATTGAAACCATATCAATGAAAATTTGTCCTTGTTTTCTTTTGTTGGGTTGTGTTATATTCTTTCCGTGACTAACCCACGTAGTGAACTAGGGGGTTAGAGGGGGGGCAAAGCCCCCCATTCATTGCGGAGATTGTGAAACAGGGGGGTAGTAGCCCCCCTGTTTGGGGAGTTTGAGGGGGGCGGGTAGCCCCCCTCTAAGGGGTCTGGGGTAGCGCCCCGGGAAATTTTTTTTTGGACCCTATACTAGGTTGGGTGAACCTACCTATGGTTTTCGGTCCATGGTATTGGATGCTTCAGCATGTATAATGAAAAATCAAGCTGGTAGTCCCGGTTTTTGGATCCAGGGTAAAATCTCTGTGTATATGTGTTTTATGTGTTATGCTCTCACATTGTTTATTTTTTGTGTTTATGAATTTGTATGTAGGTAATTTCTGTACGGAGTTAAAATCTACATCTGGTATCAGAGTTGTTTTGGCTTCAAGGGGACGCCTTTGTTGCTGAGGGGTTTCACTCGGGCCTGTGGTAGACCCTGTTCATGGGAGATCTGCGAGATCGATTCTGGTGGTGAAAGAAGATGGCGAGCAGTGGAAACATAGAGATTGAGAAATTTAATGTTTAGAGTTTTGAGTTGTGGAAACTCAAGATGGAGGATCTGTTGGTGGATAAAGATCAGTGGATCGCGGTAGATCTGGGTACTAAACCAACGAGAGTGTCCGATGAAGAATGGAAGAAGTTGGATCAGAAGGAAAAGAGCACAATACGATTGTGTGTCTCAGATTCAGTATTGTTGAATGTATCAGGGGAAGCTATGACGAAGGCTTTATGGGACAAGTTAGGGACTTTGTACCAATCTAAGTCTCTCGTGAATAAATTGTTCCTACAGAAAAAGCTGTATAACCTGAGGATGAAAGATGGAGACTCAGTGACAGAGAATCTGAACGCATTTAATATTGTGGTAAGTCAGTTAGCATTTGTTGATATTAAAATTTTAGATGAAGATAATTGCATCAGTTTGTTGTGTTCTCTACCAGATTTGTGGGATAGTCTGGTTATTGCAATAGGTAGCAATGCAACTGCCTTGTAGTTTGATGAAATAGTCTCATTCTTGCTGGCGGAGGAGACGAGACAGAAAAATATGGAGAGCGAGAATGGTGATGCCTTGTCTGTACAAGGATGGTCCCAAAACAGAAACAAAAATAAGTCATCGAGTGGGAGATCTAAATCACCAGGAAAACCTATAAAGGTGGTGTGCTAGAAATGCCGAAAGGAAGGGAATTACAAAAGGGACTATAAATCTAAAGCTCCTGATAAAGGAAAGGGATCTGATGATTCTCCTTCTGCAGAGGCGAAAACCACCTCAGATGAAGGTTGGGATGTGTACTTGGCTTCTTCAAGTACACATGTAGATCATGAGCCATGGTTGATTGACTCAGGTGCATCCTTTCACTTCACTCCCCATCGAGAGTGGTTCTGCAAATATGATAAATATGATGGTATTGATGTCTTCTTAGGGGATGATAGGAAGGCTAGAATCGTTGGTCGTGGAAAAGTAAAGTTGAAGTTGCAATGTGGAAGGGTTAGAACACTTCCGAGTGTTCTGCATATTCCTGCATTAGCCAGAAATCTGATTTCTGTAAGCAAGTTGGATGATGCAGGTGTAAAAATAGTGTTCAAGAAGGATACCTGCAAGATGGTTTGAGGATCACTGGTATTGATGTGGGGAGTAAATCTGAAAAGTGCATCTTTATTGGGTATAAGGATGGTTTAAAGGGTTATAAGCTTTGGAACCAAGCAACAAGGAAGTTTGTGTACAGCCGAGATGTGGTGTTCAGAGAGGTGAAAGATGTTATTAAACATGAAGTCCAACCAAAGGAACCTGAGAAGATAGAGTTTGAGCTAAAGGAGGAAGAATTAGACTCTACAGCAGAGGAGGAATCAGAAGATGAAGAGCCACAAACTCTGGGTGTGAGAAGATCAGTTCGAGAAAGAAGGCAACCAGAAAGGTATAGTCCATCTACTTTCTGTTCAAATTTTTCTTTATCTATTACTGATGATGATCCCAGAACTGTGAAGGAAGCAGTAGATTTAGAGGATGGAAAACTCTGGAAAGAGGCCATGGTTGATGAAATGACATCTTTGCACAAAAATGAGGCTTGGGATCTGGTGGAGTTGCCGGCTAGAAGGAAGCCCATTGGGAGCAAATGGGTGTTTAAGAAGAAGACAGATGTAGAAGGAAAGGTGGAGAAATACAAAGCTCGGTTGGTAGCAAAAGGTTATTCCCAGGTGCCAGGAATTGATTTTGGTGATATTTTTTCTCCTGTTGCAAAGGTAACTTCTATTAGATTACTTTTATCTGTTGCTACTACTTTTGATTTTGAGGTAGAACAGATGGATATGAAGACATCATTTCTTCATGGGGATTTGGAAGAGAAGATTTACATGAAGCAACCTGAAGGCTTTGTGGTGAAGGGTGAGAAAGAACTGGTATGCAAGTTAAATAAGTCTCTGTATGGGTTAAAACAGTCACCAAGGATGTGGTATCAGAAATTTGATACATTTATACAGGGACTTGGCTTCACCAAAAAGAAATCAAACCACTTTGTGTATTTTAAATTAATTGGTGACCATGTTATTTATCTGGTCTTGTATGTGGATGATATGTTGCTGGTTGGAAATGACAAAGAAATTATCTAGGATTTGAAGACCCAATTGTCCTCCAAATTCGACATGAAAGATATTGGTGCTGCAAACTATATTTTTGGCATGGAAATTAAAAGAGATAGGGCAAAGAGGAAGCTCTAGTTAAACCAAAGGAAATATGTCGAGACAATATTGCAGAGGTTTAATATGTAGGATAGTAAACTGGTGAAGGTTCCTATTCCTATAGGTGTAAAGTTATATGCTGAACAGTGTCCCAAGACACAAGAAGAGGAAGAGAATATGTCCCATGTTCTATATGCAAGTGCAATCGGTAGCCTGATGTATGCAATGGTTTGTACTAGACCAGACATTGCACATGCAGTGAGAGTATTGAGCAGGTTTATGTCAACACCAGGGAAGGAGCATTGGACAACAGTGAAGTGTGTTTTCAGGTATTTGCGTGGCACTAGCGATTATGGTTTGTGCTACCAAGGAAGACCAGGATTAGACAGAGTTTTGGATAACCATGGCTTTGTTGATGCAGACTGGGCTGGAGATTTGGATCAGAGAAGATCTACAAGTGGGTATGTGTTTAACCGATTTGGAGGTGCAGTCAGTTGGATAAGTAAGAAACGATTTGTAGTGGCAATATCAACTACAGAGGTAGAATACATGGCAGCCACTCATGCAAGCAAGGAAGCAATTTGGTTGTAGATATTATGTTCAAGTATGGGGTTAGTTTAGGGAGCTATAAGGATAGACTGTGACAGCCAAAGTGCAATTTTCTTGGCAAAGAACCTTTCTTATTATTCAAAGACAAAGCACATTAATGTTCAGTATCACCTTGTGAGCGATATGATAGAAGACAAAAAGGTGTTGCTGTTAAAGGTGGAAGCTTTGAAGAATATTGCAGATTCATTGACAAAATCTGTGAGCTCTGAGAAGTTCTAATGGTGTAGAGAAACAATGGGCATTTCAGGGCTGGAAAAATGACTAAGCTCTCCTATGGCCTATTAGTGTCGGTATCTTCATCCCTCCATCAGTGATCAAATTCTCTTGTTGCATTGCATGTTAGGTGTCTCATCTGATCATTTGCAATCCATTAGGGTCATGGATCATCTGATGGTAGTGGCATTTTATAAATTTTCCCTCATGATCTTTACCTGCTCGCCCATTTTCATACATTTATGTCATTTTTAGTCATTTTTTGTCCTTAAATATGCAAAAGTCATTTTTAGGGTTTTACGTCTCATTAGGTTTAGGGTTTTGTCAATAAGGTTTTGTAAACGCTCAATAATGGTCAGCAAGCACATGAGGAGGTCAAATAAAGTCTTAGCAACAATAATTTCAATAATCACATGCTCAGTGATTGATTTTTCCTCAAAACCCTATTTTGAGGAAAAATAGAGTTTTTTATGTTTTATGTACAAATTTCATGTAATTTCATTTTTTTTATATGTAATAATTTCAAGAGGCAACCCTGGTCAGCTTGCCAAGCCTCCACACTCTAGTTCCTGCAAAAGAGACAAAATGTCAAAGCATTTAGTCCATCAAAGGCAAAAAGTAAGACAAACTGCCCAAAACAGAGTTTTAAAAAGCAAATGAAAGACAAACATTAGGAAAGTGGGTTTTCATATCTGAAAAATTAAAATCATTGGTATATAAAGTTTTTTCATGCCAAAGAAGCTCATTTGTGTCCAAAGTTGAAGAGAGTAAGTGCAATTTGTGTTTTCGAAGCATAGGAGAGATTTTGCATTCAAAACAGTGAAAATTTGCAGGCGCGGCACACCTGGGTCATGGCGTGGTGCACCTGGCCTACGCAACGCACACAATGTGCAGTCTATGTTGAAATTTTTAACTGGCATGATGCACCAGAGAGGCGCATCACACCTATCAGTGGGCGTGGCGCACCAGTTTTCAAACCACGAAATTCATCCAAATCTTCCTCCAAGCTTCAAAATCGCTAATTCCTCATCTCACAAGTAAGTCAACACCTCCATATGGCCAATGCATGAGTTTGCTTTAGTGTTTATGGTGTTTCAATAGGGAAATAATTAAACCCTAGTTCCTTGCACAGTTTGTTGAAAAAACTGCCTAGGGTTTACAAATCACTATTTTTGTTGTCTAAAACCCACCCCTACCATTTTCACTCCCTCACTACATTTTATTCACCTCTTTTATCCTTCCATTTTCCACTACATATACCTATTCCCCCTATCCCTAAAACCAATAACCCTAATCCCTACCTTCACTTATCCCAAACCCTAATTAACAACCCTAAACCCTAAATATTATTCCCCAAACCCTTCCATTCCCAAAAACCCAACCAGAAGCATCCCCAACCCCTCATTCACAGTCCATTCACACTCCTTATCATCAATCCCTATCTTTCAACAACAAATACCTATTGCCAATCTAAAATCTCTTCATACTCATCTAAGAAAACTCAAGCATTGGCAAACATGGAGTCAGATTCTTCTTATGACAAAAATGAGGAAACAATTAGTGACTCCTCCAAAGAAATTCATGCACCAAGGAGACCTCATAAGAGTGGAAAACATAATCGGGGGGAGCCTACTTCACTTACTGAGTTGTTGGCTTGCCCTCTTGCTGTGACATGCTTCCAACATCGATCTTGTTATCAATTTTTTGAGATGGTGGAAAGAGTCAAATGCCACCATGAGCTTGCCAGAATCTTTGTGCTCCATCTTCACAATGGCCAGGTCAATTTGGGAGGTGTGACATTCATTTTGACACCTGAGACTATAGATCAAGTAACCAGTATTCCGAATGTAGGTGAGCAGTGGAATAAGGGGCAATTGGTGGACAGAGATCATTATGAGCCTTATATCAAGGCTAGTTTTCAGAGACATGTCAGTAGGGTCTTCCCTTTCAGGTACCTATAGGAAACATATGCTCCCCTAATGAAACTCATAATAAAATATTTCAGCTGTGAAGGTAGATTTTCTCGCCTATACACCTATTATATCAGATTGTTGATGCATTTTACTAGGGTGAGGATGATGAACCTCCCCTATTTCATTTTCAAGAATATTGAGAAAATGGCCACACTGGTGCAAAGGAAGCCTCCTCATTAGTAGTATAACAACATCTATCACTTTTCAGTAATCAAAATTATGGTCTTGCATCAACTTAGTTTATTGAATGTTTCATGGGAGGATTTCATTTCACATGAGGTCTTCACAGGTCCTCAAGTGCCCACATCAATTTTTCATGAGGCAGGAGAGCCTTCACATCAACAAGAGGTGCATGAAACACAAACCACTAGTGTGCTAGTGTTTGTCACTTACTAAAAGGGCACTAGAAGATTGTTTGCAGCAACAAAACGAGTACTATCTCCACCTGGGATGGAAGGGGTATCGTATCCTTCAACAACAGAGCAGGTGCAGGACAAGGGTAAGCAGCTAATGCATGATGAGGGACCTTTGGAAGGTCAAGAGAGGGAGTTCACTCTCATTCAGGATGATGACACTGATTTGAGCTCAAATCTCAAGGAGATCATTCAGGAGCAGAAAGATGGCATTCATCACTTTTCTCTCAACTTGGAAAGAGCCAAGTGGATAATCAACTATCTGGAGTAGAGGAACAAATAGTTAGAGGATTAGCAAACCATCATGGAGCTCCAAAACATAAGAGAAAACCAGTAAGCTGCTAAGAGGAGGAAAACCAAGTTGACACCACTTGAACAAGAAATTGAAGCTGATCATGAATCTTGGCTTGAGAGGACAAACATGCACTTGGAAAAGATGTTGGAGAAGGCCAACAAAAAGAAAAATATGTTGAGGTAGATGGCCTACCACTACTTTGCGAGAAACAAGGTTTGCAAAGCGAGAATTAGGACTTTGAAAGCCAAGATGAGGAAATCATTGAGGAAGAGAAAAGAGAAAGAAAAACTCCAGATATTGGTTGAGGCTTCCTTAGCCCAAAATAGCACTTCATGTAGGATACTCAACCCAAATTTCAAGAAATTTGGGATACTTTTTGTCAATTTTGAATTTTTGGAACAAAACATAGGTTTTTTTGCATGGTGCGCCATGCCACCTGGTGTGTGCTTTTTCTAGGGACCTCCTTTGGAGGAAAACTCAGAATTTTTGGATTCCTCAGGCAAAAATATGAATTCTCACACATGGCCAAGAAATTTTGTCAAGTTTTGAGCTTCCTAAAGGGTCAAAAACACCTCAAAAATGCCCTTTCTGCCCCTTTTTGGCCACACAAGAAGTAGTGTTGGGAGAATTCATTTTTGGAGGGACAAGTGAACACCAAATTTAGAAATTCTATTTGTTCTGGAAAGTAGATAGGTATAAATTTCCAACAAGCCCACTTGGAGCAAATTTTGTGCACAGGAATGCCTCCAAAATCAGCTCCAAAGTAGCACGGCGCACAGGATGAAAATTTGTCATTTTTGCCCTAAAAACTTTGTTTTTTGCCTAGTTTTTTCTCAGTTTGACTTTTCTCTCTCTAATAGTCAAACTCATGATGTAATTTGATGTGAATTGATGGATTTTGATGTAAATATGCTAAAATTTCACTCATGGAGGTAGATACATCATGAAAAGGTAGTTTGCAACTGAATGAATCAGTTTCCTAGGTTTTAGAGGCAAGCTGTTCCACTGCCTACTTTTCAGTTCTTAGTTTAGATCTTGTTGAAACAGCTCCTAAACTCATGAATTCGACCCCTAAAGCCTAGCATGAGTTTTTTTTTGCCTATATATAGTAGTTTTTCACTCATTTCTGAAGGTTGGACTCTTGTGAATTCTTTGAGCATTATTGTATATTCATCTCTGTAGTTTGGCAAAGGAATAGACCAGGGTTTGCAGCACTTTGTGGGATTCTTGTGGCAACTTGATTTGGTATTGTTTTTACTTCTGTAATGAAATTTTACATGTTTTTATGTGTGCTATCATCACTTTCTGTTCAGCTTAACTAAATGAATCAAGGATAAAGGTAGAATTCATTGATGTTGCAGTGCTCTACCTAGGGTTTGTTTAGTTATTTATGTTTTCAACTGTTTGAAGAGGATTCTTGAGACTTTCATGCCCTCTTCAAATCCTCACCAGTCTTAAGACTCTCCATCTCACCTATTTCAAAGTACTAAACCATTTTCCTACCTCACCCCATAGAGACCTTTGTAAGACTGTGTCCATATCCCGGACCCAAATCTTCCTTTCACATTTGAGCCAACAAACCAAAATTAAATTCAATAAAACTCCTCAGAGCACATACCTAGCCTAAAATTAGTCTTTACATTAGTCATCTCAAGCTTCATTGGCCATCTTTTCCTAAGATTTACAAGGAGAGAGCCCTCTCCCGACTTGGTAGGGCTAGCTACCAGGTTAAGTGTGGTTTGATGTTACCTAGATCTTGCCTTTCTCAACCTAAGGTAGATTTAGGCCCTAACATGCCCCCCTATGGAAAGAAAACAACAAGTGGGAGAATGTTGGGTTGTGTTATATTAGGTTGGGAAAACCAACCTATGGTTTTTGGTCCATGGTATTGGATGCTTTGACATGTATAAATATGTATTGTAACATTGAAAGGAATATAATGAATATCAAGCTGGTAGTCCCGATTTTGGGATCCAGGGGAAAATCTCTGTGTATATGTTTTTTATGTGTTATGCTCTCGCATTGTTTATTTTCTGTGTTTAAG
Organism: Pinus tabuliformis; assembly: GCA_031772625.1. Classification (NCBI taxonomy): domain Eukaryota; kingdom Viridiplantae; phylum Streptophyta; class Pinopsida; order Pinales; family Pinaceae; genus Pinus; species Pinus tabuliformis. The sequence goes on from CM062812.1 coordinate 754,308,206, forward strand.
AATTCATATGCAGGTATTTTCTGTACGTGGTTAAAACTTACATCTGGTATTAGAGCTGTTTTAGCTTCAAGGGGATGCCTTTGTTGCTGAGGGGTTTCGCTCAAGCCTATGGTAGACCCTGTTCAGTGGGAGATCTACGAGATTGATTTTGGTGGTGAAAGGAGATGGTGAGCAGTGGAAAGATAGAGATCGAGAAATTTAATGGTCAGAGTTTTGATTTGTGGTCATGCCGTTTGGTCTCTGTAATGTCCCATCCACTTTTCAAAGCCTCATGAATCACCTCTTGAAACCATATCAACAAAAATTTGTCCTCATTTTCTTTGATGACATTCTCATCTACAACCTCACTTGGGAAAAACATCTTCAGCATGTAGACCTACTCTTGCAACTACTCTGAAATCATAAATTATTTGTCAAATTGTCCAAGTGCTCATTTGGCATGGAAGAAGTTGAGTATTTGGGCCACATTATGGGTCGTGAAGGTGTCCAAGTGGATCCCAAGAAGATGCAAGCAATGCAATATTGGCCCCAACCAAAAACCTTGAAGAGTTTGAGGGGATTCTTGGGTCTCACTAGCTACTATCACAAATTTGTCTACAATTATAGTCGCATTGCTAGACCCCTCACTAAACTTCTCAAGAAAAATTCATTCCTTTGGATTGATGCAGCACAACAAGAATTTATGGCTCTCAAACAAGCCATGTGTTCCACTCTCGTATTGGCACTACCCGACTTCACCAAATCTTTTGTGATAGAATGTGATGCTTTAGGTATTGGTATTTGTGTTGTCTTAATGCAAGAAGGTCGACCCTTGGATGTCACCAGCCAGCAACTATGTTGGAAACACTTGGGAAAATCTACCTATGAGAATGAGATGATGGCCATCTTACATGCAACAGGTACCTAGCGACCATACTTATTGGGGCGGCATTTCCAAATCTGCACAGACCATCAAAGCCTCAAATATTTTTTGGAGCAATGTCTATCCTCACCCCAGCAAAATAAAAGGCTAGCCAAAATGCTGGGATATGATTATGAGATAATTTACAAGAAAGGGTGTGACAATGTAGTAGCAAATGATTTATCACACCAATTTGAGGATGAAAGCACCCTGCTATCAATCTCTCTTCCCATACCAGATTGGATTGAAGAAGCCTGCAAGGAATGGTTTTCACATCCCTCTCTCTCCCAACTCATTAATAACTTGAGAGAAGATCATAGTTCCTTAGTTGGCTACTCTTGGAAGGATGAGATTCATCTCTACAAGAATAGAGTAGTTATATCCTCAACATCTGCCCTTAAAACATGCATTTTGGCAGAGTTGCACTCATCTTCCACTGTAGGCCATGTAGGCTTTCAGAAGACTTATGCTCGCACTTGTCGTTCTTTCTTTTGGACAGGCATGAAAAATGATATTCTTACTTTTGTAGCTGAATGTGATGTGTGTCAACACCACAAAGGAGAAACGGTCAAGTCACCAAGCAACTTACAACCATTGCCCATCCCTGCCTCAATTGGCACAGTTGTTTCTATGGATTTCATTACTGGTCTTTCAAAGTCAGGCAACAAGTGAGTCATCATGGTGTTTTTGGAAAAACTTTCTTAATATGCTCATTTTTGTGCTCTACCCCACCCATTTTCCCCCACTTTGGTGGCTCAAGATTTCATGGACCAGATCTTCAAATTGCATGGCATGCCCACTTCCATTGTGTCTGATTGTGACCCGACTTTCACCAGTAACTTTTGGCAAGAACTTTTAAAGCTACAAGGCACCCAACTCCAACTAGGTACTTCCTATGATCCCAAAACTAATGGTCAAACTGAAGCGGTCAAAAAATGTTTGGAGACATACCTAAGGTGCTTCACTTCAGAAAAGCAACACCAATGGGTACAGTGGCTACCACTAGCTGAATGGTGGTATAATACTAACTATCATGCAGCCACCAAGATGACTCCATATGAAGTAGTGTATGGTCAACTCCCACCTTCACTTACTTCTTATATCCCTGGATGCTCTAAGGTGCAAGAAGTGGATCAATTCCTATAGAAATGTGCCACCATTCTAGCCTGTCTCAAAGATAATCTCCATCAAGCTCAGAATCACATGAAGTAATAGGTAGACCAACATCATTCGGAGTGCACATTTCAAGAAGGGGATTCGGTATTCCTAAGGCTGCAACCATATAAGAAAAAATCACTCAAAGACAAGGGTTGTCAAAAATTAGCTCGAAAATTCTACAGACCTTATCAAATACTTCAGTGCATTGGAGAAGTAGCCTACAAGCTAACCTTTCCACCAACTTTACAAATCCTTCCAGTCTTCCATGTATCATGCCTCAATAAAGTGGTGAGGAACAATTGTAGAATTCAAACCAGTCTACCTGAATTGGATGAAGAAGGTTTACTCTAGCTCCAACCTGAACAGGTCCTTGATATGCAAGAATGACATCTATGCAACCACACGATCAAGGAAGACTTCATTAAGTGGAAAGACACCTCTCCAGAAGATGTGACCTGGGAACCAACCACTATTCTTCAGCAATTTCCACAGCTTCATCCTTGAGGACAAGGTTGCCTTTTATGGTAGAGGGCATGTTAGGGTCCAACCCTCATCCCTTTATTTATGTAATAGGGTTGAGTCATAGTTATAGTTAGTTAAAGAGTCAATAAATCCCATATTAATAATTGTAAGTGGTTGAACCGAATTTAAGAAAGGGACCACAGTTAGTTGCAAATGGGCCATGGTATTAGATAGATGGTATTGAGAGAACCATGGTACTGACCCATTGTATTATATGTATGAATCCTATATAAAGGACAGAGACTCCCCATTGAGGAATGTCGTTTCTTATTCTGTAATTGAGCTCTGCTCTACTGGAGGTTGCCGCCTTGAAGAGGCAAGTAAATATTGCTTTCATCTTTGAATAATAAAATATTTGTTGTTTTTCTCATTTTGTTCTGCGTTCTGGGTTGTATTTCTTCGCATATTTGGTATTCTGGAATTTTCTCGTAGGTCAAGAGCATAACATTGTTCCTCATTCATGGCTCTGATGGCCTCTCTCTTTTACATTCATCAGTCCTTTCACTTAAGAAGCTTGGTTGTAGGTTCCGCAAGGACAAGCACAAAAATGTAGTTATTCTTTTCATGATTCTTTATCAGTCCTTCAAGCACAAAAACATATATTTCCTCTTCGCAACTAAACTATGTTGGCTTGTAGATCCATTGCATTAACACCCTCTCCCTTGACACCTTTATTCCATTTTCACTCATTTTTTCAAAACTATTTGTGCATAGAAAAATCATAGTGTTTCCATTTTGATGGTGAATGCCTTATTACATTTTGTTTTCCTTTTCTAGTTTGTGCCCTATATGATTCCCTAATGGGTTTTGGAGTTCTCTATTTTGATTAGGATCCTCTTAGGCACTGCCATTTTAGTTTTAGCATCGTTTTTTTCTCACCTGCTAATCTCCATCTTCTTCTGCTTCTTCATTAGCTTCTTCTTCTGCTTCTTCATTAGATTCTTCTTCTACATCTTCAATAGCTTATTCTTCTCCTTCTTGTTGGATGTGGGGTTTATATGGTTAGATCCACCCCCATAACATTCAATACAACTTTACAAAGTTGGAAAGGAAATTCCCTATTTCTACTACAAGTTTTAGATATTTATGTGTAATAAGAGTTTTTAAGACATAGAAAAAAATAAATATTTTCTTATATTCCCTAGAGGAAGGTGGATTTCATGCTCACCCAAAAATAATTGCAATTAATTTTCTTATCATGCTCAATTCAAAGGAAACATCCACATTTTTTTTTAAGACTTTTATCAAGAGTTTCCCATAGGCTGTACTACTAAAAAAATGAAAATTTTGTAAGCTTATTGTTCACATATGGCAAGGAAAAATATTTATTTTCCCTTCTTTTTGATGTTGTCCTTCAAATCCTAGAGTTTGGGAGTGAAATTCCTCAAAATCAAGGTCTTTTGCAACAATTTTTGCCTTCCTGTAGCATCTCTATTTTTCTCTTGTAGAAGCTCTGTTTCTCCTATAGCACACAATTTGTCTCTCCTATAGAAAAGCTACTTCTCCTATAATAGCTATGATCGATCCTGTAGCACCTATAAATCAACTTTGTATCTCATTTCTAGCACCCTAGGCAGCCCATGGTATCATTTAGCTTGACCCTCGATGCCTTAATGAGCCTCTCTAACTATTTTGGGAATGAGCATTGATACAACTGAAGTTGAGCCTTGTTCTTTTATTTCTTTTTGTGATAGTGGGCTTGGTGTGCTTGGGTGACTTGGCCTTTGCATGAATTTCCTCTTTTAACCATTGTCCCCACTCCTCATAATCATCACCCTTCTTAATTTGGATTTTCCATGTTGCATGAGTGAGGGAGTTAGTTGCACTTAACTGGTTGAGGGTGGTTGAGACTGTTGACCCATCCTTAGCTTATAAAACCTCATCTCTCATGCATTGACAACAAATTTATAACCATAACATGCTCAAGAGAAGAGGTGAAGAATATTACATACTTGTACCTACCTGATGGTTGCTGGAGATGCATGCATGCTAATTCTGAGTTGATGATCGATCAATGGTTCTTTGGAGGTGCTAATTTACTTGTTTTTCTTGTGCGTGGGTCCTGACATGATGTAATTGACTAATGGAACCTTTCTTGCTTACAAGTATCTCTCTAGTTTTCAAACTAATGTTGTTGGAGAGGATGATTTTCTGCTAGTGTGCCCCTTCTCACTTGAAAAATGGCTTCATGATTCTCAAGGTGGATGGATCTTCTACTCTATGGGTGGAAAAAAATGATTTTAGGATTTTGATGTTACTGAATATGCTACTATAGGAGTAATTTTCCTTTTGTAGCAGTCACTTAATTCTTCTTTTAGACTTTATATTACATGTGTAACTGAGGGTAAATAAGAAAAGGCACAAGGAGAAGACTAAAATCCTTAGGAGGTGGTGTAGGTGGTGGAGAAATTGAAAAAAATTATTTTTCAACACTTTTTATATATGGCGGAGTGGAATTTGAAGATGAATTTTGACTAGATGGAGTGGATGGGTGATGAAAGTGGTGTTGGGGGACCTCTCTCAACCTTCCCTAAAGAAGAAATGACCTTTTGACCCTTTCCTCCAATTGTATCTTCCTCCTATAGCATTTTGGGCTCCTCCTGTAACATTTTCAGGCTGCTCTTGTAGCATTTCAAGATAGTCTCTTGTAGCAGAATTATTGTATGCATATCTCTCAAATGGTAAACTAGATTGACTTGATTTTTTTTAGAATGTTTCCATCACCCTTATTCACCTACCCATAAACAACATTCACCAATGGAAGCACGAATATCGAGAAAAATAAAAAATGGATGTAGGTGATGGGGAAAAATTTCTTGAAAAGTGTGCACTGGAATTTGCCGAAATTTCTTGAGCGTGTTACCATCATGCATATGCATATCCCCATGAAATATCGCAGCCAATGGATGAACGGTTTTCAAAATATGATGAAAACTATTTTTTCTCCAAGTATTTTGGCCTCTTATACAAAAACATAATCCGCCACTAGCATTTCAGGACAGTAAGGAAAATGCCTGAGAAGGCTTGGGAATTATGCGTGGATGTTGGAAACAGATGCAAGTGATGGATTGACATGGCCTTGGTCCTGTTGGAGCATCTAAACAAAGGAGGAGAAATACCAAGTTTAACTTCCTTTGACTTTTTGACCAACTTTTTCTTTTGGTGCTAACTTGTTTTTGTTGCTTGCAAAGGTAGGAGAGAATTTGCATTCACTACAGAGAGATACATGGAGAAAATATTTTTTTCATTTTCTTTCTTTTAGGCCTACTAGCTGCCTCAATGAGGTTTTCAATGAGTAGGTATGCCTAGGTGCCTGAAAAGAGGTTTTTACCTATGATCTTTTCTTTTTCTCTTTTCCCAACCCATTAACCACCTCATGGAGGTTTTTAATCAATGAGCCAATCATAGGCACCTCAAAGGAGGTTTTCACTTGAGATTTTATTTTTCCTATTACTTTTCATTTTTTATTTCTTTTGTCTATCCTACTCTACTTGAAAAATCAAAATGTCTTTCAAGTATAGAGATACTTCCAATCAACCCATGTGCACATCAAGATGACAGATAAACTGATGTGTAGGATTGAAATATATGACTTGACATGTACCTTAATTTTAGAGACCAAATGCTTGAAATTGAAAATATCAAGCACAACTGAAGAAGAGAGTGATGCTCCATCTTGTTGATTTTCTGGAATGAAACCTCAATATAACTTTGATGCCTTTGGTTTGCTTGCTCATCTCAATCATTCTTCATGTCTTCTTCTAATGACATTCAAATGTTCCTCTTTTTGTATATTATTCTCTTGAACACATGGAAGATCTGATGGCAAACATGAAGGAACTTTCTCAATCTTTGATTATGATGTCTACTCTTCATCAAGTGCAGCCCATGATTCTTTGGTCTTCTCATTTGAATCTTCTTTTTCTGAATGTTGTCTTTCAATGCCATCAAGAGAATCTCTTTTTTTCATTGCTCTTCAATAAGATCAAGAGGATATGTTAGGAAGTGTTGTACTTCAACATTGTAAGTGAGTTGAGCTACTTCCTTGTGTGGCTTTGGAAATGGTGGTACAGTTAGTTGAGTGGGATTGGATCTTTGAGATGGATGTGGTTGGGGTTGTGCCATAGGTGTAGGTGGATGGTAGGTATAACATGGAGTTGGGTATGGAGGATATTGACGAAAATATTGATGATATTGTGGATTTATCCCATAATTTCCTTTCCATCCTTGTTGCCAAGATTGGTTTTGGGGGTTGAGATGGCCAACGTTGCTAAGGAAAGAGTGTGTTCCATTTACTTTGAGATGGATGCACATAAGCTTGAAATTGTGAATTAGGTTCTTGCATCACATTAGCTTGACTAGGCTGCCATGGTCTTCTTGGAGCTACATAACATAGCTTCTTTGGTGATTGAATTGCTCCATTGTCCTCTTGGTAAACTTCCTTCAGGCTTGGTAATAAGCGGCAATATTTAGTAGCATGTTATTATGCATGGATAACATAAATATCAACATCTTTTTTTTGCTCATTTTGCACTCTTAACATTTCTACTTGTTCATTCAGATTGCTAATAATTTAGGTTTTAAAGTCATCAAACAAATTTCCAAGTTTAGCTTGACTTACCGATCTTGATGTTGATTTACTTACTCTTGTCTTTCCTCTTGATATGTGTTGGCATGTTTCATGAATTTCTTCAAATGATAATTGATATCATCACCTCTTCTCATGAGATTAAGGAGATCAATCCGCTCATCCCTAATTGTTCTAAGTAATAGGGTTTTTAGTGTGTCAGATCCTAAATGTAATTTTTCCATCTTAAAATTATACATGAACCTCTCTATTAGATCCTCAAGGCTCTCATCTTCTCTTTGTTTCATTCTAAATATTTATTCTTTAAGATAATGATATTTATATTTTTCTAGAAATATATTTTGCATATCATTTCATGATCTTATTCAATTAGTCCCTAATCTCATGAACCATTTAAGAGCTCTATCCTTCAATGTTTGTGGAAATAATCTCAACTTTTGATCGTTTAGTAAGTAAACATAAGATCTACAAAGGATTTCAAATTCAAAGAGAAATGTTTCCGGATCCTCTAACCTCATACCATGGAATTTAGGAAGGAAAGATGGAGGGATGTTCTTCATACGAACATTTATATCAGTACCTTGAATGGTAAATCCAAGAGGATATTATTCAGTGTCATCATATCCATCCTTTTCTTCTACATTCTCTACCACCTTTTCTTCTTTTACCTATAAAAGTGAATGGTGATGGGGCTCTTACTGCACCACGTGATCAAGTGGGGGGGTTTTGGTGTTGGAGAAGTATTTTTTTTTTTTTAATAAGAATAATAATGCAATGCAATATTTTTGAAATGAAATATACCTAATGAAATTTGTGTTCTTGCATAAATTAAAAGAAATGAATCAACTATGGAAGAAAATAATGCATACTTTAACACCTCCCCAACAATGACACCAAAAAGTGAGGATCCCCAATATTGCAACAAGAATGTTGCAACTCCTAAGGCTATCAACATAAATTATCAAATCGGGGTTTGTACAAACTTAATAGGTGTTGACACTATATGTGCAACATGCAATGTGTCCTTCTTTCATTGATCTAATGAAGTGAATGTTATAAAATCTAACCTAAACTAGTTGTCGAAATAAACCATGCTACTCTAATTGCAAACAAATCAAATTAATTATTCTACTTGCAAAATGGAAATAGTTAATGTAATTGAAAATTGATTGTAAATAAGAAATTTAATCTACAACACATAACTAGGAAATTCAGAAACTAAGTCTACTTTACTTGCATTGAAGAGTTTCAAATGTGAAAATTGCTTCCTAAATCTATTTGTTGTTTTGTGCTTGTAGTGGAGGAAGGAGGGATATAGAGTGGTCCTTGGGTCTCCATAATCATGTATTTAGAGCGTAGGGGTTATTACTCGTCTATAATAAGTCAAAGTTGCAGTGGGGATCAAAAGGAAATTGATGCTACAATTTTGCTACAAGCAATCGCTACAGACGATTGCTATAGGGGGCCTCTAATGCTACATGAGCGAGAATATTGCTAATTCCAAAGTAAATAAAATTAAAATAGGATGTATTTTTTATTTTATTAAGTAGGATGTACTAGGTATCCATTCCAAGTGGAATCACTCCAAAATACTTTTGTTAACATGTGCTAAAAGATAGCATAAAATTACTACTATAAAAACTGGAAATTCAAGAACTAGTGAGCTAGTTAATCTATCAAATTACTAACCTAATTAAGTGAAAATTAAATGGGGTGAATTTTGTTATTAAATTGAATTTTTTTATGACCTAATACAAGTGGAATAAACTCAAATGAATCTCATTAACATGCTCTAAAAATAGAAGAAAATTACTATTATTTTGCTACAAGGGGCTTGTAGAAATTCTAGATTTGTGAACTAGTAAACCAATCCAAGTAGCTCAATTATAAATATGAATTTTAAAAATTGTTATAAGGATGAATAATGCTTGTGAATTTGTAACTAACCTGAAAATAAATTACTTCAATCATTTAACCCAATCCTACAGCAAAAGAAGCATCAATACTAAATGTAGAAATATGAAAAACAAGAATAAGAGATGCATGTGAATAAGAAGTGAAAAGAAGCAATGAAAATTATACAAAAGGGCTCTGAGGCTCTTGGGATTTCCAAGCCCAATGATATTGATATTTCTATGAAGGATACCAATCTTTAGAAGCTAAAAATGACACCAAACTTCATTATTTGAATCAATCCAAGGACGTCCCTGCTAGAAATGAAAGTGGAGCCGCAAAAATACAAGTTTTCTCCACATGAAGATGAAGAAATATATGCCTGTATAGGAAAATTTGAATTTTTACTTATAAAAAATGATGAGGAAGCATTCTCCTTGAAAGGAGGAAGTTTTCCCTTCCAAAATCCCTCAAATAGTGGATCTGGTTCCCAACACTAGGAATCTGCATTAAATGATGGGGAACACATTCCTAGATTTCCTCAATCACTAGAGCTCTAGAATTTGTCAATAATTTCATGATATTTTGTTCATTTATTATCCAATATTGATCCTCTTGTAGTAGGGAGCAAGTCCCTAGATTATTGCCTCCTCAAAATATTCATAATCTGCCCAATATTCTCATAATATTCTACAAAAATAAATAATATTAGGGACAAATATGGAATTACCTATAAGCCTTCCTAATGAACATATTAAAGCTAAAAATATGTCGTATAATGAAAAAAGGGGTTTAATGTGTTGAAGGATGGTTAGACGGGCCTTAATTTATGTCTAATTTGGAGGTCCATCAAAGCCTCAAATGCTCATTGAGATTAGAAACATATTAATATTCCATCGTTATGTTGCACATTTCCTCACCATGTATTAAGGATGGATATTACAATGCCATGTTAAAGTTTATTTTATCATCAATCACCCACATATCATTTACTTCACACACCAATTTTACATTTTCCAAGTGTTTGCTTAGAAAATTTATCACATACAATATGTTTTATGTAGGTGCCAAATCCATAATGAAAACAAATCTCCAAGGTTTGTAATGCATAAATATTTGATTATGGTGATGTTAAAATCATTTGTTCAACATCTATGATACAATTCCAAACACAACATCAATGACTTTTGACCCACAAGCCCCGACGTGCCACCATAATTTTGATTCTCTTGAGATCTAATATTGTTTCCATACATACATCTAGTTGAGTAAGCTAGAGAGTTGTTCGTTTTCTCATTTTCATGCACATATTTTGTTTGAAATTTTAATCACAGTTGGAAATCTCATACACATGGATTGGATCTAAGGAAATTACCAAAATAATTGTCTTCTACAATGTAACCATTATCATTGGTTGTGTAATTCTTCCTAATATAATTTTAAATTATTAAGGGGATTAAGAATAGTGTCTTAGTTCCAATTGGGGTCTCAACAGATAAAGGAAGAGCCACCAAATTCCCCGGTAAGGATTTTTCCTATCACATTTGTTTAGATTTCAATAATTTAATGTATGATTGGATTTTATATTGAAGAGATTATCTTTCCTTTGTTAAACGGAGATTTAGAGGAGCAGTGGAAGACACCAACTAAGAATTAGAGTAGTGGAAGACAAAGACTTGTCTTTATTTTAGAATTATTTTCATTAGTTTATTGTCCATTTGGTAGTTATAAAATCAAAATCTTGAAGTCCTTGGTGTTTATATTGAGTCACCAAAAATAAATTTAATGGATTGTAACTAGATTTTTTTGGTATGGGTTACTAGATTTTAACTAACTCACTCCAAAATAAAAGATCTTACAACTTGGCAATGTACTTAGAAAGTGTCACAGTTCCAAAGATAAAAAGAATAGGCACATCACATCTCTACTGGTGGGCTATCATTTTTGGGAACCCTTGGTGTTGTAATAGCATGCTCGGAGTAAAGTGTTATTAGAATAGTCATCTTACACTTCCTATGGAAAGAAAGATTTAGTAGACGTCTAAACATTTTGTTCTCAAAAAGTTTACTAAAATCAACAATGTTTTAATTAAATATTCTATATCTATTCAATGCCATTTTGTCTGAATTTCTTAGGAAATTCTTATGATATGTTATCTATAGAAGCTAAATCTCATGTGTTTACCCTACTAGCTTGCGTAGATAACAACAAATCTATCAATACAATAATGTTTTTCTATGTACTCTATCTGGGGATGGAAATTGTTTCCTTCAAGTTATTTAAGTATCAGTTTTCATTAAAAAATATTTTCAAAGAAGAAGAAAAGGGAAAGTTACATCATTCAAGGCTTAAGATAACAATTCATCTGTCTCATTCAAGGTTTCACATAACAAGTTTCTTGGTAGGATGGGGTCCTCTGGGTCAAATTTTGTTAAATTTTTGTTAAGATATTGTAAAGTCTCCGCATTTTGAGGAGTGGAGTGTGCATACTGTAGGTTAATAGGAGTCAAAGGGGATTTAGGAAGGTCAAAGACCCTTAGTTTGAGAAATTCAAGCTATTTTGAGACCCGCCCATGGTTTGCAGACCATGGTATAGTAATGAAGGAAGAATATAAAATGAATTCATAGAAGAGTCATAGCTAAGTTAAGAAGAAGTACATAATTTGAGTTTGATTTTGTCTATTTTGTACTTGGGTGAAGGAGAAGGCTCTTGCAACTATGTGCGCGGAGACCTTAGTAAGTCTGCAGCTGAGTCTATGGGCCCCTACAACTGTTTGCGCAGGGATGGAAAGGGTTGTAGCTAAGAATCTGAAGCATAATAAAGACATATTTTGAAGTGATGTCTGTGTATATGTGTGTTCCTATTTATTTTTGAATTTACTATATTTATGAGCTGTTGAATGCATTTAATCGTGACAAGTACATAATAGATCCACGAAGACATATATCTACTCATTTATATGATGTTATGCATGTTTAGTGCAATCGACGTAAGACAAAAATCTATTAACTATTATTTATTGTAGGTTCTGGGTTTCAAGGGTTGGGGTTCGCAAAGGTCAAGATAAAGTCCCAGATCTGCATAAAACACATCACATAGCCCTCTGGATGTGGAAACCTGGTTCTATCATTCCCCAATACTTCCTTGGGTGAGACTACAGCCTATGCTACATAGGTTGTTGCCGAAAGGGCCTGTAGTGTAGGGATTTTTTGGTTAGCACAAATAACTCTGAACCTGGGTCCAAGCCCCTTCATGAGAAGGCGGGCATAATGAGACTTGAACCAATGAGGTGGGCGATCGGTATTGAGCACATAGGGTTACTCACCATGTTGTATGTCACACATTTTAGCTGGAAAATAATTAATACTATCTGTGTGCGTCAATTATTGGCATTGGTTCGTGATGCATGCCTCTAGCTGGGAGGGCCCATCCCAATTGACAATATGTTGATCCATAGAATCACAACACTACCTTATAGGGTGCGAACCCTACAAATGCTTTTGTGGGGAAGTCATAGGAGGAAAGGTTGTGGATCAAATGAAGAGCAACTTCGGGTTGGTGAAGAAGTCAAGAGGCTACGCCATTAGCTCCATATTGGATAAAGTTGTGTGGTTTTCTCACAGATCTTGCTAGGTAAAATAATGTGGAAGTGTGGCACCGATGAAGTACCGACACCAGTGGTATCCTTAGCTATGAAATGTAGCTAGGGGGTCCAATTCAATTGGGAAAAGTACCTCTGCGAAGAATTCTTGGAGGATTGCCATGAAACCTAGGAGGATTGAAAAGAAGTACACTATGCGTGGTTACTATTACCGATCACGCTAATAACTAGGAGGATGCCTGAGGATTCCCAGTTCTCACTAGTGGATCGAGACTTGTGTGAGGCTGTAAAATTTGCCTCGCTTTAGGCAACGAAGGACGCTGACCATATCATTAGAAAGGATATATTCTAGGTGTTTTTTGAATCAAAGTTGCATATGGTGATCAACCAATGACCACAGTTGTCACCCAGTCTACATGCATAATACAAATATGTAGCAGACTTCAAAGAAGATCTTCACAATCTGTCCATGTGTGCAAAGAAGGATGTTGAAGGAACATGGAACAAGTTGCTTTATTTGATCATGGAGGATGATATTATGTGTGTCATTAGCCAATGGTCGAGCGATTGGCTCACCGCATCTAGTGAAGCTACAAGAACATGTAAGGCTGTAGAAGTAGCAGCAGGGAAAACAACAACTACAACAACGACCAAGAAAGACAAAGAGAAAGAAGCACACAAGGCTTCTAAGAAAGATAAGGAAGCACATAAGGAAAAAGGTTCACATGCAGAAACAGTGAATGTCACCATTGACCTTGAAGAGCCTGATACAAAGTGAACAGATGTTGAAGTGGAACCACAAATGAAGAGGAAGGGGGCAAAGACCCCTATGTTGGATTAGAGGACCTAGAGTCCCCCTTCAGGATCAAAAAAAGACAAAATCGTAGTTCGACGGGGCCACACAAGAAGTAGAAGTCTAACAAGTCTACAAGTACTGAACTATTTGCCCTCACGGAGGGGGATCTTGACAAGATAGGCAATGTTGTCTACTCTGCAACAAAAAAAATATGGGGGCACATCGAGGACCAGTACAATCAGGTACTGGATAAAGTGCAACAGGGGCTGAAGGAATTGTAGGTCCAGACAAGAGTGATTCTAGCAATCATGGTTCAAGAAAATGCGGGTCAAGAGAGCGCGAGTTAGGCGAGCGAGATATCAAAGGAATAACTGACTATAGACCTCCACATAATGATGCTGCCAAAGGGTTCACTGCATGTTGAAACAAGTGAGGATAAGGCTAGGTTATTGCATATGACCAACATGAGTATCAACAATGCAACACTGCCTATCCAGACCTTGCACCAGCTGCACCAAGGAATTTTAGATGAGCTCTGTGTCTGGGAGAAACAAGCTTTGTTGATTATCGAAGAGGTAAAAACTAATAATTAATAGATTTTTGCAGAGAAAGCGCAGGCCTTGTATGCCTGCAACAAGTTGATGTATCGCAATCAGCAGCTAGAGGCAACACTTACACAAGTGTGCAGTGAGCTCCCTCAGTTCCGAATTCTAGCCGAGGTGGCCTCTGCGATGAAAATTCATAAGTTAGCTATTGTAGTGAAGGAATCCAAGGAGGAAATTGGAAAGGTACGGTTTGAGCTGTAGCTGTAGATTATAGAGCTTCAAATGAAGCTACAACCAACCACACCTCCAAAGGTTAGAGAGTAGCGTGAAGCTGTCATTAAAGCAGATATGAAAACTTTGGCTGCTTTAGTCAAGGACTAAAGCAAACTATTTGAGTAAATAATGGAAATCTGGGCCTCGGTGCAGGAGGACCCACACTTGCAGAAGACCAAATAAGACATCTGTGATAGACAACTATAGTTCGATGAGATCCGAGTGATAGCAGAGACCCTTGCACTTGTGCAAAGGTTCACCAGACTTCATGAAGGAAAGACTCTGAATGCATAGATTGATGAGCTACGCAGAAAAGCGTCCGTCATTGCAACACAAACACAGTCGTGGGTTGATGAGGAAAGCTAGTTGTCATAGACCATCGAGGGTAAGTTAAAATCCCTTTAGCAGACATAGAGGACCATGGGCCTTGCAGTCAAAGGTCCAACGATGGAGAATTTGATCGAAGAAGTTCACCAAGCCACTGCGCAGTGAACAACATATCTTTAGGAATTGAAGGTTGAATTCAATGGCCTGCAAGAAAAGGTTGAGGGAACACTAGTAGAGTGACTCGGGATGAGTCACAACTTTGTGTTGGGCGCCCGTTGGGATGGGGTCCCCTAGGTTAGATTTTGTTAAGATATTGTAAAGTCTCCACATTTTGAGCAGTGGAGTGGGAGTAGTGCAGTTCAATAGGAGTAAAATGGGTTTAGGAAAGTCAAAGCCCCTTAGTTTGTGAAATTCAAGTTGTTTTGAGACCTGTCCATGGTTCACAGACCATGGTATTGTAATGAAGGAAGAATATAAAAGGAAGTCATAGAAGAGTCATAGCTAAGCTAAGACTAAGTACATGATTTGAGTATGATTTTGTCTATTCTGTACTTGGGCGAAGGAGAAGGCTCCTGTAGCTCTGTGTGTGGAGACCTTAGTAAGTTCGTAGTTGAGTGTATGGGCCCCTACAACTCTGTGCGCAGGGATGAAAAGAGTTGTATCTAAGAATCTGAAGCATATTAAAGACATATTTTGAAGTGATATTTATGTATCTGTGTGTTCCTATTTATTTTTTAATTTACTGCATTTATGAAATGTTGAATGCATTTAATCATGAAAAGTACTTCATATTCCATGAAGACATAGATCTGCTCATTTGTATGATGTTATGCATGTTTAGAGTAATTGGCGAAGGAAAAAATATGTTAAATGTTATTTACTGTAGGTTCTGGGTTTCAAAGGTTGGGGTTCGCAAAGGTCACGATAAAGTTCTAGATCTACAGAAAACACATCACATAGCCCTCTGGATGCAGAAACCTAGATCTAGCATCCCCCAATACTGCCTCGAGTGAGACTTTAGCCTATGCTATGTGGGTTTTTGCCGAAAGGGCTGATAATGTAGGGTTTTGTTGGTTAGCATAGATAACTCTGAACCTGGGTCCAAGCCCCCTCAAGCCAACACTTTTATCTATTTTTTGAGCTTGGGGGAAAACTTTACAAAAAGGGAACTTATAAAAGATGAGGGAACATTTATTTCCATTAGTCATCAAATGGCAACATCCTTTGTGTCGCCCTTGAAAACGACACCTGTCTTCTTCATTATCTCACAATTGGGTTTTAGCATGCCTAGGATTCCTACCATACATATGAGTTTATCTATTCCTCTAGCCGGTTACTCTTTCAATCATATGGAGCATGCCTTAATGCCTCCTGCATCATTGCATGATATCACATGGTGCTGATTAGTCATGATGCTGAGTCACTCTTGTGTCGTGTCGCTATGTGTTCAAGGGAAGTATTAGCCTATGTCAACCATCTATAGTAGCCTATTGAACTTTTTGAGTCGGCCATCCCTGTTTTAGTTGTACTTCATCCCTTCATGACTTCATCCATATATCACATCATCTTGGTCTATTGTGTGTCATCTGATGGAGGATACATCAAGGCCCTGCTTCGACAAATATTCTGTTGTCGACTTCATATCATTATAAGCTTGATTTAGGAATCAATATTAACTTGGAGCTTGTAGACCTCAGTGGCAGGATTCGTCATGATCGATAGTGAGATTACATCACTGGCTCCTAATTGATTGAATTCACTGGTGTTCAATATCAACTCATCTATTCACACTTAGTGGACTGTACTAGGTACCTTGGGATATATCTTCCTCATTGGTGGATTCCCTCACATCTATTACTGGTCTCCCTCATTGGCTAGTAAGCATGCGATTTCTACCATGCTCGACATCAACTCATCCATTCGCATGCGATAGATTCATACTATCGGGGTTATGTCAAAGACCCTCAGTAAGGGACATTTGAATCTTATATATGGCATCCTTCCTAGGCTTCGATGGAGTTATGTATCATTTATGTACTTTAAGGGTTATTGACGACACTTATTTCTCTATCATGTGTCCATAGTCCTACTAATGTATATTGTGAGATAGATCCACATTGTATTTGCTGGTATCTATGCTTTATTTGTTGAGTCACATGGATCCACTCTATATGTCTTTGAGGCCATGTTATAACATTTCATGTCATGGATCCACAGTGTATTTTGTGGCAGCCATGTTTAGTATTTTCTTATGACCAAGCATGGGTATCTCCGCCTTGAGGATGTTATCGGCAAAGTTGAGACTTCAACACTTGAGTTCGTCCTATCCAGCTTCATAGTCTTGGCTCCTTCAATTTTGAGCTTTGAGTATTATTATAATGCATTTCGGCTAGTAGTTTCCCTTATGACCTCATGCATTAGGGGGCATATGTTATAACCCAATTTTCCACTTCATTATAGTGAGAGAAACCCAATATCAACTTACCTAAGTTGCTTGGCTAGAATGCATCCCCTTTTACCTTTTATTTTACTTATGTGATCTTTATCCCATGATAAAAGGGTGAACTTACATAATTGAGAAATTTTTCATAATTATTTTTCCAAAATATTATAATTATGTGATAATAATTATTTCATAATTGAGATAATTGAGAAAAAGCTCATAATTATGAAAAAGGTTTCTAGAGTTTTCCATTCTTAAGGAGATCATCTTGAACCACTTTTGTATGAGTTGGATAGGGGTCCATTAATGTAGAAGTTTCCTAACTTCTCAAGCCCCTGTAGGTTTTAACCCCGTATAGAAATTACTTGCAAACGGATTCTTAAAAGCAAAAAATAAACAATGGCAAGAGCATAAAACATAAAACACAAAGACACAAAGTTTTTCCCCTGGATCCCAAAACCGAGACTACCAGATTGATTTTTCATTATATTCCTTTTAATGTTACGACACATATATATACATGTTGAATTGTCCATAAACCCCAACCCATTAACCATGGATTAGAACATAACCATAGTTCCCTTGAACAAATCTACAAAATACCATGGACAAAAAACCGTCATACCCAAAACCATGTACGAAATCCATGCACAAAACCATAATTAGGTCCACCCACCTAATATAGGGTCCAAAACACATTTCGCGGGGTGCTACCCAAAACCCTGTGTAGGGGGCTATCATCCCCCTGCATACCCCCCAATTGGGGGGACATTTTCCCCCTTGTTGCACCTGACGCAACATACAGGGGGGGAGCTAATGCCCCCTTGTGTCCCCCTCCCCCCCATGCGTCAAGCAGTCATGGAAAGAATATAACACACACGCAACATTCTCTGACTTGTTGTTGTTTTATTTCCACATGGGGTGACAAGAGAGCTTAGTTATTGATCCAACCCTGCAACAACCATTATTTATCTACACTAAGATAATTGCTTAGTGCTCACTGACTTTGTCAATGCATCTGCAATATTCTTCAGTGTCCACCTTTACCAGCAACACCTTTTTGTCCTTAACCATATCCCTCATAAAGTGATACTGAATATCAATGTGCTTTGTCTTCCAATGATAAGCAGGGTTCTTTTCCAAGAAAATTGCACTTTGGCAGTGACGGTCTATCCTTATATCTTGTTGTACTAACCCATACTTGAACACAATCTATGCAACCAAACTACTTCCTTGCTTGCATGAGTGGTTTCCATGTATTCTGCCTCTGTAGTTGAAAGTGCCACTACAGACTGTCTCTTACTCATCCAACTGACTGCACCTCCAAATATGTTAAACACATACCCACTTGTAGACCTTCTCTGATCTAGATCTCCAACCAATTCTACATCAACAAAGCCATGGATGTCCAAAACGATGTCCAATCTTGATCTTTCTTGGTAGCACAAACCATAATCACTAGTGCCACAAAAACACCTGAAAACCCGCTTCACTGTTGTCCAATGCTCCTTTCCTAGTTTTGACATAAACTTGCTCAATACTCCCACTACATATACAATGTTTGGTCTAGTATAGACCATTGCATACGTCAATCTACCGACTGCACTTTCATATGGAACACAGGACATGTCCTCTTCCTCTTCTTGTGTCTTGGGACATTGCTTAGCAGATAACTTTACAACTATAGGAATAGGAACCTTCGCCGTTTTACTATCCTACATATTAAAATTCTATAGTATTGTCTCGACATACTTCCCCTGGTTTAACCAGAGCTTCCTCATTTCCTGATCTCATTTAATTTCCATGCCCAAAATATAGTTTGTAGAATCAAGATAATTCATGTCGAATTTGGAGGACAATTGGGTATTCAAATATTGGAAAACTTTTTTGTCATTTCTAACCAGCAACATATCATCCACATACAAGACCAGATAAATAAGATGGTCACCAATTAATTTAAAATACACATAGTGATCTGCTTTGGTTTTGGTGAAGCCAAGTCCCTGTATAAATGTATCAAATTTCTGATACCACATCCTTGGTGACTATTTTAACCCCATACAAAGACTTTTTTAACTTGCATACCAGTTCTTTCTTACCGTTCCCCGCAAAGCCTTCGGGTTTCTTCATGTAGATCTCTTCTTCCAGATCCCCATCAAGAGATGTTGTCTTAACATCCACTGTTCTACCTCAAAATCAAAAGAAACAACAACAGATAAAATTAATCTAATAGAAGCTAACCTGGCAACAAGAGAAAGAAAATATCACCAAAATCAATTCCCGACACCTGGGAACAACCTTTTTCTACCAATCGAGCTTTCTATTTTTCCACCTTTCATTCTGCATTCATCTTTTTCTTCAATACCCATTTGCTTCCAATGGGTTTCCTTCCAATCAGCAATTCCACCAGATCCCAAGCCTCATTTTTGTGCAAGGATGTCATTTCATCAACCATGGCCTCTTTCAAGATTTTCCATCCTTTGAATCTATTGCTTCCCTCATAGTTCTGGGATCATCATCACTAATAGATAAATAAAAATTTGAATAGAAAGCAGATGGACTATACCTTTTTGGCTTCCTTCTTTCTCGAACTGATCTTCTCACATCCAGAGTTTGTGGCTCTTCATCTTATGATTCCTCTTCTACTGTAGAGTCTAATTCTTCCTCCTTTAGTTCAAACTCTATCTTCTCAGGTTCCTTTTGTAGGAATTCATGTTTAATAACATATTTCACCTTTCTAAACACCATGTCTCAGTTGCACACAACCTTCCTTGGTTTTGGGTTCCAAATCTTATAACCTTTTAAACCATCCTTATACCCAATAAAGATTTACCTTTCAGATTTACTATCTAACATTGTTCTTTTATCCTTTGGAACATGTACATATGCATCACATCCAAATACCCTCAGATGTGAAAGAGAAGGTTTATTACCAGTCCATACCTCTTGTGGAGTCTTATCTTCCAATGTTGATGAAGGAGATCTATTGACTAGGTAACATGCAGTCACCACCACCTCTGCCCAGAATTCCTGTCCTAACCCAACACCACTAAGCATGATTCTTGCCTTTTCCATCAACTTCCTATTCATTATTTCTACAAATCCATTTTTTTGTGGTGTGTATGGTGTAGCATTCTGTTGTGGTATACCACACTTCTTACAAAACTCTTCAAATTCCTTCTTGCAAAACTCTCCACCATTACCTGTCCTCAGTACCTTTTTCTTCTTCTCTGTCAGGTTTTCCACTAAAGCCTTAAATTCTTTAAACTTGTCAAAGACTTCATATTTCTTCCTGAGGAAATATATCGATGTATTCCTTGAGAATTCATCTATAAATGATACATAGTACACAGACTTACTGAGTGATGCAACCAACACAAGTCCAAACACATCACTGTGAACAAGCTTTAATATTTGTTTTTCCATCTTAGCACCAGAGGGGAAACTCACCCGATTCTGCTTCCCATATATATATTTTTTACAGAAATTAAAATATAGAGGGAAATTAGACATACCTTCTACCATATCATTACCATGATGTATTCGAAGGCCCTTCTCTCCAATATGTCCAAGCCTTTGATGCCATAGCATGGCCTTTTCTCCAGAAACCATTATATTTTTGGCTCCACTTTTGGGAACCAAAGAACTATTGCACCCATCAATAATAGTGCTACCTTGAAGCTTGTACAGATTTCCAATCTAAACTCCCCACATCAATATCAGTGCTCCCTGAGCCATCTTGCTGGTGTCTTTCTTGAACACTATTTTTACACCTACATCATCCAACTTGCTTACAAAAATAAAATTTCTGGCCAATATAAGAATGTGTATAACACCCGAAAGTGTTATAATCTTGCCACCTTGCAACTTCAACTTGAATTTTCTAGGAACAACTACTCTAGCCTTCCTGTCATCCCCTAAGAATACATGACCACCATCATATTTCTCATACTCACAAAATCACTCTCGATGGGGAGTGAAGTGAAAGGATGCACCTAAGTCATTCAACCATGCCTCATGATATGCATGTGTACTTGAAGAAGAAGCGAAGTACACATACCCACCTTCATATCAGGTGGTTTTTGCCTCTGCAGAAGGCATCATCAGATCCCTTTCCTTTATCATGAGCTTTAGATTTACAATCCTTTTTGAAGCACCCTTCCTTTCCACATTTCCAGCACACCTTTACAGGTTTTCCAGGAGATTTAGATCTCCCTCTAGATTTAGATTTTCAACTCGAGGATTTATTTTTGTTTCTATTTTGGGACCATCCTCATACAGATAAGGCATCACCATTTTGGACCTCCATATTTTTTCATCTCATCGCCTCCGATAGCAAGGATGAGACTATTTCATCAAATTGCAAGTCAGTTGCATTGCTACCTATTGCAACAACTAGAATATCCCACGAATATGGTAGATAACACAAAAAAATGATGTAATTATCTTCATCTGAAATTTTAATATCAACAAATAATAAATGGTTTACCATAGTATTAAAGGCATTTAGATTCTCTGTCATTGAGTCTCCATATTTCATCCTCAGGTTATACAATGTTTTCTGTAGGAACACTTTATTCACCAGACTTAGATTGGTATAAATTACCTAACTTGTCCCACAAAGCCTTTGTTGAATCTTCCCCTAATACATTAGCAATACTAAATCTAAGACACATAATCGTATTATTCTCGTTTCCTTCCAATCAAACTTTTCTGAGTCTTCGACTAACATTGCCGCTGGTTTAGTACCCAGAGCTACCACAATCCATTGATATTTATCCACTAGAAGATCTCCCATCTTGATTTTCCTCAACTCAAAACTCTGACCATTAAATTTCTCGAACTCTATCTTTCCACTGCTCACTATCTTCTTTCACCACAAGAATTGATCCCGCAGATCTCCCACTGAATAGGGTCTACCACAGGCCTAAGCAAATCCCCTCAGCAACAAAGGCATGCCCTTGAATCTAAAACAACTCTGATACCACATGTAGGTTTCAACCTCATACAAAAATTACCTGCAAACAAATTCTTAAAACCAAAATATAAACAATGGGGAGAGCATAAAACAGAAAACATATATACACAGATATTTTCCCCTAGATCCAAAAATGGGACTACTAGATTGACTTTTCATTATATTCCTTTCAATGTTACAATACATATCTATATATAATATATATATATATATATATATATATATATATATATATATATATATATGTCGAAGCATCCATAAACCCCAATCCCTTAACCTTTGATTAGAACATAATCGTAGTTCCGTTGACTGGATCTACAAAATGACATGAACAGATAACCATCATGCCCCATGTGCATGGGGTAGTCATGGAAAGAATATAGCACACACCCAACAACCGTTAGGTGTCTAGATACATTCTCCTAGAGGATAGAACGAGCCTATATGATCACACCAAGAGGAAAGGGGGTTAGATCTAGGATCCACACTATAGCATGAGAGCTCTTCTATATTGGGAGAGGAGACCATACTACAAGATTAAGGAGACGATATCCTTTGTTGGAAGGTATACATTTGATGTACTTTAATTTTGGATTGATAGATACATGTTCCTTCCTTGCATTTACATGCTTGCAACAATAATGTTTACTATTTCTATGATGTTATGAGTTGATGATATTCTGAGGAATATCACTTGTCATTCTTGATTATTTGTGGCTATGTGTAGGTTTTGATATTGAGTGTAGATGAAGCATATCGCTTGAGTGGAGCACAAGGACTCTACTATGAGCTCAAAACCCTTCACCGACCTACGAGGAGGCTAGGTGTGCGCTCTTTCCTTTATAACATCTAGAACTGTTTTCTTGTTGCATGTTTGAGCATTGGGTTGGGATTTGATTTTCTATATATTTTCCATTTTTTCTCTTGTTATCCGGTGATAATTGTTCGGGAACAATATCAGAGGGCCATATCTCCTTGCATAATTCATTGCAACAAAAATAAGCTTGTTATCATCAACAATCTCCTTCGTTCCAATCCTCGTGACTAGGTGCATAACTGTGATTTACAACTAAGAGTAGGAGTTAGTGTTTTCAATAGCTGAGGGGAAGACCAAGATGATGTCTAGAAGGTTACGTCCTCAAGATATCGTAAAAGGATGTGTGGGAGGAGTGACTATGGATGACTAGGAATGGGCCAATGTGGCAAACCGACAACATGGAGAAGGGCGGGATGTTATGGAACCTATGTACTAGCTAGAAGACAAACTCATTACTATAGTGTAGTTCATACAATATTGATAGAGGTTAAGGCAAGGCTCACAAGGACGAGAAGTTATTAATGACAACATATGGGAATAATTTTGCATCACGGATTCTATTACTTAGAGGAAGGATATTTCATAGTGACAAAGGACGAGTCAGGGAACTCAAATGATTCAACATGGTGTGTCATGGTAGGATAAATGGTGGTGGAGCAATAATCAGCAAGGGCTACACAGAGAGGTGTGGACCCATAACATATTTAAGCCTAGAGGTCCCTGCTCCTAGATGTTCAAAGGTGAAGCGCACTTCAGAGGGAGCAAGATGATGTAGTGTCAAGACTCTATGACAACCAAAAGATCCCTGTTAGGCTTGTACTAGTGCGAGGGTGGTCCCATGGGGATCATTAGCATGGGATATGATCCTTAGATTAAATCATGAGCATGCAAATGGAATGGGCCAAGGTAATGCACCCAAGAGATAGAGAAAAGTTTCATTAGCAGACACTTTTTGATCGTATATATATATATATATATATATATATATATATATATATATATCTATATATATATATATATATATATATATATATATATATATATATATATATATATATATATATATAGATACACACATGTATATTATACATGTATATTATATATATGTATATTATATATATATATATATATATATATATATATATATATATATATATATATATATATATATATATACACACACTTACCACCATCAATAGCTCTATGGGGAACCCAAACCATGAATGGGTCGACAACCTATATGCCCATGCTAGGTGGTGGTAAGAGGTTGACTAGACTGCCATGTGGATACCACATAGCAAATGGATGTCAAGGCGGTGAACCAATTTGAAAAGCCATAACTATTAATCTAGAGGCTCTTTTTGGGTGAAAATTATAGAACCAGAAACATCTTGCAAAGATGAACAAAAGAGTGACATTCAGTTTGAGTTTTGAAGACAAAAAGAAAGAAAAGAAATCAATTATCCCATTTCTCTAACTGAAAAAGGGAGACTGGATTAACAAGTGAACAATTTTCATGAAGGTTAGGGTGGGGTGTTTATAACTATAGAATTTGACTGGTGATAGTGTGTGGAAGTCATGTATTGATATAATAATTGTGAAGGGATAAGAATGGAATATTTGATATGTTAATGGTTTTCTAATCGACATACTAAATTTCATATGCCATGGTTGCTAGTATTGGTAAAGAGGACGATTTCAAAATTAGTGATGATATTAATATAACCATGCTGATATGCACTTTGGATTCCTATAATATGTGGCTAGCATGAGTTCTAGATGTGTTAATAGTAATAGGTCAACATACCTCAAGCAAGCATGCTTAATGCTGGGATGACAAGGTAAAAAGCCAAATTGTTTATGTTGATGCAACTAACAACTATGTGTGTTTGAAATCACATAAGAAAATCCATTTGCAGTAAGAAATAAAAGCATGGAAAATAGTATGGTGTAGCATATCATGGACCAAATCCACCATGAGCAAGAAATGGAATGTACACTTGATAGAGAAAAAAAAATTAGGAGTTTGAAAGATGAACTAAAGAGCCACAAGGCACAAAATAAAATGTTCATTAGAAATCAAAAAGAGTAGAAATGACTAAATATAATGTTGCTAAAACACTTGTAATGCATGCAAGAGTTGTTGCATCAAGCATCATCCTCTGAGGACATAGAGGAACGTCATGCTAATAAGGTCAGAGAGAGACTATGTGATGCTGGAAAGAAAAGAAAGCAAGTTTCATGTTGGAACTGTGGAGAAGAACATGTGAGAAGAGTCTATCCTAAAATACACCAAAAGAAGAAGAATAGTAGTTAATGTGAATTCCAGGCATATGAACTAGCAATATGTAACACAATAAGAGATGAGGTGGCATCCCCCTCAAGCTATCTAATATATTGAAAGGTACCTTCTTGTATTATTTATAGGCACACTTGAATTTTGAGTTTGCTATCAACCTTGGAAAATACGTTTTTTAGCACGATGTGCACATGTTGGTGATGGACACACTAAACACCATAACTCAAGGGATTGAGTTATTATGGACTAATGGATAAGTGAAAGGGGGATTATTTACCTAAATATGTTATTATTTTTGGCTTCATATTTTCTCTTGTTGTTTTTGTTTATTGACTTTGATCATGGCCATGCAACTTTGTATTTTGTGATGTGTTTCTACAATGGGTTTTTCTTCATTTATGTTCCTTCTTATTGCCTCTTATGGTTTTTTCTTGGTGGTTTGTTAGGTTTGGGAAAGGAGATCAAATGAGCTATGGGGAAGAGTTGAATACAACCCAAACGGAAGTGTAATACCCTAATTACGTCCTATACATAAGATAAATAACAGTGGAAGGTAGAAGAAGATGATAGAAGAACTAGGTGGATTGGTTTGGTCCACATGAATAAGATAGACAATGGCATGTCAATTTTAAAAATAGCATAAAAAGGAAGTTCTCATAACTAAAACTATGGATGGATGATAAGTGTATGTGTATTCTATCTATTATGAATGTGAGAGATATAGGGAAAATGAAATAAAGGTATGAGGATGCTAATCGTTCTGAAGGGCCATTAGTTGATAGCCATCATAGCAGTAAGATAAGTGATTAATATTCAAAATTATGATCAATGTGTGAATGGTATGAAATAAAATCAATACTTATCATGTTTTGGGTAACATAGTGAGGTTACTTAATGGATTCCATGTCATGTGGAACAACATTGAGAAAGTGGTAGGAATGACATATTACTAATAATTTTCGTTATTAATATATTTTTTATGCTGTTGATATTTGTTGTGAGCATGAATGAAAATGATAAAGGGTGGAATATGACAGTATGTGCTTAGCATGGATGATAACATGTTGGAATTGAATGCAAATGGAGATAACCTTACGAGATTTTCATTGGAATCTTTGAATGGTCAATTTGAAGAATTCATAAATAAGGTGTGAGGCTGAGATTATTCCAAGAACTATTGGGTATTATAGCAACAAGAATATATCATCGAGTTGGAACCTTCAAAAGGTCTTAGCTAAAAGTGACGTAATGAAAGATGAGTAAATAATGCATACAATAACCCAAGGTAAAAGTGTAAAGGAAATGAATTAGGAGATCTAAGGAAGCTAGAAGATTAGGAAGAAGACTGTTATGGTGGAACTACATCCTGTGGCACATTGTTAACCCATGGGAGAAATTCATAGCTGAGATATTGACTCTAAGACTCCATGAGTATTGCAAGGGAGCACGCCAAATAGGTACTTAGACATAAGGCTCCATGAAAATGTCATTAGAGCATGCCAAAGGGGTGCTTCGTTGTAAGACTCTAATGACTACCCCATGCAGGGGAAAACCTTAGGATGAGTAGACTTCCCAGGATGGGGGTTATCTGAGCCTTGAGGGGTGATGAAATCTACCAGGATGGCAGGGGAGGTGTGATGATATCTATTGGGATAGTAGGGGAGGTGTGATGATATTTGTAGAAATGGTAGGGGAGGTGGGATGATATTGTTTTGGATGGAAGGGGTGGTGTGATGATATTCCTGTCGACATATGCCTACCTTGATGGTAGATGATATGCTTATGCTCACTGGGATGTGAGCATGAGGGAATTTTTTTGGAGTTATACAAAAAGACTACATGGAGTGGCATATCTGTAGGTGGAGAGACAATGTAGTCTACATACCTGTTGGCTTAAGTGGGTGGAACCATTGTGTCCTTTGGATTCCTATAGTACTTAACAACTAGAGACATGTTATGGATTCCTATAATGTGTAGTAGTGGATTGCATGGAACTGTGGAGTGTATACACCACTTAGTGCTTTCAGAGAAAGACAAGAAGGAGTAACCAAATATAAATTAATTATAGTTTGAAGGAATTCTTTGTTTAAGTTGTGATTTCAAATCAATTTAAAATTGTATGGTTAACTTCCTAAATAAATATGTTGATGAAGGTATGTTTAAATTGATTTAAGAAATTTATCATAAAACTCATAAGACTTATGTGCTACTGATGTAGGAAAAAGTTTGAATTTTCCAACATGAGTACATGAGATTGACTGAAAGGCAAACAACATCAACATGCAATACAATAGCATAATGGAGTTGAAGACTTTAGGAATCGGGCCATTTAGGTGACATGGGAACCCTCTAATTTGCGTTGATAACCATGAGGTATGACATGACACATTTGTTGCGTTATTAAAGAAAATAAAGTGTATGCTTTGGTTGAGAAATTATTCATGTGTGAAGTATTGCTAATGGAATGTATCGCTAAGGGGATGTGGAAGAAAAGAAGGGGATGCCTAAACTTGGAAGGTGAGTAACTACATAGAAGGGAAATGGATAGTCGGAGGGGATGATGAAGCAAAGAAGGAAGTGATGGAGCTTCAAATAATAATTTGTTTTTAAAGAATCATGTGCATACTCATTGGGACCAGATATGCATCAGGTGTCCCTTGAGAAGTAATGAGTCAAATTGTTCCCTAAAGGGGAACTAAGCATACTAGATGACATGTCTAGACATTGGAGGTAGGTCACACTCCGAAATCAAGTGATCGAGAAGGAAAATGTGCAATGGAATCACTATGAACCAAATGAGGCCAGTTGGTAAATTTTCGATTGAATGAGGATATCTTACATATTTCTTTTCATTATGTTAATGAATGTAAAGAGGTGTATATTTTTTCCTTAAAAGTAAAATCGTACTTCCATTCATATTGAAAATAAAATATATTTTCTATATACACATATTAACATGTGCATTCACCTAGATCTTCCCAGATCCATGTGTGGTGAAAATGAAATTATAGATACATATTCTTATAGAGCATTGAAAATATCATCCAAAAAAGTCACTAAAGAGGATAAAAAAACTAAAAAAGAGAAAATGAAACTACAATATAAGGGGGGAGATCAAGTAATGTAGAAACCACTTGTCTTCCCCTTTTTTCCTTTCTTTTTCTAGATTTGTTTCCATTCCCCAACTTTGGGGTCCACTGGAACTAGAGCCATATCACTCAGGAATGTATTTGGAGGATGCTTTTTATCTGAATCATAGATATCTAATATGTGAACATGCTTTATTCCCACAGTTCCATCCTCTTTGTGTACCAAATTTATTTGATGATCTGACTATCGATTTGTTGCTAAATTTGTCCCACCCTGATGGAGGGTAGTATTATCATTCTTATCCTCTGTGGATCATCTTGTTTTACTGGATTCTTCATATTGTCTTCTTCTTCCCTTTCAAAGAAATGTGGATCTAAAAAATTTCATCCCTTTGTTTTGTGTATCATTTTATATTTTAGGTATTTTTTAGCCCATGGGCATGTGTTTTGAAGATGTCCCATTTGAAGTGACCACTGAATTTTTTTTATGTTTCCATATTATGTGATCCAGTAAGCCTTTTCTCGTAACAATATCCACACATATTATAGCAAAGGTAAAAATGCCTTTCTCAGTTATTTACATGTCCTTCTTTTTGAAATTTCCCAAAAGTATTTCCAATACCCTCCAAGACCTGATGGTTCCAGTCTCATGAAAATAGATAGTGTTGCAAAAACCATATTTATTGCATCAAAATCTAGAAACCATGGAGTAATAAAGAGCCCTACTCTACTCGAAAACCATGGTCCTTCATTTAAATCAAAATACAGATCCTTCTGTATATCAAATTGTACAATGAAAAAACCCTTAGAACATAGATATATGTCGTAGTTGGGTGTCCGACAAGAAAAATACCACTAGATTAAGGCTTCTAATTTGGGCCAAATACCATTAAATCTGCATATAATCACTTCAATGAAGAGATGTGAATAAATAATTTACTTTTGGAAGATTAACTTCAAAGGTAGGTGGTTACTCCTTTTGGTCCATTATGTAGGGGGCTGATATGATTTATATTTGGTGTATTGAGGAAGGAGACTTCCCTTTCACAACATCTTTCAAAGTGGAATATTTTCTATTTGGATTCCTGGGTCCTGAAGCTCTAGTTCCTAATACTCCTTGAGTTCCTTTTGATATTCTAATCATGGATACGGTAAGAATATTTGAAGACCTTCCCACCATATTTTACAACTATAAATTGTAGGGAATCCCCAGTTTTTCTCAATGGTCTACTTTAGAGAAAAAATACAGGGATGACTTCTATTCCATAATATGTAGGACTTACCACTCGAGTTATTTATAAATATTTAGAAACTAATCTACTCCAACACATCCCATTATCGATTTGTGCAAAACATATATGGTCGATCAGAGCATTCTATGGAAAAAAAACGTTTGGGGATGAAACAATGGATCTTCCATCAACTCCACTGTCCAAGAGACATAACATAGTTTACTAATCAAAATATAAGGATCATAAATATTTAAACAATACCTTATTGTGTGCTCTAATCACAATATTCTCATAACTAAAAGATCTTGAATCGATCACGCCAAATTTGTATTATTGGACCTTCTTCTAGCCCTCATCTGACAGAAGGCAAGCTAATCCTCCTCTAGCTTGACATGTTTCCCCAATTCCAATTCCATACTGAATACAAGAAATCAATTCCCCATTGTTTGGCCCATCCATGGAAGTATAATCTAGCCCCAACCGAGTGGTGACGGTCAGGTACAAATTCTAGAATTTGAAAACCCTAATGATGATTGCACAATACATATTTCTCTCAAAAGAGGTGTATATATAAAGATAATTGTTGAATTTTATTCTCATTCATAGAGAACTATTGAATTTTGTGCTCAAGTATAGAACATTGTTGAATTTTGTGTTCAGGAAGAGAAAACTATTAAATTTTGTGTTCGAGTATAGAACACTGAGGATGAAGGGGGTTGGGTGTGTAAAACCCATTTTTGGCTACCCTTCTTATACTTATCATTATGAATTGTAATTCATGTAAATATTATGGAAATGTAAACACAATGACTAACTGACAGGATTGGACAAAGAATCAAAGTATGGGGAGGAGTTGCTAGGAAATTGGTTAACTGAGGTTGTTCATTTAATGGCCACCAATTTTTTTAATTGGAATTAATGGACTGCATGGAAGGCTTGGAGGTTGAGTATGTGACTCCTAAGTATATGACAATCCTATACCACCTTTTTTCCTCGTGGGCTCTATGATGTGGTCAACATGCAAGAGGAAACAAGAGGGTTAGTGCAAAAGGAAGAGGTGACAAGAAAGAAGGGGGAATTCATTAGAATATGAATGGATGACAACATTTATAAACATGGAAGGAGTAAATTTAATACATGAATGGCGTGGATTACAATATAAAGGGATCACATGCATGATTTATGTGCATTGGGTGCACATATGTCAGGTTAGACATATGAGATTCTTGAGTGAACTCACGGGGAAGAAGAAGCAGTTGGATACATTATGCATTCTAGAGTCCTACAAGGTGGAGCAGGTGGAAGATAATATGTTATGGATTCCTTGTATGTATAGGAAAAACTATGTGTATTATTTTCATACCTGCGGGCTAGCAGGTGGAAGGCTACTATTTACTATGGATCTCTGTCAAATAGGAAAAGACACTATGGTTATGATTTCACATAAAATTTAGTAGGGGGAGACACCATGCATTTTGGACTCCTGCAACTTGGATAAAGTGGAACACAATGTCCTCTAGATTCATGTGTGAATTGGTTGACTGCCATTGGTGTGAATTCCATTGAGAATTTAACTCCTCACACTCTGAATATGGCTTGACGGTTTTTGAACTACAAGAAAGATTGCAATGTAGCTAGTTTATGGTTGGGTTTAGATTTGAAGTCATCCCCTCAGTGGCTAGTCTTTAAGTTACTAAGATAATTATACTTACTTACACATGTGTTGACCTGTAAATAGTAAATGATGTTACCTTGTGTAAGGGATATGATTATATCAACATTATTAATGGAGGAATGTGTTATTAGTGATTATTTGCATTGATATGGTTCTGTGAATGTTCTCATGTTTTGAGGGATTGGTAGATCCTTGGGTTACTGGTGCTTTTAGGAATTTTAGAGGTAAGTTAAATAATGTTTCATGTATGCTTAATTTGCTTAGTTAACTAGTATAGTAAATGGACTCCATTGCTTAGCCTGGCTATGGATATTGATGACTTGAGATTGTTTATTTTCAACATATTGTAATATATGTTGATCAATGAAGCTAATTTTCCTTTTTATGGAGTCTATTTTATGATATATATGTACATTGCTATTGTGATTGGAATTGTTGAGAAACATTAGTCACATACTGACTTACATCAGTTCCTAGTAATAGGCATGTTTGTAACTTTATTGGGTCATGATATGTCCATGGACGATGTCTGAAGGTTGGCAATAAAATGAAGGTATTAAGCCTATGTACTAATGGTACTAAGGGTTAATTGATACTAAGAAGGGTTGGGTGAAGCCATTCAATTCCTTAGTCCTTCACGACCCCAACCTCACAAGAAGTAGGCTTATGTTCAAGACAAATATGATTTATTAAATTATAAATGAAATCGGGAAATTTCAAGGGGCATGGAGTTAAGGGGAGTGTTGGATAGGAAATCCTCTTTACCTACCATGGTATTCACATCGCACCATGCCAAGTTCCATTTGTGGCATATCAAGAAGGTGGTGTTATTGATGCGAGTTCTAGGGTGCACTAGGAAACCATTTCCATCAATAAATGGGAAAACTAATATCCCAAGGGCTAGGAAACATTATGTCCTCAAGGATGAAAAAAGGTATGTCTCTAGGGAGAGGAAGAAGTAAAACCCAAGGAACATGAAAAAATATGTCTAGGGGGATGGGAAAAAAGTACATTTTGGGGAATTGAAAGAGATGTGTAGGTCAACGTGACGTGGGAAAGGTCACCACTCAACCATAAATTGTATAACATTAAACCATTGATTTACATGATGGTTCAGAACCCTATGGAATTCTCGACTAGGCTAAGTCGGAAGAAGGCATGTAGCCTGGATGAGGCTATGTGGAAGCCACAGAGGAATTCTAGATGATGTTGGTGTGTGATGTTGTAAGATCACTGACATGACACATGGCAAGAAGGAATGGCCTTTTGGATGGCCAAGTGGCTCGTTTAAAGGTGACATGTGGCATCATGAGGGGATTCCATGTGGTAGGGTGATGTTTCCATGACATCATCAGGTCAATGAAAGTGGATGATGAGGAGGATGGTGCTAACATGGAATATAAGTGACATGTGGCTATGGTTTGTGGTGCCACCTGGCATGGAGGTACTATGTGGTGTTATTGGGGAGTTGATGTGGCTGGTGCCATGTTAGTACAGGGCTTAGGCCTTCAAAGATGTTTGTAGTGCACCTCATAGTTGGGGTGTGATTAACGGATGCTGCAGTACAGGGAATTCCTGTGAATCAACATAGAAATGTTCGTTAGGCCACAAGGGTTTGGAATTAGTACGATCTTTAAGGTTGGAGTAGTGACATAGTGGCATAGTTGCACAATAACATAGTGGAACTATGATGTGGTGGTGTCCCTTTGGCTCACATGTGATGTGGAAATTACCACATGGGCACCACTTGGTAGGTCCTTGCTAATGTGGCGGGAGTTAAGGGACCCATATTTTTCATATGGGCATAACTTTTGATCTAGGAGTCGAATTGGTAGAAAATTTGTATCACTCGAAAGCTCTTGACGAGTTGGGTGTAATGGTATTGTCCAAAGTTTATTTTTATAACTTTGGGAAGGAAGGAAAAAATTATTAGCCCCATTTCCATAATGATACCATGGAGTTTGACTTGATTATAAGTAAAAACTCACATAAGGTCCCAGGGAATCCATGGGAGTGAGAGGAAGTGTTACATAAGTTCCAATTTGGATATTGTTTTAGATATTTTTCACATTCACATTTGGATATTACATTAACATATGGGTAGAAAGGAGGAGAGAGGGAGGATATTATAAGGGATAAATTAAGGGAAGAAATATTTGTTGAAAAGATCAAGAAAATCCATATACAACTACAGGAGGCACTGCATAATTCAAAGGATAAGTCATAGGAAAAATATAAGCCTAGGAATTCTTAGCACAAAAAAAAAGAATGTGTTCAATGTGGGAGGCATAGTATGGTTACAATTGAACAAGGAGAGGCTATAGGGTTCTGGAAAGAAAATCAAGGCTTCGTGATATGGTCCCTTTGAGATATTGGAAAATTTGGGAGATAATTCTTATAGACTCAATCTACTCTCATACATGTGCATTTACTTAGTTGTGAATGTAGACAATTTGAAACCGTCTGATCCTTCCATGCTGGATCATGAAGAGGAACATGTCCTACATTTTGTAGATGATTTGGAACTAGATGCTCTAATAGAGTAGATAGAGGATACAATTTTTCAAAATAAATATAAAACTAAAATAAAAGGGTAGCATGACATTTGTCATATTAGACTAAAAGGAAAACTTCTAGGAAGGGCTAAATGGTACACCCGAGAGAAGGTGGAGGAAAATTTTCATCACCCCATTCAATAGAATATTTTAGGGACCAAAATACTACCAAAATGGGGAGGTGTGATCTAGTTGGATCATTATATTTTTTCCATCCATTTTGATGCTTTCATAATGGGAAAAGTGGAGCAATTAGCTCACAATACTATTTTTATCTGCGAAACCCAATTTGGAAAATTGGGGTCTAAACTTGTCAAGAGTAGTTTGAGGCATCAAATGGAATTTTACAGGCCTAAAAAGTTTATCTATTATGTGAATCACCTTAGTTTCCTATTCTACACACAAATATCTTTCCAAAGACATAATAATCGACTCAATTAAACTTCATATGAAAAAGTTATGTCAATCATAAGTTGACCTCTTGGTTTTGACCACCATAATTTGAGAGGATGTGACACAAACCCAAATTACTCATGGAAGAGGGGATAACCACATGACCACGATGAAGAAAAATATAAAAGAGTCTAAATTATAACTGACGCTAAGGGTTGAAGGAGTCAAATCTAACCACTAGTAGGCTATCAAGCTGTTTCATAACCAAGCCACTAGGAGGAAAAGGGGTTCCATTCTATCCAAGTGCCTTTTATTCCATTAATGAGAAGAATATCCAAGAATTATTAGGGAGACAAAAAATATAGAGTATTTTTTCATCGCAGTAGGCCACATGCCTCACTTATTTGTAATTGCATCCATTTTCTATGCAGAGAAAGAGAGGAGAGTAGCCTCACCTTCTAGCTAAGTTTCCTCCAAAAAGGGTTTCTTAAAATATATCTTGCGTCATTTTTTTTCATGATATTTTATTTCATTTTTCTCTATTTTCTACATAATTATAGTTTGCATGAATATGCAATATGTAGTAATTAATAGATCCATAAATCTATTGAGAAAATAACCCTCATAGTGTAGATTTTAGATTTTAAGATTAATTTTATCATATAGGTTGCAATGAACTGTCCATCATAGTTTTAAAAATCGATCGGATTGAACTAGAAATCACTCAAATCGGTTAGTTAATTGGGCGACTAGGTCAAACCAGACAAAAAACCTAGTTTATGGGCCTATTTTTCCAAAAAAACACAAAAACCATCCGAAACCGACCGATTTATGAAGGAAGCGACAGATTTTCCCATAAACTGGATGATTCCTTCATAAATCGACTAGTTTATTTCCAGACCAACTATGGACCCCTCAAAATGAAGTTTTGTAAGTTTTGATGTTGTTTTGTGGAAAATTTGTGGTTGTTTCCCTCCAAAACCAAACCATCTAAGAAAAGCATGCCTCCCCTCTCATTTGGTTCACACATATGAACCCTAGCAACATTAGAAATAAATGCCAAATGGAAAAAGTGACATTTCCTTTATTTTTCATTTTCATCCTTTTACTTACATTTTTAACATTACCATGAAATGACTCAGGATGTTTGAGAGTGGTTTCGACCTCATTGGACTTCATATGGAGAAACTAGAATTTTAGAGTTTACTCAAAATTCAACAAACTTAATGGTTTTCAAGATTTCATGGTTTGGGGGTTTGCAATGTTTCCATTTGACTCTATCATGCATGAGGGTATGAGATTAGTGTTTGATCAAGAGCATGAAGCCCTTTAAGAACCTTGATTTTGATGGCATTGCTTTTTGAACTTTGTGGATGTTGGTGGTATTGGTTGTTGAACTCCTCTACCATGGCCTTAACAATAATGTACCCTTCATATTATAAGGTTGAGCAATCCAAGTCTTAATACTTTTAGTGAGATGATGTTTATGTATCTCTTGCTCATGATCCCATTTTTAGTAGTGCTGAAGCAATGATGAGTTTCATGAGTGATCATGTTGATCGGTGATTTGTAGTTTTGATGTCTATTTTTGATACCACTACTACCACTATTACTAAGGTTATAGAGGAGTTTTATGAGTCCTCAAACACTCAGCTAGGTTATTTATGCAGCTCATGTTGATGATCCCTTGTCTAGAAGGGGTGATGAGTTTGATCATGATGAGGAGAGATCGTGCTGATCACTAATATGAGACTTGTAGTAGGTCAGTGACCCCATAGATTATAACATTATTTTTGGACTCTGGAGGCCATATAGAGCCTCATTGATTTTGTATTATGTTGTTGATATGTATTGCACTCGGTGCCAATTTGATATATTCACCTCTACCTGGTATATAGATGAGAAAACTTTGCATATTTTATCTCTATTTGTTTGGAATCATGGTTTTAAATCTTAAAAATAGTTTTTTCATTAAAAACTAATTATTTCATGTATTGCTTTAAAGATCAATTCATTGAGATCCAAAAAATCCTGGTTTCAAACCCAGTTTGACAGGTGGACCGGTCATGTCACCAATTCTGGTTTTTAAAACTATGTTGTCCATTAGAATATCCATAGTAATTTATAGATCAATGGATCAACTATCGTTGGCATGAATTAAGTCAAATGTCTTGGGATATGGTTAAATTTCTTCACACTTACATTTAAGCAATACATACATTAGTCTTGAATTGCATCCACATGGGCCTTCCATTGGGCAAATTACCTAAATAATGGCATACCAAAAGGACCTAAAATTTTGTTGAATAAATGTAGGGGAAT
Organism: Pinus tabuliformis; assembly: GCA_031772625.1. Lineage (NCBI taxonomy): Eukaryota > Viridiplantae > Streptophyta > Pinopsida > Pinales > Pinaceae > Pinus > Pinus tabuliformis. The sequence goes on from CM062812.1 coordinate 754,344,614, forward strand.
ACCAATTATTTATGATGTTTATGTATCTCTTGTTGATGATCCCATTTTTAGTAGTGCTAAAGCAATGATGAGTTTCATGAGTGATCATGTTGATCAATGATTTGTAGTTTTGATGAATATTTTTTCTACCACTACTTCTAAGGTTGTAGAGGAGTTTTATGAGTCCTCAAACACTCAACCAAATTATTTATGTAGATCATGTTGATGATCCCTTGTCTAGTAGTGATGATGAGTTTGATCATGATGAGGAGTGATCATGTTGATCCCTGATATGTAGACTTGTAGTAGGCCAGTGACCCCATAGCTTATAACATTATTTCTAGACTCCATTTAGAGCCACATTGATTATGTATTATGTTGTTGATATGTATTGCACTCGGTACCAATTTGGTATATTCACATTTACCTCATATATAGACGGGAAAAGTTTGCATATTTTATCTCTATTGGTTTGGAATCATGGTTTTAAATCTTAAAAATAGTTTTTTCAGTAAAAACTAATTATTTCATGTATTTTTTTAAAGACTAGTTCATTGAGATTTGAACAGTCCCGATTTGAAACCTGGTTTGATAGGTGGATCAGTCTGATCGCCGATTCTGGTTTTTAAAACTATGTTGTCCATTAGAATATCCATAGTAGTTTATAGATCAATGGATAAACTATCATTGGCATGAATTAAGTCATATGTCTTGGGATATGTTTAAATTTCTTCAGACTTACATTTAAGCAATACATACATTAATCTTGAACTTCATCCACATGGGTCCTCCATTGGGAAAATTACCTAAATAATGCCATAATAAAAGGACCTAAATTTTGTTGAATAAATGCAACATAATACCAATTATAATGTATTCTATCAACCCTCACTCATATATGACAATGAGAATGTTGTGTTTAGCTATTGATAACAGCATCATTCATACCCCAAAAAATGGTCATTGGCAAAGGCAACAGTGAAACCAGCTAGATAAGTATTCATGTCAATGATGTTGTGGTATCTTCATTTATTAATTTAATATATAATACTTCCACAGTATGACACACTAAATTTAGATAGTTGGGTATCTTGAGTAAAAGTTTCGGTTGTAATCTCAATATACTTTCACTAGCTATTTTGGGAAGAATAGATGTCAGCCATTGTGGCCACTTTTCCGCAACCTCTTATACAATATATGTAATATCCTTGATCTATTTTGAGCTATCCTTGGTCACATCAGAGCTTCCCTGCCAATATTTCTTGGTTTTTGTTGAAGCTTCCTCAACCATTGGTCTTTGAAAAGTGTAACTTTATTCTCAAGTTAAGTTTAGTTTCCACGCCATTTGAGTGGCATACCATGGTAGTGTTGCACTAAAAATTCCAGAGAAACTTCACATCCCAACTTTGATGAAATCCATGTTCATGTAGTAAACATAACTCATACATTATATATTTTTCTATAAATTCTTGATATATTTCATTAAGCTTTGCAAACTAAAATTTATTCATGCAAAATATTTGTTTTTCACCTCAAGATTAAATGGTTATTTAATGGTCCATAAATTTTAACTTATAGTTGTTACATAAAGAAAACTCTTACCATGCTTCAAATGATTATTCCTTTCAACCAAAATAGAAATAACAATGTCTAACTAGAAAATGAACTCAACTATTACACCTTACCATAACTACATTTGACATTTTATTTCCATGGAATGAATTATCCTCTTAACTTTTTTTTTATGGAAGAAAATAAATATTTACAATCTTGGTGTAGTGTTTATCACTAAAGTTATCTTATTTTCCCAAAACAACCTTTGTTGTGTTAAGGTATACTCTTCAAACTTCACCTTTAACCTCCATTCTGTAGCCTTAACAATCCTAATTAGGAAAACACCTTTGCGTTGGAGAAGAGCCAAACCTAAAGTGTATGGAAGACCTATTGGGGTGATATTCGAAAACTTTCTAAGTTACGCAGAGCTATGAAATGGGTGCTATATATTTTACATTTTTGTGGGGGCTATATTTTCGTTATGAGAGACCGAAATCTTGTTTGTTAAGGGACATTTTGAGGCCCATATTAAGGAAAGGAATTATATTTTATTGTTGGAAAGTTTTCCTAGTATAAAGTTATAGAAAAGTATCCTAACCCTCTTGACTATAGATGGTATATCTTACACTGTTAGTTCATTACAAATTACTATTAATGAATTTATTGGTTCTTGATGTTCAGAGCCATTGTAATTTAGTGGTGGTTGGAATTTCTCTATCACTGGATAAATTAGGCTTATTATTTATTATTACTATTTATTCTTCTTGATTAGAGAGGAAATTTTATGAAATTTTCTAGCAAGAGAGAAATATACTGCTCAGGATGACATGTTTTAAACTATGAATAATTAATGGTTATTTTCATGTGCGTCTTTTCTTACAATTCAATAATGAGAATTCAAGGGATTTATGAAAAACGATTTATTAATTCTTTATTTTGGGGTCCTTGATTTGTTATCTTCTTTTTTGTTTACAATAAAACATATTTTGTCTCAATCCTAGAAAGTTGATTTTTTATTTATAATTTTTGGCTTTAAACTTTTTAACGACATTGATGTTTGATTCTAGGGAAATGGTAATAACTGTCAAGTGCATTGAGGAACATGTGGCGAAGTGTTGGTGAATCTAAATGAGGATATGTTTGCAAGAAAAATGCTTTAAAAACCATACAAAAGGTGTTGATCTCGACAAATTTTTTGATCCCAAATCCATAAAGAAATACGAGTCCATTGAAATATCAAAAGAAAAAGAAATATTTCTCATGTTATCTACACAAAAGTATATTCTAGCACTTCTAGAAAATGTAAGTAAAATTTTTAAAATGCTTTCCTATTAAGAGATGTATTCATATGGAAATTTTAATATTATATGTAGGCTTGTTATAACACTTTCCTATGCTCAGTTTGACTTTCACTTCTAGAACCAATTGTTTGTTGTTTTCATGTAGGCTTATTAAAAGTTTAAAACCAACAAAAAATGGGTACCTTGCAAAAGGCAGTAGCTTTGTCTTTTGGTTATTACTACATATCCATGAGTTACAAGGTTCAATGTTCTATTGTATTCTACTTCTAGGTTAAATTGCACATGATGTAGATAATCTAGAATGTTCTATTTTATTCTACTTCTAGGTTCAATTGAAAAAATTGTGTGGTCTAAACCATGCAAGTTGGGATAACTAAAGGGTAAATATATCTTGTAATTTCAAGGTTTCTTTATGAAATTAATAGAAAAAGGTTAAGCCTTAAAAATTCATTAAAGAACATGATTAATATGAAATGATAATCACTTTGATGCATAACATATTGATATTACTTTGGTAATATTGTGCCTACTAATAATTCATCTACTTGAGCACATAAAGGGTCATAGGAGGCATTTATAGCTGCTATAAAAGCTACAAAATTACTCTTAGGTGTGGATTGTTTGGCTTGGATCAAGATACTCCAACCTTTCATAATGTTTTTTAAAAATATGCATTGTTCCATATTTTATCTCCATCATTTGTCCCATTATGTTCTTCATTTGACACCATCCCTGAGTGACACTTGTTTTTCTTTAAAAAATATTATTTTTGCATCAACCACCTAAGATATTTTGTTATCAACTGCTCATTTCAAAATCAATATAAAGTTAAAAATATTTGGTCATATGAAATTTAAATTTAGTTATTTTTTCTACCTATAAGCATCTTTTATCTCCATATAGATACATAGTTTAGTCATTTTTGCTACCTGCAAACATCTTTTATCTCCATATAGATACATAATCAATATAAAGTCAAAAATATTTGGTCCTGTAAAATTTAAATTTAGTCATTTTTGCTACATACAAGCATCTTTTTATCTCCATATAAATACATATTACATAAATATATGTATCTATGTTAAAAAATAAGTTTTTAAGAAACTTTTCAGTAGTTCTCATCTTTAGTATTATCCCCGTGTATGCTTACAACATGAATGATATGGACATCCTAGGTTAACAGACATTGTCTTTTATCATTATATTTTTTCTATGCTTGTTGGTAGTTGAAGAAAGTAATGCATATGTAAACTCATTGATGTTTTTCATCGTTTTCTAATATGATCTCCATTACTTCTGGTACCTTGAGCTTTCTATTCGAAATAAGTACGATATTTTAGTAATATCTTTGAATTCGAAATCACAATGAATTCAATTCCATGAGGGAAGTGAGAAGTAGGTATCATGCCACTTTCTAAAGTTAACGTTACAGCTATAGGCTCCGAAAGCAATATCACTAATGCTTCTTAATGCAAAAATATGGTTGGGCAGAAACCTTGGAAGGAAATAGCGAATATATTATGAACAATTATCTTTCCAGGAACTTCGTACTCAATTCTTAGTTATTTTCTTCTATGGTTTGTATAAATAGAATCATAAGCAACTTAAGTAGCACAAGTTAAAGGCCTATGAGGGATGGATTACAATTGTGCACTTAGTCAACTGTACTGAAAAGTGGATATACTATTTTAGAAAACTTATTTGTTTGCATAATTGTGGCTAGTATTTCTGCTTTAAAATATGAAGAATAGGAGGTTGTTTAAGTCATTGAGGTATCTTTACCAAAATTATAGATATAGTATTAATCATTAAATTGCATATACAATTATCATTGGTAAATTGCAGGATCAAACATGTTAACAGCTTATGTTTCTTTTGTTTATTACGTACGTATACACACATAATTGCCATGTTTTAGTTTATAATTTATCTTTGGATTGCAGCCTGCCTTTTGATTTGTTGTGGTAACCGTTTTATCTAATGATTATTGTATTTGATTGCTTTGTTGTGGTAACCGTTTTATCTAATAGTTATGGTATTTGATTACTAAAGAAGGATAAAAATATGTATCTAACGATTATTGTATTTGATCACCAAAGTAAAAATGAATAAATTAGGGAAGGTATACCAAAGCTCGACGTGTAGATACATGGTCTCTAAAGTAACTACTCAATCAACTAAGAATCCCGAGGACCAGTTAGTAGATTATACACCAGGTGGTTAGTGTGTTTTAAGTTTTTTTTTCATTTAGAGGAAAGAGTTTACTTTTGTTAGGATCATATTCAATTCATTAGCGCTAGCCAGCAACGAGCCTAGAAGACCAAAACCAAATCCAAAATACAAAACAAAGCAGCGCTCTTGAGCATACTTAGAAAGCATCAAAACCATAAACATAGAACATAACAAGGAAAAGTCTAAAGAGAAAACAAAATCTTGCAAAAAAAAACACCTATAAAAATCCGAAAAGACCCTACCCACATAAAAAAGAACCAGCAACAAAGTACTCAAAATGATTAAAAATGGGAGAAAAAAGCAAACCCTACTTAGAAAAAACATCAGCAACAAAGTTTTGTTCACCTAAAATATGTTTTATTTTCACGTTCTACCCTGTTCCAAATAAATCTGTTCCCAATGCATAATGCAGGAGAGACTGTATTTTTAAATATAAATATAGAAATGGTAAAGGGTCAAACCTTTAATAACTCCTGCTAGCTAAAACTTTTTTTACAAATACTTAACCAATCTACGGGTGCCATTTATTCGACCGTTATCGTGTATGCAATGAAAACTTACATATTTCAACTATGTGATGGAAATATTTATGATTTAATATTAAATAGGATTCTTCTCATTTATTATAGAAAATGAAAAAAATAAACATTTAGTTTATTTATCGATTTATATATTCAGGTTTATAGTGATAACTTAAGTTATTTGAATACTTTCACTTTCTTTCTCTTTAAGTATATGGCTTTCTATGGATTGATTAGGCAATCTCACTCTTATATTTATATATCTGTATACATAGATTTTTATAGTTTATTTGTATATGGCTTTCTATGGATTGATTAGGCAATCTCACTCTTATATTTATATATCTGTATACATAGATTTTTATAGTTTATTTTGGAATGAAAGTATCATGTAAATATTGATTAACATTTTGAATCATAATATAAATATTGATTAGGAAAAAAATTACTAAAGTAACATTTTGAATTATTGGTATTGGTTTTGTTATAGGTATTGGTTTTGTTATACATTAATAAGAAGAAAACAAAATATTAATAAAAATAAGAAATTAAAGTGTGTGGTAATTGAAATTTAATATAATAAAAAGAATGTTTAATGTATTATGTAAATTAGAAAATAAGCTAAAAAATATTATTATCTCATATTTAAAACGATTTTTTATAATCATATTTTTAGATATATAGCTTAAAATGATTATGTTTTATTCAACATTTCCTCTTGCTATTATCTTGATATAAGGTTTTATTTAATTTTTTTTTTTTTCCAATTCTCACTCCCACCACTATATGATGGATAAAACATATTTATTTTTAGATAAAAAAAATTAAACTTGTGCTTATCTATATGACACAGTAGAGGTAGATATTATATCAAACAAAATTATAATAAATATGTTTTAGCTAATATCTCTTTTAATCTTGATTTTCTATTTTAAGCCATATTTATTCTTACGTGGCCCTCATAATATAATATGTAAATTTTACAAATAGATTAATGTGGAGAAATAAAAAATCTAAGTGTATTTATATAAAAAATATGAAATTAAATTATTATAATTTAAATAAAATTAGAAATCAGATAAATAATTTTAGATAATTACATATAGATAATACATGCTTAAAATATTCTCAAATATTGATGTAAACCTACTTGATTAGGCTAGGCACCACATTTCACAAAATAATATTTATATTTTAACCTAGTTCTAAATTTTATTAATCAAAATAAATATAAATTAATATAAACTAGCTTTAATTATATACCTAATTAAATATTATAAAAATATCATGTTTCTTCACAAATAGATTATGATAAATTATAAACGATATAGTCAATACTTAACTCAATCATGTTACATGGACCATTTCACGAAAAGTAGAAATTAATATTTTTTAATGTATTATTCTATTGATAAATAATATAATCAATATTTAACTCAATCATGTTACATCTGACCTTTTCAAGAAAACTAGAATTATTTTTTTTAATGTATTATTGTATTGATATTCATCTAAGAAAACCAATAAATGTATTAGTGTATTGATATTCATCGGAGAAAACCCATAAAATGGAGTGCCATTTTACAAAAAGTCAAGGTCAAGGTCATATTAATTTGTGGGTTTAGATTTAAATAGAAGTTCGCAAAATAAAACCGTTAAGCGAAGGTAAACCTTCATGAAATTTAATTGTAACGCAACTTTTAACTCAAATTGCCTAAGTCAAGGTCATGGTCATACTAATTTGTGGGTTCAACATTTAACTAGAAAGTTCCCAAAATAAAAACGTTAAGCTAAGGTAAACCTTCATGAAATTTAATTGTAACGCAACTTTAACTCAAATTGCCTTTAGTAAATGGGAGGGAAATTTCAACTTCTAAGTTTATCCAAACTTTAACTCAAATTGCCTACAATAAATGGGAGGGAAACTTCAACTTTTAAGTTTATCCAAAATTAGTGTTGTACACTAAGAATTAATAAATGGAATGTTTAAATGTGTTATTAGTATCCTACGAATTAATAAATGGAATGTTTAAATGTGTTATTAGTCTTTGGGCTGATTTTTTAATATTTTGTAATTTTATTTGTAATTTTAATCAAAATTTAAGAAAAAGGATCAATATTTTTATTTTCTGTTAAATTTAAAATAAATATTATTTCTAATTTTTTTATTTGCTGAGCTATTTGACATAATTTGTTTTGGTGAAAGATATTTTATTTTTAGTGTTTTCAAGTGTCTCACAGATAATTTTGAATAATTTTGAATAGGGAAAAAAATTAATTTTGTGAATAGCTATTTTATAAGTTACAAGTTATTTATTTAGACGAAGACCAGAAAGCTAAACAAGAGAATCAGGAAGCTAAACGAGAACGAAGAGTGGGAGCTAAACAAGAATCAAGAAGCTTGTTAAAGTATGAAGTTCAATGTGAGAAGTTTGCTTGTGTGCAAATATTTGCTCTTAGGGAGTTGTGTGGGGTGCAGAAACTCCACACTTCCACACAATGGGCTTCCTCCACACAATGTTAGACAAAATATATATATATTTGCCAGCTTTTATGTCGGCTGGTAGCTTCCTTGAGATGCTTTCACGACGTGTTGATAGGCGAGATGCCAAAGCTAGGAATTTTTTATTGGTGGCTGGTAGGCAGAATAACGTTCTCACAAGTGTAACTAGTGGATCGTAAAGTGTAACTACTTGACGTAATTTGCTTATTTTCGTTAAAATAATATTTTTTAAACAAACGAATTTATGCTTATTTTAGATTACAATGTTAAAATGGCATGTGTACAATGTTATTTTTAATATTTTTTAAAGATCATTAAATATGAATAATTTTTGTGTATACAATCGTATGCCAAATCTTTAGATCGCATTTCTCGTACAATGGTAGTCTAATTTAATCACTGTTTCTCTTTTTCTGTAACTTTGGTTGTAAATAGTTATGCCTTTAGAAATCAACGCTATTATTTCCCACCCCACGTTTTCTCTCTGTATTAGTAAAATAACGTCGGTGAAGATCATGAACAGCTTTATGACAACTGTGCAATGAATAATGTCATTGAATGAAAAAATGTAACTCAGAAGTAAAGAACACCGAAAAGAAACCAAAGGTAATATAAGAATTTGTTGGTTATAGGATTTTATCCCTGATTCATTTCGTTGCTTTGTTATGAACATTTTATTATATTCCATATATATATATGCTTTTTAGCTTTCAACATCATTCTACATTATGCACAATTAGCAAGAGCAAAATGGAGGTTGTTAAGCCGTAAATTTCGGTGCAATAAATTACGATATAGATGATACATGTTATGAAATATTTAATAATAGTAAAAGAACAAGTTTATTATCGAGAAAACAATTAATAATTTTTGTGCGAGAAATTTAGTTTATTGTGGGGAAGTGAGAAATTTATAGCGTATTGTGATGGATTTAGTTTATTTTGAATAGCTAATTGTGATGGATGGATTTAGTTTATTGTGAATAGTTTATTGGGATGGATTTAGTTTATTGCGAATAACTCATGGTGTTGAGCTATTTATTTTATTTTATTATTTAAAAATTAATACGTTTTTACTTAGAAAACCTTCAGTATGGTTCATATTATTTTTATTATTAAAAAACAAATAAATCATTACCCAAAAAACAACTCATAATTTTTTTGCTAGAAGATTAGCTTATTGTGTGGAATTTCGTTCATTGTCAAATATCTTATTATAAAGAAAACACTATGCAAAAAATCAATTGTTTTTATTTTGTAGAGTTGAGGCTTTTGTGATCCATAACAAGTTTATGATAGATTTTTCGGCGAAAATCACATGAGAAACCATTTGTCGACGCGTTTCGAACCAACCCGTGTGGTTCATCGTCAGGACAACTTGTCCTGACGATGAACCACACGGGTTGGTTCGAAACGCGTCGACAAATGGTTTCTCATGTGATTTTCGCCGAAAAATCTATCATAAACTTGTTTTTATTTTATTATTGGAAAACAAATACATCATTATCGAGAAAACAAATAATAACTTTGTGCCACAAACTTAGCTTATTGTGCAAGGGAGAAAGTTAGCCTATTGTGTGGAAGTTAACTCATTGTGTGGAGCTTATTGCCTATTGTTCGAAGCTTCTATCTAATTTAGTCTTGATGATGGACCCCCTTTGGGGTTCGAAACGTCGACAGAATGAACACGAAACTGTGGATAATCCAGATCATGCCACTGCAGCCATTAATCTAGTTATATATAACCCATCAATTATTATTAATATGATCTCGTATTATATCTATCTATCTATCTATCTATCTATCTATCTATCTAGATATATATATATATATATATATATATATATATATATATATATATATATATATATATATATATATATATAACCTTGTGTGAAATTCATCAACATTTATGATCATTTACAACGCATCATTGAACTCACAACCACATTATAACTCATCTTAAAATTAGTGAAGTTTGAATGAAATTAATACATCATAAAACAAGTTGAAAATTAAATAAAATGTAAAAAACTAATTAAATTAAAAAGAAAATTGAAAATATATAAAAATTAACAGTATGGATGATGTTTAGATTATGGTTGATGCATAGAGGTTCTATATTCATGGAAAATAATTCAATGTCATGAATGTTAATATAGGCAATGTTGAGACATAATTAAGTGGAAATGGAAAGGGAAGGTGAAGGTAATAGATATTTAGAAGAAATCATGAGGAGCCTTAAAATTAGGGTGCTGAGCTATCAAGTTGATCAAGAAATATTGATCGAGTAGCAACACTATATTAATTTTCAAATTTTATAGAGATTAAGTCATTTATAAAGGAGGTAATAGATATTTAGAAGAAATCATGAGGAACCTCAAAATTAGGGTGTTAAGCTATGAGGTTGATGATGAAATATTGATCGAGTAGCAACACAACATTAATTCTCAAATTTTACAGAGATTAAGTCATTTACAAAGGTAGATGGGAAAGAGATATGATTCAAGGTTGGTAGAACACAATTCTCAAGTTATGAGGGAGGATGATGGAAGTTCAAGGTATTCTAAGAGCATTTGTTGGCATAAACATCACTCACTAGGACATTCAACCAAGTGGGCTTATGTTTCCTTTGGATTTTGTATTAGCCTAAATATATCACTAGTTAAACAACAAAGGAGGAGAACTAAAATTGGCAAACTTGCAAGGAGAGCTTAGTCATATTATGCCACCTACATTTAATAGAAAGCATAAGAAGGGTGAAAAAGTCGAAGCTTGGTTGTTGGAGATAAGGAATTATCTCTAATTATACTATTACTCATCTAACTCAGAGATTTGAATTGCAATTTATCACTTGCATGTGAAGTCAAACATGTCATGGGAGAAGCTCAAGGACGTGAAGAACTTGAATGAGAAAGACATCCTATGGAGGTAGTTAAAGAGGTATGTCTAGAATAAATAATTGTCAGAACAATAATATGAAATGAAAATGCAAGAGTTATTTGAACTCAAGCTAGGGAGCATGACAATGGAGGAGTACAATATGAAATTTGTTGAATTATTGAGGTATGCTAGTTTTAAGTGGTTTACCATCATTAAACAACAAAAAAATAAAGTTTGATAAGTTCAAATTTTTGGATGAAGCTATAAGGAGGGAAAAGTAGCTTTATGAATAGAAAAAAAATTAAGCTATCCTTCTAAAAAACTTGGATGACAAGAAGAGGACCAAGGTGGAGCAAAGGAAGAAGGCATAAGACTTCATTTTCTAGGAGTATTTCTCAACCAAATCCGTAAACTTGGTTGTACAAAATTGAATGAAGAAGAGTTAATTCATTAAGGAAAATGCCATGATTTCAACCCATCAGGTGCTAGGCTTGTGAGGGAGAATACATGTATAGATAACACCCCCACAAAGGAGATAACGTAAGTATTGTACACCATATTCAAGGAGATGATACATTAGAAGACATGGGAAGAAGATTGTTCACAATTTGTGCAACATTGTACAACAAGCATGCTAATCACTAGCTCACATTATTAAATTTGAAAGTAAGATAAATAATTAATCCATTGATTTTGGAGCTGGACATAGTTATATTGATCCTAAACTTGTTGAATGATTTCATTTGAAGAAGACCAAGCATGAAAAAACTTGGTTGGTTTAGCTAGTTATAGGGGGTAGGAGAAAGATAATTGAATTAGTGAATTAATATCTAATTGACACGAACAACTTGAGTATAACTACAAATTTTAACATTATACCTTTTGGTTCACATTAATTCCTAATTGGTGTGAATTAGTTGGATAAACATCATGTTTTTATTAAATTTCTACAACAATTCCTTCACTTTACTTGATGAAGAAGGTCAACAAAGACAAGTTTATAGTATTCCATAACTAGTTTTTGTTACGGAAATATTAGTTATGCAATTGAAGATTAATTTTAAAAAAGAGTTTTAAATTTATGTAGCTCACGTGGAAGAGGTAGCCAAGGAAAAGGTATCAAGCATTGAATATCATATGATACTTTAAGATTTTGAAGACATATTTTCTAAAATCCTTAGTTTACCACCTAAAATAGATATCGTATTTTCCATAGATGTACCTAGATCTACCCCACTCTAGAAGACACCATGACAATATTATCAAACTAGAGCTTAAGGAATTGAAAATATAGCTAAAAGAACTTTTAAAGAAGGGGTACATACACCTAGATTGTCTTTCTAGATGACAACATGATGTATTCCAAATATGAAGAAGAACATGAGCAACAATTGAGGATGGTGATGCAAGTACTCAGAGAGCATCCACTTTATGCCAAGTTAAGTAAATGTTCATTTTATCAAAATTAGATTCATTATTTGGGTCATATCATTTCAAAGGAAGGGGTGCAAATGGGCCTGTAGAAAATCAAAGCAATCAAAGAGCGGCCAATGCTGGAAAATGTGATAAGGGTCATGTCCTTCATGGGATTAGTAGGATACAATAGAATATTTATTGAGGGTTTTTCAAAAATAGCACATCACATCACTTCTTTGGAAAACAAGGGTCTAAAATTTTAGTGGTCTCCTAAATATGAAGAGGCATTTCAACATTTCAAAATCCTATTAATAAGTGCACCAATATTAATGGTAGCTTATTTAAATGAAGATTTGATTATGTGTACTAATGCATGCAAGGAATGAATTTGAGGAGTCTTCATGCAAAATGGGCATGTAATATGTTATGAGTGAAGAAAGATAAAGAAGCATGAGAGGAATTATGATACTCATGATATGGAGCTAGAATCAATTACACGTGCTTTAAAAATGTTGAAGTATTATCTTTTGGTAAAAATATTTAAATTGAGAATATACCAAAATGACTTGAAGCATTTGCTTGGATAGCCAATTTTTAATGCCAAGAAATTTAGGCTAGAATATAGTGCTTATTATGATTTTGAATTGAAGCATATAAAATGAAAGTAAAATAAAGTGGTTGATGGACTCAATAAAATGGTGCATAAAATGTATGCTACATCCACATGTATAGGGAAAACTGATTTACCAATTAGAAGTTTAAAGACTAAAAACTTAAAATGAGAAATACATGAAAATAAAGAAGAGTTATAGAAAGGTAATTTATAGCTAAAGTATGGGAATTAAGAGTTGAGAGATGATGAAATTTTCATGGGCAAAGGCCAAATTTATGTGCAAAATTCTGAGTGTTGAATGAGATGCACAAGATACCTTAAGTTGGACACCCGAGGTAATAGAAAATAATTAAAGTAGTCAAAAGTTGATGTTTTTTGATAGGTATGAAAAAGGAAGTATTTTATTATATATCCATGTGTTTGGAGTGCTAAAAAGTTAGGTTTGAGAATTGGGAATATAGCTAGGTTTCTACAAACAATACCAATTCCTAAGTGGAGACAAGAAATTGTTTTTATTGATTTTATTACAAATCTTCTCGGAACTATTTGTTAGCATGATTCCATCATGGTAGTGGTGAATAATATCACTAAGGCTACACATTTTATTCTAATGATGTCAACACACAAGGAAATAAGTATTTTTGAAATATATATGAAGGAAATTTCCAAGCTAGATGGTGTTCCCAAGAAAATTATCTTAGAAAGGGGTCCCAAGTTTACATAAAAGTTTTAGAATGGTTTATTGAAATGATTTGGAACCAATTTGAAATTTAGTGCAACATATCATCTAGAGTCAGATGGGATAATAAATAGTGCCAATCAGGTGATTGAAGCTATGCTAAGGATGTATGTGATGGATAAACATCGAAATGGGAAGAATATTTGTACTTGATAGAGTTTTCATATAACAATGGGTATTAACCATCTTTGAATATGATATCATTTGAGGCCTTGCATGATAGGAAATGCAACATACCTATGAGTTGGGACAACCCAATGGGTAGGGCCATATTTTATTAAGGAAATGGAAGAGAAAGTGGTGTTAATCAAGTATAATTTGAAGGCTAAGTTAGAACATTTAAGTAGATAAGAATATGATAGACAACGAATTCAAAGTTGGAGACCATGTTTTCTTGAAATTCAAGGCCAAGATAATTTCATTGAAATTGGGAATCTACTTAAAGATGACAACTAAATTTTGTGAGTCATTTAAGATCCCAGAGAGAATTGTCCTAGTTTCATATAAGATTGCATTGCCAACATCTATGGATGTTTATAATGTGATTCATATTTCATTACATACAAAGTAAGTTGCTAAAGCTAATCACGTAATTGACTAGAATATGATTTAGGTGGAGTCTAATAGGAAGTTAAAGGTTCTCTAAAATCAATCCATCACCCTGGTAAAGGTGCAGTGGATGCATAATGCTACATGTGAGTGTTATGATTTTATTGGGCATGATTAGCCTCATAATGATATATATATATATATATATATATATTGCATAAATATATAATGCACTAAGGATGGTGTATAAATAAGGGGGCGAAAATGTAACACCTCAAGAATGACTATTGTGTGTATTGTACATATCATGATTAGGATGGTGAGCCGAGAAATATTTTGGGGCCTATATTACAATGTATATATGTGTGTGTATTTATTTAAGGTTAACATACATATGTATATATTTGTCTTTGTGTGTGTGTATGTGTGTTGAGGCTAGAGTGCATGTGTAATTGTAGGCTAATGAACCTATGTGCTAAAAGGACAAAGATGTTAGCTATGTAAATATGTAATCGTACTATTATTAATAGAATACAAAGTTTTTGCAAACTAAGTAAGGAAAGAGTGTATGGGAGGATATGACTCCAAAAGTAGAAAGACGGATACATGATAGGTTATGAGGAGATTAAGCCTAGTAGAGGTTAGCAGGTTATTAAAATGAGCCTAAAGTAAAAAAATGAGTCTGTTTTATCAATTGTCATTAGATTGACTTCATTGAATGCCACTTGCCAAACAAAGGGACATGCACATAAAGGTAAGAATTTAAATATCTAACATCATTCCATTTTATCACTCTAACCTAGGTGTTAATGACTAGACTCATGGGAGAGGGAGAAGGGTGTGACCTTGTGAGATGGATACCATTTCAATCATAAGTGAATTTAAGGTACGGGGATGGGTTTCCTTAGTATGAGTCTCATAGGTACAAATAGAATCTTGAGGCAAGTCGGAACTTGTAGAACCCATAAAACTCTGGGAATCCGTGTTTATCTAGAGTTGGAATCTCTAAAAGGGTAGTGGAATAGTCCAATTGACTATGAGTGCAAAGAAGAGGATGTATTTCCTCGGGTTGTTTAGGATGATGGGGGATGAGAGATTGGAGGTTGGAGTCTATTAGAGTCAAATAACTTGGAGTGTTATATTTTTGGAGTGGTATATGGAACATAGTGGTTATAGGAATCCATTTACCCTAGGAGCTTCATGGCCCCAACTCAAGGGTGATCTACTGATAAGAGAGTGAGCAGTGTGGTCTATGGCTAGGTAAAACATTGAAGGTCTACAACCAATTAGTGCTTCATTTCAAAGATATTTTTTTATCATTATATCTATGTGTACTCTATTATGTATATATCATGGAATTACATAGGTTTCTTGTATATTATTAGGGGTGAAAATGTGAAGTTGGGTTACACTTTTTGCCCTTTTTTGAGAAAAAAAATCATTTTTAGAAGTTCTTCAACTTTTAGCAAGCCAAAGCAATTTTTCTGTTTAGAATTTCATTTTACAATAAAAAGGAAACTTGTCAGAAATTTTATTAGCTTTCTATTACTTATTTTTTGGAAATTTTTTATTCACATTTGATATGTCAAATTAGCAATTATTTAACTGGGTGTTCTTTAAAAATCAAGGGATTCATAACACACCATGTTTTTTAGCACTAGTGTATTCTTTGTTAACTTGGAATTTTTGAAAAACAAAATGTGTTGCAACAATCTAGACAGACTCTACTTCAATATCATTATATTTATGAAACCAACTGATGCACATCATAATTACTAGAATTTTTTGAATTGAACCAATATGAAAAAACTATAGATTTTGAAGATGTTTAGCTAAGCATCCAATTTCTCAACATATTAGTTATAAACTAAAAATCTAAAAACTACCCATTACAGAAGACAGACCAATGTAATGAACCATAAATTTTTCATATTTTTTATAGTGTATTTTGGAAGATACAAATTTTTTATTTCACTGAATCATAATGACCTTCAGAATTTTTTTGCACACAATTTTTTAGAAAATTAATTAAAATTAGAAAATTTCTATGAAATTCCATAAAATTTATATCTACTGAAAGTAGATTCAATTTTGAAAATTTTGGTTTCTGTTGCGACAACAAATTCATCATATTTGATGGATTTTAAGCATTTCAAAATTGGAAAAGCGTGACTAGAGCCGAGATGTTGCAGAGTTGCAGGTTAAAACAATTTGGTTAAATTAAAATTACATTTGTCCGAACTTGTGTTTGTCATCGACCTCCATTAAAATAAAAAGAAAAATAATTCGGCCAAATTATTTTAAAAGTTCGACTGAATTAATTTTCAAATTTCGGTCGAAAATGTGTCAATATTTTTTGTTGGCCGCAAAAATGAAACAATGCGACCCTCCGAAAAAATATTTCGTGCAAAACAATATAAATACGTGGAGCCGAAACTTCATTTTCGCACACTTTTCTCATTTAGAGTAAAGTTTTAAGATAAATCACTTTTTGGGCTGAAATTTTGGGAGAAATATTTTGGCCTTAATTTTTAAAGTAAGTCTTTTAACCTAAATTTTTTAAGTGGGATTTTTTAGCTTAATTTTTAAAGTAAGTTCTTTGGGTTGAATTTTTTAAGTGATATTATTTAGCTTATTTTTCAAAATAATTCTTTTGGGTAAATTGATATTTTTAGCTTAATTTGTTAAATTTTTTGGGTTTAATTTTTAGAGTAAGTATTTTAGGCTAAATTTTTAAAGTGATTTTTTTTAAAGTAACTCTTTTGTGATGAATTTTTAAAGTGAATTTTTTTTGTACAATTTTTTGAAATTGACTCTTTTGGGTTGGATTTGAAAAATCTACATAGATTGAATTATCATGGGAAATAAAAGAAATTGCAAGAGAAAATATGATCGAACAAGAGACATTGAGGAGCATAGAGAATATGGGAGAAGCTATTACAAAAGAAAGAAATAAGAACGCACAAATACCGAAAGGGAAAATCAATCTCAACTAGAAGTTGAAGTAGATATGTAAATGAAAATATTATAAATGATATTTAAAATTTAACTAGTGTATTGTGAAATTCAAATTTTATTTGATGAACTAATTTGTAAAATATTTTGCAATGTAAATAGAGAGAGATATTCCTCATAACATTGATGATGAGATTGAAAATGTTGAAAGAGATTCAAATGAAGAAGTTGAATCACCATAAAGTATATATATATATATATATATATATATATATATATATATATATATATATATATATATATATATAGATATATATATATATATATAGATATATATATATGTCATGTGAATTATTGAATTTATACATATTTATTAATTTCAATTTCATTCAAACTCTATTTTTTAATATTATTATTTAATGAATATTTATACCCATTTACATTTAATTTCCGTATGTATAGATGAAATCAATATCGATGAAGAGATGTTAGAAAATGTGGACACTGACATATATGGAGATAAAAAAACTAACCATATTGTTGTTGGAATTTACAGGGTAAGTTCCTCAGATAGAACACCAAAGGACATCGCTCACAAACAAATCACATATCAATGCCCCAGTATTCTTGACGTGGTTAAAACCCTCAAAGAGGGAAACAATCCACAAGCTGAGCCAATGCGACCACTTCAGGAAATTTATTAATGTAAAAGAAAGAAAATTTACATAAGCTTCTCGCATGAACAGTCACTCTACAAATGACCCTCCATGCCCTTTAAAAAGAGATCATGGATCAATCGGGTGTTAAGACACGGATCAAATGTCGGTAATACTAAGGAAAGAATGAACCGTCAGATCACTTCTTGTTGAGAACATATCGTGACCGTCAGATTGTAAGTTACAAAAGTACATAGTAAAGAAACACACTTTACCTAACTATACACTAGACCAAGTTATACTTACTTATTTCCTATGTGTTAGAATATCCTAACATCCCCCTTTAAGAACAACTTGGGATAGGATTGAAGGATGTATAAAGATGACACGATAAGAGAAGGAAGGAGGCATTAAAGCCTATCCCCTCTTAGTGACAACTTCCTAAACTCCAAACATAAATCGAAGTTTAGTAAACTTTGCCTTTGTGAGAGCCTTTGTAAAGATGTCTGCAACTTGATCATCAGTTGTGCAATATCGCACTTCAAGAACATGGTCATGAATGGGCTTTCTGATGAAGTGTGTGTATTTAAATTATTTTTTTTGCGCTAACGTTGGACTGGATCTTTTCATAGTTGAAGGGAACTTTGATTATCACACCAAAGTGTAGTCAGATGCTGTTGTTGCAAGCAAAACTCTGACATGATCTGATGAAGCCACATGGCTTCCTTACTAGTTTCTATGGTGCCACGATACTCTTCTTCTCCTAAAGAAAGAGAAATTCCACTTTGCTTCTTGCAATCCCATGTAATAGGTCCATAACCAAGAGTGAATACATAACCTGCAATAGAATTTCAATCATCGGGGTCACGAGCCCAAGCGGAATTAGTGAAACCAACTAATAGAGGAGATGCTTCTTCACTGTAATAAATCCCAAATTGAATTGTACCTCAAACATAACAAAGTATTGTTTTATATGCTTTCCAATGACTTTCATGTGAGTTTTTATAAATCGAGCAATAAGTCCAACAACAAAGGAAAGGTCAGGACAGGTATGGGTCAGATACAAAAGTTTTCCAACAATTTGATGTATAAGGTAGCATCAACTCTAGGGGAAGTACAAGTGACTGAAATTTTGGCTCCAGATTGAAAGGGAGAAGGGGTTGGCTTACAGTATTCCATGTGAAAGTGGCGTAGAATATCATAGGCATACTGAGACTGGAAAATGGAAATACCTTCTTTGGATTGCAAGACTTGAAGACCAAGAAAATAATGCAAGTGTCCGAAGTCTATCATTTCAAAATGATTTTTAAGGCTAGACTTCGTTTATAAGGTTTGGATCACTACCATTAAGGATAAGATCATCAACATAAAGGAAAAGAATGATAAGAGACTTATCCACTTTCTTGGTGCAAACAATATTGTTAGAATGAAACCTAGAAATGCTAGTATCTAAAAGAAAGCTATTCATTTTGGCATACCAAGCACGAGGGGCTTGCTTGAGACCATAAATGGATTTCTTAAGCCGACATACAAGGTTGGAGTCTATTTGTATAAAACCAATAGGTTGCTCCATATACATTTCTTCATGCAAGTCCCCATGCAATAAGGAAGATTTAACATCCATTTGATGGACTCCCATTTGAAAGAGGCATCAAGGGAAAGAAAAAGGTAGATAGAGTTCATTTTGGCAACAGGCGAGAATGTGTCAGTATAGTCAATGCCTTCAAGTTGTGAAAAACACTTAGCAACGAGATGAGCTTTATGTTTATCAATTTTTCCATCTGGTCCAAAATTGGTTTGTAAATCCATTTGCATCTAACAACTTTTCATCCTTTTGGAAGAGGAACAAGGTCCTATGTATCATTTTCCAATAGTGAATGATATTATTCATTCATAGTTGTGTCCTAATCTGGATGGCCTGAAGCTTCTGCAAAGGTGTGAGGATCATAATTTGCTGAAGCTTGAGCCAGTAAAGAAGAGGCTCTATGAAACTGAGAATTTGTGCGATGTTGATCTGTAGGATCACCTGCAAGAGCACCTGCTACATTCCGAGTGGCGTGGACCCATTTTGGAAGTTGAGGAGCTGAAGGAGGATCTCGAGAATGTGGGGGAGGATTGTCATCCTCACTGTCATCATCCGAAGAAGAAATATATTCAAAAGTAGAAGGGATAGAGAGAGGTGGCACGTATCCGGAACTAGGCTAGAAGGCCGATACATTTTCAACAAACTTTACATCTCTTCTAATGATAACATTGTTGGATTTAGGTCGAAGAAGTCTATATCCTTTGACATCTTCAGAATATCCAACAAGAATACATTTTTCACTCTTAGGTTCTAATACTCTATGTTTCTCATCCGGAATATGGTCCCATGCTTCAGTTCCAAAAACATGAAAGTGACTTACATATAGTTTAATTGAGCTCCATGCTTCTTCTAGAGTGATATTATTTAAAACCTTTGTAGGAGTGCTATTTACTATGTAATTTGCACACTTATTTTCTTCTACCCAAAAATTAAGGCTAAGTCCTTTAGATTGAAGCATATAATTAGCCATTTTCTTTAAGGTATGATTCTTCCTTTTAGCTACACCATTTTTTTGTGGAGTATATGGAAGAACATGTTGAAATTGAATTCCATGCTCAGTGCAAAAGTTGATGAATTTGTTATTAACATATTCTTCTCCATTATCAGATCTTAGCTTAAGGATTTGATGTCCATATTGTTTCTTAAAAAATGCCTTAAAGGCCAAAAACATGTTAAAGACTTCACTCTTGAGTTTTAAGAAGAATACCCAAGTGCGTATGGAGAAATCATCAATGGAAGTTAAGAAATAATTGTAGCCAAAGAATGAAACAACTGGAAGTGGACCACCTAAATCACTATGCACAAGCTGTAAAGAGCCTGAGACATGCCAAGAGGCACATTTTTCAAAACTATCCTGATGATGTTTTCCAAGTACACATCCAAAACAAACAACATCTTTGGAAGATACCATATGAAGACCTATCACCATATTTTCTTTACATAGATTTTGAAGGGAGCGATAGTTTAAGTGACCAAATCACTCATGCCAAACTTTTCTCACTTCATCATTATGAGAAACAAATATCAAGGGAAGAGTTGATGACCCAAAATTGTTAAACTTATACAACCTTGTAGAATCATAATCAATGCTAGTGCGATTGTCAATAATATCGAGGAGAGAATGAACCGTCGGATCACTTCATGTCTAGAACATATCGTGATTATCGGATTGTAAGTTACAAAATTCCATAGTAAAGAAACAAAATTTACCTAACTATACACTATACCAAGTTATACTTAACTATTTCCTATGTGTCAGAATATCCTAACATCCCCCCTTAAGAACAACTCAGGATAGGATTGAAGGATGTACAAAGATGACACAATAGGAGAAGGAAGGAGGCATTAGAGCCTATCCCCCCTTAGTGACAACTTCCTGAACGCCAACCATAAATTGAAGTTTAGAAAACTTTGCCACTGTGAGAGCCTTTGTAAAGATGTCGGCAAATTGATCATCGGTTGAACAATATTGCACTTCAAGAACATGGTCATGAATGAGATTTCTGATGAAGTGCATGTGTAGTTCAATGTTTCTTCTACGCTGATGTTGGACTAAATCTTTGCATAGTTGAATGGCACTTTGATTATCACACCAAAGTGAAGTCAGATGCTGCTGCTGAAACCCAAACTCTGACCGGATCTGACGAAGCCACAGGGATTCCTTATTAGATTCTGCGGTGCCACGATACTCTACTTCTACTGAAGAAAGAGAAATGACACCTTATTTCTTGCAATCCTGTATAATAGGTCCAGAAACAAGAGTGAAGATATAACCTACATTAGACTTCTGATCATCAGGGTCACTAACCTAATCGGAATCAGTGAAACCAACCAATAGAGGAGATGCTTCTACACTATAATAAATCCCAAACTGAACTATACCTCAAACATAATGAAGTATTATTTTAGCTACTTTCTAATGAATTTCATGTGGGTTTTGCATAAACCGAGAAATAAGGCCAACAACAAAGGAAAGGTCAGGACAAGTATGGGTCAGATACAATTTTTTTCCAACAAGCTGATGGTATAAGATAACCTCAACTTTAGGAAAAGTACAAGTGACTGAATGCTTGGCTCCAGACTGAAAGGGAGAAGGGGTTGTCTTATAGTATTCCATGTGAAATTGGTGTATAAGATCACATGCATACTTGGACTGGGAAAGGGAAATACCTTCTTTGGATTGTAAGACTTGAAGACCAAGAAAATAATGCAAGTGTCCTAAGTCTGTCATTTCAAACTGCTTTTAAGGCTAGACTTCACATGGTTTATAAGGTTAGGATCACTAACAGTAAGGATAAAATATTCAAAATAAAGAACAAGAATGATAAGAGACTTACCCACTTTCTTGGTGTAGAAAGTATTATGAGAATGCCACCTAGAAAAGATAGTATCTAAAAGAAAGCTATCCATTTTGCCATACCAAGCCTAAGGGGCTTGCTTGAGACCATAACGGGATTTCTTAAGCTAACATACAAGGCCAGATTCTGTTTGTATAAAGCCTGGAGGTTGCTCCATATATATTTCTTCATGCAAGTCCCCATGTAAGAAGGCGGATTTAACATCCATCTGATGGACTTCCCATTTGAAAGAGGCAGCAAGGGAAATAACAAGGTGGATAGAGTTCACTTTTGCAATAGGGGAGAAGGTTTCAGTATAGTCAATGCCTTCAACTTGTGAAAAACCCTTAGCAACAAGACACATTTATGTTTATCAAATTTTCCATCTAGTCGAAACTTGATTTTGTAAACCCATTTGCATCTAACAAATATTCATCCCTTTGGAAGAGGAACAAGGTCCCATGAATCATTTTCCAATAGTGAATGATATCCTTCATTCATAGTTGCATCCCAATCTAGATGGCCAGATGCTTCTACAAATGCGTCATGATCATAATTCACTGAAGCTTGAGCGAGTAAAGAAGAGGCTCTATCAAACTGAGAATGTGTGTGACCTTGATATATAGGATCACCTACAAGAAAAATTGCAGCATCTTGAGTGGCATGGACTCATTTTGGAAGTTAAGGAGCTAAAGGAGGATCCCGAGAAGGTGGGGGGTGATTTTCATCCTCGTTTTCATCATATGAAGAAGAAATATTTTTAGAAGTAGAGGGTTAGAGAGGTGGAAAATCTGTCGAACTAGGTTCATAGGCCGATATATTTTCAGTAAACTTTACATCTCTTCTAATGATAAGATTTTTGTATTGAGGTGGAAGAAGTCTATATCCTTTGACATTTTCAGAATATCCAACAAAAATACATTTTTCACTCTTAGGTTCAAAGGCTTTATGTTTCTCATCTGGAATATGGGCCCATGCTTCACTTCCAAAAACATGAAAGTGACTTACATCTGGTTTAATTGAGCTCCATGCTTCTTTCTGAGTGATATTCTTTAAAACCTTAGTAGGAGTGTGATTTACTATGGAATTTTCACAGTTAATTGCTTCTTCCAAAAAATTAATGCTAAGACCTTTAGATTGAAGCATACAATTAGCCATTTTCTTTAAGGTGAGATTCCTTCTTTTAGCTACACCATTTTGCTATGGAGTATATGGAACAGTATGTTGCAATTGAATTCCATGCCCAGTGCAAAAGTTGATGAATTTTTTGTTAACATATTCTCTGCCATTATCAAATCTTAGCTTAATAATTTAATGTCTCGATTATTTCTTAACAAAGGCCTTAAAGGCCAAGAACATGTTAAGGACTTCACTCTTGAATTTTAAGAAGTATACCCAAGTGCTTTTGGAGAAATCATCAATGAAATTTAAGAAATACATGTAGCCAAAGAATGAAACAATTGCAAGTAGGCCACATAAATCACTATGCACAAGCTTTAAAGGGGCTGAGGCGTGCCGAGAGGCATGTTTTTCAAAACTATCCTGATTATGTCTTTCGAGTACACATCTAGAAAAAACATCATCTATGCAGGATACCATAGGAAGATCTATCACCATATTTTCTTTACACATATTTTGAAGGGAGCAATAGTTTAAGTGACCAAATCACTTATGCCAAAGTTTGCTCACTTCATCATTATGAGCAACAAATACCGAGGGAAGAGTTGATGACCCAAATTTGTTAAACTTATACAACCTTGTAGAATCATCAACAATTTCAGTACCTAAAACTGTCTAGGATGTATTAGGTCCTTAATTACAACATCAAGAGGTGAAAATTCAATGATTTTCCCTTCACCTGAATGAGTTATCTGATATACAGATAGAAGGTTGCAGGATAAGGTAAGAGCAATGTCTATCAGTCTTCTTCACTTTGTTTTTATTTTCCTTATTATTTTGTTGAATTGATTTTCCATTTTGAGATTGAAATTGCTTAGGAACCTTGTTTGGTTTAGGACCATTCTTTTTCGGATATTGCTTCTTAGGATTATTTGAATCTGGTTGTTACTCGGCTGCTAAGGATTTGTTAGAAGAATTTCCAGTATTAAGAAGATCAAGATGTAAGAGTTTTTCTTGTTCTCTTATTAAAGAATAAAAAAGGCGTTAAAAGAGGGGGACTTGTAGGCTTTCCCTTGACAAATAAAGGCTTCTCTAGTAGAATGGAAGGTGGAAACAAACACATAGTAGGTTGGTCCTAACTTAGTAAGAATGGATAGATAAGGCTACCATCTTCTTTCTTAACCTTAAGACCTTCGAAGAGAAGTCTAAGGGTTCTGAACTTGGACAAAAATTCTTCAATGGAAGAAAATTTTTTGGGGTCCAATGTAAGCAACTCATTTTCAAGTTGATGGGATCTAATTGCATTTTTAATTCCAAAGACTTTATTGAGTTGCTTCGTTACTTCATTAAGGGTATCAAGTTCTGCAATATGGAATCTAAGGTCTCAAGAAATAGACATCCCTATCAACCCACGTGCTTGATCATGATTATTTTCCCATCTGGGTCCCTTATCTTCACCTTTAGGTTTAGATTCTTGGCCTGAGTCTATTCTATAAAGTCTGTTACTTCTAAGTAAATCCACAATGTAGGAGAACCATTGGAAGTAGTTGGTGATGTCAAGAATAACTTGGCATGGAATTTCCATTTTAATAGAAAATGAAGCTATAGATGTTGAAACTAAGTGTTATAATGGAATGATCTCGAAAACTTAGGCCGATTAAAAACATGGCTCTGAAAACGACTTTCGGTTGAAGAAGTTATGGCTTTTTGAAGAAAAATTGTTGAAGATTTCGATGAAGTATGTGAATGTGTGGAAGTGAATGATAATGTTATATTAAAAAAATCCCTCCCCTTTTCAAACTTAAACTAATTAGCTCACTTTAAAAAAAAATATGTGACCCAGTTTTATAAATAAGAGAAATTGACCTTTACAATGGTACTTTACTAGCTACCGACTGAATTGTAACTTAAATAAAAAATGAAGTGACTTTAGAATTATAAGTGACTCACTTTTTATAATGGGTGAGAGCACTTTCACATAAAGTAACTTTAAAACATAAGTTAAATGTTCTTTTTGAAAAAGTAACTCAACAAAAAGAAAGACTTGTACCAAAGACTTTTATTCTCATAAAGTAACTTTGGACCAAGTGAGCTAGTTTAAAAGGTTAGTAATTTTTGGAAAAGAGGAAGAGTTTTTTTCTTTTTTTAGTCACTGAAGCTTTGGAGTGTGTGTTTTCTTGAAAAACCCCTTTTTTTCCTACAAAACAAAAAACCACACAACCCAAAAACAAAACATGCAAAAAAAACCAAACCTTACAGCTTGAAGTTAGATTTCACTGGAAACTAAATATTTTCCTCAATGTTTTTTATTTTTCGAGATCACGCTATGGCACAGTGGAAAAGAGCATACGCATAACAAAAAACATTGCTTTCTATTTCTGATTTCCCTAGATCACACAGAGTCATGGGGCAAAGAGAATACACATAAATGAAAGGTATAGATCCAGTAATAAAAGAATAGAGATAAATAAACCGAAATAAACAGAGAGATAAATAACTAAAACTGCAAATAAAGAATATATAACTCCAAATCTTAAAAATGACGTAGCTAGGGCTACCAAAAACCTCTTCGCGTGAAAATAAAGGGGTTCCACACTACAACAGATGCTCCTAACATAACAGAGTAGTCCTCTCAGCCTGAAAATAGTAAAAAATAGTAGATCTAGGAAATGACAGTCAGATGTAGTTGTGTCGGCTTTGGATTTGGATCACCAATGAATGTGGCATCAACTAGCTCTGATACCATGCTGGAATTTATAGGGTAAGTTATTCAGATAGAACACCAAAAGACACCACTCACAAATAGATCACAGATCAATACATCAGTATCCTTAACATGGTTAAAACCCTCAAAGAGGGAAACAGTCCATGGCCTTTGCCCACGCGACAACTTTAGGCAATTTATTAATGTAAAAGAAAGAAAATTTACATAAGCTTCTCTCATGAATGGTCACCCTACAAATGAACCTCCATGCTCTTTAAATAGAGATCATAGACCAATCGGGGGTTAAGCCACGGATCAAGTGTCGGTAATATCAAAGGGAGAATGAGCCATCAAATCACTTCATGTCTAGAACATGTCGTGACTGTTGGATTGTAAGGTACAAAATTACATAGTAAAGAAACACACCTTACCTAACTATACAATAGACCAAGTTATACTTAATTATTTCCTATGTGTCAGAATATCCTAACAATTATATGACATCGTGTTAAGGTCATTATTGAGAAGTTATTCAAATTTGAAAGTGTGACATTTGAAACTCAAATTTTGGGAGGTCTCTTAACATAAATGAAGTTAAAAGACGCTACAACTCTATTGGGTATTCGAAAATCAATGAAAGATAAAAAGGTGAAGGAAAATGTGATTCAAAATATAAATAGTGCTTTAAAATCAATTGGAAGATCTAGATAGACAAGTAATATAAATTCACGTAGAACAATACAAATGGAAGTGGTTTCATCAAGTACTAAATAAAATCATTTGGTAAAATCTATGGCAAAAGTATTAGGGACCTCATGAGAAACATTACAAAAACATATGAAATTTCAATTACAAATAGATGTAAATGATGAGTTCACTTGTTGGGTAGTTATTTGTAGGCAACCATGCAATAATATACTTGGAGAAGATGTTAAAAGAATAATATATGAATATTGGATGAAAAATTCATGTGTTTCGCCAAAACAAGGGGATGTGATGCAG
Source organism: Pinus tabuliformis (assembly GCA_031772625.1). Lineage (NCBI taxonomy): Eukaryota > Viridiplantae > Streptophyta > Pinopsida > Pinales > Pinaceae > Pinus > Pinus tabuliformis. The sequence continues at coordinate 754,371,761 of CM062812.1, forward strand.
GGAATGTTAGGCCATTATAATACTAGTGATTATATTGTGACCCCTTAGACTCCTATATATAGAAGGGAGGTTTAGTCATTAGTATCATCCAAGAATTGTTCATTTGTGTAATGTAAAGGAGGTTTCCCCCTTGAAGAGGCTGAATTCTAAGGCATTGATATATCTTTTCTATCTTTTTGTGAGTTGGTTTCCTAACATTTGGTATCAACGCTTTGGATTCTAGGGTTTCACTGCTCCAAATAGGTCATCGCAGAATTTTCACTATTGTTAGGGCCTAGATCTACCTCAGGCTGAAGGAAGGCAGGTCTAGGGTAACATCAAACCACGCTTAACCTGGTAGCTAGCCCTACCAGGTCGGGAGAGGGCTCTCTCCTTGTCAATCTCAATTAGGATATTGGCACTTAGGGCTTGAGATGACTAAATTTAATGTAGATTTTAGGCTAGGTATAGTAGCTCAAGGTTTCAAGTTTATTTTTTAGGTTTTGGTTACTGGATCAATTGGAGAAGGCAGATTGGGTCCGGGAAATCAACTCAGGGATACAGTCATGTTTTGTGGGGCGAGGTAGACAAGAGTTTATGTATTAGAAATGGATTAAGATGGTAGATTAAGACAGCTGAGGAGTTGAGGAGGGCATAAAGAAACTATGAATCCTCTTCAAACAGTTGAAAACATTGAAAACCAAATGCATTCCCAAGACAAAGAACAGTAGTGTATTTTGTCCATTCACCTTGATTCATTTAGTTTTAGAAAAGAAAGATGGATTTGGATACATATAAAACATAAGAAAAACTTATTACAAAGAAGGAACAATATACGAACTCACTGTCACAAGCATACAACAAAAATAGCTGTGAAACGTGGTTTTATTCCTTGCCAAACTACTGATACAAATGTTCAATGAGTGCCACCACTTCTACCAAAGTCCAACCTTTACAAATGACTAAGAAATTACATAATATAGGCAAGGAAATCACTCATGCTAACTATTAGGGCTGAATCCATGAGTCAAGGAGTTATTTCAACAACATCTAAACTAGGAACAAGAAAATAGCCAGTGGAACAACTTGCCTCTAAAACTAAGGAAACTGATACATTCAGTTCAAAACCACTTTTGATTTGATGTATTGATGAGCCCCAGAAATGGGTAATTATGTGGGCTCATTTTACCTCTTAATTCGACTTAATCCACCATTCTCATTAGTTTATGGCATGTTTTTTATCATATTTATGCTAATAGAGTGAATTGGGTTAGTCATTATGCAAAAAAATTTAATGTGTGCTTTATGCAGATTTTTGGTCAATTTTGAGACAAAATCAAAGGTTTAATGAGAACTTGGCAGCCAAATTCATGGAAGAACAAGGGAGAGGATTTTTAGGAGGGTGTCCCCTTCATTTGTGAGCCCTTACCAGGAATTCTCCATCAAAAACTCGGAGCACAAAGCCAAGGGACAACCAAACAAGTCAAGTAGGACTGTTGTTATCTTCAGTTCCAAGAAGCCGAGTTCCTTGATTTTAGGAGGACTATTGGAGGTCCCCATTTGTATAAATAAGAAGGCTTAGGGCCTCAATTTTTTTAGTCAGATTTTAGTTAGATTTTAGCCATTTGATAGTCTATTTTCGCACTTTAGTGCAATCTTGTACTCAACTCATTTTCAAGCTCCGTTTGCAGATAGTTTTGTGATGTAACTATTATTTTTTTGATCAATGAAGATGAATCCAGTTTTGAACCAGCACTGATCTTTCCTAGGGGGCCGTAGCTCTTGGGGTTGGGCCCAACCCAAGTGCCTAGTACCTCCTTTGTGTACTTCTATGTGTTTTTATTGCATTCATAAAATAATTTCTATTATTTAGGTTAAATCTTGCTTTGTTACTTAGGTTGTTTTTTTATTAAGATAGTTGTTCTTGCTTCAGGTTGATTAATAGTTTTATAACAGAAAAGATCCACAGAAACGCTACCAAGAAGGCCTTGATCTCCTTTCTCCCTCCTTAGGACCATGAATTGAGACCAAGGTACTCTTGCTGCCACAAAAACACTATTTTTTCCTTCCAATGCAATTGCTAGTGTTAGATTTCGAGTTGGAGAAGTTGATATCAATTGTATTTACATGCTTAGATCAGTTATTGCTCAATTTCCATAGCTTTCTTTCATAACTTCCTGTCCATAAAGTTTTGTTCAACACCTTTTTGGTTTTTAGGTCAGAATTAGGTCAAAATAGGTAAAACTTTGTTTTCTTGTTTTTTGGTTGGGTCAGTTTAGAAAAGAAGTGTGCAGAACACTTGTAAGACACTCCAGCTTATCCTTCCTCCATCATACAACCTGCTCCAGTCTCTCTCTCAATATTTCCTTCACTCATTCACCATACTATCCCAAACTTCCCTAATTTCTACATTCTTGTGCAAAATTGCTTCTTTTGCCTTTGAAAGAATCCAACCATCTTCTTCACTCCTAAGCTTCATTTACAAGGTCCTAGACCCCTTAAAATCTCTGTCCATCCTTCATTTCAACTTTCCCACTGTTTTCCACCTTCAATTCTCTAAAAACCACTTTCGACCTCTTCATGTAGATCCCCTGCAGCCTCCTGTAGAAGTTCATGCGAGCGATTTTTTGAAGTTCGATCATGGTGGAAATCTCAAGAAGGGTGTTAGGGATTCCTTAGGTCCTCTCCACACCTTCCCAACCTCCTACAAATGCCCACTCCTTTTCCTTTCTCCACTAAACCTCTACATAGTCACAAATAGTTAAAACACAAGCATAATAATTCTGCATAAAATTGCTCAAAAATACAAAAAGATGATTTTTCCATATTTTACTTCAAAAGTAGCTTAAACACATGCATTTTACCTTTTTAATAGTCAATGGAATCCATTTCAGTAGTTTACATCTCTTTTCTTGCATAAGTAGGGTTAGTCGATAAACCTAAGGTTTGCTAGGATTTGCGTTTCCTTTCAGCTTTTATCTTCTTTCTATAAGTAGACTAACCTCTTTTGAGTTAGCTTCTTTCCATCACAGTTAAAAGATTCTTCTAAGAACTCATAGAAGTTGGCTTGAGCTCCTAGTGAACTCGTGCCAGCTAATCAAGTGACAGCCTGTAGTAAGAGCTAGTACTTGTGCATATAGCACCGTTGCTTCCGAGTTTGTTACAAACTACTAAGTTAATAAAAGTAAAGTAGGGAGTCCTAGGAGTTGCAGCATCATTGCTGCAATACTGGAGCTCACCATCTTTTTGGCGCCGTTGCCGGGGATGTCTCCGAGTATTTTGTGATTATTACTTTTCTTCTATTTTCTACTACAACATTCTACTAAGTATTTTATTTCAGCAAGAGTAGAGTAGTTGTTTCATTTCAATTCTGTAATTTCAATTCTACAAAAGTAGATTAGACATTTCCTGATTTCATTTCAATTGCACAATTTCATTTCAGCAAGCATAGGTTAGACATTTCTTGCTTTCATTTCAATTCCGCAATTTCATTTTAGCAAGCATAGATTAGTTATTTCCTGCTTTGATTTCAATTCTGCAATTTCATTTCAGCAAAATAGATTAATCCTTTCCTGCTTTCATTTCAATTATACAATTTCATTTCAGCAAGTTCATTTCAGTTAGTGGCAATTTGTTGTTCAATCAATTTCAGTTTTGTAGGTACAAGCAAAAAAAAATAAAAAATCAACAAAAAAAATTTCCTTTCATGCCTCGTAGGAATAGAGATAATTCAGGAAAATTTTTACCCAACAGCCCCACTATTTCACACAGCCAACCTTCTCTCCTCTTCGATGGTTGTCATCAAGAAGAACCCTTAGGTGGATAGCAAGACATATTTGAAGAACCTATAGGGGAGAAGAAGAAGAAAACATTCCTCTGGAGCCAATGGCTGAAAACAAAAATGTTGGGAGCAGTACCTTTTCTTCCAACTCATCCATTGAAGGTGAAATTGGAAACATGTGGGAATATTTCAAGAGCGAGATGAGGCAGATGCTTGCCATGCATATCAAAAGATATCGAGAGGAAGCAGAGAGGGCTTTGGCCATCTTTTGTCCCAGGTGCACTAGAAAGAATCCTAGGAACGAATGTCCATTGCACTTTATAGAAGTGTGTTTTGTCTATGAAGAAGACCATCCTAAAAACTAGTGCCCTTCCTTACCAAAATTTAAAGCTATGTACCAAGGGGCTGAAGGAGCCACTGAACTACTCTATTTCATGAACCAAAGGAGGCCACATGGACCCAAACCTTGCCATCAGGGAATGCAAGGGACATCCCAGACTTATTACAATCCCTATCAAGCCACTTCCATGCCTTCTTGGGGTCACCTTGCTCATCCTTCCTGGTCCACACCCCCTCCTTTGTCGTATCCATCTCAATATCATGCTAAACCAGCTACTCATCCATTTCATCCCTATGCTCAGCCACAGCCTCAGTGGAATGCACCTCATCAGGGGTGGAGGCCCCAGTACAACTCTCCTCCCGCTCCTTTGCCTCCACCACCTACTCAACCGCAACCATTGCCTCCTACTCCACCAAGGCAACCCCAAATACCTGCTCAATTGAACCTGAACCTAAACAATAGGTAGGATCAGCAAGAATATAGTGGGAAACCACCTTCCCAACCACAACACCATCCCCATCCATCTCAAATATACACCCCCACTCAACTACTCGTACCACCATTTCCAAACACGCACATTGGAGTAGCTCAACCCAATTACAATGCTAAGGCACAACATGTCTAAACAACTCCTCTTGAGCTCAATGATATTCACCATAGCTCAGGAAGAGTATTGCAAAATAGAGATTATATTGATATCATTGAAGGACCTCATCCAAAAGACAAAGATGCAAAAGAGAAGATTAAAGAACCATGGGCTACACTTGATAAAGAGAAGACAACATAATCAGAGATCGAGAGAGCTCCATCATGGTTACCATCAAATCCTCCATGTATTCATAAGAAGAATCAGCAAAAAGAGGAAGATATGAAGGTCATGGTAGAAGAAGACATGAAGAATGATCCAGATCAGCAGAAAGGCCAAGGACATCACAGTTATATTGAGATATGGTTCCAGACAGTCACTAAGGTGCATCATCACTCTCTTCCTCAATTATGCTTGATCCCTTAAAAGTCAAATCATTTGGTCTCTGAAATCCGGATACCTGTCAAAGCATGCATTTCAAGCCTCCACATCATTTTGTCTATCATATCGATATGCACATTGCTCTATTGGAAGTATTCTTATACTTGAAAATGATTTTGTTTTTCAAGTAGGGTAGGCTAGAAAAAATAAATAAATAAATAAATAAATGAAAAAAATAAAAATCTAAGGTAAAAACCTCCTTGGAGGCGCCTCATATTAGTTCATTGATTGAAAACCTCCATGAGGCGGTCAATGGGTTAGAAAGAAGAGAAAAGAAAAGGGGAATAAGATCCCTGGGTGAAAACCTCCCTTGGAGGTGCCCAGGGCAGGAAATTAGGGTGAAAACCTCCTTGAGGTGCCCTAGTTGTTTCCACAAAAAAAAAAAGAGAAAAAGAAAAAGAATGAATTTCTAGTTGTATTGAAGGTTTGCATAAGAACTTTAGGAAGTAGCATCAGTTGCCAAGAAATCTCTGAAACCAATAACAACACCTATCCTACCTTCCCTCACCCTTCTCCATCATTTTTGACATCCTTTCCACCTCACTGTGCTTCTTTTCTGAAAATTGTGTTTTCTACAGGAGGATCCTGTAGAAATTACAGAGAGCTAGAAATGGACTTCAAAAGGAAGTTTGGGGAATAGGGAAGCTTCATAGAGGGTTTATAAACCCCCCTGCAATCTTCAAACCTCTCTCCCATCAATTCCAAGTCTGCATTACAGCCCAAGCTCATTTTTTCTTACTGTGCAAAAAATGCAGAATGCTCTGATACAAAAATACATAGAGCATAAATTTGTTTTTTCCCTAACTTGAAAACCATGTATCCATTTAAAAAATTGTTTCATGGAGAGTTGTATAGGGATTATGGCAACATGTCCAAGAAATTTCAGCCAATTCCAGTGCACGGTTTCCAAGAAATCGACCTCCATCACCTTCAGCCATTTTTACATTTTCTCCATATCCGTCCATCCATTTAAAAAACTATTTCATGGGAAGATGCATATGGGTGATAGTAACTTGCCCAAGCAATTTCAGCCAATTCTAGTGCATAGTTTCCAAGAAATTGACCTCTGTCACCTTCAGCCATTTTCATTTTTTCTCAAAATCCGTGCATCCATTGACCACACTTTTTCTATGGGAGATGCATAATGACGATAGAAACATGCTCAAAAAATTTCAGGTCAATACAGTCTATTGTTTGGAAGCTATGGACAAAACAAGTCGTTGTCCTGCAAAAATCTAGCATCAGCAACATGAGGGTGCAAATCTAAAGGTTGAAACAGACTCCTGCAGCTTAGATTCAGCTAGAGGATACTTGCACAAGAAAAATCACCACACATCAGACAGGAAAAATAATATAGCAGAAGGGATACAGGGATGTAACAATTGAATATGAGCATGTAGCAGTAAAAGAACCAAGCAACACGCACATTTCGACTTACAGGTAAGTGTCTAAACCAATTCCTCTATTTGCATCTGTATGATTGGAAACTTCATGAATGAATGAAATGGTTGGATTAAGCCAGAAAGGTGGCTAGTTAACTGGACACCCTCAGCTAGTTCGATCGCACTCATCCGGAGATCACACTGCATGTGTGTCCAGTCAACTCATGGAAAAATCTAATAGTCAGGTAGTGGCAGCTATTTTGAGCTCAAGCGCCAATGATGTCAAGTGATTAATAGGCAGAAAACATGAAGTTTCATAATAGCACTACAGTGGGGACCAACGATCTGCATGGGGCCAACGTAAACTTGGCCAGCTCACCCTCCATCACCGGAAGTCTCCATAAACAACCGTAAGAACTCCTCTTTGAAATATTCTCACCACCTTTGTTTCCATTTTATCATTATTCCCACAGCTGTAGCAAGATCTATACCATTTCCATAGCAGTGAACTAGTTGTTCTCTACCATTTTTCAAAACCCTCCTGCTTATCGGGTTCTACAGGAACGACAAACACAGTCTACAGGAGCCGGACGATTTCTATAGGAAGGGCAAAGAACAACTCTGTAGAAGGAAAACCCGAGATTTTTGTCAAAATTCGAGCTGGAAACAAGGTAGGCTTGGGAAACCTCTCTTCCTATGACTTATTTGAATAAGGTGATGGATTAAAAACACAATAGTGGATTGAAAAAAAGAGAGTGAAGATTAAAAGTCTTCCTGCATATTTTCCCTGAGTTCTACACAGTTCTCTGTTTTCTTCTATGCATTCGAAGTCTGTCTCCTTCTTTCTCAAATTCTATTGTAAATAAAATACATGCAACCATAGAAACCAGCCTGTGTGAAAAAAAAAAAACGAATTTTCATATTTTCCTACTCTCTGAAAAGAACCTGTGTTATTTATCCTCTGTTCTGTCCAAAAAAAAAAAAAATTCCCTTTTCAAAAGCAGAGAGTCAAATTCAGGATGAAAGCAGTTTAAAACAAAGGGAAATATTGCAATTTGATGTTGTAAGGAGAAGCATACAGGAAATTCCTTATTTGGTTTCAGAAAAAGACAAAAATTCAACTATCCCTCTGTTTCAGTTTTGCCTGCTTTCTCACCTGAGCATTCTTAAAGAAAGCACTCAACACACATGGATGCAAATTGCTAAATCTAAAGGATTTGAAGACATAGGGCACATGGAGGACAAGCTAAAGGAGTTGAGAGGGGATTTGGCCATGGTAAGGCACATAGAGAGCAGTAAAAGAGCCCAGCTACGGGAAGAAAACAAACTGTTGAAAAACAGTTACAGCAACATGAAGTTCATAAGGGAGATAGATTGTCCATCTTGGGAGGGAAGCAATAGCAATAAGGTCCCCTAACAGACAATGAAGCAACCGATGACTCGGCAGGACAAGAAAAGGAGAAGGAAGAGCCTAAAATAGAAGAGGAGAAGGATGAAGAGACAGAACAGGAAGAAACAGAGCAAACAGAAAAGAAAAAGACTAGAGCAGAGAAGAGGAAACCTAGATTAGAAAAGAAAAAGACTAAACCAAATAAGAAAAATACTAAGGCAGAGAAGGAAGAAACTAAACAAGATGAGAAGAAAACCAAAACATAGCTTGAGGAAGCAAAGCTAACAGAGGCACAAAAGACAAAAGAAGAGGAAAAAGAGGAAGAAGAAAGACAACAGTGGGTGGATAGAAAGACGGGATTCCATGATAAAAAGGAGGATATCACATCAAAAGGATGGGATGTCAGGGAATCCATCAGAGATATCAAGAATGAAGAGATCGATTAGTTTCTCAAAGGATGAGCAATACCTTCAATAGGGGGGTGATGATGACCCCCAGAAATGGGTAATTATATGGGCTCATTTTACCTCTTAATTTGAATTAATCCACCATTCTCATTATTTTATTACATGTTTTTAATCATATTTATGATAATAGAGTGAATTGGGTTAGTCATTATGCCAAAAAGTCTAATGTGTGCTTTATGCAGATTTCTGGTCAATTTTGAGACAAAATCAAAGGTTTAATGTGCACTTGGTAGCCAAATTCATGGAAGAACAAGGTAGAGGATTTGTAGGAGGGTGTCCCCTTCATTTATAAGCCCTTACCCTGAATTCTCCATCAAAAACTCAGAGCACAAAGTCAAGGGGCAGCCAAGCAAGTCAAGTAGGACTATTGTTATCTTCAGTTCCAGGAAGCCAAGTTCCTTGATTTTAGGAGGACTGTTGGAGGTTCCCATTTGTATAAATAAGAAGGCTTAGGGCCTCAATTTTTTTAGTCAGATTTTAGTTAGATGTTAGCCATTTGATAGTCTATTTTCACACTTTAGTGCAGCCTTGTACTCAGCTCATTTTCGAGCTCCTTTTGCAGACAGTGTTGTGATGTAACTATTATTTTTTTGATCAATGAAGATGAATCTAGTTTTGAACCAGCACTGATCTTTCCTAGGGGGTTGTAGGTCTTAGGGTTGGGCCCAACCCAAGTGCCCAGTACCTCTTTTGTGTACTTCTATGTGTTTTTATTGCATTCATAGAATAATTTATGTTATTTAGGTTAAATCTTGCTTTGTTACTTAGGTTGTTTTTTTATTAAGATAGTCGTTCTTGCTTCAGGTTGATTTGATAGTTATAATAGAAACAATCCGCAAAAATGCTACCAATTAGGTCTTGATCTCCTTTCTCCCTCCTTGGGACCATGAATTGAGACCAAGGCGCTTTTGCTGCCACAAAAACACTTTTTTTGCCTTCCAAAGCAATTTCTAGTGTTAGATTTCGAGTTGAAGAAGTTGATATCAATTGTATTTACATGCTTAGATCTATTCTTACTTATTTTCCATAGATTTCTTGCATAAATTCTTGTCCATAAAGTTTTGTTCAACACTTTTCTGGTTTTTAGGTCAGAATTAGGTCAAAATAGGTAAAACTCTATTTTCTTGGTTTTTGCTTGGGTCAGTTTTGAAAAGAAGTGTGCAAAACACCTGTAAGACACTCCAGCTTATCCTTCCCCCATCATACAACTTAATCCAGTCTATCTCTCAAGATTTCCTTCACTAATTCGCCATACTTTCCCAAACTGCCCTAATTTCTACATTCTTGTGCAAAATTTCTTCTCTCACCTTTGAACAAATCCAACCATCTTCTTCACTCCTGAGATTCATTTACAAGGTCCTATACCCCTTAACATCTCTATCCATCCTTCATTTCCACTTTCCCACCATTTTTCCACCTTTAATCCTCTAAAAACCACTTTCGGCCTCTTCCTGTAGAACTTCCTATAGAACATCCTGTAGATCCCCTGCAGCCTCCTGTAGAAGTTCATGCGAGTGATTTTTCGAAGTCCGATTGTGGTGGAAATATCCAGAAGGGTGCTAGGGACTCCTTAGATCTTTTCCACACCTTCCTAACCTCCTGCAAATTCCCACTCCATTTCCTTTCGCCACTAAACCTGTACACAGTCACAAATAGTTAAAACACAAGCATAATAATTCTGCATAAAATTGCTCAAAAATACAAAAAGATGATTTTCCCATATTTTCCTTCAGAAGTAGCTTAAACACATGAATTTTACCTTTTCAATATTCAATGGCATCCATTTCATTAGTTTACATCTCTTTTCTTGCACAAGTAGGGTTAGTTGGTAAAACTAGGGTTTGCTAGGGTTTGTGTTTCCTTTTAGCTTTTATCTTCTTTCTGCAAGTAGACTAGCCTCTTTTGAGTTAGCTTCCTTCCATCACAGTTAAAAGCTTCTTCTAAGAACTCATAGAAGTTGACTTGAGCTCCTAGCGAACTTGTGCTAGCTGATCAAGTGATAGCCTGCAGTAAGAGCTAGTACTTGTACATATAACACTGTCTCTTCCAAGTTTTTTACGAACTACCAGGTTGATAAAAGTAAAGTAGGGAGTCCCAGGAGTTGCAGCATCATTGCTGCAATACTGGAGCTCACCATGTATCTACCCCATCGAGTGTTTTCCATCAATATTTACATCGTATTACATCATTTACCATGCAAAATTTACTAAGAAAAGAAGAAGAAGTCAACTGCTGAAGAAACTAGGCAAAAGTTGAATTTTAGGCAAAATTGATAAAAAATTTCCTGATGCACAGCTCTGCTTTACGGAAGCTTTTGGAGGCCTTGTACTCATCCAAATCAAGCCCAATATAGTTTGTTGGAAAGTTCTACCTGTTTAGTTTCTGGAACATCTTGAATTTCCTAATTTTGAGTTGATTTGTCCATTCAAAAAGTAATTCTCCCAAGACTACTTCCTGTGGGTCCAAAAACTGGCAGAGAGGGCATTTTTTTTTAGGTGTTTTTTGCCCTTTAGGTGACCTAGATCTTATCCAAAATTGATGAAACTTTCTAGGTTTGCTCATTTTTTGATGATGAATCCAAATATATAATCCATTTGTCAAAAGGATGCACCAATTCAATGCACAGTGCCAGTGGCACTGCGCATCAGTTGAAATTTCCTGTGTTTCTATTTTCAAAAATGGAAAATGACAAAAAGTTTCCAGAATTTCCTAAAATTTGGTAAGAGGCAACCTCATTAAGTGCTTTGCTGAGCTAATGAAGCTTCCACCAGGATTTGGAGTTTATCATGCTCTTTCTTGGCCCTCAAGGCTCTCCTTAGTTTGGCTTTTAGCCTCTTTAACCTTGTTTTGCAAATCGTGTTTCGGGTTAGGTAGTATAAGGCTCATAACTCTGCTTACTAATATTTTGACTTTTGTTCCATTTTTCCCCTACATCTGGAATTCTTATGGCTTCTGCAATGATAGTTAGTGAAAGAGTGAAGTTTACCCCAACAAGATGTACCATATTGTTATCCATGTTTATCACAAACTGCCTTGCTAACTCATGGTGAAATTTGACCCTCTCAACCATTTCACAAAACTCAAAATAGGACTGATATCTAAAACATGTGGTGGCTAGTGGGCAAGCAAGGAGTTCACTCATGCTGATAGGTTCCTCCCTGATGATTTTTCCATCTTTGTGAGGCTTCCTGGACTGCATATTTCTATCTCTTGAGCTATCACTAAGTGTATCCTCTTCAAAATCTGATTCACTGCTTCTTTCCATGCTTGTCTCTATGAGAATAATGGATATGGTGATGATATGGTGAATAATGGATAATAGGTGTTAACAAAAGGTGAGTATGAAGAGATTTCGTAAGTGGAACAATAGTAATGAGATGAGGTAGGGGAATGAAGGGAAGGATTTGGAGAGGGTTTTGATTTATGAGGGACTTAGGGTTTGATAAAAGGAATTAGTTTCTTAGGGAAAGTAGGGAAAGGGAAAATAGAATCAAGGGGTAGTTTTAGTGCAATGAAGTTGGTAAAAGGGACAAGGGATTGTGGTTTTGTAATCATGTGAAATAGAGTATGGAAGAAAGCTAGGGATTGACCTTTAGGAATCAAAAATCATGAACCAAACATGAAAAACCCTATTTGAGCTTAGGATATATGAACACTTACTTGTTAGGAGGTAAATGCAGTAAAACAATTGATAGAGGATGATTTTGGGTGAATTGGAACCTTGGTAGCTCAATGCGCAGCGCTCTGAACCTAATGCGCAGTGCTTGCCTGATGCGCAGCACCATTGTATTTTTACACAGGAAAAAGTTCCCTGATGCGCAGTGTCGACCCTCTGATGTGTAGCACCAGGAAAACTTGCTGCAAATCTCAATTTTTCTTCCTCCTTTGCTCAATCTTCCTTGAAATCAGGATTTTAGCTCTTAACTTGACTTTTTGCACAATGGAATGGCTTGCTATCATGAACTTGCTTTATATACCATACACTTTAATTTTTGTTCATTTCCAACCCAATTGTCTAAAGTCTTAGTCACTTTTATAAAAACTCTGTTTTTTAGTTTCAAGTTTGACTCTTTTTCTTGGCAATTTGATGGACTGATGCCTTGATTCTTTTGTTTTTGTAGTGGCATGAGCTGGCAAGGTGACCAGGTATAGCTGCTGAGTGCTTATTACATATAGAAACAATTAAATTATAGGAAATTTTACAAAAATAGAATAATACTCTATTTTCACCTCAAAATAGAGTTTTGAGGTGAAAAAGATTTTTTGAGCATATCAGAAGAAAAATTATAACTTTATGAACCTTCATGTGCCTGTTGACCTCTTTATTTTAGCATGATTGACAAACCCTAAGACCTAATGAAACTAAACCCTAGGACTAGTTGTTATACATGAAATCAAACAGGATGACTGTGACTGACTAAAAAAATGTTTAAATAGGTCAGTAGGTGGATGTCATGAGGGAAACTGACATGAAACCATTACCATTAGTTGATCCATGACCTAATGGAATGTAACTCATCAGAATGGGACACCTAATATGCATGCAAAAGAGAAATTTGATCACCGATAGAAGTGTGAAGACACTGACACTAACAGCTATAACATTTTTTCTACAACATTTTAGAAGCTACAAAAATAAACCCATTTTATCCGAAATTGTTCTAAATTTCGGGTCCAAATTTCAAAGCTTTTCTCACTATATTCACGAAGGTATGATTTGAGGAAGTTAGGGTTTTGTAGACTCCAAAATTACATTCCAAATAGGTGACTTGGAGAAAATCATCATAACTTTTGTTTTGAGAATCAGATTGAAGTTTCGTAAGAATTTTCAGAAAGAGGACGCCCTGTAGTTCTCTGTGTATCAGTTTTAGGTACTAAGGTCGAAACAATAACATGTGGCACGTCGTACAAATTCGTTATAATGAACTAGTCTATAGTCAGGTCACCGTGGGAGATTTGGCATAACTCTTCCTTGGAGGATCCAATCTTGATCAGACTTGTGGGGTTAGAAAGAGGACTCAAAGGGCTACCATAGGACAAGATTTTAGATATTCAAGATCTGTAGTTACAGATATACAACAGATTCAATATCAAGCTCTTACAAAGTGAAAAAAGGTGTGTAGTTTTTTTAAATTTTGCATAAGTTTGGTTTGAAAATTTAGTTTAAAGAAATTAAAAGGGAATAGTGAAGAATTATTAGCATTAATTAATGCCCCAAAAAAAGAAAATGGAAGCACCTATCAAGCAACCTAAAAGCTCTAGCATGACTCGTGAAGAAGAGGAAGAAACTCAACATGATATATCAAAATTACAAGACAAAGTACAACAAATTTCACTCTCGCTAAAGGTAAATGAAGCCAAGATGAATGGCATGGAAGCTAACATGAATGGCATGCAAGTTAAGATGAATGGCATGGATGCTAAGATGAATGGCATGGATGATAATATGGAAGAATTGAAGATAAATTTGAATAAGTTGCTACAAGAAATGGTCACTAATGGTGAAAGGGTAGTAAAGGGAAATCATGATGAGGACAAAAGAAATGTTAATCATGATTTCATGAACTATAATGTTGGATTGAAGACCCACCATGTTCCAAAAATAGACATGAGGAATTTTGACGGCAAGGATCCCGGAACAAGGATACTACAGATGGAGCAATTTTTCGATCTCCATAATGTGCAAACACACAAAAGGTATGTATTGCAACTTTATATTTGGAACCAAATCAGTTTTTATGGTATCGATGGCTTTGCTCTCATAAAAAAACTGTCACTTGGGCAATTTTTATGGAAGAAATGATAGCACATTATGAGGATACAAAAAGCAACACCTTTTTTAGCCAATTGATAAATATCAAACAAAAGGGTTCAATGAGGGAGCACATTGAGGACTTCCAAAAATTGAACATAAGGGTAAAAGATATTCTAGAGGAGCATAGGATTGATGTGTTCATAGAGACTTTAAATGATAATATCCAACATGAGATCGCCTTTGGGAACTTGATTCATTGCAGAAGGAATTCAGGTTAGCAAGAAAAATGGAAAGAAAATATATGGCAACCAGGAAGCCTACCACTCACAACTATAAATATGGAAGTGTTATTGCTCCTAGCCTTCCACAACATACAGGATTGACACCATAGCAATTGGAAAGAAAAAAAAAAGAGCAAAAGGGATTTGTTACAATTGTGATAAAAAATACATTAAAGGTCATAAGTGTGGTGAGAAGAAATTATTCTACATAGATTATGAAGAGGAGGAATAAAAGGGACAAGAAATGTTGAAAGAAGAGGATATACTCCAGGAACAAATTCTAGATAAAGAAGAAATGAATCTGACCATATCTTGTAATGTATTGGCTGGAATTACCACTCCTCAAACTATCAAGATAGAAGGACATATCAAGAAGAAAAAGGTAATAGTGTTGATTGATTCGAGGAGTACCCATAATTTTATTCATTGTAAGATAACAAAGGAATTGAATTGCTTCTTATATCCAGCACCACAGTGTCAAGTGATGGTTGCAAGTGGAGGAACCATAACTTGCTCTGGAAAGTTCCATAATATCAAGCTATCCATGGGAGAATATGTATTGAATGGCCCAATTATTTCCATTCCAATGGGTGGTGCTGATGTTGTACTAGAAGTCTAATGGCTACAATCCTTGGGTATAATAGCTTTTAATTTTCAAGAACGTTTCATGAAATTTTGTGCAGAAGGAAAGGACGTTAAATTAAGGGGTATTGTAGGGAAACTGGGAAAGATAATCAACTCGAACGGTATGACAAAGCTTCTAAAGAAGGAACAACTAGGCGTAATTGAAAAATTATGTTCGCTAGAGGTTCCCACATCGAAATCATCTATTTCTCCAGATCTCCAAAAAGCCTTGGACAATCATTCCAAGGTATTTGAGACTCCCAAAGGTCTCCCACCTATTCTTGATCATGATCATGCTATTCATTTCATTCCAGGAAGTGTTCCTCCAAACATTAGGCTGTACAGATATCCCTATACCCAACAGAGTGAAATTAAATGTATGGTTGTAAAAATGCTAGAGGCTGGTATAATTCAACCTAGTCAAAGTTCTTTCTCTACTCTAGTAGTATTGGTGCACAAGAAGGATGGATCATGGCACATGTTTCCAGATTATAGGGAGCTCAACAAGCTCATTATTAATGATAAATTTGCCATTCATGTCATTGATGAATTATTGGATGAATTGCACGGATCAATTTACTTCACCAAGTTGGATCTTTGTTCATCATATCATCAAATCAGAATGAAGACTGAAGTCATTCCAAAAACATCATTTTGAACTCATGAGGGTCATTATGAATTTTTGGTCATGCCTTTTGGCCTTACCAATGCACCTTCTACATTTCAAGGTTTGATGAATTCAATTTTCAAACCCTTCCTTAGAAAATTTTCGTTAGTATTTTTTGATGATATACTAATCTACAGCGAGTCTTGGAAGAATCATGTTGAACATGTTGACAGGGTGCTCAAACTATTGGAGGAGAAACAATTATATGCAAAAATCTCCAAATGTTTCTTTAGAGTACAAGAGGTGGAATATTTGGGTCATATTGTATCTCATGAAGGTATTAAGGTAGACCCTAGCAAAATTAAAGTTTTTAAGGAATGGAAAATCCACACATCCATAAAGCATCTGCGAGGATTTCTCTGGTTGACAAGGTATTATCGCAAGTTTGTTAAGAATAATGGGAGAATAGCAGCACCTCTAACAACATTATTCAAGAAATATGCATTTTCATGGACTCCAGAAGCAACAAAGGCCTTCAAACATCTTAAAGAGGCAATGTGCCAAGCACTAGTCTTAGCTATGTCGGACTTCACAAAAAACTTTATTGTGGAATGTGATGCTTTATGAAATGGAATTGATGTTGTTTTAATGCAAGATGAAAGACCCATTGCTTTCAAAAGTCGTCCAATCAAGGGAAAGTATTTATACAAAGATATTTATGAGAAGGAAATGTTGGCAATACTACATGCACTTATGCAATGGCAACCTTACTTAATGGGAAGACACTTCAAGGTAAAAATGGATCATGATATTCTTAAATACTTTTTAGAACAAAGATTATCCTCTGAAGAGCAACAAAAATGGGTCAAAAAGATGTTGGGTTATGACTTTGAAATCATCTACAAAAAAGGGAAGCAAAATGTTGTGGCAGATGCACTCTCAAGAAAGGATGAGGATGTGGAAGCATTGTTGTGCGCCATTTTTAATATTCAACCAGATTGGATAAATGAAGCAAGGGAGGAATGAAAGAATGGTGAAGAAGTGTGGGCACTCATTCGAAAGTTACAACAAGATCCCAATACATCTGATACATTTAGCTGGAAAAATGATTTGTTATGGTACAAAAACCACTTATAACTATGTAATAATTCCCAACTCAAACAAAAGATTCTTATGGAATTTCACACTTCTCCCTTAGGAGGGCACACAAGATTTTTTAAACTTACCACAGGGTTAAGAAGGATTTTTTTGGGATGGCCTTAAATCGGATATTCAAAAGTTTGTGGCAGAATGTTTGTTTTGCCAAAAAGATAAAGTTGAAACAATTCAGACCCCAGTTCTATTGCAACCTTTATCCATTCCAAGACAACCTTGGGTTTTAATGGATTTTATCACAAGTTTGCCCAAGTCCCAAGGATAAAGTGTCATCATGTTGGTAGTTGATAGACTTACCAAGTATGCACACTTTTATTCATTATCACATCCATCTAAAGCCAATACAATTTCTACTGCATTTATGGAAACAATTCAAAAACTACATGGAAACCCATAGATTATTGTAAGGGATAGAGATCCCATTTTCCCTGGAAAATTTTGGATAGAATTATTTTCTTGTCTTGGTACTCAGTTAGCTCATATCTCATCTTATCATGCTCAATCTGATGGGAAAACTGAGATAGTAAACAAATGTTTGGAAGGATATCTTCGCTGCTTTGTATTTGATAAAGAGACACAATGGGTCAAATGGTTGCCTCTAGCTAAATGGTGGTATAACACTTCCTTCCATACGACAACAAAAATGACCCCATTTATGGCACTTTATGGATATCATCCACCATCCATCACATCATATTTAAGAGAAAATTCTAAGGTTCAAGCATTGGAACATCACATCGAGCATCAACAACAAGTTCTCCAACTCTTAAAGGATAACCTCACGTTGGCGTAGAATATAATGAAACAATAGGCAGATCAACATCATAGTGAAAGAAGTTTTGATGTAGGTGACAGAGTATTCCTACGGCTACAACCATAGCTAAGAAGGATAATAAATTATCAACAAAGTATTATGGTCCGTACAAGGTGTTGCAAAAGATTAGTACTATGGCATACAAATTGGAGCTTCCTGCAGCTTCTCGAGTGCACTCAGTTTTCGATGTTCCATGTTTAAAGAAGGTTATAGGTGATAAGCTCCCAGTTCAAAAAATATTGCTAGAACTTGACAGGAAGGAAAAATCATATTGGAAGCGGAAGAAGTCATAAAAACAAGAACTTGACAACTATGAAATCGATCAATTTCGGAGTATCTCATCAAGTTGAAGAACTTATCTGCTAAAGATTCCACATGGGAGGATGAGAATTTTATACAAAAGCATCTATAACTACTCAAGTGTTGAAGACAATGCTTTTCGGAAGGAGAGGGTCATTTAAGGCCCTTATAATACTAGTGATTCCCCCATTACTATTGTCATTGTATCCCTTATTGATATTATTGTGCCCCTATTGTCCCCATATTGTTATTAGTATGCCCCATAGAAACCCACTATTGTTATTTTTGTTCCCTTATGTTATTACTATTATGTTGGCTTGATTATATTGTGACCCCTTAGACTCCTATATATAGAAGGGAGGTTTAGTCATTCGTATCATCCAAGAATTGTTCATTTGCGTAATGTAAAGGAGGTTGCCCCCTCAAAGAGGCTGAATTCTAAGGCATTGATCTATCTTTTCTATCTTTTTGTGAGCTGGTTTCCTAAAGGGAAGAATAAAACAAAATTAGTATGAACAATATGCAAAACATATCTTGGACACCACTCAGATAGAGTTGTTCAATAAGCTCATAGAAGAGAATCGTGGAATTAATGTCTCAATCAGTACTTTTGTGCAACAAAAACCATGGTATGTTAAACCTATCACCATCCATGACACTTGTTGTTGTCATTATCATGTGGAATTCCAATTATATTATGACACCTTCCTTAATTTTGGTAAGGCATTTTGGAAAAATTTACCTCCTCCTTCCACTATCCGTGGTTTCATATCCAAAATTCTATGTGAAAGGGAAAGTCATGAATTATTTTACTAAAAGAAACATGTTGGTTGTAAAAAATGTAATCATTGTGTAAATTTGACTTTATTTCACAACAAATATTCTATTGATATAAATGATCAATCATTGTCTAACCTAAAAGTGAAATGGAAGAGATATGAGTATATCCATACAACGATTATTTCAAATAAGAGTAAAAGTGCTAAAAGGATTGAATTACAAGGAGAAGAAATTCCTATGATAGAGTTTTTGCAGATCTTTGAGACAAAAAATTATAAGTACACCAAGAATTAACATAGAGCTCAATGGCAAGACCTCCAATTCAAAAGTTCCCGTAAAATGTTTCTACTAGGGACCATTTTGTCAATAGTTGATTTTGCAGAGAATTACACATTTGTTACACAAAATGAAATACAAAGTGAATATTATCATTTTTGATGAAGTCTCTATGCTTTTCCATATTCTATATAGACATGCCGAACACAATGTTGATGATATGGAAAGCACTAGTGAGAACCGACATGTTATTAAAGAATATCACTTTTATATCAGTGATGATTGTACACATGATACACATTTTTTAAAACATTGGTTTGATAAGATTTATGACTCATTGAAAGCTCATGGAATAAAATTAAATGAACATTGGATATGGTCAAATGGATGCACAAGTCAATTCAAATCTTCATGATCGTTATTTTGGTTGTGTCGTCTTCATAAGAAAAGCCACATTAAACATCGTTGGAATTTCTTTTAGACTGGTCATGGAAATGGAGAACATGATGGTGAAGGGGCATGTATAAAATGATTACTTCGAAGATATAAAATGGACCACTCTGTAGATAGACTTGTTTCAGCTAAAAAAGTTGTTCAATGGTGTGATTCAACACTAAGCTATCAGACTAACCCATCAAGGGAGTTACGGAGGTATGTACATATATGTACAAATTAACTTGTATATAGTTTTAACATATGATAATTTTTATTAATTTTCTAAGTTTAAACATATATAAATTATACATTTTAAACAATATGACAATGATTATCTTCAAAATATATAAATTGTATTTTAAATAACATATTTAAATTGTTGTTTGAATTTACTATAGGTTTTTTTGGCATATTGGAGTCAAAGATGTAGATAGATCGATTACATATGAAGCTGAAACAGTGAAATAGAATTGAAAATTGCATTCAATTAAAAGAAAGGATTACCGAAATGTGTTTGCATTTGATTAAAGAAAATATTCTTGTTTTTGTCCTGTTTGCATAGAGGACACACGATCCAATGATGTTTGTGAAATAATATGTATGTAAAACCTTAGCAACATCAACTAAATAAACGGGGAAAATGCCAGTTGCAAGCTTCGAAGAGATGGAATAAGAGGATACTATATTATCATTTGAAGGTGAATGAGTTTCTGATCTTGTTAGAGAAGGTGACATTTCAATATATATATATATATGTGTGTGTGTGTGTGTGTGTGTGTGTGTTTTATGTTTTTAAAATCAATGTGTACAAGTATCTAGATAATAGTTAAAATATAGATCTCTAGAAATAGATAATAAAATCAATTCCATATTGATAAAGTTAATTTCATGTAAATTATGATCTAAATTTGCACTTGTTGTATTGTGCAGGAGATGTTTTTGTTGTAGTTGGACCCACTAACAACATAGAAAATGACAGCTATTATTTGATGCGGTGCACTAAATGAAAGATGAAGTTGTTGGAAGACTATAATGATAACGTTTTATATATGAAAGAGGGTCTATTATACTAAAAGGTTATCTTTTCCAGGAAATTCACCAAAATGAGAGTAATGTTTACTTTCAAGACTATCAATCCAATGTCATAAGTTGTCAATATAGCCACTTGGTGTGTGCAACGTGCATAAAGTTGATATAAGTTCAATAAAAAAACAATTGAAAGTTAAAAAATGGAGAATGTCAAAATTTGACCATGAACGGTTCATTAAAGATGGCATTCCATTAGAATTTTTTTAATTGAACAACCCAACAATTTCTTAGATACTTGGATTCATCTTTGAGAAATTAGAGTCAAGTACATTATCAAAATTTCTTTTCGTGCAATCTTAAGTTGTACATTATTAATAATGTGATGATGTGAAACCGATATTCATTGGGTCTTATATTGAGTTACAAAATTATATGTATAATGCTTGTTATGTAGACTTGTATTAGGAATTTAGTTCTCTATTAATTTTTGATGTGTACTACGTTGTTACTTCTCTATTAATTTTTTATTGTAGTTGGTTGAGAAGAGTGTTGTTACTTCTAGGGTAATTTTTTATTGTGGTTGCTTGAGTCATTTACTAAGAATCATTTACTAACATTATAGGAATGATTAAATGAAAAATGTACCAACTAAATGCAAATTTACTTTCATTTCTACATATTCATGAACTTAAATTATATGTAAACCTTTAAAACAATCAAAACATGCACATGGATCATGCAAATTTTTATCATCATTTGACATCTACATTGAATTATACTTGATTCATTCAAATGAAAAATGGAGACCACATTTTGTAATTTGCAATTTTAATAGATTCATTTTAAATAAGTCAAGACAAAACAACTTTAAACAAAACCTAAGAATCATCTACTAATATTATAGGAATGATTGAATGCAAAATGTACCAACTAAATGAAAATTTACTTTCATTGCACTACATATTCATGAAATTAAATATGTAAAACGCAGTTTTAAGCATCAAACCATACATCAATTGTAACATGCAAAATGTACATAAACTCCAAAATTAGCATGTAATAAATGCAAATTTACTTTCATTGCACTACATATTCATGAACTTAAATACGTAAAACCAATTTTTAAGCATCAAACCATACATCAATTGTACCATGAAAAATGTACATAAACTCCAAAATTAGCACGTATTAAATCATAATAAAGAGTTCAACATTTAAG
The DNA here is from genome assembly GCA_031772625.1 of Pinus tabuliformis. Taxonomy (NCBI): domain Eukaryota; kingdom Viridiplantae; phylum Streptophyta; class Pinopsida; order Pinales; family Pinaceae; genus Pinus; species Pinus tabuliformis. The sequence goes on from CM062812.1 coordinate 754,393,402, forward strand.
ATATGTCCCAAATTTTAAAATATATAATAAAAAATTGTCAAATAATAAGTTGCATCAATTCATAATAAACAATTTTACTTTAAATATCTCCAAAATTTATATCATGATAAAAGTAAATATAACATTAAAAAACTATCAAATAAAAAATTGCATCAATTTAGAAAATCTCACTCTAACATATTATCTATCAACCTCCTGGTGCTCTCCTCTGAATCATGGGTGCCTTGCACAACATGTGTAATTGCATATATACATAAGATTATGTACTTTAAAATTAAATTTTAATGTTTTAAAATTAAATGAGAATGTAAAATCATCAAAACAAAATTATAAAAAAATTCAAATTTCCTGCACAACATGTGTAATTGCATTTATACATAAGACTGTACTTTAAAATTAAATTTGAATGTCTTAAAATTAAATGAGAATGTAAGATCATCAAAACAAAATTATAAAAAAAATCAAATTCCATGCAATACCTCATGGTGTTCGCCCTCCATTGTGCCCTTTTGGTGTTCATCTTGCATTGTGCCCTCTTGGATGCCCTGTACAATACATGTACATGTATATATTATAAATTTTAAATTGCATGTATTAAAATACATAAACTCACAGTATTAAAAAATCGTTACATGGAATTTTAAAATTGTTTAGATGATCCTATCCCCATTGTCAAATCCATCGCTAAAGTCCCCAAACAATGGAAATCTCCCCAAACCTAAAATTCCAAAATTTTAAAATTATAAGATAAATTTATAAATCATTTTTTAATGAAACTTGCACTTCAATTTATAAAAAGACATAAGTGAAATATTCAATACTTGTAGCACATCTCCTAATAGGGAGCAAGAGGGTGGTGGTAGGTCCAAGATATTGGTCATAATCAGAATTTGTTAACATTTAATTATACATTTAATTATTTATTTTAAAAATATGTTAGGTCACAATATACCAATATAATAAAAGTAGAATAATAATTGTATCAACATGAACTCTTAAAAAAAACTAACGTCTCTCAAAATATCTTCATTGGAACCTGAACCTGGGACCGTGACATTATCAAAATTTTGGTTCAACAAATGAGTTAATTGCAAATGTTGAACATATAATACAATTTTGTTAGATTATATCTAAAAAATTATCAAAATGTATGTGAATCAACACTAACACATACATGACAAATTACATTAAAATATTAACCCTAAACATTGACACATACCGATCCCACACCCTATTCTTCATGAACAATTAGGTCTTGCCAACCATTACGACATGCCTTTGCATATGCTGTAACTTCTTCGATATTCATATTATCTATCTCCTCATTTGTTTTATATACAAAACTTGCATGTGCATTAGCTCATGCTCTTTGCCAATTTAGACTGATATCAATTCTTGTCAATCCACATTGTATGTTATCTATAATGGAAACCCTTCCTTATCGACTAATTTGAGAAGTCGAATTCATATTTAACCTCAAATTTACCAGACGAGGAGGTTGGTGTGCCAAAGGTGGCTGAGGGTGAGGAAATTCAACATCACGTAATGCACCCTTACGATTATATAACCAACCTTTCCCAGTACGTAATATTCGGATGGAAGGTCATTGTAATCGGGTTTCATACCCAAAACAATTATGCATAAAATAATTTTGCAAAATAAACTGGAACCTCATCATTCCATGACATCTTTCCATATGCTGCAAGGAACCTATCATAGATATGGAAAGATATATTGGGGTGCTTGAAATATTGCACCTTCAACATTTTTCTTTTTGGCCCTTCTTTGAAATTAAACATAGATTTTTCATCTTCTTTTGTAACCCTTTTATTAACCTCAACCCATTTATCAGGACCCATCACTACTTCCTTTCTATTCCTCATCATATTTATAAATGAATCCATGGTTGGCCCAAGATTCTCATAAACTTCAAGAAATGAGATTAGAGAGAGTGTAACTAATTCTAAGCTTTCTCTATTCTCTGCAAGAAGCTCCAAATTCCCAAGACCCGTCCTCAATTTAGAATAATACTTTTTAACTTTTGTAATGTGCATTCTAAGAGGTTTGTCTCCCACAGAAGCTCATTTGTAATATCAGACGGATAAAAAGTAGTTGGTGTCTGGCCTTCTTGAACCTTCCAACTTCGCTTACGTCTACTTGGACCAACATTTTCACCCTCTCAATCAATATATATATATATATATATAGATATATATATATATAAACATATGATCAAATATATTCATACATGTATGCAATATAGACATGTATAATTTACTAAAATGACGTTGACCACCCGAAGAATGTTAACCACCCTGAGATTGATGACCACTCAGAGAATGTTGACCACCATCACACAACAACATTGTGAGTGAATCATCTAAGAAAATAGAAAATCAATTTTCAATATTTATATGTACATACATATGATTCTACTTATTTATCATTTAAGTAAATGCACAAACATATGTATATATATATATATATATATATATATATATATATATATATATATATATATATATATATATATATATATATATATATAAATGGACCTCCACGATTCATTTGATATTCTCTTTGATCCACGACCTCGACCTCCTAGTCTAGTAGATGCATGAGACTCTATTGATGTTCGCCTCGAAGAATCATGTGGAAAATGTGCATCCATGATATGGATATCTATAGATATATAAACATGCATGATATTTAAAAAGTTACCTTGTGGATTTACAATTTTTGTTTTTAAATTATATTTAAAAAGATCATGAATTCAAAAAATTGTTGTAACTCTTCAAGTTACAATATGCATTTAAAAAGATTAAAAATTCAGAAAATTGAGATAACCCTTGAAGTTACCTCATGCATTTAATTGATTTAACCCTTGAAATTACATCATGCATTTTAAGATCTTAAAATTGATATTTAAAAACATTGAAAGACTAAAAACACAAGTGTTGAAGCATGCACATTTTGAAAATTAAATACAAAATTTTCTAAAACATGTCAAGTTCATCAAGTTGTGCTTACATAGTGGGGGCACACTTGGTATAGAATTGAAAAAACACATCGTCATTAAAAATGACACATTGATAACTAAAAAGCACACACATATCAAATATATCTTACAATGTCCATCAATAAATATTGATGGAGAACTTCTTAACAATAATTTATCTTTCGCACACAAATCTTGAATTAGCATTACCCCATACAATAGATCACTAGACATCTTATTAACATTTGCACAATGTCTTATGCTAAATGATTGAAATTGACTGACAATATTTTTTACTTCCCCATGTAGTTGTTTTAACCTCTCCTTTTTAACTTGGTACACGCCTTTCATATGGTTGCATACAAGTTTAGAATTGGTGAATACTACAATTCCATTGGAGCCATACTCGCTATCTTTTCCTAAGCCTTCTATCAATGCAATATAATATGCTTCATTGTTTGTTGTTCTTCTAGGTACATTCCTTTCCCTTTGGAGGAATTTGTTCGTCACAATATTGCATAGCACATACATAATCACTGCTTTCCTTGGATTGGGTTAACAAGAAACTTCTATGCATAATGTTAATTTTTCAACAATGTTTAATGGGTTTTATGATCCTTGTAAAAAAACAAATTCAGTAAAATGAATTTAATATATTTATACAGGTATTGTTAGGTTGTGCAAAATATTATTGTTTAGACAAATTTGTCGGAAGGCTAGGTAGAAAGAAAGGTTGTTTCTACTTGGTTGGATGGTTGGATAATTGCAAGAAAAAGACAACTAGAGATATCTAATTAGCAATCCAATAACATTGAAATTAAAACACCAAAAAAGTTGGCAAAGAAATGCCAACACTATAATTACTCATTAATGTTTTCCTTCACCATTCAAACAAGTAATCAAATTAATTCATCCAGGAAAGTAAATGTAATTGCAAGATGTAAGTCAATGATGGTGACCAGGCCACCATTTCAACTCAAGTGAAAATATCCATTTTTGAAAAGTGTTTTTAAAATCTTTGTCCATTTTTTAATTTGGCTAATTTTATTTCAATTAATTCTAGTAGAGGATTTGTACATTCTTTGATTCATTATAAGTATGTAATGTGGAATCATACATTTAATTTTTTATTATATATGATATCTATATTGTATTGTTGCTACAGATAATCTTTTTTAATTTATAGATTTCTTAATTGTGTTAGGATTTAATGTGGTAGTTGAATCTTGTACTAGAAGTATGCAGATGCATTAATAATATGGTGATTTTATTTCTTAGGAGGACGTATATTAGACTCTATTCTTATTATCACCTCGTGGAATTTTTTTTTTTACAATGTTCTAACCTAGGTATCAAAAACTAAGAGACATTTTATTTAGTCATGGCAGGGTGGTTTCTCATGCATCAAGTCTGCCCATTTGGTATTTTTCATTCCTATTTGAATCTTTTCAATTCATTAATCTATTAAATTTCTATTAAATGAACACAAAATTTTAGTACTTTCAAAAAGAAAAATAAACCCGCAATTAGAATTTTCTAAGGTAATATTGGGAAGGGTTTTTTTGTAAAATTGAGAGAGTATTTTATGGTTTATCTGTGATTTTTCAACTGAAGAAATCGTGGTTGGAGAAGCCCTCAGGCATACATATTAGTTTACCCAGACGGACGGATTGTTCATTCAATAAGAGAGGATGTGAACAATAGTAGTATCATGTCATCCACAGATAAAGAAAAATCAGTAAACCAATACCAATAATCAGCGACCAACGTTTTTATTATGATGAACAATTTTTTTATATAGGTGCAGTTTCCACATATTGAATGATCAATTGAACTTGAGGTCTATTTGTAATAATAATCTCTCTGTGATTGTATTGCAATGGCTCTCCAGGTGAAATAGGAAGGCCCTATATGACACACTTGAAAATGTGAAGGTAGGCTTGAGGTGCTAGATATTTCTGTCACCCATGAAACCCTTCAAAGGAAATGCAAATGGTTACAAGTAAATTTGATTGTTGTCTATATTTGTATTATAAGTTAAATGCTTATAAGTTTGAATGACATATTGAGATTTCTTTTCTATTTTTTGTAAAAAAATATTTCCCTCTCCAAGAGAACTCAAAATAAGTGCAGATTCAATTTTCCCAGATCCAAGTGAAGGACTGAGCCAACTACTGAAGCCTTTTCACCGAATGGAAAAGGAAAAAGATGGACATGGATTAGAATTTAAAATCCCAGCAGACATAGAGAGTGTATTACGATCTTGTACATGAATGTCTTGTTCTTGTTATGACGATCTAAGCTTGTAACTCTAATCAAACACAACTTACTTACAACTTACTAACCCATATCTATTGTGTACATTAATCACCAGTGTTCCCATATTCAATACATGGGACATATATCATAACTAATCTTATAACTTTGTGCCATATGAGTTATTCACCTAATCTAAGTAACAATGGTAATGGTTCCATGTTTCCTGTATGATTAAGCTTATTGGTTATGTGTGTTCCCATATTCAATACATGGGACATATATCATAACTACTCTTATACCTTTGTGCCATATGAATTCTTCACCTAATCTAAGTAACAATGGTAATGGTTCTATGTTTCTTGTATGATTAAGCTTATTGGTTATGTTGTAACACTAGCCCTATACATTGTTTCCATAATCTGTTACATGTACTCATCACACTTCTATGTAAGATTAAACATTACCTATATAGAAATGAACAAGGGTTTTAGTTTTCCTTAATCACTTAGATCAGATTAAGCTTACATTATGTTAGAGCTTTATCTTCAGCATGATGAAAGAACAAGGCTTGTTTCTTAATGTTATACACGGAATGAAAACATTATCCGCTTACATATTTTATGTTGATTTATTTTATGTCAAGTCATGAGAAGTTGAGATGTTATAATCATAAGGCCCAGTCTAACAATGAATGATGTTCCTATGATGTTGGAAAAAGGATGGGTGCATACCATGAAGCCCTTCAAAGGCAATGTAAATGGTTACACATAAATTTGATTGTTGTCTAGAATTTTATTATATGTTCAATCCTTATAATTTTGAATGGCATATAGAGATTTCTTATCTATTTTTTGTAAACAGAGATTTCCCTCTCTAGGAGAAATTAGAATAAGTGCAGATTCAATTTTCCCAGATCTAAACGAAGGACTAAGCCAACTACTGAAGCCCTTTCACCGAATGGAAATGGAAGAAGATGGACATGGATTAGAATTTAAAATCCAAGCGGAGACAGAGAGTGTATTATGAGCTTGTACATGAATTTCTTGTTCTTGTTATGATGATCTAAGCTTGTAACTTTAATCAAACACAACTTACTTACAACTTACTAACCCATATCTATATTATGTACATTAATCATTAGTGTGTCCATATTCAATACATCGAACATATATAATAATTAAGCTTATACCTTTGTGTAATATGAGTTATTCACATAATATAAGTAACAATGGTAATGTTTCTATGTTTCCTATATGATTAAGCTTACTGGTTTTGTTGTAACACTAGCTATATACAATGTTTCCATAAATAGTTACATGTACTTATCAAACTCCTACATAAGATTTAACATTAAATGTAGAAATGAACAGGGGTTTTAGGTTTCCCTAATAACTTAGATCAGATTAAGATTACATTATGTTAGATCTTTATCTTTAGCACGATGAAAGAACAAGGCATGTTTCTTACTATTATACAGAGAATGCAATTGTTATCCGCTTGCATATATTCTCTGTTGATGTATTTTGGGTTAGAGTTATGAGAAGCGGAGATGTTATAATAATAAGGCCTAGCCTAATAATGAATAATGTTCCTATGATGCTGGAAAAAGGATGGGTGAATACGTCTAGAGAGGAGAATAATTTGAGATTGATTACGTTCGCAGTGATTTTCTAGCAAACACTAAGAAGTTTGTTTGATATTGTTATTTTTTCAATGGTATAAATGGGAGGAATAGGGGATGTCCATTATCATTAAAAAAAGGAAAAATACAAGATTCCATTGCCATTAGAAAATTGATATAAAATAAAATAAAAATAGGAGATATGAATAAAGCTAATGATGGTTGTCATAATGGAAACCTCTACTGCTTGGCTTCATTTCCTACTAGATACAAAGATCTTATTCTCTACTAAAATAATTAACTAACGACAACGACTTACCTAGTTTGAATGAGCAGCTTCTAGTGACGAGGAGCTTCCAGCAATGAGGGTCGATGAGGAGAGAAATCTTCCTATGATGAGGGTGGATGAGGAGAGAAATATTCCAACAACGAGGTGGACAAAGAGAGAAATCTTCCAGCAAAGAGGATGGATGAGAAGCTTGAGAAATCTTCCACACTGCAAAAAAAAAAAAACATCACACAAATATCATAAAAAATATTTCACTAAATTAAAAAATTCATAAAAAAAAATGTGTCAATCACCTGGTTGGTTTCAACGCTTGGAAACAAACAACACAACACAACAACGCTTGACAAGGGACCACACAACACATCACATAAACGCTCGGATTTCGCACAATAGACAAATCAACAAAGAGGAAAAATTTGCATCAGTGTATTTCCCGACATATATATGAACATTTTTTTGGTCGAACAAATAATTCGATTGAAAAACCTAGTTCGATCGAACAATATTTTTGGGCGAACTATTTTTTTGCCGACTTTTCAACTCTAACAAAAATTTTGTTTAATGATCGATGTTAGTCTAAACGGCCAAAAGTTTAGCCAAACATTTGTATAATAGTTCGGCTGAAAAAAATAAAAATTGTTCAGCCGAATAAATGAGGTTGGGAATTTTTCATAGGCGTTTCTAACAAAAGTGTAACCCAACTTCACATTTTCACCCTTATCTTATATATGTTTTTCATTATTTTTCAAATAGATATATTTGTGCATTGTATAATAAAATGCATTAGAAACATATGATAAAAATTATGTGAAAATAAATTAAGGAATAATTTTAGAGCATAGGTTTGTAGAGATAGTAAGACACCATAGTGGATGACTAAGGGTGTTACAAATGTCAATCTTGTTGATTGAGTGAAGTTAGGAGAGGGAACATGATGTCCTATATATTTCTTAACATCCACTTTTTTAGTATCCATATTTTTGGTTTCGACTTTCCTTACTAGACCAAAATCATGTTCTAGGTATTTAGGTTCAACGAAATGCACTTTAGGTTGAATTCTTTCCTCTAAGGATCTCATAAATAGGTATAAAAAATTATCCTCTAAAATTTTCTTTACCTGCAGACTCAACTTTTGGAATTATTGAATGTGTTTTGTAATTGGAACTTTATGGTAAAGATTTATCAATTGACCAAAGAATGTATTTTTCTTAATATCCCCATAATTTATTATCAATTCAATGTTTGTAAATATGGACCAAGATAAAATAAAATCATTTTCCTTTCACAATGCCATTAATACCGAACAAATTGATATTGTTCTAAATATAAGGATGAAATATTTACCATTTGCAAGGATGACACTTATTCTATATAAAAGTATTTATCCATATTGAATATCCATGTTTTAGGATCATTACCATAAAACTTTCTCCTATGGATCGTCAGAATGAAGTTCCTTTTTCCTGCATTGAGTCCCTCATGACATGGATCTTGAGGTCATGAAAAATTGTTATCTTTTTGTTCAATATTTTTTCTCTCCAACTGTAATAAAATAATCCCCATATTTGATTGAATTGCAACACCATTTTTCTCCTTATTTTCATGACTTCCTTAGATCTCCATATCCCTTTTAGGAAACCTTTGTAAGAGAACATTTTCCACAAAACTCATGGATTTTTGTATTTATTCCTTCATGGATTTCATGGGACCTTCAGTCAATGAACCTCTGACATATCTCGTGTGTTCATGGAATACTAAACAATACCCTTAATTTGACTACATATTGGATAATACCTATAAAAATGACATTATTTGACCTCCTACCAATATGAACCTAATACACCTTCCACATTAAAAAACATCTACTTTCACTAGATATTATAGGTATCCATTTTTCATTAACATTGAGCTCCATTTTTATACCTGCCAATATAAAAACTCTTTACCCCCTATTATATGCTCAATATATTATGTCATTTTTTTCCTGAATATATATCCTCCAATATGGGCACACGTGGTATGGTATTGTCCCCCCCAATGAAGGACCGTGATGCATTTTTGTATTTCTTAATTATCTTCATTTATCTTATTTTCCATTTCATCCATCATTTCTCTTTTAAGTTTTTCTTGAGAATGTACTATTTCTTCATTATCTTCATTTATCTTATTTTCCATTTCGTCCATCATTTCTCTTTTAAGTTTTTCTGGAGAATGTACTAAGTGTTGGAAGTAATGTTTCCATGTCATGTTTTACATGTTTTTTATCAATAAAAATATGAGGGTGATTTGTGTTGTGTGTAATTTTTCTCTTCTTTATATTTATAATATCATATCAGAGCCTATTTTGGCTTGAATCCCTCAAGGGAGGACCAGGAATATGTGAGGGATCCCAAGTGTTATTATTTCTATACATATTAGTATATATGTGTGGGAGCTTATTTTTAGTGTGCGATTTTTTTTTTTGTGATCGTGTGTATAGATCTGTTTGTTTATTTGCAACTTCTTCAAGCATCGTTAGATCCATCCATTATCATGCTATATGTAAAGTTTTGTTTGTGCTTATCTGCCCAGAACTTGAAAAGGAGTTAAATTCATGCATGGATGGTTTTGTCAAAGTTTTGTTCACTATCATATTATAAATCTACAAAATCATGCCCACAAACTGTACATGTTGGTGCAGAGATCTATACTTGAGATCTAGATTTGAGATATGATGCGAATGAGTTTCAATTAGCCAATGATATATGTAAAAAGTGTTAAAATTATAGGCAAATCTCAATTTTTTTCTTTTGTGGGGAAGAGATATCTGCTTCACATGTTTATGTTATAATCCTTTTCCTACCTCAAATTTTGGAGTTTGCATTTTAAACATATTGAGTCTAGTCACCTCAATATGTGAGTGTAAGTTTGTTGGAATTGACTGCTCTAACAAATTTTTCTTTGTGAAGATGATAAAACTCCAAGATAAAGATTGAACCTGAACAAATTTTGACATGTTCTAAGGAGGGACGATGATTTGTCTATGCCTAAATGACAATTGACAGTTTGATGATTATTGAGTTTGTAGTTGTGAAATGTTTCAATTATGGTTATAGAAAGGGTTGGTGTTTCTTAAAATGGAAGGCCACTGTATGAAACATCAATTTTGTAAGTTCAAGTTGTTTTACCAACTTTTAAACACATTCAATATTGAGACTCGTATCCTAGCAATTGACGGATAGCTGAAAGTGAAATATCCCATAGATGGTAGTTGGTCCATATGATGGTTCATTACTTGACGACTTTTATCTTGGGAGCCCCGACGAGGTGAGGTGTCAATGTTATTGATCTTGCAATGTTCGTCAACAATGGTCAGAGGTGGTCGCGTTTTAAATGGACTTCAATTGAAAGCTCAAAGATGTGGTGGCGAAAGAGAAATGTTTGCAAGATTTCAGAGAGGATGTGAGTGCTGATGAAGATCATTCAGACAAATATTATTGTTGTTTTTGTAATATGTGTTTTCAATATTTTCCATGTAAGCATTAAGGGAGGGTGTTGGAAGTAATTCTTCCATGTCATGTGTTCCATATGTATTACAAGTCATGAATGAGTATTCTGAGGAGTTATTCTAGATGTGGTTGTTTCCCATGTGTATGAGTTGGTGTTGTGTCATGTCCCAGTCATATATCCATTTTCTTAGGATCTATATTTGTTGAAGTCAGTAATTTGTATCCTATATATATGTAACATTTGTGATCAAGAAAAATATGAGAGTGATTTGTGTCATGTGTATTTTCTCTCTTCTTTCTGTTTCTAAAACTAACTCCAACTTTTTCAACATACTGTCATTAATTCCATTAAAGTGGTTAGCTTATTAAGAGAACAGGTATACCTAAAGTCTTCACTTTCTTCATATGTAATGTTTGATGTTTTATGAGTAGTACTAGTAGTATTTTTTTAGGCCCTTTTTCCATATGAAAAAATAATAACACTCCTCTTTATCATAGCTTTTCAATCACTAATAATCAAAAAGTTATGTCACTTGTAAGCTATGTACCTCTTAAACCCTTATTTTGAGATTGTTTGGATCGCTAATATTTATCATGGTATAAATATAAAAATTTGAGCCCTTATGAGTTTAAATTATAGCCTATAGTACTATATATGTATCCACTACAATTCCATAGGTTCGATCAAAATTTTATGCTATATGTGAAATTTATGGTGACTTTCCCAAAACTTGTTGATTTTTGGGTCTTCCCACGAGTGAATTTGTAAAAAAATGCCACATGTTCACTTTATCAGATATGATTCTAAACATTCTACCTGAGACTTCATTACATCTCCTTATAGCCTTAAAATTTTTATCATATTATATATTTATATTATTTTCTATTCATCGTGATTCTTTTACAGTGGAAAAAATTGAAGGAATCAAATTAATTTAAGAAATTATGATCTAAAACCTTCAAGACATAGTTTGAGGAATTAAATGAATTTTTTTAGTGTCCAAAAAAATTCACTTGCACCAAAACATTTACTGTTGTTCTACACCTAGAAACCTTTCCAATGATGCAAGAAATAAGTCAAATGAAGTCCATATGAAAAAGTCATGCCACTCAAAATTAACCTTCCTATTTATCCATATGATTCAATATAATGTCATGTCAACCATGTTACTCATGGAAAAGGTGCTCACATCATCAATACTATGTACAAGTCGATATAATTTTCAAAGTTCTAACTCCAATTGAGAGTTGAAGAATTCAAACTTAACCCCTAGTTGGATACTTGGATGTGTTATAATCAAACCACAAGGAGGAATAGGGGTTTCATTCTATTTTCTTTCATTTTTTTGCATAATATAGTATAATAGTGAGGAGTGGATAAAGAGAGTAACATAAAAGGGGTTTTTCTTCTATAGTAGCCAATGGATCACAAGTATTGGGTAACTCCACAAATATTTCCTTCTTCTTTGTACATGCATCATTTCCATTCCACACATAAGAGATCATAACAACCTCACCTTCCAACTAATTTTTCTCCAAAATATGTTTCCCTGAGCATATCTTGGTCACAATTGTGATTCGTGTACCTTTGTATTTCATTTTTCTTTATTTTCTACATGTTATCTTATTATGTGAATAAACAATGAAGTGTGTAGTAACAAATATGGAATCTAAAGGAATTAACCATTTATTTTGTATATTTCAATTTATTTTCAATAAATATATCTTGACAAACTGTCTAGATATATTTATAGATCAAAATTTCATATTCTAAAATCTCTCTGGGATAATGTTATAATGAACCTACCAGGATAACATATTTAAAATATTATTTTAGGATTATTCATAAATTGTAAGTTGCATAGGGTATATATTTGAAATTATATTGAATTACAATATAAAACTCTAACCACCTATAACCTAATATATCACCTTAACAACCTTAACATTTCTTGGTTTGAATCCTCCTAAAAGAAACATTATAGTGGAAATTCTAAGATGACTCACTTGCAACTAATTTAAAGAGTATTCATAGACAATAACTTCCACAAAGTATATCTCTGAAGTATAGCAAACCAAAAATAAAAATTTTGACCGCTTATATTTTCTCTCTTAATATTCTTGGAAAAACATTATAGATAAAGTGTCAGGATGTCTCATTTCGGGTAGCAAAACCCTAGAATCATAGCTCTGATACCAAATGTTATGAACCATGCACCTTAAAATTATAAGAATTCAATGAATAAAATCCACTTCAAGGGAGAAAACTTCTTTTAAAATGAGTGCAATATAAGACAAGATATAATGATCCTATGACTAAGTCTCCTTGGGGTGTGGGTGTGTGTGTGTGTGTGTGTGAAGGGATATAATAGAAGGTTTGACATACATACTAATATAATAATAGAAATTTAATAACAAAACACGTATGGATTAACATAGTGTTTTAAAGTTAACATGGTGCTTCTCCAAGGACTAACACTAAGGTTGCAACTAAATTTCAACATATTTGTAGTTTCTTACAAATCGAAACAAGTATATTTATCTTCTTTTTGTACAACTATTTGGTTGATGCACATATTTCTTTCACCAAATTTTCATAGTACTTTTAGTCAAACTTCTCTATCTTTATTAACTATGTTGCATATTTCTCTTACTGGTTTGGTATGGTTTTGTTGAAGCCCCGAAAATCGGGTCGACAACAAGGGGGATACCCACCCGGTCCAATCCTTGGTTGGCAACTCCTTATCCGTTTGGTATAGCGGGTCCGACTAGGGATGATGGGACCAGTTTCCCAATCTAGGGGTGTGTGTGTGTGCAAAGTTGGATGATGCTGATCTAAGAGTTCTAATCTAAGCTACTTTAATCTAATTCTATGCTATTGTAATCTAATGAAAACAACACATCTAATCTATGCTAACCCGGGGTGTATTTCTTCTATTATGCGATCTAAAGAGATTTCAAACAATAACTGGTAATAAAGATCATTCAACTATCATAAGAATGGAAATCAATTAAGATGAACCACTTTGCATAAAAAGTTAGGCAAAACAGTTGTGAACAGCATATTGCATAATAAGTTATTCATATATCAAACATAAATAAATGACTCCACCGTACAAAAGTGCCAAATGGTAACTCACACATTCATGCAATAACATATAAACAACTAAAAACTGTATATCACTTTAAGAATATAAGCAGAAATAGCCAAGAGATAAAAGTACCATTTATGACTGGTCCTACTCATAAGCTTCAAGTAATAATGATTTATCTCTCCTTGTTCTGATATCTACCAAGAGTACAGAAGTGCAACATCAGTAGCAGATATCAAATGCAAAAATTAATAAACCTTGATCCATTCATTCATCAAAACCTCCTCTGAGGGTGCAGAAGTGCATGTTCTGAGGACAAGTTTTTGACAAATTTCCGGACCCTTCTCTAAATTCATGAGAAGGGTTTAAATACTGCTAACTAAATAACTTAATTACATAAATTTCGGATACGGTTTAAATGACTGCCCTTTATCTAAGCAAATTTATTTCTAAAAATTGAATCTAATTTCTAACTATTTCTGCATTTGCTCCTTAGCACTGCGAGCATGCAACATTTGCCTGGGAAGAGTCGGCTGGTCGTCTTCTGCTTTTGTTTGAGCTAAGAAAATAGAAATGGCAAGCGCTGGCACCTCTTTTTAGTAAACTAGAAGATATTTTTGAGAATCATCTTCTGGTTGGGCGAATTTACTGCGTGTATGCTTGGTAACAACCCAGATTCCTCTTAAACTACCTCTGCTTTTGCTATCTCGGCTTCCGGACTCGCGGATGACTGAGCAAGTTAGGGACTTTGCTTTCTGAACAATTTTCTTAGCGATGCGCGATTAGCGCTAGGCGCTAATCGCGCATCAAAAACTGCCTCCGTTCTTTGATCTGGGCCTTTCTGGTGCATTTTCCGCCTTTAGCGCTTTTTCCTTTACCGGGCATGAGCTTCAGAATTTTGCAAACATGCTGCTTTTGTGAGTTTTTGACCTTGAGTGTCGAATCACCTATTGATATCAGCATCTGTTCAGTAACACTCTGAAATCTGCGTTTCTGTTGCATGCGGTATCCGTTTATGAGGGCATCCCTTCCCTGTTCTCCGAGCATTGGCGCTTTCCCTTTTTCCTTAGATGTTTCTTGCAGTTCACGGAAAGGAAAATGTAATGATAATAAATTTTGACATGAAAGCTTCAAGTTCTATGAATGTGTAAAATCATGACACCCATAGTGAACTGACTCTTCGAAAAACACAAAACTGTCCTTCATGAATACCTTGGCGTACATTCATTAATTTTCTTTAAAGCGTGCGCCCAATTTTGGGTTTAGGGACAGCTTTTCTTGAATGCTGAGTCGAGGAAAATTTGCGATGGGTAATTTCTGTGACTCGCAGATCACATTTATCGCAGATCGCAAGATCGCCGATCGCATGATCACAGATCGCATGATCGCAGATCGCATTGATCACAGATCCCATATATCGCAGAATCGCGGCATCGCAGATCGCATTTATCGCAGCATCGCGACATCACAGATCGCTGCAATTTGTCAAGTTATTCGTGTTCTGTTTATGCGACGTTGCGATATGCGATGTCGCATATCGGCCATTGGAGATTTCTTAAGATTCTCATTTATGTTGGAAATAATACTGAGAGGGGGGGGGGGTGAATCAGTATTATCAGATCAATCAAACTTTTCAATTTCATACTCAGAAACATATACGCTACTTCAATTAAGTGAACCCGCGTGTACACGCTACTGTGTCTAATGAAACTCGCGTATATCCAGAGATCTTATAATTCAGTTAGCTTAATCTTCAGTAAATGCATCAGATCATTATTAAGCATATTAACAGTAAATAGGTGCAGAATAACAGAACAGAACATCACACAAGAGCCACACACATGAACACAAAGATATAAGGTGGAAACCCAATGTGGGTGAAAACCACCTGCTGCAAGTCATCTCAATCTTCTTCTTAATAAGAAAATCCTTTTACAATATTTGTACTGGTGCAGTCTTATACCAGTACGGGAGCTACAACCCCCTTTGCTCTTGTACTAGCCGATCCATTTACTAGTACGCAGGCTGCTACCTGCTACAATGCTCCAAAGATCTCCTTTAGCTTTTGTACTAGCTTAGATACTAGTACGTAGGTGCTTGCCTACAATCTTCTCACCTCCAGGTACCACGTTTCATCAATTTTCAGACTGGATACACTGAAGCACAACACATAATCTGTAAGGCCACTTTTCATCCAATTTTCATACTGGACCCATAACTATCATTGAAGCTCAAAACAATCATCAAACTCTGAATCACTGAAACCCTGTTAACAACAGTCACCAGAACACAGAGCAGACACAAAACTCTGTAATAACCATCAGATCCATCTGCAACTTCAAATATTAAGATTTACAATGTATACGCTACTTCGATGAATCAAACCCGCGTGTATACGCGCTTTTATCAAAGCCAACCCGCGTACAGATCTAAAAACAATTTCTCATAACTTGCAGCTGTACCAGACATCAGTCATACTCATAACACTTATAGAACAATACATGCGTCAGTATGTAGATCTAGAATAAGCATCATAAAGATAGTTCATTTCAAACCATTTGATCCCGATCTCTCCTTAGATCTAGTTCTCCATCAACCGGTGAGATCTCTCCTTAACTCAGATCAAGCAATGCATCATCAACCCATAACCCTGTATCCTGGATCTAATGCTTCATCAGATATTCAAGACATTTCAGATACCCTTGCTTAATGATTTCCTTCTCCTTATATAGCCTTAGGCCTTGTTCAATACCAAGGGCCACAACCATAGAAATCCAATACCATCAACTTTAAAACTAGGGATCAACACGTCCGTCGAGACACCAAGGTCCAAAACCATAGGCACAACTTCCAAGGACTAACCGTCATGGACCAAAATGAGTTTTCCACATACACGCGCTTTTAATGAAGCCAACCAGCGTGTACACGCGACTTGGGCTTAACGAACCTGCGTGTATGAACTTTCTCTTCTTCTTATAGTCTGATCATCAATTCCTTGCTGCTGACCTTCTGTACTATGATTTGTCATCAGTGAGGTTTGCCATCAAGGACAACACTTATCTCATAATGCCAACAATCTCCCCCTTTGGACTTGATGGCAAAGCTAACTTGTCACACTTAGAACTATCATCTGATTCCTTTGAGCTGTCCTCCATCAGTCACATCTGATATCTCTTCTGAAGATTCACCCAGTTATACATAAGTGAGATATTCTTCTATGAGAGGGTTGCCATCAAGTACAACACATGCATCATAATGCCAACAATCTCCCCCTTTGGACTTGATGGCAACAACACCAAATCACTCTCCCCCTTTGACATCAAGGGCAAAGGGTGGACCAAGATATTCTCTTCCTTTGCTGAATCATTCCACTGTCCATACTCCCCCTGAGTACCTACTGAAATCTCTGAATAGTCTCCCCCTTTGTATATGCCAAGGTGTACCAATCTGTCCATGCTCCCTCTGAGTACATGCTGAATCTCTGTTCTTGCTGAAGTGTGCTGATCATGCTCTCCCTGACTGTAAGCAAGGTCTACAAAAGATGTTCTTCAAGAAGAACATGACTCTATACATCATAAAAGACCTTCCTATCACTTAGGACTCATACATACATCCATCTCTCAACTAAGTGAGGATAAACAAGAAAATGACTCATCCACCCAACCAAGTGGGGATACATAAAAAATTTACATCTGACAACCAAACACATTGCATCAATCATCCCAGGCATAGTGGGGAAACCAACATAGGCCGTTACATGACCTTGACACCATAAAAGAGATATGACAAGAGAGATACATGACATAGAGACAACAGATCTAGACCAAGACTTATGAAAGTCACCAGCAGCATCTGATAATCACCATTCAGATCAACAACCAAGAGATCCTTCTGTTCTCCTTTCGCCTTTGTTCCATCTGAAACCAACAACAAAAGTGAACCAGAACCAAAAACTTTAAGATAATGCCAACAATGCATCATTGGAAGATTATCTGCTCCCCCTGAACCTGTGCCAGATGATCTCTGTCAGACCCATATCAGACTTTCTGCAACCAACATCTGTCCCTGCTGATTTTCTTCAAAACTCCATATACGCGTCTGTATACATATAAACAAGCGTATATACGCGGATATCCCTTACGCAACACGCGTATACCATATACGCGACTATCCTCTTGTAAAACGGCGTATGCACGCGAATATCCTTTAAACAGCACGCGTACACAAATTTCCATATCAACAACCATGTCTCCAACAAAGCAACTTTGAGGAGTCATCCATGCATCAACACTATGTATCTTGAGCTCAACTCTTTTGACAAAGCTTCTTGATATCATCATCAACAACAATCCTTATCCACATGAGTGCCTGCATCATAACTGTATGATCTTTATGCATATGAAAACAGCAGTATATGAGTGACTCATCATCAAATGAGGAAGATGTGTATTCAAGCTTTGTACTTCTCCTTGTCCTTATGAAGATCACCATGTAAGCACCATATATGCATCATCAAAGAATCAACCATAAATCTGATCTGAACATCTTCTATGTAACTTCAAGAATCATATGAGAGTTTATCATAGACAACTCACAACCACAAGATATATCATTTATCCATATAAGAATTATCACCAAGGATTATTAACCATAATGCCAACAATGAATTGCTAAAGGCATATGCTCCCCCTCAACCAGTGCCATTTGTTAGATCTGATCATGCATATATCAGCAGTAAGCATCAAAACATCTTCATCCTCAAGTTAGGATCAAAACACTTCTAGACATCATACAAGTAACAAAACATTTCCACACATCCTCAGCAGACTGTAACCAATAGAGCAAATAACAGACTGAATCATATCATATCCTTTTTCTGATCCTGTCCCCACTGCTTTTCCTCAGACTGACATATACGCGACTTTGCAGTGTCTAACTCGCGTATATACGCGACTTCCCTTTAAGGAACTTGCGTATGAGATTCAGAACACTGAAGCTTTACACTTTCAGCTCCCCCTGAGTCTGATATGTCTGTGCTGTGCTGTGTCTCAGTACATTGTGCTGACTGTACTTCCTTCTTCCTCCATATCTTCAAGTGTGATGAGGTTTTCTCCTTTTGGTGTGATGTCCATCCTTTGTTCCTGCATTCCTTTGCTATATGTCCAGGCTTGTTACATGTATAACATCTTACATGTTTCATATTCCTCCTGTAGCAATCAGCAACTTTGTGACCATACATATTGCAAGCAAAGCAATATCCATTAAAGTACCTTGATTGAGATGACCTGTCCGCATAATAGTCTTGAACTCTTCTTCTTCTACATCTAGCTGCAACATGTCCAAGATTATGACATACATAACATTCAACATTATTCATAGGAGGAGTAAAAGATTTTCTTTGAAGACTTTCTTTCCTTGGTTGATGATGAGATTGACCTTTCATCTCCTTGTTGATCATTTTGGATTTCTCTTTAGAGTTCCTTGCCTCACCTTGTGAACTAGATTCACCTTCAACAGATTCATGGAAACCAAGACCAGTCTTGATAGCAGGGGACCTTTGACTATTAAGAATATCATCCAAGGCTTTAGTACTATCTTGAAATCTCAAAAGTTTATCCTTTTCTTCTAATTTACCTTTCAAGATATTTACCTCAACTTGAAGTTGTTCCTCCTTTTCTAGACATTGCTTCTTCATGTCTTCTCCATCTTTTCTTCCTTCTTCCATTTGTTGCCTTAGATTGAGTGTCTCCTTTTCTTGCTTTTCATACAGATCCTGCTGAATTTGACGAACTCTGAAGGCACATTCCAACTGTGATTTTAAGCTGATGACTTCGTTGTCTTGTTTTTCAATTGATTGGTGTAGATCTGTATTCTGCTTCTTTGATTCTTCAAGATCTCCTTTTAGTGAGAGGATTGTAGCTTCAAGATTTTCATAGTAGCTGGATCTATCTTTGAGTTTCTTGATGGTTGTGCTTCTTTCGTTGACTTCTTTTCTTAATGATGTCACTTCATGCTGCAATTTTTGACATTGGTCTTCCTTGTCCTTGAGAAGCTTTCTTACCTTGTTTCCTTCTTCTAGTTGGGCTTTTAGTTTGGTAACTTCTTCTTTGAAAGCACATTCCCTTTTGTTCAATAGATCTTGTTGATCTTTAACTTTGTCTGCAAACCTTCTAAACATTGCCTCTATTTGACACTTTTCTTGCTCACCCATAAAAGCATGTTCAGTAGTTTCACTATCACTTCCATCACTTTCACAAGGAAATATAGCAGGAACATCAGAGGATAACACATTCATACCTGATAATGATTCTGAATCTAATTCTGAATCTGATTCTGAATCTGAAGAACTTCTTATACCTAATCCCCAATCGACTCTCCCACTGTCATAGATCTTCTGAGATGTCTTCTTCTTCTTATGAGCTTTCTTCTTAAGCTTCTTTCCCATTGTTCCACGGATCTCCTTCAAGCGATCAAGCTTCTACCAAAGGACCTGCTCTGATACCAATTGTTGGAAATAATACTGAGAGGGGGGGGTGAATCAGTATTATCAGATCAATCAAACTTTTCAATTTCATACTCAGAAACATATACGCTACTTCAATTAAGTGAACCCGCGTGTACACGCTACTGTGTCTAATGAAACTCGCGTATATCCAGAGATCTTATAATTCAGTTAGCTTAATCTTCAGTAAATGCATCAGATCATTATTAAGCATATTAACAGTAAACAGGTGCAGAATAACAGAACAGAACATCACACAAGAGCCACACACATGAACACAAAGATATAAGGTGGAAACCCAATGTGGGTGAAAACCACCTGCTGCAAGTCATCTCAATCTTCTTCTTAATAAGAAAATCCTTTTACAATATTTGTACTGGTGCAGTCTTATACCAGTACGGGAGCTACAACCCCCTTTGCTCTTGTACTAGCCGATCCATTTACTAGTACGCAGGCTGCTACCTGCTACAATGCTCCAAAGATCTCCTTTAGCTTTTGTACTAGCTTAGATACTAGTACGTAGGTGCTTGCCTACAATCTTCTCACCTCCAGGTACCACGTTTCATCAATTTTCAGACTGGATACACTGAAGCACAACACATAATCTGTAAGGCCACTTTTCATCCAATTTTCATACTGGACCCATAACTATCATTGAAGCTCAAAACAATCATCAAACTCTGAATCACTGAAACCCTGTTAACAACAGTCACCAGAACACAGAGCAGACACAAAACTCTGTAATAACCATCAGATCCATCTGCAACTTCAAATATTAAGATTTACAATGTATACGCTACTTCGATGAATCAAACCCGCGTGTATACGCGCTTTTATCAAAGCCAACCCGCGTACAGATCTAAAAACAATTTCTCATAACTTGCAGCTGTACCAGACATCAGTCATACTCATAACACTTATAGAACAATACATGCGTCAGTATGTAGATCTAGAATAAGCATCATAAAGATAGTTCATTTCAAACCATTTGATCCCGATCTCTCCTTAGATCTAGTTCTCCATCAACCGGTGAGATCTCTCCTTAACTCAGATCAAGCAATGCATCATCAACCCATAACCCTGTATCCTGGATCTAATGCTTCATCAGATATTCAAGACATTTCAGATACCCTTGCTTAATGATTTCCTTCTCCTTATATAGCCTTAGGGCTTGTTCAATACCAAGGGCCATAACCATAGAAATCCAATACCATCAACTTTAAAACTAGGGATCAACACGTCCGTCGAGACACCAAGGTCCAAAACCATAGGCACAACTTCCAAGGACTAACCGTCATGGACCAAAATGAGTTTTCCACATACACGCGCTTTTAATGAAGCCAACCAGCGTGTACACGCGACTTGGGCTTAACGAACCTGCGTGTATGAACTTTCTCTTCTTCTTATAGTCTGATCATCAATTCCTTGCTGCTGACCTTCTGTACTATGATTTGTCATCAGTGAGGTTTGCCATCAAGGACAACACTTATCTCATAATGCCAACAATTTATGGGCGCTTCTTAATGTATGCGATGTGATGAATTTAGCGTCGCTTCTTCGCAGTTGTTTTAATGTGCTCATAAAGAAATGCTTCACTCTTCTCCGTGTGATGTATTTTTGAGGAGTATAATACAAAAAAAAATTATAAAATCTTTTTGGATTTTTTACTAAGGGTCCCCACTTCTTTAGTGTTATTGCTAATACTAAAAGAAGTAGGGGGGTTGTTGGTGGTCACAACAATGGCGATTCACTTGGAAGAACCAGTTATCTCTGCTTTTCTATTGAATTCTTTAAACTTCCAAAACAGAAAAATTGTCATAAATCTAAACTTTGTTATGGACAGATAGAGTACATTATGCCTCATTCTATCAATGATATTTTGTTTCAACTTCTTTCTTTTCTAATTGTTTGCTTCCTCAGGCTTGTCCTTGTATCTACATCAGCCATTACTTGGTCATGTAAAGATAAAATAAAGTCTTCTCTGTGTGCTAGCCTTAAAATATGCTCGTTTGCCGTAGGTAGAGCCTCTGCTGCCAGCAGGCGTCCATAGCCTCGACAGGGTTACCTGTTACCCAACAATGATCCTTTATCCTGTTTAAGGTTACCTACAACCCTCAAAGAAAAATCCATTTTGACACTTTTTCCTTTTTTATTCTTAAAGAACAATGTCTTGGTTTGGTAGCCAAATTATGACACAGTCATTCACTTGATTTACACTTTTGCTGAACAAGCTGGCTCGTGATGAGACCCCTTGTCTTTTTATTTCAATAATCTTGAGTCATTGCCCTATTTTGATGGACAATGTTTGGCAAAGTCAGCAAAGTTATAATATCTGTGACCATGATAAGCCGGCTCATGATGAGACCTCTTATTCTTTGAGATATAGTGTTTCTTGGATTGTCCCTCTGAATGCTGCGATTTTCTTTAATAGGGAGGATATCATTGTTTTCCTTAAGAAAGCTCTGGACGACAATAATAGAGTTTGAAAACAGCAGTTTTACAGAGAATCTTTATTTTGTTATTGATACCTTTCATTTTGCTGATATAAAACAATTCCTTCGCTAAAGGTTGCTTTCATCAAAAATTTTTGAAGTTGAAACTAATATCATATCTAGACTAAAGTTTTTAACTGTATTTGTCAATAATAAAGATCAGATTTTCAAAAAATTTCTATTTATACAAGCGAAAAGCTCAAAATCTGAAAGAGAATTGGTGTCTTTTCGCGAATACCGATAGTAACCATTAACAACCGGTTTTATTATGAAAAGGGAAAAAAGAAAAGACAAAACTACTCTACAAAATAGAAGAATAATCTTCTATGGAAAATATATTTTAAGGATTTGACCATTAACAGACAAAGAATCCCTTCTACCTGCTAGATCCTGTAAGACAAACGTTGATGGACCTATGACTTCAACAATCTGAAAATGACCAAGCCACATCTTTTGAAATTTTGTATGTTTGCCCTTTTCTTCATGAGCCTTATCCCATTTCAAAACTAAATCTCCCATCTAAAAAAAAATTCTGGTCATTTTGTTTGAATCGAAAGAGGATTTTATTAGCACTTGATGATGAGCATGGGTTCTCTTAGCTTGTTCTCGTTGTTCTTCTAATTTAATTATTTCCATTTGTCTTAGTTGTATGGAGGAAGTAGGTACTTCATCAATGTATTGTATTAAAGACAAAGAGGGAATGACTAAGTGAGTTGGAAGAACCGCTTCTTTCCCATAAACTAAATTAAAGGGGGAAGTGCTGATCGAAGCCTTTTTTGTTATTCTATCTACCCATAAAGCATTTATCAAAGCTTTATGCCAATTCTTTTGGTTCTGGTCAACTGTTCTTTTAATAATCCTGATTAGGTTTTTATTTGTTGACTCAGCTAACACATTACCTTGCAGATAGTAATTGGCCGAATATTTTAGTTTGAATCCTCTTTTAAGTGCAAACTCAGTCATTGCATTTCCAGAAAAGTATGATGCATTATCAAGCATTAAAGCCATTGGCAATCCAAACCTAGTGATTATAAATTGATCTATGAATTCGATAATATTTTCAAAATTAGCTATCTTGAGAGGAACTGCCTCTACCCATTTAGTAAAATAATCTGTTGCCGTGAGGATGTATCTATGCTTCTTAGAAGAGTGAGGAACGATCTCACCTATTATGTCCAAGCCCCACTGGTTGAATGGTTGCTCGATGTTTACCGGTTGTAGTGGCAGGGACAGCTTCTTTTGTCTTCCAGCAGTTGTTTGGCAGACTTGACATTTCCTCACGTAACTATGTGAATCTTTGAACAGCGTAGGCCAGTAATATCCTGCACGTAAAATTTTATGTGCAGTAGCATCTCCAACATAGTTTTCGCCTGCTGGTCCATTGTGGAATTCCTGCAAAACTTTTTCGGCTTCAGTTTTTTCAAGACATCTAAGAAGAACAGAATCATAATTCTTTCTAAAAAGAATATCATTTATGAGATGATATTGTTTAGCTTTCAATCTCAGAGCTCTTTTCTTAGTGTGATCCAGGTGCGATGGAGCATACCCGATCTTAAGATAATAAATGATATCAGCATACAATGATTCTGCATTGTTTAGGCTTACCTCATACATTTGTACCTCTTCGGATGAAATTTCAGGGATTTGCGATGCTCCAGCCAACATTTTGTAGAAGCCTTGACCTCTTACAATGTTTGCTGGTTTAATCTCAAGATCGTATTCCTGTAAAGCAGTGATCCAATTTGCTCTTTTCTCACCCATATCCTTCTGTACTAGAAGATTTCTTACCGCTGGAAACGGTACTATGATCTTCATATGGGTTTTGAGTAAGAAAGGTCTGAAATATTTGACTGCTTTGAAAACAGCATAGGCCTGTTTCTCTACATCTGAATAATTGAGTTCAGCACCTTGTAAATTTGAGCTAAAAAACGCAATTGGAGCTTCTGTATTTTCTTTATTTGCTTGGGTTAGAATCGCAGCATATGATTTCTCTGAGGAAAATGTGTATAAAACAAAAGATTCTGAAAAATTCGGGGTTGCTAAAGATGGAGCATTAATAATAGCTTGTTTGATCAGGTTGAATGCTTCATGTTCATCTTGACCCCATTTGAAAATTGAATTCTTTTTAATCGTGGTTTGCAAAGGAGACACAATTCGTGAAAAATCTGGTACAAATCTCTTTACAAAATTGATTTGACCAAGGAAAGACTGCATGGCTTTTTTATTATGAGGTAGGATATTTCAGAGATTTCTTTGATTCTGTCAGGATCAATGTGAGTGCCGGATTTTGACACTATGAATCCTAGAAGTTTTCCTTCACTTAATGTAAAAAAAGATTTCTTTGGATTAAGTGAAATCCCATACCTTAAACATCGTTGAAAAATTTGTTTTAAATCTCTGAGATGGTCGCTTCGCTTCTTGGAATACACTGTTATATCATCCAAATAAATCACTACAGATTCGTTGACTAGACCCTTAAATGCAATGTCAATGGATCTTTGAAATGTAGCGCCGACATTAATTAGACCAAATGGCATCTTCCGATATGCGTATGTGCCCCATTTAGTTCTGAATGTGGTTTTCAACTGATCATTGGGATGCACCAGCACTTGATTATATCCTGAAAATCCGTCCAAGAAAGACATCAGTTCTGAGCCTGCTACTGCCTGTAATATCTGTTCCATAGGTGGAAGAGGAAAATTGTCTTTTTGACAGGCTTTGTTAAGATTCCGAAAATCGATACAGATTCTAATATCTCTGTTTTTCTTTCTAACGGGTACCATATTGGAGACCCATTTGGAATGTCTGACGGGGAAAATTATTCTGGCTTTTAATAACTTATTTAGCTCAGTTTTTATCTGATTTTCTAAATTGGGGTGGATCTTTCTCAGTTTCTGTTGGACAGGTTTTTCGTTGTCAATCATAGGAATAGTGTGTTGAATGATAGAAGTGTCGTACGTCTTCAGCTCATTGTAATTCCAGGAAAAAACATTTTTATATTGTCTCAAAAGACGAATATACGCTAGTTTTTCTTCAGGGGCCAGGCCTATGCCTAGATTAACGTTTTGTGGTTTATCATCAGTTCCTAGGTTTACTAATTCGTAGTTCAGAGTTGAACTGTAGAGCTTTGAATTGGTAGACCTTTTAAACCGATTTTTCAAATTGTACAAGTCTTCTAACTTAACCACCGATTTAGGTATAGCATTATCAGTGCTATTTTGTTGTGTTTGTCGATCATGATGGTCTTCGTCAATTATCTGATTGGAGTAGGATCCTTCAGAAGTTAGGAAATTTACAATATCAGGATCGTCATTGAATACTCTCCAATTTGTAATGTTGTCAGGGATGGATGGTCTAAAGATTAATTCTATTGAGAATCTATCTGGACTAAAATCTTCAGAGGGAATAAGCCTAGAGGCTACGTTAGCCAAAAGGTCTGCGCTCGCGTTTTGGAGTCTCGGGATTGAAGAGATATTAAATGCTATGAAATGCTCAGTCAGATCTTGTACTAAAGATTGATAGTGTTTTAAATGACCTGATAGGCAATGTATAGTGTTACGTACCTGTTTGACAATAATCTCAGAGTCTCCAAAGACCTGAAGATACTTGACTTTTAACCCGATTGCTTTGTATAGGCCTTGTACCAAGGCCTCATATTCTGCTGTATTGTTTGTGCAATTGAATTCGAGTCTGCATGTAAGCATGGTATTGTTTCCTTCTGGACTAATCATAACACATCCTGCTCCTGCTCCTTCATTAGATTTAGAGCCATCGAAATATAATTTCCAAAACAAAGATGCATTTACAGGTTCATCTACAAAATTAACACACTTTGAACTATCAGTTTGGGAAAAAATTTCGACTTGGGACAAAACTGAATTTTCTAAGTAAGGTGATGGGTGAGCATTGAAATTACCGAGAAAAGAATCTACCGAGTAGTTACCTATTATACTGCTGTTATACGATACTGCTTCATTTTCTCCCTCTAATTCTGTTATTATGTACTTCTGTTGTAACTGTCGTTCAACCTTTATCTGATTCTGTTTAGCGTTGTAGGGTAACCACATGTGCGACCAGTCGGTTGCAAAGTATCCGTGGAGTTTCTCGGACCAATCCCTACTAAGAATTAATCCATAGAATTCTGGGATATCGGCCACTAGAATGTCAAAAATCTGACATACCTTCGGGTTAGATGACAATCTTATGGTTACTTGATTAATTTCACCAATCACTTCGACTTGAGATCGATCAAGCTGAACTATACGCACTGCGGATTTTTGTGGTTGAACATTTAGCTTAGCACATATTGATCTGGGTAAAATATTCGAAGAAGCACCGGAATCTACCAAACAATTGTGCACATTTTTGTTGAAAATCTCGTAAGTGAGAAGAAACGGGGGAGTGTGAGATCTTGTTCTTCCTCCAATTAAGGCGATATCATTTGGATCAATCTTATTGATCGCGTTAGTTGGAGGTCTTCCCATCTTATGGGAAGCTTGAGAGAGTTCAGTGGCAGGCAAAGGTACAATAGGCACAGCATGTAATTCTTTCATCATTATCTTCTGTTGATGCTTCAATTTGCTCAATTCATAAAGGGTAATATTAGCCCTAGTATTCTTCATGTCATCTACAATATTGTACTCCATTTCATCCGACACTATGAGTGTTTTTGATGGAGTTGTTTGATCTGCTCGGACTGGGCTAGATTGAGTCGCTTTAGTTGTTGTTTTCTTTGTTGCAACTTTATCTTTTGTTGTGGGGCTTGCGCCCTTCTGCTTAGGGGTAGTTTGGGGAGGATCAAGCTGATTTTTGCTTCGTGTGCTAACCGGAAATACTTCTTGATCTTCTTCTTGTGGGAGGATGAAATCCCACATTCCTTGTAATTCCACAACTTCTTCGTCATCGGTTTTCCCTTCAATGGCACTTTCTTCTTCTTCCTCTTCCTCAGTTTCAGCATTGGAGATGGCATTGGGTGGTTTTGCATCCGTTGAAGGACCTCTTTTAAAAGTTCTGTAGGGATTTTTTTAAAAAGTTTCTGCTACTTGTTTTTTCATGTCAATCATCTCAATAGACATGGTCTTTAATACTTTCTGCAATCCTTCCAAATCGAAAGGGTCTTTTGTTTGTTTCTTCTTGGAATCTTTCTTGAAGGTGACTTTTTTGGACTTTCGTTCCTCTATCGCGGATCTCTTTTCCAGGGATATTACGTGTTTCTCTACTGCTATCGCCTCTGTCATGTTTTCAACTAAGGTTGTTTTATGTGCTCTATCAACGAAGATTGCTATGTTTGATGGTAAAGCAGTAATATACCATTCACATTGTACTTCTTCGCTGGGTTGGGAAGCAGTAGGAATTTTGTTGAGAATCTTATTGAACCATAAATCGAAATCTTTGACCAGTTCTTTAGCTTGGGCCTTAAGATTGGATAGGTCATTGATTAATGTTGCTGTTGATCTGTCATCACCAAACTTGATAAGGAACTGATTGTGGAAGATATCCCAACTTGTGATAGACCCGGAAGGTAATGAAAAATACCATGACCCGGCTGTTCCTTGCAGTGTGTAGGGAAAAAGCCAAACAACAGCATCTTCATTAGTAACTCCATTGAGATTGATAGAAAGCATGAAATTGTTTATGTGTTCTTCTGCTAGCATGCCTGCTTCTAGATTGAATTTAGGTAGCCATTTCTCAGGATGGGCCGGTATTGCGCTCAAGGGCGCAGGCATCAAGACTGCCCTAGGGTTGTTCCATGGAGATTGGGCAATCGTTGAGCTGCTAGTAGAGAAAAGTGCAGGAGATGATCTCTGTGGTTGGGAAGATGAGGATAATATGATCGTGGATGATTGAAGAGGGATTGTGGTAGACGGATGAATGATGGTTTGGAATGGAGGTGTGGGTGGTTGACTTCGCAGTGAGGTAGTTGAAATGGGTAATGTAGACGAAAGAGTCTCACTGTTAGACTCTTGTGGTGATTTCCTCGCTCTTTTCTTGGTGGGAAGAGGCAACTTAGTTGGCTGGATGCCAAATTTTTCACTTTTCAATCTGGTTAGGGGATGAGCAGGATTGTATTGCGAAGTCACACTGCCTTGAGATTTATCAGACCTCTGAGGAGAAATGGAAAATCCCTGAAGTTTGTGAATCATAGATTCGACTCTGGGAGGTTTAATGGTAAATTGGTCTGAAATATCAGGGTGTGTAGCAGCGATTGATACTCGAGTGACTTCCGACTCTGGATTTAAATATACTAGAGAAGTCGGGGGAGATGATAAGGGTGATTTACTCTCAGAATGGTATTTAGATTTTGATTTAAGTGCCATTCATAGTTCAGGCCCTCCTTCTAGCGCCAAATATGTTGAAGCCCCGAAAATCGGGTCGACAACAAGGGGGATACCCACCCGGTTCGGACCTTGGTTGGCAGCTCCTTATCCGTTTGGTATAGCGGGTCCAACTGGGGATAATGGGACCAGTTTCCCAATCTAAGGGTGTGTGTGTGTGCAAAGTTGGATGATGCTGATCTAAGAGTTCTAATCTAAGATACTTTAATCTAATTCTATGCTATTGTAATCTAATGAAAACAACACATCTAATCTATGCTAACCTGGGGTGTATTTCTTCTATTTTGTGATCTAAAGAGATTTCAAACAATAACTGGTAATAAAGATCATTCAGCTATCATAAGAATGGAAATCAATTAAGATGAACCACTTTGCATAAAAAGTTAGGCAAAACAATTGTGAACAGCATATTGCATAATAAGTTATTCATATATTAAACATAAATAAATGACTCCACCGTACAAAAGTCCCAAATGGTAACTCACGCATTCATGCAATAACATATAAACAACTAAAAACCGTATATCACTTTAAGAATATAAGCAGAAATAGCCAAGAGATAAAAGTACCATTTATGACTGGTCCTACTCATAAGCTTCAAGTAATAATGATTTATCTCTCCTTGTTCTGATATCTACCAAGAGTACATATGTTATGAAACCAGCTCAAGAAAAGATAGAAAAGATAGATCAACGCCTTAGAATTCAGCCTCTTCGAGGGGGAAACCTCCTTTACATTACATAAATGAGCAATTCTTGGATGATACAAATGACAAAACCTCCTTTCTATATATAGGAGTCTAAGGAGTCACAATATAATCCAGCCGACCTAACAATAATAATATAAAGCCACAACAATAACAATAGAGGGATTCTATGGGGCACAGAAATAACAATATGGGGGTAATAGGGGCACAACAATATAAATAAGGGGTATAACTACAATAGTAATGGGGTAATCACTAGTATTATAGGGACCCAACATGCCCCTCTCCTTCAAAAAAGTGTTGTCCTCAACGCTTGAGTAGTTCTGGATACTTCTGCATAAAATTCTCATCCTCCCATGTGGAATCTTCAGCGGATAAGTTCTTCCACTTGATAAGATACTCTGAAATTGATCGATTTCGTAGCTGTCGAGTTCTTGTTTCTGTGACTGCTTCCGGTTCCAATATAATTTTTCCTTCCTCGTCAAGTTCTGGCAATATTGTTTGAACTGGGAGCTTGTCGCCTATAACCTTCTTTAAACATGAAACATGGAAAACTGGGTGCAATCGAGAAGCTGCAGGAAGCTCCAATTTGTATGCCATAGTACCAATCTTTTGCAACACCTTGTACGGACCATAATACTTTGGTGATAATTTATTATCCTTCTTAGCTTGCTTTAGGGACATTTGCTTATATGGTTGTAGCCGTAGGAATACCCAATCACCTACATCAAAACTTCTTTCACTGCGATGTTGATCTGCCTGTTGTTTCATTCTATTTTGTGCCAACACGAGGTTATCCTTTAAGAGTTGGAGGACTTGTTGTTGATGTTCGATGTGATGTTCCACTGCCTGAACCTTAGAATTTTCTCTTAAATATGATGTGATGGATGGTGGTTGATACCCATAAAGTGCCATAAATGGGGTCATTTTTGTTGCTGTATGGAAGGAAGTGTTATACCACCATTCAGCCAGAGGCAACCATTTGACCCATTGTGTCTGTTTATCAGATACAAAGCAACGAAGATATCCTTCCAAACATTTGTTTACTATCTCAGTTTGCCCATCAGATTGAGGATGATAAGATGAGCTATGAGCTAACTGAGTACCAAGACAAGAAAATAATTCTGTCCAAAAATTTCCAGTGAAAATGGGATCTCTGTCACTTACAATAATCTTTGGGTTTCCATGTAGCTTTTGAACTGTTTCCATAAATGCAGTAGAAACTGTACTGGCTTTAAATGGATGTGATAATGCACAAAAGTGTGCATACTTGGTAAGTCTGTCAACTACCACCATGATGACACTCTTTCCCTCAGACTTGGGTAAACCTGTGATAAAATCCATTGAAACCTCCTCCCAACGTTGGCTTGGAATGGATAAAGGTTGTAATAGACCCGGTGTCTTAATTGTTTCAACTTTATTTTGTTGGCAAACCAAACATTCCGCCACAAACTTTTGAATATCTGATTTAAGGCCATCCCAAAAAAATTCCTTCTTAACCCTGTGGTAAGTTTTTAAAAATCCTGAGTGCCCTCCTAAGGGAGAAGTGTGCAATTCCATAAGAATCTTTTGTTTTAGCTGGGAATTCTTACAGAGGTATAAGCGATCTTTGTACCATAACGAATCATTTTGCCAGCTAAATGTATCAGACGTACTGGAATCTTGTTGTAGCTTTCGAATAAGTGCCCACACTTCTTCATCATTCTTCCATTCCTCCCTTGCTTCGTTTATCCAATCTGGTTGGATAATAGAAATGGCGCACAACAATGCTTCCACATCCTCATCCTTTCTTGAGAGTGCATCTGCCACCACATTTTGCTTCCCTTTTTTGTAGATGATTTCAAAGTCATAACCCAACATCTTTGTGACCCACTTTTGTTGCTCTTCAGAGGATAATCTTTGTTCTAAAAAGTATTTAAGGCTATCATGATCCGTTTTTACCTTGAAGTGTCTTCCCATTAGGTAGGGTCGCCATTTCTTAAGTGCATGGAGTATTGCCAACATTTCCTTCTCATAAATAGCTTTGCTTAAAAACTTTCCCTTGATTGGACGACTTTCAAAAGCAATGGGTCTTTCATCTTGCATTAGAACAGCACCAATTCCATTTCCTGAAGCATCACATTCCACAATAAAGGTTTTTGTGAAGTCCGGTGTAGCTAAGACCGGTGCTTGGCACATTGCCTCTTTAAGATGTTCAAAGGCCTTTGTTGCTTCCGGAGTCCATGAAAATGCATCTTTCTTCAATAATGTTGTTAGAGGTGCTGCTATTCTCCCATAATTCTTAACAAACTTGCGATAATACCCTGTCAACCCAAGAAATCCTCGCAGATGCTTTATGGATGTGGGGATTTTCCATTCCTTAATGGCTTTAATTTTGCTAGGGTCTACCTTAACTCCTTCATGAGATACAATATGACCCAAATATTCCACCTCCTGGACTCCAAAGAAACATTTGGATCTTTTTGCATATAATTGTTTCTCCTCCAATAGTTGTAGCACCCTGTCAACATGTTCAACATGATCCTTCCAAGACTTGCTGTAGATTAGTATATCATCAAAAAATACTAACACAAATTTTCTAAGGAATGGTTTGAAAATTGAATTCATCAAACCTTGAAATGTTGAAGGTGCATTGGTAAGGCCAAAAGGCATGACCAAAAATTCATAATGACCCTCATGAGTTCTAAATGCCGTTTTCGGAATGTCTTCAATCTTCATTCTGATTTGATGATATCCCGAACGAAGATCCAACTTGGTGAAGTAAATTGATCCATGCAATTCATCCAGTAATTCATCAATGACAGGAATGGGGAACTTATCTTTAATAGTGAGCTTGTTGAGCTCCCTATAATCCGGACACATGCGCCATGATCCATCCTTCTTGTGCACCAATACTACTGGAGCAGAGAAAGAACTTTGACTTGGTTGAATTATACCAGCCTCTAGCATTTCTGCAACCATACGTTCAATTTCACTTTTTTGGACATAGGGATATCTGTACGGCCTGATGTTTGGAGGAACACTTCCTGGAATCAGATGAATAGCATGATCATGATCACGCATAGGTGGGAGACCTTTGGGAGTCTCAAATACCTTGGAATGATTGTCCAGGACTTTTTGGAGATCTGGAGAAATAGATGATTCCAATGTGGAAACATCTAGCGAACATAATTGTGCAATTACACCTCTTTGCTCCTTTTTTAGAAGCTTTGTCATACCATTAGAGCTGATTATCTTTCCTGGTTTCCCTGCAATACCCCTTAATTCAACTTCCTTTCCTTCCGTAGAAAATTTGATGAAAAGTTCTTGAAAATTAAAAGCTATTGTACCCAAGGATTGTAGCCATTGGACTCCTAGTACAACATCAGCACCTCCCATTGGAATGGAAAGCATTGGGCTAGTCAATACATATTCTCCCATGGATAGCTTGATATTATGGCACTTTCCAGAGCAATTTATTGTTCCTCCATTTGCAATCATCACTTGACACTCTGGTGCTGGATATAGGAAGCAATTCAATTCTTTTGCTACCCTACAATGAATAAAATTGTGGGTGCTTCCTGAATCAATCAACACTATTACCTTTTTCTTCTTGATTTGTCCTTCTATCTTGATGGTTTGAGGAGTGGTAATTCCCGCCAATGCATTACAAGATATGGTCGGATTTATTTTTCTTCATCTAGGCTTTGTTCCTGGAGTATATCTTCTTCTTTTGACCTTTCTTGCTCCTTTTCTTCTTCCTCTTCACAATCTATGTAGAATAATTTCTTCTCAGCACACTTATGACCTTTAGTGTATTTGCTATCACAACTGTAACAAAGCCCTTTTGCTCTTTTTTCTTCCAATTGTTGTGGTGTCAACCTTATAGGTTGTGGAAGACTAGGGGCAACAACACTTCCGTCTTTATAGTTGTGAGTGGTATGCTTCCTAGTTGCCATAATTTTGCTTTCCATTTTTCTTGCTAACCTGAATGCCTTCTCTAATGAATCAGGTTCCCAAAGGCGAACATCATGTTGGATATTATCCTTTAAAGACCCTATGAACACATCAATCCTATGCTCCTCTGGAATATCTTTTACCCTTATGTTCAATTTTTGGAACTCCTCAATGTGCTCCATTACTGAACCCTTTTGTTTGAGACTTATCAATTGGCTAAAAAAAGTGTTGCTTTTTGTATCTTCATAATGTGCTATCAATTCTTCCGTAAAAATTGCCCAAGTGATAAATTTTTTACGAGAGCAAAGCCATTGATACCATACAAACTGATTTGGTTCCAAATATACAGTTGCCATACGTACCTTTTGTGTGTTTTGCACATTATTGAGATCGAAGAACTGCTCCATCTGTAATATCCATGTGGCGGGATCCTTGCCATCAAACTTCCTCATATCGATTTTTGGAATATGGTGGGTCTTCGATCCAACATTAGAGTCTATGGAATCATGATTAACATTTCTTTTGTTCACATCATGAGTTTCCTTTACACCCTTTTCACCATTAGTAAGCATTTCTTGTAGAAAATTTGTCAAATCTGTCTTCAAATCTGCCATGTCTGTCTTTAAATCTGTATTCAAATCTGTCTTTAAATCCGCCATGTTTGTCTTCAAATCCATCTTCAAATCATCCATCTTAGCTTCCATGCCCTTTATCTTAGA
The DNA here is from genome assembly GCA_031772625.1 of Pinus tabuliformis. NCBI lineage: Eukaryota > Viridiplantae > Streptophyta > Pinopsida > Pinales > Pinaceae > Pinus > Pinus tabuliformis. Next base: position 754,427,839 of record CM062812.1, read on the forward strand.
TTCCACGCCATTTATCTTAGCTTCTGTTAGCTTTTGTGAGCGTGACATTTGTTGCACTTGTTCTTGTAATTTTGATATATCATGTAGCATTTCTTCCTCTTCTTCATGAGTCATGCTAGAGCTTTCAGGTTCCTTACTAGGTGTTTGCATTTTCTTTCCTCAGGGCATCAGTTACCGATAATAATGCTTTACTATGCCCTTTGAATTCCGTTAAACCAAGCTTACACAAAAATTTAAAAAAAAACTACACACCTTTTTTCACTTTATAGAAGCCTGATATTGAATCTGATGTATCTCTGTAATTTCAGATCATGCAATTCTGAAGTTGCAACCTGTAGTAGCCTTCTGCATCCTCTTTCAAATGCCACAAGTCTGACCCAAATTGGATTCTCCAAGGAAGAGTTATGTGAAATCTCCCACAGTGACTTTCTTTTAGACTAGTTCAGTAGAGCGAACTTGTACGACGTGCCACGAGTTACTGTTTCAACCTTTGGATCTGCAACTCGTGCACAAGAAACTACAGTCCGTCCTCTTTCTGTACCTTCTTACGAAATTTCAATCTGATCCCCAGAGAGAAAGTTATGACGATTTTCCCCAGGTCACCTGTTTTGAATGTAATTCAAGAGTCTGCAAAAAGACCAACTTCCTCAGATCATATCTCCGCAAATATCGCGCGAAAAGCTCTGAAATTCGGACCCAAGGTTCAGCGCGATTTCTTCTCAAATGGGTTTTTTTTGCGACTTCTGAAACGTTACAGAAAAAAATTTATAGCGAAAATGCCACGATGACCTGTTTGGAGCAGCGAAACCCTAGAATCCAAAGCTCTGATACCAAATGTTATGAAACCAGCTCAAGAAAAGATAGAAAAGATAGATCAACGCCTTAGAATTCAGCCTCTTCGAGGGGGAAACCTCTTTTACATTACATAAATGAACAATTCTTGGATGATACAAATGACAAAACCTCCTTTCTATATATAGGAGTCTAAGGAGTCACAATATAATCCAGCCGACCTAACAATAATAATATAAAGCCACAAAAATAACAATAGAGGGATTCTATGGGGCACAGAAATAACAACATGGGGGTAATATGGGCACAACAATATAAATAAGGGGTGTAACTACAATAGTAATGTGGTAATCACTAGTATTATAGGGACCCAACAACAGAAGTGCAACATCAGTAGCAGATATCAAATGAAAAAGTTAATAAACCTTGATCCATTCATTCATCAAAACCTCCTCTGAGGGTGCAGAAGTGCATGTTCTAAGGACAAGTTTTGACAAATTTCCGGACCCTTCTCTAAATGCATGAGAAGGGTTTAAATATTGCTAACTAAATAACTTAATTACATAAATTTCTGATACGGTTTAAATGACCGCCCTTTATCTAAGCAAATTTATTTCTAAAAATTGAATCTAATTTCTAAATATTTCTGCATTTGCTCCTTAGCGTTGCGAGCATGCAACATTTGCCTGGGAAGAGTCGGCTGGTCGTCTTCTGCTTTTGTTTGAGCTAAGAAAATAGAAATGGCAAGCGCTGGCACCTCTTTTTAGTAAACTAGAAGATATTTTTGAGAATCATCTTCTGGTTGGGCGAATTTACTGCGGGTATGCTTGGTAACAACCCAGATTCCTCTTAAACTGCCTCTGCTTTTGCTATCTCGGCTTCCAGACTCGCGGATGACTGAGCAAGTTAGGGACTTTGCTTTTTGAACAATTTTCTTAGCGATGCGCGCTAATCGCACATCAAAAACGGCCTCCGTTCTTTGATCTGGGCCTTTCTGGTGCGTTTTCCGCCTTTAGTGCTTTTTCCTTTACTGGGCATGAGCTTAAGAATTTTGCAAACATGCTACTTTTGTGAGTTTTTGACCTTGAGTGTCGAATCGCCTATTGATATCAGCATCTGTTCAGTAACACTCTGAAATCTGTGTTTCTGTTGCATGCGGTATCCGTTTATGAGGGCATCTCTTCCCTGTTCTCCGAGCATTGGCGCTTTCCCTTTTTCCTTAGATGTTTCCTGCAGTTCACGCAAAGGAAAAAGTAATGATAATAAATTTTGACATGAAAGCTTCAAGTTCTATGAATGTGTAAAATCATGACACCCATAGTGAACTGACTCTTCGAAAAACACAAAACTGTCCTTCATGAATACCTTGGCATACATTCATTAATTTTCTTTAAGGCGTGCGCCCAATTTTGGGTTTAGGGACAGCTTTTCTTGAATGCTGAGCCGAGGAAAATTTGCGATGGGTAATTTCTGTGACTTGCAGATCGCAGATCGCATTTATCGCAGATCGCAAGATCGCAGATCGCATGATCGCAGATCGCATTGATCGCAGATCGCATATATCGCAGAATCGCGGCATCGCAGATCACATTTATCGCAGCATTGTGGCATCGCAGATCGCTGCAATTTGTCAAGTTATTCATGTGTTGTTTATGCGACGTTGCGATATGCGATGTCGCATATCGGCCATTGGAGATTTCTTAAGATTCTCATTTATGGGCGCTTCTTAATGTATGCGATGTGATGAATTTAGCGCCGCTTCTTCGCAGTTGTTTTAATGTGCTCATAAAGAAATGCTTCACTCTTCTCCGTGTGATGTATTTTTGAGGAGTATAATACAAAAAAAAATTATAAAATCTTTTTGGATTTTTTACTAAGGGTCCCCACTTCTTTAGTGTTATTGCTAATACTAAAAGAAGTAGGGGGGTTGTTGGTGGTCACAACAGGTTTATACTTCTCACCATGCATTGATCATGAAAAAGACATCATAGTTAACATATCACTTGACTCTTCTTTGCATATTATTCAAAAACAAGGCTTTCTCATTCCCCCATGTGTAGGTTTTAGTTCGTTAGAGGGATAGCCACAACGTGAATCATTCCCTCTGTGGCTAAACCCTCCAACAATCCAATGATACAAAAAGTTAAAAATGGCATTTTCAAATGTACCTACCATCAAATTATTCTCTAAATATTCTCCAGTAGCATCTAAAATCAATAATTTCATCTATCTTGATGATTTCATAGGCGTATCCCATAAGCATAATATGCTTAAAAGTTATTTATATATATTAGCATATAGTACAATAAAATCATATCATTTACATCATCATATCTTTTGTTTTGTATTTATACCTTATATAACATCTTGTCAATTCTGTATCTTATTATTGTTTGCATATTTTCTTGTTTTGTTACTAGAATTGGAAGCTCACTTTTACTATCAAATGAATTATCTATGCATCATTCTCAAATATGGGGAAAAATCATCCATCATCATTCACTTACATCAAAACATAATCTTCAAACATTTTCATATTTCATTTTTCATAAATAATTCCTTTTTTTAGATAACTTTTCTTCTCTTTGTAATTATTCTCACAATGCCAATAATCCCCATGTTAAAATGATGGTTTTATTATATGTCTAAATACTCAAGAGATGTTTGGGAAATCTAACCAACCAATATGAATTCATTATTTATATGTATTTATACAATATCATGATGGTTAGGGTGGTTTCAACCACCATGACCTAACCATTTATTGAGTTATATTTATCCTATTCTTGGTCATATACACATTCTTCTATTCAATTACTCTAACAGTTATTTCTATAATGCAATGCATGATGTCATTTACATCGTTCTAAGAGCCTCCAATTGACATGGTAGTGCACTAATATCATTGATATAGTTAAATAGCATTGACCTAGTCAAATTTGATCATGTTAATCCTATAAAATATTGTTTATGTGTTAATATACTTATTATTGTAGGAGAACATTGCTATACTGATGTTAATTGGGATTGTTAGTTTAAAAAAAAAATGCTAAATTTGCATAATTTATAATGAAATCCAACACCAAAATTGATTGTTAGCATCAATGTCAAAAATTAATAACATATTTTTCACCCAAACATAGTAGTGATAGTCAATAATCTATAACAATTTTCCTAATCTTAGTTGTAGTAAAAATCCTCTCAACCAAACCAAAATTTCCTCAAAAGGAAGAAACAAACTATTTTAAAGAAAAGAATAAACGTACTTACCTACAAAATATTACAACAATATAAATTATGATCTCGTAGACATTCATAGATAAGGAAAAATTCCAAAACCCACACATTGTAATAACCAACAAACCTCAATATAAGGTAGTAAAAGGCACATAAAAGGAATGAAAAACATAAAAAATCATACAATATAACAAACACAAGGAATTATACCACCATAAAGAATCAATTAGAAGATAAAAATTATCTTAAAAATATATCAATGAAAAATATGGGAACATATACATATTTTTTTTCCAAAATACCTTGAATAAATGGAAAGAAAAAACTAAAGACAAAAACCATATCACTCTCACAAACAACAGATACCTATAGATATCAAAGTTTTGAAAACAACCCTTGTGTGGATAGATGCAAAACAACCCTAATTTATACCTTGAAAATAGAACTTCAACCCAAAAAGGGTTGCCAATGTTTAACAAAGGGATATTCTATTCGGCAGTTCATCACAAAATATTTTATAAAACTATACTTAAATTACAATATATATACTATGAGGGTTATTTTATTAAACTTAAAGATTTATTAAGTTACTATTTTCAAGCATGTAACATAAATAAAATGCATAAAATATAGAAAAGATTAAAATACAATCGCTCACAACCATAATAACATATGATATGATCCGGGAAACTGTTTCAGAAAATATATATATATATATATATATATGGAATGTGATTCTGGTCTATTTTCTCTTTTTCTAAAAGGAAATGGTTGCAAGTACAAATGAGTGACACCTACGGCCCATGGTATGTTATAGTGAAAAAACCATCTCTATTTTCTCTCTCCCTATCCACTCTCCTACTTTACTCATCTATGGAACAAAATGCACTTGAATAGAATCAAACTCATTTTTGTCTTAGTGACTTGGTTATAGCACAACATGATAGCCTACTAATGGTTAAGAATGGCTTCTTCATGGTTCACGTGTTGTTATTGATGTTAAAGGTATATTTTTTAATGTCCAAAGTGTTGATTTGCTAAGGAGATGATTTTTTTAGGGGGGTCTCTATCTATTATGCCTAAAAAATAAAAAATAAATATGGATGCAAAAGAATTGAGATGAATCTATATCTAGGAATATATCTAGATGAAATGTCATATCTAGACCTCTCACATGAATTAGGCCTCTTTCATGTATCAAGGCTTCTCACATCTATCTAATCCTCTCAAGTGTATTTGGGCATCTAGCTATCTGGTGGTGCACTAAAGTAACACCTTAGTAGAACATCCAAATTCTAGATTTTTGTCTTATCCAATGGGTGGAGCACAAGTACAATGTGGTAGTATAGGTGGCATGTTAGGTGGTGCTAGGTGGTAAAGTGGTTGATGTGGAAGCATGAGGAATTGACATGTGGTATTCATTTTTGGCATTTTGGGTGGCCAATTAGACAAGTGGCAGGTGACATGTGGAAATAGTAGAGAACACCACATGGAAGTGGGATGATTTGGTAGATAACATGGTAGCAGCGGGGAAGAGATGATTGGATGAGAGGACCACGTGAAAAATATTAATTGTTCCATGGAGTATGAACATGGTAGTCTCTAAAGTCTTGATAGTTATTCTAGGATAGTGTTTTGGTGAAGGTTTCATGTGTATTTTGGTTTGGAAAAAATAGAAATGAACAAAGAACTAGTGCAAAAAATAGTAGACCTTCCCCAATATCCATCCATTCAGGAGTGCACAGAGTCATATGGAAAAATGGTGATTTGGATGTGAACCAAAGCATGGTCATTATCAAATGACCCATATCTGGATTCAAGTGAAGGAGGAGAGTGGGTAGGGTACCATTTATTGAGGTTCCACATAGAATAAATAAGGCCATTTAAGCATCTAGTAATATGGGTGTGTGTACAGTCTTATCAACTAGTAAAATTCTCAAATTCCAAACGCAAGTGAAGCAAAGGACATAAGGAAAAGTTTTAGTAGTTGAGTTTATGTAAAGGGAGTGAAAAATATATATGTGTATCTCATGATCCACCCATGCAAGTAACATAATCGATTACTAAAGAGTTTGAATTGTGGGTACATTGGAGAGGTTGGTTAAGGCCAGGGTCCTAACTATAGGTATCAAAGGGCTTTGTAACTATCACTTAAAGCCAAATAAAAATAAGAAGTAAATCTAGGCATTTGGTAATATGAGCATTTTCAAAGTGTCTTCTTGAACCCAAATTCCTGATGCATTAGATCTAGTTATTTAAGTCTATAGTCTGAGAACATAGTCTTGTGGGGTGATAGTTCACTCTTTGGAGTTGATTTTGATGTTAAAGTAATATAGCTAAAAAATATAATGGATGCTAAGTTATTCATTATACAAAAGTGGACTTTGATCCTAGATGTTTTGAAACAATTTAGGCAATGGTCATGACGTGTGGTCTCAACAGTTCAAAAGTTATGCCACTAAGGGGCCAAGGAACCATGAAAATAGAAAATAAAGTGGGTTATCTATCTTGGTACCCCGTGGTGTGCTATAATTTCCATGTTTATCTTTGGTTAACATTTTACAAATATCCTAAGTTGATGAAGCATGACAAGGTAAGAAAGTGATATAGTGTATGATCGAACATAGAGTGGAAGAACCAAAAAATTTGAGTTCTATGGAGCTTAATGTGAAAGAAGCCTAGGGATCAAGTATAAATAAGATGTGTGACTTGGACAAGGAAGCATGTTATGTGGATTGTCATATACATATTTTTCCAAAGAAATTTGGGACAAGCTTCAAAGAAATTATGAAGTAGATGAAAACGTGAAAAAGGCTAAGCTACAAACTCATAAAAGATAGTTCAAAAGTATAAGAATAGATGAATATGGAAATGTTCAAGAATTGTTTCTTCATGTAGATGAGATAGCCAATACTATTAGGGATCTTGGTCAAACAGTTAAGGAATCTAAAATTGTTCACAAAATATTGAGATCCGTTCCCTTAAGATTCAATCCAAATGTTTCATCTATTGAAAAAATATTAAATCTTCAAAATCTAAAGATTAATGTTATTCATGGAATTATAACCATATTTGAAATCAAAAGAGAGAAGGAGAATTCAAGATCAAGGGAGTCATCATTTAAATAAGTAAAATAAATAAACAAACAAAATAACCATGAATATTCATGTCATGAATCAGACAAATAAGAAGCTCAATTAATGAGAAAGCTAAAAACAATAATTTGTAAATTGAAAGGTAAACTTCCATTCAAGTGCTTTGAGAGTGGCCGAATAGGTCATTTTTTATCTAAGTGTCCTTATGAAAAACTAAATGATAGTGGTAATAAAGAAAGATTCAAATCACATGATCATAAAATAAATGGATTTATCAAAAAGAAAAGTATGTATACCAAATAAAATAGTGATTATGAAAGTAATGAATTCATGTCTAATGATGAGAGAGAAGAAATTATATTCATACACATGGACAACAAAAAATTTTGCAAAAGAGATTGAAGGGGAAGTGTATTTTGAAGGAGAACTTGTGAGTGCCATGGAATAAATAAGACGAGTTAAGAAAACAAGTCAATCAATTATAACATCAGTTGCAAGAATATCAGAATGGAGTATGTGATGAAGATTTGATCATTCAAAAGAAAAGTGAACACGAATAAATAAAAAGAATAAAGGTGGTTTTGAAAACTCAGTTAAATGAAAAATAAGGACAATGTGAGAATTTAGAAGAAAGTTTCCTTTTGAGAAAGGAACTAGAAAAGTATCATCTTAGCTGAATAAAAATTTAAGGCTAGTAAAAGGTATTGAAACATTAGATCACATCATCATCTATCATAGGCTTCAATTAATCAATAAAGGTCATCGTTATGAAAATAATCCTAAGAACACCAAAGGGGATTCAAGTTAAAGAAAAGGAAAAAAAGGAATGCAAAGAGCCTACCAAGTTTTCTATTGTACTCAAGAATAGTTTGAAGGAGCAACAAAATCATGACTCTTCCTCCATCAAAGCAGGGTTGGGTCATTCAAAATGTCCAAAAAAATAAAGAGAGAATATAAAAAGGAATTAAAAAAAAGGAGAAGATAAAAACCATGTAAAAATGCTAACAGGATCAATCACCGATACAACTCTTGATCAACACGGTTATGGCTATGTTGAACAAGGCCAGTAAACCAGTTTCAAAAGAATTATTCCTTTCAACTGATAATGTACACCCAGGTACGAAATTTTATTTTATGGATATTACTATTCATGTAATATATTTTGTCATAAAGTAGTTGATTGCAAAGATTATGGAAGAATAGAGTACGGAAGCAAAGAATTCATTAAAGATCTAATGAACACTTACGTAATCAACAAACCTAGAATTAGGTATGAAAGTGGTGTTAGGAAAATTAATATTGTTTCTCCCCTATTAGGTTACATAGAATACTAGAAGTGCAAAAACTATGGGCGCAAAGCATGGGATTGAAGAAGAAGTTTACGAAGACCTCAAAATCAAGGCAAGGAAGAATGCACCTTCAAAAATAAACATCCAACCATATGGAAAAAGAAATAAGAGTAGGAAGATTTTAGTTTTATTTTATCTTCCACAAACCAATAAAATTAATGATATATTTTTAGTGGATGTTCAAGAAACATGACAGGAGATCAAATAAAATTCATTAAATTAAAAGAAGAAGATGGATGCAAAGTGATACTTGGTAATAATGCATCTGCAAGAATAGTTGGAAAAGGCACAACTAAAATAGAAAATGAAATAACTAAAGCTAAAAATGTTTTATATGTGTAAGGAGCAAAACATAATCTCCCGAGGTGTTAGTCAAATGTGTGATCAAGGATATGGTCTCACTTTGTGAAATTAGAAATATTGGCTCAAGAAAACTAGTAGTAGAGTATAAATGAATTTTGAGTAATGTGTACATTCTTGAGGGAGAAAAGGGAGAAAAATGTTGTATGGGAAAGATACATGAGAGTTTGTTATGGCCCAAAAGGATGGGGAACATCAAATTTGACAATCTTATAAATATCAACAAAACATAGGATATGAAATATATGTAAAATATATCAAAATGATATAATACCCTATGTAAGGCATGAAAACATGGAAATCAAACAAGGGTCTTTTTCGAAACAAAATAATACTCTACAACCAAGCAACATGAACTCATTCATAAAAATATGTGTGCCCTAACTAGGCGACAAAATCTAAACGGTGAGAGATTTTTAATGTTTTTCTTTGATGATTATATAAGTATGACATGAGTGCCTTTCCTTAGAGAAAAATATAAGGCCTTTGAGAAATTCAAATCCTTCAAGGATTTAGTTGGAAATGAAACTTATCTAAAAATAAAATGTTTGATATATGATAGACGAGTTGAGTTTACTTCTAATGAATTTATTATGAGAATCATGGGATTATAATAAAACTATATAATGCTCAAAAACTGCAGTGAATTAGAGTTGTTAAAACAATTAATAGAGTAGTGCAATAAATGACAAGGACAATGATTAATGAGTCCCAACTACTAGACAGATTTTGGGTAGAAGCATGAATAAAACAAAGATAAGAGTAAACAACACCAAAACAACTTATGAATTGTGGAAAGGCATACCAAAAATTGTTAAACCTTTCAAAGTATTTAGAAGTAAATGCTGTATAAAGATGAATGAAGAAAAATTGGGAAAATTTGAGACCAAGTCAAATGAATGAATTTTCCTTGGATATACATATAGAAGAAAGGACTACAAATGTTACAAAAAAATATATGCTAAAGAATTGATGTAATAATAGATGAAACGTTTCTCAAACCCATGCACAAAAAAATGAATATCAAGAATAATAGGAACAAGACAATAAAAAGGATCATGAAGAGAAAGAAGAGGAACAAGGGGAAGAAGTTGAACCATTACATCCAAAAACTCCATCCGGGTATGTCTAAAAGTATCATTCAGATAGCCAAATTATTAGAGACAAATAATTAATATTTCATACTAGAAGGAGACTTATTGGTACATCAAGCCATGTAGACATAGTTTTGTTACCCCTGATGGAACCTAAAAAATATTCTCAAGCCAGTCAACATGAATATTGGGTTACGGTCATGGATGAATAACTCGACCGAATTAAGAAGAAGAAGACGTGGGAGTATGTATGAAGACCAAAGGACGAAAATGTGATTGGAGCTAAGTGGCTTTACAAGAATAAGTTGAATGTATATGGATGAGTAGTTAATAACAAATTCATACTTGTATGTCAATGGTATGCACAAATAGAAGGCATTGACAAGAAACATTTTTTCTTTCAACCACACATGAGGCAAGAATAATGTTATTGGATTTCACAAGCTTTAAAGGGTTTAAACTTTATCTGATGGATATAAAATCATTAAAGGGTTTAAACTTTATTTGATGGATATAAAATCAACATTTCTAAATGGATAAATACACTAATAAGTTTATATTGAGTATCCAAAACGATTTCATCTATCAGAAGATAAAGGTCATGTTATAAAATCAAAGAAATTGTTGTATGGGTTAAATGAGGAACCTAGGACCTAATATCCAAGGCTAGATAAATACCTCCAAAAATAAAGTTTTATGAAAGGGGAAGCAAATAGTAACCTTTATATCGGAGGTGAGAATCATAATTTGTTGGTCATTTTTTTCTTTGTAGATGACACAATCTTTGGAAGTGATGCTAATTTTATGATAAAACGTTTTTTAGCAAACATGCAGAAGGATTTTGAAATTTCCATGTGGGGGGAATTATCATTTTTTCTTGGTTTTTAGGTTCATGAAATAGAAAGAGGCATATTTATTTCTCAAACCAAGTATCTTAAAGAAATTTTGAAGAAGTTTGGTATGGAAAATATGCTCTTGTGAGTAATCCCATGATAACAGGATATAAACTCAGCAAGGGTAATGAATCTCCAAAGGTGAACCATACCACGTATAGATCCATGAATGGTAGCCTTATTTATTCAGTAGCTTCAAGACTGAATATCATGCAAGCAATGGGAATAGTAGGAAAATTTTAGTCTAGTCTAAAGGAAACCCATGTGAATGTAATAAAAATAATTTTTAGATACCTCAAAGGCACCATAAATTTTGGCTTGTGGTATCTAAGGGGCACATATCTTACTCTAAAAGATTATACAAATGCAGATTTGGTTGGTAGTGTTGATGATAAGAAAAACACCAATGGGGAAGCCTTCACTTTAGGCAGTTATTTGGTCTCATGGCTCAATAACAAATGAACTTAAATTCATCTATCTATAGCTAAGGCATAATATATTCTAGTAGCATCATGTTCAATTCAAGTCCTATGGATAAAGAAAAATATCAAGGATCCTCAAGAAAATGGTGATCACCCTATGCTCGTCATGTGAGAGAACACCAATTTTATCAATATCTATAAAATCCATGTTATTCACGTTAAGAAAAAGCATACTCATATCAAATGTTGGGCGTGGGATCCCCCCAAGGCATGTTTTGGGGCTTAAAGCCCAATTTTTTATTAAGTCCATTACAAAGGCTCCGCAAATTGTGGACACGGAGCGCAAAGTCATAATAGAGTCATAGGTTTGTCCACCCTTGTTTTTGTAATGTAATGTCGGTTTGAAAGATCTACCCATGGTCTGTGGACCATGGGATTGTATAAATAGAGTGTGGCTCTAAGTGTAAAAGATATCGAAGAATCTAATCATGGATCAATGAATCTAAGGAGTCAATGAAGCATTGAGTCGAAGTGTAAGTCATGTCTTTGGGTCGTAGAGTAGGAGAAGGCTCCACAACTGAGCGCGCAGAGGCCTAATAGTCTGCGATTGAGTGCGCAGACCCTTGCAACTGAGTGGACAGGGCAGCTTGAGTCTATAACCGGTTGAAGCATCAATAAAGAGAAGTTTTACCATATTCCTGTGTATCATTTTCTTTCTTATGTATTGAAGTATATTGGGTATAAGTTTACTAATATTTTTCTGCGTGAACTTATATGAATATGCTAAAAAAGTAAATATAATATAAGGCATCTATGTACATGAAGATAACTAGTTGTTATAAGAAGATAAATAATAACCCCGGTGTGACTTAGGGAGGTAATGCAGATTGCTGCTCCAACAGCGCGAAAACCCAATAGCCCCTGGATAGGGCTGCGCGAGGTCAAGTATAACAAGGGCATGAAGGCCTCGCAAGTCAGGAAAGAGCGTGAAGTAACTTGTGTGAAGATACTCATGGTTGGACTAAATTGACCCCTCAAACATCTCAAGGGTGTGAAAACCTCGTTCCAACTTCCTCCCATACTGCTTTGGTTGACACCTCAGTCCGTGCTCCACGGACTGTTGCCAAAAGGGCAAGTAGTATCAAGATTTGTTTGGCTAATTAACTCCAAACCTGGGTCAGCCCCCAACAAGCCAACAACTAGTTCTGTTGCCAGGACTGGACTCTGCATAAATATGTCTAATGTCATCTCATTGGAATCCAACTAAGAAAGAAATTGAAGGTTCGTTGGACAGGAGAATTCGCGAGTTCACGGTGCAAGAGAACAAGAATCCACGATGATCAAAAGAAGGTTGATTAGACTGCTACCTCTACACAGAGATCCATGAAATTTTCTTCACATCTATCCCTATTGAGTTGTATAAGTGGATGGCGAAGCTAGTAGATACCCAATGAAGGTGTAAGCTCGACAGTCCTATTATGTGGACCCCAAAGTTGGTGCACAGATTAGAAGCATCGGAGGATAATATCACACACGTTGTTGATCGCTGGCTCGATCGAATTATAGGAGGATTCATTACTGAGTTCGCAATATATACTTCAGTCAGCTATAGCGAGGCAAAATCACGTTTCCTCAAAGGACAGTGAGGTAAGTACGTTAAGTCTCTGAACACTTGGATTAAAATGCTACTATGTGAAAAATGGATTATGCGAATACATTGATGTTCGGGGATACGCAAAGAGGCAGAATTTACAGAAACGAAGGTAGTGCAGAACTAGAAACTAGCTCCTTGATTTCACCTCTGCGAGCGGACAAAGAAGAGCTTGTGAAGGTCTCACCAAGAAGTGTGATTAATTTGATAAGTCGGAGGATACCATGCATACCACCCCCACCCACACCACCTCTAGTTTCACCATCTTCACCCTCGTCTTCACCCATACCACATCTACCACCCGCGAGTCAATATGGAAAGCGCGATAAAGTTTCCAGTGTTCAAGGGAGTAGGAAATGAAGATTCGGACCAGTTTTGGTTCCTGATAAAAGATGTATGGGAAGTACATGGAGTTACAGATGACAATATAAATAAGGAAATGTCGGTCAATGCTCTGCAGGATCGCACACTGACCTGGTATATTAAGCATTCTAATGACAATCCGAATTCAGGGATCACAAACATCCAAACTGCGTTGAATAGAGAATTTAGCAGGATGAAGTCAGAGGCACAATTGATCATTGGGTTCAAGGAGATCACGATGCTAGCAGGTGAGACCCCATGGGAATTAGATCAGAGAGTGAAGTGCACAATTCGCGAAGCTAATATGACTTTAACAGATGGACAACACTATGAATGGTTTGTAGCATCGCTAACGCCGCATTTAAGAAATGCACTATCACAACAGAGGCTAACAACTCAGGCAGAGGCCTTGGAGATCACAATGAGGCTACATGAAACCCTGATATAGGATCCTAACCTGGGATTTCAACAGATCCACGCGCAGTTGAAAAACTTATGGCTTGAGATGCAGAGTCTAAAACAAGACAGGGCAGCTCGCCTAAAAGTGTGCAACAAGGTAAGGTATGTTAAATGTAAGGGTCAGGCTCATGACAAGGAACACTACCCCATGTTTGTGAATTACCTCATAAGAGGAGGACCATTCTCATTAAGACTAGATGCCCAAGCAGGACCTAAAGAAACGCCTACTTTATGGTGTGCAATTTGTCAAATAGGAGGAAAGTATGCTATGGACAACTACCATTTATTGCAAAAGTAAACACAGAATTCACAACAGTTGTTCTTTACTTTATGTAGATCAGTGAGACACGATGAGCGCACCAATAGAAGCTATGAACTGATGATGGATAAGACTCCCACCTATAGAGTTTAGGCCAAAACGTGGCCCCTTGAACAGAATGTAGGAGTGGCATGAACTGGATTTCACAGGTGCGGACGAGGCCGAGGTGGAGGAGGGCCTGGAAGAGGCCACAAACAACTGATATGTTATAATTATGGAGGGCCACGACATTATGCCCATGATTGTATGAATCTAATGTGGCCGTCATGTCTATATTGTACATTGTTTGACCATGATGAGGTATGAGCGGCGCGAGGAAGACCCTAACGTAAACATTGTGTTCTGAAGTGGAATGACGATAGGGGATGATAAAGGCAAGTAGGCAGAAGATAGTACTTGGGTTCACAAGGCTCCAATGAAAGAACCAGAGTTTGATTTGGAGCGTGCTAAGGAAACCTTCATGGAAGCTAGGAAGAGCTTCGCTAATGCCTCCACTTTAGGAAGCAAAGATAGACTGGAGCTAGAAATGGACCCATCAGTGCTCACGACATTCCTAGAAACATGCATGAAGTTATTGTGTGACAACAAGGCTGTAAAGGGATTGCAGGAACTCATAAATAAATGCGTTGGAACGACGCGAGGAAAACTGCGTGTAGTTTGGAAGATTGGAAAGCATGCATCGAGGATAGGGAAAAAATGAGATTGACCGCGTAAATTGGAGAATATGAGATGGACCAAGTGATTCTGGACCTAGGATCATATGTGAGCATTCTGCCAAAGAAGACAGGGGAGCGTATGGGGAGGCCTATGCTACAATGTTCTCCTATCCAACAAAGAATGGTGAACTAGAAAAATATAATACCTACAGGGACATTGCAGGGAATCATAGTGGATATTGAAGGAGTGAGCACGCTAGCAGACTTTGAAGTGATACAGATTGTTGATGACAACAATCCCTACCCCACGCTATTGGGAATAGATTTGGCCACTGACATGAATGGGGTGATAAAGCTAAAGAAGCGCAAGATGGTTTTTGAGAAAAAGTCTTTGTGTGTAGTCGTACCTTTGGACCCTACAGAAGGATTGCACTATATGGAGCTAGTCCATGACTATGAAAGCGATGGCGACTTAGATTGCATCTACAAGATAACCATGTGAGAGCAGGACTAGGTAAATCCCACTGTGGATGGACGAATATCATGTGAGCGCGAAAGTTCCTATATGTCGGATTCAAATGAAGAGATAGAGCAATGACAGAACCGGTTACACGAGGTAACCACACTGAACTGCAACATGATGACAATATCACTGCGATGCTTATCGACAGAGGTAAGAGATCTACCTACTTATGATGGGTTAAGTGAGGTAGATGTTTTCTTGAACAGATTTGAAAGAGAGGTGCCAGAACAACAATGTTTCGAGGCTTTGAAATGGGTACTATGCGCTACACCCATGAGGTGGTGGGGTATGCACCAAGGAAGCTTTTAGGACTGGCGTGAATGCAGATGAATGATGCGCATGCATTTTGGGAAGCCTCAGATGCGTTTAAAAGACAAGTATAATGGACAGGATGATTCACGCGCACACCTCGCCAAGTGGACAAAGGTATATGGGGAAGAGCCACAACCTGAGTGGGTGCACCTGTTCTATCATACCCTAGATGTTATACCCATGAACTGGTATATAGAGATGGAGCTCTGCCATGGGATGAGAAAATAGGATATCTTGCATGAAGGGTTCCTATTAACCTTCACGTTTGAGGATCATTGGTGGGATACTGGTGATGACGCGCTACAAGCAATAAAAGCAGATATATTTAAGATACCCCAGGAGCCAATAGAATTGATTCAAACTAAATGGATGGGCTACTCAGTTGAGCTACATGCTGGAGTGTTATAATGTAAATACTAAAGAAGACGAAAAGGATCCACGAAAAGTTAACATTCTAGAAACTGAAGGATATCGCGAGGTTCAAGGACCACTGATTGAAGACCCTGACATTACCACGCTGTTAAAGACAAAGCAGGTGAACATTGGTACAGAAGACGAACCTAGGTATGTAATGTTCGACGACTACTGGGATGATGTAATGGCGGATAAGTCCACTTAGTTACTCCATGAGTACCAAGACCTATTCCCGACCAAGATCGCAGACTTAAAAGGAATTGTCAGAGATTTAGGGATGATGTGGATCACATTAAAGCCTGGCGTGAAGCCAGTTAAGCAGAGGCCTTACCGCTTGAATCCAAATTACAAGGAGAAGGTTTGCATAGAACTAGACGAGATGCTCACCGTTGGAATCATTGAGCTAGTGGAAGAATCCAATTGGGTAAGCCCTATGATAGTGCAAGAAAAGAAGCAGAAGGACGAGATAAGAATATGCGTGGACCTCAGAAAATTAAATGATGCATGTGTGCATGACCCATTCCCAACTCTGTTCACAGATGAAGTATTGGAAAATGTCGGGGGTAGGAAGCATATTCTTTCACTGACAGATTCTCAGGGTACCACCAGATCAAAATCGCATCGGAAGATAGGAGTAAGACAACCTTCATGACTGAATGGGGTTGCTTTCAATACATTGTTATGCCATTTGGATTGAAGAACGCGTCGGCCATATTTTCACGCATAGTTGTTGTAGCATTCAAGGAATATATCCACAAGCTCCTAGAGGCTTATCTCGATGATTGGACTATATTTGGATTGGTTAAGCACCATGTAGCGAGCTTACACTTGATGTTAGATACCTACCAATGACACCATATCGCGTTGAACCTCAAGAAGTGTATGTTCCTCATTCCCTTTTGGAACCTATTGGGACATGTGGTTTGCAAACAAGGAATGATGCTAGACCCCATAAAAATTGCGATGATTCTAAATTTGGAAGTGCCACGAAGTGTCAAATAGTTGCACGCTACCCTGGTACATACGCGGTACTACAGGAAGTTCAACAAAATCTATGCCCAAATCACCGTGCCGATGGAGAAGTGGTTGAAAAACGATGTCACATTCTGCTAGAATGATGACTGCAAGAAAAACCTCTATGTACTAAAAGAAAAAATGGCCTCTGCGCCAATTCTAGTCTTCCTGAAATGGGATGAGGAGTTTCATGTCCATGTTGATGTGTCGTGCATAACACTGGGAGCGGTACTAGCACAGGATGGTGGAGAGGGCTTGGATCATCCTACCACGTTTGCAAGTCGTAGGTTTTCTAAAGCAGAAAAGAACTATTCCACAACTGAATGCGAGGGATTGGCTATGGTGTACGCACTCCAAAAATATTGGCACTATTTGCTAGGGGGACACTTCAAGATGTATACAGATCATTCCGCACTGAAATACTTGGTCAATAAGCCTGTTGGGGGGGCGCATATGCAGGTGGCTTCTATTGTTCCAAGAATATGATTTTGAGGTTGTTGTGAATCCTAGGTGCCTGAATCTGGCATTGGATCACCTGTCATGCATTAAGACAAGAGAGGAACCTACTAGTCTGGAGGAAGGACTACCTGATGCACAGATCCTTTCCGTGTGCATAGTGGATGAACACTTTGAAGACATAATCCACTTTTGCATGACTGGAACTGCACCAAAAGAATACTCCGTCCAGCAAAAGAAGGAATTGGTGGTGCGTGGGGCAGATTTTTCTATCATCACGGGGCACCTATATAAGATGGATAATGATGAGAAACTGCAAAGGTATGTACCTGAATTTGAATGAAGTCATATCCTCATGAAAGCAAATGGGGGCACTGCAGGAGGGAATTATGCAAGGGGAGTGACCGTGCAAAATATTCTCCACGTAGGGTTGTGGTGGCCAACCCTTCATCAGGATTCAAAAGCACACTATAAGGCCTGTGATGTATGTCAAAGAATAGGTAAACCATCACGAGGGGACAAGATGCCTTTGAATCCACAAATGACATTACAGCCCTTCGAAAAGTGGGCGATTGACTTTGTAGGACCTATCAAAACTCAGGGAAAGATGGGCGCGCGATACATTATCACTATGACAAACTACCTAACTCATTGGGCAGAAGTGCAGCCGGTGGCCGCCACAGCTGCGAAGTTTATGTTTGAACACATATTGACACGATATGGTTGTCCAAAAATCTTAATGAACGATCACGGTACACATTTCCTAAACGAAACAATAAGCATGCTAACAAAAGAGTTTTAGGTGTATCATCAGAAAAGCACATTGTATCACCCACAAGCCAATGGGATAGTAGAAGCATTTAACAAAATACTAGAGACTGTGTTGACTAAAGTATGCAACACGCAACGAAGTGATTGGGAACTACGAGTACCTGTAGTATTGTGGGATTATAGGACAACCTGTAAGAAACTAATAGGACAGACACCTTTCCGGTCAGTCTATGGAGTCAAAGCCATAATGCCAATGGAGTATATTGTGCCTAGTCCATGCATAGAAGTGATCACCAGTATGACAGACCGCGGAGCCCTGGAAGAGAGACTCGCATAGTTGGAGGAACTTGAAGAGGAACGGTTTTTGGCTAGATTCCATCACCAGGTGCAAAATCGGTACGAAAAGGCCTGGCATGATCGACATATTAAGTTGTGCACCTTCAAGGTAAATGATCTGGTGTTACTATATGATAGTAAGTTCGATAAATTCCTAGGAAAATTCAAAATGCATTCGTTGGGACCATATGTTGTTAAGGAGGTCTCATACAGAGGCGTGGTGCAGTTGGTAAAACTAAATGGAGAACCTTTCCCATGCAAAGTCAATGGCAATCGATTGATGCCATACATGGGTGGCCCAATTATCTGACTAGCTAACAAAAGCATAGTCTTCATGCTCCAGGTAGCTGAAAGAAGGTGCGAGACTATAAGTAGATAGAGGGGACACAGGAATAGATCCAGGGAAGCAGCTCTGACATTGCGGTCTCAGAACAACGAATACAAGAGATCTAGCAAGTAGCCACTCAGTGTGCTGCCGACCTTGCAGCCATTCGAGAAAAGTTGGAGGGTCTTCGCGCAAAGATCTCCGCACTGACAAAGTGACTCGAGGGTGAGTCATGATGTTTGTGTTGGGGGCCTGCTGGGCATGGGATCCCCCCAAGGCATCTTTTGGGGCTTAAAGCCCAAGTTTTGACTAAGTCCATTGTAAAGACTCTAAGAATTGTGGGTGCAGAGTGCGAAGTCGTAATAGAGTCATAGGGTTGTCCACCCTTGTTTTTGTAATGTAATGTCCGTTTGAAAGATCTACCCATGGTCCATAGACCATGGGATTGTATAAATAGAGTGAGGCTCTAAGTGTAAAAGATATCGAAGAATATAATCATGGATCAATGAATCTAAGGAGTCAATGAAGCATTGAGTCGAAGTGTATGTCATGTCTTTGGGTCATAGAGTAGGAGAAGGCTTTCCAGCTAAGTCCACAGAGGCCTATTAGTCCGCAGTTGAGTGCACGGAACCCTGCAGCTGAGTGCGCAGGGCAGGTTGAGTCTGTAACCAGTTGAAGCATCAATAAAGAGAATTTTTACCATATTCCTATGTATCATTTTCTGTTTTATGCATTGAAGTATATTGGGTATAAGTTTACTATTATTTTGCTGCGCGAACTTATATGAATGTGCTAAACAAGTAAATATAATATAAGGCATCTGTGTATGCAAAGATAACTAATTGTTATAAGAAGATAAATAAGAACCCCGGTGTGACTTAGGGTAGTGCAGATCACTGCTCCAGCAGCACGAAAGCCCCACAGCCCCTGGTCAGGGATGCACGAGGTCAAGTATAACAAGGGCATGAAGGTCTTGTAGGTCAGGAAAGCACACGAAGTAACCTACGTGAAGATACCCACGTTTGGACTAAATTGACCCCTCAGACATCTCAAGGGTGCGAAAACCTAGTTCCAGCATCCTCCCACACTACTTCTGATGAGACCTCAGTCCGCGCTCCACGGACTATTGATGAAAGGGCTAGTAATATCGGGCTTTGTTTGGCTAATTAACTCTGAACCTGGGTCAAGCCCCAACAAGCCAACATCAAATACCACAATCTTAGATAACGATTTGTTTGCATGTTGTTAGATTACAATACATTCCAAGAAAAGGTAAACTTGCAAACATATTTACCAAACCCCTTCCCAAAGAAAGTGTTACCACCCAAAAAATGATCACCTAGCCATTCCTTACTAGGTTGATCTAAATACACCATGTAGGATTAATTTTACCATGGTAAAACCCACTTCCACCATACGAAATGATTTAGTAAATCATTTTTCCTAGATTATATCTGTTTAAATTCAAACCCCCATGAGAATAATTAAATAAATCATTATTTATTTAATATTCTCTAGAAATAATTATTAAATAATTATTTCTTATCACCTTTGACCTAATTACCTTGGAATAATTAAATAAATCACTATTTATTTATTATTCCTTATTTATTCCACATGTTCCTTTTTTAGATAATTGTTAAACTATTATTCAATAATTACTTCAAATTCATATTTTCCTTAGTTATCACAAAGTGATTAATAAATCATTTTTATTTGTTAATTAATTTAACCACTTTATAAATAAATATATTTGAAAATTTTGAATGTCTTTTCCCTAAAAAAATATAATAAAGTATTCTCACTGCCTAGATTTTGATTTAGTCAATAATATTTTATTATTTTCCAATTGCTAATTTGGCTCAATACTTTATTATAAATAGAGGGTTTTCTATTCATTCTTCACCATGACCATTTTCATTATCACCACTATCGTCTCATTACCTTTGAGCTCCCACTTGAGTTGAAGCCATCTTTTTTATTTTTATTCATTACAAGTTGATTGAGAAGCACATTGTTGAAGCACAAGGACAAGAAAAAGGCCCATCCTGCAGAGGGGGAACTACAAATCCATGTTGTAATTTCTCCTCATCATGTGTATTAATAAAATTATCATTTGATTAAGTCGTTCATTATGTTATTTCACTTTAATTTTATGTTATATGTTTATGTTTTCTATATCTATCATGTTGCAATTTTTTCTTTGTTTTATTGAAAATTTGAAGCACGTACAATCATATTTTTTTGTTATGGTTGAATATCACTAAATGTTTAAGTGAAGCATTGTTTGTACACATACTAGGAATATTCATACTAACAAATGGGAACTCCACTAGTGTAGTAAATCAGAGCTTTGGTGACTGTTGTTTCAGCTATTTTCAGTGTTTCTTCAAAGATTATATTCCTCTCAATTTATAGTTTTAGATCTCTTCTATTTTCTAGAAACTTTTCCGTTTCTATTGGGGTTTCGCATCTTTCTGCAAGTCACAGTTACTAGTCAAGCAGAAGACAACACAATCCGAGTCATATTTGCCAAACGAGAGAAGCGGAAACAAAGCACACTTTTTGGCCCTTTATTTGTGCCCCCAATGCACTTTTTAGCCCAGAAGCTATGCCCAACACACTTTTTAGGTCGACATCTGCAATCTACAATATTTTAGAAAAAAAAATAGGTTTTTCTAGTTTTTGTTGAGACTGTTGCGTGTGTGTCGGGAAGGGTTTCTTCTTTTTCATGAGTCACCTATAGTCCTAAATTCACTTAGTAGTTTCTAATTGAGGATGAAACAATTCCCCCTAGGTTTTAGAGTACACCTCCATCATTTATGAAGAGAATTGTTGAGTTGAGGAGTCTAGTGTGGAACATTTTCAGCCATTGTTTTTCAGTGTTTCGTCCATTATTTTGTAGTCATTTTAGATATGTTTTTAAAACAATTTATTCCCTTTAGAGTCTTGTGTTTCCTTTCCCCCCTAAGGATCCCCTCGTGTATCCTTGATTTTTCATATTCTTACCTATCATTTTCGAGCACTTTCACCTCTGTTTTTGCTAGTTTTCTGCTCTATTTTCAGCAGTTTTTTGCCTTTATATTCCAATCCCTTAGCAATTAGATATTTTTTCCATTTTTTGTGTCTTTGAGTTGATCTTTTGCAACCATTTTTGTTTCTTGATAACATTCTTGGGTGGGGGGTTGTTTTCTTGAGATTGTTGTTTATTTACTATTCATTTTCAATATTATTTATAATTTATCCACTTTAATTTTAGCAGCATTGGCATCATCAAAACATGCTCAATTAACTCATCCACTTTGACACATTTTTCACACACACACACACCTAAGAAAACGTAAGATTAGTTATCACCACCAAGCCAAGAATTTAGAAAATCAACATTAGTAACTTAGCTCACATATATTAATCCCACTTAGGCCCTAGGGCCAATACAATCTTTGTAGGTAGGTGTATGATCAATGGGATAGGCTTCTAATAACACCCATTTCTCGATTACATTGATACATAAAAATTTGACATATTAGGGATCTTAAAAACCTTCACCATCCCATGGTCCAAAACTAGAGTGCCTCAAAAACCTGATTTAGATGGGGTTAGGCTCGATCATGGTGTAAGTGGTTCTCCTCGAGGCTACCCAACTCGTGGTAGGTAATTTTGTGTCATGGTTGATCCCCATGAAGCTCAAGACTCGACCACCCCCTGGAAAAAAGGTAACCTTAATGGCAAATATTAGGAAAACACCCTATAATACTAGTTGTGGGAAAGCAGTTGGGTCTCTACCCCACCATTCTCTAGACATCTTTTGTTGTGCGGATCAAATTCTATCAAGTAAGAAGTCTCTTGGAAGGCCATCTGAAAAAATAGAATTAGGAATTTTTTGAAGTTTTAGATCACCTTTACGCGAGAGTTGATTTTTTCTTTCATGGGATGTGTTTTCTTGAATTAGAGTAGCATATCATTATAGTTAGTTTACACTTGGCACCACTACACTAGGTGTCTGCCTGTTGTTTGCTACTCTTTTATCCTATCATCACCCTTTATTCTAGTGAGTCATCTTTCTCTTAACAAAATTATGCCCCCTAGACGCTTGTTGCAGAGACTTCATGGCCCTCGCCCATAGTTTCCTTTAGGACATCTTACTCCTCCTCATTGTGTTTGAACCCATCCTCCTTGTCCTCCATTGATTCCCCATACTAACTCTAGTTCTTCTAATTCTCCCAGTTCTTCCTATGATTTTGCATCTTCCTGACCCCGTATTTCCACCACGTTAGGAACTAATGTGGGTGGTCGAAACCCAGGAGGTAACCAAGATAACCCCACATCTAGAACCTCTTCATGTATGGCCACTAATCCCCCTTGCTTCCCTTTATGGTTGGTTTGAGCCTCCCTAATTCCAGCTACCTTATCAATGTTCCTCTTCTCCATAACTCGAATTGGCCTCCCATGACCACCAAGCTTCCTTCCAACACTCCCAAGTTTGATGGTAATCTTGGAGAGTATCCTACCAATCATGTTTGTTGTTTTCACATGTGTTGTTCATCAAATTCCATTACAAAAGACTCCATTTTTCTTCATCTCTTCCAATGCAACCTAACTAGAGATGTTTCCAAATTATATGTGGACCAACTGCATGCCTCTCATTCTACCTTTGTGACTCTCGCCAAATATTTTCTTTCATATTTCTAGCTACCTATTCGATATGACATAGGTATTGAACTATTGACCTCTTTTCGTCAAACTTATTCCACATGTCTTTCTTACCATGTACAAGAATGTCACAAAAGGAGGACCATGTGTAGAGTCCCTAAGTTTGAAGAGCATATATACATGGATTAGTTCTTAAGAAATATTCTGGCCCCCATAGATAAAGATGTCAGCTCCCACGTCCCTTGGACTGAGGAAGAATCTCTCTAGGTAGCCTTCAAATATGATTTGGTATATTCCCTGTCACGTTACATTTATATTGTGCTCTCTGATTTGCCTCAGCTTGGTGCTGCTAATGCATCGAGGGAATATCATGATACTAATGGTATCATTGTATCTCTTTCCACCCTCAACCTCCTATGATTTATGGTTAACCCCAAGGGGGGGGGGAGCAATTTTGCTTACACCTATCCTCCTCCCAATCCTTCACGTGTCAACTCTTACCAAGGTACAAGAACATCATATGCATATACCCATCTACATCAATCGATGCCAGGACTATTTGTTTCTCAACCTAGTTATCCAAATGTTATTGTGAATCCTAATTATCCTTATGCATTCTCTAACACTCTAGCCACACTGGTACCAGCACCTCAACCTCCCACACCTTTGCTTCCTCTGCCACAACAACAACCACCTCCACAAAATCAAGTGTATGCTCAACAGAGTACTAACAATCCTCCCAACCCAAAAAGAAGGACTAAGGGGAAGATTGACCAAAATCAAAAACCTCAATATAACCAAGGCAATCAAGGTCGACATACTAATTCCCCTAAGGTGACTAGCCTAATCCCACAACCCAACAACAAGATGGATAACCCAAGTAGAACAAGGATCTTAGAACCATTAAATATTGTATATATTATGGAATGTTTAACCATTATACTCATGAATGTCCCCATTTACCTCAGATGTGTCAAGTATGGGAAGCTCAAGCAGCTGCCTCTGTAGGATCTTAGCCCATTGTTCCACCTCCACCCCTTGCTACTTCATCACAACCACAGTGCTTACTAACACTTTTCCTCGTCATGGATATGTGGTTGACCAACTAATGAAAAGTACTACAGCCCCTCAGCCTTCACAATATGGAAATAGCAATTACCAAATTCTCACGATGGATTCTAAAGAAGTCAACCTCTAGACTCGATCACGCCAATACGAAAATCCTCCTAATAATTCAGAGACTAACTCCCAACCCAAAATTTCCACTGAGCCCCTGTCATAACCAAATGGTACCTTACATATCCTTCCACCTAAGGTGGAGGTTCATCCTAAGATCACCAAAGTTCCATTGCATCGAAATGCTACTTATTCTAAAGCCGCACATACCTATAATGTAGTAGATGACTTGGTTCAATCTCCTACCACCATCTCAACACTATAATTCCTCCAGACGTGCCCATCCCAATGGAAATATCTACTATCTACTTTGGGAACTATGGATCTCTTCGATGATCGTATGAACATCTTCAATGTTGATAAAGTGGAACATCCCCCCCTTCTTTCATCCGTTTCTTTTCAGTTACTAGTCTCCATAAAAATTCCACTGTCTAGCCATGTATAATAAAAGAAGGCACGTCCACCTATGTGATGGCTGCTAGAGTTAGGAAGCAACTTCATTCCCCTGACATGTCACCATCCACTATCACTCTTCGTGCTTGGGATGATCACCCTTCATAGCCCCTTGGTTTATATTACAACTACCCCATCACTATTGTTAGCAAGATGGTCTTGATTAACATCGAAGTCATTGATTCCCCTTTAGATAATAACATCTTATTGTGTCGTAGTTACACATATTCCATGTCAGTTGCCACATCCTCTCTCTTTCGCAAGATGTGCTTTCATCAAAATGAAAATATTATCACTATCGATCAGGACTTACTATGACCCTCGATATTATACCTCTCCTCAGACCAATATTTCATCAATGACTAGCAATGATATCACTTTCTCCTTTATCGATGTTTTCCCTAGGGTCTATAAAGATTCCATGATGCTTGGGGCTTATTATGGCCCTCCTACCTTTTCTAAGCATAGATCTTTGAGTGTTTGCATACTTCAAGCATCATGGGCCATTGGAAAATGGCCTAGTATGTCTTCCAAGCTGCCATCTCCTCTGCTACCCCGTACTATAATTCCTCAAAGGAAGCTTCCTCCCACTAGTATCTCTCATAGTTCTTTCCAACTAGGAACCATTTCTCCAGGACTCAAACACCCGGGAGCAGTCCCTCCAAGTCATTACCCCTCTAGTCACATATTGTTCTTATTCCCACCACCAGGAATATTTTCTACCCTTTTCATGGCTATGTTGAATCTACTTAACACAACTTTGAGGATCCTAGTGTGGTACATTGATCCTCCCGCAATCACTCCCCACAACCAACTCAACCCTTATACATATTTGACTTCAATTCAACCTATTGTTTCCTCCCATTCCTTTGCTTCATTTCCACAACAGCCTCAATAGAAATCCACTTTTGTTGCAAAAGCATCTGATGAGGGTGGAAAGCACAAAAAAAAGGAAACAAAGACAACAAACCCCAAGCAACTCCTACTGCTCCCAAACCACCAAAGCTTTATCCTCCATGTGCTTTGTTTGATGTTGTTGGGCATGCCACCAATAATTGTCATGAGCTACCTCATATTTCTCTGATACTTTTCCCGACCCTAACATCCCTGAGGTCCATGTTACCTTACCCGAGTCCGCCAAGAGGAACAAAACCTTATGCATGAATCACCATTGTCCTTTGTGTGATAAGTTCTTTGTGTTATACTGAATCTATGACTACGAACATAAGTACCTTCCCTAGACCTAGTGACCTGGCCTAGAACAACATAAATGAAAGACTATAATTTTTTACGTAGAAGAATTGGAGAATGGAAATATTACTTACTTGGGATGTCTCGCAAGATCTTCTCTCCTCTTGGATTGTCATCTCTAAACACAACTCTAATCGCTATAATTAGAACCTGCACAAAAAAACAACACAAGCTAAATATCTATGACATCTATGTAGCATTATCCAATCATTCCACTCAATGGATCAACATAGAATTAAAACGCATGTACATAAACATAACATAATACTTGTAGGAAAAATGTATACTCTTTTCATTAAAATGGAAGGGAGATAGTTTACAACTAAAAGTAGAATGTGATCTTGTAGAGAAACTCCCAAGTTGACTTGTCCTTCCTTGCCACAATGTACACCTCAAAGCCACCCTAATGCATAGGAATGATGTCTCTCTTATGATCAAAGCACCAACATAAGGGTATGATTAATCTCCAAAATCCAACCCCTAGCTTGTGGATGGCAGTAAATATATAGGAGAGAATGGTAGTTTAGGAATTCTTATCCATTTACCAATATAAGCTTGAGATCCACTCTTGATGGGAGGATGAGATCAAGAGATAATAAGGTGAAAAATCCAAGGTAGGGGAGATAGGATTCAAAGTTCTTATCCAAGGTAAATGGTTGTAACAACTCCTCAAAGCTTATAGAGGAGGAAGCTTTGGGATTCTTCTTATTTTCCCCAATTTTTCTTGATCAATGCACCCCCAACAAGGGAAAACCCACTATGATTAGAGCAGGTGCATAAATGAGCAACCTGCCACTCAAATCATGTCCCTAAGTGGCTAAGGTGTGTTGGGACTTAAAATCATTGAAATGAACCAATAAAGGTCAGAAAATAAGGGATTTAAGAGTGTCATGCTTACGACTTTGTGTAGGGATTTATGGGCCTCCAAATGAGACACATATTAAGGCCCATATAACCTTCCCTAAGCACATAAAATATATATTAAATATCTCCTTATACACTTAATAATCCTTTTTTCTTTAATATATTCTTAGGAAGGTTTAGAGATGATTGCATATTATGTGCCTAATATTATTATTTTTGAACAATATTGTGAGAATATTGGAAATATTATGAATAATTGGAGGATATAATCTAGGGACTTGCTCTCTACTACAGGATGATCAATATTGCATAATAAATCAACAGTATATTATGAAATTATTTCACAAATTCTGGAGCTCTGGTGATTGAGAAAAACTAGGATTATGTTCCCTGTCATTTAATGCAAATTCCTAGTGTTGGGAACTAGATCCACTATTTGAGGGATGTTAGAGAGGAAATATTCCTCCTTTCAAGGACAATTCTTCCTAATCATTTCGTATAAGTACCAATTCAATTTTTCCGCTAGAAGGGATGTATTTCTTAGTCTTCTTGTGGATAAAACTTGTATTTTTGTAGCTCCACTTTCATTTATAGCATGGATGTAATTGGATTGATTCAAATAATGAAGTTCGATGTCATTTTTATCTTTTAAAGCTTGGAATCATTCATACGAGTCTCAGTATCATTATGCTTGGCTATCTCAGGATCCTCAAAGCCATTTTGTATAATTTTCTTTTCTTTCTTTCACTTCATTCACATGCATCTCTTATTTTTTTTCTTATTTATGCATTTAGTATTGATGCTTCTTTCGTTGTAGGATTGGGTTAAATTATTGAAGTGATTTTTTTTATAGGTTATTTAAAGAGTCATGAGAATGATTCATCCTTAGAAGATATTTGAAAATTCATATTCATCATTGAGCTACTTGGATTGGTTTACTAGTTCACAAATCTAGAATTTATGGAAGTCCCTTCTAGCAAAAAGTAGTAATTTTCTGTTATTTTTTATAACATGTTAATGAGCTTAAATTGAGTTTATTCCACATGTATTAGGTCATAAAAAAATTCAAGTTAATAAAAAAAATTACCCCAATTCATTTTCATTTTATTAGGTTATGCACTTGATAGGTTAACTAGCTCAATAGCTCTTGAAATTCTAGTTTTTAGAGTAGTAATTTTCTAATTTTTTTAGCACGTGTTAACAAGGGTATTTTGGAGTGATTTCACTTGGAATGGAGTCCTAAGACATCCTACCTAATAAATAAATAAAATCCCATCCCATTTGAGTTTTATTTACTTTTGAATTTAGCAATATTATCGCCCTTGTAGCAATTCTATATCGCTTGTAGAAATTATGTTTTGCCTATAGCAATTATGCCTCCTGTAGCACTCTTCTAGCACATGCAAACTTGACCAGATTTGCTCCAAAATATTTATTTTTGTCTCTTAAGCTTGAATAATAACCCTTATGCTCTAAATTGATCATTGAGGAAGAATAAAAACCAATTAGGAGACGCCTTTTTACAAAGTAGATTAGGCCTATTTATTTGAATTCATGCTCGTAGGATTTCAATTACAAATTGTTTTTCTTGCCTAGGATTAATTTCTTTTCAAAGTAAAATTTCCATTTCTGAAATTAGTTTAGGCTTTGATTTTATTAAATTCACTCTATTACATCATATCAATGAAATAAGGACAAATTGTATGTAGCACATATAGTGCCGACACCTCTTAAGTTTGTATGAACCCCGAGTTGATAATTTAAGTTGGTAGCCTTGGGAGTTCTAGCATTCTTGTTGCAATACTGAGGCGCATTAGGGATGATGAAGAGCCGTTCATGGATGTTGATGGATCTATTTTGTAGGCCTATTGACCATATGTGACAAAATTTCCTATAACAGATTTCCCCCTAAAGCGCAAATTCAAAAATAGTGGTTGATGACTGAAATGTATTACCATGTGACAAGCCCAGATCAAGAAAAACTTACGAGATCATCATCTGTTACAATAAATTTTCATCATGATATCTTTTCTGAGGGAGGAATACCCATGCTTAGCACATAAGCTAAAATTACATGTACAATGATAAAAATACATTTCCAATGATGAAAAAGTGTGGACCCATGATTGGATGACTGGCAGTATGATCATAGGCATCATACATTGTGATCTTGTATTAATCATAATATCACAGCCTGGATGGATGGATATAGCTTTGAGGTCTTCTATCTCATTCACTCAATCATCCAATGTACGATTCTAACCATGTGAATAAAGGAGTTGAAGTCAAACATGGTAGACACCATATGATTACTGTCCAATGATGTAAGTTGTTAACAGACGCGAGAGAAACCATCGATGATGTTAATGGATCTAAAGGTACTGTAGTACAATCTGTATGGTGTGAATGGATGAATTGGATTCAAACACCACACGAAAACAGTCGATTGAAGTCCAATGATGTAAACCTGTCGTTGAGAGCAAGGAAACTTTCCATTGATGTATGGAAGTCCCAAGAAACTTAAGGAAGAGTTTATAAGTCAACTTCCTAAATAATGACCTGATGTCACCAGGAAGCGACCCATCACAGGAGGGCCTTGAAGTATCCCCCATCACTGACATGAAATGGGCATCATGATAAAAAATATAAATATTTTGATGTGGAACTGATTCATGAACGACAGACATGGAATCAGGGCTTAAGAGTATCGTAGTAGATATTAACTGAATGACTTCTCTTGAACACATTGATGACACTGAATGGGGTTAGCATCATTGACCCAAAATGGAAAACGGTAGCTCTGAAATGGTATGATGAAGCAAAAGAGAAGCATATTTCCCAACCCAACAGCCACAGAGATGAAGTGGAAGAGTGTCATGTTAAAGAGTGACTCACTGCCATAATAGGTGTAATATCCCATTTTCCCAATTTCCCCAACCATTTTTGGTTGATAACTCTTTATTTTTTTACATTAAGTTGAGGAGGATAACATATACTTGATCTATAAGTTCATCCTTCAGATGAATCCCTCTAGGTGTGTTTAACAAACCGTAAGAAGGAGTGGTTCAATCCTGTCATGTGCGATGAGTCCCTAATTGTTTGATGTTTTAATGAGTCCAACAAAGGTCTAACTCGTCATCTCTTTCATGTTTAGAGAGTCTGAAAAAGAGGTGAAAAATAAAACTCCAAAAAATCCTTTTCATAGATAGTCTCTTAAGTTCAAAAAGGTAAAAAAAAATATTCAGGAGAACCGCCTAGCCATGTTCGACTAAGGTATTCAATTTTTGTAGATAGTCTATCTTAGTCCACAAATGGGTTAAACTTACCCTGAGTAGATGTCTTTTAATTTACTTTAAGGAGTTTAAAAAAACAAGTGCTTGGAAATATTTTCATGTTTAGGGAGTCTGGAAAGAGTTGAAAGAGGACTCCACCTAAAGAAACAAGTGGTATAAAGGGTAGCAACTGGTTCTAGTCATTGTGGAACATCTTAAAATATGTAGAGGTCAAGAGGCTGGCTAATAAGACCACTCATCATAGCGGTTCCTCAGGAAAGAGTAAGACAACCAAGTGAAAGTGTATGATCAACCAAGTAGATGGTGATGATTGACTGAGAAAACCAAGGTTCATCTAGCATAATTAGGCTTGATAAATGATGGCAATCATGATAGGTAGGATGAAAATGGTTTCATTTTTAAACAAGCTTGAAGCATGGGAAACTATGCTTGAAATTGATTTCATTTTTACACAAGCTTGAAATAGAGAAAAACTATGCTTGAAATAAGTTTGCATTCCTCCAACATAATGACTCAATTCTAGGCACATGCCCCCCAAGCTTCATTTCATTCACCTAGATAGACTATTAGTTACTAATAGGTAGATGGAATGAAGGTTCATTTACGAGAATAGGTGAAAGACTCGACTAGTAATTTACGAGATCTAATCAAAGACTCAAATTGGAGGGATATTTGTTTCATATTTTAAAAAGCTTGACACAATAAAAGAACTATGCTCATGGGACCTTGTTTCATTTTTTAATGAGCTTCAAACAAGAAAAGGAATTGTGATTTCTGAACCTTGTTTCATTTTTTATCAAGATTGACATAAGGAAAGGAAATCTGCTCCATGAACCTTGTTTCCTTTTTTAAGGAGATTGACAGAAGACAAGAAACTCTGCTCCAACACCTTTTTTCATATTTTAACGAGCTTGACACAAGAAAAATAACTCTACTCACAGACCTTATTTCATTTTTTAACAAGCTTGACAAAAGAGAAGGAAATTTGCTCTGAGACCCTTTTCATGGCCCATAAGAGGTCATGGCTTCCAAGAGGTTCTCATCATATGGGATAAAAATTCTCTGTAAGAGATTAAAGAATCCAATGGGCATATCAAACTCCAACACCCCAAGTAAATGATTCACTACATCACCTACTAGATCATCAATAGACGTGGGCATATAACAAGTTGCCACATAATTAATCTGTGGCAGGGAAGATACCACTTGCATATAAGGACCACTTAGGGAACCTGGTTTTTTTGGGAGGAAAATTAAGACCAATGAATGAAAGCTGATCAATTGTCACAATTCTTCCTTCATGTGGGAAACACATCACACGAAAGAGTGAAGAGGTAAGAGCTCCCATGTCATAAACATAGTCATGCCCAAGGATTAAATTAAAATACAAAGGGACTTGGACTACCATCACATATTTATAAACGATATTTCCTCCCAAGGTAATAGACAATTAAGGAAGGATCCTTAATGGTTGACAAGTTCCTCTGTTAAAATCCAACATATTCTAGGTAACGGTCAATGGTTGTGGAGAACCATAAGCTTGCCAAGTAGTTGAGGAAAGAATACTAATAGATGTTTATTCATCTATAATTGTGCTAGGTACATGCATATTATAATCTTGTATTATGATCTGGAAGGGAACATAAGGAGGAAAACGGTATCCTCCCAATCGACTCCAATCAAAGCAAGTGGCCATACTACTTGGAGGGGGGACTGTGGGAACTAGATAACTGCACCCTGGTGCTATGGGAACTGGAGAACTACTCCCTTGTACTATGGGAATGAGAGGACTTCTCCCTTCTTCTATGGGAATGGGAGAATTTCCCCCCTTCTTCGAGGGAACGAGAGGATTTTCCTCCTGTGCCATTGGAACAGGAGGATTACCCTCTCGTTCATTGGAATATGAAGAAACGAGAAAACCTTGAGTGGTATGGAGTTCACTCTCTACGAGAAAGGTACGATCAACTGACTTTAGAGTCGAGTCAACTATTTTCTCAACCAATGGTTTGTTAGGAATGGAATCATGGGATTCACATTTAGAGAGAGAGTGGGACTGACTGGAGACAATTTTTGATCAATCACTTCATCAACTAGTGGAGGATTAGCAGAAATCTTCTGGTAACTAGCTGGAAGTCGAGGTTGAGAAGTTGTAAGGTTTTCCAACAATTTTGAGGCTTCATCCATATAAGGAAAAAGGTGAATAGGATTATTTCCTTCACATAACCTACAAGGAAACTTAACTTTACCCTTTTTCCCATCGACCTTACTATCACTAGTCGAAGGTTTGTCATCACCATGATCTCTAGAAGCTGATGAAAAAGGGCGATGTGAGCCTATAGACCACACTTCTAATACTAGTGGAATACTAGGACAATCTCTGAGAAGGTGGTCACCCTTACATATGTTGCAAAGAAATTTAACTTTGTGGGGCTGATTGGAAGGTCCTTCCACACTAGTTGCATGGATAGCAATGGTTGCTTAGTTTTGCCCTTGCTTATCTTTCTTATTCTTAATATTCCTTCTATTTTTCTTCTTATCTACCTCGTTACTAACTTTAAGGATTTCACCAGATGAAGAGGAGGAAGAGGAAGAAGACAAAACACGTGAAGGCAAAGGTTCGATGTTAGGATCAACTTGCTCAAGTGGAGGACTACTTGGTTGAGGAGTAGTTGGACATTTAGAACCATAGGTGTCAAAAATAACCAAACTAGTAAACCAATGGTAAATCCAGAAAGGGACAACATTTCCATATAAAGAGCACCAATATTTCCAAAAGAAGGAAAAGTACTACGATTCCTGTCAGAGGGGTTTCCTTGATTGGTGGACCCCAGAACTATTTCCATTACTCTCAACCTAAGATCTACTAAGGAGTTGTTCCATGGTAAGGATGTTGTTTCGTGGTCAATTAATTGATTTTATAAATTAACAACAAAAATAAATCAAAGGGGTAAACTAGGAAAAAGCGTTTACTAAGCAATTGTGCACTGCAATGTACCACCTTGGAGAACCAAAGATTTAGGTATGGGCAGACAATCTCCCTAAATGTTGTGTTTGGTCTATCATAGTGTACAAGGCGACCGACTCAGTTACCTATGGTGAGGATATAAACTTATGGTGGAATTCTAAAGTATACTCAACGATACATGGAAGTGTAGTTCGTAGTAATGTTATCTTATGTGTAACTGTACGATGAGAGTGTTCCCATATACTTTTCATGCGTGAAGAGACATTGAATATACCCGTAGGTACGCAGAGAACGATATGATACACTTATTATGTACGTGGAATGGGATATCACCCCTGGAATGAAACGCTGGAAAAAAATGATAGCTCCTACATTTAAAGATGTCGGAACATGTCTCTAACCTAAACCTCTAAATGTTTGTGTTAATGTTACAAATTCTCCTTATGTTGATTCAATAAATTTTAAAGTTTATCTTTAATTAAGTTTTAGTTTTCAAGACTCAAAACTCGATGTCACCTAAACACACCTATGATGCAACTAATATGATAAAACAAACTCACATTTTTTTATTTTTTTTTAATAATGAAAGGCATAACTAAGTAGGGGAATAATAAATAAATCAACAATGCAACAAACAAGTGATTGAATCAATCAATTTCCTCAACTTCACTATTCCAATCAAAATCAAATCCCTATATGCAATGCATGATGTGTTGGAAATAACACTGAGAGGGGGGGTGAATCAATATTTTCAAGTCAATTATTTTTCAATTCAACCACAGATTTGTATACGCTACTTTAGTTAGAGAAACTAGCGTATATATGAAACTTCAGTTAAGGAAAAAAGCGTATAACTCACAGACTTGATATTTAATTATTCTTCAGGTGTTAATCTTAAATCAGTGTGTCAGAACCATATAGACATCAACCAGGAACAGAAAAATAGTGTAGACAGTCACACACAAGAACACAAGATATAAGGTGGAAACCTAATGTGGGTGAAAACCACCTACTGCAATATGTAACTATCTTCTTTCAATTAGAAACTTCTTTTTACAATGATTATGTACTGGTGCAGTCCTTTACCAGTGCGTAGGCTACAACCTGCAGAGGGCTACAGCCCTCTCTCGTTCTCTAGTTTCTCCTGGAAGGGAGCTACAACCCCCTTTTTCTCTTGTACTAGCAGTGGTACTAGTACACAAGCTGCTACCTACAGAAGGCTTCAACCTTCTCTTTCTTTCAGGGACCACGTTTCATCAATTTTCAAACTGGATCCATGAATAACATCAATCAAACATCCATTATATATGCAACAATCAATCTCCTTTGTACAACCCAATATATAATCAATCAAACACTTCTCAGAATGTTGTAACCAGAAAAAGTAACAGTAACCAGACACCAATTCTGAACCCAGAACACTGCAGCAATAAATAGAAGCATCTAAAGCATATTTCATGAAACATACACTACTTTGCTATGCTGAAACATGCGTACATACGCATCTGTATCACTGCCAATCAGCGTATACACTTTTGTGACTTACTGAACTTGCGTGTATACATGCCTTCGCTACGCCGAACCTGCGTACAGATCTATGAAAGACAGATTTCCCGTTTCAAGTATTCAAGCATTAATTATACCTAGATTTTCAAATTCATAGATCAATTCATGCGTCAAATACAATAGATCACAATCACACGAAGATACTACTATTCAAGCTTTGAGATTTGACCCATCAATAGAACTTATCCATCTTGCAGTGTTCAGGTTCCTCCTTGATTCAGATCCAGCAATGCACCATAACCAATCACCAATGTTCCAGATATTGCTCTTCTTAATATATTCAACTCTTAAATCGATACCTTGCGAAATGATCTCCTTGTCATTCTATAGACTAGACCTTACTCAAACCATGGTCCAAAACCACTAAGAACCAATACCATGGACCCAATACCTGGGTTCAACACCTTGGATGAAATACCATGGATTAAAACCATAGGTTCAAATATGTCAGACTAAATACCATGGACCAAATATACCTTTCTCCACATGTACGCACTTTTCTTTGCATGAAAGTGCATGCATATGCATACGCGCCTTTGGATTGGTGATACTGCGTGTATGCGCGACTTTGTTGAGAGGAACCTGTGTATACCTTATTTTCTTCCATTCTAATTGCCTGAACTATGATCTGCCACTTGAGAACGTTTCCATCGAGGACAACACCTGTGCCATAGTTCCAAACTTGTGTCATAATGCCAACAATCTCCCCCTTTGGACTTGATGGCAACCTTCCAAATTCAAAGTCATTCTCCCCCTTTGACATCAAGGGCAAAGGGTTATGCTCCCCCTGAGTTCTTGTTTTGCTGTGCTGTCCAAACTCCCCCTGACTGTAGGCAAGGTCTGCAAGAAGATGTTCTACAAAAGAAACATGACTTTATACATCATAAATGACCTTCCTACCACCAAAGACTCATACATACATCCATTTCCCAACCAAGTGGGGATTGACTCATCTACCCAACCAAGTGGGGATACACCAAGATAAAACAAGAACATTACATCATTCATCCCAGGCATAGTGGGGAAACAAAGAAAGGTCGTTACATGACCTTGATAAGAAAAGAAATACATGTCATAGAGACAAAATATCTACAACAATATTATGATAACAACTATCATTAGCAGCATCTGTCAATCACCATTCAGACCAGCATCAATGCTCTCCTTTTGCACCTGTCCCTATTGAAACCAAAAAAATTGTGAATTTGAACCAAGATCTTCTAATATAATGCCAAAAATGTATTATTAGAAGAATATATATGCTCCCCCTGAACTTGTGCCAGATGGTCTCTGTCAAACCCATATCAGACTCTTTTCATATTGAGTCTGGCCCCCACTGATTTTTTGCAAACCAGCATATACGCGACTGTACCAATATAAACCGACGTATGTATGCAAATTATCCACCTGCAACTCGTGTACAGCCATTAATCTCTGAAAAACAGACAAGATTTAATAGCAAGACAATGCATCAACTACCCCCAGCTTTTGTCTGAGGTATTCAAATGTCTCCCTGGGAAGTGGTTTGGTGAGTATATCAGCAACTTGTTCCTTAGATGGAACATATTCCAACTTGACCTTTTGTTCAAGCAATTGTTCCCGGAGAAAATGATACTTGATAGGTATGTGCTTAGTCTTTGAATGCATGACTGGATTCTTTGAAATGTTGATTTCACTTGTATTATCACAAAAAATGAAAATAGGTGGTGTACAAGTGATTTGAAGATCTTGAAATGTTTGCATCATCCAAAGGAGTTGTGTGTAGCAAGATGCAGCAGCTACATATTTTGCTTTAGCTATAGATAATGCAATGGAACTTTGTTTCTTGCTAAACCAAGATACCAATCTAGGACCCATGAAGAATACACCACCACTAGTGCTTTTCCTGTCATCCACACTACCTGCACAATATGCATCTGTATATGCATGAAGTGTGATATCTATATCTCTAGGATACCATAAACCATAGTTTTGAGTCCCTTGTAGGTATTTGAAAATTCTCTTGACTGCCTGAAGATGAGTTTCCTTTGGATCTTCTTGAAACCTTCTAACTATCCCTACTGCATGCATAATGTCTGGTCAGGTACCTGTTAGATAGATTATACTACCAACCATGGATCTATAGGTGGATTGATGTACAACTGCTGATTCATCATTTGTGTTGAGGCTGCAACCTGTTACCATAGGAGTACATACTGGTTTCGAGTCCTCCATCCCATATTTCTTCAAGATCTACTTAAGATACTTGGTTTGTGATAGAAAGATACCATCTTTCCTTTGTTGAACTTGTAAACCAAGAAAATATGTGAGCTCGCCAAGCAGGGACATTTCAAATTCTTTTTGCATCACCAAAGCAAAGTTTTGACTCGTGGCTTCATTGCTACCAAAGATGATATCATCAACATATACAACAAGTATTAGCAACTTATCATTGTCAATTTTTATATATAGATTGTTGTCTGTTGATCCTTTTGCAAAACCTTGTTGATGAAGATACTCATCCAACCGAAAATACCAAGCCCTTGGAGCTTGTGTAAGACCATAGAGAGCCTTTTTGAGTCTGTATACAAAATTTGGATCATTTCCAAGGATGAACCCATCTGATTGCTCAATGTACACTTCTTCATTCAAGTCTCCATTCAGAAAGGCAGATTTTAAGTCCATCTAAAATACTTTGAACCTCTGAAAGCTAGAGAGAGCAAGGAACATTCTTATAGCCCCAAGTCTAGCAACTAGTGCAAAGGTTTCTTCAAATTCTATGCCTTCTTGTTGCGCATATCCTTTACAAACAAGTCTTGCCTTGTTTCTAACCACATCTCCATTTTCATTCAGCTTATTTTTGAAAATCCACTTTGTCCCTATGACATTCTTATCTTTTGGTCTAGGAACCAATTCCCAAGTGTTATTCCTTTCAATCTGTTCAAGTTCTTCCTTCATGGCCTTGACCCAGAATTCATCTTTGCATGCCTCTTTTACATTTTGTGGTTCGGTGGAGGAGAGCAATGCTAGATAGCTTGAAGCTTCTGAAATGGTTCTCCTTGTTTGTACACCTGCCTTTTTCTGCCCCAAAATTTGAGATTTTGGATGATTCTTCTGAACGTATCTGGATGGAGTCTTTTCTTTTATTCTTATTTGTTCTTCTAGTGCCTCATGGGTTTCTTCTTCATCATGAATTTGATTTGACATTGGGGGATAGTCCTCATCATCTTCAAAGACTTCAGATCTTTCCTGTCTAGGGGTATTTTCTTCTTCATCAATCACTACATCAATACTTTCAATAATTTTTCCAAGTCTTTTATTGTAACATTTATATGCTTTGCTGTGGGGAGAGTAACCAAGGAGAATGCCTTCATCTGCTCTAGGTTCAAACTTGCCAATATTTTCATCAGTCCTTTTAATGTAGCATTTGCTTCCAAAAATTTTGAAGTATTTTACCGTGGGAGTCTTACCATACCAAAGTTGATGAGGAGTCTGAGTGTTGTTTACTCGGACATTTGTCTTGTTAAGAATAGTTACTGGTGCAAATGTGGCTTCACCCCAGAAGGTTGCGGGAGTTCCAGATTCATCGAGCATAGCATGACCCATTTGTTGGACCATTCTGTTCATCCTTTCCACTACTCCATTTTTTGAGGTGTCCTTGTATCAAAAAATTCCCTTCTTATGCCATGTTTGTTATAGACATTTTTGTGCCTTGTAGCATGAAGCATGAAATGTCCATAATCTAAAGGATCCAAAGTCCCTAAACATGTTGTTCCTACCCCTAGAGGAACAAGGTCAGCAAACCACAGCGCTGAATATCAGTTCTCCACCTGAAAACACTCAAAAACAAGCAATTTCTGGATCATGTCAACTGCTCCACTGAGCATCTGCGCTGAATGTCAACTGCCCCTCTCTGTACCTGCGTTGAATGTCAAATCCAACAAAGGCTACCTGCGCTGAGCGAGATTGGACAAGTGGCACAGTCATTCCTCAAGGTGTCAATGCCCAGGAAGCTTCCAAAATGACACTTGGATCAGGGAATTCGCCTAGTGATGAGTAAGAGGTTCTTAAACTCCAAGTGGAAGCAAGGATCTCCAAGTGGACTCAAGAACTGTAGTATAACTGAAGTGAGAGAGGACACTAGTCAGCTTGAAGCCAGCCTCAAGCTGACTCATCCTTTCTCCAAAACTCCTATATATAGAGCTCTCTCATGAGGTCTAGGGAGGCTGGAATTTTGTGAATGTAAGGAAGTGTTGTTGGTTTGAGTTTAGAGCTATTGGGTGATTGCTTTGAAGGAGGTGAAGAGGAGATTTCTTTCTGCTGGGAAGTGTTGCTGGATTGGGCCTCTTATGGTTGTAACACTCCTTGAACTTTACTTCTTCCATTAATAAAGCATTTGAGGTTCTTCTATATGCATGTGTCTCAATGGTGTATTGTTATACTTGTGTATTTGATTTATTCTAATCCTTGAATCAATTATGAATGTATGCTTCTTGTAGTTTCCCTCTCTTGCCTTTTTGCAGGATCTTTTTGTAGCTGGACCAGTGAAAGAGTAAGGAGCTGGGAGCAAGCAGCAAGGAGAGAAGATCGGATCAATCATTAGCGAAAGACATCGGTTAGTGGATCCCTTTCTCCCCTGTTTTACTTTCATAAAGAAGAAATCTTAGATAGCTTTGCTTCGGTTGTTGCTGAGGTACTATCACCCTTAGAGTGGGATAGGGTCATTCCGTATTGGATACTTTTCCCTACAACAAATTGGCGACTCCGCTGGGGATCGTATCTTGTTGGTTGTTTTTGTTTTTGCTATTCATTTCATAAACACAGGGAGTACCGAATCGAACTACATTTGGATCTTTCAAATGCAAAGTAGAGGGCAGCTACTCTAGCTCAGTTTCTGGGCATGTTTATGATTTGAAGAGCTGATCCACAAGGACTCTGAACAGCTCTTAGTGATAGCTTTTCATCCTCCTAATTACCCTTTAGTGTGTACTTGATTGATAGCTTCTGATTTGGCCAAAAACTGTGAATTTTTGAGCAATCTGTGACCCGGAAACCAAGAGAAACGAAAGTTTCGTTCTTCAGTGCAGGCACTGTGAAGGCAGTCTGCATTTCAGCGCAGTTCCCGAAGGGGCTACCTGCGCTGAATGTCAAACTGACAGTGTACTACCTGCGCTGAACCAGTCTTGCCTTGTGCTACTGGGGTTCCCTGCTGTTTCTTGCCCTGTTTTCACCCTTGTTTTTGCAGCCTGTTACCAGTCAATATACCTATCTGAAACCAACTTTCCTTGCCACTATTCCGCCTCGGTTGTATAAAGAAACTGTGTTTGTTCTTTGTGTATTTCTTACATCATTTACAGTTTCCCATAACGAAAAGCGAACTAGTCTTGCTGTGGCCTCTTAGATCCAGAACTGTGATAAGTGTCGTAGTGATCTTAAGAGTTAGTTTGTTTGATGTTCATAGCTGATTGAGCTTTTGCTTTCACCATATGGTTTGAATTTATATATTTCTAGTGTCGAAACAAGTAAATCTTAAGGTGTCTTTTGATTTTGGACAAGCTTGTTTGCTTTCACTTGAAATTGAATTCAAAATTATACAACAACTTTCTTATTGTAATACATCAACATTAAGAAAGAGAAAAGAAATACCTGCATTGTGCATGTGCATTTTGACAGCTTGCATGTTGATTTAGGGAAAAGTGCATTAGTGTGTGCTCTATGATCTGTGTGAAAATATGATGTCTTTATTTTCCCTCAGTAGTTAAGATTTTCAAAGTTGAAAGATTGAAAAGCTTGCTTATCATCTTAGACTGCATTTAGGAAGTTGTATATACATCTCATGGTGATCCATAAAGGCAAACTGCTAAACAAGATCAACTTAAAATGAATTGAATTTACATAACAACGCTTTGAAACATAACGCAAACACATAGAGGTCTAAGCTAGAGACGTGTTCCGGCGTCGTTAAACGTGATATCTTAGCGTTGAGTGGTTGGGTGATTCCTCCACGGTGAAGCGATAAGTATCAATACGGACTTGTGCTCCCACGTACCGTCGCGTATATATTGGGAGACCCCTATAGGAACAAAGCCTTTATCCTTAGGAAGCCGTGTCGACCGCCCTACTGATCGCGATGCAGTGAACAGAGCATTCACGAAGATCGACCACCCGTACCGTAAAACGTATTCTGTGGTTTCGCAAAAGGTTTGGCACACCCTCTACCTAGATCTCCAGAGCAGTTTCTTTTGGCCTTTTTCAAACTCTATAACTGAAAAAGTCCAACCGAGCATTTGTCACTTCGGGCTCGTTAAAACATCGAAGGAGACTAGAGTCATCTTTAGCTTTTTCTCGACTCTTAAAAAGTGAAAAAGCAAGTTGTGTCTAAAGCGTCGTTATAAAATTTATTTTAGACGGAACATAATCACCTCCTATTCCTGCGTTGATCTGTAGGTCGAGAACATGGAACGCCCCAACCAAGGAATTCCCCATGATGGAAATCCTAGTCCTTTCTCCTCTTGGGGAGAAGTTGGTGCACCCCACATTGTCACATTGTCGCTTCCAGGACTGACAATTGGCCTGCCAATTTGGCTATTCTCAACCAATGTAGTTCAAAACACCATGGTTCCTGAACAGTCGAGTCAACAGTTAGATCAGTCTAGAGCTGCCCACAAGCCTTTTACTTCCTATAACTCTTCCTCCAATCCTTCATCTTCGCAAGGTAGAGCCGGCAAAAGCCAAGCTCCCATAGAGAAGAAGGAAAAGAAGAAGAGAGAGAAGAAGAAGAAGGAGCCTAAGGCGACTGGGGGCAAGCAAAAGACATCTAACAAAAATCCACACACAGCACAGACCGGGCCTAAATCGCCATGTGTCATATGTAGAGGAGACCACTTCCATAGAGATTGTCCCTGTATTCCCCGGATACTAGGGGACTGGTCCCCTCGTTTGCACAATTCGGGAGCATCAACCTCTGATAGCCATGTTGAATGCTTACCGTCAACCAGCGAAAGTGAAGGTTCAAGACAAAGAGGGGGAGTAAGATCTCCTTGCAGACTGTGTGAAGGCGATCACGCCATCCACCATTGTCCCTTCTTAGACGAAGCGAAAAGAGTTTTGGAAGATCGTCCGGTTTCACCGTTGAAACTTCCTCCTGGATACAAAAAACTCGTGCCAAGTCCTTTGTTGGTTGAAAATACAGCTGGCCCGCTCAAGTGGTCGGCTGAAGCATCAGTCACTGAAAATGAACCTACTGAATCCAGACCGGGCGAAAGTCCAAAGGTCGAAACGGCAGTTGACCCGGTTCTCCCTTCAGAAGTTTCATCTTCAGATGACACCGTCATTGAAGATTCATCTTCAAATGACACCATCCAGATTCTTTTCATCAACACAGACTCTGATGAGCATCAGGGCAATGCGCCCATTCCTTTATCGCAGGAAGGAACATCGTCAGGGTCATATCCGACCGTATATTCGATCCCACCACCAAGCAACCTGGTTGTATCCTTTGATTGGAACCAACTAGGCAGACCCCGGTTGCCAACCGGTATACCATTCAGAATCATTGTCCAAATATACAGAATGATAATGGCTGGCACTATCATTGATGAAGGGGCATCTGTGAGTATCCTTTCCTCTATTGCTTGGAAAGCACTGGGTTCCCCGGCGCTTTTGCCTGAGATAAGAAATCTCTCGGGTTTTGATAAAGGAACCAGTAGACCATTAGGGATCCTCCCCAATGTGCCTGTTACATTGAAAGGGAAGACCGTTCAAATGAACGTGATGGTCGTTCAAGGACCGTTGGATTATAACCTACTCCTTGGACGAGACTATATATATTGCATGGGGGCAATAGTCTCCTCACTCTTTAGAGTAATGTGCTTTCCACACGAAGGAAGAGTGGTCAAGCTCGTAGACCAACTTTCATTTCCAGGATCACGCATCGCAAATAGTCAAATACCAACCCTAAATGGTCTATTCAATCAAGAAATGTCTCCACCCCCAGTCCTCCTTCCCGATGAATGCGAGTGATTCAGAAAGATGGGACTGGAACCCAGGGGGCATGCATCCTGGTCTGCTTCGGGCAGAAGAAACCCTGGGTATAAGGTAGAATTTCCGCGAAAGAATATGACTAGTCCGTACCCCGTCCATATTTGGAAGAGGGGTTGTTCTAGAATAGGATTCTTTTGTCAAAGTTACGTGTTTAACAACAGTCATTCACCCTTGTCTATTTTGATAGACATTGCCGAGGAAGTGTTTTGTTTGAAAGATTAACGAGACAATCTTTAGGTAACCAGAAAGAGGTAAGCCTCACCCTTTAAAACAAATGTTTTATCGGATAAGTAGGGGCAACCTTGAAATTGTATTTTATACCTGGGGGCATGCAAACCTTTTGGAGTGCAAGCAAAGAGCGGTTATTTATCTGTTTTTTGGATTGGTCGTTTCCGAACTTGCATAAAGAAAGAATGAGATGGAGTAAAGCTTAGTGAAGATGAAACTCCTTAAAAAATAGAGATCTCACAGGAGACATTTCTTATCTTATGACTGGTACAATCGAGCAGTTTTAGCATAAAGTTCATGCTCGTTAAAAAATAAATGCAAGATCCGAGCAGTTTTAACGCGGTCTTCATGCTCATTAAAAAATAAATAAAAGCAGTGAGCAATGTTTCCCCCAAAGTTTAAGCTCATTTTTAAATAAAAAATGAACCTATTTCCGGTAAATAACCATTGTGATCGTAAATTCATCAGCCATAAAAAGCCTTGGTCGTGTTTGCACCTATCACCTCCACCGTCATTTGGCCGATCGTTCACCTCCATATGATTGTTTACCCATTTTGAGGAACAACTGCGAAGAGTGATTTCACCTAGCCATCCTTGTGACACTGCCGTGATTGGAAAATTCCAACCTGTACCTGGAATCTGCTGCTATCCCTGTTTATCACTCGTTCCTCAAAAGATGAGTCTTCTTTGAGCTCTTTTCATCTGACTCGTAAAATATGAAAAGTTTGCCGAGTTTTGGCCTTCCAGCTCGTTAAACGACCGGAAGAGCTATCCCTCCTCTAGATTTTAATCTTTTTTGGACCTGAGGGATTATTGCACAAAAAGATCGAGCGCTTGTTTTGTTCGGCTCGTTAAAAGTACCGAAAACTCATCCCTTCTGTATTGTTTTATACTTTTTCAGACTTAAGGGATTAGATGACGAAAAAGGAATTTTGGAGTTAACTTTCTGTACCTTTTCAGACTCTCTAAAAATGAAAAGGACCGAGTTTTCCTTGTCGTTAGACTCGTTAAAATGATTAAATAGCGACAAACTTGTCTTTAGACGAGAACGAGTTTCCCTATCGCTAGGCTCGTTAAAATATAGCGATGGGCTTGCCCGAAGGGCAGGTTATAGAACAAGCATATGTTATCCTCCTCAAGCTTGACAAAAATAAAGAGGTACTGGTCAGAAATGACTGGGGAAAAATTGGGAGAACCTCAAAGCTTTAATGGTAGCAAGTTGCTCTTGAACATGACACTTTTCCTCCGTACCACATCGGGTTGGGTTGTTTCATTCACCGGTCTCATCACCATGGTCTTCGCCAAACCATCCACATTTGGGGTAATGCTACCGATCCATCGCATCAGTGTCGTTATATGTTCAAGAGATGTTGTTCAGAAAGAGTCAACCGTGTCCCATCCACTACCATACATTATCCTTCATCCATCCATGATCGCC
This sequence comes from Pinus tabuliformis, assembly GCA_031772625.1. Taxonomy (NCBI): domain Eukaryota; kingdom Viridiplantae; phylum Streptophyta; class Pinopsida; order Pinales; family Pinaceae; genus Pinus; species Pinus tabuliformis. The sequence continues at coordinate 754,472,589 of CM062812.1, forward strand.
ACCCTGAATCATATGTCACAGATTGTATTCACCTCCACTAAAATCATTAGCTCCGTTCCATGTCACTGATGTGGGATTCATTAAGGCCCTCCTTTGACAGATCGCTTCTTGTCGACTTCAGCTCATTATCCAAGAAGTTGATCTAGGAACAACCCCCTCAGTACTTTGAAGCTTGCATGCCTCAATGGCAAGTTTCTCACTTCCGGCGACAGGTATACATCAATGACCTTCGACCAGAAGATTTTGCGTGGTGTTCGACACCAAGTCCTTTATTCACACCACGTGAATTGTACTGCAGTACCTTGAGGATCATTATCATTATCGGTGATTCCTCTCGCGCTTGTTAACGGTTTACATCATTGACCGGTAATCAAGCGATGTCTTTCCATGTTCGACTTCAGCACAATTCTCACATGGATCGACTTGTACTTAGAGTGAAGATCGAACGAGTTTGAAGACCCCGGATCTAGTTTCATCCATCTGGGCTGCGATATATATTCAGGAGATATAAAGACATTTGTCGTGTACATCATTGCAGCAGATGATCATCCTACTCAAAGGATGATAATTTCAGCAGAGAATTATCAGTCTACCATCAGACGATCATCTGTTCTATGTACCAAAATGAATTTATAAAGCTGAGCATGGGAATGCCCGCCTCAGATAGATTGTGAAAGCAGAATGAAAAATAATGTATTGTATTGTATCTTATTACAGGTCACCTCTCAGCGATTGAATGAACTTCGGATCCTCCTGATAAAGCATTTCACCCGATAAACGACCTCATGCTTTAGGGGGCAACTGTTATAGACATTTTTGTGCCTTGTAGCATGAAGCATGAAATGTCCATAATCTAAAGGATCCAAAGTCCCTAAACATGTTGTTCCTACCCCTAGAGGAACAAGGTCAGCAAACCACAGCGCTGAATATCAGTTCTCCACCTGAAAACACTCAAAAACAAGCAATTTCTGGATCATGTCAACTGCTCCACTGAGCGTCTGCGCTGAATGTCAACTGCCCCTCTCTGTACCTGCGTTGAATGTCAAATCCAACAAAGGCTACCTGCGCTGAGCGAGATTGGACAAGTGGCACAGTCATTCCTCAAGGTGTCAATGCCCAGGAAGCTTCCAAAATGACACTTGGATCAGGGAATTCGCCTAGTGATGAGTAAGAGGTTCTTAAACTCCAAGTGGAAGCAAGGATCTCCAAGTGGACTCAAGAACTGAAGTATAACTGAAGTGAGAGAGGACACTAGTCAGCTTGAAGCCAGCCTCAAGCTGACTCATCCTTTCTCCAAAACTCCTATATATAGAGCTCTCTCATGAGGTCTAGGGAGGCTGGAATTTTGTGAATGTAAGGAAGTGCTGTTGGTTTGAGTTTAGAGCTATTGGGTGATTGCTTTGAAGGAGGTGAAGAGGAGATTTCTTTCTGCTGGGAAGTGTTGCTGGATTGGGCCTCTTATGGTTGTAACACTCCTTGAACTTTACTTCTTCCATTAATAAAGCATTTGAGGTTCTTCTATATGCATGTGTCTCAATGGTGTATTGTTATACTTGTGTATTTGATTTATTCTAATCCTTGAATCAATTATGAATGTATGCTTCTTGTAGTTTCCCTCTCTTGCCTTTTTGCAGGATCTTTTTGTAGCTGAACCAGTGAAAGAGCAAGGAGCTGGGAGCAAGCAGCAAGGAGAGAAGATCGGATCAATCATTAGCGAAAGACGTCGGTTAGTGGATCCCTTTCTCCCCTGTTTTACTTTCATAAAGAAGAAATCTTAGATAGCTTTGCTTCGGTTGTTGCTGAGGTACTATCACCCTTAGAGTGGGATAGGGTCATTCCGTATTGGATACTTTTCCCTACAACAATGTTCTTCACAAAAATCAAAAAATTCATCTGAGGTAAATTCTCCTCCTCGATCAGATCTGAGGCATTTGATTCTGCGATCTGATTCGTTTTCAACCAAGGCTTTGAATGATTTGAACTTTTCGAAAGCTTCATCTTTATACTTCATGAGTCCTATCCAACACATCCTTGAAAAGTCGTCAATGAACAATATGAAGTACTCTTCACCTCGAGGTGACCTCTTCCTAGTCGGACCACATATATCAGTATGGACAAGTTCAATAGGCCTGCTAGCTGATCCTTCCTTTTCAGGGAAATTAGTTCTGGTTTTCTTACCAAACTGACATGATTTACATATTGTATTGTCTAGAATTCTGATGTCAGGAATATCACGAACTGCCTGATATTTGCATGCTTTCCTTATCTGAGAGAAGCTAAGATGCCCCAATCTTTTGTGCCATAGCCAGTGTTCATCATTCTTGCTTAGATAGCATTGATGTTGTCCTTCTTTGAATATGTATAAATTATTTGGATTTCTTATTCCTTTGATCACTATTTTTCCTGTATCAAGATCATGAACACTACATCCATTTGATCGAAATATTACCTCAATTCGTTGATCACACATCTGACTGACACTCAATAGATTATGTTTTAAGCCATAAACATACATAACGTTTCCAGCTTTGACCTTCTCTTTCCACTGAACAGAACCTTTACCTTTTATGAATGCAGGGGTGTCATTTCCAAATGAGGCCTTCTTTTCCTTTTCTAAGGCACTATACGATTGAAGTTTTTCTCTATCACCTGTCATATGTTTCGAACATCCACTATCGATGTACCATTGATTTTCCTATCCTTCTGCATATAAGGCTATCCCACATCTTTTTGGTTGCGATTCTTTCATTCTCCATGTTTTGGCATTTGAGGCTTGTTCCTTCTGAGTTATCTGCCGAAACCTACTCCTGCATTCAGAATCTTCATGACCGAAGTTGTTACAAATAGAACATTCTATTTCATTTTCAAGAGTAGAAAAGCTATTGTAGGTCCTTTTCATGATCCCAGTCATACTTCTTTGCTTTTGAGCTTCTCTGGTCATGATTGTCTTATAGGCAACACATTGAGCTGCTTTGTGACGAAATTTATGACAAGAGAAGCATTGGCCATTGAAGAAACTCTTGCGATTATCAAATCTACCATCCAAATGATTGTAGTTTCTATTGACATCCATTCTTGAGGCAAATTGAGAAGGTTTTACCTGTGGCTGGTTGTAGCTTCTGTTCATCCTTAAGGTAGATTGCCCCTGATTTACCTGGTAGTTTTTGTTCATTCTTGAGATAAATTGTCCCTGATTTACCTGGTGATCTCCATTGGGCCTTTTCTCATTTCTCCTAGCTACATCAAGATAACTTTTGGAGGTGGATGGTTTCTATGCTTGAGATGCTTCTTCATTATATCCCAGACGTGTCTTGATTTGTGCAGAACGCTACACTTTGATAATCTCATCTAAAGTTTCAGATCCTTTAACAAATCTAAGATTAAGAGCTTTTGTTTTCTCAATCTCTTTTCTAAGTCCCACAATTTCACATTCTAACTTTTCATGATGTTTTTCCCTTTTAGCCAGTTGGAATTACAGAGTATCAATAATCATATTTTTCTCTTCTAAACAAATTTCGAGTTTAGAAATCTCTTCATAAAGACCTTCTTCATTTATAGCATCCAAAAAATCATCATCTTCAAAAGCCATTAAAAGTCTATTATCATTACCTTGCTCATCTTCATCACTATTTGATAATCCATCACTGTCTTCATGCGTGTAATAGCTCTTCTTATTTACATTCTTTTTTCTATTCCATCTAATAGGTTCCTTACCTTTGTCTATTTTATCTTTATGAGGAAATTTTGCAGCATAATGACTGACTCTTCCACAAGCAAAGCATTTGAAAGGCAGCTTACCTCTGAATCTTCCAGTTCCCCGTTGAAGGTTCTTGACAAAAATTGATTCTTCCTCTTCTTCTGACATATGTCCTGACTCATAGTAATCTCCTTTTCTTGAAGCCTTGAATGCAGCTTCTATCCTGTCTGATGGTCCTCCTTTCCTCATTTCGTAAGCAGTTAGAATTCCGTGCAACTGTGACATGGTAAGGCTCTATAGATTCTGTTTTTCTTCTATTGCAGAAACTTTTGATTCAAACTTAGAAGACAAAGATCTTAGAACCTTTTCAACCAAAACAACCTCTTTTATTTCTTCACCCAAGTTTTTTATACAATTAACAATCTCATCTATACATAGGAAATAGTCATCCACACTTTCATCATTGTGCAATATGAGATTTTCATACTGAATTCTGAGAGTTTGAAGTTTTGCTCGTTTTACCTGTTCATCTCCTTCATAGCTCAGAACGATCTTGTCCCATATTTCTTTTGCGGTTTTGAGCTGCATAACCTTGACAAATTCTGTTTGAGATAGACTCCCTAATAGAGCATTGACAACCTTTGCATTTGTTTCATACTACTTCTTACCAACTGGATCTGTAGGAGTTGCTAATGGAAATGTGTACCCTGTATCTATGATATCTCAAACTTCTGTACCAAGAGATTGAAGATAGTTTGTAATTGTTACCTTCCAATAGACAAAGTTGGTCCCATCAAAAATTGGTGGCCTGATCGATGTTTCTCTCTCGTAGTTGCTCATGATGATAGATCTTCCTTCAAGCGATTAAGCTTCTTCAGAAGGACCTACACTGATTCCAATTGTTGGAAATAATACTGAGAGGGTGGGGTGAATCAATATTATCAAGTCAATTATTTTTCAATTCAACCACAGAATTGTATACACTACTTTAGTTAGAGAAACCAGCGCATATACGCAACTTCAGTTAAGGAAAAAAGCGTATAACTCACAGACTTGAAATTTAATTATTCTTCAGGTGTTAATCTTAAATCAGTGTGTTAGAACCATATAGACATCAACCAGGAACAAAAAAATAGTGCAGACAGTCACACACAAGAACACAAGATATAAGGTGGAAACCCAATGTGGGTGAAAACCACCTGCTGCAATATGTCTCTATCTTCTTTCAATTAGAAACTTTTTTTACAATGATTCTGTACTAATGCAGTCCTTTACCAGTACACAAGCTACAACCTGCAAAGGGCTACAACCCTCTCTCGTTCTCCGGTTTCTCCTGGAAGGGAGCTACAACCCCCTTTTTCTCTTGTACTAGCAGTGGTACTAGTACGCAGGTTGCTACCTATAGAAGGCTTCAACCTTCTCTTTCTTCCAAGGACCACGTTTCATCCATTTTCAGACTAGATCCATGAATAACATCAATCAAACATCAATTATATTTGCAACAATCAATCTCCTTTGTACAACCCAATATATAATCAATCAAACACTTCTCAGAATGTTGTAACCAGAAAAAGTAACAGTAACCAGACACCAATTCTGAACCTAGAGCGCTGCAATAGTAAATAGAAGCATCTAAAGCATATTTCATGAAACATACGCTACTTCGCACTAAATACCATGGACCAAATATACCTTTTTCCACATGTACACGCTTTTATTTGCATGAAAGTGTGTGCATACGCATACACGCCTTTGGATTGGTGATACCACATGAATACGTGACTTTGCTGAGAGGAACCTACGTATACCTTATTTTCTTCCATTCTGATTACCTGAACTGTGATCTGCCACCTGAGAACGTTTCCATCAAGGACAACACCTGTGCCATAGTGCCAAACTTGTGTCATAATGCCAACATGATGCATAAGATTTTTCTTTTCGATTTCACTTCATTTTCAGATGAAAACTAAGATATACGCTCAGTGATAAAAGAAACTATTTAGAAAAATGACTAAAACACCAATTCCTTCAAGCAAGCCAATGATCAAGTATTCAATTTGCTAATGACCTAATGACAAGAACAAAGGAAAATACAAACAAATTCTTATCAAAGACTATAAAAACGAAAATAAAATCAAGTGAAGGCTATTGAGAGACCAAAACACACTCAGGGACACAACGATAACTAGTTGGAACAAAGAGAATCAGAGAGAAAGGAAATAAAAGGAAATTTGTTGCATGCAACTAGGGTCAACGTAGGTGCCTAAAGGGCTAGGGTGCTTTGCATAGCAGGTGCAGAGAAGGTCATGGTGCTTCGTAGTGCTCTGTCATTAGACCAGGGGGTGCTTTGATCTAGGAAAATACAATTTCGACACAAAAAACAAAATCAATCTCAATAAAATGTCTTCCTAGGGTCTATTAGTATTTGGGCAAGGAATTAAAGGTCCATTCAAGAGGTGTAACAAGCGATATAATCAGGGAAACTACTAATTGAATGAATTGATCCCTAGTATGATTTCCAATTTATTATACAAAATCTATGACTGTGGACAGAAGTATCTTTCGTAGACCTAGTGGCCTGGTCTAAAACAACATAAATCAAAGACTATAAAGTTTTCCATAGAATAATTAAAGAATGGAAAGATGACTTAATTGTGATTCATGACAATATCTTCTTCCTCTTGGCTTGTCATATCTAATCGTATCTCTGATCACTATAATTAGAGCATGCAAAAATAGAAAACACAAGACAAAGACCTATGACATCTATGTAGCATTATCCAATCATTATATTCAATAGATCATCATAGCATTAAAGCAACGTACATAAAAATAACATAACACATGTATGAAAATGGTATACCATTTGTATTAAAATGGAATGGAGATAATTTACAACGAAATGAAGAAGTTGATCTTCTAGAGAAGCTCGCAAGTTAATTTGTCCTTCCTTGCCACAATGTACACCTCAAAGCCACCCTAATGCATTGTAATGATGTCTCTCTTATGATCAAAGAAACAAAATGACGGTATGATTAATGTCAAAAATCCAACCCCTAGCTTGTGGATGGCAGTAAATATATAGGAGAGAATGGTAGTTTAGGAATTCTTATCCATCTATTAATCTAGGCTTGAAATTTACTCTTGATGGGAAGATGAGCTCAAGAGATAAGAAGGTGAAAGCTCCAACGTAAGGGATATAGAATTCAAATTTCTTATCCGAGGTCAATGGTTGTAACAACTCCTACAAGATTCTAGAAGAGGAAGCTTCAAGATTCTACTTATTTTTTCTAAATTTTCTTGATTATCACACCTCCAACAAGGGAAAACCTGTTATGATTAGAGCAGGTGAAAAACTGAGCAACTTGCCACTCGAAGTAAGTCCCTAAGGGGCTAAGTTGTGTTGGGCCTTAAAAGAACTAAAATGAAGTAGTAAAGGTCAGGAACTCGGGGATTTAAGAGAGTCATGCTTAGGGATTTTTGTAGGAATGATGACAAGGTGTTCATGGATGCTAATGGATCTGTTTAGTAGGCCTATTGACCAAAATTGGCAAAATGGCCTATAAAAACTCCGCACAACCAACTCAAACATTATACAACTTTGAATTTGGTTCTACCCATTGTTCCCTCCCCTTCCTTTGCTTCATTTCCCCAAAAACATCAATAGAAATATGCTCCTATTCTGAAACCATATGATGAGGGGGGCAAAGCCCAGAAAAGGGGAAACAATGACAAGGCAACTGAAGCAAATCCCACTCCTCTTAAACCACCAAATCCTTCTCCTCCATGTTCTTTGTGTGTTGTTGTTGGGCATGCCACCAATAATTTTCCTCAGCTCCTCATATTAAGAATGTGGTATCTAATACTTTTCTCGACCCTAAAATTCCTGAGGTCCATGTTACCTTACCTGAGTCCACCAAGAGGAACACAACCTTACACAAGAATCACCCTTGATCTTTGTGTGATAATTACAAACATTATTCCCATCAATGTCCTTGTCTCAAATATTTTCTTGATGCACTTCAAGTGCTTCGCGAGGTAGATGTAACTAGAAATGATTTCACTTCCCCTCTACCTATGGGTCCTGGCCCCAATGCTTCACTAGGACAGGAGGGTTCTCAACCCAGCATTGTGATTCCCCCTCCCAATGTTGAGATGATGGATAATTGCACCCTATTCTCTACCTGTCATCATCCATGGGATCGATCTATTGAGACTCTTTAGTAGTTTCCTATTGTGTTGCTTTCGAAAATTCTTTGGAGAACACTTTGGTCTCAACATCAATAGATGTCACAACTACTAGTCATCCATCCAACCCTTATGACAATGTGCTTGTGAATGTTGTCTCTCATGAATATTCCTTAGGTAGTTCCTCTTCATCATGTGGTCCCTCTTCCTTTTATCCTCCCATATTTCATTATGATGAACAAATCACGGAAGCCATGTGGTGAGCTCCAGTATTGCAGCAATGATGCTGCAACTCCTGGGACTCCCTACTTTACATTTATCAACCCGGTAGTTCGTAACAAACTTGGAAGCGATGGTGCTATATGCACAAGTACAAGCTCTTACTGCAAGCTATCACTTGATCAACTGGCACAAGTTTGCTAGGAGCTCAAGCCAACTTCTATGAGTTCTCAGAAGAAGCTTTTAACTGTGATGGAAGGAAGCCAACTCAAAAGAGGATAGTCTACTTGCAGAAAGAGGATGAACGCTGAAAGGAAACACAAACCCTAGCAAACCCTAGTTTTACCGACTAACCCTACTTGTGCAACAAAAGAGATGTAAACTACTGAAATGGATGCCATTGACTATTGAAAAGGTAAAATGCATGTGTTTAAGCTACTTCCGAAGGAAAATATGGAAAAATCATATTTTTGTATTTTTGAGCAATTTTATGCAAAATTATTATTCTTGTGTTTTAACGTTTTGTGACTGTGCAGAGGTTTATTGACGAAAGGAAATGGAGTGGGCGTTTGTAGGAGGTTGGGAAGGTGTGGAGAGGACCTAAGGAGTCCCTAGCACCGTTCTGGAGATTTCCACCATGATCATACTTCGAAAAATCGCTCGCATGAACTTCTACGGGAGGCTACAGGGGATCTACAGGAAGTTCTACAAGAAGAGGCTGAAAGTGGTTTTTAGAGGGTTGAAGGTGGAAAAACAGTGGAAAAGTAAAAATGAAGGATGGATAGAGATGTTAAGGGGTCTAGGACCTTGTAAATGAAGCTCAGGAGTGAAGAAGATCATTGGATTTGTTCAAAAGTGAAGGAAGCAATTTTGCACAAGAATGTAGAAATTAGGGCAGCTTGGGAAAGTATGGCGAATGAGTGAAGGAAATCTTTGAGAGAGAGACTGGAGTAGGTTGTATGATGGAGGAAGGATAGGCTAGAGTGTCTTATAGGTGTTCTGCACACTTCTTTTCAAAACTGACCCAAGCAAAAACTAAGAAAACAGAGTTTTACCTATTTTGACCTAATTATGAACTAAAAACCAGAAAAGTGTTGAACAGAACTTTATGGACAGGAAGTTATGAAAGAAAGCTATGGAAACTGAGCAATAATAGATCTAAGCATGTAAATACAACTGATATCAACTTCTCTAACTTGAAATCTAACACTAGAAATTGCATTGGAAGGCAAAAAAATGTTTTTGTGGCAACAGGAGTGCCTTGGTCTCAATTCATGGTCCCAAGGAGGGAGAAAGGAGATCAAGGCCTGCTTGGTAGCCTCTTTGCAGATCTTTTCTGTTATCAAACTATCAAATCAACATGAAGCAAGAACAACTATCTTAATCAAAAAACAACCTAAGTAAGAAAGCAAGATTTAACCTAAATAACAAAAATTATTCTATGAATGCAATAAAAACACATAGAAGTACACGAAGGAGGTACTGGGAACTTAGGTTGGGCCCAACCCCAAGAGCTACAACCCTCTAGGAAATATCAGTGCTGGTTCAAAGCTGGATTCATCTTCATTGATCAAAAAATAATAGTTACATCACAAAACTGTCTGCAAAAGGAGCTCGAAAATGACCCGAGTACAAGGCTACATTAAAGTGCGAAAGTAGACTATCAAATGGCTAACCTACTAAGGATTGAAACCTTCTTATTTATGCAATTGAGGAATCCCAACAGTCCTCCTAAAATTTAGGAACTCGGCTGCCCAAAACTGCAGATAACAACCACTTCAATAGACCTGCTCGGCTGCCCCTTGAAATCATCTTTGGTGGGTTGTTGAACTCTGAGCTGTTGATGGAGAACTCAAGGAATGGGTCATTTAGTGTAGGAGACACCCCTCCTATAAATCCTCAGCCTTGTTTCTTCGAATTTGGCTACCAATCTACTCATAAATACCTCGTCTTGGTCCAAAAATGTCCAAAAATCTACAATAAACACGTATTAGAATTTGTGGTAAAGTGACTATTCCCATTCACTCAATTAACATAAATATATTCAAAAGCATGCACAAAAATATGGAGAATGGTGAATTAAATGAGAATAATAGGCAGAATGAGCCCATATAGTTACCCATTTCCGGGGCTCATCATCACCCCCTTGCTGAATGTGTTGCTTATCCTCTGAGCAACTAATCTAATTCTTCATCTTTGATATCTTTGACTGCCTTCCTAACATCCCAGGCCTCTAAGCTGATGTCCTCTTCTCTGTCATGAAAACCTGCCTTTCTATCCACTTCCTCCCATTGTTTTTGTTCCTCTTCTTCCTTAACCCCTTCTAATAGACCTAGCAGTAGTGGAGGGCTGAACTTAAGGCCAATCCAATCGGCTTTCAAGTTTTGCCTTGATTGTTTGTATAGGGGTACTCTTCTCATAGCTTCCCTCATTCTGGTTGGGGAGTAATACTCCCTTATTTTCAGACTATGGGATAATGTATTCCATCTTCTTGTGCAAGCATGAAGGCAGTTATCACCAAACAGTGTTTCCATATCTTCAAAGTGAGCTATGGCCTGCGCTTGTCTTTCAACATAGTCAGGTGCAATGTGAGGGTTGTCTGCAAGGTGCTGATGGGCATATATGAGAGTTAAGGCATCTTCTGGTTCTACCCTTATCATGAGTGGCTCACTTAGCTCCCTGGTCATAATCTTCTGAATCTCTACTGCCCTCTTTTCCTCATGGCTCAACCAAGAAGCCATAGCCATGAGTTGTAGGTCTCCTAATGCAGCGTTTGGGTCCCATAGATTCATGTTAGGAAGTGCCAGGTTGTGTAAATAGAATTCTGCTAACTTGGCCTTATCTTCAGTTGAGCTACTGTCACACAAATGCATAAACTGATTGTAATTCTGGAATGGGATGATGCCCCTTTGGGCCAATGTTTTAATTTGAAATTGCAGCCATTGGTCTTTAAGATATAATGCATAGGATCTAACAGGTTGCCTACATTGCAAGGCTTCTATTGCCCAACTGGCCATGCAAGCCATTTGGGCTTCTTTTTTCTGTAACTGCTGTTCTAAAATCTTCCCTTCTTCTCCTGCCTGAGACTCCTTTTCTTGCAACAGTTTCATTAGCATTTCAGCATCAGCTTGTGGCTCTCCCTCTTGTTGTTGTTTCTCTGTTTTTTTTGTCTATTAGGGGACCTTCTTGCTGCTACTGCCCCTCCCAAAATGGACAACCTATCTCCCCTATGAACTTCCTGTTGCTGTAACTGCTTTTTCAACAGTTCATTTTCCTCCTGTAGCTGGGCTCTTTTACTACTTTCTATGTGCCTTACCATGGCCAACTCCCCTCTTAATTCCTTTAGCTTTTCCTCCATGTGCCCTATGTCCTCAACTCCTTTAGATTTAGCGATTTTCATCCATGTGTGGGTTCTGACCCTTTCTTTTTCTAATTCGAAGAATAGGGGCACAACAAATTTCTATGGGATGATTTTCCCACCCTCTAGCAGATTGTAATAGGAGCCCAAATTAGGCTAAGGGCTTGGTTCAGGTATTTCTTTGGCCTTGCCCTCCCCCTGTGACTGTTCTGCTGCCTTCTCCTCCAATTTTTCAGTTTCTTTCAACTTGGCTAGAGTTTCTTGTAGAGATGTTTCAGCTTCCTGTAGCACTGCCTTTGAGTCCATCAACTTGATTTTCTCCCTACAAGTGGAGGTTTTGGGGCTTCCTCTTTCATAGGTGATAGATATCTTGGAAGGATATTCTTCCTTCTTTTCAGTGGGTGTATCCTCAATGACAATTGGTTCCTTTGATGGTAGCTAGGGTTTGCCCACTTTGATCCTTGTGCTTCTTCTAGCTCTTAAATACATGGAGGTTTTCCTTTTTCTTTTTCCTTTTTGTTTTGCAGTTGTGCTTAATGCAGCAAGCATAGCTGCTACTTCCCTTGCCAATGTTTCAGGGGATGTTTCTTTCTACTATTCTTTTCCTTCATTTCCCGCAGCCTTTCCTATGTCAACTGTTTCTACTTGTGTCACTGATATCTCGAGGTGTGTCTTTTATTTTTCTTGCTAGGTTACTACCTTGGCTGTGGTAGTCTTCTTTTGGGCTTTCTTTGCCTTCTTCTTCCCAACCTTTGTCCTTTTTCTCTTCTCCGTTTTTTAGGTTGTCTCCTTTTTAGCCTTAGGCTCAGTAGTAGTCTTGTCAAATTCCTCCTCTTCTCCATTTTTCTCCTCTGTTTTTCCTTCTTCTTGAATGTCTTGTGCTTCCTCATTATTGTTCTTCTCAATTTCTTCGGTTTTCTCATCCTCATCACTGCTGGATGGGCTAATTTCCTCAATCAAAGTTTTGATGTCATCATCCCTGGAAATATTTCTGAAAATTTCTCAAGCTATGGGGATAGTATATGTGTGTAAGGCATATTCTACCAATAGTTTGATGAGCCCATGGTGGGCCAACTGATCTGGGACCCCTGCATTTAGCTTTGTGCCACATTCAATCAAAGACTGGAGGAGGAAATATGGGAGGCTCAGTTTTCTAGCTGGAGGTAAGTCCATCCCATATCTCAATTCATGCAACAACCTGAAGTGATAACCATAAATTATGTTGAACCTCCCTTCACATGTGATATACTTCATTATTTGGTAGCTGACTTCACTCCAAAGAGCAGGCAAGCTTGTCCTTCTGACCCCATTTTTATCTTCTACAGGATGCTCCTCGGGCTGAAAAAATATTTTCTTAGGAACCTGCCCCAATGATTTCTCCTCCTTGCTCCAAGGGGGCCCCAGTGGAAGACCAGTGATTCTACTAATGAAATCAGGTGTAAGCTCTAGGATCAGACCCCTAAAACTAACTGTGGCATGTGTCTTCGAATGTGATCTTAGGGACATCAAAAATTCTTCAGTCACCTCCTCATCATATCCTTGAATTCTTTCAAAGAATGGTATCCAGTTTGCCATGGTGAAGAGGGCCACCACCTCAGGGTGCTCATGCAATTTGCTAGAGTTTAAAGGTTATTTTCTAATGAATCCTCATGTCATGGTGTTGAGTGCTTCTTTTTTGTGTTTTAACCAGAGAAAAAAAGAAAAAAAAAATCTTAGGTGAGAAAACCAGGCAAAGATAAAACAAAGGATAGCTGAATTATGTCTTTTCCTGAAATCAAAGAAGGAATTTCCTGTGTGCTTCTCGTTACTACATCAAATTGCAATAATTCCCCTATTTTAAACTGTTGTTATCCTGAATTTGACTCTTTTCTTTTGAAAAGAATTTTTTTTGACAGAACAGAGGATAAAGACACAGGTTCTTTTCAACAAGTAGATAGATATGCAAATTCATTTTTTTTCACATAGGCTGGATTCTACAATTGCATGTATTTTCCTTCCAGTAAAATTTGAAAAAGGAGGAGGTAGATTTCGAATGTAGAGAAGAAAAGAAAAACTTGTCTAGAACTTAAGGAAAATATGCAGGCATACTCTTTTTTAAGCTTCACTCTCTTTTTCAATCCAATGTGGTGTTTTTATTCCACCACCTTACTCAAACAAGTCATATGCAGAGAGGTTTTCCTGAGCCTACCTCATTTTAAGCTTGAATTTTGATGAAAATCCCAGGTTTTCCTTCTGCAGAGCTGTTCTCTGCCTTTCCTGTAGAAACCTTCCTGTAGAAATCTTCTGGCTCCTGTAGAATGTAACAGTGCTCCTGTAGAGCCCGATAGGCGGGAGGGTTTTAGAAAACTAGCAGAAAACTAGTAGAGGACGACTGGTTGGCTACTCTGGAAGTGGTAGGTGAGTACTGCAGTCGAGAACATCGTGAATGAAAAATGAACAAAGGGTGGCGAAGGCCTCGACCGCGCTATCTTTTAACTATTGGCATAATCCGTGGTGAGGTGATGAGGTGGCCAGGTGGGTACGTTATCCCCATCCGGACCATTGGTCCTATGTCACAGTCATAATGGTTTTGCATGCCGCCTGACCGCCATCACCTCCCTTACTCCTGTTATCCGCCACCTCCACTACCAGTCCCGAATGTTTTTTCCCGAATGGACATACCACACGTGTTGGCTACGTATCTAATCAACAGTTTTGAATTTGACGAGGTTCATTTGAATTCCACAAGGGTGTGTAACTAAATGAGGGTGGCCAGTTAGCTGGCCACTGATTCCATTCAATCATAACCATTCCCATAGTTCATGCAGCTTTGAAATATGATTCATGCAATCGAGGAATAGGTTTAGGCACTTACTTGCTCAGTCGCGGCCGTGTTATGCATATTTTGGATTTTGGCACCCATTTCTTCATTGTTGTTGCTGCTTGCGCTCTGCATGCTCAGCCTCGGGATTTTTCTGATGATCTCACATTCAAACAAAGCTCCTTGCATGTTTCATATGCCCTACTATGCTGACCCTATCTCTGGAGTATGTTTTTCAGAGGGATCAGCTACTACATGAATCCTGTAGGATTTCCTGTAGCTGCTTCTCCTTCTGAAATTCAAGCTAATATCTAAGTAGGGCTACAACTGCTGAAGAAGGTGTCGACTGAAAGGGAATCGCAGATGGAAGGTATTAGGTAGGGGTGAGTGAAAAGGCGGCTGCTTTTATTTGTCATTATATATATATATATATATATATATATATATATATATATATATATATATATATATATATATATATATATATTTGCAGCTTGAAGGAAATAGAATTTCTGTGTGTGACTGTGCAGGGACATAAAAATGAGTGCAATGAAGGTATACAGGGATGGAATGGCGACATAGGAATATGGATGGGTGGCAGGGAGGTTCACAGGCTTCATAGATAGATTTCCAGCCTTCGGGTCCTCCTCTGAGATTGATTTTGGCCTTTCTGTAGTTTCTACAGGATCCTCCTGTAGAAGATACAAAGTTTCCTGTAGGATGCGAAATTTCAGACCAAATGAGACCAAAACTTGGGAAAGGGTAACAGTGATGGAGGAATGGACTGTGAGAGATGCATGCAGCCTGATCATGTCCTTTGTTTTTGTCTTGTGCGATCCTCCTATAACCTGCAATGACCTTCCTGCAACCTGTAATTTATTCAAAAGAAGTTAGGTTTTATCTTTTTCTTTTCTTCTCTTTTTTTTTTTTTTTTTTTTTCTCTTTTTTTTTTTAGTTTGAGACAGTTGGGGTGCCTCCAGGAGGTTTTCACCCTCACTGTCTACCCTGGGTACCTCCAAGAGGTTTTCACCCAGGGATCTTTTATTCCATTTTCTTTTTTCTGTGTTTTTTCTGTTTTTTTTTTCTCAGGGTGTAGGTGGAGTGGAGACAGGGACCTACTCCACTACCAATATTGATTTACCCAGAGTCTCAATGAACTCCTACTTGGAAAGGGGCTTCCTATAGATCTTCAATCTATGTCCATTTACGAGCATGGGGATGGCTTCTTCATCAATGGTATGGATAAGAACTGAACCATTTTCATTGCATGTTTCCACTGTATATGGTCCCAGTCAACTTGTCCTCAGCTTTCCCTTGAAATCCTTGTATCTTGAATCATACAACAGTACCCAATCTCGTGGCTGAAATTTTTTTTCTTTGAGATGCCATTCATGCCATATATTTCTTTGAAGTTGGACTGCCTCTGAGTGGAGAAGGGCCTGCATTCTCTGTTCATCTAATCCATTCAGCTGAAGCAATCTTTCCTATTGTCCATGGCTAAGATCTAGGTCTAGCTGAGCTGCCATCCTCAATGTGTTATATTCAAAATCTATGGACAGCAAAGCCTTCTTCCCATAGACCAGCTCCTAGGGTGTGAAACCTGTTGTGGTTTTCCAAGTAGTGTTATAGGCCCGGGTGGCCTCAACCAAGAAATCTGCCCAATCTTTTCCGCTGCTGCTCACTACCTTAGTCAAAATCCCTTCCAAAGCTCTGTTAGTAACTTCCACCTATCCATTTTCTTTCGGATGATAAGGGGTAGAAGTTTTGTGCTTAATATTGTGATGGGTGAGCAGGTATTCAATTAGGTTAGAGGTAAACTGAATTCCTTGATCTGTGACTAATTCTCTTGGGTAGCCAAACTTGTAGAAGATATTTTCCCTAAAAAACTCAGCTACTTTTTCTTTTGTTGCTGCTTTGATTGCCCTCGTTTCCACGCACGTTTTCAGGTAATCCGTGCACACAATAATGTAGGACTTTTGTTTTGAAGGAGGGTTGATACGACCCACAAAATCCATGCCCCACTTCTAAAATGGTTCAAAAGTCACTTGAGGCTGCAAGGGCATCCCATATTTTGGAGTAGGTTTTCCCATCCTTTGACATTGGTCACATTGGCTAATGTATCTCGTGACATCTTGATGAAGAGTGGGCCAATAGTACCCTGCCTGCAGAATTTTGAAGGCGATTCTCTTTGCTGAAAAGTAGCCCCCATAGGGCCCATCATGACAGGTTAGGAGGATTTCAAAAACTTCCTCCTCCCTCACACATCGCCTCAAAATCTGATCTGAGCCAAGTTTAAAAAGACTGCCCCCAATCCAAGTGAATGGGGCACTTTTCCTCACGATCTTGCTCTTCTCTTTTGAGGACAGATATGGCAGAAACTGTGCTGAAACCAAATAATTTGCTATGTCAGCAAACCATGGAGAGAGTACTGAAATATCAAATAGGTGTTCATCTAGCATTTGATCGTGCACCATTCCTTCTTAACCTGCAGGCAGATCTAGTCTAGACAGAAAATCAGCAACAACATTTTCCTTACCTGGCTTATCAACAATGATCAAATCAAATTATTGTAATAAAAGTAACCATCTAATGATATGAGCGTTTACATCAAGTTTATTCATCATATACCTAATTACAGCATGATCAGTATGCACGAATGTTTGATATCCAGTGATGTAGTGTCTGAACTTGTTTAGGGAATGGACTACAGCCAGGAGCTCTTTTTTGGTTACAGTGTAGTTTAACTCTGCCTTGGACAAGATTTTACTGAAAAAATATATGGCATACAGTAGCTTCTCTTCAACTTGTCCTAAGGCTGCTCCTATAGCTTTGTTTGAGGCATCTGTGTGAATGTGGAAAGGTAGGGCCCAGTTTGGACCTTTCAAGATTTGGGCAGTTACGAGCTTACCTTTCAAAGCATCCAAAGCCTCTTGGTAGTTTTCAATCCATATGAACTTAGCATATTTTCCCAAAATACCAAACAATGGAGAGGCTAGCTTACCAAAATCTTTAATGAATCTTTTATAATATCCTGCTAAGCCTAGAAAACCCCAAACATCTCTTACCTTTTGAGGAGGTGGGACCCTTTGGATGATAGCAATCTTCTTGGGATGCACCTATAAACCTTGCTAAGAAATTGTATGACCTAGCATAGTCCCTTCAGTCATTAGGAATTCACATTTATCAGGACTGAGGGACAAGTTCATTTCAATACTCTTGGCTAAAACTTTCCTCAGGTTAGTCAAATCTTCTTGGAAGTTAGAACCATAAGGGGTAAAGTCATCCATATAGATTTACACTTAATCATGAACCATCTCAGCAAATATACTTAGTACTACTCTCTGGAAGGTGGCAGGGGCATTGCACAACCCAAAGGGAAGGACCTGGTAGGCAAAGGTACCCCATGGACAAGTGAAAGTGGTATTATCTTGGTCTTCCAGGCTAATTTAGATCTGGTTGTGCCCACTAAACCCATCTAGGAAGGAAAATAACTTCTTCCCTGCCAGGCCATCTAACACTTGATCTATGAAAGGCAAAGGGAAATGGTCCTTCTTAGTGGCTTTGTTAAGTTTTTGATAATCTACATAGATTCTCCACTTCTCATTTTTCATGGGCACAAGCACCAAAGGAGAAATCCATTCACTGTCAGAGATGGGGTAGATGAATTCTTCATCCAGCAACTTTTGTAGTTCTTCTTTGACAATGTCCTTAAGGGCTGGATTCATCCTTCTTTGAGGTAGCCTGACTGGTTTCAATCCTCTTTAATGTAAATATGATGAATACAAACTGAAGGGTGGACTCCTTTCATCTCCTTATAGCTCTAAGCAAAGGCATCCAAGTGGTCTTTCAATAAGCTACACAACTCTTTCTCCTAAGAGGTGGATAGGGATGAGTTGATCTTCAAGGCTCTTTCAGGGCCAAATTCCACATTCTTAACTTGGAGAGAGGCCAGATCAGCCACATAGAGATCAACTAAACCATTGGGTTGGGTTTCTTCCACCAACTCTTCTAATGGCAACACATTGGGGGGTGGATTTTGAATCAAATTCTCAATAAGATCATCCTTGGTTTGAGGACCTCCCCCGTGACTTCCACTGTGCATAATGGTGCGGAGTAGACTTCATCCTTATCTTCCTCCTCTAACCAGAAAGCTAAGTCATGTTCTAGCAGAGGTTGGGCAGGAGGATATAGGACTAGCTGTTTGGACATATGATCATTCTTGATGGTCATGCTCCCAGCTCGAAAACTGATGTAAGAATCTGCAGTAGCTAACCAGGTCCTCCCGAAGATGAGAGGATACCCAGTGAACGTTTCCTTTGGCTGAAGAACCAAGAAGTTAGTAGGGTACTCCCAAGAATCAATGGAGACCATGACATCTTCCACAATCCCCTCAGGAGTCACAGTGGAGCGGTCTACCAACTGCAGTACTATTGAGGTCTTTCTTAGGGAACCCTGAAGGTTGAGTTTAAGAATAGTGTCCATAGTCACTACATTAATGGCAGCCCCTACATCAATCAAGGTGTGGGGAATTATGGTTCCATTGATGTGGACATCGACTACAGGACTCCCAGGGTCCAAATATTTTGGACAGATTACCTGTCCCAACATTAGGTCAGACAGTTGTCCTATGACATTGATAGTTGGGGCATCTCTCTTGCGCCTGCCTAGGTGCTTGAAACACTTTTCTTTGATCAACTTATTGTAGTTTGGTACATCTTTTATGGCCTGAAGAAGTGGTATTTCTACACATAACTGTTTAAGTTCTCCCAGAAGTTCAGTTTCTTCTGGGGTTGGTTGCGTGGTTCCAGTGAGTCTCTTAGGAAAGGGTGGAATGGCTTTGGGTTCACTTTCCTCCTTCTCTTCCTTATCCTCCTTAGGAGGAGGTTGGCTATCTAGGAGGACCTTCCCATATCGTAGGTTGATCTCATAAATCTCCACAGCATAGGTAGGGCATGTTGTTTCTCTAGTATATACCTGCTGGGCTTATCTGTTATTGGGGTTCGGGTTCAGTTGAGCAAGTATTTGGGGTTGTCATGGAGGAGCAGGAGGTAATGGTTGTGGTTGAGCAGGTGGTGGAGGAAAAAGAGCAGGAGGAGAGTTGTATTAAGGCCTCCACCCCTGATGAGGTGCATTCCACTGAGGTTATGGTTGAGTGTGAGAATGAAATGAGTGAGAAGCTGGTTGAGTCTGGTATTGAGATGGATACGACCAAGGAGGGGGTGTGGACCAAGAAGGATGAGCAGGGGGACCCCAAGAAGTCATGGAAGTGGCTTGATTGGGGTTGTAATAAGTCTGGTATGTCCCTTGCATTCCATGCTAGTAAGGTCTGGGTCCATGTGGCCTCCTTTGGTTCATGAAGTAGAGTGGTTTAGTGGCTCCTTCAGCCCCCTGGTACATATTTTTAATCCGGGCAAGGAAGGGCATTGATTTGTAGGATGGTCTTCTTCACAATCAAAAGACACTTCTATAGAGTGCAATGGACATCTATTCCTAAGATGATTCCTAGTGCTCCTGGGACAAAAGATGGCCAAAGCCCTCTCAGCTTCCTCTTGCTTCTTTTGGATTCGCAAGGTATCCATTTGCATGGAAATAGTCTGTCTCATCTCACTTTTGAAGTCTTCCATCTGATTTACAAATTTTTTTTTGAGGAATGAACTAGATAAGGGGGTGTTGGTTAAGAGTTGACTTCCCCTACCTCTATTTCTGGCTACCCTAGAATGGTTTCTAAACCAGTATTTATGTCATCATAAGGTAGCTGGTAGATGTCTCCCTTGGCCAGCAAATGGAAGGTATCTAGAAGGTCTTCAGGGACTCCTCTAAGCAAAACCAACTTCAGGGATTCGGGGTCAAGTGTGCACCTGGCCCTTTTATAATTGAGTTGAAACCTCTCTTCATATTCTTCTAAAGATTCATCACTTCCCATGGTCATTCGAAAGATTTCTTCCTTTGTATCCTTTGACCTACAGTAGTCCTGGTATTTGTTGTTAAAGGCTTGTTGCATCTAAACCCAAGTTGTGATATTGTTTCCAGGCAACCCCATGAACCAGCATAGTGTTGCATTCTTGAGGTTAGAGGGAAAGAGTTTCAAATTTTTCTCATCTTTTGCATAGTCATAAGTTCGACAAAGGACAACAAACTCAAACAAGAAGGTATCAGGGTCTTCAGTAGTCAATCCATGGAAGTGAGGTAAGGTTGAGGGACTTATGTTTTTCATTTTTGTGTCCCCATTGGTCTCTCAGATGGGAAAGGAACCTTATATTCTCTCCCCATTTCCCCTACCATTTTTGTTTTCATCCATGGTCTCCGGAGGAATGGTTTCTCACTCTTCTTCTGTTATAAGATCTTCGTATATCTCTGGAGGTTCACCTATAGGTTCTTCTGGATCATTGCCACCAAAGACGAGAGAAGGGTGACTTAGTGATGTGGTGGGGGTGTTGGGTAGAAATTTTCTTGAATTGTCTCTGTTCCTACGAGGCATGAAAGGAAATCTCTTTTTGGGGTGATTTTTGTTTCTTTTTTCTGCTTGTACCTGCAAAAATTGAAATAGATTGAACTGCAACTAACTAAAATATATCTTGCTAAAATGAAAATGTAGAATTGAAATGAAAGCAGGAAAGGACTAATTTATTTTGTTGAAATTAAATTGCAGAATTGGAATGAAAGTACGAAATGCTAATCTACGGTTGCTGAAATGAAATTGCGGAAATGAAATGAAAGCAAAAAATCCTAAGCTACACTTGCTAAAATGAAATTGCGGAATTGAAATGAAAGCAGGAAATGCTAATCTATGCTTGCTGAAATGAAATTGCAGAATTGAAATGAAAGCAGGAAATGGTCTAATCTACTTTTGCAGAATTGAAATGAAATAACTACTCTACTCTTGTAGAAATAAGCTACTTCAGCAGAAGGTTGCAGTAGAAAATAGAAGAAAAGTAGTAATCACAAAATACTTTGACGCTTCCCTGGCAACAGTGCCAAAAAGATGGTGAGTTCTAGTATTGCAACAATGATGCTGCAACTCTTAGGACTCCCTACTTTACTTTTATCAATCTGGTAGTTCGTAACAAAATTGGAAGCGATGGTGCTATATGCACAAGTACTAGCTCTTACTGCAGGCTGTCAGTTGATCAGCTGGGACAAGTTCGCTAGGAGCTCAAGCCAACTTCTATGAGTTCTCAGAAGAAGCTTTTAACTGTGATGGAAGGAAGCTAACTCAAAAGAGGCTAGTCTACTTGCAGAAAGAAGATGAAAGGTGAAAAGAAACGTAAACCCTAGCAAACCCTAGTTTTATCGACTATCCCTACTTGTGCAAGAAAAGAGATATAAACTACTAAAATGGATGCCATTGACTATTGAAAAGGTAAAATGCATGTGTTTAAGCTACTTCTGAAGGAAAATGTGGAAAAAATCATATTTTTGTATTTTTGAGCAATTTTATGCAGAATTATTATGCTTGTGTTTTAACTATTTGTGACTGTGCAGAGGTTTATTGGTGAGAGGAAATGGAGTGGGCATTTGCAAGAGGTTGGGAAGGTGTGGAGAGGACCTAAGGAGTCCCTAGCACCCTTCTGGAGATTTCTAGATCGGACTTCGAAAAATCACTCACATGAACTTCCACAAGAGGCTACAGGGGATCTACAGGAAGTTCTACAGGAAGAGGCCGAAAGTGGTTTTTAGATGGTTGAAGGTGGAAAAACGGTGGGAAAGTGTAAATGAAGGATGTATAGAGATGTTAAGGGGTCTAGGACCTTGTAAATGAAACTCAGGAGTGAAGAAGATGGTTGGATTTGTTCAAAGGTGAAGGAAGCAATTTTGCACAAGAATGTAGAAATTAGGGCAGTTTGGGAAAGTATGGCGAATGAGTGAAGGAAATATTGAGAGAGAGATTGGAGCAGGTTGTATGATGGAGGAAGGATAGGTTGGAGTGTCTTATAGGTGTTCTCCACACTACGTTTCAAAACTGACTCAAGCAAAAACTAAGAAAACAAATTTTTACCTATTTTGACCTAATTCTGACCTAAAAACTAGAAAAGTGTTGAACATAACTTTATCGACAGGAAGTTATGCAAGAAAGCTATGGAAACTAAGTAAGAATGGAACTAAGCATGTAAATACAACTGATATCAACTTCTCCAACTCAAAATCTAACACTAGTAATTGCATTGGAAGGCAAAAACAATGTTTTTGTGGCAACAAGAGTGCCTTGGTCTCAATTCATGGTCCCAAGGAGGGAGAAAGGAGATCAAGGCTTGCTTGGTAGCCTTTTTTTGGATCTTTTCTGCTATCAAACTATCAAATCAACCTAAAGCAAGAACAACTATCTTAATCTACATACAACCTAAGTAACAAAGCAAGATTTAAACTAAATAACAAAAATTATTCCATGAATGCAATAAAAACACATGGAAGTACATGAAGGAGGTACTGGGAACTTGGGCTGGGCCCAACCCCAAGAGCTACAGCCCCCTAGGAAAGATCAATTTTGGTTCAAAGCTGGATTCATCTTCATTGATCAAAAAATAATAGTTACATCACAAAATTGTTTGCAAAAGGAGCTCAAAAATGAGTTGAGTAAAAGGTTGCACTAAAGTGTGAAAATAGACTATCAAATGGCTAACCTACTAAGGCTTGAAGCCTTATTATTTATGCAAGTGAGGACTACCAACAGTCCTCCTAAACTTTAGGAACTCAGCTGCCCAAAACTGCAAATAACAGCCACTTCACTAGACCTGCTCAGCTGCCCCTTGAAATCATCTTTGGTGGGTTGTTGAACTCCAAGTTGTTGATGGAGAACTCGAGGAAGGGGTCATTTAGTGTAGGAGACACCCCTCCTATAAATCCTCAGCCTTGTTTCTTCGAATTTGACTACCAATCTGCTCATAAATGCCTAGTCTTGGTCCAAAAATGTCCAAAAATCTACAATAAACACGTATTAGACTTTGTGGTAGAGTGACTATTCCCATTCACTCAATTAACATAAATATATTCAAAAGCATGCACAAAACTATGGAGAATGGTGGATTAAATGAGAATAATAGGTAGAATGAGCCCATATAGTTACCCATTTTCTGGGCTCATCACTATGACCACCCTGATTATCCTTGGGATGATATGTGCCATGATGCATACTTCCTTCCACTACAAAGCCATGATCAATATGCTATGGAGTCCAAAGACATCATCCATGATGAGGTCGATTGGGTCAAAAATCCCATTCCTATACTAGATGCTTTCAAATAAGGAAATATCACTAGCATTTCCCCTACCATTAAGATTAACATTTCAAATAAAGCAGGCATCAAAGAAAATATCACCTTGGGGGCACAATGTACCTCGTAAGAAATTGATGCTTACACTAAGTTATTCAGAGAATTTCATGATTTTTTCACTTGGTTCTATTCTAAGATGCTCCGACTTGATACCATGATTGTTGAACACCATATCATCACATTTCTCGATGCCATTCCTATCCGCCAAAAGAAAAGGCCTATCCATCATTCCAATAATGGTGTTATCAAATCTGAAATCGATAAGTTCAAGTAGGTTTGTTTCATTTACCCCGTCGAGTACACCACATGGGTGTCCAACTCTATTCCAATTCTAAAGAAACAAGGCATCATTTGTGTATGTGCATACTTTCATGATATAAACAAAGCTTATCCCAAAGACAATTTCCCCACACCTTTCATAGACCAAATCATTGACAATTGTGTGGAACATGATGTCCTTTCCTTCATGGATGGATTCTAAAGGTACAATCAAATTCGTATTTGCTTTGTCGATCAACTCAAAACTGCCTTTACTAGTTCGTGGGGAAATTTTTCTTATAGGGTCATCCATTTCGGTTTAAATAATGTTGGCAACAATTTTCAATGTGCTATTTCATATTGTTTTCATGACCCAACTCACATTATCCTTACATATCTAGATGATTTCACTGCTCGTTCCAAGCTCCAATCACAACATGTTGATGATTTGTGTATAACATTCAACTCAATAACCTTAAGTGTTCCTTTTATTTTTTTGTTGGCCAACTTTTGGGCTTCATTGTGTCTAAAGAGGGTATCACCCTTGACTCTCTCAAAGTTCAAGCCATTCTCGAACTTCCTCCCCCTTGCACCCTTCACCAACTACAAAGCCTCCAAGGTAAAGCCAACTTTCTTCGTTGGTTTGTTTCTGACTATTCCACCACTACTCATGGGTATCTTAGGCTCCTTTGATCTAACATTCCTTTCATTTTGGATGACCAAGCTCAATAGTATTTTGATTCCCTCAAGTGTGCCCTCAATTCCACTCCCATGATCAACCCACCTAAATTTGAGAGGGACTCCATCTTGTATGTCTCATCTTCCACCTGTTCAGTTTCCAGGGTCTTAATACAGGAAGATGGAACCGAAAATGCAGATGTAATATATTTTGTCAGTAAGAACCTTAATGGTCCCCCTGTATCCTATTCCCATGGAGAAAAGTTAGCCTTAGCTGTTTTGTTTCTTTGTTCAGAACCTACATCATTATATCCTTATGCTTACCACCAAGTTGTGACTAATTCCAACTCCATGGCCTTCATATTGAGTTGGTGGATCACCAATGGAGAGTACACCCATTGGATTGTTATCCTCCAAGAAATTGATTTGGAATTTGTCACACCCAAGAGTAAGAAAGGTTTAGCCCTTTCTGAATTAATTTCTAACTTTCATACTAGTACGCCAGATCCGCCGATAAATGATCAACTTCTAGATCATGGACACTTTTTCACTATAACCATTGATGACCCTTAGTATGGCGACATCCTCACATAATTGAAAAACTAGAAATCCTCCCCCCCCCCCATCTCAATAATGATTATTGATGATGTATTCAACATCAAAACCCTTTCTATCTCCTTATTGGTCATGATCTTTATCGTTGTGGCATTGACATTGTCCTTTGCCATTGTCTCACCCATGCTGAATTTTGGAAAGTGCTCAATGCCTATCATAGTGGCGATTGTAGCGGTCATCTCTCTAGAATGGCCACTACCCAGAAAATCATGCATGTCAGATACTTTTTGATCTGAAAATGGGGCACTCTGACTTCTTGTCTAACTTACAAGAACCTCTCCCACTTCCAAAGCTTAAATATTCCCAAGTCCTTATGATTAACCAATGCGGAATTAATAATGTGCTTCAAAATAAGGTGCATACTTATGGTTGTTTTAAGTTGTTTATGTGTTTTAAATTGATTTTCTTAGACTGATATAAAACCTATAACAGTGAAACAATGTAGCAAATAACAAACACACAAAAGACAACAATTTAATTAGGAGTTAAGCCAAAACTCTTGCTCTACATCTTCGTGAGCTCAAGTCAAATCGACTAGGCTCTTTGGGATTATATTATAAGTCCTTTTACAATCCCTTGGCTCAACTCCATTGTTTTACAATAAAAAAATGGGTTTAGACACCATTTTATCCCTGGATCTTGAAGCTCTCGGCTTTTTGGCTCTCAGCTCTCACTCTGGCTTTCGACTCTGGCTCTTAGCTCTAGCTCTTGGCTCTGGCTCTGGCTCTGGCTCTTCGGCTTTGGCTTCTTTTGCTTTTTGTAACCTTCAGTTCTCTTGCTTTTCACTTGACCTCTAAGTGACCCCAAAGACTCCCTCAGCTACTCTGCGTACTAGCTTTTCGCTCTCTCTCTGCTCTCTGCCTTTAGCTTGCAACTACTTCTCCTCAATTGAGCTCTCTCAGCTCCTTTGAGGCATTTTCCTAGCTTTTCGACTTCCCCAACTGTTTCCTTGCATTCAATCATTCCCCTGCAGCTCTGTGGCTTCTCTACATTGTCTATTCAACTTACCATCTGGCTTTGTGGCTCTGTGTCTTTCAAACACCTCATTGTTTGCCAAAAATGCCTGCTTGTAGCATGGCATAATGATTAGGAGCTATTACAAGAGATCGGGGCCATTTTCCAGGCAATAAGCCGAAAATAGAGAAAAATCCATTACACAAATTTTTTCCCGAAAATACACTATCGGGCGTGTTCTTCGGACTTGAAATCCCATTTAATCACCCGTAAATCCCTATCGGGTCCGCCATTAGGCATTATATCACATTGCACAGGCATATTGGGTAAAATCCCAAATACACAGGAAATCATTGAAAAACTTGTAAAAAATCTTTTATCGGATTTCAAAATTTATGGCATCTATTTTATAATCATTTCAGGTGTTATGAAATCAACTCACAAAAAGATAGAAAGGATAGATCAACGCCTTAGAATTCAGCCTCTTCGAGGGGGAAACCTCCTTTCTATATATAGGAGTCTAAGGAGTCACAATATAACCCAACCAACCTAACAATAATAATATAAAGCCACAAAAATAACAATAGAGGGATTCTATGGGGCACAGTAATAACAATATGGGGACAATAGAGGCACAACCATATTAATAAGGGATACAACTACAATAGTAATGGGGTAATGAGTAGTATTATAGGGACCTAACATGCCCCTCTCCTTCAAAAAAGTGTTGTCCTCAATGCTTGAGTAGTTCTGGATGCTTCTGTATAAAATTTTCATCCTCCCATTTGGAATCTTCAATGGATAAGTTCTTCCGCTTGATGAGATACTCCGAAATTGATCGATTTCGTAGCTGTCGAGTTCTTATTTCTGTGACTGCTTCCAGTTCCAATATAATTTTTCCTTCCTCATCAAGTTCTGGAAATATTGTTTCAACTGGGAGCTTGTCGCCTATAACCTTCTTTAAACATGAAACATGGAAAACTGGGTGCACTCGAGAAGCTGCAGGAAGCTCCAATTTGTATGCCATAGTACCAATCTTTTGCAACACCTTGTACGGACCATAATACTTTGGTGATAATTTATTATCCTTCTTAGCTTGCTTGAGGGACATTTGTTTATATGGTTGTAGCCATAGGAATACCCAATCACCTACTCAAAACTTCTTTCGTTGCGATGTTGATCTGCCTGTAGTTTCATTCTATTATGTACCAACACGAGGTTATCCTTTAAGAGTTGGAGGACTTGTTGTTGATGTTTGATGTGATGTTCCACTGCTTGAACCTTATAATTTTCTCTTAAATATGATGTGATGGATGGTGGTTGATATCCATAAAGTGCCATAAATGGGGTCATTTTTTTTGTTGTATGGAAGGAAGTGTTATACCACCATTCAGCCAGTGGCAACCATTTGACCCATTGTGTCTGTTTATCAGATACAAAGCAATGAAGATATCCTTCCAAACATTTGTTTACTATCTCAGTTTTCCCATCAGATTGACAATGATAAGATGAGTTATGAGCTAACTGAGTCCCAAGACAAGAAAATAATTTTGTCTAAAAATTTCCAGTGAAAATGGGATCTCTGTCACTTACAATAATCTTTGGGTTTCCATGTAGCTTTTGAATTGTTTCCATAAATGCAGTAGAAACTGTACTGGCTTTAAATGGATGAGATAATGCACAAAAGTGTGCATACTTGGTAAGTCTGTCAACTACCACCATGATGACACTCTTTCCCTCAGACTTGGGTAAACCTATGATAAAATCCATTGAAACCTCCTCCCAAGGTTGGCTTGGAATGGATAAAGGTTGTAATAGACCTGGGGTCTTAATTGTTTCAACTTTATTTTTTTGGCGAACCAAACATTCCGCCACAAACTTTTGAATATCCAATTTAAGGCCATCCCAAAAAAATTCCTTCTTAACCCTGTGATAAGTTTTTAAAAATCCTGAGTGCCCTCCTAAGGGAGAAGTGTGCAATTCCATAAGAATATTTTGTTTGAGTTGGGAATTCTTACAGAGGTATAAGCAATCTTTGTACCATAATGAATCATTTTGCCAGCTAAATGTAACAGATGTACTAGAATCTTATTGTAACTTTCGAATAAGTGCCCACACTTCTTCATCATTCTTCCATTCCTCCCTTGCTTCATTTATCCAATTTGGTTGGATAATAGAAATGGCACACAACAATGCTTCCACATCCTCATCCTTTCTTGAGAGTGCATCTGCCACCACATTTTGCTTCCCTTTTTGTAGATGATTTCAAAGTCATAACCCAACATCTTTGTGACCCACTTTTGTTGCTCTTTAGAGGAGAATATTTCTTCTAAAAAGTATTTAAGGCTATCATGATCCGTTTTTACCTTGAAGTGTCTTCCCATTAGGTAGGGTCACCATTTCTTAAGTGCATGTAGTATTGCCAACATTTCCTTCTCATAAATAGCTTTGTGTAAAAACTTTCCCCTTATTGGATGACTTTCAAAAGCAATGGGTCTTTCATCTTGCATTAAAACAACACCAATTCCATTTCCTAAAGCATCACATTCCACAATAAAGGTTTTGTGAAGTCCGGTGTAGCTAAGACCAGTGCTTGGCACATTGCCTCTTTAAGATGTTCAAACGCCTTTGTTGCTTCTGGAGTCCATGAAAATGCATATTTCTTCAATAATGTTGTTAGAGGTGCTGCTATTCTCCGATAATTCTTAACAAACTTGTGATAATACCCTGTCAACCCAAGGAATCCTCGCAAATGCTTTATGGATGTGGGGATTTTCCATTCCTTAATGGCTTTAATTTTTCTAGGGTCTACCTTAACTCCTTCATGGGATACAATAGGACCCAGATATTCCACCTCTTGTACTCCAAAGAAACATTTGGATATTTTTGAATATAATTGTTTCTCCTCCAATAGTTGTAGCACCGTGTCAACATGTTCAACATGATCCTTCCAAGACTTGATGTAGATTAGTATATCATCAAAAAACACTAACACAAATTTTCTAAGGAAGGGTTTTGTTATAGACATTTTTGTGCCTTACAGCTATAAGCATGAAATATCCATAATCCAAGGGATCCTAAGTCCCTAAAAGTGTTGTTCCAGCTCCTAAAGAAACAAGGTCAACAAATTACAACTTCTCCCAGAAGTTCTCCACCAGAAACTGCTCAAAACTACTCAAATCAGGATCATTTCAGATGCTCCACTAGCTAGCTGCGTTGCAAAGCACCCAAATACACTGGCTAGGTGCGTTGCAACGCACTTGAATGCACTACCAGGGTGCATTGAGCAGGAAATGACAAGTGGCAGAGTCATTCCACGAGGTGGAGAGACAATGGAAGCTTCCAGAATCTTCTCCAATGACACTTGCCTCACTGAATTCGACCAATGATCAGTAAGAGGCTCTCAGTCTCCAAGTGGAAGCAAGAACTGACAGAGAGAAGCCACTAATCAATTCATGAGCTGACTCATCCTCTTTGCATACATCTATATATGGATCCCTCATCAAGAGATCCAGAGGCTGGAATTTTGTACATTGTAGAGAATTGCTGTTGGTTTTGTGATAGATATCAGAGTATTGGGTGATTTATGCTTTGTTGGAGGTGAAGAAGGGATTCTATGCTGGGAGGTTGATGCTGGATCAGGAATCATCGGTTGTAACTCCTCCTGGATCTTCTTGTTTTATCAATAAAACTATTTGAGTTTCTCCTACATGTTTGTATATCATTGATGTGTGTTATACTTGTATGTTTAGCTTAAATCTGATCCTAAGCTTTTTATGAACATAAATCCATGTCTTTGTGTAGTTTTCTTCTTCTGTGAACTTGCAAGAACTTGGTGACGCTGGGAAAGTGAGGGAGCAGATCGTTGGAAGCTGTCAAAGAGAAGAGAGATTGGATCAAACGACTAGCGCAAGACGCAGGTTGGTTCATCCTATTCATCTTCATTTATAGTTCATAAAGGAGAATACAAGAGTAGTTTTCCCTGTTTGTTTCTGAGGTCTCTGTCACAACCCGATGGGATAGGGTCGTTCTGAATAGACACTTTCCCCTAAAACAAAATGGCGACTCTGCTGGGGATCGTGTCTAGTTAGTTTGTTTGTGTTTCTATTGTTGTTCATCTCATAAACTTAGGAGTAGCGAATCGAACTGCATTTGCCATTTACAAATGCAAAGTAGACATCTGCTACTCTAGTCCATTCACTGGACCTGTTTATGATCTGAACAGTTGACTCACAAATGATCTGATTACCCTTTGTGATAGCTCTTAAACCTCTTGTAAATCAACCCTCTGATTGTGCACTACTGATTGCTTTTACCCGGCCAAAAACCATAGATTAAACTGCAAACCGTGACCCAGAACCCGGAGAGAATTCTCGTTTCTGCTCCAGCGCAGGCTCTGTGAAGAGACTCTGCATTTCAGCGCAGTTCCCGAGAGGGCTACCTACGTTGCAATTCAGTTTCTCTGTGTAGCAGGTGTGTTGATCAGCCTAGCCCTGCCTAGCTGAGGTTCTTTGCTCACTTTTTCCAGTTTTGCCTCTGATTTTTGCAGCATGTGATTAGTGTGTTTGTCTGTTAAAAAGCCCCTTTCCTTTGCCTTAATTCCGCCTCAGTTGTATAAAAGAAACTGTATTTGTTTTTGTGTGTTTGTTACGTCATTTACAGTTTCCCATTGCAAAAGTAAACTAGTCATACTGTCGTCCTTAGATTTAGATCTGTCGTAAGTGTCGATTTTGATCTTAGGAGAGAGTTTATTTGCTGTTGACAGTTGATTACGCTTTTACTTTTGCCTTTGGCTTGAATTTGTGAATTTCTAGTGTCGAAACAAGTGTTTACTTCAAAATCATAAAGTGTCGTAATCGTCTCTACCTTTTGATTTCGAAAAGAAGCTTGTTTGTGTTTTTCACTTGAAAGCGAATTCAAATTTGTACAACAACTTTCTTTTTAGGCATCAATATTAAGAAAGTGAAAAACAAATACATGCACATGTGCATTTGCATATTGACACTCTGTATGGCTTGATTTAGGAAAAGTGCATTTACAGTGTGCTCTTTGCTCTTTGAGAAAAGATTGTGTCTTTCTTTTCCCCTTGTAGCTAAGATTTTCATTGCTGAAAAGAGATAAAAGCTTGCCTATCATCTTTAGATTGCATTTTAGGAATTACACCTACATCTCGTGGTGAACCCAAAAGGCAAACTTCATAAGAAAGATCAACCTAAAATAAATTCAATGAACTTAACAACGCTTTGTAACTTAGCGCACAACATTTAGAGGTCTAGTCTAGAGACGTATTCCGGCGTCGTAAAGCCTGGTAACTGTTGTCCTCACTGATGGTTGGGTGATTCCTCCACTTTGAGACGATAAGTGCCAGTACGGACTTGTGCTCCCACGTACCGTCGAGTATATATTGGGAGACCCCTATAGGCATAAAACCTTTATCAATAGGAAGCCGTGTCGGCCGCCCTACTGATCGCAATGCACCGAACACAGCATTTGGGAAGATTGACTGTCGTACCGTAAAATGTATTCTGTATTTTTGCGATTGGTTTGGTACTCCATCTACCTAGACCTCCAGAGCAGTCCCTTTCGTTCCTTTCCAGACTCCTTAACAGAAAAGGTCCATCTGAGCACTTGTCACTTCAGGCTCATTAAAAATCGAAGGAGACTAGAGTCATCTTTTGTTTTTTCTCAACTCTTAAAAATTGAAAAAACAAGTTGTGTCAAAGCATCTAAAATTTATTTTAAACGAAATAATCATCACCATTCCCTCGTTGGTCTTCAAAGTTAGTCTCTTTTCATCGCAAGTTCTTGTAGAATCGCTAGAAAATCTTTTGGATAGACTAGATATGTCTGAACAACCGTCGACATCCAGGACTGTGTCATCCGACACAGCAGCGGCAGAGCCTCCTGCTGCTACTCCAACAATGTTCGATGGTATATCATCTGTCCCGGCAAGTTATCAACAACAAGCCAGAGTCCAATCAGGGACTGTTTCGACGACATGGTCAGTTCCTATTTCTTCATCCGGATTATCATCTGGTATTTCTTATGTTGAAACTCAACAAATTGATCCAATGTGTCTTCAAAGGCCAATCTACCCTTTAAGTACTGGATTTCCACCATATGGAGGGTAGTATGCCTTTTCATTGTTCCCTCCCAGAGAACAACCATATGAGAGTTTACAACAAAGTTCAGGTCAAACTGGAATTACATCCAGCGGTTGGGTACCAATACTGCCTCAACAACCAAGGGTTGTATATTCAACGCAACCAGTCCATCCTGTGTCGAATATTCCCACTATACCTGCTATGGTGACTGCGTCGCAAGTACAAGCGCTACCTGTTGTATGTCGACCCCAAGTTTCTTAGGTTGCAATACAATAGCCTCTTGTCTCAACGACTCAATCACAACCTCAGGTTAGTGACTCCTTATCTGGAGCGACTCAGGCTCAAACAAGTACTATGACTCCTCATCTTGGTCAATCATCCAGTATTGGACAACAGCAAATGGTCCAAAAACCAGGGCTGGTTCAATCTCAACAACCGCAATTCCAGCAATCATATCAAGGACCTGAGCAACAAGTCTTTGTAAGTAATGGGCAACCGCATTTCCAAAGCGGTTATCAACAACCATATTATAATGGTTATGCCCATCAACCTTGTCAAAGTTGCCAACATCAAATACATTATGCTGGTATGCAAAGACCCACTGCTCAGGCGATTCCATCTTATCCTGGGTATGCTTCACCTAACCTGAATCAACAGTTGCCCTTTGTAGCAACTCTAGAATTACCAGATCTAAACCGGCTGACAAATGATCCAATTGCTTATGCCGCTTGGTGGCCAGCGATTCCGCATAAACTTCCATCAGATATTCCTAAATTTAATGGAAATCCGGGTGAAGATCCGTTGAATCATGTGATGACCTTTCATCGGTGGTGTTCATCAAACACCCTGAATGATGATTCGATACGACTTCGCCTTTTTCAGAGGACGCTAACTGGTCCATCAGCAAAATGGTATATCAAATTGCCTAGAGCTTCATTCGACAACTTCAGTACCCTAGCCACAACCTTTTTAACCCATTTTCAATTACTGATAAGGTATGAAACGGGAACGGAACTCCTTACCAACTTCAAATAAACGACGGCCACTCACATATCTGATCATATACATGAGTGGCGACGTCGTCGTAGGATGGTAAAAATGTACGTTCCCGATCAGCTATTAGCTGAATGGTTTATCAAGTCATTACTGCCTTCCATCACGGAAGATGTGGCAAAGGGGGGAGTCGTAACAGAAGAGCAAGTGATCGCTCGTGCACAATATCTGGATTTGATTTACACTCAGTCCGGCATGCTCTACGACAAAATACCTGACGCCCCTAGACCGGAATCCTCAATTCCTCCTCCTCCTAAATCAAACAATGACTCTCATGCCGGCGATGGCATGATTGGCACGACAGACATGAAATCGACAAAGGCCACATCCAAAAAGGCCCGTAAGGTTTCAGGTCAAAATGCAAAAGACGAACTTCTTGCTTCGGAAGTAAATGTCATATCGACAGATAAAGGCAAAGAAACCAAACAACCAGGAAGCAAGAAGAAAGGAAAAGGGAAGAAGAAGAAACAGGATGAGCAATCTCCCGAAAAATCTTCTTCAAACCCTCCTGGAAATAGGAAACCCCCTTCAAGGTGCATGATATGTGACGAGGATCATTGGACGAGAGAATGTCCATACAAAGCTGAGCTTAAGAGATTCTTTAAAAGTTCGAAAACCTCAGCAGTGTTAACCGATCCGTTTCCGAATCTAGGAACAAATCTGGTTGAAAGTGGAAATGCTTCCCCATCTCAAGTGCTAATGTTGTCGATTTCAAAACAACAGAATGATGCTTTGATTTCGACAAGGAACAAATATTACGGGAATCCGCAGCTGTCGAACAACAAGGATAAAGATCAGCCAAGTAGTTCGACAACAACTTCAACAGAAGTTGTACCACCCACCATCCCTGAATTGACAATAAAACCACCAAAGGGAGTAGTACACAAGTCGACATTTAATCCTCGCGCTAGAGCGGCGCAGCATTATAACATAGTGGAAGATTTGGCCCAATCGCCATCCGCTATGTCGACTCTTGAAGTACTACAAAACTACCCATCCCAAAGGCAGGCTTTGCTATCAGCCATTGGTGGGATTGATCCAAAGGATTCCAATCTTGTATCCTTCGACCACAAAGGGTACGATCCTCAGTTACCAGCTCAATTAGCTTTCCTTGTTCAAGTGAAAGCCCTCAACAAAACTGTTCACCGAACGATTATTGATGAGGGGGCATCTACATGTATTATGTCGATGAGTTGCTGGAAAACTTTAGGATCTCCAACCTTGTCGCGATCTGCGACAACATTAAAAGCATTCGACGGAAGGACATATACCCCGTACGGTATCCTAAATAACTTGAAAGTTGAACTAGGAGGGAAAACAGTAGAAATAGATGTTGAAGTCATCGATGGGAATCTTGATTACAACATCCTACTAGGAAGACCATGGATATATGCCATGGCAGCTGTTGTGTCGACCTATTTTAGAAAGATTGCATTTCCCTTTCAAGGAGGGATTACAATCGTCGACCAACAAAACTTCCTCCCCAATGGTTCACAAGTTACAGGAAGCATTCCCATGATCCATGGAAGCCCCCATTTGCTTCAGAATATCGGAGTAAGTCTCCTAAAAGACCCTGCCTTAATGGGTACTTTTGCCCTACCGCCTCCGAGTAATCTGGCGGAAGTGGCCACAGTGGAATATGAAACCTTCTATATCTAATGGATTTGGATTCCGAGGACGGTTCTTATCTCGTGTCAACCTCGTTAAAAAATGAAACAAGGAGTCATGAGGATAGTTCTTTTACTGTGTCAACCTCATTAAAAATGAAACAAATCCCCTTTTCAAATCTCAAAGGTAAACCTTCATTCCAACCGCCGAGTTGAATGCAATGAAGCTTGGGGGGCATGCACCTCTAGTTGCATTATTATGCTGGGGGCATGCAAACTTATCATCGAGCAGTTTTAGCGCATAGTTCAAGCTCGTTAAAAAATAAACATAAGATCGAGCAAATGTTTCCGCCCGCATTTAGGCTCGTTAAAAAATGAACTATCCTCTGGTAAATAACCACCGTGAATGAAGCATTTTCAGCCATTAAAGCCTTGCTCGTGTTTGCACCGTCACCTCCACTTTTTCATTGGCCGATCATTCACCTCCATTTGATTGTTTACCCATTTTGAGGAACAGCTGTGAAGAGTGATTTCACTAGCCATCCTTGTGACACTGCCGTGATTGGAAAATTCCAAACCTTACCTGGAATCAGCTGCTACCCATTTTATCACTCGTTCCTCAAAAGACAAGTCTTCTTTAAGCTCTTTTCATCTAACTCGTAAAATATGAAAAGATTGCCGAGTTTTGGCCTTCCAGCTCGTTAAAGCGACAGGAAGTGCTATCCCTCCTCTAGATTTTAATCTTTTTGGACCTGAGGGATTATTGCACAAAAAGATCGAGCGCTTGTTTTGTTCGGCTCGTTAAAACTATCGAAAATTCATCCCTTCTGTATTGTTTTATAATTTTTCGGACTTAAGGGATTAGATGACGAAAAAGGAATTCCGGAGTTATCTTTACGTACCTTTTTAGACTCTCTAAAAATGAAAAGGACCGAGTTATCTTTGTCGTTAGACTCGTTAAAAAGATTAATAGCGACAAACTTGTCTTTAGGCGAGAACGAGTTTCACTATCGCTAGGCTCGTTAAAACATAGCGATGGGTTTGCCCGAAGGGAAAATTATAGAACAAGCATATGTTATCCTCCTCAAGCTTGACAAAAATAAAGAGGTACTGGTCAAAAATGACTGGGGAAAAATTGGGAAGAAAACTCAAAGAAACTTTATTGGTAGCAAGTCGCTCTTGAACATGACACTTCCACTCCGTGCCAGAGTCGGGTTGGGTTGTTTCATTCACCGGTCACATCACCATGGTCACGCCATACCATCCACATTTGGGGTAAATGCTACCGATCCATCACATAAGTGTCGCCGACATGTTCAAGAGAAGTCATCCAGAGAAGTCACCCGTGTCCCATCCACTACCATACATTATACTTCATTCTTTCATGACTGCCACCCTGAACCGTATATCACCAGATCGTTTTCACCCCCATCAAAATCATTTGCTCTGTTCCGTGTCATTGATGTGGGATTCATTAAGGCCCTCCTTTGACGGATCGCTTCTTGTCGACATCAGCTCATTATCCAAGAAGTTGATCTAGGAACACCCCTTCAGTACTTTGAAGCTTGCATGCCTCAATGGCAAGTTTCTCACTTCCGGCGACAGGTATACATCAATGACCTTCGACCGAAAGATTTCGCGTGGTGTTCGACGCCAAGTCCTTTATTCACACCACGTGAATTGTACTGTAGTACCTTAAGGGTCATTATCATTATCGGTGATTCCTCTCGCGCTTGTTAACAGTTTACATCATTGACTGGTAATCAAGCGATGTCTTTCCATGTTCGACTTCAAAACATTTCTCACATGGATCGACTTGTACTTAGAGTGAAGATCGGACGAGATTGAAGACCCCGGATCTAGTTTCATCCATCCGAGCTGCGATATATATTCAGGAAAAATAAAGACATTGAAATGTACAACATTGCAGCACAGATAATCATCCTACCAAAAGGATGATGACTTCATCAGAATCATCAGTCTACCATCAGACGATTGTCTGTCCTATGTACATGAAAATGAATTTATAAAGCTGAGCATGGGAATGCCTTCCTCAGCTAGATCATGAAAACAGTATAAAGATAATTGATTGTATTGTATCTTATTACAGGTCTCCTCCCCAGCATTAGAACTTCGGATCCTCCTAATAAAGCATTTCACCCGATAAACGGCCTCATACTTTAGGGGGCAACTATTATAGACATTTTTGTGCCTTACAGCTATAAGCATGAAATGTCCATAAACCAAGGGATCCTAAGTCCCTAAAAGTGTTGTTCCAGCTCCTAAAGAAACAAGGTCAACAAATTACAACTTCTCCCAGAAGTTCTCCACCAGAAACTGCTCAAAACTAGTCAAATCAGGATCATTTCAGATGCTCCACTAGCTAGCTGTGTTGCAAAGCACCCAAATACACTGGCTAGGTGCATTGCAACGCACTTGAATGCACTACTAGGGTGCGTTGAGCGGGAAATGACAAGTGGCAGAGTCATTCCACGAGGTGGAGAGACAATGGAAGCTTCCAGAATCTTCTCCAATGACACTTGCCTCACTGAATTCGACCAGTGATGAGTAAGAGGCTCTCAGTCTCCAAGTGGAAGCAAGAACTGACAGAGAGAAGCCACTAATCAATTCATGAGCTGACTCATCCTCTTTGCATACATCTATATATGGATCCCTCACCAAGAGATCCAGATGCTGGAATTTTGTACATTGCAGAGAATTGCTGTTGGTTTTGTGATAGATATCAGAGTATTGGGTGATTTATGCTTTGTTGGAGGTGAAGAAGGGATTCTATGCTGGGAGGTTGATGTTGGATCAGGAATCATCGGTTGTAACTCCTCTTGGATCTTCTTGTTTTATCAATAAAACTATTTGAGTTTCTCCTACATGTTTGTATATCATTGATGTGTGTTATACTTGTATGTTTAGCTTAAATCTGATCCTAAGCTTTTTATGAACATAAATCCATGTCTTTGTGTAGTTTTCTTCTTCTGTGAACTTGCAGGAACTTGGTGACGCTGGGCAAGTGAGGGAGCAGATCTTTGGAAGCTGTCAAAGAGAAGAGAGATTGGATCAAACGACTAGCGCAAGACGCAGGTTGGTTCATCCTATTCATCTTCATTTATAGTTCATAAAGGAGAATACAAGAGTAGTTTTCCCTGTTTGTTTCTAAGGTCTCTGTCACAACCCGGCGGGATAGGGTCGTTCTGAATAGACACTTTTCCCTAAAACAGGTTTGAAAATGGAATTCATCAAACCTTGAAATGTAGAAGGTTCATTAGTAAGGCCAAAAGGCATGACCAAAAATTCATAATGACCCTCATGAGTTCTAATGTTGTTTTCAGAATGTCTTCAATCTTCATTCTAATTTGATGATATCCTGAATGAAGATCCAACTTGGTGAAGTAAATTTATCCCTGACATTCATCCAGTAATTCATCAATGATTGGGATGGGAAACTTATCTTTAATAGTGAACTTGTTGAGCTCCCTATAATCCAGACACATGTGCCATGATCCATCCTTCTTGTGCACCAATACTACTGAAGCAGAGAAAGAACTTTGACTAGGTTGAATTATACCAACCTCTAGCATTTCTGCAACCATACGTTCAATTTCACTCTTTTGGGCATAGGGATATCTGTACGGCTTGATGTTTGGAGGAACACTTCCTGGAATCAGATGAATAGCATGATCATGATCACGAATAAGTGGGAGACCTTTGGGAGTGTAAAATACCTTGGAATGATTGTACAAGACTTTTTGGAGATCTGGAGAAATAGATGACTTCGATGTGGAAACATCTAGCGAACATAATTGTGCAATTACACCTCTTTGTTCCTTTTTTAGAAGCTTTGTCATATTATTAGAGCTGATTTTCTTTCTCGGTTTCCCTGCAATACCCCTTAATTCAACTTCCTTTCCTTCTGCATAAAATTTCATGAAATGTTCTTCAAAATTAAAAACTGTTGTAGCCATTGGACTCCTACTACAACATCAGCACCTCCCATTGGAATGGAAAGCATTGGGCTAGTCAATGCATATTCTCCTGTGGATAGCTTGATATTATGGCACTTTCCAGAGCAATTTATCATTCCTCCATTTGAAACCGTTACTTGACACTCTAGTGTTGGATATAGGAGGCAATTCAATTCTTTTGCTATCTTACAATGAATAAAATTGTGGGTACTTCCTGAATCAATCAACACTATTACCTTTTTCTTCTTGATTGGTCCTTCTATCTTGATGGTTTGAGGAGTGGTAATTCCAGCTAGTGCATTACAAGATATGGTTAGATTTATTTCTTCTTTCTCTAGGCTTTGTTCCTGGAGTATATCGTCTTCTTTTGACCTTTCTTGCTCCTTTTCTTCTTCCTCTTCACAATCTATGTAGAATAATTTCTTCTCAGCACACTTATAACCTTTAGTGTATTTTCTATCACAACTATAACAAAGCCCTTTTGCTCTTTTTTCTTCCAATTGTTGTGGTATCAACCTTATAGGTTGTGGAAGACTAGGGGCAACAGTGCTTCCATCTTTATAGTTGTAAGTGGTATGCTTCCTGGTTTCCATAATTTTGCTTTCCATTTTTCTTGCTAACCTAAATGCCTTCTCCAATGAATCAGGTTCCCAAAGGCGAAAATCATGTTGGATATTATCCTTTAAAGTCCCTATGAACACATCAATCCTATGCTCTTCTAGAATATTTTTTACCCTTATGTTCAATTTTTGGAACTCCTCAATGTGCTTCATTATTGAACCCTTTTGTTTGAGACTTATCAATTGGCTAAAAAAAGTGTTGCTTTTTGTATCCTCATAATGTGCTGTCAATTCTTCCATAAAAATTTCCCAAGTGATAATTTGTTTACGAGAGCAAAGCTATTGATACCATACAAACACTAAGGTCAAAAAATTGAGATCAAAAAATTGCTCCATCTATAATATCCATGTTGCGGGATCCTTGCCATCAAACTTCCTCATATTGATTTTTGGAATATGGTGGGTCTTTGGAACATTAGAGTCTATGAAATCATGATTAACATTTCTTTTTTTCTCATCATGAGTTTCCTTTACTACCCTTTCACCATTAGTAAGCATTTCTTGTAGAAACTTTGTCAAATCTGTCTTCAAATCTTCCATGCCTATTTTCAAATCTTCCATGCCTATCTTCAAATCGTCCATCTTAGCTTCCACGTCATTCATCTTCGTTTCTACACCTTTCTTTAAATAATATATCTTAGCTTCTACGCCTTTCTTTAAACCATCCATATTAGCTTCCACATCTTTTTTTAAACCATCCATCTTAGATTCTGTTACTTTTTGTGCAAGTGACACTTGTTGCACTTGGTCTCATAATTTTGATATATCATGTTGCATTTCTTCCTCTTCTTCATGAGTCATGCTAGAGCTTTTAGGTTGCTTACTAGGTGTTTGATTTTTCTTTCCTTGGGGAATCAATTACCGATAATAACGTTTTAATATGCCTTTTGAATTCCTTCAAACTAATTTTTCAAACCAAGCTTATGCAAAAATTTAAAAAAACTCCACACCTTTTTTCACTTTGTAGGAGCTTGATATTGAATCTGATGTATCTCTGTAATTTTGGATCATCCAGTTCTGAAATTACGAACTATAGTAGCCATCTGCATCCTCTTTCCAATTCCAATAGTCTGATCCAAATTGGATTCTCCAGGGAAGAGTTATGCCAAATCTCCCACAGTGACCTGATTATAGACTGGTTCAGTAGAGCGAAATTGTACAACGTGCCATGAGTCACTGTTTCGACCTTTGTCTCTGAAAAATATGTACAAGAAACCACAGTTTGTCCTATTTTTGTACCTTCTTACGAAATTTCACTTTGATGCTCAGAGAGAAAGTTATGACAATTTTCCCCAGGTCACGTGTTTGGAATGTAATTTAGGAGTCTGCAAAAAGACCAACTTCCTCAGATCATATCTCCACCAATATAGTGTGAAAAGCTCTGAAATTCGGACCCGAGGTTCAATGCGATTTCATCTCAAATGGGTTTTTTTTAAGCTTCTAAAACAACGCAGAAAAAAAGTTATAGTGAAAATTCCACGATGACCTATTTAGAGCAGCGAAACCCTAGAATCCAAAGCTCTAATACCAAACGTTATGAAACCAGCTCACAAAAATATTGAAAAGATAGATCAATGTCTTAGAATTCATCCTCTTCAAGGGGGAAACCTCCTTTACATTACATAAATGAACAATTCTTGGATGATTCAAATGACAAACCTCCTTTCTATATATAGGAGATTAAGGAGTCACAATATAACCCATCCAACCTAACAATAATAATATAAAGCCACAAAAATAATAATAGAGGGATTCTATGGGGCACAATAATAACAATATGGGGACAATAGGCACACAACAATATTAATAAGGGATACAACTACAATAGTAATGGGGTAATCACTAGTATTATAGGGACCTAACATTGGGTCCACCTTTTGTCACTAGTGCAATCCCCACCATCGATCTATGGAATCTCCGATCAATGTTCGATATCCAATTTTGGGTGGGTTAGGAGTACAGGGGCTACCTGCCCGAAAAGGCAGTTTTCCTCTCTCCTCCACCAGCCACGTGTTGACCAGTGTGTGGAAGCTGGCAGAGCCAGCCCAAAACCATTTACCGCTTGAGGCCCACCTGAAATCTACCTTTACGAAACTCAAATTATATAGATTGCGCCTAAATTTCCCTTGGGTCCGGTTTTATCGTTTCGACGGCTTCCCTTTGTTTTTCAGTTTTTACACCAAAAAGAATTAATACAGAGAAAAGTATTGTTTATCAGAACTCAAATTTTATCAACCCGCACCTATAGAATCCATCGGGTTCGGCGTTATCGCACCTTGTATATCGCTGCGATGCGACGTTGCGATGCAATAAATCGCAATCGCAAGTCACATTAGCCCTGGGGGTCCACCATTTGTCTCATGCCATTGCCGATACCGATTTTCCGATCCGATCATCGGCAATTGACATATCGCATAGCCAAGGGTCCCGCCATTACACATAGGCTTATCTCCAACATGATATATCAGAGATCGTCAATCGGGGGTTTCTCCCCTTTCTGCTTGAGTCCGCCTCTTTGACCCTTCTCCGATGTGATTTCCCTTTATAAGGGTTTTTTTCTATTTTTAGGGGATTTTGCCTCTTTTTCCAAAGAGCAAAGGGCATCTTCTTTGAGCAATAATTTTTGCATCCTAAGTCCATTTTTGCCCATTCTAGTTGCAGTAGATTCAGAATGAAAAGATCTCTGTAATGGGGCTATGTTAAGGAACTTCCTCGGACTTTCACTTTCCTCTGTGAGGGACACTTATACTTAGGAGCTTATCTAAAATCCATTTTGGATCACGCCTTCCCACTAAAAGAACTTTTGGTCTCCAAAAGACTAATATACTGATCAGAATAGTAAATGAGAGTAACAGCACCCTCTTCTTTCAGCCTCCACACACTTGACTTGCATAGTTCCTCTGAACCAAAGTATCTGACCACTTCCCTTCCTGGATGGGCTGGTCTTCGTAGGAAGAACTGTCTTCCTCCTTGCTTTCCTACATAACTTCTTCTGAAATGGTCATAGAAGGTGGTTTGAACTTCTTTGCCTTGATCATTGATCCAAGGTGGCTCAAAGAAATGTGAAGTACATCTGCTACACAAAACTTTCATTTGTACCTGCTTCAAAAACTATCAACAACAACTATTAAGAACAACAAAAATACAGACAACAACTAGATGGCCTAAACTCCTGCTTCAACAAAAGAAACAGATTTCACCTATGGTGCACACCTCCATGTCTTACATCTACATACAAATGATGCACTAGATAACAAGCCCACAAAACATGCCTTTAAACAAATGACTCTTCAAGTCAAGCATGTAGAAAAATACCATTAGGACTCTTTTCAAAAGATGAAACACTTCATTATTATCTCCATCTTGGAGACCAAGTTAACTTCTCCCCAGTAAACATTGCATCACATGCATGTCAAAGCAATCAACCTTACAAGTTAATTACACATACATGTTCAAAACAAGGAAAACATCAACATCCATGTGTCCATGCACATCATGCTCATGCATGCATTTCATCCTTCAACTTTCGCTTAAGCACACTGTACTTTCGAAGCTGAAATGAAATATAATGTTGCAGCAACAAAGTGAGTCTCCTGCTCAACTTCTCCATTCACCTACTTGGTAAAATCCTGGAACTTGCATTCCATTAACAAATAAATGCAAATAGATGCATCAATAGACATGCAATCTTAATCAGATAAGAACTCTAACCATTTCTTACCAATCCCTTTCAAAGGTATTACCTTTGCCTGCACATCAGCATCAACATGTGAATCTGTTAGGCTCCTATACTACTAGTGTAACCCCTTATTGTTATTAGTACAACCCACTTATTATATTGATGTATCCATGTAGTGCCCATATTGTTACTATTGTGCCCCATAGAAGCCTAGTATTGTTATTATTGTGCCCTTACATTATTATTGCTATGTCGGCTCTGATTATGTTATGACCCCTTAAACTCCTATATATATAAAGGAGTTATTTTCATTTGTATCATCCAAGAATTGTTTATTTGTGTAATGTAAAGGAGGTTTCCCCTCGAAGAGGCTGAATTCTAAGGCGTTGATCTCTCTTTTCTATCTTTTTGTGAGCTGGTTTCATAACATTTGGTATTAGAGCTTTGGATTCTAGGGTTTTGCTGCTCCAAACAGGTCATCATGGCATTTTCGCTATAACTTTTTTTCTGCGACGTTTCAGAAGTTAAAAAAAAAAACCCATTTGAGAAGAAGTTGCACTGAAACGGGGGTCTGAATTTCAGAGCTTTTTTCCCTATATTTGTGGAGATATGATCTGAGGAAGTTGGTCTTTTTACAGACTCCTGAATTACATTCCAGACAAATGACCTGGGGAAAATCGT
This sequence comes from Pinus tabuliformis, assembly GCA_031772625.1. Lineage (NCBI taxonomy): Eukaryota > Viridiplantae > Streptophyta > Pinopsida > Pinales > Pinaceae > Pinus > Pinus tabuliformis. Next base: position 754,516,346 of record CM062812.1, read on the forward strand.
CATAACTTTCTCTCTGAGCATTGGATTGAAATTTCATAAGAAGGTACAGAAAGAGAATGGATTGTAGTTTCTTCTAGATATTTTTCAGAGCCAAAGGTCGAAAAGGTGACTCGTGGCATGTCGTACAAGTTCGCTCTACTGAACTAGTCTATAATCAGGTCATCTTGGGAGATTGTGCATAACTCTTCCTTGGAGAATCCAATTTGGATCAGACTAGTGGCATCGGAAAGAGGACACATAGGGCTACTACAGGTCACAATTTCAGAACTTAAAGATCCAAAAGTACAAAGTTACAATCGTTTCAAGATCGAGCTCCTAAAATCAAGAAAAAGCAAGATGAGGAAGTTTGATGGCAAGGATCTGGTAAATTGGATACTTCAGATGGAGCAATATTTTGATCTACATGGTGTACCACTATTACAAAAGGTATGTATTGCATCTTCATATTTAGAACCAGATCAATTTCTATGGTATGAAGGGCTTTGTTCTCATAAACAACTTGTTACGTAGTCAATTTTCACAAAGGAAATGATAGTACATTATGAGGATACAAAGAGCAACACCTTCTTTAGAGCAACACCACAACAATTGGACAGAGTAAAAGGGCTTTGTGACATAGTGGAAAGAAAAATTATGGAAACCAGGAAGCATACCCCTCACAATTATAAAGATGGAAGTGTCGTTTCTCCTAGCCTTCCACAACTTACAAGGGTTACACCACAAGAAGAAAAAGGGCTTTGTTACAATTGTGATAGAAAATGCACTAAAGGTCATAAGTGTGATGAGAAGAAATTATTTTGCATATAATATGAAGAGGAGGAAGAAAAGGATCAAGAAACATCAAAAGAAGAAGATATACACCAGGACCCCATCCCAGAGAAAGAAGAAATGAATAAGACCATATCTTGTAAAGCATTGGCAAGAATTACCACTCCTCAAACTCTCAAGATAGAAGGACATATCAAGAAGAAAAAGGTGCAAGAAGTGAAAGATCACATCGAGAAAGAAGAAATGAATCCAACCATATCTTGTAATTCATTGGTCAAAATTACCACTCCTCAAACTATCAAGATAGAAGGACATATCAAGAAGAAAAATGTTCAAGAAGTGAAAGATCACATCGAGCATCAAGAAATGAATCCGACCATATCTTGTAAAGGATTGGAAGAAATTACCACTCCTCAAACTCTAGAGATAGAATGACATATCAACAAGAAAAATGTTCAAGTAGTGAAAGATCACATCGAACATCAACAACAAGTTCTCCAAATTTTAAAGGATAATACCACTTCAGTGCAAAATCAAACGAAACAATAGGTAGATCAAAATCGTAGTGAAAAATGTTTTGATGTAGGTGATTGGGTATTTTTACTGCTACATCTCAAGCAAGCTATTTATGAGAAGGAAATGTTGGCAATAATACATGCACTAAAAAAACGGTGACCTTACCGAATGGGAAGACTCTTCAAGGATGAGGATGTGGAAGCATTATTTTGTGCTATTTCTATTATCCAACCATATTGGATAAACGAAGCAAGGGATGAATGGAAGAAGGACAGAGAAGTATGGCCACTTATTCAAAAGTTGGAAAAGATCCCAATTCAAACAATATTTCCAGAAATTGAAGAGGAAGGAAAAATCACATTGGAACCTGGAGCAGTCATAGAAACAAGAACCCGACAGCTACGAAATCGATCAATTTAGAGTATCTCATCAAGTGGAAGAACTTACGTGTTGAAGATTCCACATGGGAGGACAAGAATTTTATACAGAAGCATCAAGAACTACTCAAGAATTGATGACAACGCTTTTTGAAGGAGAGGGGCATGTTAGGCCCCTATACTACTAGTGTAACCCCTTATTGTTATTAGTACAACCCACTTATTATATTGATGTACCCATGTAGTGCCCATATTGTTAATATTGTGCCCCATAGAAGCCCACTATTGTTATTATTGTGCCCTTACATTATTATTGTTATGTCGGCTTTGATTATGTTATGACCCCTTAGACTCCTATATATAGAAAGGAGGTCTTTTCATTTGTATCATCCAAGAATTGTTCATTTGTGTAATGTAAAGGAGGTTTCCCCCTCGAAGAGGCTGAATTCTAAGGCATTGATCTCTCTTTTCTATCTTTTTGTGAGCTGGTTTCATAACAGAATCATCCTGAGACACATGAGTCATGGAATCTTCCTTTCCATGCTTGCCATCTTCTCTTTCCGCTTTCTTCAGCTTTTGTGGAAGCATTGCTGGATTCAGTGTCCAGCATCTTTCAGCAAGATGCCCTTGCTTATGGCAGTAAGTGCAACACATGTGCATCCTCTTGAAAACATGATTTGCCTTGTCCAATGGACCTTTGGCTTTTTGCTTCTTTTCCTTCAAAAGTTTCCTGTATGTGGCCATTCTCTTCCAACATCTAGAAACATGATGGTTATCCAAACCACAAAAGGAACATGCAATTCTTTTCCCATGCTTATGTGGAAATTTATCATGCTTTGCAAAATCAAAAGGAAGATGATTAGAACCAGATTTATACCTTTCTCTTTCACCTTTATTGCCTTCATGAGGAGGTGAAGAAAATGAAGAAGTGGATCCCTTTGGAACCCCATCAATCTCTTCAAGGCTGTTAGAGTCTCCCCAACTCTCTGGTTCAAGTGTGTGCTTCTGAACACCTGCATCTTGCAAATGATGTTTCAATCTATTTCATTCCTCCTTAATACAACCTTCACACTCCTGAAGACTTCCAATGCAACTCCTTCTTGGAGCTATTTTAATGGTCTTCATGGCAACTTTGGAACTTTCTCCATAAGCTTGTCCATAGCCAAGACCCAAATACTTAGGCCTTTCCTCAATTATTATTGGCTCAACAATACCTTGTGCATGTCTACCCAAGCATTTTCCTTCATAGCCCATCTTGGACATTAGCTTGGAACCTATGCATTTGGTATGTTTTTCAAAAGAACCAATATAAGCATTCTTAGAGGAATTTGAAGAGAAACTCGAATGGTTTACCTCTTCTTCAAGCTGATACTTGACTAAGGCTTCTTGGGAAACAAAGAGTTGTGTCTCCAACTCATTCATCCTTTTCAGGTTCATATTTTCAATATGAAGTTGCCTCTCCATTTCCTACAATTTTTCAGAAAGCATCCATTTCCTACAATTTGTCAAAAAGCAACTGCTGCTCTTACTTCATGGAATTCAACCGCTCTCTAAGTCTGTTGCTCTTCCTTCCATCCTCATACATTTCTCTCACCATATCTATCATGGTGGATAAGTCTTGCTTCATGTCTTCATCAAAGAGTCTTGTGATGAAGAACGAAGAATTCGAGGACTCACTTGTAGAAGTTTTCATTATGCCAATGAATGAAAGGACTTCAAACAAGATTAATAAAAAGCTTATTCAACAACCTTTTGCAACAAACCTCTTATGCTCCAAGGATTGCTTTGAGATCCTTTGGGATAGAAGAATACCTTCAGCCCTTCTTCCTTCTTGCGCTTCCTAGGCCGAGCTATCAATAGCCTTCCCTTCACCTCTACAAACTTAAACAATAGTCAATCTGAAAAACAAGCATACAGTCAACCTCTGACTGTTTAAACACCTTTCAGACAAGCAATCTTTGCTCTGTCAATCAAGCGCTCTGATGTAACCTTCTTTTGAAGGCATGGTTAATCAATCTCAAGATTCGATACCACCTGATATGAACATGGGGCACTTTGGCTTCTTATCTAACTTACAAGAACCTCTCCCACTTCCAAAGCTTAAATATTCCCAAGTCCTTATGATTAACCAATGCGGAATTAATAATGTGCTTCAAAATAAGGTGCATGCTTATGGTTGATTTAAGTTGTTTTATGTGTTGTAAATTGATTTGCTTAGACTAATATAAAACCTATAACAGTGAAACAATGCAGCAAATAACAAACACACATAAGACAACAATTTAATTAGGAGTTCACCCAAAACTCTCGGGCTACCTCTCCGTGAGCTCTAGTCAACTCGACTAGGCTCTCTAGGATTATGGTATAAGTCCTTTTACAAGCCCTTAGCTCAACTCCACTATTTTACACCGATACAATGGGTTTAGACACCATTTTATCCCTAGCTCTTGAAGCTCTTCGCTCTCACTCTGGCTCTCGGCTTTGGCTCTGGCTCTTGGCTCTGGCTCTTGGCTCTAGCGCTAGCTATTCAGCTCTGGCTTCTTTGGCTTTCTGTAACCTTCAGTTCTCTAGATTTTCACTTGACCTCCAAGTGACCCCAAAGACTCCCTCAGCTGCTCTACGCGGTAGCTTTTTGCTCTCTCTCTGCTCTATGCTTTTAACTTGCAATTGTTTCTCCTCAATTGAGCTCTTTGGGCTCCTTTGAGACATTTTCCTAGCTTTTTGGCTTCCCCAGCCATTTCCATGCGTTCAATCATTCCCCTATGGCCTTGTGGCTACTCTGCGTTGTCTATTCGACTGGCCATCTAGCTCTACGGCTCTGTGGTTTTCAAACGCCTTATCATCTGCCAAAAACGCCCGCTTGTAACGCGGAATGATGATTAGGAGTTGTTATAAGGGATCAAGGCCATTTTCCAGGTAATAAGTCGAAAATAGAGAAAAATCCATTACACAGGTATTTTCCTGAAAATACACTATCGGGCGTGTTTTTCAGACTTGAAATCCCATTCAATCGCCCCTAAATCCCTATCGGTTCTGCCATTAGGCGTTATATCGCATCACACAGGCATATTGGGTAAAATCCCAAATACACGAGAAATCATTGAAAAACCCATAAATATTCTTTTATCGGATTTCAAAATTTATCACATCCGTTTTATAATCATTTCGAGTCCGCCTTTTGTCACTAGTGCAATTCCCACCAACGATCTATGGGATCTCTGATCAACGGTTGATATCCAATTTCAGGTGGCTTAGGAGTACAAGGGTTACCCGCCCGAAAGGGTGATTTTCCTCTCTCCTCTGCCAGCCACGTGTTGACTAGTGTGTGGAAGCAGGCGGAGCCAACCCAAAACCATTTACCTCTTGAGGCCCGCACGAAATCCGCCTTTATGGAATTAAAATTATATAGATCGCGCCTAAATTTCCCTTCTTGTCTAGTTTTATCATTTCAACGTCTTTCCTTTGTTTTTCAGTTTTTACACCGAAAAGCATTAATACATAGAAAAGTCTCGTTTACAAAACTCAAATTTTATCAACCCATGCCTATAGAATCCATCGGGTTCGACGTTATCACCCCTTATATATCACTGACATTGTGATATGATAAATCGAAATCGCAAGTCGCATTGGCCTGGGGGGTCTGTCCTTTGTCTCATGTCATCGTCGATACCGATTGCCGATCTGATCATTGGAAATCGGCATATCTCATAGCCCGGGATCCCGCCATCGCACAAAGGCCTATCTCCGACCCGATATATCGGAGATTGACAATTGGGGGTTTCTCCCCTTTCCGCTTACATTCACCTCTTTGACCCTTCTCCATTGCGATTTACCTTTATAAGGATTTTCTGCCATTTTTATGGGATTTTGCCTCTTTTTCCAAAGAACAAAGGGCATCTTATTTGAGTGATAACTTTTGCATCCTAAGTCCATTTTTTCCCATTCTAGTTGTATTAGATTCAGAATGAATAGATCTCTGTAGGAACTTCCTTGGACTTTCATTTTCCTCTGTGAGGAACACTTAGACTTAGGAGTTTATCCAAAATCCATTTTGGATCACTTTTGGCCTTCTCTCTTTAGCGATTTCATTGAGGCAGTCAAACATTGTCCCAATTATCAACTTGTTGATGGTGTTGGACCCATCAACATTCATGGGATCTCCCTGGTATGAAGGCCCAACTAGACCTCACACCATTTGGTGTAAAAGTACCAACCAGTATGATGGACCGATTTCCATTATCTTAAAGATATGCCTTAGCTATTGCTTGTCATCACATGAGAGTGATATACTTGGTTTTCAAAAAGCAAGGTACGTGTTCCTGGTGAGTGCTTACAGAAACTTATTTCTAAGTTCCTTCACTACAGAGGGGGAGGGTGAAAGTGAGTGTCTGGTTGAGAGGGAGTAGTCCCTACTCAGGTAGAGACACACATAGCACAACATGACCTGCAAAGCCTCCGACTGATTAGTCCACACAAATGTGGCAATCACAAACACTAAGGTAAATGAATATCACGTACAACTCCCAACGGAGTAGTCCACATGGATGTGACGATCGTTATAAGAAATATACAAGAATGAATATGTCTAGTGTCTAATGGAGTAGTCCATATGGATGAGACAATAATGGCAACCATTAAAACACATCTTCAACAATATATGCACAAGAATAACCGAAGTAATTCAACTATCCTATTACAAGTTAAGAAAACATGCATTACAAGTGTTTAAAGAATAGTCTTACAAATGAATACAATTCATGCATGAAAAAGTGCTAGCCCGTGAGAGGCTTCTAAAGTAAGTGAATGTTCCAAGACAGATTTGTACACCATACATCACTATCCCTAGTAGTGGAGCATTGGAGCCATTGCTCACTCCTCAAAGAAAATATTACAGACTCTTAAGGCTATGTGGGAGGAGCCAAGGTGAAAAGTCATTTACAATGAGGGGGTATATATAACCAAGGGTGAGCTAACCCTTATGACTCTTCAACTTCCCTCATGACTATTCAACTTACATGAATCTTCAACTTCATCCGTGGGTCTCTTGGACTTCCATGTTGCATTACATTGATTACAATAAGTACGGCCAACAATAGTGATGTGACCGAGATGACTCATGACACAACTCAACATGTCACTTCTGACATGAACATGCTAATTGTGGTGTTTGTGTTGAGTTTCTATGATGTTGGGTGATGAGTATGCTCTTGGTGTATCATATCTTCACCTCCGCATGACGAAGTGTATGGGGTCTTTGATGGTCTTGGTATTTGCTTGATGGTTCATGCTTGTGTATGTATCTCCTTCCCTTTCTACTTGGTATGATTCGCGTGTTCATCCAACCGCGAGAAAGTCTTCTAGGATGCACTCCTTCTTCATCACGTTCGTTGTTGCTCCATGTTCCATTCATGCACCCGCTTCTATAATAACTCATGATGAGATGGCATCAAATCCAGAAATCTCCTAATATACCATGATGCATTGTTTTCTGTGATCAGTTTGGGTGACCAGGAGGGAGGAAAAGGTACTAAGACTGCACAGAGCACAACTAAGGCCAGGATGTGGGACTCTGGGGCATTGTCAGAAAAAATTGCACATATGTCACTAGGAGGCTAATTTGGGAAGTCTAGGACAATAGTGACATTTTCAGGAGAGGGATCAGATGGGAGGCAAAATTACATAGTTTTTCTCGAGAGGCAGTATGGGCAGCAAGAAGCACTAGCAATGAAAACTGTGTAGTTTTTTAGAGGATGTCAGGATCAGGCGGCGGGAGCTACTGGTAAGAACTGCACAGTTCTGGAAGACAGTCAAGGAAGAACATGATTGCACAGTTTCCAGGCTCGGTGGAGTGTCAGGAAGCAGGAGGAATTTCAGCGAAAACTACACAGTTTTCAATAGGAGAGAAGAGCAGGGTGACATGGGGACTTCCTAGAAAAACTGTTCAATTTCCCAGGACAGTGCATTGGTAGGTAACAAAGGCTTGTCTATCATGTCTACACAGTTTCTATAGGAAGTGTAGCTAGGAAGGCTCAAAAGCTACTGAAAATTTTTGGGGATGAGTGTAGCCATAGGTCACAGCTCAAGTTAGATCTTCTGGTTGACCAGAAGGAGGCTTAGTGGATGGTCTTGTGGGAAGCGCAGACTAGAATGGCTTCTTGAACAATTTATGTGCAGTTCAAGAGACAGTCAGCTAGCTCATTTCCAGAATTGTGCAGTTCAGGCTACTCGGGAAGACAACCTAAAGCTCTACACAGTTCTGGCCAATAATGCACGGTCACTGAGGGTTGAGACTATGTAGTGAAGCTTAGTGGAGGTCCCTTTTATGGAAGGTTTAAATTTTCAGGAAAAATAGTTAAGTGTGTGAATGAGAAAACTCATATATATATGACCTTGTGAACAAAACTTAGCATGACTCAATGATAAGACACCTCAAATCAACAAGACAACATGTGCTTAGTTTGACCGTTTAACGGTGAGAGCAAAAAGTGCAACACTTAAGATGGGTCATTGAACGATCGTGATGACACTTGTGTGACAGTGTATAAAACTTTATGTGTGAGTACAATGGCTATTTACATAGTCGGAAAAACTCATGCACACAAAGACAAACCTTTGATATCACTAGAACAAGGTCGCAAGCATGTCATATCAATCAGCGTGCCAAAGATGATAGTTGGTCAAACAAGCAAAATGGAAGCAATACATGTAGAGGAAATGCATAGAATTACTTTTGTGTTTTCACACATGCATGTTACTTAAGACATGATGATATGACAATGAAAGCAGTCCTGCAAACTCAACTAAGAGATGTACTTTGAAAGGTGTTCTTTACTTACCATACTTATCCTCATGATGATCATGCATCCGACGAAGTTTGCATGGGGTCCTGAACTTTTCCCATCACTTAGTCTCTTGGTCCTTCTCCTCAACTCCTTGGGAGTGATCTTAGCTTATCACCTTTTCCTGTAGTCAGTGAAAGATAGATCAACGCAGTTTCAGCGGGAAGTGACTATTTCTAGAATGAGGTGCATCTCTATAGTTTATGCATGCAAGATAGATAGGATAACTTGGACAACACTATTCAATTTTGAGGCACAAGACACTCCTGCAGGATGGGGTCCTGAGAGGACACCTCTACACAATTTTTGAGTGCAGTGTAGCCTGAGCAGCTGAGAGGAAATACTGTGCAGTTTCTAGATTCAAGGCACTACTGTGGGATGGGTTCTGGGAGGACACATATGCGCAGTTTCAGGTTGCAAGGGAGATTGAGCAACTGAGGGAAAATACCTTGTAGTTTATGATGACACTGGGTTTTGGCTGGGGAAGGACACTGGAGGAAACCACTACGTATTTTTGGATGCCAAGGGAAGCTGGGGTCTCTACTCACTACGCAGTTCTAGTAGGCAAGCGAAAAAGCTTAAGGGTTGTAGAAGTAAAGTGCATAGTTATAGTAAGCTAGATGAGGCTAGGTTTCTCGGGAAATTAGCTAAGTGTGAGATCAGGGAACAAATGTAAACAATGATAGGAATCAACTATGATCACAAACGAACACTTAGTGATACAACATAGACTATCCAGAATTTATAAAACATAATCTTCTTGATGCGACAACCTTCGTAACAAGAGTGCATGAAGTGAGTGTGAAATAGGGGTGATTTTAGGGGCGAATGTTCGCCCTTTGGCGAAATTAAGGGGTTTTAAATTTTTAGTGGGCGATTATTTTGTATCATAGTACATTTTTACAAATCACCTCAAATAGCCCACCTTCTTTTAAGGGAGAGGGTAAAAAAGGTAAATTTAGCCCTTGAAATTAGGAGTTACAACCTTCCATTCGCCCATTTTCAAGAATAGGTTTTATTTAAGTGAATCCATTCGCCCATTTTCAAGAATAGGTTTTATTTAAGTGAATCCTATGGGCCAAAGGCCCAAATACCATATTTATAAAAGAGGTATGGTAAATTAATAAAAATATAAATAAATGAGAAGTATGGTAAATAAATAAAACATTTTTTATATTTACTCCATAAGTCACCTTATGTACATGCAAGGGTGTAAACAAATAAAAATATAAGTAAAGTGGAGGTATGGTAAGTAAATAAAATGGTTTTTTATACTTACTCAAAAGGTATGGTAAATAAATAAAAGTATAAATAAACTAGACACATGGTAAATAAATAAAACCTCTTTTTATATTTAGTCCCTAACTCTCGTTCTATTTATGAAGGCTCAAGAAAGAGGTTTTATTTAAGTGAATCCTATGGGCCAAATACCATATTTGTAAAAGAGGTATGGTAAATTAATAAAAATATAAATAAACGAGAGGTATGGTAAACAAATAAAACATTTTTTTATATTTACTCCATAAGTCACCTTATATTTACGAACACTCAAAAAATGCGTTATATTTAGGTGAAACCTATGGGCAAAATACTATGGGACAAATACCATGGACTAGATTGTTATTAATACCATGCAAAAAAACATTATTAACCCTAATATTAGTATTAATAAAAATAAAAATGGCACATGGTATTGGCCCATGGTATTCACCAAAATGGCACATGGTATTGACCCATGGTATTCACCTGAAATGTAGCCTATTTAAATGGGGGAATTAAACCAGCATAGATCCATCTTTACTCTGGATCTACTAACCCCCGAGAGGTATCAAATATCGTGATATGCAAACTAGCATAGAGTGAAAAATTATTTGATCCGATCAAGACTAAAAATGGATGTTGTAATTTAATGGATGTTAAACATTTTAGCTTGGTTAAAATAAAAATCAACTATTAATTTTATTAATTTTTATAAATTACTAATAGTAATTTTTAAGCTCCAGGTTTATGATAACCCATGGTATTGACCCATGGTAATACCATGGTATTCATGTGAGCATAGACTATTTAAAGGGGAAATTCTATCATCTTAGATCCATCTTAATTCTGGGTCTACCAGGTGCTCAGAGGGATAAATAGATTTCATCCCCCTAGGAGTGGTAGATGTGGAGTTAAGATGGATATAGGTTGGTTTTTATGATAATGAAGATATTAAATAGACTTAGGAAATTATATTGTAAAAACATCTTAAGGTGAATGGTTAAAGCATATACATTGGACAAGTATATTTGTATACTTCTGTTTTAAACTGAAACAAATCCAGAGCTAAAAGGAATGGATTGATTACACTAGTCATCCTTCTATAACTTTCCAACATATGCTGGAGTAAACAGATTGTAATTTGGGTAATTTTTCTAATTGCAAACAGGAACGTATTGGCAGGGTGGTTACGAGTTCCCTGGAAGTGATGAATTTCAATTTTTCTTGGTTTTATATATAGTATTAGGTTTTTTCTCATGCTTTCTGTGAATGGCACGGGTGAATTTTATCCTACACCTACTAGGTTATCGATATGTAATTTCGGTAATTTTGATTTCAAAAGATATTTTAAAGAAATGCAATGATTTCGTTTGTGTATTCAATAAACACAAGATTTTATAATTGAGTAAAATATTTGCCATGCCTGGTGAGAGATTCGCCAAAAAATTATATATACATATCATATTATTGATAAAATCGCCTTCCATTTTTCCTATATACCATGGAGATTCGCCCATTTATTATAAATGTAAATTTAGGGGGGTTCTTAAAATTTTCCCTGGTGTGAAACATGTGTATGTAATGAAAATAAATTATACACACAATATATCCCTTGAAGAAAAAAACATTCCTTTTCATGACAAACAACAATCCCTATGCCCAAGGATGACAGATGCTGCATAAATATGAGAACATGAAAAACTCTTAAGATCAAGGAGGGGAGCTTCATATCATGATATTACCAACAAGTTACCAAGGAACGATTGATCACAGGATCCAATGTAGGCTTTGAAATTTGCATGCAAGCCAAAATTTTGGAGGGTGGTTGTATCCGCTAAAACATTGATGACACACTAGTAGAATTCCAGCTCTATGTATGGACCTTGTTTCGTGAAAAGTGAGTCTAATCTCTCTGGAAGTATTTTTCGATTCTTTGATCATGATGGCTTCCACACTAGCTTGCGTGAAATATGTAGTCCCTACCATTCTCTTTATCGGTCAGCACACATTCCAAGGCAAGTCAACTAAGTTGTTTCGATTAGCAATGAGGGGTATATGGGTGAACAAGTAATATAATTGGCATAGTTTAAGTTTCATCTCTAGTGTTTCTCCACTGCTAGGAGGCCTAGACAGTACCCCAGTGGAGTCAAGCAAGAACACAAGAATCACTCCACTGCCAGGGAGTTTGGTTAGTACCCCAAAGAAGTTACTTGCATCACCTCTCTGCACATAAAGCCTTTCTCGTCTTTTGCCTTATTTTATTTTTTTCCATTTTTTCATTTTTTATTTTTTTCATTTGTACTGTGCATAGAAACTTATTCATTTCAGAGGTGGAAGAGGGATCCCGACTTATTCAGAGCATAATCGGTTGTTCCTTGAGAGAAGTATGTTATATATATCTTTGACATACTTATTAAGGTTTTCCCCCTCACCTTACTCTACTTGACTGAGTTGACAAGGGTTAATCCAAAGGACCGAATAGAGTAGGTGATACTAGTTAATAGTGCAAGTGTTGTGTTTTCAGCAAGACTCACTTTGAATATAACATATTTTGCATCAAGGTACCATCGACTGAAGACAACAATATTTTCATAGAGAGAGAGGATAAAATATAACCAGATGTTGATACTTGTAGAAGTCCTCTTAGATTTTCTCGGCTTGTCTCGAGAGCCAAACACAGTTTCATGTGAGGCTAACCTATGGATACCAACAAGAAAAGAAAGAAAAAAGAAAAAACAAAGTAAGAAAGGAAAGAAAAGCAAACCAAGTCAGCAATCAAGCAGACATGCAAACGAGAAATCAAAGAAAAGCAAGAAAGAAAACACTACTCCTACTCCTATGCTAAACAGTCAGGGTTACATGAAATGAAATTTCCAGTGAAGCCATCCTAGGCATTCCCAACCTCCAACCACAAAGATGCAAGCGATTAAAACAGATAAAAAATAGTGTGCAACCGAAAATACAAAAAATTGACAATCTTGCACGCGAGAGAGAAGGCCTTGCCTGTGGGAAATAAGATGTGTCAGAACCACCCAACATACATGTTTACCTCTTTGATGACTACCATTTTCCAACAAACCTTGGAAGTCCCTTGCGAGTGTTTGTTCATATGCACCAAGTTTCTTAGCGAGTGCGAGGAAGGACCAAAGCTTGTTACCTACAACTTGACTCGCCAAATAATATTGTTCTTGTCATTCAACGATTAGATCATTAAATTCATGATGGTTGTTTTGAAAGACTCGTGATCTTTGAAAATATGGATTTCTAATTCGAGAGAGGGGAGCACGATGGGAATCTAGTATGAATAGATAGATCTAATCATTATTATTGATCATGTCAAGACAATGAGGACTAGCCATAGCCATTAGCATAGGCTGAAGTGCCACACTTGCTTGATATAATTTTGAGGAGAAGGATGTTACACGATGAAGATCATAGTGTGCGAAGAGACTGTCATTGGACGTACTATTGGGAAAATTATAAATTGCATGACAGTCACCCAAGATAGAAGAAATATCAGGTGAGTTGGTCAAGATGCCAGATTCCTAGTTTGGCATGAACAAAGAAATTTTTTGAACAATCTTGCGAACGCTCTAAATGATGGAACCAAGTTCACTGTGCACTAGATATGACAGAACACCCACCTAAAACTGGTGAAAAATTGCTCAAGAATCATGGTCATCACAGGAATGTAGAAAGGATGCCAACACTGTGAATGTGTGAAGCCAACTGAAGTGTGGTAAAATTAGAGGATCATGGTTCGCATGATAGCCTGTGTGCTCTTCATCACAGAGGGAGATTGTTGGTGTGATGAGCGGGCATATTTGAAGTGCAATATTCACAAGAAGACCAAGGAATTGATCACAAGAGGGAAAATTTGATAAGTATGATTCCAGAAAAAGATAGTCTTTGAGATGATCAACTTCACAGTTCCATGACTTCATGAGAGATAGACACTCCCAACCCTAATTGGATGTAGGAGAAGTGCATGAAGACGGACGCACTATAACAGACTCGTGGATTTGGTCATTAGTGAAATTTGAAAATTTGAAATATCACACCCAGAATAGTAAACATTTTTTACATAAGGATCCACATCGAGTGAAACCATGCAGATAAACAGATTGTGCATGAGGAACCAGATCCGATTCGGTTCCAAGGGCTTACCAGAGTCGTGAGGTCCTAACATAACCATCAATAGACATTGAAGTGCCTCGACTCCATAGCACGTCCTGGAAATTTCCAGAATTTAAAATGGCATTTTGAGATGTGAACCAGATCATGCAAGGTTTGAGGATGGTTGTTGCTGCTAATTTCAAAAATTCTCTTAAGATGGCAGCCATCTTTGTCATAGGCTTCATCAAAAATTTTATCTTCATCAAGATGAATTCACGAGTTATCTTCATATAACATACATGATGATGACAAGTGGGGAGAGTCATGTTCTTTGAGACTCCTTTCATCATGGACAACCTCACTACCTTGTGTCGATCGAGGAGATAACTCATCAGATGAAGAAACAAGAGAACGTGGAGTATCTCTGATGCATGTTGATGCACTGTGAATGGTAGGACACATGAGAAAGTGGGGTGAAGAGGAAGTTTTGATATGGGTGTCTACTTTGACCAGTGCGCATTCCAAATCTGCGTTAAAGTGTACATGAGAGAATAGAAGATCACATAATGTGCTTGGGCATTCATCACAACATATGAAAGCATGGTAGTGATGAAAATCGAAGACTGGAGGTTTATCGAATGAATTAATTGTGCATGATGTGTCACCAAGATTAGCGGGTTGAGAATCGATCAAGAATGGAAGCTCATTGTCTTGATGTGAACCAGTTTGAAGCATAGAAATATTAGAAGAGGAATTGATTGTGTCTTCACCCTTCTACTCCTCTGCCTATGTAATGAGATTGTCTTGTACATGACCGCAATTTGAGCCAGCAACTTGAGAATCAAGAGAATATGCATTGCTAACTTGTGAAGCGGATTGATTGAGTGAGTCATGGTATAAGGAGTCATGATTTGTAGATGATGGAGGGTGGCAGAGATGTAGATTAAACTCAAGACTTGGGTTATGAATGGTGATGTCGTCTTGCAGAATAGAGGAATGAGTGTTTTCCATAGGCTTTCTAAGCCATTCTATAATTTCCTCCATTGGAGAGAGAGATGACTAAGAAAATGGGTTGGGAACATGATGCGCAGATTTCTCAGCTTTGCAATCACCACGAGGGGGCTACCACTTAAGGACCGGAAATGGAGGAGGACAAGGAACAAACAATGTGTTGGGCTCATCCTCTGGAATCTGAGGTGCCTCATGATCCACAAGAGTTGGGGAAATATAAAATTGGGAGTTTCAGGTTCACCGTATGAAGAGACACGAACCAAGAGCTCAAACTCTTGTTTCAAGAAATCCCAGCTCAAATCTTGTTCTGGAATTTCATAGCAAAGGTGAGAGAATTGATTGGAAAAATTGATTCATCGGGCTTCATTTTTAATAGGTTGATTCTTCCACAAACATCTCAGTAGTTATACTTACCTAAGGCTTGATAGAGCTCCTTGAGGAAAGGGCGAAGAGAATGGACGAAAGTAGGTGGTAGGGTATGACACCACCAATTAGTACGACATTCAAAGCTGAGGAGGAAAAGTGCACACACAAGCTCTTCACTATCGATTTCATGAGATTTGCATAAATGGAGAAATTAGAAATGTGCTTGGTTACGGACATTTTGTCCTCACCATCAAACTTTAACAAGGACAAGTGATAAAGAAGCTCATCGGGGAGTGATAGTTGATAAAGGGAGAAATGGGAGAAACACCCTAGGAGCACAATTTTTGTATGATCCATTTATATAAGAGATTCAAACCAAATGCAATGGGCTCAGCATGTCGTCTATCCCTCCTTTTAGTGCTAGAAATGTTAATGGTGCTAGACCTGCCAACATTCAACAGATCTCCCCAGTATGAATTTCCAACTAGACCTCAAGTGTTTGGAGTAGGAGTCCCATCTAGTATGATGGCTCGGTTTCCATTATCTTAAATTTATGCCTTAGCTCTTCCTTTTCATCACATGAGAGTGATATACATGGTCTCAAAAAAGCGAGGTACATGTGCCTGGTGAGTGCTTAGTGTAACTTGTGCCTAATTTCCTTCACTACAGAGGGGGAGGCTGAAAGTGAGTCTCTAGTCGAGAGGGAGTAGTCCCAACTCAAGTAGAGACACACACAACACAACAAGATTTGCACAGCCTCCAGCGAAGTAGTCCACATAGATGCGGCAGTCACAAACACTAAGGTAAATGAATAGCACGTAGAACACCCAACGGAGAAGTCCACACAGATGCGGGGGTCATTATAACAAATATAAAAGAATTAATTGCTCTAGTGTTCATTAGAGTAGTCCATACAGACAAGAGAGAAATATCAACCATTACAACACATCTTCAAAAATACATGCACTAGAATAATCAAAGTAGTTCAACTATCCTAGTACAAGTTAAGCAAACATGCATTACAAGAATTTAAAGAATAGTCTTACAAACAAACACAACACATGCATGAAAACATGCTAGCCTATGACAGGCTTCTGAATTAAGTGAAAGTTCCAAGACACATTCGTACACAATTCATCACTAACACAGTAGTGGAGCGTTGGAGCCACTACTCACTCCTCAAAGAAAATATTACAGACTCTCAATACTATGTGGGAGGAGCCAAGGTGAAAAGTCATTTTGCATGTACAATGAGGGGGTATATATATCCAAGGGTGAACTAACCCTTGTGACTCTTTGATTTCCTTCATGACTATTCGACTTACATGAATCTTCAACTTCATCTATCGGTCTCCTTAACCTCTACGTTACATTACATTGATTACAAGATGTATTTCCCATAGTAGTGATGTGGTCGAGAGGAGTCATGACACAACTTGACATGAAACTATTGACATGAACATGCTGACTGTGGTGTCTGTGTTGAGTTGCTATGCTGCTGGTTGATGAGTATTCTCTTGGTGTATCATATCTTCACCTCCGCATGAAGAAGTGTGCGGGGTCTTTAATAGTCTTGGTATTTTCTTGATGGTTAATGCATGTGTATGTACCTCCTTCGCTTGCTACTTGGTATGCTTTGCATGTTCATCCAACTGCAAGCAAGTCTTCTAGCATGCACTCCTTCTTCATCCCATTCATCATCATGCCATGTTCCATTCATGTACCTATTTTTGAAATCACCCATTATGAGATGACATCAATTCCAAAAATCTCTGAATCTACCATGATGCATTGTTTTCCATGAACGGTCCAGGTGACCAAGAGCTAGGACAATGTATTGAGACTGTGCAGAGCATAGCTCAGGTTGCGATGAGGGACTCCAGGGCACTGTTGGGAAAAACTGTGTAGAGGTCACTGGGAGGCTGATTTGAGTAGTCCGGGACAACAATGACATCTATGGGAGAGGGGTCATTCGGGAGGCAGAATTGTGTAGTTTTTCTAGGGAGGCAGTGTGGGCAGTAGGAAACACTAGCAGTGAAAACTATGCAGTTCTCTGGAGGAGGTCAGGATTAGGCTACGGGAACTACTGGTCAAAACTATGAAATTCTGGGAGACAATCAAGGTAGGACATCACCACACAGTTTCTAAACTAAGGGGAGTGTCGAGAAGCAGGAGGATTGGCAGTGAAAAATATGCAGTTTCAGCAAGAGAGTAGAGTAGGGATGTATGGGGACTTCCTGGAAAAACTATGCAATTTCCTAGGACAATGCAGTGACAGGCAGCAGAGGCTTGTCCCTCATGTCTATGCAGTTCAACAGGTAGGCAGGCTGGACAACTACTGCACGGTTTTGGGGATGAGTGTATCACTGGGTCACATCTCAAGTTATATCTTCCAGTTGACCATAAGGAGGCTTGGTGGATGGTCTTGTAGGAAGCCCATTCTATAATGGCTTCTTGGACAACTTCTGCACAGTTTTGGGAGACCGTTAGTTGGTTGATTTCAATAATTATGCTATGGAGGCTGCCTAAGAGGATAGCCTCAAACTCTACGTAGTTATGGGACTAAGACTGTGTAGTGCAGCTATGTGGAGGTCCGGTTGATGGAAGGTTGTTTGGTCGATAGTGTTATAGATCTGACCTGTAAATATATGAGAATACAAATATACCCAGAAACAATAAGATCAATCCAATAATATAACATGAAAGTGTTTATCTTTATTGATCAAAAATCTTAAGGTAGGGTAACACCATACATTCACTCCTTAAGGAAGGAGAACACTCCAGAAGCTATATGCTTGTCAATACAATAATTCTTGAAATCTCTCAATGGGGAGTCTCTAGCCTCTATATAGGCCTCATACATATAATACCATGGGTCATTACCATGATTCCCTCAATACCATCTATCTAATACAATGGGATTATTACATTATTGCTAACTACTTGTGGTCCCTTGATACAGGTTAACCACTTTATTTATTACTATGGCCCATCCCATTATTACATTATTCCCTTGGGTATCTCCCTCTGTACCCCATACTATTCCCCTTAGGTATACTACATTCCACCATGCTTAATCTCATCCCCGAAATGTAAGAAGAACACAAATAATAAGATCTACTCAAAAGACTAGTCCATTGGTACCATGCACATGCATCTAGCCATCCAAGAGAAAGGTGAACCCTCGATCTAGTTGGTGCCTCGCTCGCTTGAGATGGAAGTTGACCCTGGTGGCTCTTCTATGTTGTTGTGTTATGGGTGGATCGTCACTCCTCTCTATTTTTCATGCAAGGGTTGTTGTTCTTGTTGCTGATTCGTTGCCATCGTGTTGGCTATTTTCTTGTGGGGTGATGTGGGTGGTGATATGCTAAAGTTTTAACCAATGATGTATCTTTCTTTAATTCACCACCTAACGGAGCCTGATTGGTATCTAGTACATGTTGTGGTACCTGCAGTTGTTTCTTATCTTCTAATATTACTTCAATCACTGAGTCCTCATCTGATGTATCAGTACCTGTAACATTTTCTGCTTCAACTTCCTTGGACACTCCCCTTTTTCTAGTACCCGATTTGATGTTTGTGTTTGATTGTCAACCATCAAAGGCTCATCATCTGATGTATTAGTTTCATTAGAGCTTTGTGGTTCTGCCTCCATAGTCTTTGCTTTGGTCTTAATGGAAATATCTTGTAATGTAATTTTCTTCTTTTTATACGAGAGCTTCATGAATTTCTTCTGCACATTAATATTGACAGTACTCACAGATTCCATCCAAGGATATCCCAAACAACATCCATGTTATCTATATCTGAAGTATAAAAATCACAATGCAACACATAGTTATCCATATAAAGCTTCAAACCTTTATAAACTTGAACATCCTCATTATCAACCTGAGTGTTTTCAATGTGTTTTGCTGGAAGGAGAACCATGGTATTGAGGGAACCATGGTAATGAAGGAGAACACTCCCCATTGTATTAGATAGATGGTATTGAGGGAACCATGGTAATGACCCATAAGGAAGGAGAACACTCCACAAGCCATATGCTTGTCAATACAATAATTCTTGACATCTCTCAATGGGGAGTCTCTAACCTCTATATAGGCCTAATACATACAATACCATGGGTCATTACCATGGTTACCTCAATACCATGGGTCATTACCATGGTTCCCTCAATACCATCTATCTAATACAATGGGCTTATTACATTATTGTTAACTACTTGGGGTCCCTTGCATGATACAGGTTCACCACTTTTTTATTACTATGGCCCATCCCATTATTACATTATTCCCTTGGGTACCTCCCTCTGTACCCCATATTGTTCCCCCTAGGTATACTACACTCCACCCCCTTAAACATGTTTCATCCCCGAAACATAAGAAGAACACAAGTAATAAGATCTACTCAAAAGAGTAGTCCACTGGTACCTGGCACGTGTATCTAGCCATCCAAGAGAAAGGTGAACCCTTGATCTAGTTGGTGCCTCACTCGCTTGAGATGGAAGTTGACTCTGGCAGCTCTTTTGTATTGTTATGTTGTGGGTGGATAATCGCCCTCTCTATCTGTCATGCGGGGGATGTTGTCCTTGTTGCTAATTCATTGCCATCGTGTTTGTTGTTTTCTTCCAGGGTGATGTGGGTGGTGATATGCTGAAGTTTTAATCAATGGTATATATTTCCTTAATTCACCACCTAATGGACCATGATTGGTATCTGGTACATGTTGTGGTGCCTACTGTTGTTTCTTATCTTCCAATATTACTTCAACCACTGAGTCCTCATTTGATGTATCAATACCTATAACATTTTTTCCTTCAGCTTCCTTGGACACTCCCTGTTTGGTAGTCTCATCTTTCATACTAAGCCATACTAATCCTTTCCACTTATTTTCCCATAATGACTTTTGTTTTTCTATGAATTCTTCAATAGTAGGACCATTATCTTTTCCTGTAAAATATAGAACCTTCAAAGAATATATGAAAATCAATTAGTTGGCAAAAATTTGAAATGGCCACAATTCAGTCAATATTGCTGAGAATCCCTATTATGAACTATTTTCAGAAATGGATCAACCATTGTACATCTTCCCATGTGATAGAAATTCCGATCTAGGCACTGGAATCTCATATTCACACTGCAACTGTCCTGTCGTCACAAAAATTTCTGAAAAAAAGAGTTGATTTTAAATCAACGACATTTACCTCATCCGAACTCTGATTCGGCTGATTTTGTTTTTCAAATTGGGTATTTTTCACAAAGAACCCAAATATGCAATTAGATTCTACAAATGTTGTGCAAAAACATACATATCTGATCCGCCAACTCGTCGCCTCGAAAAATGTCTGCAACACAACTAATGTTTAAATCAGTGATATTTCCCTCATCCAGACTCTGATTAGGCCAATTTTTTTTTCAAATTGGGTATTTTTTAACAAGGAACCCAAATTTGCAATTATATTCTACCAATTTATCACGAGAATGTATAGATCGGATCTACAAACTCACTGCCCCAAAACGTTCCTCCAAAAATCAAAATAAATTCTTCTTTGCCCAAGAAAGTGTTCTAATACCACTTGTTATAGATTTGACCAGCAAATATATGAGAATATAGATATACCCAAAAATAATAAGATCGATCCAACAATAGAACATGAAAGTGCTTCTCTTTATTGATTAAAACCCTTAAGGTAGAGTAACACCATACATTCACTCCTTAAGGAAGGAGAACACTCCATAAGCCACATGCTTGTCAATACAATAATTATTGACATCTCTCAATGGGGAGTCTCCAGCCTCTATATAGGTCTCATACATACAATACCATGGGTCATTACCATGGTTACCTCAATACCATGGGTCATTACCATGGTTCCCTCAATACCATCTATCTAATACAATGGGCTTATTACATTATTGTTAATTATTTGTGGTCCCTTACATGATACAGGTTAACCACTTTATTTATTACTATGGCCCATCTCATTATTATATTATTCCCTTGGGTACCTCCCTCTGTACCCCATACTATTCCCCTTAGGTATACTACATTCCACCCTGCTTAAACATGTTTCATCCCTGAAACATAAGAAAAACACAAATAATAAGATCTACTCAAAAGAATAGTCCTCTGGTACCATGCATGTGCATCTAGCCATCCAAGAGAAAGGTGAACCCTCGATCTAGCTAGTGCCTCGCTCGCTTGAGATGGAAGTTGACCCTGGAGGCTCTTATGTGGTTTGATCTTCGCCCGTCTCTATCTGTCATGCGTGGGTTGTTGTCCTTGTTGTTGATTCATTTCCATTGTGTTGGTTGTTTTCTTGCGGGATGATGTGGGTAGTGATGTGCTAAAGTTTTAACCAACGGTGTATCTTTCTTTAATTCATAACTTAATGGAGCTTGATTGGTATCTAGTACATGTTGTCGTGCCTGTTGTTGTTTTTTATCTTCCAATATTACTTCAACCACTGAGTCCTCATTTGATGTATCAGTACTTGTAACATTTTCTGCTTCAGCCTCCTTGGACACTCCTTTTTTTTGCGGTACCTGGTCTGATGTCTGGGTTTGATTTTCAACCATCAAAGGCTCATCATCTGATGTGTCAGTTTCATTAGAGCTTTGTGCTTCTTCTTTTTATAAGAGCTTCATGAATTTCTTCTGCACATTAATATTGATAGTACCCACAGATTCAATCCAAGGATATCCCAAAAAAACATCCATGTTATCCATATCTGAAGTATAAAAATCACAATGCAACACATACTTATCCATATAAAGCTTCAAATATTTATAAACTTGAACATCCTCATTATCAATCTATGTGTTTTCAATGTGTTTTGTTGGAACTTACAATTTTTTTTCCAAATTAACATTTATAAGATTTTTCTTGCAACTAGGATTTATAGACACAATGATCTTCTCCTCCTGAATACATCCATGAACCTACAATAAGGAGATTCCAGCATAAAATAACCCCTTACATGTCTCATTCTCCTGTTCTCTAGCATGAGACCATTTGTCTAAAAGGACTTTTTCAAATTCTTCATCTGAAAGGTTGTACAACTTCTTGTTCTCAACTGATTTAAACCAATTGGCAGTCTCATCTTTCATACTAATACGTACTAAATATTTCCACTTATTTTCCCATCATGACTTTTGTCTCTCTATGAATTCTTCAATAGTAGGACCATTATCTTTTCCTGTAAAATATAGAACCTTGAAAGAATCCATGAAAATCACTTAGTTGGCCAAAATTTGAAATTGCCACAATTGAGTCAATATTGTTGAGAATCCCTATTATGACATGTTTTCATAAATGGAAAAACCATTCTGCATCTTCCCATGTGATAGAAATCCCAATCTAGGCACTGGAATTTTAGATTCACGCTGCAACTGTCCAGCTGTCACAAAAGTTTCTTAAAGAATAATTGATTTTAAATCAACAACATCTACCTCATCCGGACACCGATTCAGCTGATTTTGTTTTTAAAATTGGGTTTTTTTGCAAAGAACACAAATATGAAATTAGATTCTTCAAATTTTGCCCCAAAACATACATATCTGATCTGCCAACTCGCCACCCCAAAAAATGTCTACAACACAACTGATTTTTAAATCAGTGATATCTCCCTCATCCGGACTCCGATTCAGCTGATTTTTTTTTCAAATTGGGTATTTTTTCATAATGAACCCAAATATGCAATTATACTTGACCAATTTTTCACTAGAATGTATAGATCGGATCTGCAAACTCGCTGCCCCCAAACATTCCTACAAATATAAAAATAAAAATACCGCTTTGCCCAAGAAAGTGCTCTCATACCACTTGTTGTAGATTTGACCAACAAATATATGAGAATACAAACATACCCAAAAATAATAAGATCGATCCAATAATATAACATGAAAGTGCTTCTCTTTATTGATCAAAACCTTTAAGGTAGGGTAACGCCATACATTCACTCCTTAAAGAAGGCGAACACTCCACAAGCCATATGCTTGTCAATACAATAATTCTTGACATATCTCAATGCGGAGCCTCTAACCTCTATATAGGCCTCATACATACAATACCATGGGTCATTACCATGGTTACCTCAATACCATCTATCTAATACAATGGGTTTATTACATTATTGCTAACTACTTGTAGTCCCTTACATGATATAGGTTAACCACTTTATTTATTACTATGGCCCAGCCCATTATTACATTATTCCCTTGGGTAACTCCCTCTGTACCCCATATTGTTCCCCCTAGGTATACTATATTCCACCCCCCTTAAACATGTTTCACCCCTGAAACATAAGAAGAACACAAATAATAAGATCTACTCAAAAGAGTAGTCCACTGGTACCATGCACGTGCACCTAGCCATTCAAGAGAAAGTTGAACCCTCAATCTAGTTGGTGCCTTGCTCGCTTGAGATGGAATTTGACCCGGGCGGCTCTCCTGTGTTGTTGTGTTATGGGTGGATCCTGTGTTGTTGTGTTATGGGTGGATCATCGCCCCTCTCTATCTGTCATGCAGGTTTGTTGTCCTTATTGCTGATTCGTTCCCATCGTGTTGGTTGTTTTCTTGTGGGGTGATGTGGATGATGATATGATGAAGTTTTAACCAATGGTGTATCTTTCTTTAATTCACCACCTAATGGAGCCTGATTGGTATCTAGTACATGCTATGGTGCCTACTATTGTTTCTTATCTTCCAATATTACTTCAACCATTGAGTCCTCATCTGATGTATCAATACCTGTAACATTTTCTGCTTCAGCCTCCTTGGACATTGCCTATTTTTCTGGTACTTGGTTTTATGTTTGTGTTTGATTGTCAACCATCAAAGGCTCATCATCTGATGTGTTAGTGTCATTAGAGCTTTGTACTTCTACCTCCATAGTCTCTGCTTGGGTCTTAATGGAAATATCCTGTAATGTAATTTTCTTCTTTTTATACCAGGGCTTCATGAATTGTTTCTGCACATTAATATTGATAGTACCCACAGATTCCATCCAAGGATATCCCAAAACAACATCCATGTTATTCATATCTGAAGTATAAAAATCGCAATGCAACACATACTTATCCATATAAAGCTTCAAATCTTTATAAACTTGAACATCCTCATTATCAACCTGTGTGTTTTCAATGTGTTTTGTTGTAACTTTCAATTTTTTTGCCAAATTGACATTTATAAGATTTTTCTTACAACTAGGATTTATTGACATAATGATCTTCTCCTTTTGAATACATCTATGAACCTGCAATAAGGAGATTCCAGTAGAAAATAACCCCTTACATGTCTCACTATCATGTTTTCTAGCATGAAACCATTTGTCTAAAAGGACTTTTTCAAATTCTTCATCTGAAAGGTTGTACAACTTCTTGCTCTCAACTGATCTAAACCATTTGGCAGTATCATCTTTCTTACTAAGCCATACTAAAAGTTTCCACTTTTTTTCCCATAATGACTTTCGTCTTTCTATGAATTCTTTAATAGTAGGACCATTATATTTTCCTATAAAATATAGAACCTTGAAAGAATCCATGAAAATCTCTTAGTTGGCGAAAATTTGAACTGGCCACAATTCAGTCAATATTTCTAAGAATCCCTACTATGAACTATTTTTGGAAATGGAACAACCATTCTACATCTTCCCATGTGATATAAATCTCGATCTAAGCACTGGAATTTCAGATTAGCACTGCAACTGTACCGCCTTCACAAAAATTTCTGAAAAAAGAGCTGATTTTAAATCAGTGACATCTACCTCATCCAGACTCTGATTTAGTCAATTTTGTTTTTAAAATTGGGTATTTTTTCGCAAATAACCTAGATACATAATTATATTCAGCAAATGTTTCCCCAAAACATACATATTTGATCTGCCAACTCGCCGCCCCAAAAAATGTCTGCAACACAGCTAATGTTTAAATTACTGATATCTCCCTCATCCGGACTCCGATTCGGCCAATTGTTTTTTCAAGTTGGGTATTTTTTCACAAGGAACCCAGATCTGTAATTATATTCTACCAATTTTGCACCAGAACGTATAGATTGGATCTCCAAACTCGCTTCCCCAAAACGTTCCTGCAAAAATAAAAAAATAAAATCTGCTTTGCCCAAGAAAGTGCTCTAATACCGCTTGTTATAGAACTGACCAGCAAATATATGAGAATACAAATATACCCAAAAATAATAAGATTGATCCAATAATATAACATGAAAGTGCTTCTCTTTATTAATTAAAACCCTTAAGGTATGGAAACACCATACATTCACTCCTTAAGGAAGAAGAACACTCCACAAGCCATATGCTTGTCAATACAATAATTATTGACATATCTCAATGGGGAGTCTCTAGCCTTTATATAGGCCTCATACATACAATACCATGGGTCATTATCATGGTTCCCTCAATACCATCTATCTAATAAAATGGGCTTATTACATTATTGCTAACTACTTGTGGTCCCTTACATGAGACGGGTTAACCACTTTATTTATTATTATGGCCCATCCCATTATTACATTATTCCGTTGGGTACCTCCCTCTGTACCCCATATTATCCCCCTTAGGTATACTACAGATAGATTTTTTGGAAATTGGTTAAGTGTGTGAGTGAGTGAACTCATATATATATATATATACATATATATATATACATATATATATATATATATATATATATATATATATATATATATATATATATATCTATATATATATATGACCTTGTGAACACACACTTAGCATGATTCGACAACAAGACACCTCAAACCAACAAGACAACATGTGCTTAGTGCGACCATCTAAAGGTGAGAGTAATAAGTGTGACACTCAATATGGGTCATTAAACGATCGTGACAACATTTGCAAGAATGTGTCTACAACTTTGTGTGTGATTACAATGCGTGTTTACATAATCGTAGCAACTCATGCACACAAAGACAAACCTTCAATATCACCAAAACAAGGTTGCAAGCATGACATAGCAATTATCAGGCCAAAGATGATAGTTGATCAAACAAGAGAAAAGGAAGCAATACATGTAGAGGAAACGCATGAAATGACTTTTATGTTTGCACACATGCATGTTACTAAAGATAGGATGATATGACAATGACAAGCAGTCTTGCAAACTCAATTAAGAGATGTACTTCGAAAGGTGTTCTTTACTTACCATGCTTACCCTCAAGATGATCATGCATCCGATGGAGTTTGCATACGGTCCTGATATTTTGCCATCACTTAGTCTCTTGGTCTTTCTCCTCACCTCCTTGGGAGTGATATTAGCTTGTCACCTTTTCCTGTAGTCATTGAAAGATAGATCAACGCAGTTTCAGTGAGTAGTTATTGTTGCCAGAATGAGGCCCTGGGAGGCCCAACTTTGTAGTTTCTGCATTCAAGACTGATAGGATAGCTTGGACAAAATTGTGCAATTTTAAGGTGCATGACATTGCTACAGGATGGGGTCCTAGGAGGACACCTCTACGTAGTTTCTAAGTGCAGTGCAACTTAGGTAGCTGAGAGGAAATACTACACAGTTTGTGGATGCAAAGCACTGCTACAGGATGGGTTCTAGGAGGACACATCTATTCAGTTTTAGGTTACAAGGGAGAATGAGCAACTGAGGGACAATATTGTGCAGTTTCTGATGACAGTGGGTTCTAGCTGGGGAAGGAAACTGGAGGAAACCACTGCGCGGTTTTAGATGCCAAGGGAGGGTTGGGTCTCTACACTCTCCATAGTTCCAATAAGGAAGGGAAAAAGCTTGAGGGTTGTAGAAGCAATGTACAGAGTTCTAGGAAGCTAGATGAGGCTAGGTTGCTCCAAAAATTGGCTAAGTGTGAGATCATGGAACAGATGTAAACAATGATAGGACTCGACTATGATCACACATGAACACTTAGTGATACAACATAGACCATACACAATTTATAAAACATATTCTTCTTGATGCAACAACCTTCATGACAAGTGTGCATGAAGTGAGTGTGAAACATGTCTATGTAATGAAAACAACTCATATGCACAAGATTTCCATTGAAGGAAAACTACAAGGATCTTGAGATCATTAGCTTGCCAAAGAGTGACCAAGGAACAATCGATCACGACATTTAAGGTAGCCTCCGAAATTTTCATACAAGCCAAAATTTTGGAGGGTGGTTGTAGCCACTACAACACAATTATACACCCCTAAGGCTCGAGCTCCACCTACTCCACTCCATCTTGTCATTGCAGTTGGTCATTTTAATAAATGGGTCATTGGATCTATGGAGTGTCAACCTCCATATGCTCATAACCATAAGCATATTATCATGTTTTTTTACTATTTCACTAAATGGGTTGAATCCATGCCCATGTTCAATAATACATCAACTACTGCAACCCTATTTTTCTTTAACCATTTTATCACTTGATTCAGGGTTTTGAAACAATTAGTTTTCGACCTTGTATGACACTTTGAAGATGGGATATGGCATGAGCTGTCTCCATTGTTGGGTTTTGAACACCAATATTCATCGTCTTATTACTCGCAAGGAAATGGACAGGTTGAAGTTGTTAATAGAATCGTTAAAACTATGCTTCAATAGACGGTGAATAAGAAAAAGACCAATTAGCATCTTATGCTCTTTCTTGCATTGTGGGCCTATAGAACCTCTATCAAAGTTCTGAGTGAGTTCACTCCTTTCCACCTTGTTTATGGATAGGAGGCAGTCTTACCAATTGAGTGTGAAATCCCCTCCCTCCACCTTGTTGTCGAACTCCTCCTAGACACCCAACCTCTAGAACAAAGACTCATCATGTTTAAGCGTGCGGATGAAGACTGACGTGTTTCATTACAAACCATTGAAGTGGCCAAAAAAAATACAAAGCTCAGTGTGACTATTAATTCCACCCCCATACCTTTCATGAAGGTGACCTTATTATTGTATATGACCAAGCTCATGTTGTCCTAGGGCATGGAAAGTTTGAACCATAATGGCACAACCCTTATATCATTTGTAACTGTTTTGGAAAGGGGGCATACCTTTTAGAGGATCCAGAAGGAGAAATTCTTCCCAACTCTCACAATGCACTCTACTTGATGAAAGTATACCCATAGAATTTCCCATTGAAATTCATGTTCTTTTTCTGTTTTTCATTTCGGTATTTTTCATCTCCCATAATCTCATTCATTGTTTTCTTATGCCTTCCAGATGGATTCATCATACACACCACATATCGTTTTTCCCAATGCTATGAGTCACTTCTCCAGGAATCTAGCCTCAAAATTTTGGGCCATTTTTACCACTTTTCATTTGTTAGTCCACTCCCACAGCATCTGCATCAGATCTGCCACCAATAACCAGGCCAAATATGATGTTGTGACAAGTTTATTAGTCGATTCTCTTGATGATCGCATCCATCACCTCTATGTTTGTCTTGATTCCTTCCTACTTGTCATGTAATTGAATGGTGTTTATCATTTGGTAATCCTCTCCCATTTAGAAATATCTACAAGTTAATCTTTTGGCACGTGGATTTGAATGCATTTCATTAAGTCATGTTCCTAGACAAAAAAATAACTATGTATATACCATTACAAATAACATTCTAGATTGGCATTTATCACATGCATATACATGAAGGCATATATAAACAAATGTTGATCCACATCGTCACAAAAATGCATAACCACATTATATATCATAATATCCATAATATAGTGGTTGGAGTCCACTACTTTAATACATCTGACATTCCCATTTCATGTTACATATAAAAATGGGGGTACACATGTCCTTATGACTAATCATTTTCCTCAGGTGGATCCCATGTGAATGGGTCCATTCCCCCAGCTCATAAGTCTCGGATTGCCCGACAGGCCATCGTTATATGTCACATGATAGCTCACCACTCAAAGGGAAGGTTGGTACATGCATATGTATATTGGTCTTCTAGCTTGTACTGCCCACGCTATGTCACCCCAATCACTAGCAAGTCGAACCTATGATGGAGGTCCTCTAGTAATGCTTCACTATATGATCTTTGTTGTAATTTCAATCATATTTGATATGTAGCCCTAGGTGTTGCAGCTTTTCCTGTATATCTTGTCATCCTCACTCATGCTATATCTACATGTCACAAGTTTGAAAATCAGTACCAAATGCATCTATTTTCTAAACTATACATGAAACCAAAAAGATAACAACTAGCACTTACCCTCTGACCCCCAAGCTCATCTGGGTGGTTATAGTGGTAGATCAATATCTCCCTAGAATTTCATTCCACTATACATATAGTTGTCTATGTATAATGGCATCTGATCCTAATGAGAAAAGAACTGAAGTCGAAACACCTATTCAACTCCCCCTCCTCCACCATGTTATAGTAGTTTCCCCTAATGGCACATCTTAGGAAGGCCCCCATCACAAATCTGTACATGTGGTCGGATGTCAGGGATATTCTCAAATAATAATGATCATATAACTATCCGAAATGAACAATTATCATTGGCATGTTTCCTATGTAGACTCAACTAACATTTCAATAGAATCAACAACATCTAGGCCCACCCATAATAGGTCCCTCCCAAAACACTCTCCACCAACATCATATAGACTCCATAAATGTAGTGGAAGGCATGACTACCTAATATTTTCACTACTACTGCAGTCATAACTCACGTCTCAAGTCTCTCTAAGTCATGTATCTAAATGCTTGTGTCATTTAGGTGAGTACAAGGTCCACAATGATGATCCAGAAAATCTCCAATATGCCTCCCATGAGGAATCATTGGATGAATCCCTCGCACCACCCCCAAGGGTGGAAACTCTATCAAAAAGTATATGTCTTAGATCATGATTTCGATCCTACATCCCTATATCACAACAACCTCCTAATCTAAATCCCAGCAACTCACAATGAAGGACAAAATTGGCGCACCTTCCCTTGTCAATGGGTCCTCCAAGAACTTGAGCAACCCACATCAGATCCCCTATGATAGCTTGATTCCCATGAATCTTAATGCCAAGATCATCAAACTCCCATTCTCGACATACCAACTTTAGCTTTTCCATACCTGCAAAAACCATCATATTTTGTCAATTCAGAGCTATCAAATGCATTTTCAATTCTTAGCTTCAACTTCCTAGAAATTGCCAGTGTTTTCTGTCCGTCGGGACCAGAGCATAGCGTTTCCACCAAAAACTACATTGGGAACACCTTTTAGCCCTTTTTCTTGCACCTAAAAAAAGGCCCAATGGGTGTGCTACAACCATGAAGACAAGCTAGGATTTCCCCTAATCAGTTGAGGCCCTAATATGAGAACTTAATCCACTGGAAATGATGAGCGAGGTTTGGTCATCTACCTAATAGTCGTAGATCCATATTCCAACAGTCTCACTATGATAT
This sequence comes from Pinus tabuliformis, assembly GCA_031772625.1. Classification (NCBI taxonomy): domain Eukaryota; kingdom Viridiplantae; phylum Streptophyta; class Pinopsida; order Pinales; family Pinaceae; genus Pinus; species Pinus tabuliformis. The sequence continues at coordinate 754,546,998 of CM062812.1, forward strand.
TGCCAAGATTTATGGCCTCTTCCACATCTCCAAATTCTCCAATAGCTCAATGTGCAAATGAATTGGATTTGGGGGCAAGAATCCCTTTTATAGAAAAAATCCTAGATTTTCCATCAACCATTACGATCACACCGTAGCTGAGTTTGATGAACCATCAACAACATTGGAAATCTCTCACCGAGCTCTATAATGGGTCTTTCTTTGTTTTTGGTAATTTGAAACTTCACTAGGAAGCCATTTTTTCCATGAGGTCTCACTTTTCCACTTCTCCAAACTAAATCTCTTCATATGAGTCTCTTGTACTCTAATACCACTCTTCCTTTGCACTTGTTGAATTATGTGTTAAGTTGCATTGTGAGCAACCATACTTTACTCATGTTTTCATGGTCCCCTTTGGACCTCTCCCCTATGTGGCAACATCATCAAGTCATCCTTGTTCAGAGCATTCGAGGTGAGTCACCCTTGCATCCATGGAGTCTGTTCAAATTCCCATCGTGTTTTGCTACATTCCATCATCCACCATTGAGTCAAATTCATCCTATTTCACTAATAGTTTCCCTCCATATATAATTATATATCTTTGAAAAACCGATGTTTGAATAATTGACAATCCCCTCTACAATCGAGTCAGTTGTTTCTAGGAAAACCATGCACAATATTCCTTGACAAGGGAAGTTGTAAGTCCACCACTCATATTTTCCGTCCATCATCATCCCTAGTGTCTGTCTATCAGTCACATTACTATATCCTTTGTTCCTTTTTCAAGGAATCATCATTGTCTCTACTCTGGCGTACACTCTTCTGTCGACTTCGGGACATCTATTCTAGTTGAGAGGTCTATAGGGTGGTTTACCTTGGTTCCATATTTCATTATTGTTCGGTGCCTTGAATCAAGCAAAGGGAATCATAGTTTCCCTTTACCTTTGCCGGTTCTCATGTTCTCGACTCCATCTCATTATCACATGATTGAGAATTGTACACTAGATGATTCAGTGATCCAATAGATTGTAAAAACATTTCCTGGGTGCCTTTGAGATGTTCCATACCTCATGATAGGGTGGCCCTTCAGGTATCCCCCAACATTCCCAGATGTCAACAGATTATGATTCATCCTCAGATGCAGTTCCGTAGATTTGATTGCCTCAGCTTTCACTGCTTGCAGCACCCATAGCATGCATGTCTGATTTAGATGATCCATTCAGATATTCAGAGCCCTTTCCTATTCAATAGGGATTCTTTGGTTGTGATCTCCCCTCACCGTGTCATGTTGGGGGGGCATTATGTCTCATGTACTCAGATCAACAAATGTTATTGTCTTCAGTCTTGACCTTTGTTTTCTAGGCACATTATGTATATGGGACTCATTATATCATTGTATCCTTTTACGGCCTAGTTGATGCCAACATCTCATGTACTTTGTTGGTTAGACCTACATTTATAGGCACATAATCATTATTTGTACTCAATTATCTCAGCGGTTATGGTTATGCCCACCCTGCGTCATTTGAGATTATGTGCTTACCAATAGAAGGAGACTTCTATCAGCTAAGTAGGTCTCTCCCCCTCCATTATCAGTCCTCATTCCCTACCTTGCTTCAACTCTCTCTCTCTCTCTCTCTCTCTCTCTCTCTCTCTCTGACTCCCCTTTAGTGTCTTGTGAAAGTGTAACCTACAACATATTTAGGTCATATGATTTTCTCCTGACGCTTTTACGTTGGGGGCCAATCTGTTATCTCCCAAAAAATTCTCACCTAGCCATTCCTTACTAGGTTGATTGAAATACACCATGTAAGATTAATTTTACCATGGTAAAACCCACTTTCACCATATGAAATAACTTAGTAAACCATTTTTCCTAAATTATTTCTCCTTTAAATTCAAAAAACCCATGAGAATAATTATATAAATCATTATTCTTGAAATTCATTTCGGATTACTCACATCAACATTATTTGTTGGTCGACGTTTTGAACTCTCTAATGTGGTTCATTCTCACGACCAGGATGAAAAAATCAATATATCCTTAAGATTAAATAACAAAGATGCACCATGTTGAAGAATTAGTCGTTATAAATTATTTTAATAAAAAAGGAACATTATGGGGGAGTATAGTTTAATGCTTAATAAAATATTAAAAATAATTGGTCAATAACAGTATATATATATATATATATATATATATATATATATATATATATATATATATAAAGGAAACTATTGGTTAGAAATAGAAAAATCACGGCGTAAAAAAAAAAGAAAGTCGGGACTAAATTAATAATAATTTATTATATTATATAATGAATTAAGGAAAAGAAAGGGATAAGAATTATAATTTTAATGTTATATTATATATAATTATTATTTTTTGTAGGGTGTTAAATTCATTTTATTTTATTTCTTTTTTCTTTTTTACTGAAGTAAAATTTTTTTGGTTAATTTAGAGATATATAGTGATTAAATAAGCAAATAAAATATATTATGATCATTATAATAAGACTAAAAGAGGGTCAAGATTAGAAAAGAAATTTAAAAAATCAATATGGACCATAAAGTCTGAGATCAAATATTATAACCCTCCACGGAAGGGATATGGCTGATAAAGTTCATATGTTTGAATGAATTTGTTTACAGATTTCAAAGAAAAAATCAGATCTCACTTTTCTAAAGCCCTACAAGGATGCATCAGTGGTTCCATTCTTTTCTCATATAAAACATCGTCTTAACAAATCTAAAAACAAGTGTATTATTTTGAAAACTAGTATGTCTTTACTTTGATCTGAAATTTGGAGGTTGAGGAGCCAATTGGATTCTTTATCGAGAAGGTTTTTCTATCTTCACTTAGATATGGCGAATGAAATTCATTGCTCTCTCTGGAAAGTTATTAAAGGTTGTACAACATCCAAACCTTCTCTCTTGGAAGAGATTTCCAAGAAAGAGCAGTCTGCCAAATTTCTTAAACTATTGGATGATGGATCTCACAGCCATTTCAACACCGATTTCTTGGTCAATAGCCAAATTATTCTATGGGATTTGTGTCTCATCATTTTTTGTATTCAACTTCAATGGCCTCAATTGTTGCTACTAATCTTGATGATGGTTTTCGATGCCAATTCAATTCGGCTTTCTCATCTTCATCAAGGAACCGTATTGGACTAGATAACATCGTAACGCTCAACCCATGGGTCAACAACAAGATTTCTTCTGTGGACCCAATATGTCATCATGCTTCATATTTATCTCTGATAACCTTCGTTGTAGCTTTTAAACTTAATATGCATTATTGTGGAAAAGGATCCAACAATTTCGGCAACGGTGAACCCTCAGTAACTGTTACTTTTGTTATGTATTATGGTAATCATATCCATATATTATCCAAAACTGTTGGTCCCTCATCCCTGAGTGTCATAATTTCCTTGCTCCCTTCATGTCAGTATCATTATCCCTCATGCTCAATTCCTTTGTCCGAAGAGTCATCCCTTTGTTGTTGTTCCTCTAAGGAGAATATTTCATGCTATCCATACATGGTCAGTACTTCATCCACCAAACCTCTGCTCAACCCTCCCCCCCAACTCCGCTATCCCTATCATATCCCTAGTAGATGACACAGAAAATAGTTTCCTCTCCCATCCCACCGTTGACTCAACCTTTCCCTCCTTTCATCCAAACCACCCTTACATAGACTATTGGCATGATGATGTATGTGTTGTACTTGATGGCAACCCACTTGTAGCAGAACAACTCTCTTGTATATGGTAACTAGATGAATTTATAGAAGAGATATCAGATGTCACAGAATGCATGACAGGAGTGTTTACAAGTGTGATGAAATGCAGGGCAGCTTCAAGAAATCAATTCAGAAAGCAACTCACTTAGATGATAGATCACAGTACTACAGGTTAACAGCACATAGTTATAGATCAGACTACACATAATGAAGAAAGAGAGGTATACGTAGGTTCACCATTGACCAAGCCGCATATACACGCGGGTTCACTGTATACAAGTCGCGTATACGTACACACACACTTTCACAAAAGGAAAAGCACGTATACCTTGGAAAACTAAATGTTTGGTCCATGGTATTGGTCCAAGGTATTGGGTCCGAGGTATTGACCCCAGGTATTTGGTCCAAGGTATTGGTCCTAAGTGGTTTTGGTCCATGGTATTGAGAAAGGCCTAACACTATAAAAGGAGGAGAAGATCATTAGGCCAAAGTGTGCAAGTATCGAATATCTGATATAGTGTGAGATCTAATATGCAGGTTATGGGCTTATGGTGTTGTGATAGATCTGAACCGAGGAAGAACCTTAGCGCTTTATGGAAGATAAGATCTAATGATGTATTAGGATTTGAAGGCTTGAAGTGAATTATTTTTATGTGGTTTGATCATGTATCTGAGTAACTGGTGCATGTTGTAGTTTTTAAAAATGATGATCTGCGTATGATTGAAGTCTGGAATAGTTGTTATGATTAAATCATCTTTTACATATCTATACACAGGTTCACTTCAGAAAAGGAGCGTATACACGCGGGTTCTGCATATCAAAACATCGTATACATCATAAATTTAATTTGCAGATCTGTATGCTGGTTTTCTTTGAAGAAAGCGTGTATACATGCAGGTTCGACACATGGAAGTAGTGTATACCTTATAAAATATGTTTTAGTTGCTTCTGTCTACTATTGCAGTTTTCTGGGTTATTGCTTGGGTTCTGGTTACTGTATTCTGGTGATAGCATTCTGAATGATAAGAGTGATGGAGTAATTGATTGATTCAGTTATGGTTGGTTCAAAAGGAGATTGGTTGACGCAAATATATATTTGATGATTGAATGATGTTGTTGATGGATCCAATCTGAAAATTTATGAAATGTGGTCCCTAGAAGAAAAGAGAAGGTTGTAGCCTTTTGTAGGCCAACACCTACGTACTAGTAAACATATCAGCTAGTACAAGAGCTAGGGGGTTATAGCTCCCTTCTAGTAGAAGTTGGAGAATGAGAGAAGGTTGTAGCCTTATGTAGGTAGAAGCCTGCATACTGGTATAAGACTACACCAGTACAAAAATTGTAAACAAGATTCTCTTATTATTAAAAGAAGATAGAGATGATTGCAGCAGGTGGTTTTCACCCACATTGGGTTTCCACCTTATATCTTGGTGTTCATGTGTGTTTTTATGTGTGATGATCTATTCTATTTTTACTGCACCTGGTTACTATTTATATGGTTTTGATGCACTGATTAAATATCAATATATGATGAATTAACTGAATCTTAAGTTTGTTGGATATACGCTAGTTGCTCTAAACACAGTTGCATATACACGCAAGTTCCCTTAACTGAAGTAGCGTATATGAATCTGATTATGGAAATGAAAAAATTATTAGTTTGATAATACTGATTCACCCCCCCTCTCAGTATTATTTCCAACAATTGGTTTCACAGAAGGTCCTTTAGAAGAAGCTTGATCACTTGAAGGAAGATCCATCATTATGAGTAATCAAGAAAGCGGGGGATCCATCAGACTGCCAATCTTTGATGGGAGAAACTTTGTTTATTGGAAGGTAAGAACCACAACCTATCTTCAATCTCTTGGAACAGATGTCTAGGAAATCGTGGAAGGAGGATATACATTTGCATCAGCAATTCCTATAGATGCAGCAGGTAAAAAGCAATATGAAACCAATGCCAAGGCTATCAATACATTATTGGGAAGTCTGTCACAATCAGAGTTTGTCAAATTTATGCAGCTCAAATTAGCCAAAGAAATATCCAGGTGTATCATAGTTCCCAAAGTTGTGACCTTTTATGTCGGTGGCCTTCAAATCATATCAACAAACTTATTTTTATTGACCTTCTTATACTAGATCACTAACTGAAACTTCTATAGAAACCCATCCACTTGTAATACAAGATTTGTTGTAGCTTACTCTAGACCTATTGATGCATGAGCATCTAGACCCAGCCAGCAATGTGATGGAATGGTCACATGCTGTGGCTAAACAAAGCAAAAATTCATTGACTGTTTGGACGAATTCGATTTTACTGAGGAGGATAAACTTCTCAAATAAGTTTGTTATTGTAATAAATGAGAATTGTCTTATTTTATATTAGTGATAAGATTGTTTGTATAGGTGTGTTGAGAAGCTAGGAAATAGCCTATTTCTATTATTATTCATAAAAACAGAAGATTGCGTTAAGAGAAAGAGAATGATGGAGAGGTTTTTTATATATGGAACGAGTGGAGTTAGATCAGCAAGGGGGTATTTGTGTGGATCGAGGGATTTCTTTTAGGGTGATTTGTTAGAGATGCTTTTTGTGTAGTTTTGAGTGTAGAGCGAAAGCTTGAATAGGTTTTTTGTGTCTTGGAGTGGTGTGAGAATTTGGTTTAAATGTGTGAACTGTATTATATGTATAACAGAGAATTTTCTTATGTAAATGGCTTAAGGCGAGATCTGTTCTTTCATATGCCATGAATAAAACTAAGATTGTGCGTATCAATGTATGATGAGTGTAATGCTAGACGCGCTGTTTTCTTTGTACAAGAGTTGAAGTTGTTACGACTTGAATGTTTATTTAATCTGTAATATTTCTGAGTTTATTGCAAAACTGGCACTAGCGAATTGTATGAATTGGGAATTCATGAACACAAAGAATATGTGAAGTAAAGCTTTATTGGAGCCTTGAGGCTGAGATTAAAGTTATATTAAGTTATTGAGTCCAATAACTATTAGGTCGAATTGGGTGAAATTCTTATCACATCGCAACGGAGATCTATTTAAATTCATTGTGTGTAACAGTAAATGGGACCCGAAATGATACAAGTCTAGTTTAAGGTGAATTGGGGCGAATGATATCGCCAAGATCTCAGAAGAGAATGTTGAAACATAGCCATCACAAATTTATGTTAGACTTCGTATAGAGTTATGGAAAGTTGTCAACAGGCCGACAATGACACTAATTATAGTGAATGTAGTCCCCGCTTGAGATCATCTCGGTGCGCATTGGCGGGTGGAGCGATTTAGAGTTGTGCAAGTTGTATAGTTATCATCGGAGTGGAAGAGATTGTATATCACACCATATCGCCATAAAGACGGAAGCGAAGGTTATAAATCAGTTTTACATTGAGTCGGTTCCAGAGTTATCGCATCGGCGATGTTAATTCTGCGATAATCACGTGACATATCACTCCAGTGAACGACGATCTCAAAGAGTTATCGCATCAGTGTATAGTGAGGAATTGACATTTGAAGAGTTTGCAAATTGATTCGACATCAATAGATTCTGGGTGTTTGACATCTGTATAAATCAAACTGCTATGAGAACGTTTAACGCTAGTGTAAATGAAAGATTGCATGTTGTTGAAAATTGAGACTGTTGAGGATCGACATGTAGACCTTATGACAAGCGCCAGCAGTGTATTTACGTTGGAATGGGAATATGTAGAACGAAAATTAACCAAAGTCAAAGGCAGGCATTCAAAGATCCAGTGGTCGAATCCCAGGGTGGTTATTGAGAGAGAGAAGTTGCAGTTGTTCTGGTGACTTGTGGCGAGATATTTCCGTGATTTCTTAGATGAAGGACCAGAGTTATAAAGCCTTGACAGGTGATGTGAAGAGTTCGAGTCCTGAGATCTTGATAGTTAGGCTCTGATCTATGCATCAGTGTACCTCAGATCTGGAGCGCTAGCAGGGGAAAGGGCGCGTAAACAGATTTAGTATCTTGGCAAGATTGAAATGAAGAAGCAAAGACACGATAATATATTGCAGACAAATGTTATTGGTGATGTTGCGTGAAGGATTTGTTTGAAACAATGTCAAGTTGAAATCATGGGTGCATTGGTTTTATTAACTTTTGATTATATAAAAGTGAAGTTGTGAGATTGCCGGTGTATGGGTAAGCTGAAGAGTTTCCACATGTACTGTGGAAATTAACAGATATTTGAGTTAAATTGATCAATAGTTGGAAGTGGATGTTTTAGGTGTATGATTGTTTGGAATCCTGGGTATGTGCAGGGTTGGTCCTGCATCAAATTTTGGTATCAGAGCTAGAATGCTCTGTTGAAGATATTTGTGTTTTCTTTTCTGAATGAAAACAGAAAATTTTGTTGAAAAATAAAGTGTGTTTTTGAATGTGTGATGGATGATGGAAAGGAAGATCAGATTTTAAATATGATATGCAGCATACACAATTGCAAGTGAACAGGATTGCAGGGAGGAAAAGATCATGCAAGATCTTAGAGGTGAGATGATTTTTCTGATTTGAAATTTGAAAATGCAGTTTATGGTTGCAGAGAAGATGATGGCAGTGAACCTGGCATTCAGCTAAAGGCTGAATAAGGAGGAAAATTGCAGCATCCTAACGAAGAAGGTGAGTTGAAGAGATAGCCTGAAGAGAGCAGAGAGAGTACTCGAAAGGTTCCATAGGCAATGCACCAAGTACTTACCAAAAGACTGAGTGAATAGAGCTTGGTGAGGTAAGTGGCAGTAGAAGAGATTGTTGTCGTAGAGGCTAGTACACTCATGGTGAGTGAGAAACTCATGAAGGAAATGATCATGGAGAATCAAAGAAGAGGTTCAGAGGAATGCCACAACAGTAGGATGAGTGATGAGGTTAGAGAAAGAGAGATTGCAGTAATGAAAGTACAATTGCAGGTACTAGAGGAATCGCTGCAAGAGTAGAAAAATCAAAATAGAGGTTGGATCTTTCCACAGAAGGGAAAGAGAATGATTTGGCGACAATTGCAGAGGAGGTTGAGGCAAATTGTGATTGCCTTGTTGAAAAAGGAACTTAGAGTTTTTGAACCAGAGATGGAATTTGAAGATTCCACACGCAGATTTGTTTAGAAGGATGTGTTGGAGGGAGCAGTCAAGACTGAAAAGTATTCCGGTTTTAAAACTGACAAGTTGTGTATGTTTGCAGGTACAGTACAAGGAGATGAGCAAGCTTTAGAGTTTGTTCAAGAAGAATTGAATCTGAAGGCTGTTCAAATCGATGCTGAGATAGCAAGATCTCAGAAGGAGATGAAGACGAAGGAGTCTAATCAGGATGTTGATGCAGAAAGAGAAGGACTAGCTGATGATTGGTCAAGCATTGGTGAAGGTATGGAAAATCGTGTGAAGTTTCCAAGTTCTACTCCTAATGAAGTTGTTGAATTGCATAGGAAACTAGATCTCCAGAGAAGAGAGTTGGAGAGACAAAGGACTTTTGTGCATGATAATTTGCTGAGGAAGCAAGGCAGGAAAGTTCTCATGAATGACATTTATGGAGCAGATGATGGTAAGAAGGAGAGACTGGCTGATAGTCTCATGGTGAATACAAATCAGCATACTGATGTGCTGACAAAAGAGTTGGAAAGGAACTTAGAGCAACATACTGAAGTGTTTCCAGGGAAAGCTGAGGAGAAAGTCAGTATAGATTTTCTGAGTCTTAAAGAAGACTTAGAGCTGCGGATGACTGAATCTACAAGTGAGACCGTTGCGTCTTGTGATTTTGATGCTGAGAATTTGATTGTGTTTACAGGTGAGAAAGAAGACAGTTTATCATTTGGAATTGTCTTGGATGGAGGAGAACAGTTGCAGAAAGAAGATGAGACAATCATGTCTCATAAGCAGAGGCTTGTTACCGTGGGTGACAAGAAAGAGTTGGCTTGTTTGTATAGCCAAGAGAAGACTGGTGGACGAAGTTTTGGAGCTGCTACAGTGTTTGCAAATCTTGAAGAGGATGGAAAATTTCTGAAGATTGTCGAAGGGGAAGATGGAGATTATGCTGGAGTTAATTTGCAGCATGTTAATGAAACACTGAAATGGTTGCTGGAACCAGAGAAAGAAATTGCAGATGAAATTGCAGATGATGAGCAAAGGAATGTTGCAGAGGGACAGGAAGTTTGGGAGGCCACAACATCCATAGTGACAACTAGAACAACATGTGGGACGACATTTATGGTGACAGCAGAGGCAACACCGATAGCAGTAACATCTATGGGGGCGCTAAAGCCTTATGGTTTTTATTCTAACAATTGTTTTGTGAATTCAGGTTTTATTGAAGATGCTGGAGAAAGTCTGTTAGACAGAGAAATTGAACTGATGAGGCGGATGATGATGAAATAATCTCGAAAGAGGCCAGCAGTAGTAAAACAAAGGAGAAGCAGCAAAAGAAAGACAGCAAAATATTGTGAGAGCACATCCAGTGGAGCAATGCAACATAAAGTGTGGAAACCGGGAGAAGAACATCAAAAAGAAGCAGTGGCAAGTGAAGTATTGCAGCACAAAGGCGAAAGACTTGAGGAACAAACAACAACAGCAGTAATCAAGGACAGATTATCAAACCAAGTATGGAATCCAGGAGGACACAGGCATGAAATGCATGATCGGGAGATCATGGTTAATTTAAACTTTGGGAGTCTGATGCAGGAGCATCTAGACCCAGCCAGCAATGTGATGGAATGGTCACATGTTGTGGCTAAACAAAGCAAAAATTCATTGACTATTTGGACGAATTCGATTTTACTGAGGAGGATAAACTTCTCAAATAAGTTTGTTATTGTAATAAATGAGAATTGTCTTATTTTAGATTAGTGATAAGATTGTTTGTATAGGTGTGTTGAGAAGCTAGGAAATAGCAGATTTCTGTTATTATTCCTAAAAACAGAAGATTGCGTTAAGAGCGAGAGAATGATGGAGAGGTTTTTTATATATGGAACGAGTGGAGTTAGATCAGCAAGGGGGTATTTGTGTGGATCGAGGGATTTTTTTTAGGGTGATTTGTTAGAGATACTTTTTGTGTAGTTTTGAGTGTAGAGCGAAAGCTCGAATAGGTTTTTTGTGTCTTGGAGTGGTGTGAGAATTTGGTTTAAATGTGTGAACTGTATTATATGTATAACAGAGATTTTTCTTATGTAAATGGCTTAAGGCGAGATCTGTTCTTTCATATGCCATGAATAAAACTAAGATTGTGCGTATCAATGTATGATGAGTGTAATGCTGGACGCGCTGTTTTCTTTGTACAAGAGTTGAAGTTGTTACGACTTGAATGTTTATTTAATCTGTAATATTTCTGAGTTCATTGCAAAACTGGCACTGGCAAATTGTATGAATTGGGAATTCATGAAAACAAAGAATATGTGAAGTAAAGCTTTATTGGAGCCTTGAAGCTGAGATTAAAGTTATATTAAGTTATTGAGTCCGATAACTATTGGGTCGAATTGGGTGAAATTCTTATCACATCACAACAGAGATCTGTTTAAATTCATTGTGTGTAACAGTAAATGGGACCCGAAATGATACAAGTCTGGTTTAAAGTGAATTGGGGCAAATTGATATCGCCAAGATCTCAGAAGATAACGTTGAAACATAGCCATCACAAATTTCTGTTAGACTTCGTATCGAGTTATGGAAAGCTATCAACAGGCCGACAATGACACTAATTATAGTGAATGTAATCCCCGCTTGAGATCATCTCGGCGTGCATTGGAGGGTGGAGCGATTTAGAGTTTTGCAAGTTGTATAGTTATCATCGGAGTGGAAGAGATTGTATATCACACCATATCGCCATAAAGATGGAAGCGAAGGTTATAAATCAATTTTACATTGAGTCGGTTCCAGAGTTATTGCATCGGCGATGTTAATTCTGCGATAAGCACGTGACATATCACTCCAGTGAACGACGATCTCAAAGAGTTATCGCATCGGTGTACAGTGAGGAATTGACATTTGAAGAGTTTGCAAATTGATTCGACATCAATAGATTCTGGGTGTTTGACATCTGTATAAATCAAACTGCTATGAGAACGTTTAACGCTAGTGTAAATGAAAGATTGCATGTTGTTGAAAATTGAGACTGTTGAGGATCGACATGTAGACCTTATGACAAGCGCCAGCAGTGTATTTACATTGGAATGGGAATATGTAGAATGAAAATTAACCAAAGTCAAAGGCAGGCATTCAAAGATCCAGTGGTCGAATCCCAGGGTGGTTATTGAGAGAGAGAAGTTGCAGCTGTTCTGGTGACTTGTGGCGAGATATTTCCGTGATTTCTTAGATGAAGGACCGGAGTTATAAAGCCTTGACAGGTGATGTGAAGAGTTCGAGTCCCGAGATCTTGATAGTTAGGCTCTGATCTATGCATCGGTGTACCTCAGATCTGGAGCGCTAGCAGGGGAAAGGGCGCGTAAACAGATTTAGTATCTTGGCAAGATTGAAATGAAGAAGCAAAGACACGATAATATATTGTAGACAAATGTTATTGGTGATGTTGCGTGAAGGATTTGTTTGAAACAATGTCAAGTTGAAATCATGGACACATTGGTTTTATTAACTTTTGATTATATAAAAGTGAAGTTGTGAGATTGCTGGTGTATGGGTAAGCTGAAGAGTTTCCGCATGTACTGTGGAAATTAACAGATATCTAAGTTAAATTGATCAATAGTTGGAAGTGGATGTTTTAGTTGCATGATTGTTGGGAATCCTGGGTATGTGCAGGGTTGGTCCTGCATCACCTATAAGTACTATAGTTGTTGGTGATCAATGTGGATTATTGTCTCCTCTCCCTTAAAATAGTGTTTCCACTTCTTAATAGCTTGTACCAATGCATAGAGGTCCTTGTCATAGGTATGGTAGTTGAGAACCACCCCATGAAATAATTTAGAATAATATCATACAAGCCTTCCTCCCTGCATCAACACTACTCCCATAACATATCCACTCATATCTAGCTCCACTTTGAAGGCTTATGCAAGTTTTCTAATGCCAAAATCTATTCTTACTAATCTTCTTCCTTAACTCCTTAAAGGCCCTCTATTGACCCTTTCCAAACTAGAAACTCTTTCATTCGCTATTATAGTGTGGAGTGGTGTTATTAGTGTTGAAAATGAGGTTATGAATTTCCTTAGGTACTATGTTGCACCAATGAAAATCCTAACCATAAAAAATTAGTAGACATTGACCACTTCATGATGGCCTCAATATTGAAAGGATCTATCTTCAACTCTCATCCACCTACCACAAATCCTAGATACACCAATTGTGAAAAATCATACTTCTTAAGATTTTTCAACAGTTGGTGTGATGGGTTTCCATTTCATTTCGTCACCTTTTTTCAAATGAGAATGCACTTCTAATCAAGGTTTTATCTGGTAATTACGTCATTTTAATGTTTATTCTTATGTATTTAGGGAATATTTTACTTCTTTGTGTTAACTATGGAAAATCATGAGAATATACTTTAGGTAGGTTGTGCAAGAGTAGTTTCTACAATACTCTGAGTGTTGTTGAAACACCTTCATGTTTTAGCAATATTCTCATATCCTATAATGTAGGTGTTGCAACAACAATCTACTACTCCAACTCCCATAAGTTGTAGCAACATCACTAAGACCCACTACTATAACACTCATGTCTTGTTGCAACTCCCTCAAGAATATTATCACAACACCAATATAACTCAAAAGCATGCTACAACACATTCATCACTGTAATTTCCATGTTGCAATATGCCCTAAAAGAAGTGTTGTAACACACTTAGCTTGTTGTTACAAATCGATTGTCCTGCACTGTAATTTTCCTAGAATTTAATGTTGTAATTCACCTGAACTCTAATGCTACAACTTGCTTGAGATTGGAAGTGGCATGAAGTTTAGTGCTACAACTCACTTCGAGAACATTTCTACAACTCTTTAATAGTTAGTCGTTGGACATAATTATTGCAACTACCAAGCAGTTGGAACAACTCAACGGTTGGTTGACCTCCAGTTCTCGGCAATTGATTTCCCAAAAACTTGTGCACCCAACCAATGAAAGTAGTAGTGGTCAAGGATCATCCAACAAAGGTAAGATGAGAAAATCAGAAAAGCAACCCATCTGTCACTTGTCACGCGGTTGATAAATTCATTGTTGTCTTATCTTCTATTTATTTTTCAGAAATCATTGTAACAGAGGGAAACAATTTTAAAATATGAAGATTTCCATGGATGTCCCTCGATTTCGTAGATAAATTTGGTTAGTAATTAATATGTATAAAATCCCATCTCTACTTAAGCCCTGAGGAAATAAGAATAGAGGAAGAGAAACTTTGTTTGTAATTGACATTTCAAGTACCTAATATGATCTTGTGTTTCATATTTGTTTCATATGTTTAAATGGTGTGGTAATTAATTAGTGTTTTGTTGCTTTTATAACCAGACCCTTGCCTAAGGGGATAGGGCCCCCTCCTTAGGCATGAATTATTTATAACTATATAATTTAGTTCCAATACTTCTTCACATTTCAATTAGTTTAGTAGTTGTTTTGTTTTATTACATTGTTGCAACTCACTAACTAAACAAGAACTCATACCTTTTTTAATTTTACATTTAATTACTTTACCCCCTATATAAAGTTGATGTAAAATTAAGGTGGAAATTGAATCAATAAACCACATGTCTCCCTCACAATCAAAAGTGAAAATATAAGAAAAAATATATTTTATTTTATTTTATTTTTTTATCAGATATAAAATTATGTTATTTATAACTCAATAAAATGTATGTTTTTGTTTTAAAGGTTACATGTCATATTAAAAAAAAAAATTGTTATTAATGTATTTTTTTTAGAGGTTACATGTAAGTTGAACATATAATGAATTACACACCATATTGTATCAATAACACTATTTTTACCTTTCATTTGTCAACTCCATATTAAGGAGTGAAGGAACTACATATATCCCTTATAATAAAAAGTAAATTAAAATAATAAAAAAATGTAAATATTTTAAATTTATTTTAATATGATATGAATATTATGGTTCTTAATTGAAAAAATTGTTTTCAATTTTATTAATAAAAATAAAATTGCAATATAACAAATTGAATTGAATAGATTTTTCATTCTTATTAGTTTTTTACTTTTTAATAATTTGTATTCTTATTTTTCTTTTTTACTATCTTAGAAATTATTTTTAATTTAAATGGGACCTTGTACATCTCCCTTATATTGGGCTATAAAATGAGCCTATAAATGCAATATTTGTTTCTTGAAAAATAGTGTTTGTAATTTTATTAATAAAAAATACAATATAACATATTGAATTGAATAGATTTTTTATTTTTATTATTTTTTTAATTGAACTAAATCATGATTTATTATTATTATTATTATTATCATTTAATACTTCATTTTATTGATTGTACAACATTTTTTTATACTCATTTATGACCACTACAACATCTTCCCCATATTGAACCAACATTTAAATGTTTACACACATTTATGGAAACTACAACACCTCCCCCACAACCACTATATCATCTACCCAATATTGAAATAACATTTAAATGTTGACACTCAGTTATAGACACTACAACATCTCCCACATATTGGGTTTTAGAGCTCGTCTTGACGAAAAAATGTTTACACTCATTTATGGATACTACAACATCTCTCACTATAGATCACCTCTCGACGCAACTAATGCATGTCCATTTTGACCTCAAATATATGATGAGCTAAAGGATCAAATCCATGAAGATGAAAAACTTTTATAAAATGAGAAAACTTAAGAATAGTATAGATCTATGTTAACCACACATCCAGCAAGAGTCAAGAGGGATCAAATCACTTGAGACGTTAACCATTTTATAGTGAAAAACTTTAAAAATTAGCACCTCCAAGTACTGCATCCGTCTATGTGTGTGTGTGTGTGTGTGTGTGTGTGTTATGAAACTAGCTCACAAAAAGATAGAAAAGATAGATCAATGCCTTATAATTCACCCTCTTTGAGGGGGTAACCTCCTTTACATTACATAAATGAACAATTCTTGGATGATTCAAATGACAAAACCTCCTTTCTATATATAGGAGTTTAAGCGGTCACAATATAACCAAGCTGACCTAACAATAATAATATAAAGGCACAAAAATAACAATAGTGGGATTATATGGGACACAATAATAACAATATGGGGACAATAGGGGCACAATAATAGCAATAAGGGATACAATGAAAATAGTAATGGGGGAATCACTAGTTTTATAGGGACCTAACATTCCCCTCTCCTTCAAAAAGGTGTTGTCATCAACGCTTGAGTAGTTCTAGATGCTTCTATATAAAAGTCTTATCATCCCATGTGGAATCTTCAACAGGTAAGTTCTTCCACTTGATGAGATATTTCGAAATTGATTGATTTCAAAGTTGTTGATTTCTTGTTTCTTTCACTGCTTCAGGTTCCAACATGATTTTTCCTTCCTCATCAAGTTCCAGCAATATTGTTTGAACTGGAATCTTGTCACCTATAACCTTCTTTAAGCATGAAGCATGGAAAACCGAGTGCACTCGGGAAGCTGCAGGAAGCTCCAATTTGTATGCCATAGTACCTATCTTTTGCAACACCTTGTACATACCATAAAACTTTGGTGATAATTTATTATCCTTCTTAGCTTGCTTGAGGGACATTTGTTTATATGGTTGTAGCCATAGGAATACCCAATCACCTACATCAAAACTTCTTTCGTTGCGATGTTGATCTACCTGTTGTTTCATTCTATTTTGTGCCAAGGTGAGGTTATCCTTTAAGAGTTGGAGAACTTGTTGCTAATGCTCAATGTGATATTCCACTGCTTGAACCTTAGAATTTTATCTTAAATATGATGTGATGGATGGTGGATGATATCCATAAAGTGCCATAAATGGGGTCATTTTTGTTGCAGTATGGAAGGAAGTGTTATACCACCATTCAGCTAGAGGCAACCATTTGACCCATTGTGTTTGTTTATTAGTTGCAAAGAAACGAAGATATCCTTCCAAACATTTGTTTACTATCTCAATTTTCCCATCAGATTGAGTATGATAAGATGAGCTATGAGCTAACTAAGTACCAAGACAAGAAAATAATTATGTCCAAAAGTTTCCAGTGAAAATGGGATCCCTGTCGCTTGCAATAATCTTTGGGTTTCCATGTAGCTTTTGATTGTTTCCATAAATGCAGTAGAAATTGTACTCTCTTTAAATGGATGAGATAATGCACAAAAGTGTGCATATTTGGTAAGTCTGTCAACTACCACCATGATAACACTCTTTCCTTCGGACTTGGTAAATGTGTGATAACATCCATTGAAACCTCCTCCCAAGGTTGGCTTGGAATGGATAAAGGTTGTAATAGTCTAGGGTCTTAATTCTTTCAACTTTATTTTGTTGGCAAACCAAACATTATACCACAATCTTTTTAATATCCGATTTAAGGCCATCCCAAAAAAAAATCCTTCTTAACCCTGTGGTAGGGTTTTAGAAATCCTGAGTGCCCTCCTAAGGGATAGGTGTGCAATTCCCTAAGAATATTTTATTTGAGTTGGGAATTCTTACATAGGTATAACCGATCCTTGTACCATAATGAATCATTTTTCTAGATAAATGTATTAGATGTACTGGGATCTTGTTGTATCTTTTGAATGAGTTCCCACACTTCCTCATCATTCTTCCATTCATCCCTTGCTTCGTTTATCCAATCTGGTTGGATAATAGAAGTGGCACAAAGAAATGCTTCCACATCCTCATCCTTTCTTGAGAGTGCATCTACCACAACATTTTGCTTCCCTTTTTTGTAGATGATTTCAAATTCATAGCCCAACATATTTGTGACCCATTTTTGCTACTCTTCTGAAGATAATCTTTGTTCTAAAAAATATTTAAGACTATCATGATCTGTTTTTACCTTGAAGTGTCTTCCCATTAGGTATGTTCGCCATTTCTTAAGTGCATGTAGTATTGCCAGCATTTCCTTCTCATAAATAGCTTTGTGTAAATACTTTCCTTTGATTGGACAAATTTCAAAAGCAATGGGTCTTTCTTCTTGCATTAAAATAGCACCAATTCCATTTTCCGAGGCATCACATTCCACAATAAAGGTTTTTGTGAAGTCTAGTGTAGCTAAGATTGGTGCTTCGCACATTGCCTCTTTAAGATGTTCAAAAGCCTTCGTTGCTTCTAGAGTCCATGAGAATGCATCTTTTTTCAATAATCTTGAACTAGAGGTGCTGCTATTCTCCCATAATTCTTAACAAACTTGTGATAATACCCTTTCAAATTGAGAAATCCCTGTAGATGCTTTATGGATGTGGGGATTTTCCATTCCTTAATGGTTTTAATTTTACTAGGGTCTACCTTAACACCTTCATGAGATACAATATGACCCAGATATTCCACCTCTTGTATTCCAAAGAAACATTTGGAGATTTTTGCATATGATTTTTCTCCTCCAATAATTTGAGCACCATGTCAACATGTTGGACATGATCCTTCCAAGACTTGTTGTAGATTAGTATATCATCAAAAAATACTAACACCAATTTTCTAAGGAAGGGCTTGAAAATAGAATTCATCAAACCTTGAAATGTATAAGGTGCATTAGTAAGGGAAAAGGGCATGACCAAAAATTCATAATGATCCTCATGAGTTCTAAATGTTGTTTTTGGAATGTCTCCAATCTTCTTTTGATTTGGTGAGATCCTGAACAAAGATCCGACTTGGTGAAGTAAATTGATCCATGCAATTCATCCAATAATTCATCAATGATAGGAATGGGAAATTTATCTTTAATAGTGATCTTGTTGAGCTCCCTATAATCTGGACACATGTGCCATGATCCATCCTTCTTGTGAACCAATAATACTGGAGCAAAGAAAGAACTTTGACTAGGTTGAATTATACTAGCCTCTAGCATTTCTGCAACCATACATTCAATTTCACTCTTTTGGACATAGGGATATCTGTAAGGCCTGATGTTTGGAGGAACACTTCTTGGAATCAAATTGATAGCATGATCATAATCACGAATAGGTGGGATGCCTTTGGGAGTCTCAAATACCTTGGAATGATCATCCAAGACTTTTTGGAGATCTGGAGAAATGGATGATTTCAATGTGGGAACCTCCAGTTAACATAATTGTGTAATTATGCCTTGTTTTTCTTTCTTTAGAAGCTTTGTCATTCTGTTAGAGCTTATTATATTTCCTGATTTCCCTGTGATACCCCTTAATTCAACTTCCTTTCCTTTTGAAGAGAATTTCATGAAAAGTTCTTGAAAATTAAAAGCTAGTGTACCCAAGTATTGTAGCCATTGAACTCCTAGTACAACATGAGCACCACCCATTGGAATGGAAATCATTGGGCTATTCAATACATATTCTCCCATGCATATATTGATATTATGGCACTTTCCTGAGCAATTTATGGTTCCTTCACTTGCAACCAACACTTGACACTCTGGTGCTGGATATAGGAATAAATTCAATTCCTTGGCTATCTTACAATGAATAACATTATGGGTAATTCCTGAATCAATCAACACTATTGCCTTTTTCTTCTTGATATGCCCTTCTATCTTGATAGTTTTAGGAGTGGTAATTCTAGCCAATGCATTACAAGATATGGTCATATTCATTTCTTCTTTTTCTATGGTTTTTTCGTATTGTATATCCTCTTCTTTTGATGTTTCTTGTTCCTTTTCTTCCTGCTCTTCACAATCTATGTAAAATAATTTCTTCTCGGCACACTTATGACCTTTAGTGTATTTTCTATCACAACTATAACAAAGCCCTTTCGCTCTTTTTTCTTCCAATTGTTGTGGTGTCAACCTTGTAGGTTACGGATGGCTAGGGGTAGCAACACTTCCATCTTTATGATTGTGAGTGGTAGGCTTCCTTGTTGCCATAATTTTACTTTCCATTTTTCTTTCCAACCTTAATTCCTTCTCCAAAGAATTTGGTTCCCAAAGGCGAACCTCATGTTGGATGTTATCCTTTTAAGTCCCTATGAACACATCAATCCTATGCTCCTCTGGAATATATTTTACCCTTATATTCAATTTTTAGAAGTACTCAATGTGCTCCATCATTGAACCCTTTTGTTTGAGATTTATCAATTAGCTTAAAAAAGTGTTGCTTTCTGTATCCTCATAATGTGCTATCATTTCATCCGTAAAAATAGCCCAAGTGACAATTTTTTTACGAGAGAAAATCCATCGATACCATACAAAATGATTTGGTTCCAAATATAAAGTTGTAATGTGTACCTTTTGTGTGTTTTGCACATTATGGAGATCGAAAAATTGCTCCATTTGTAGTATCCATATTCCAGGATCCTTGTCATCAAGCTTCCTCATATCGATCTTTGGCACATAGTGGTTCTTTGATCCAATGTTAGAGTCTATGAAATCATGATTAACATTTATTTTTTTCTCATCTTAAGTTTCCTTTACTACCCTTTCACCATCAGTAAGAATTTCTTGTAGAAACTTTGTCAAATCTATCTTCAAATATTCCATGGCTGTCTTCAAATCTGTCTTCAAATATGTCTCCAAATCGTCCATCTTAGCTTCCATGCCATCCATCTTAGCTTCCACATCATCCATCTTAGATTCTACGCCTTTCTTTAAACCATCCATCTTAGCTTCCATGCCTTTCTTTAAACCATCCATCTTAGATTCCACGCCATACATCTTAGCATCTACGTCTTTCTTTAAATCATCCATCTTAGCTTCTGTTACTTTTTGTGTGAGTGACATTTGTTGCACTTGGTCTCATAATTTTGATATATCATGTTGCATTTCTTCCTCTTCTTCATGAGTCATGCTAGAGCTTTCAGGTTTCTTACTAGGTGTTTCCATTTTCTTTCTTCAGGGCATCAATTACCAATAATAATGCTTCACTATGCCCTTTGAATTCCTTCAAACTAATTTTTCAACCAATCTTATGCAAGAATTTTAAAAAAACTACACACCTTTTTTTCACTTTGTAGGAGCTTGATATTGAATCTGATGTATTTCTGTAATTTTGGATCTCCAAGGTCTGAAATTTCTTCCTATAGTAACCCTCTGAGAAATATATCTAACTCCACAAATCTAATAAATATTGGATTCTCCAATGAAGAGTTATGCCAAATCTCCCACGATGACCTGAGTATATACTTTTTCAGTAGAGCTAACTTGTACGACATTCCGCAGGTCACTTTTTCAACCTTAGGTTCTAAAAATGGTACCCAAAAAACTACAGTCTATCCTATTTATACAACTTCTTACCAGAATTCAATGTGATATCCAGAGAAAAATTTATGACAATTTTCCCAAGGTGACATGTTTGGAATGTAATTTGAAAGTCTGCAAAAGCCCTAACTTCCTCAGATTATATCTCTGTAATTGTAGCAAGACAGGATTAGAAATTCAAAGCCGCGGTTCAGACCAAATTCTTCTCAAATGGTTTTTTGTTTAGATTCTAAAACTTCGTAGAGAAATAGTTATAGCGAAAATTCCTCGATGACCTCTTTTAGATGAAATTCTGGAGCTTGCAACAACCCTAACTTACTCAGATCATATCTCTGACAATATAGCAAGACAAGATATGAAATTCAGATTCGAGGTTCAGCAATATTTCGCCTCAAATGCGTTTTTTTCGCTTCTGAAACGTTGCAGAAAAAAGTTATAGCGAAAATTCCACGATGACTTGTTTGGAGCAGCAAAACCCTAGAATCGAAAGATCTAATACCAAATTTTATGAAACCGGCTCACAAAAAGATAGAAAAGATAGATCAACGTCTTATAATTCAGCGTTTTCGAGGGGACAACCTCATTTACATTACACAAATGAACGATTCTTGGATGATTCGAATGACAAAACCTCCTTTCTATATATAGGAGTCTAAGGGGTCACAATACAACCAAGCCGACCTAACAGTAATAATATAAAGGCACAAAAATAACAATAGTGGGATTATATGGGGCACAATAATAAAAATATGGGGACAATAGGGGCACAAAAATAACAATAAGGGATACAATGACAATAGTAATGGGGGAATCACTAGTATTATAGGGACCTAACAATATATATATATATATATATATATATAGAGAGAGAGAGAGAGAGAGAGAGAGAGAGAGAAATTTTCACTTAATATTGATCGTAACAACATTGCCATTAGTTTTTAACATTGATTTTAAATTGAAAATATATAGTTGTGATGAAGAGATTCTCCCACACATTAATTATTAGCTAGGGTAAAATCATATTGTGAAAGGCTTACAATATTCTAAGATATTGCACATGGTTTTATATATTCAAATATGATACATGATATAGTGTTTGGCCATTGAACTATCTCGAACCCTTTCCGCGATGAGCCACCTCGCATTTAGTTTTCTAGTTTTGCATGATTGATCTACAACTTTGAGAAGTTGGGTTTAGATTGATGGTGAGATTGGGAGAGGGTTGGTTAGATGATAACCACCCTCCTCTCCCAATGTCATTTTCCTCTCATTTTTTGGGATCCATTTTCCAAAAATCATCTCTCCAACTCTTTGAAAGAATTAGGTTTTATCATGAGTTCAAAGTTGATCATATTTGTGCCAACATGCTTTGGAAATAGGCAATTACACAGTTTAGTTCTTTTATGAAGACCTTAATTTGTAGACCAGTTACTTCCAATTTAGTTTTCTCTCCTTCTTGTTTTACAATCGTTTACCCTAGCCTCTTAGTATTTTTCTATTGTGTTTCATAGGTTTGTTGGATGCCAAGTTTGTTGACTATTTTCATGGTGTTTTACTGTCATTCCTACTTAGTATCCCACAAAAAAAAAAATCTTCAGTGGAATCCTCCAACCTTCTCCTGCTACTGGTATAATTTTATATTTATTTTGTAATTTATTTCCTCTTGGTTCTCTGTTAATTTATATGACATACTCCAAGTGGTGAGATTCCTTCGGGTGCATTAATGGAGGAATTCCAAAGGACTAAGTCACTATCTCGAGTGACCCTCCATCCAAATACCTATTTTATCATTTATTATAGTCACTTTGTAGTTTTTCAGCGAACCTTAACCACTTCCTTTGTTCTGGTTTTTTCTTTGATAGTTTAGTCTTCTGTTGTTGACTCAGACATTTTAAATTGGAAGGAAATCATTGTTTATTTAGGATCCTTTTTTAATTTTTTATTCTCTGTTATTTTCCAAGATCAAAAGGACTACACCCAAATGGGGTTTTATATTAGGGTATTAAAATTACACTGCTTGGATTCATTGATTTATCTTGTCAGGAACTATGGTTTTAGTGGCTAGTCCCTAGGGTTAATGCCTGACATACAGAACCATTTTGCAAAACTGGATTTATTTCATGTAAACACAATGGCACCTCCAGATACAACCTATGCTTCTTATCCAATAATTTTTCATTTACTTATATATTGATTCTTATTTATTTATGTTAATGGAAACATAAGTGTTTATTTACATTCCAGATTGTATTGAAAATGTAGATTATACTTCTACATATTTCACGAATTTTTCTAGAGATTTTAATAAATGTACCCTAGCCTATATATATGGTATTTTCTTATTGCTTCCAATTTAAAGGCCCACCATTATTTCCCTATGTGTAATACATTCCTTTTCCATTGAGTCGTGAAGACAACCTTGGCATCATTATTTACTAGATTAGAACCTTAGCGAAACCTTGTCTAATATTGAATTTTCTTACGATTCTATTTCTTTCATTCTTAATGATATAGTTGTATCGATGGTTGAAATCTCGGTGTGGTATTGTTTGCAATAATAAAAACGGCTATGTTCATCACCCATGTATGTATATTGTCATTTTTATGGTTTCATTGTTGACTGATAATTCATTTTGTTTGATTGATGGAGCATGATTTAGTATTGGTACTTATTAATTATAGAACCACTCAGTAGCATTCTCTTTACTTTCGACAGTTGAAAGTCTTATTAGATTGGATTATTCAGATATGTTATATTTTTCTTTAAATTTTCATTCAGAAGCATCACTTTACTAAAGTCATTGATTTCCTTTCTAATTTTTACGAGTACTTTATTTTTTAATCTTCCATGTACAACTCAATATGGTTAACATCTGATCATAATTCGATTCTAATTGTAGAATGTGTTTACTCTTATTATTGTATCTATTAGTAATTTTTTTTCTTGTATGAGACCTTACGATGAACAATTATTTTCTTCTTAAATGACTCTTCAAGTGAGATAGGGATTGATTGATCTTGGGTCATTGACTCTGTTGACCTGTCCCACAAACTAACTCGATTTATCACAAGGTTGTACCCAAATCCCAAAATTATTAATTTTCCTAGTTTCAGATATGGACTCAAGAGAAAATAGACAACATTTTATATTCACTAAATGGTCACAAATATTTTCCCCCATAGTCTTCACATTAATTTTCAATCATGGAAACATTATCTCAACAGAACATAGTTTGCATAATTTCCTAAAATAATTCATACTTTAAACACAGATGATCATAGTTCCTTAACCATTGACTAGCGCTAATAGTAAGCTTTCACAATACTTATCTATTTCTCCTTTCTTTGCTTACTCAAGCTAGCCACAAAGTCACCAATTATTCTACAAGAAAACCATATTTTTTCTTTATAACCATTATATACAAACTTGCAGAAACTTCACATTATAGTAAATACAAATAGTATTCTATGTTATGGAATTCACAAATTAAAGTAATTATATTTCTTTGGTTAGGATGGTAGGAAATTTACAGAGGATAATACCACTCCTCCCAACCAATGAGAACGACAACCACCAATTCTCCCTCCACTACAATTTTCCACTTCTATAACTATTGTTTGAAAAGGAGCTAACAAGATATGTCCAAATTCATCTTAGATTCTAACAAGTCCAGCCTAGGAACTCAAGACTCAACAAATCTGACTTTGGGATTCAACTAGCCCCAACCATATTAAGAATACCCTAACTAGCAGTGTCTTGCCTTCTCTTAACGACCTCTTTTTCAAGGGATTAATATTACTTCCTTCCCTTCTTAGTTGCCTCAGGTTCCTCTCGTACCCTCTTGGCTTCTTTTCCCACTGAGATGATTTATCTCTAGGGAAAGGAGGTAAATATCCTCTAACTATCTATTAATTGAAAACTTTTTCATTTAGTGTTTCTTCCCTATAAATTCCATGAATTTCCATAAATAATTTTTAAATAAAAATAAAATAACTTTAAACATTTAAATTTCCCGCTAGGCTTTCCACATAGCCCATGGTTTACCAAGTTACCAAGTAAAAGTAAATTATATCTTTACTTTTCACTAAGGGGTATTACATCTCCCCCCCATCAAGTAAAACACCATCCTCGTTGTTTTATTCTAACCCTTCAAAACATGATGAGATATGCTTCATTCATGAAATTTTTGTCTTCCCAAGTTGCTTTTTCCAAGCTAAAGTTCCTTCATTACAATTTAATTTGGGTGATAGCTCGCTTCCACAGTATGATTCCTCTCTGATTGAGAATAAACATAGGTTCAACCAGGAACTCTCTCTCTGCTTCGACATACATTCACAATTATCAAGATTGTCATTAGTTTCCATCAATCATTATTTAAGAACACACACACACACACACACACACACACATATATAATCATTTCAAATTCTATTACAAGCATCATCAGTTGTTATTTATGTATCTAGTAAGGGTCATCAACATGCTTCATAACCCCTCAAGGGTTAGTAGCATGCACTCAATAAGAGTTAGCAGCTCCATTGTATCTCATAAACCATTAACATTAATCCTTTTACTTACCCAATGGCTATGCCAATTACCAAGGACCCCACCATGTGGTCCCACTATAAATTTTAGGCCATGGAAGTACCAATTCCATTTTCACTACTTACATAATAATATTTCAAAAACCATTCATTGTTCTTGTCTTTTATGATATATTACAACTAGTGCATTATCGTACTTGGTAGCATTATTATTATTTTTTCCCAATTCAACTATTACATATGAATTATTCATACATGAGTAAAATTAAGGATAACCTCCTTTGGGCCTACCATAGTCAGGGTGGCCATATGTTGTCTACTTGCCTAAGTGAAATTATTTATGCCCATCTTGGGCTGCTTTGTGGTTTTTTTTTTAGCATCCACCAAGAGTCCACTTTGTAGCACTCCTTCAATTTTGGCCTTTGTCTTCCTGCATTATGGTTTTTTGATGAAAGTTATATGTAATTCTTTTCTTCCATATCGGTTCTCAACATGTTATTCACTTCATCTAACAACAAATTTATTTTAATATAATTGACATGTGAGGTCATATGGAATGTTAATAAATAGTATTTTTTCCCCATCGTTGGAATAGCTAATTATCTTATTAGACCATTCACACAATAATCATACTCTTTATCATCAGTTTTTATTTAAGTTCAAGGAATATTTTCCTTACCTTTTCATTATGATGGATTGTAACCAAAACTCTAGGAAACTTACTTCAACTTACCATTTCCAAGATAGATATTATCTTTATCCTTTCCTTAAGTGGATTCAATCATGTCCATGTTAAGTATTTGTTGCTTCTTTCATACAAAGTCTTGATCAAGGTTTTATATTTAAGTTGATTTTTTTTTTTATTCTTTCCCTTCTGATCTTCCCCAATAGACCATTGAGGATAAAAGCACAAGGCAATTCAAGGGAATAACCTGAAGTAATACGACATAATTAAAATAAATAGAATATAACAAGAAAATTACATCACCAAATCTCATAACCATACTTCCTAGCGTGCCTAACCCCTTGAGTTCCTCATGACTCTCTTCTTGGGGCTTCCATTCTTCTATATTCTCCAACTTATTAATTAAGGTGCTTGGAGGTCACATGTTCTCCCCCTTGTAGTTGAAGTGCAATAATCTATGGGATCCTTCTCCCTTCCGTCTTCATTCATGTTAACTGCCTCAACACATTATGTTAGTATGGTTATCTTGACACAATGATGTTGTAAGCGCATGTTCATTCTAATCAGCTATTTGACGAGACTTTATTTCTGTGTATTAAAGTCATATTAAAGTCCTTAAGTGCTTTCTAGGGTAACATCAGCTAGTGGCATGTCGCCCTTTCATGTCAACAGACATAAGTAACATTTTTTCCAATAGACTACCAACTTTGTTTTATCATAGCTTCAAGTTTTCCTTAAAATTATACACCGCGTTTCCTTAGTTACCTTACTCAATCATCTGCTTGTTTCTAATCATTTTTTCCACAATTATACTAGATTTCTCATAGAGTATAGCCTGCATTTATTCTCATTTATATTTTTCTTCCACTTCAGATCAAATCATTAGATATTAAGATTACAATTAACAATCATTTCAATAAATCAACATTATCTGGTCATCTTGTTTTAATCAGAATCAACCTTTCCAATTGCGAGGTGGTTATAAATTAGACCAGTTGGTGAATTGTTCCATAATTCCATATGACAAGTCTACAACTCACAACAATATTGAGTTTCCTATGTCCATTAGGTACAAAAAATTCAAAAACTATCTAAATCCCTTTTCTATATTCGGGGCCATTTTATTTGCTTCCTAGCAAATCTCCTTTTTCTATAATTAAGTATAATTTTGCTCACTTAATACTCACTAAATCTAGTACAAAATTGATATATTTTAAGTATCAAGATCACTAATTTAAGGTGCTTCCATGTTTATTCGACATCTTGGAGTGACCCCCTGACTATTATTACATCTCCTCCAACTTAAAAATCTTAAATACACTATCCACTTCACTATTCTCGAGACAAGTCTCCTTCCATCACAAGTTATTATGATAGCTTATCTCTTCTAGCCTCCAACTCGTTAGTCTTAAACAAGAAACGTTTCTCAATTATTTAAAATTTTCACCATTTATTCCATTGTTGTAATTAGACTTTTTGTGACTCCCTTCATGAAGTTTCTTTTCAATAGAAAGTTTATTAATTCCCTTACTAGTTTGTTCTCATCATTCATGAAACCTGAACTAATTTGTATCAACTAAGTATTCTTGTATTAGACTTATTTATACCTAACTTATATTTTTTTTTGTCATCAATGTCAGTGCTCACCATATTATTTTCTAAATTTTAGTTTGGTGAAAAGGATTCCAAGCATTTCAACCAATCACTTAAGATAATTCCAGTTAACTCTTACATCTTGTAGTCATAAGTGTTCTATATCCCAATTCAATCTAATTGATGAAATTTATCATTAATATACCTAGACGGCTTCGTAAATACACCATATATTTTGACCTTATGTATTACATGGTTTCCAATATCTTCTAATTCACTTCTTATTATTAGTGTTTCGCAATGTTTCTCTAGTCTCTTTTTTTTCTTTGTGATTTAGCCACAAATTCAGAGGGGGAAGGGTGCTCCATCCAACCTATGAGACCAATCACACCACTGAGTATCCTCCCCTAAATAAATTCCTCCTCTAGGATAGTTCAGAATAGTGACCTACACAATTATATCCCAAAGACTATATGATCCCAACCAAAATTATCCTAGGATTCTCAAACTAAGTACACATGATTCAATTAGAATTCCACTGGCCCACTAGCTCAAGAATTCCTCATGTCAACAGTGTCCTATCAGAAGTAATTTTTTTTAATCAAAACATTTTACAATTAGTTAGACACAACCTACATGTTGCAAAATAGTTTCAACATTAACAATTTTCACAATAGGATTTACTTATGAACGTTACCAACAAGAAACATATTATTTTGATACTTAAATGTTGCTCCCTTTTGTCACTTGCTTCCCATACACAAGGAACATCACTCTTGCATTAGGATTTAAAAAATTATTTTACTTCCAAGTATTTCCCTCATTCACTAACTCAGCTGGGTTCTCGGTTACTCATCCAGTATATGTGTGAGGAGGTAATTTATACCCTCTAGGTAATTACTTCCCAACTTTAACTAATAATTAAGTATTACTTAGCAATACAATATTTACCCTTTTGCATCTATCTCCTTCTTTAACAATCCATAGTAGATTTTTAATTTAAAACACATTTATGATTATTGATCTCATAAAATTATGTATCGAAACATAATTTTGCAAATTAACGGAAAGGTCTTGCAACTAAAAATAGGTAATCATCATTTAGATAATCCCAAACTTTTCAGGGTGATTTCACATGCAACACCCCCTCCTTCCTTTCTAAACATATTTGTATTATAAGAAATGTCATAGTACTTATTTTATTCCTATATACGTATTTTGACTTTTCTATGCATACACCTCCTCACTATCATAGATCTTGAACTTCTCTCTCTTTTATCACTATCCAATAGTGACAGGATATGATTTACTACTTATCATGTGTTATTAAATAAATCTTCTAAACAATTGTTTGTTCACCTAGGCACCCAACATATCAGTTCTTGTAGGTAAGGGTACCTCAACAATAATTCGATAAGTATTTTGATAACTTAACTTGCGTAATGGAATTTATTTCAATGTACTCATAACATTATTCTTCACTTATTTTTCCTTCTCTTTATAACATATAAATTACTTTGTTTCTCATTTATTGTTTCCAGGTCTTAATTATTTATTTATGCCCTCCATTTTGCACTGTTTAAAATAGCATAGCGGATATGGACCAAAGTTATCTACCTAGAGTGCAGAGTTTAGCCTTTTAGGCAGATTTTCCATATTTCTAATTCTTGTTTCTATGGAGAACAACACATTTTGTTACTATTTGCATTTAAACAGGCAATAGTGTTGAACTCTAATACCAATTATAACATACCTCAACAATTTAGTTTTACTATCTATTGATTACTCACTTCAAAGTTAACTTGGTAAATCTATATATATATCTACACGATTGAATGCATTTTACTGAAATAAAGTTGCACTTAATATCAACTGCAACAACATTACTGTTGTTTTTGAACACTTATTTTAATGTGAAAATCTATAGTTGTGATGAACTTATTTATCCCACACATTTAATTCTTGGCTAGGGTAAAATAATATTGTGAAAGGCTTACAATATTATGATATATTACACATGGTTGTATTTATTCAAATATGGTACATGATATAATGTTTTGCCATCGTACTATCTCGAACACTTTCTATGATGAGCCACCTGGAATTTAGTTTTCTAGTTTTGCGTGATTGATTTACGACTTTAAGAATTTGAGTTTAGATTGAAGGTGATATTGGGAGAGGGTTGGTTAGAGGGTAACCACCCTCTCTCTCGACGCCATCTACCTTGCATTTGCTTGGTTTTCTTTACTGAAAGTCAACTCTGGAACACTTTGAAGGAATTACGGTTTGACATAAATTCAAAGTTGATAATCTCTACATTGGTGTGCTTTAACAACATGTAATTTCATAGTTCAGTTATTTTATGCAGACCTTACTTTGCAAACTAGTTACTCCCAGTTTGGTTTTCTCTCCTTCGTGTTTTACAATCATTTACCCAAACCTCTTGGGAGTTTTTTATTGCGTTTATTAGGTGTGGTTGATATTAGGGTTTCAGACTATTGTCGTGGTGATTTACCATCATTCCCAATCAGTATCCCACAACAACCAATTTCCTTGGTGGAATTATCCAACCTTCTCCAACTACGGGTAGAATTTCGTATTTATTTTGTAATTTATTTCCGCTTAGTTCTCTATTAATTTATATGACACACTCCAAGTGGTCAGATTCCCTCGGCTGTGTTAATGAAGGAATGCCAAAGGACTAAGGCACCATACCAAGTAACCCACCATCCAAATACCTATTTAGCAACTTTTACAGTCACTCTATATTTTATTCAACTAACCCTTACCACTTCCATTTTTCTAGCTTTTTCCTTGACAGGTTAGTCTTCTATTGTGGACTCAAATGTTTCAAATTGGTAGGAAATCATTTTTTATCCAAGTTCTAATTTTAATTGTTTATTTCATTTTTTTTCGAGGAGAAAAAGGAATACACCCAAATGGGTTTTTCTATTAGGGTATTAAAATTACGTTGTTTGGGTTTACTTATTTAGCTCACAAGGAACCAGGGTTTGAGAAGCTAGTCCCAAAGGTGGAACCAGGGTTTGAGAAGCTAGTCCCAAAGGTTAATGTTTGACTTAGAGAACCATTTTGCAGAAGTGGATTAATTTTATCTAAATACAATGGCAGCGCGAGATACAACCTCTTATTTTTACCCTTGAATTTTTCATTTATTTATATGTCAATTCTTCTTTACTTAAGTTAATCGCAATAGAAGTGTTTATTTACATTCCACATTGTATTGAAAATGTCGATTATATATTTTAATATTTCATGAATTTTTCTAGAGATTCTAATAAATGCACCCTAGATTGTATATATCTTATTTTCTTATTTCTTCCAAATTAAAGGCTCGTGACTGTTTCCCTCTATATAATACATTTATTTTCTGTTGAGTCATTAAAACAACCTTGGTATAATTATTTATTATATTGGAACCTTAGCAGAACTTTGTTTCATATTTAATTTTCTTATGATTCTCTTTCTTTCGTTCTTAACAATACATTTGTATCGATGTTTGAAATCTTGGTGCAATATTTTTCACAATAAAAAAATTGGTTATGTCGATCACCCATGTATGTATAATGCAACTGCTATGGTTTCATAGTTGACTGATAATTCATTTTGTTTAACTGTTGGAGTATGATTTATTATTCATACTTGTTAATTATAGAACCATTCAGTAGCATTCTCTTTAATCTCAATAGTCGTAAGTATTATTAAATTGGATGTTTTAGATATGTTATATTGTGCTTTAAATTCACATTCAAAAGCATCAATTTACTGAAGTCAATGACATCCCTTCTATGTTTTACAAGTATTTTATTTCTTAATATTTATTGTATAGTTCAAGATGGTTAACATTCAGTCGTAAGTTGATTCAAATTCTATAATGTGGTTATCTTATTACTTTATTTATCAGTAATTTTGTGTTCTTGTATGAGACCTTTCCATGAAGAAATATTTTCTTCTTAATTGCCACTTCCAGTGAGGTATAGGGACTGATCTTGGGTTGTTGTCTCTGTCGACCTAGCCCGGGAACTAACCCAATTTATCATAAAGTTATACCTAGATACCATTATTTTTAATTTGCGTCCTTTTAGTTATGAACTCAATAGAAAATAGACAAAATTTTAGATTCAATAAACAATCAAAAATATTTTCCCCCTAGATTTCACATCAATTTTTGGTTCTGGAAACATTATCTCAATAGAACATAGTTTGCACAATTCCCTAAAACATTTCATAGTTTAAACATAGATGATCATTGTTCCTAAACTCTTGACTAACAAGAACAGTAATCTTTCATAATACTTATCTGTATCTTTTTTCTTTTCTTACTCAATCTAGCCACAAAGTCACCAATTCTTCTAAAACAAAAGCATATCATTTCTTTATAACCAATATATAGAGATCTATAGAAACTTCACATTACAGTAAATACAAATAGTATTTTATGTTATGGAATTCACAAATTAAAGTACTTATCTTTCTTAGGTCAAGTTTCTAGGTAATTTATAGAGGAGAATACCACTCCTCCCAACTAATGAGAAAAATAACCATCAGTTCTCCCCTGAGCTAGTTTTCCACTTCCAAGGACAATTGTTTGAGAAAAACCTAAAAATATCTATCCAAAGGCATCTCAAACTGTAACAAGTCGATCTCAACAACTCACATACTCAAAAAGTCTGACTTAGGGATTCCACTCGCCCTAACCAGCTCAAGAATACCCTAACCGGTAGTGTCATGTCTTCCTTTAACAATGTCCTATTAAAGGGTTTAATATTATTTCTCTCCCTTCTTAGTCGTGCCAGGTTCCTCCCATACCCTCTTGGCTCCTTTTCCCAACTGAGATTATTTATTTCTAGGGAAGGGGAGTAATTTTCCTCTAATTGTGTGGTAAGTGAAAACTTTTTAATTTAGTGTCTTTAACCCGTAAATTCCATCTATTTCTATAACTGATTTTTAAATAATAAATAACTATAAACATTTTAATTTCCCGCTAGGCATTCCATATAACCCATGGTTAACCAAGTTATTGTAGTAAAAGTAATTAAATATTTACTTTGCACTGAGCAGTTTTAAATTAATAAAAGGGTCAAAATGTAAAATAATGATACTTGAAATGCTATAACAATAAGAATTTAATTGCTCAATTACATTATATAATAGAAAAACATTTATTATTATTATATGTAAATTGTTGACATTAAAATAATCTAATTACATTGTCCACATTAAAGCCTTTTTTCTATTAGGATATTTTTAAATGCATTTCAATATTACTTAATTTTATATATTGAAATGGTCTATTTAAGACACACATATAATTTTTTAATTACTATTAATATTGTTATAAGGAAGCAATTGAATATTTTATTTTCAATTACTTCTTCTCTTTGCACATTAAAAATATTTTATTGCAGTTTATATATACATATATGTTTATGTTTTTTCTAAATTTGATATTAAAATAAATTAATTAGAATAGATATTAAAATGATTTATTTATGTATCCAATTAAAATATGAAACTATAAATAATATCAACTTTTTTTTAATTACTTTAAAAGAATTTGAAATTACCTTATGGAAATATTTTATTTATAACTTAAAATGAAAGTAAAATATTTTTACCATATCTCCTTTGTATTGGGTTGTAATATCAACCAGCCTAGATCCATCTTAACCCCGAATCTATTAAGCGTTGAGAGGGATCAAACCTCTCAAGGTGGAAACCTCTATTTTGAGTTCAAAACCTCAAGATTTGTTTGCACATCGAGAGGTCTGATACCCCTCTATGCTTGTTAGATCTGTGGTTAAGATGGATTTAGGTTGGTTATATAATACTATATAATATCCATATTTGTATCTATGTGTCTCCCTCTTATTTACTCTCTCTCCCCCTTCATCTTTGTGTCTATCTCCCTCCCTCTCTCAACAAATCTGACTTACTGATTCCAATGGCTCTAACCAGTTCAAGAATACCTTGACTAGAAGTGTCTTTCCTTCCCTTAATAATGTTCTATTCAAGGGATTAATCTTCTTTCTCTCCCTTCTTAGTTACCTCAGGTTCCTCTCATACATTCTTGGCTTTTTTTCCCACTAAGATGATTTATCTCTAGGGAAAGGGAGTAACTATCCTCTAATTATGTAGTAAGTGAAAACTTTCGCATTGAGTGTCTTTTCCCTGTAAATTCTATGGCTTTCCATAAACAATTTTTAAATAAAATTAAAATAACTTTAAACATTTAAATTTTCCACTGGGCTTTCCACATATCCCATGGTTTACCAAGTTATTGCAATAAAATTAAATTAAATCTATACTTTTCACTAAGGGTTATTACATCTTCCACCCCCCTCAAGTAAAACACCATCCTCAGTGTTTTCTTCTAGCTCTTTAAAACGGGTTGAGATATTCTTCATTCATGAAATTTTCATCTTCCCAGGTTTCATTTTCCAAGTTAAAGTGTCTTCATTATAATTTAATCTAGATGATAGCTTGCTTCTGCAATATGATTTCTCTCTGATTGAGATTACACATAGGTTTGACAAAGAACTATCTATCCGGTTCAACCTACATTGAAAATGATCAAGGTTGTCATTAGTTTCCATCAATAATTATTTAACAACACACACACACAGGTGCATACATATATAATAATTTCAAACTCTATTACAGGCATCATCAATTGTTATTTATGTATCCAGTAAGGATCATCAACATGCCTCATAACCCCACAAGGGTTAGCAGCTTGCACTCAATAAGAGTTATCAACTCCATTGTAGCTCATGAAAAATTAGCAATTAATCATTTACTTACCGAATGGCTATGCCAATTTCCAAGGACCCCACCATGTTGTCCCATTATAAATTTCAGATCATGGAAGTATCAATTCCATTTGCACTACTTACATAATAATATTCTAGAAACCATTTATTGTTCTTGTCTTTTATGATAGATTGCAACTAATGCATTATTGTACTTGGTAGAATTATTATGTTTTTTTTCTTTTTTCTTTTCTTAATTGAACTATTACATATGTGTTAGTCATACATGAGTAAAATTTAGGATAACTTCCTTTGGATCTACCATATTCAGGGTCGCTATATTGTTGTCTACTTTCCTAAGTAAAATTAGTTATGCCCATTTTGGGCTACTTTGCGATTTGTTTCCAGTGCCCACCAAGAGTCCACTTTGCAACATTCCTTCAATTTTGGCCTTTATCATACTGCATTATAGGTTTTAGTTGAAATTTATATGTAATTATTTTCTTTCATATCAGTTCACAACATGTTATTCACTTCATCTAACAACAAATTTATTTTAATATAACTAACATGTCAGGTCATATGGAACGCTAATGAACAATATTTTTTCCCCAACATTGGAATAGTTAATTATCTTATTAGACCATTCACATGATAATCATAATCTTTATCATCATTTTTTATTTAAATTCAAGGAATATTTTCCTTACCTTGTCATTATGATGTCTTGCAACCATCATAACTTCATGATATCAAACAAGCCACAACCAAAACATTACCAAAGCTCTAGGAAAATTACTTCAACTTACCATTTCCATGGTAAATATTATCTTTCTCCTCTGTTTGAGTGGACTCAATCATGTCCATTTTAAGTATCTGTTACTTGTTTCATACAAAGTCTTCATCAAGGTTTTATATTTCGGTTGATTTTTTTTATTCTTTCCCTTCTGATCTTCCCAAGTAGACATTGAGGATAAAATCATAAGGAAATTCAAGGGAATAACCTGAAGTAATACGAAATAATTAAAATTAATGGAATATATTCACTCTTCCGAGTGAATATATTTCATGTCAACAAGAATAAGTAACTTTTCTTCCAATAGACTACTAGATTATTTTATCATAGCTTCAATTTTTCCTTAAAATTATACACCACGTTCCCTTAGTTAACTTACTCAATCATCTCCTTGTTTCTAATCATTTTTTTTCCAATTCTACTAGATTTCTCATAGAGTATAGCCTACATTTATTCATTTTTATCTCGTTGTTCCACTTCAGATCAAATCATTAGATTTCAAGACTAAAATTAACAATCATTTCAATAAATTAACATTTTCTTGTTATCTTGTTTCAATCAGAATCAACCTTTCCAATTATAAGATGGTTATAAATTAGACCAATTGGTGAATCATTCCATGATACCATATGATGAGTCTGCAACTCATAACAATCTTGAGTTACCTATTTCCATTAGGTACAAGAAATTCAAAAGCGATCTAAATCACTTTTATATATTTGGGGCCGTTTTATTTCCTTCCTAGCAAATCTCCTTATTATGTAATTGACTCTAATATTGCTCACTTAATACTCACTAAATCTAGTATAAAATTGATATCTTTTAAGTATCGACATCACTATTTTAAGGTGCTTCCATGTTTATTCATCATCTTAGAGTGACCCAAATAGTATTATTACACCTCCTCGAACTTAAAAATCTTAAATACATTGTCCACTTCACTATTCTTAAGATTAGTCTCCTTCCATCACAAGTTATTATGATATTTTATCACTTATGGCCTCCAATTCGATGGTTTTAAACAAGAAGCAAAACTCAACTATTTAAACTTTGCACCACTTATTCAACTGTTGTCCTTTTGTTACTCCCTTCATGAAGTTGATTTTTATTATAAATTTTATTAATTCCCTTACTATTTTGTTCTCATCATCCATGAAACTTGAACTGATCTGTATTAATTGAGTATTATTGTATTAGAGTTAATTATACCTAATTTATATTTTTTTTTTTGTCATCAACGTCAATGTTTTCCATATTATTTCTAAATATT
Source organism: Pinus tabuliformis (assembly GCA_031772625.1). Classification (NCBI taxonomy): domain Eukaryota; kingdom Viridiplantae; phylum Streptophyta; class Pinopsida; order Pinales; family Pinaceae; genus Pinus; species Pinus tabuliformis. The sequence goes on from CM062812.1 coordinate 754,583,664, forward strand.
AGTTTGGTGAAAAGGACTCCAACCATTCCCACAAATCTCTCAATATAATTCCAGTTAACTCATACATCTTGTAATCATAATTGTTCTATATCCCAATTCAATCTACTTCATGAAAGTTATCATCCATATATCTAGATGGCTTCCTCAATACACCATATATTTTCACCTTATGCATTACAAGGTTTCCAATATCTTATAATTCACTTCTTATTGTGAGTGTTTCACAACATTTCTCTAGTTTTTTTTCTTTACGAATTAGCCACAAATTCACAGGGGGAAGGGTACGCCACCCAACCTATGAGACTAGTCACACCACTGAGTATCCTCCCCTAAATCAATTCCTCCTCTAGGTTAGTTTAGAATAGTGACCTACACAATTCAATACCAAAGAGTATCTGATCCCAACCAAACTTAGTCTAGGATTCTCAAACTCAACACACAAGATTCAGTTAGAATTCCAGTTGCCCACCAGCTTAAGAATTTCTCGTGTCAACAGTGTCCTGTCAAAAGTATTTTTTTTTCAATCAAAACATTTTACAATTAGTTAAACACAACCTACATGTTACAAAATGGTTTCAGCATTAACAATTTTCACTGTAGGATTTAGTTCTCAACACTACCAACAAGAAACAAATTATTTTGATACTTACTTGTTATTCCCTTTTCTGGCTTGCTTCCCATACACAAGTAAGATTACTCTTTTGTTAGAATTTAAAAATTTATTTTACTACCAAGTATTTCCCTTATTCACTACCTTTGTTGGGTTCTTGGTTACTCATCCAGTATATTTGTGAGGAGATAATTTATACCCTTCAGGTAATTACTTCCCAACTATACCTAATAATTAAGTATTACTTACCAATACAATATTTACCTCTTTGTATTTGTCCTTATGTAACAATCCATGGTATATTTTTAATTTAAAACATATTTATGATTAGTGATCTCATAAAATTATGTATCGAAACATAATTTTGCAAATTAACATAATGGTCTTACAATTAGAAATAGGTAATCATCATTTAGATAATCCCAAACTTTATAGGGTGATTGCACATGCAACACCCCCTCCTTCCTTTCTAAACATATATGTATTATAAAAATATCATTATACTTAGTTTACTCATGTATATGTCTTCTAATTTGTCTATGCATACACCTCTCACTATCATAGATCATGAACTTCTCTCTCTCTTCTCACTATCCAATATTGATGGGATATGATTTACTACTTATCATGTGTTATTAAATAAAACTTCCAAACACTTGTTTGTTCTCCTAAGCACCCAACATATTAGTTGTTGTCGGTAAGGGTACCTCAGCAATAATTCGATTAGTATTTTGATAACTTAACTTGTGTAATGGAATTTATTTCAATGTACTCATAACATTATTATTCACTTCTTTTTCCTTGGATTTATAACATATAAATTACTTGGTTTCTCATTTATTGTTTCCAACTCTTAATTAGTGATATATGCTCTCCATGTTGCACATTTTAAAATAGCCTAGTGGATATGGACGTAAGTTCTTCACCCAGCTGCACCCATATCTCAATATTTGATTTAAGAAAGAGTGCAAAGTGTAGCCTTGAAGGCAAAGTTGCCATATTTCCAATTCCCATTTCTATGGAGCACAACACAGTTTGTTACTATTTGCATTTAAACAAACCATGGTGTTGAACCCTTTAGCTCCGATACCACTTCTAACATACCTCAACAATTCCTTTTTACTATATATTAATTAATCACATCAAAGTTAATTTGGTAACTATATCTATATAGATATACAGGATTGAATGTATTGTTACTGAAATAAAGTTGCACTTAATATCGACTGCAACATCGTTACCATTGTTTTTGAACACTTGTTTCAATGTGAAAATAGATAGTTGTGATGAATTATTTCTCCCACGCATTTAGTTCTTAGCTATGGTAATATAATATTGTGAAAGGCTTACAATAGTCTGAGATATTACACATAGTTGTATTTATTCAAATAAGGTACATTATATAATGTTTGGCCATCAAACTATCTCGAACACTTTCTGTGATGAGCCACCTGACATTTAGTTTTCTAGCTTTGCGTGATTGGTCTATGAGTTTGATCATTTCAGTTTATATCAATGGTGATATTGGGAGGGGGTTGGTTAGAGGGTTTCAACCATCCTCTCCTAACGCCATCTGCATCTCATTTTCTTGGTTCCCTTTATTGAAAATCAGCTTTGCAACTCTTTAAAGGAATTACCATTTGACATGAATTCAAAGTTGATCATATTTGTGTTGCCATGCTTAGAAACATGTAATTTCACAATTCAGTTCTTTTATGAAGACCTTACTTTGCAAACCAATTACTCCCAGTTTGGCTTTCTCTCATTCTTGTTTTACAATCATTTACCCAAACCTCTTGGGCTTTTTCTATTCTGTTTCTCAGGAGTTGTTGATACTAGGGTTGCATACTATTGTTGTGGTGATCCACCATCATTCCCACTCAGTATCCCATAATAACCAATTTCCTCACTAGAATTATCGAACCTTCTCCTGCTACTACTAGAATTTTGTATTTATTTTGTAATTTATTTCCTCTTAGTTCTCTATTAATTTATATAACAAACTCCAAGTGGTCAGATTCCCTTAGGTGCATATCCATAGGGAAAAGAGGGTATATCTATGCTAGGGTTTTGTTGTGCTAGGGTTACATTGTACAAGGGTTCAGACCCACTACCCATATTCTGATGTGCCCAGTTTCTTGCTCGCACACATATCTACTGTTGTCCCTGGCACTACCTTCTAACAGGTTGGTCACATGTCAGACCATCCTGGGGAGGTGGGCCAGCCCCCTCCTTCAAAGCCATTTTATCTGGCATCCAACACTAAAATCAAAGTTCCTCAACAAGCACAGGAAACGCTAAAGCAAAAAAAACTGAATCATAGATGCTAGGATCCAAATGGAAAATGCACTTGAAATGTCAATGCCTCCCTAAGGCCAAAAAAATCCCCGAGTAGTGATCTTGAATCACCACCTAGAGAAATATAGGAAGTTCATGTAAGATTGTGCCATCATTTTTAAATTCATGGGCATTTAGCCCCAAGAAGTAGACATATTCTATTGGATCTAGCTCAAATCACAGTCGAAAGCCCCATTTGAACTCTATCTCTAAGCCAAGGGCTTCTTCACAATCATCTTTGAAGACCTAGAGGACTACAACCACATTATGGAAAATGGGTTTTATTTTATGAATAGTGTTGCCATCTTTATGTGCCATTGGTAACTTTGTTAAAACCCAGAAAAGGAAGAGTTACTTATAGCTCCCATTTGGGTGTGACTGTATTCTCTGCCGGAGAACATCTGGGAAATTGACATTCTAGAATCAATTGGAAACTCAATCGGTGATTTTCTTCAAGACTCTGAGATTACACAGCGTCGAAGGTTATCTTCTTAAACCCACATCTGTGTGTACATGAATATATCCCAACCCCTACCAAAACCTATAGAAATAGAATACCAGGATGAAATCTAGTCTCAACATCTAGACTATGAGCATGTTCCCTTCAAATATAGACTTTGTCACAAGTATGGACACTTGTTTTGGGATTTCCCCCACTAGGCCACTACCCCCCGCCCCGCCCAATTCCCTCCCCTAATGGATTCCAAGAAGTCCCTAGGTGGTACCCTCCACCCAAAAAATCCCCTCCTTCCCAAGCGCCATCAAGCCCATATTAGAATGCACTAGGCCCTTCTGCATTAATCCCTAGTCACCCATCCAGTAACCTCTTTGCCATATTAGCCGATCCGAGCACAAAATAGCATCCAACAACACTTGTAGAGGAACCTCAACCCCAAGCAACCATGGAGGTTGAGGTTGGTCCAGAAAACCCTAAGCAAAAGCATCCAAGTAAATGTAAGTCCTTGCACGCACAACCAGCAGGCAAAGAAATACAACATATCCTCACCCAAGTTCACCATGCCTTGGATCATGATGTGAAAATGAACTAACTCAGCTCTGATGAATGGGTAATGGTTTCCTATATTCATAGTGGGCTAAGGATGAATTGGCAGAAATCCCCCAGGACCAACTAGATCGATTCCACCAAATCTGCAAGGACTAGGAGCAGCACCAGTCTCAACCGGATCCCCACTCTCAGACAACCCTTCCCATCAGGGAAGGTAATGCATCTAGCTGAAGGGTGGAAGCCAGATCGAATTCCAAGAAAAAAGGGAGGTGACCTACTAGCAAGGTGATTCAGGAAGCAGGGGCGATCTTAGTCAACTCAGATCACACCAACATCCTTACAGAGTACTACTAGTTCTCTATCCCATCCCTTTCTTAATAAAGTTAGTCTCTTGGAGCATAAGAGGCCTCAACTGCAAGAGTAAGTTGAGGTACTAGATAGATCAGATCCAAAAAGATAATCTACATATCATCATACTTCAAGACACGAAAGTAACATGGGAAAATCTTAGCGTAATCACAAGAAAAATATGACCCATGGCAGAATGTATGGCATTGGATGCAAGGGGATGTGCTAGTGGGCTAGGAATCCTATGGGATTCCATATTTATTTCCTTCTAGAACTAGATGGCCTCCCACAATTCCCTTTTAGGTCAATTTGAATGCATCTGATTTGCTGAAAAAATATGGTTTACTAGTGTTTATGGCCCGACACTTCCAGGGGAAAAGATGGGCTTCTTAAGAAACTTGAGGTACTTGAAAGATTTGTTTGGCAGTGCTAGTTGGATTCTAGCAAGGGATTTCAACTTGATTAGGGACCTAGGAGAAAAGAAGGAAGGATTCAAAAGGATGGACAAACTATTCTTACGTTTCCAAGAGACAATCCAAGATCTGGGCGTTGAGGACACAGACTTGGTGAATGGAACCTACATATGGAACAATCCACGGGGAGCTAAGCACCATATTGATTCCTGACTGGATCATTTTCTCATTTATGATGATATTCTTCAGTAGGCTCTGTTTTTGCAAGCCTCGATCCTCCCTTGTCTTTGATTGAACTAGCCTATTTGTCTGGATAACGGTTTATGAATGGCCCCTTGTAATCATCCTTTCCAATTCGAGTCCTTTTGGTTAGCGAGGTAGAATTTCATGGCTAAAATGGAATCATGGTGGAAATAAATTAGAGTCAGCGGAAGTTATTTAATGGAAACTTTCCAACTCAAATTGAAGGAAATAAAAGGGAAAATCAATTAATGGAATCGCCTGGATTTTCGTAATATACATCAAGATAAAACAAGGTCGAAAAATGCCATTTCATCAATCCAACAACGAATCATTCAAGAAGGGCACTCAAAGGACCTGGCTGCCCAAGAGGGGGAGGTTCTAAATGACCTTGAACAATGATGAAAACAAGAGGAAAAGATATGGAGGAAAAATTGTAGGATTCAATGGCTCAAGGCGGGGGAGCAAAATACAAATTTCTTTCATATAACCATGATAAAGCATAGACAGTTTAACTAGATCTTTTCTCTCAATGGATCTGATGGAAGGAGACTTGTGCAGCATGAGGAGATAATGGACAAGATGATCAGTTATTTTCAAAACATGTTGATGGAGTCAGTCGTAGAGAGAAGCAATTCCATTTATTGCATCAAGCAATGCATCCCGAAATTAATCTCGAAGGATTAGAATGAGGCTCTCATGTGAGAGGTTTCTTATGCTAAAGTGGAGGAAGTTGTTGGGATGGGGTCCCCTGAGTCAGTTTTGGGGTTAAGATATCCCAAGTTTTGGTATAGCTTTTGTAAACAATGTAAAGTCTGTATGATTTCTGGATGTGGAGTGCGTAGATGAAGAGTTAAAGTGGTTTAGCCCCTTGTTTTATGTAAAGTTTGAGTCGGTTTTGAGATTCACCCATGGTCCACGCACCATGGAATTATATGAAAAAGGCTATAAACAATTAGTCTTAGCGAAGAGACAAGTAGATTTAGATGGAGACATAGAGAAGTGATCGCAAGGAGAAGTGGGTAGGATAGAAGAAGAAAGGCTCTGCAACTGAGTGTGTAGATGCCTAGATAGAGTCTGCAACTATGTGCACAAGGCAGTTTTGAGTATGTAATCCTGAATTGAAGATCAATAAGACAGTTTTGCGAAGAATTCTTTCATATTTCTATTTATCTCTTTTAATGTTAGATGATATCAATGAATAATGTGTTTTATGAAATATTGAATGAATGTTACAGATTCTCTTGAATTAGTGTTAATGATGTACACAATGCACGACTAAGTACTTTTGTGAAGGCTTTGATGAATTCTCTTATGTTTACTAATAACTTAAGTAAATCTCCATGAACACTAACTTAGGGCTGCACTCTGATGGGCATAAGTAGGAAAATTAACTGTTAAAGGTTCGCAAGGACTGATCGTAGACATTCGTGAAGCTCTGAGGGTTGTTTTGACAGAGTGTAGTGGTGAGCCCTAAGAGTTTATTGATCGGCATGAAGGTAGATCTGAAGCACTAAAAGACATCACACTAGTCTTTGGATGCAAAAAATTGGTTCTTGCATCCCCCCATAATTCTTCAGGTGAGAATGATGCTTACACTATGTGGGTTGTTGCCGAAAGGGATAGTAGTGTAGGGTTTTGCTGGTTGGCGCAGAAAACTCTGAACCTGGGTCAGGACCCCCTAAGCCAATAGATGGTTTCTTTTCCGGGACTGGGATCTGCTTCAAAGAGATGTATGATGTCACATCATTGGAATCAAACCAAGAAAGATAATGAAAATTGGTTGGATCGGAAGATTCATGAGTTCATGGTGCAAGAAAACAAGAATCCACGCCCATCGAAGGAAGAGTGTTTGAACAGGTATTTGTATACGAAGATAACGAGATCTTCTTCTGCATTTTTCCCATTGAATTGTATGAATGGTTGGATAAATTTACAGAAAGCCAAGGAAGGTGGAAGCTCGATAATCCTATAGTGTGGACTCCAAAATTAGTGTGACAGCTAGAAGCTTCTAAAAACAAGATCGCTCAGGTTGTCGATCATTGGATCGATCAGATTCTAGGAGGATTTGTTACATAATTTGTAGTTGATACCTCAGTTAACTATAGCGAAGCAGAGTGATGATTTTTCAAAGGACCGCGAGGTAAGTATTTAAGATCATTGAATACTTGGATTAAAATTTTTTTATGTGAAAACCGGGTGATGCCACTACCTCAATGTTCGGAGCTATGCAAAGTGGATGATTCTTTAGAAATCGTGAAGGATCAGGACTGGAGTATAGTCCATTGATTGGACCTCATTTAAGTGACGACGAAGGGGTAGAACGGACTTCGTTGCGAAGCACTATTTAACTAATCACTCATGGTATTCCTTGAATAAATCATCCTTCCACTCTATCTCCACCTCCACCTCCCCCACATACACCTTCTCTCACAACTCCACCTCTACTACCACCATTCAACTTGGTGAACACGATGAAAATGTCGATCTTCAAAGGCATATGAAGTGAAGATGCACAGTAGTTCTAATTTATTATGAACACTGTGTGGACAGCGCAACAGATTACTGATGACAATATAAATAAGGCACAATTGGTTACCTCTCTACAGGATCACATGCTAACCTGGTATATTAAGTATTGTTCCGATAATCTGCTTCCAATGCTAGGAGAGACTAAGTCAGCCTTAAATAAGGAGTTTATTCAACCTAAGTCTGACTCACAGTTAGTAATTGGATTCAAAGAAATCATGATGATGGTCGATGAGACACCGTGGGAATTAGATCAAAGGTTGAAGTGTCATATTCAAGAAGCTAACATGCAACTAACAGATATTCAGCATCACAAATGGTTTATAGCTTCGCTTTTGCCCCACCTGAGAATTTCTCTGTCACAAAAGAAGATAGGAATGCAAGAATAAGCCTTGGAAATCATGATGAGGTTGCATGCATCACCCATTCAGGATACGACCTTGGGGATACATCAGATCCACTCACAATTATCAAGCTTACACCTAGAGTTATAGAGTTTGAAGAAGGAAAGGGAGACTAAACCAGAAGTGTGCACTGAAGTCCGGTGTTTGAAATGCAAAGGCTAGGGGCACAATAAAGATCATTGCTGAGTGTATGTGAATTATAGTATAGAATGGGGGCCAATTCCCCTAAAGACATAAGCCCCAATAGGACCGAGCATGGGGGCCTGGCTATGGTGTGCTATTTGTCAAGTTACTGGAAAACATGTGACGGATAACTGCCATTTACTTCAAAAGTTTGTCCAGACACCCCAGCAGTTGTTCTATAACTTCTACAAATCTGTGGGCCATGATGAGTGCCACTTTCGATGTTATGAGCTAATGATGGAAGGAACACCTACGTACTGGATGCAAGCAGAAACTCGGCCTCCAGAGCGGGGCATTGGAGGAGCGTGTGGAGTTTATCAGGGATGAGGATGGGGTCAAGGAGGAGGAGGGCCTGGTAGAGGTTGTGGTCAGATCATTGACTACAACTGTGAATATCCAGGGAACTATGCTTGAGTATCAGAATCCTACACACCCGTCATAGACAGTTTAACCATATTATAGAAGAATGCTCAGTGATGATAGCTAAGATGCAAGAGAAGAAAACACAATCTCAGAAACCCATGTAGAATCTATAGATGATGAGGGCTAACCCCATGACAAAGACCAAAGTATTTACATTGTGCTAAGAAGTGGAATGACGACTGGCACTAATAAGGGTAAACAGTCAAAAGAATAAGGATGGTTCCGTAATGCACCAAAGAAAGAAGTGGGCTTTGATCTAGAGCATGCTAAGGAAACATTTATGGAAGCCAAGAAGAGCTTTACTAAGGCCTCCACCTCAGGAAGCCAAGACAAGGTGCAAGAAACTAATGCGCCTATAGAGGTTGATCCCTCTGTGCTCACTACGTTTTTGGAGACCTATATAAAACTATTGAACGATAGAAAAGTTGTGGAAGGCCTTCAGGAATTAATAAATAGATGCACCAGCAAGGAGAAGGTCCCTGATGGGCACCAGGTGGTCAGAAAAATTGGCAAACATAAGGCACGAATGGGGCACAAGATGAGACTTACCATGCAGATAGGTGATTATGAGATCGGCCAGGTCATCTTAGATCTTAGGTCCGATGCCAACATATTATCAAAACAAACATGGGAAAGGATGGGGAGAGCTGTGCTTCAGTGGTCTCCGATTCAGCTCAAAATGGTGAACCAATAGAAAACCATCCCCATGGGACGGTTATATGGAGTAACAGTTGATATTGAAGGTGCGAGCGCAGTAGCAGAATTTGAAGTTATATAAATTTTTTATGACATTAATCCCTACCCCGCACTCCTAATAATTAATTGGGCTATTGATATGAATGGGGTCATTAATTTGAAGAATAGGACAATGTCATTTGAGAGGAAGTCGCTTCTGGTTATATTACTGTTGGACCCTATAGAAGGGGCGTGATATACTGAACCAGTCTCTGACTATGAATAAAGTGATGATGAACTGGATCAAATCTACAAAATAACAATGCAAGTTCGGGATTGGATCAATCTGGCGGCACATGGAAGGATTGCATGGGATCGGGAGAGTTATTGCACCTCTGATTTAGATGAGGATTTAGAGCATTGGAAGAATCACTTGCATGAATTCGTTGCATTGTGTTTCGTTAGAGGTAAGGAGATTACCCTATTATGATGGTTTAAGAGACATTGAACTGTTTTTGGAAGAATTTGAGCGTGAAGTCCCTAGGTATCACTGCTTCCAAGCATTAGAGTTTGCATTGCATGCTATGCCTACAATAAGGTGGGGTACGCATGTTGGGTTGTTTTATATTCTTTCCATGACTAGCCCACGTAGTTAACCAGGGGGTTAGAGGGGGGGCGAAGCCCACCCTTCATTGCGCTGATTATGTAATGAGGGGGTCACAAGGGGTTTGAAGGGTGCAAGTAACCCCCCTCTATGGGATCTGGGGTAGCGCCCTGGAAAATTTTATTTTTGGACCCTATATTAGGTTGGGCGGACCTACCTATGGTTTTGTACATGATTTTCGCACATGGTTTTGGATGCGATGGTTTTCGGTCCGTGGTTTTGGATGCGATGGTTTTCGGTCCATGGTATTGGATGCTTCGGCATGTCTAAATATATATTGTAACATTGAAAGGAAAATAATGAAAAATCAAGCTGGTAGTCCCGGTTTTGGGATCTAGGGGAAAATCTCTGTGTATATGAGTTTTATGTGTTATGCTCTCCCATTGTTTATTTTTTGTGTTTTAGAATTTGTATGCGGGTAATTTCTGTACGGGGTTAAAACCTACATTTGGTATCAGAGCTGTTTTGGCTTCAAGGGAACGCCTTTGTTGCTAAGAGGTTTCACTCGGGCTTGTGGTAGACCCTATTCAGTGGGAGCTCTGCGGGATCGATTCTGGTGGTGAAAGAAGAGGCGAGCAGTGGAAAGATAGAGATCAGGAAATTTAATGGTCAGAGTTTTGAGTTATGGAAACTCAAGATGGAGGATCTGTTGGTGGATAAAGATTAGTGGATCATGGTAGATTCAGTTACAAAACCAACGGGAGTGTCTGATAAAGAATGGAAGAATTTGGATCGGAAGGCTAAGAGCACAATACAATTGTGTTTCTCAGATTCAGTATTGCTGAATGTATCAGGGGAAGCTATGGCTAAGGCTTTGTGGGACAAGTTAGGGACTTTGTACCAATCTGAGTCTCTAGTGAATAAACTGTTCCTACTAGAAAAGCTATATAACCTGAGGATGAACGATGGAGACTCGGTGATAGAACATCTGAACGCATTTAATATTGTGGTAAGTCAGTCATTATCTGTTGATATTAAAATTTCAGATGAAGATAAGTGCATAAGTTTGTTGTGTTCTCTACCAGATTCATGGGATAGTTTGGTTATTGCAATAGGTAGCAATACAACTGCCATGTAGTTTGATGAAATAGTCTCATCCTTGCTGACAAAGGAGATGAGACGAAAAAATATGGAGAGCCAGAATGGTGATGCCTTGTCTGTATGAGGATAGTCCCGGAACAGAAACAAAAATAAGTCATCAAGTGGGAGATCTAAATCTCCATGAAAACCTATAAAGGTGGTATGCTAGAAATGTGGAAAGGAAGGGCACTACAAAAGGGACTGTAAATATAAAGCTCCTGATAAAGGAAAGGAATCTGATGATGCTCCTTCTGCAGAGGCGAAAACCACCTCAGATGAAGGTGGCGATGTGTACTTGGCTTCTTCAAGTACACATGTAGATCATGAGGCATGGTTGATTGACTCAGGTGCATCCTTTCACTTCCCTCCCCATAGAGAGTGGTTCTACGAGTATGAGAAATATGATGGTGGTGATTTCTTCTTGGGGGATGACAGGAAGGCTAGAATCGTTGGTCGTGGAAAAGTAAAGTTGAAGTTGCAAGGTGGAAGGGTTAGAACACTTTCGGGCATTCTGCATATTCCTGCATTAGCTAGAAATTTGATTTCAGTAATAAAGTTGGATGATGCAGGTGTAAAAATAGTGTTCGAAAAGGATACCTGCAAGATGGTTCGGGGGGCACTGTTACTGATGCGAGGAATTTGAATTGGAACTCTGTACAAGTTGCAAGGTATCACTATTGTTGACGGGTGCAACAGTTCTATGGTTCCTGAAAGTGGAGCAGAAAATCTAGTGGTCTCTGGAGAGAAGACCATGTTGTGGCATCAAAGGCTTGGACATATTGGAGAGAAGGGCCTTCAAATACTTCATGGTAAAGGTATGGTTGAAGGTATGAGTAATAGCTCTATGGAATTTGATTTCTGTGAAAATTGTGTATATGGGAGGCAGAATCGAGTGAGTTTCCCATCTGGTGGTAAGAGGGCGAAACAGATATTAGAGCTTGTGCATAGTGATGTGTTTGGACCTATGAAGTTTCCATCACTAGGTAAGTTTGTGTACTATGTATCATTTATAGATGGCTCAAGGAATACATGGATATATTTCCTTAAGAAGAAGTCTGAAGTCTTTGACAGGTTTAAACAAGTTAAGGCTCTATTGGAAAACTAGACAGAGAAGATGATAAAGGTGTTGAGGACAGATAACGATGGAGAGTTTTGCAACAAGGAATTTGAATAATTTTGTAAGAAGTGTTGTATAGCATGGCAGAAGACTACTCCATACACACCTGAGAAAATGGAGTTGTAGAAAGAATGAACAAGACGTTGATGGAAAGGGAAAGAAGAATGCTCAGTGGTGTCAAATTAGAACAGGAATTCTGGGCAGAGGCAGTGGAGACAGCATGTTACCTGGTCAACAAATCACCTTCATCAGTGTTGGAGGATAAGACTCCACAAGAGGTATGGACTGGTAAGAAACCATCTCTTTCACATCTGAAGGTATTTGGATGTGATAAATATGTACATGTTCCAAAGGAGAAAAGAAGCAAGTTGGATAGTAAATATGAAAAGTGCATCTTTATTGGGTATAAGGATGGTTTAAAGGGTTATAAGCTTTGGAACCCAGTAATAAGGAAGGTTGTGTACATCTGAGATGTGGTGTTCAGAGAGGTGAAATATGTTATTAAACATGAAGTCCAACCTAAGGAACCTGAGAAGATAGAGTTTGAGCTTAAGGAGGAAGAATTAGAGTCTACAACAGAGAAGGAATCAGAAGATGAAGAGCCAAAAACTCCGGGTGTGAGAAGATCAGTTCAAGAAAGAAGGTAGCCATAAAGGTATAGTCCATCTACTTTCTGTTCAAATTTTTCTTTATCTATTACTGATGATGATCCCAAAACTGTGAAGGAAGTAGTAGATTCAGAGGATGGAAAACTCTAGAAAGAGGTCATGGTTGATGAAATGACATCTTTACACAAAAATGAGGCTTGGGATCTAGTGGAGTTGCCAACTGGAAGGAAACCCATTGGCAGCAAATGGATTTTCAAGAAGAAGAAAAATGTAGAAGGAAAGGTGGTGAAATACAAAGCTTGGTTGGTAGCAAAAGGTTATTCCCAGGTGCCAAGAATTGATTTTGGTGATATTTCTTCCCCTGTTGCCAAGGTAACTTCTATTAGATTACTTTCATTTGTTGTTGTTTCTTTTTATTTTGAGGTAGAACAAATGGATGTGAAGACAACATTTCTTCTTGGGGATCTGGAAGAGGAAATCTACATGAAGCAACCTAAAGGCTTTGCGGTGAAAGGTAAGAAAGAACTGGTGTGCAAGTTAAAGAATTCTTTGTATGGGTTAAAACAGTCACCAAGGATATGGTATCAGAAATTTGATACATTTATACGGGGACTTGGCTTCACCAGAAGCAAAGTAGATCATTGTGTGTATTTTAAATTAATTGGTGACCATGTTATTTATCTAGTCTTGTATGTGGATGATATGTTGCTAGTTGGAAATGACAAAGAAATTATCCAGGATTTGAAGAACCAATTGTCCTCCAAATTCGAAATGAAAGATCTTGGTGCTGCAAACTATATTTTGGGCATGGAAATTGAAAGAGACTGGGAAAAGAGGAAGCTTTGGTTAAACCAGAGGAAGTATGTAGAGACAATACTGTAGAGGTTTAATATGCAAGATAGTAAACTGGTGAAGGTTCCTATTCCTATAGGTGTGAAGTTATCTGCTAAACAGTGTCCCAAGACATAAGAAGAGGAAGAGGACATGTCCTGTGTTCCATATGCAAGTGCAGTCGATAGCATGATGTATGCAATGGTCTGTACTAGACCAGACATTGCACATGCATTGGGAGTATCGAGCAGGTTTATGTGGAAACCAGGGAAGGATCATTGGACATCATTGAAGCAGGTTTTCAAGTATTTGCATGGCACTAGTGATTATGGTTTGTGCTACCAAGGAAGACCAGGATTGGACAAAGTGTTGGATATTCGTGGCTTTGTTGCTGCAGACTGGGCTGGAGATCTGGATCAGAGAAGATCTACAAGTGGGTATGTGTTTAACCTATTTAGAGGCACAGTCAGTTGGATGAGTAAGAAACAATCTGTAGTGGCACTATCAACTACAGAGGAAGAATACATGGCAGCCACTCATGCAAGCAAGGAAGCAGTTTGGTTGCAGAGATTGTGTTCAAGTATGGGGTTCATACAAGGAGCTATAAGGATAGACTATGACAGCTAAAGTGAAATTTTCTTGGCAAAGAACCCTGCATATCATTCAAAGACAAAGCACATTGATGTTCAGTATCACTTTGTGAGGGATATCATAGAAGAAAAAAAGGTGTTGTTTGTAAAGGTGGACACTTTGAAGAATACTGCAGATGCATGGACAAAATCTGTGAGCTCTGAGAAGTTCACTTGGTGTGGAGAAACAATGGGTGTTGCAGGGCTGGATAAATGACTAAGCTCTCTTTTGGCCCCCTGTGGAAAGAAAACAACAAGTGGGAGAATTTTTGGTTGTGTTATATTCTTTCCACGACTAGCCCACGTAGTTAACCAGGGGGTTAGAGGATGGGGGGGTTGTGGGGGGGGGGGGGGGGGGGGTGTGGGTGGTTGGGGAAGCCCCCGCTTCATTGTGCCAATTGCATAGTGGGGGGGTCACAGGGGCTTTGAGGGGTGCAAGTAACCCCCCTCTATGGGGTCCGAGGCAACACCCCAGAAAAATTTTGTTTTTTAGACCCTATATTAGGTTAGGCAGACCTACCTACGGTTTTGTGCATGATTTTTGCACATGGTTTTGGACGCAATGGTTTTCAGTCCATGGTTTTGGATGCAATGGTTTTTGGTCCATGGTATTGGATGCTTTGATATGTATAAATATGTATTGTAATATTGAAAGGAAAATAATGAAAAATGAAGTTGGTAGCCCCAGTTTTGCAATCCAGAGGAAAATCTCTATGTATATGTGTTTTATGTGTTATGCTCTCGCATTGTTTATTTTCTGTGTTTTAGAATTCACATGCAGGTAATTTATGTAGAGGGTTAAAACCTACAATGCATAAGGATATTTTTGTTGGGTGGCGAGATTACAGAAGAATGATGAAGCTACGGTTTGGGCATGCTAACACCAGAGTGACTGAGAAATATAATGGAAGGGATGATCTGCGCGATAACCTAGTGAAATGGACTAAAACATGGGGTACAAAACCATAGCCAGAGTGGGTACACATATTTTTCCATACCTTGGATACCATTCCCATGAACTAGTATCTGGAAACGGAGCTCCGTAATGGCACCGTGGAATGGAACGTATTTAAGGAAGGGATCTTATTAACCGTCAGCTTTGAAGACGGCATCGCAAGCATCAATGAAGCACTGCAAGAAATTAAGGTGGTTATCTTCAGAACACTGAAGGAACCTATGGAATGGATTCAACCAGACTGGAGCACCCAGTTGTGCCATGCGTTGGAATGTTATAATGTGACTGCTGCAGAGGAGGATGAAGATTTGAGAAACTTTAATATTCCAGAGGAAGAAGGGCATTGCGAAGTCGAAGTCCCGCAAATATAAAACCCAGACATCTCCACTCCATTGAAGACAAAGCAAGTAAACATTGGCACTGAAGCAGAACCAAAGTTCATGAAGATTAGGGATTATTGGGATGACGCTACCGTGGATAAATTTGTTGAGTTACTCCACGAATACCAGGATCTCTTCCGCACTAATTTTCTGGATTTGAAGGGCATAGTTGGTGATTTGGGCATTATAAAGATATCTCTAAATCCATATGCAAAGCCTATTAAATGGAGGTCATATCGCCTTAATCCTAAATACAAGGAAAAGGTTCGCCAAGAGCTAGATAAAATGTTGCAGGTAGGCATCATAGAACCTATTGAAGAATTAGATTAGATGAGCCCGATGGTGGTTCAGGAAAAGAAACAAAAGGGCGAAATAAGGATTTTCATAGATCTGTGGAAGCTTAATGATGCGTGTGTTCATGACCCATTCCCAACGTTGTTTACAGACGAAGTGTTAGATAATGTTGGAGGGAAGGAGACCTATTCCTTCATTGATGGATTTTCTGGGTATCATGAGATCAAGATCGCGCTAGAAGATAGGAGAAAATGACCTTCGTGATGGAATGGGGTTTCTTTCAATACACTATGATGTCATTTGGGCTTAAGAATGCACTTGCGATATTCTCCCGCGTAGTCATAGCAACGTTCAAGGAGTTCATTCACAAGTTCTTGGAATTATACTTCAATGATTGGATGGCATTTGGATTAGTGAAGAGACATGTTGAAAGTCTATGCTTGATGTTAGATACGTGTCGCAAATACCAGATCACGCTAAATTTGAAAAAATGCATATTCTATGTTCCTTTTGGCATCTTTTGGGTCATGTGGTGTGCAAACAAGGATTGATGGTGGACCCTACAAAGATTGCAGTAATTGTGAATCTCGAGGCCCCTAGGAACGTCAAGCAGTTGCGCATGACGCTGGGACATACATGATACTATAGAAAATTTGTGAAATATTATGCTCAAATTAATGCACCCATGGAGAAACTGCTAAAGAAAGAAGCAACATTCTATTGGGGCGAAGAATGTTAGCGCAACTTAGATTTATTAAAGGAAAAGATGGTCACTGTGCCAATTTTGGTATTCCCTAATTGGAAAAAGGAGTTTCATGTACATGTGGATACCTCTTGCATTGTGTTGGGTGTAGTGCTAACGCAGACCGGTGAAGGAGAAATGGACCATCCTATAGCCTTCACGAGTAGGAAGTTATCGAAGGCCGATAATAATTATTCAACAGCTGAGCACAAAGGATTGGCCATGGTGTACACGCTGCAAAAATTTAGGCATTATCTGTTAAGAGGGCATTTCAAGATGTACAGAGATCATTCTGCCTTGAAATACTTGGCCAATAAGCCTGTGTTGTGGGGAAGATCTGTAGATGGTTGTTATTATTCCAGGAGTATGACTTTGAAGTCAATGTGAAGCTAGGAAGGTTAAATGTAGTAACTGACCATCTGTCGTGGATCGAAATAGGCGAGGAGCCTAATAATGTGGAAGAAGGGTTTCCAAATGCGTAACTCTTTGCGATGCGTGTAGAAGATAATAATTTTGTAGACACTATTCACTTCTTGACTACGAGGATGGCACCAGAAGGAAATACAAGTCATCAAAAGAAGGAATTAGTAGTGCACACTGCCGATTTTTTAGTCATTGTATGACATTTGTATAAGATGGGTGCAGATGAAATATTGTGAAGATGTACATAGATCATTCTACCCTGAAATACTTGGCCAATAAGCCTGTGTTGGGGGGAAGATCTACAGATGGTTTTTATTATTCCAGGAGTATGACTTTGAAGTAATTGTGAATCCAGGAAGGTTAAATGTAGGAGCTGACCATCTCTCGCAGATCGAAACAGGTGAGGAGCCTAATAATATGGAGGAAGGGTTTCCAGATGCGTAACTCTTTGTGGTGTGCATAGAAGATAATAATTTTGTAGACAATATTCACTTCTTGACTATGGGGATGGCACCGGAGGGATATACAAGTCATCAAAAGAAAGAATTAGTACTGCGCATTGCCAATTTTTTAGTCATTGTGGGACATTTGTATAAGATGGGTGCATATGAAATATTGCAAAGATATGTTCCGGAATTTGAGCATGACAGAATTCTTGCCGAAGCTCATGCGAGAGTTGCAGGAGGCCATTATGCAGGCAAGGTAACTACGCAGAAGATTTTGCGTGCAGGTCTATGGTGACCAACATTGCACAAGGATTCAAAGGCATATTGTAAGGCATGCGATGCATGTCAAAGAACTGGCAAACCCTTGTGAAGGGATGTGTTACCACTACATCCTCAAGTTTCCTTGTAGGCATTTGAGAAGTGGGCGATTGATTTTGTTGGGCCAATTCAGCCCCTAAGAAAGAAGATGGGTGCACTCTATATTATCACCGCAATGGAATATCTCACCAGATGGGTAGAAGCATAGACGGTTAAGGATTGTACAGCGGCTACGGCAACAAATTTCTTGTTTGAGTATGTGTTAACCAGATTTGGTTGCCCGAAAGTGTTTATGAGTGAGAAAGGTAAGTACTTTCTGAACCAAACGATTAGCACGTTGACTGAATAATTATAGGTCTACCATCAGGAGAGTACACTGTATCACCCATAGGCCAATGGTACTGTTGAAGCCTTCAATAATATTTTGGAGAATGCACTGATGAAGATCTGAAATGCGCAGCGAAACGACTGGGATGTGCGCATACCTACAGTACTGTGGGCTTATAGGAATACTTATAAGAAGCTAACAGGGAAAACGTCTTTCAGATTAGTATATGGTGTCGAAGCTTTAATGTCGATGGAGTACATTGTACCTAGTCTGTGCATAGCAACACTGACAGATAGGGCAGATCATGAGGCCTTGGAAGGACGGCTCAAACAGCTGATGGAGATCGAAGAAGATCATTTTTTGGCAGGATTCCATCAACAAGTATAGAAGGAACGCAAAAAAGCATGTCATGATCACCATATCAAGCTTCGCACGTTCAAGGTAAAAGATATCATCATGTTATATGATAGTAAATTCACTAAACTTCAGGGTAAATTCCAGATGAATTGGTTAGGGCCATATATTGTCAAAGAAATTACATATGGAGGCACAGTTCAGCTCGCAAAGATGAATGGGGAACCCTTCCAAGGAAGAGTGGATGGGAGTAGGTTGAAGTTGTATATAAGGGATGCTACACAATGACTATATGGCAGTAGGATAGTCTTACTACTCCATGTAGTTGCAAGGAAGTGCAGGACTATAAACTACACTGCCCAACTTGGAGGACAATGCAATGAGCAGGTTGCGTGGAGAGTGACGAAGATGAAACCTTTGAAGTTGTGCTTAGGAAGCTGTGCCATGGACGAACGTATCACACAGCGTAGTTGGAAAATGACCATTGGGGTTACTATTCATTACTTGAAGGCTAGAAGACAGTTATGTGGAGCGGGGTGGCAACATTTAAGGCAAAAATCTTTGAATATATGCTGTCAAAACAACATTTATTGTCAGAAATTCGGGGGAACAGTCAGATTTGAATTCAAAACCCCTTATAAATTACATGTGCTAGTCCAATAGAGAGCACTTGATGCTCTAAGAGTTGTTAGTGAATTCCGTTATCTATCACCTTTGAGCCCAGCATTTTGGGAAGAATTCTTGTCATGAACAAACATTTCTACAAAAGCCCGCAAGTTGCTTATGGAGAGAATGACTACCACCAACCCCGTCGAAGCCCTGAGTTCGAAAGAAGTTGTGTCCAATGCACCAAGACCAGAGGTGTCAAGTGTAGAGGCTATGCCTATAGTGCACACGATGTTGAGGTTGCCCAGGCCGAAACAGACCATGGCAAAAGACAAAAAAACGTACCATGAAAGAGAAGAAACCTATAGCAAAGGAAAAAAAGAAAAGGATAGTATCGATGTGTGCATCCCCTAGGAAGCATACTAAGACACAAAACTAGAAGAGAGATAACCAGCCAGTGAAATTAGTGCACCTGGAGGCAGAAGAAGCCCAAGGAATAGAGGTCATTGATGCTGAAGGAGCGGAACCCTTGACAAGGCTCCCCAAGTATATCCCTCCATGGAAGGGAAAAGAAAAGGTCACAAAGTACCCAGATGCCGATAATTTTACAATATCCACGCCCCTAGTACCTGAGCAGGTCCCTTTTGAAAGCCCTCGGCTCGCAAAAATCTCATTGTTAAAAATGGAGGATTGGGACCTCACAGACCACACTAAATTTCCACACGTAGAAACAAAAAATATATGTGGAGGGTCTATTATGAAGAAATGGGTGTTACAATGCTGGAGACAGTGGAATGGGTCCACGGTGTCGAGGTATCAACACTGCTCAATCTGTTGTGGGTGCCACATTATCACTGCACCCCCATTGATACGATATGTGTGCGCCAACTTCTCACACTGGTGCATGAGGGATGTTTGTGGCTAGGGGAGCCTATCCCCATTACAAACATGCTAATTCACAGAATCGCGTGGTTGCCTTATAAAGGCCTGAACTCGGCCAAGGAGTTTGGAGGAAAGACTGGGGAAAAAGATCTTACAGAGAGGGTGAAGAGGGATTACGGCCTCCTTAAGAAGTCGCGAGGTTATTCCATTATTTCCATAACAGACCTGACAGTTCAATTGGCTGCCCAAATCTTGGCAGGGAAGGTGATGAGAAAATCTCACGCAGACGAAGTTCCGATGCCCGTAGTTTCCCTTGTTGCATAGTGCGCGCAGGACGTGCAATTTAATTGGGAACGGTACCTCTATCAGGAGTTCCTAGAAAAGTATCACAAGGCACGGGATGAAACCAAGTCATTCCACTACACTTGGTTATTGTTTTCAATTGTGCTCGTTGCATGGACATTTCTAGAAGATAACCAATTTCCTCTGCTCAAGGAAGGATTTCCATAGGTAGCGCAATTCGCTTCCTCATGGTCTACAGAGGATTTCTTATGGAAATGAATCTTTGGATGGCCATCAATGAGCGTCTGAGGTTGTCCCAAACCTTGTTCACGCATCTATTAGCCTACACAGCATTCAAGGCTAACTTACACAAATTCTATATCCAAGTGCTGAAGGATCTAGAGAAGAAATGGCACCAGTTTTCCTATTTGGTGTAAGAACCAAATGTGTAGGAGATTGTATCGAAATGGCTTACAGAATTTTGTGCCCCGTCAGACTTAGTTGCTAGACCAAGCAAGGGTGTGGAAAGTTCTGCTGCACAGAAATGCAAGGTGGTCATTAAGAGGGTTGCGCGTACCCTCGTAGAACAGAAAAAAAAGGAAGCCGCAGAAAAGGCTCACATAGAGCAAGAACACGATGATAAGGAGCAGGGGGAATAAGAACAAGGTGAGCCACAGAAAGGTTACAAGTCACCTTTGTCGGAGACGGAGGAAGAAGAGATTTTAGGACAAGGTGACAGAGGTAATGAGGGGCAGAGAACCCCCTTCATTTTGAAAAGATGTGGCACGGAGTAGCAGGGAGGAACGCGAAAGAAGAAGAAATCTGATAGAACACAGGTTGATCTAATGGTATTAACAAAAGGCAATCTCGATGAGATCGTCGATAAAATTTGGGACACCGCAATAGGAGTGTTGTAGCAATTCGAGCAGCAATACATGCAGACATTGGGGGCATTCAGAAGGATCTGCAAGAGTTGCAGGTCCAAGAAATTAGAATCCAAGAATATGTTGGGAAGATGAGTGGCACGCAAGCCAGTTTCGCACGAGAAAAGAGTACAGTCAGGAAGATGGCCTGGCAGCACGAAGTGAGAGTCTTCCCTTTTCCAGAAATATCAGTCCGCACCTAAACAGATGAACAATGCACACTACTTCACAAAGTCAAAAAAATAGGTATAAACCTTGATGCGCTATCACTTGAATCTTTGTATGCATTACTAAAAGGAGTCATGGAAGAGCTTAGGATCAGAGAGAAGCGAGCACTCTCTGGTCTCAGTGAAATAAAAGTCAATAATCAGCAATTGTTCACTAAAAATACACAATCTCTTAAGGAAAATGAGGCGCTAGAGGTGCATAGTTCATGGTTGGAGTCAGTAGTAGCAGAGGCATATAAGAGTGAACTTCACATCCCGAAGGATGAACAATCATAAGCCAAAATTATAAAACTAGTCACTCATGTATGTGAGGCTAAAGCAGAAGTTGGACGAGTCATGTTTGAGTTCAACATGAAGATTTCAAAGTTGAAGTTAAAGTTTCAGACCAAAACTCTGCCTGAGGTCAAAGAGAAATGCGGAGTTTCCATAAATGAAGGTATGGCTACCTTGGATGCCACTATCATAGAATGTGCATCACTATTCGAGCAGGCTATGGAGATAGTGACCAATCTACAGGAGGATCCAAACGTGTAGGCATTGAACATAGAGGAATGGGAGCTATAGTGCTAGTATGATGAGGTCGGGACGATTGCGTGCTCCTTAGCACCAATTCAACACCTTGCCAAATTACAGGAAGGAAAATTGTTGTTGGCATAGGTGGAAGAAGCGCAAAAGAAGGTAGCCTTTATAAAGGCCAGGTTATAGCCTTGGTTGGAGGAGGCTTATCAAGTCATGACCACCATTCAAGATAAGCTTAAAGGACTGCAACAGACACAACAAATGATGAGGTTGGTCATAAAAGGACTAGCCATGGAAAAATGCATCGAGGAAGTTTAGCAGGAAGCAATGCAGATTATTGCTGAAGTTGCAATGGTCCAGTGGATCTGGGGGGTCTCCGTAGTAAGATCACAATGCCAATAGAGTGACTTGAGGGCAAGTCATGATCTTCGTGTTAGGGGCCTGTTGCAATGGGGTCCCCTAGGTCATTTTTTGGGTTAATATAACCCAATTTTCAGTACAATTTTTGTAAATAATGTAAAGTCTCCATGGTTTTTGGATGCGGAGTGCATAGATGAATAGAGTCAAAGGGGTTTAACCCCTTGTTTTATGTCAATTT
Organism: Pinus tabuliformis; assembly: GCA_031772625.1. NCBI lineage: Eukaryota > Viridiplantae > Streptophyta > Pinopsida > Pinales > Pinaceae > Pinus > Pinus tabuliformis. Next base: position 754,606,038 of record CM062812.1, read on the forward strand.
TGAGTCGGTTTTGAGATTCACCCATGGTCTGCGGACCATGGAATTGTATGAAAAAGGCTATAAATAGTGAGTCTTAGCGAAGAGACAAGTAGATTTAGATGGAGACTTAAAGGAAGTGATAACAAGGAGAAGTGGGTAGGATAGAAGAAGAAAGGCTCTGCAACTGAGTGCGCAGAGGCCTAGGTAGAGTCCGCAACTGAGTGCGCGAACCCCTGCAGTTGTGTGCGCAGGGCAGTTTTGAGTATGTAATCCTGAATTGAAGATCAATAAGACAGTTTTGCGAAGAATTCTTGCATATTTCTATTTATCTATGTTAATTTTATATGTTTTCAATGAATGATGTGTTTTATGAATATTGATTTAATGTTATGTGATTCTCTTGAATAAGTGTCAATGATGTATGCAATGCACGACTAAGTACTTGCATAAAGACTCTAACGAATTCTCTTATGTTTACTAATAACTTAAGTAAATATCGATGAAAACTAACTTAGGGTTGCACTCTGATGCGCGTAAGTAGGAAAATTAACTGTTAAAGGTTCGCAAGGACTAATTGTAGACCTTAGCAAAGATTTGAGGGTTTTTTTAACCGAGTGCAGTGGTGAGCCCTAAGATTTTATCGATCCGTGTGAAGGTAGATCTAAGGCACCAAAATACATCAACTAGTCTCTGGATGCAGAAACGTAATTCTTGCTACCCCCCATATTGCTTCAGGTGAGACTATAGCCTGCGCTACGCAGGTTTTTACCGAAAGGCCAATATTGTAGGGTTTTGTTGGTTGGCACAACTAACTCTAAACCTGGGTCAGGACCCCCTAAGGCAACATAAATAGTCTGGGATTTCCCCTTAAACAAGGCTCCAGGCTCAAATGGGTTCACTTATAAGCTTCAAAGAAGGTTGACACTTCCTTAGTCTGAAAATCCATACGTTGGTAGAAGACTCGCACCGCTCTCAAAAGCTCTAGTCGGGGCTCAATGCTACATTTCTCACATTGATCCCAAATAAAGGTGTGGCCCTAGATCCTAGCAGGTTCAGTCCTATCACCCTCTACAATGTGATATACAAAATTATCTCAGGTATTCTGGTTCGGTGGCTAAGGCCTCTATTAAAAGATATCATTGGGTCATAGTAGTTAGGTTTTGTGGAGGGCCATGAGATAATGGATGGCATCTTGGTTGCATGCGAAATCATTCACTCCTTATCCATATCAAAATCCTAGGTATGTTGATTAAATTAGATCTATCAAAATCTTATGATCACTTGAATTGGAGCTATATTTTGTCAATCATGGAATCTTTTGGATTCTCCTCCTCATGGATTAACTGGGTTAAGTCCATGGTTGAAACTCCTTTCTAATCCATTATCATGAACAGGGCTCCTTCACACCCCTTTAGAGGATCTCTAAGTCTAAGACAGGGGAACCCTATCTCCCCCTTCTTTTTCATCATCGCAAGAGAAGGCTTGAGCAGGCTTATAAAGGAAGCAGTGGAGTCTCGATCCCTTCAAGGTCTAAAACTCTCCTTGGTATCACCTCCAATCACTCACCAACAATTTGTTGACAAAAACATGCTATTTGGATAGCCAACCCTAAGGGAAGCCATAAAATTTAGATATATTCTAGAGGACTTCTAACAAGCATCTAGAACATTGATCAATTATGGCAACAAATCTAATATTTTATTTTTCAACATCACACTCATGTGTATAATCACCTAGCTCAATCTCTTGCTTTCATAATTGGCCCTCTTCCAATCACTTATCTCAGAGTTCCTTTGGTGGCTAACTCATTTAAATTCTCACACTAGAAGGACCTGTTAAGCTATATCAATTGGAAGATCTCTAGCTAGACCTTTCGAGTCTTAAATTCTCCAAGGCAGTTAGTTATTCTAAAAGTTGTTCTCTAGGATATCCTGATTTATCAAATATCGTCCCTTCCAGCTCCTTGTAGTATATATAAAAATATCACAGCAAAATTTTAGAATTTCCTATTGTCTAGTCCATATATCAGTCAAAAATGGGCCCTTGTAGCATGTGACAAATTATGCAAACCGAAGGTCTATGCTGGCCTTGGACTAAAGGATCTGGAAATTTTGTCCCAAACTCTTAGTGCTAAAGTCTGGTGGCATTGTTTGCAAGGTGGACACAAAATCTCGAAGGTGGTGTGTTCCTTTAAATATGGCATGGATGCTTGTAAATACCCCCTAAAATCTCATATCAACTTGTCAAGTGGATCCTTCATCTCGAATAGCGCTAAAGACAACCAGGCACTGATTCAGGACCATGGTTTATGTGAGATCAAAAATGACAGTAAATCCATATTTTGGGAGGTCACCTAGATGCAACGCCCTAGACTTAATCTAGAGGACATTATGTGTGATGTTAAAAACCTTTACAACCCATTTGTGTTTGGAGAAATTTATATACTTTTGGCAAGGCTCCAATGCATTAACGAAGTGGAGAGTTTTGAAGTCTCCAGATCATTGGCCAGTGTGGGACCTACCCCTAGATTGGAAATCCCTCACCCTAATCTTACGTCAGCGTCATATTCTGAACAATGACGAACCAGACAAGCTTCATTGGGGGCACCTTCCAAAAGGTATGTTCTCTCTTGAAGAATATTATTTGATTATTTCTAACAAATATGACCAAGTTCCTGGCCCATTATGGAAATAGAGATGGTACTCAAAGTTGTGGCCTAAGATTTAATTTTTTTCTTTGGCTCATCGGGCATAGAAAGCTCCTTACGTGGGATAAAATTAGAAAAGAAAAAAAAAAGGCTTTTTCAGCCCCTCTTGACACCCCTTGTGCATAATAGAGGAGGAATCAGCCGACCACTTACTGGACTTTTGTTCCAAATCTCGTGAGAGTTGGGACTGACATGCTTCATTGTTCAGGGTAAGAGACTAGTCGGAAAATAGTTTGAAGGAATCATTAGAAAAATGGAAATGAATGCTCTTCAGGAACCCTATTGTTAATAGAACATGGTGCATCTCATAGGGATTTATCCTCTGGAACATTTGGAAAACTAGAAACGGGGCAGTATCCCACTCAGAGAGCATCTACACTGAGCAGGTCTGGAAAACAATGATGAGAAATATCAAGGAAACTATTTTAATCTCCCGTTTGTCAAATGAGGATTAGAAGACAGTAGACAAGGAAAGGGAAATCTTGTTGACGCTAGAAATTAACCTGAACTCTTCCACCTCCAGTCCAACTGGCCCAAGTTCAATGAAATTCTTCTCTCCCAATTCTTTCAGTTGCCTTCCACGGGCCTTCCTCAAATTGAACTTCAATGGAGCCTCCAAGGGAAAGCCAGGTGCGGCTCGCCTTAGGGGATCACTCCGGAATGACAAAGGGAAAGTAGTGAAAGTTTATGCAGACTCATGTAATAGCACCACCAAAAACGTGTCTGAGTTTCTAGTGTTGGAAAAGGGATTACAAGTTGGAGCGGAACTAGGGGTAGCTAAGTTGTAGGTCACAGTAGATTCTCAAATAGTGATCACCATGCTGTAGAAATTGATAAATGCCCCACCCCCCCAGACTAGACGACTAAGAGTTGGAGGATGGAACTTATTGGTGAAAATATTCTCTCGAGGCTATCTTCTTTCGAATATGTAATCACCGAGCATGTTGACCGAGAGGGAAACAAAGTGACAAACAAGTTATCAAATTGGGGCAGTGATCATCAGGACCACAACCTCATTAGGTACTGGCACCCACCCCTGTAGGACGAAACTCTTGATGATCTCAGTAGGATTGTGGCCTTGGAAGAGGCCTCCCATATGGGCATGAGAAGCAGAGAGGATGGCATTCCTAAGGGAACGCATAGGCCTTCATGTTAGGCACATGGCCTCAAGTGGGTGGGCTAGCCTCCCTACCCTCCCATAACATATTGAGTACAAGAGAGAGTAAATTACGGCATGTGAGGTTTCATGTCACCTTGGGTCTTGAGGGTGGTGGTGAGCGTACGAACATTATGGAGGGTGACAGGGATGCTTATTGGGCATGCTCCGTATGTGCGAGTATTGGTGTCTGTGATGTAGCTTTTGTGGGAATAAGTGGGAGTTGCAGAGCTTCCCATATCTAGGCGAGGGGATGTCATCACCATCAGCATTTCCTCCCCTATTTTCGAGTGTCTGACATCGTTAATTACTGAAATGGTCTTCGCCACTATGAGTGTGCAATGGAAGCAGGGTATGGTTGTCTGTTTGCGGTGGTATTATGTTGTTTCTATTTCATCTTGCACGATTTCAATCTGGGTTGTGTGGGAACTATTTTTTATGGAACGGAGGAGTAGTAGTGGTCCTCTTTAGTCAATTTACAGGCTTCTTTGTTGTTGGGTGGAACCATTGGAGAATCAATCTCAAGCTCTGGTTAGTGGGCCTCATGGGTAGTCACTTCATAGGAGATGCATATTTCTGGATTGTGTTGGGTGGTTGTTTTGTGTATTACATGTCCTCAAGGGGTGGGGTGTGGAGGTTCAATCAAGGTCGGTGGTATCTCCTTCTATGCATGAACTTCGGGGGTATCGGGCGGGTGGTACTTTGTTCATTCCAGTGGTGTCAGGAAGCCAACCATGTGCCCTGTTCCTCGCTCAGGGCATTCCTCCACCTAGGTGCAGCCCAATTCAGGCAGTTTTGGCATGGACACGTCCAAGTCTAGGCTCGAGATGGTGAGTGGCAGCAATGGCCCAGTTCAAGGTGGTCAAAGCAGTGGTGGGTCGAGTCGCGTGGAATCGGGGGCCAAAGGAGGTGGGTGTCAGAGCACTCTGGGCACGCAGGGCCTACTGCTCAAGGTAATAGGCATAAGGGATTGGCGTTGGGTCAAGGTGGCCACACTTCGCCTATTTAGTAGCAAGGGGGCTCGACTCGTCATGGTATTTATGGGCATCGTCTTCCGATGTGTCATGGTGGTCATGGTAAGCGACAAGTTTGTGGTGTTGAGCGATGTTGGGACTTGATTCAGTCAATTTTGGAGTGTCTGAAGACTTCGGAGCATGTTCATCAAGAAGAGCATACTAAATTGATAACAACTTTGGACAAAATGCTTTTGAGTGCCATGTCCAGGAGCATGTAGTGGTCATCTAGCAAGGCCATAATTTTACTATCGGAGAAGGTTAAGAATGTAGAGGCCTGGATGGTCCATTTCAAGGAGCATGTCCAATTCTCCTTTCGTCCTCCGCTACCTCCTAGAACAACCTTGGATAACTCAGCCTCCATCAATTCTGGAAACTAGCATGGATACAGGTGTTTGATATGTTTTATCTATTTACTAGTGCCTATGGCCAATTAAGTTGTGGACTGTGTCTCTTTATGCCTTTCTGTTTCACCATAATCTTCTTTCAGTGGTATTCAACAAACCTGGTCGGAGTGACACTACCTGCAATTTTCTTGTTATGTACCTCTTTTTGGAACCATGAATAAAATATTGACTAACAAAAAAGAAATATTCCCTTAGGTACATTAATGAAGGACTATGAAAGGACTAAGGCACCATCCTAGGTAACCCACCATCCAATTACCTATTATATCGTTTGTTACAGTCACTCTATAGTTTATTCAACTAACCCTAACCACCGCCTTTTTATATCTTTTTCCTTGACATCTTAGTCTTCTTTTGCGGAATGAGATGTTTGAAATTAGTAGGAAATCATTGTTTATCCAAATTATGTTTTTAATTGTTTATTCTATGTTCTTTTGCAGGAGAAAAAGGAATACACCCAAATGGGCTTTTCTATTAGGGTATTAACATTACAATGTTTGGATTTACTGATTTATCTCACGAGGAACTAGGGTTTGAGCAACAAGTCCCTAAGGTTAATGTCTGACTTAGAGAACCCTTTTGTAGAACTGGATTAAGTTTATGTAAACACAATGGCACTGCCAAATACAACCTCTACCTTTTATCCGTGAATTTTGCATTTATTTATATACCATTTATTATTTATTTAAGTTAATGGAAACAAAAGTGTTTATTTAGATACCATATTGTATTGAAAATGTAGATTATATCTTTTCATATTTCACGGGTTTTTCTGGAGATTTTAATAAATGTACCCTAGCTTGTATATGTGTTATTTTCTTATTTATTTCATATTAAAGGCCCATGACCGTTGTCCTCTGTATAATACATTTATTTTCCATTGAGTCGTGAAAACAACTTTGGTATTATTGTATATTAGATTGGAACCTTAGCGAAACTTTATTTAATATTGAATTTTCTTATGATTCTCTTTCTTTCGTTCTTCACGATACAGTTGTATCGAGGGTTCACATCTTAGTGCGGTATTGTTCACAATAACAAAACTAATTATGTCCATCACCCATGTATGTATAGTGCAACAACTATAGTTTCATAGTTGACTGATAATTCATTTTGTTTGATTATTGGAGTATTTCATAGTTGACTGATAATTCATTTTGTTTGATTATTGGAGTATGATTTAATATTGGTACTTATTAATTATAGAACCACTCAATAGCATTCTCTTTAATTTCAATAGTCGTAAGTCTTATTAAATTAGATGATTCAGATATATTATATTGTTCTTTAAATTCATATTCTAAAGCATCCATTTACTGAATTCAATGACATCCCTTCTACGTTTTACAAGTACTTTATTTCTTAAACTTTCATGCACAATTCAAGATGGTTAAAATTCAGTCGTAAGTCGATTCAAATTCTATAATGTGGTTATCTTATTACTTTAGTTATCATTAAATTTTTGTTCTGGTATGAAACCTTTCCATGAATAATTATTTTCTTCTTAAATGATACTTCCAGTGAGATAGCAACTAATCTTGGGTTGTTGACTCTGTCGACTTGGCCTGGGGACTAACCCGATTTCTCATAAGGTTATACCCAGATCCGATTTCTCATAAGGTTATACCCAGATCCCACTATTTTTAATATTCCTCCTTTTATTTATCGACTCAAGAGAAAAGAGACAACATTTTGAATTCAATAAACAATCACAAATATTCGCCCCCTAAAATGCACATCAATTTTCGGTTCTGGAAACATTATCTCAACAAAACATAGTTTGCACAATTTCCTAAGACATTTCATAGTTTAAACATAGATGATCACAATTCCTAAACTATTGACCAACAAAAATAGTAAGCTTTCACAATACTTATTTCTATCTTTATTCTTTTCTTACTCAAGCTAGCCACAAAGTCACCCATTCTTCTGCAAAAAACCATAGCATTTATTTATAACCAGTATACAAATACTTGTAGAAACTTCACATTACTGAAAATACAAATAGTATTTTATGTTTTGAAATTCACAAATTAAAATACTTATCTTTCTTAAGTCAATATTCCAAGTAATTTATAGAGGAGAAGATCATTTCTCTCAACTAATGAGAATGGTAACCACCATTTCTCCCCCTGAGCTAGTTTTCCACTTCCCATAAAAGTTGTTTGAAAAATAGTTAACAAGGTATGTCCAAAGGCATCTTGGACTGTAACAAGTCCATCCCAGGAACTCACAAACTCAACAAGTCTGACTTAGGGATTCCACTAGCCCCAAATAACTCAAGAATACCCTAACTAGGAGTGTCATGTTTTCCCTTAACAACATCCTATTAAAGAGATAAATCTTCTTTCTATCCCTTCTTAGTTGCGTCACGTTCCTCTCATACCCTCTTGGCTCCTTTTCCCAACTAAGATGATTTATTTCTAGGCAAGTGGAGTAATTCTCCTCTAACTCTCCCATAAGTGAAAACATTTTAATTTTTTGTCTTTTCTTCATATATTCCATGGATTTCTATAATTGACTTTTAAATAAAATTAAAATAACTTTAAACATTTAAATTTATCACTAGGATTTCCACATAGCCCATGGTTTACCAAGTTATTGTAGTAAAAGTAAAGTAAATATTTACTTTTCACTGAGCAATATTACATTAATAAAAGGGTCAAAATCTAAAATAATGATACTTGAATTGCTATAACAATAAGAATTTAATTGTTCAATTATATTATATAATAGATAGACATTTTATTATTATTATTATTATTATATGTAAATTGTTCACATTAAAATAATTTAATTAACATGAGGATTGCGATATTTCATTTATGGATTACATTTTCCACATTAAATATTTTCTTTTTATTAAGAAATTTCTGAGTACATTTCAATATTACTTAATTTTATATATCGAAATGATTTATTTAAGACGCACATAGAATTTTTTAATTACTATTAATATTTTTTTAATTTAACCTATTAATTTTATACAAAGAATTGAATTAATTAAATGTCTCCCTCTTATTATTGTTATAAGGAAGAAATTGGATCTTTTATTTTCAATTACTTCTTCTCTTTGTACATTAAAAATATTTTATTGCAGTTTATATACATACATATATTTTTATGTTTTTTCTAAATTTGATATTAAAATAAATTAGTTAACATAGATATTAAAATGATTTATTTATGTATCTAATTAAAATATGAAAATATAAATAATATCAAGTTTATTTTCTTTGTGTTTTTGTTTTAATTACTTTAAAAGAATTTTTAAAGTTGATCTAAAATTACCTCATGGAAATATTTTATTTATAACAAAATAAAAGTCAAATATGTTTACTGTATCTCCTTTGTATTGGGTTGTAATATCAAGCATCCTAGATCCATGTTAACCCTGAATCTATTAAACGTTGACAGGGATCAAACATATCAAGGTGGAAACCCATTTTTTGAGTCCAAAACCTGAGGAAAGATTTTCGCCTCGAGATATTTGAACCCTCTTGGTGCTTGATAGATCCGAGGTTAAGACGGACATAGGTTGGTTATATAATACTCTATAATATATATATATATGTATCTATGTGTCTCTTTCTTATTTCCTCTCTCTCCCCCTTTATCTCTATGTCTATCTCCCTCCCTCTCTCAACAAATCTGAGTTAGGGATTCCACTAGCTCTAACCAGGTCTTTTTCTCACTTAGATGATTTATCTCTAGGGAAAGGGACTAACTATCCTCTAATTGTCTAGTAAGTGAAAACTTTTTTATTGTTGTCTTTTCCATGTAAATTCAATGGCTTTCCATAAACAATTTTTAAATAAAATTAAAATAACTTTAAACATTTAAATTTCCCGCTAGGATTTCCACATAGCCCATGGTTTACCAAGTTACTGTAGTAAAAATAAATTAAATGTTTACCTTTCACTAAGGGGTAATACATCTTCCCCCCCCCCCCCTCAAGTAAAACACCATCCTCGGTGTTTTCTTCTAGTCCTTCAAAACAGGTTGATATATGCTTCATTCATGAAATTTTCATCTTCCCAGGTTTGGTTTTCCAAGCTAAATTGCCTTCGTTACAATTTAATCTAGGTGATAGCTCACTTCCGTGGTATGACTTCTCTCTAATTGAGAATACACATAGGTTCAACCAAGAACTATCTATCTTGTTCGACCTACATTCACAATTATCAAGGTTGTAATTAGTTTCCATCAATCATTATTTATGAACACACACACACACACACACATAATTATTTCAAATGTTATTACAAACATCATCAGTTTTTATTTATGTAACCAGTAAGGGTCGCCAACATGCTTCATCACCCCACAAGGGTTAGAAGCCTGCGCTCAATAAGAGTTAGCAACTCCATTATAGCTCATCAAAAATTAGAAATTAATCCTTTTACTTACCCAATGGCTATGCCAATCACCAAGGACCCCACCATGTGGTCCCACTATAAATTTTAGATCATGGAAGTATCAACTCCATTTGCACTACTTACATAATAATATTTCAGAAACAATTTATTGTTCTTGTATTTTACGATAGATTGCAACTATTGCATTATTGTACTTGGTAGCATTATTATGTCTTTTTAATCCAAATATTACATATGCATTAGAAATACATGAGTAAAATTTAGGATAACTTCTTTTGGGCCTACCATATTCAAGGTGGTTATATTGTTGTCCACTTGCCTAAGTAAAATTAGTTAATCCCACCTTGGGATGCTTTGCAAATTTTTTTTTAGCTCCCACCAACAATCCACTTTAAAGCATTCCTTTAATTTTTTCCTTTATCATCCTTCATTATAGGTTGTTGATGAAAGTTATATGTAATTGTTCTCTTCCATATCTGTTCACAACATCTTATTCACTTCATCTAACAAAAAATTTATTTTAATATAATTGACATGTGAGGTCATATGGAATGCTAATAAACATTATTGTTTCCCAAACATTGGAATAGCTAATTATCTTATTAGACCATTCACATGATAATCATACTCTTTATCATTTTTTTTATTTAAGTTCAAGTAATATTTTCCTTACCTTTTGATTATGATGGCTTGCAACCATCATAACTTCATGATATCAAATATGCCACAACCAAAACATTACCAAAGCTTTAGGAAAATTACTTTAGGTTACCATTTCCACAGTATATATTATTTGTGTCTTCTATTTAAGTGGACTTAGTCATGTCCATGTTAAGTATTCCTTTATTTTTTCATACAAAGTCTTGATCAAGAGTTTATATTTCAGCGAATTGTTTTGTATTCTTTCCCTTTTGAAGTTCCACAGTAGACCAGTGAGGATAAAATCACAAGGAAATTCAAGGGAATAACTTAGAGTAATATGACATAATTAAAATCAAGAGAAGTTAACAAGAAAATTACGTCACCAAATCATACAGCCATACACAATCCTAAAGTATTTGACCAAGTTCACCCAATGTTGGGATGAGCTTGGAAGTGTCGGTGTTATATTTGCTGAAGGTGATTTGGTGAGCCTAGCACTTCTAGGCCTTCTCAAGAGCTGGCATAGCTACCAGGACTCATTTAATGGGAGGGAGAAGCTACTAGAGTGGGATCAATTATGGTTCGACTTGGTGCAGGAAGAGATTCGGCAAAAAACAAGAGATGGATCCTCATCTAAGAGTGATTATGAGGAGAAATGTGCCTTAACTTGAAAGGTGAAGAAAGGGAAGGGGAAGTCATCGCATTCCAAATCATATTCTAGTCAAGGTGGCAAGAAGAAGGACATGCCAAAGATTAAATGTCTTCACTGTCATGAGCTTGGACACTAAGCTACAAAGTGTCTGCAAAATAAGGCTGGTAAGAATCCCTCAGGAGGAGAAGAAGGTGAAGCTCTTGCTTCACAATTGGAACTGGATTTCACCATCATCGCTTGCATGGTGACTTCGGTGATGGGTAGTGTGTGGTACCTGGATAGTGAATCATCATTCCATATGACTGGCAATAAATATTTCTTCAGTGACTTGGAGGAGAAGGACCTCTAGATGCACATCAAGGTGGGAGATGATGGGAGGTATAGTGTGATTGACATCGATATTGTTACCTTTCAAAGGAAGTCTGGTTCTCCTTTCACATTAAAATATGTCATGTATGTTCCAAGTTTGAAAAATAATTTTCTTTCGGTTTCCATGTTGGAGGACCTGGCTACGATGTGATATTTAGCAAAGGAAAGTCTTTCCTTCATCACATGGCCTCAAGACAAGCAAAGAAGATCTGCGTTTGAGTGAAGAACCTATACAAATTGGATGTAGAAGATTGCACTCCCTTGAGAAAAAAAGTAGAGAAGGTGCATATCTGAGACATCGATGAGTTCTGGCATATAATATTGGGTCAGTTGCACCATGGAGCTTTGAAGATCATGCATAAAATTTCTATAGGACTTACCAAGGGTACAGTAGAGTAGAGAGACACATGCAAAGGGTGTACATTGGGGAAGAACACCAAAGCTTCATTTCATGATAAATACATTTGAGCACAAGCGATCCTTGATAGAGTTCACTCAGATGTGTGTGGACCTTTCTTGATAGCATCCATGACCAAGAACAGGTATTATGTAATATTTGTTGATGACTTTTCTTGTAAGTGTTGGATTTTCTTCATGCAGAAGAAATATCAGATGTTTGCTAAATTTTTTGAATTTAAAGCACTTGTCAAGAATGATACTAGAAGGAAAGTTAAGGCTCTCATAAGCAATAACTGTGGAGAATATGTGTCGAATAAATTCAAGAACTTTTGTGCATCAAAATGATTTTGATGGGAGTTAATAGCACCTCATAACCCATAGCAGAATGGGGTGGCTAAAAGGAATAACAGAAGTATTTTTGGAGCAGAATAGGCAATGTTACATAATCAGGGCCTACAGTTTGCACTTTTGGGCTAAAGCATGCAACAAAGTTGTTTATCTGCATAACAAAATCCCTCATCGAATTCTTGGGATGAGTACACTAGAAGAAGTTTTTTCAAGTAAGAAACTAGATGTGGCACACTTTATGATCTTTGGTTCATCATTCTATTGTCATGTCACCAAGGATTCACAGTAAAAGCTAGAGGCAATAACTGAGTTGGGTATATTTTTGGGGTACACTGATACACCTCACAACTATCGGGTGTACCTTCCCTCCAACAGAATTACAATGGTTTGTAGAGATGTGAAGTTCAATGAGAGAAGTTCATGAGATGTTCCCTTGACAAATAGATTCAGTTACATGCAGATGAGGAGCTTTTAGCTCCAAAAGAGGAACCTCAGGATGATTTGGAGAAGCCACATGCAGAGGAGCAGACAGTGGAAACATCCACTCATGTAGGGACTTCCAAAGATGGAAGGAAGCACACCATGGAAGCTTAAATATTTATGCATGATGCTAGAGGGAATGTGGGAGCACCACATCATAGTGCATGTAGAGGAGGTCACCAGATCAGTACATTGGCTACATGGCTCTGAAGAGTGAGATTGTATAGGTTTATCCATCCTCATTCGAGGAACCAATGTATAAACCAGTATGGGTTGATGCCATGGTCGAGGAGTATGACTCCATTATTAGAAATAGTGTTTGGGAAGTTGTCCCAAGACCACTGGACAATTCAATGGTGAGTTCCATACGGATTTATAAGGTAAAGCAAGCAGCAGATGGGAGTGTGGAGAAACACAAGGCCAAATTTGTGGCCAGAGGATTCTCTTAGGTGGATGGAATTGATTACGATGAGACCCTTTCTCTAGTAGCAAGGTACTCATCAATCATATATATTCTAGCAATGTCAGTGTAGATGGGATGGAAGATACATTAGACGGATGTGAAGACAACATTCCTCAATAGTATGATTGAAGAAGAGGTGTATATTGAGCAGTCGAAAGGATTTGAGACCTTCAACAGAGATTCACATGTGTTCAGACTCAAGAAAGAATTGTATAGACTAAAAAAGTCACCTCTTGCTTGGTACACCAGTATTGACAACCATTTCACCGAGTTGGGCTTCACCAAAAGTGAAGTAGATGAGAACATTTACCATATTGTGGTTGAAGGTAAATTGTTGATTATAGTATTATATTTCGATGATTTGATTCTAACAGGTGATGAGAGGTTGATAAAATCTTGCAAAGAGGATATTGCAAGATAATTTGAGATGAAGGACCTAGGGCTCATGCATTACTTTCTTGGTATGGAAGTATGGCAAGGAGATAAGGAACTGTTTGTCTCTCAGGGAAATTATGCCAATGAGATATTGAAGAAGTTCCACATGGAGAGAAGCAAACCCATGGAGACTCATCTAGAAGGTAATTGGAGGAAGGAAGATGCTACTTCAAGTGAAGTAGTGGAGGCTACTATTTATAGTCAACTTGTGGGTTCACTTATGTATTTGGTAAACACATGACCGAACATGTGTTTTGCAGTTAACTAGCTTATTCAATCCATGATTAAGCCAACCAAACTTTATTGGAAGGCAGTTAAACATGTGTTGAGATACCTTAGAGGCACCACTCAGTTTGATCTTTGGTACAAACCGATAGAGGGAGTGAAGCTTCAAGGATTCACAGATGCATATTAGGGAGGGAGTCCATCCGATAGGAAGAACACATTAGGGGGAATCTTTAGTATTGGGTTAGCATCAGTTTCTTGGTACAACAGGAAGCAAAGATCAGTTGCACTTAGTTCCGCAAAAGAAGAATACATGGCTTCTAGTCAAGCAACTTGTGAGGCTATCTAGATGAGGAAGATCCTTGTTGGGTTATTTAGTCAATAAATGAATCCTACAATGACTCACTTTGAAAATCATAGTTGTATCAAACTCTCTAAGAATCTAGTTTTCCATGATTGGTCCAAGCATATCGACATCCGGCATAACCATATATGAGACTGTGTGTAGAGGAGAATCATATTGTTGAAGTACATTCCTATAGAGGAGCAAGATGCAGATATTTTGAAAAAGGCATTGTCAAGATGAAAATTTGATTTTCACAGAGGCGGGATCAGGTAGCAGATAATCCTTTTCTTGTTGAGAGGAAGTGTTGAAAATGCAACAAGAAAATCCTAATTTAATTTTACTTGAATTAAATTGTAATTCCAATTCTCATAATAACTTGTAATAGTTAATTAAGTTAATTTGACTTAGTTGCATTAGTTAATTCGAGTTGGGAGTCTAACTAGAGTCATGTAGAGTGTTTCTTACTTTTTAGGAGCTCTGGTTGAGTTTATTTTGAGTTGTAATTATTTAATTCAGTTCAACTGAGTTAAATTTAGTTAAACTAGATCCAACTTATGGAGATATTAGTGGCAGATCTAGTAGTGGTTTGTAACCTATAGTAGTGGGGTGTAACCAGCATTGATCGACTAGTAAACTGAAGATTCAATCATAATTAACTCATGCATGTCAGATCATAGAAAGACCCGATTGAGATTGGAGTTCAGGGACAATGTACTCTCAATTGTATAATCATTTGAATTGTACAAGTGATGCATGAAATCAGAGGACGACATATGAGGATTACACAATTCATATTTGTGGAATTTCCCAATTAAATATGGGCTAATTCCCAAAGAATAAGAGCAAGGAAATAGGATCTTGGCTCATAGTAGAATTAGCTAAGTATTGTCTTCAACTGGTTTGTGAAGCAATGAGATAGATTGAAATAGTGCAAAGGTTGCTCAGGCTTGAACGAAGCATTCTAATCTTCACATATTTTATGATTAATGCAATATACATATAGCAGGGGTTTTTAACTGTGGTTTTCCCAATAAAATTATTATGTTATGTATGATTGAATTCTTTCTCTTTTATGCTTCGCAAATTCATTGATCATTTATTATTTCTGCTGATGAGTAAAGTAGATTCAAGTCAAATGTCTTCTAGCATATTACAATCTGCAGTTTGAATCTACAAGGGATTTCCACATTATAAAGGAGAAGACCACTCCTACTAACTAATGAGAATGGTAACCACCATTTCCCCCCTCCCCCCTCCCAAGCTAGTTTTCCACTTCCAAAGACATTTGTTTGAACCTAACAGGGTCTGTTCAAAGGCATCTTAGACTGTAACAAGTCTATCCCAAGAACTCAGAGACTCAACAAGTCTGACTTAGGGATTCTGTTGGCCCCAACCAACTCAAGAATACCCTAATTAGCAGTGTCCTGTCTTCCCTTAAAAATGTCATATTAAAGGGATTAATATTCTTTCTCTCCCTCCTTAGTTGCCTCACGTTCCTCTCATACCCTCTTGGCTCCTTTAACCAACTGAGATGATGTACTTCTAAGGAAGGAGAGTAAATGTCCTCTAATTGTCTTGTAAGTGAAAACTATTTCATTTAGTGTCTTTTCCACGTAAATTCCATGGCTTTCCATAACCAATTTTTAAATAAAACTGAAATAACTTTAAACATTTAAATTTTCTAGTAGGCTTTCCACATAACCCATGGTTTACCAAGTTATTGTAGTAAAAGTAAATTAATATTTACTTTTCACTTAGCAGTATTACATTAATAAAAGGGACAAGTTGTAAAATAATGACACTTGAAATGCTACAAGAATAATAATTTAATTGTTCAATTACTTTATATAACAGATAGATATTTTATTATCATTATTATTAATATTATATGTAAACTGTTGAGATTAAAATAATTTAATTAACATGACGATTAAGATATTTCATTTATTGATTACATTGTCCACATTAAATCTTTTTTTCCTATTAATATATTTTTAAATACATTTCAATATTACTTAATTTTATATATTGAAATTGTTTATTTAAGACGCACATAATTTTTTTTAATTGTTATTAATATTTTTTAAATGTCACCTATTAATTTTATATTAAGAATTGAATTAATTAAATGTCTCCCTCTTATTACTGTTATAAGGAAGGAATTGAATCTTTTATTTTCAATAATTTCTTCTCTTTTCACATTAAAAATATTTTATTGTGGTTTATATATACATATATGTTTATGTTTTTTCTAATTTTGATATTAAAATAAATTAGTTAACATAGATATTAAAATGATTTATTTATGTATCCAATTAAAAGATGAAAATATAAATAATATCATCTTGATTTGTTTTTTTAATTACTTAAAATATTTTTTAAAGTTGATATAAAATTACCTTATGGAAATATTTTATTTATAATAGATAATGAAAGTCAAATATTTTTACCATGTCTCCTTTGTATTTGGTTGTAATATCAACCAACCTAGATCCATCTTAACCCCAGATCTATTAATCACTGAGAGGGACCAAGCCTCTCAAGGTGGAAACCTCTTTTTTGAGTTCAAAACCTAAGGAAAGATTTTCACCTTGAGAGACTTTATCCCCCTCGGTGCTTGAGGGGTTGAGAATGATTTAGGTTGGTTATATAATACTATATAATATCTATATTTGTATATATGTGTCTCTTTCTTATTTCCTCTCTCTCCCCCTTCATCCCTATGTCTATCTCCCTCCCTCTCTCAACAAATATAACTTAGCGATTCCACTGGCCCTAACCAAGTCAAGAATACCTAACTAGCAATGTATTTCCTTCCCTTAACGACGTCTTGTTCAAGGGATTAATCTTATTTCTCTCCCTTCTTAGTTGCCTCGGGTTCCTTTCTTACCCTCTTGGCTTGTTTTCCCACTAAGGTGATTTATCTCTAGGTAAAGGGAGTAACTATCCTCTCACTATGTAGTAAGTGAAAACTTTTGCATTTAGCGTATTTTCCCTGTAAATTCCATGGCTTTCCATAAACAAATTTTTAGTAAAATTTTTATAACTTTAAACATTTAAATTTCCCACTAGGCTTTCCACATAGCCCATGGTTTACCAAGTTACTACAATAAAAGTAAATTAAATGTTTACTTTTCACTGAGGGGTATAACATCTTCCCCCCCCCCCCAAAAGTAAAACATCATCCTTGGTGTTTTCTTCTACCCCTTCAAAACAGGCTAAGATATGCTTCATTCATGAAATTTTCATCTTCACAGGTTACTTTTTCCAAGCTAAAGTTCCTTCATTATAATTTAATCCGGGTGATATCTCACTTTTGTAGTATGATTTCTCTCTTATTGAGAATACACATATGTTCGACCAGGAACTCTCTATATGGTTCGACCTACATTCAAAATTATCAAGGTTGTCATTAGTTTCCACCAATAATTATTTAAGAACACACACACACACACACACACACATAATCATTTCAAATGCTATTACAGGCATCATTAGCAATTAATCATTTTACTTACCCAATGGCTATGCGAATTTCCAAGCACCCCATCATGTGGTCCCACTATAAATTTCAGAACATGGAAGTATCAATTCCATTTACATTGCTTACATTAAAATATTGTTCTTGTCTTTTATGATATATTGCAACTAGTGCATTATCATACTCAGGTTTTTTTTTTTTTTTTAATCTATTACATATGCATTAGTCATGCATGAGTAAAATTTAGGATAACTTCCTTTAGGCATGCCATATTCAAGGTGGTTATATTGTTGTCTACTTGCCTAAGGAAAATTAGTTATGTCCATCTTGGGCTGCTTTGCAATTTTTGTAGTGCCCACCAAGAGTCCACTTTGCAGCATTCCTTCAATTTTGGCTTTTATCATCCTACATTATAGGTTGTTGATGAAATTTATATGTAATTATTTTCTTCCATATCGGTCCACAACATCTTATTCCCTTCATCTAACAACAAATTTATTTTAATATAATTGACATGTGAGGTCATATGGAATGCTAATAAACAATATTTTTGTCCCAACATTGGAATAGCTAATTATCTTATTAGACGATTCACATGATAATCATACTCTTTATCATCATTTTTTAATTAATTTCAAGGTAAATTTTCCTTACCTTTTCATTGGGATGGCTTGCAACCATCATAACTTCATGATATCAAATATGCCACAACCGAAACATTACCAAAGTTCTTGGAAAATTACTTCAACTTACCATTTCCACGGTAGAAATTATCTTTGTCCTTTGTTTAATTGGACTCTGTCATGTCCATGTTAAGTATCCATTGCTTGTTTCATACAAAGTCTTGATCAAGGTTTTATGTTTCAGCTGATTTTTTTATTATTATTTCCCTTCTACTCTTCCTCAGTAGACCATTGACAATAACAGAACAAGGAAATTAAAGGGCATAACCTAAATTAATATGACATAATTAAAATCAACAAAAGATAACAAGAAAATTACATCACCAAATATCAAAATCCATACTTCCTTACATGCCTTAACCCTTGAGTTTCTCACAGCTCTATTCTTGGGGCTTGCATTCTTCTCTATTCTACAACTTATTAATTAAGGTGCTTGGAGGTCACATGTGCTCCCCCTTGTAGTTGAAGTGAAATCAATTATGGGGTCCTTCCCCCTTTCGTCTTTGTGCCTATCAACTACCTCAACAAATAATGTTAGTTTGGTTATCTTGACACAATGATTTTGTAATCACATGTTCATTCTAATCAACTATTTGACAAGACTTCATTTGTGTCTATAAAATTCATATTAAAGTTCCTTAAGTGGTTTCTAGGGTAACATTAGTAGGTGGCATGTTTCCCTTTCATGTCAACAGGAATAATTAACATTTCTACTAATAGAATCTCATCTTTCTTTTATCATAGCTTCAAGTTTTCCTTAAAATTATACACCATGTTTCCTTAGTTACCTTACTCAATCATCTTCTTGTTTCTAATCATTTTTTTTGCAATTCATCTAGATTTCTCATAGAGTCTAGCCTATATTTATTCTTGTTTATCATGTTGTTCCACTTCATATCAAATCATTAAATATCAATATTCCAATTAACTTTCAATAAATCAACATTCTCTGGTCATCTTGTTTTAATGAGAATCAACCTTTCCAATCGTGAGGTCATTATAAATTAAACCAATTGGTGAATCATTCCATGATTCCATATGACAAGTCTACATCTCACATCAATATTGAGTTCCCTATGTCCATTAGGTACAAGAAATTAAAAAACTATCTAAATCCCTTTTCTATATTTGGGGCCATTTTATTTCCTTCCTAGCAAATCTCCTTATTCTGTAATTGACTCTAATCTTGCTCACTTAATACTCACTAAATCTAGTATAAATTTGATATCTTTTAAGTATCAAAATCACTAATTTAAAGTGTTTCGATGTTTATTTAGCGTCTTGGATTGACCCAAATATTATTATTACATCTTCTCTAACTTAAAAATCTCAAATACATTGTCCACTTCACTATTCTTGAGACCAGTATCCTTCCATCGCAAGTTATTATGATAGTATATCACTTCTAGCCTCCAATTCGTTGGTTTTAAACAGGAAGCAATTCTCAATTATTTAAAATTTACACCATTTATTCTAGTGTTGTAATTAGTCTTTTTGTGACTCCCTTGATGAAAATGATTTTTAGTGGAAAGTTTATTAATTCCCTCATTAGTTTGTTCTCATCGTTCATGAAACATGAATTGATTCGTATCAGCTGAGCATTATTGTATTAGACGTATTTATACCTAAGTTATATTTTTTTTGGTCATCACTGTCAATGTTCAACATCCTATTTGAAAATGCCTAGTTTGGTGAAAAGTATTCCAACCATTCCCACCAATTGCTCAAGATAATTCTAGTTAACTCATACATCTTGTAATCATAAGTGTTGTATATCCCAATTCAATCTAATTGATGAAAGTTATCATTAATATATCTAGGAGGCTTCCTCAATGCACCATATATTTTGACCTTATATATTACAGGGTTTCCAATATCTTCTCTTTCACTTCTTATTGTGAGTGTTTCACAATCTTTCTCTAGTCTCCTTTTTTTACTTTGAAAGTTAGCCACAAATTCACACGGGGAAGGGTGACCCACCCAACCTATGAGACAAGTCACACCACTGAGTATCCTCCCCCAAATCAATTCCTCCTCTAGGATAGTTCAGAATAGTGACGTGCACAATTCAATTCCAAAGACTATCTGATCCCAACCTAACTTATTCTAGGATCCTCAAACTAAGCACATGTGCTTCAGTTAGAATTCCACTAACCCACCAGCGCAAGAATTCCTCATGTCAACAATTTCCTGTCAGAATTTTTTTTGTTTTCCAATGAAAACATTTTACAATAAGTTAGACACAACCTACATGTTGCAAAATAGTTTCAACATTAACAATTTTCATAGTAGGATTTAGTTTTGAACACTACCAACAAGAAATAAATTATTTTGATACTTATATGTTATTCCTTTCTCTGGCTTGCTTCCCATACACAAGTAAGATTACTCTTTTGTTAGGATTTAAAAATTTATTTTACTACCAATTATTTCCCTCATTCACTACCACAGTTGGGTTCTTGGTTACTCATCCGGTATATTTGTGAGGAGGTAATTTATACCCTTCAGGTAATTACTTCCCAACTGTACCTAATAATTAAGTATTACTTACAAATAGAATCTTTAACCCTTTTTATTTGTCTCCTTCTTTAACAATCCATAGTATATTTTTAATTTAAAACATATTTATGATTATTGATCTCATAAATTATGTATCGAAATATAATTTTGCAAATTAACAGAAGGGTCTTGCAACTAGAAACAAGAATCATCATTTAGATAATCCCAAATTTTTCAAGGTGTTTTCACATGAAACACCCCCTCCTTCCTTTCTAAACATATCCGTAGAATAAGAAATGTCATTGCACTTAGTTTACTCCTACATATGTCTTCTAATTTTTCTATGCATACACCACCTCATAGATCATGAAATTCTCTCTCTATGCTCACTATCCAATAGTGAGAGGATATGATTTACTACTTATCATGTGTTATTAAATAAATCTTCCAAACAATTGTTTGTTCTCCTCAGCGCCCAACGTATCAGTTCTTATAGGTAAGGGTGCCTCAGCAATAATTCAATTAGTATTTTGATAACTTAACTTGCGTAATGGAATTTATTTCAATGTGCTCATAACATGATTCATCACTTTTATTTCCTTGGATTTATAACATAGAAATTACTTGGTTTCTCATTTATTGTTTCCATCTCTTTATTAGTGATTTATGCCCTCCATTTTGCAGTGTTTGAAATAGCATAGTGGATATGGACCGAAGTTCTTCACCTAGCTACACCCATATCTGAAGATCTTATTTAAGTAAGACTGCAGAGTTTAGCCCTATAGGCAGAGTTGCCATATTTCCAATTTCCAATTCTCGTTTCTAAGGAAAACAACACAGTTACTTACTATTTTCATTTAAACAGTCCACAGTGTTGAACCCTTCAACTCTGATACCACTTGTAACATACCTCAACAATCTCTTTTTACTATATATTAATTACTCACATCAAAGTTAACTTGGTAACTCTCTCTCTCTCTCTCTCTCTCTCTCTCTCTCTCTCTCTCTCTCTCTCTCTCTCTCTCGCTCTCTCTCTCTCTCTCTCTCTCTATATATATATATATGATTGAATGTATTGTTACTGAAATAAAGTTGCACTTAGTAGCGACCGCAACAGCATTACCACTATTTTTGAACACTGCTTTTAATGTGAAAATCTATAGTTGTGATGAGGTATTTCTCCCACACATTTAATTCTTAGCTAGGGTAAAACAATATTGTGAAAGGCTTATAATATTATGAAATATTACACATGGTTGTATTTATTCAAATATGGTACATGATATAATGTTTGGCCATCGAGCTATCTCAAACACTTTTTGCGACGAGCCATCTGGGATTTAGTTTTCTAGTTTCTCATGATTGATCTACGACTTTGAGCATTTGAGTTTATATTGACAGTGATATTCGGAAAGGGTTGGTTAGAGGGTAACCACCCTCCTCTCCCGATGTCATCTGCCACTCATTTTCTTGGTTCCCTTTACCGAAAATTAGCTTTACATCTCTTTGAAGGATTAGGGTTTCACATGAATTCAAATTTGATCATCTACGTGTTGGCATGCTTTAGAAACATGTAATTTCATGGTTTATTTATTTTATGAATACCTTACTTTGAAGCCTACTTACTTCCAAGTTGGTTTGCTCTCCTTCTTGTTTTACAATCATTTACCCAAACCTCTTGGGGGTTTCCTGTTGTGTTTCTTAGGAGTGTTGTCTACTAGGGTTGCAGACTATTGTCATGGTGGTTTACCATAATTCCCACTGAGTATCCCATAGCAACCAATTTCCTCGCTGGAATTGTTCAATCTTCTCCTGCTACTGGTATGATTTTGTATTTATTTTGTAATATATTTCCGCTTAGTTCTCTATTAATTTATATGACAATCTACAAGTGGTCAGATTCGCTCAAGTGCATTAATGGAGGACTACCAAAGGACTAAGGAACCATCCCAAGTAACCCACCATCCAAATACCTATTTATTAGTTGTTACAGTCACTCTATATTTTATTCAATTAACCATAACCACTTCCTTTTTTCTAGCTTTTTCCTTGACAGTTGTGGACTCAGATGTTTCAAATTGGTAGGAAATCATTGTTCATCGAGGTTCTGTTTTTAATTGTTTATTCCATGTTATTTTCAAGGAGAAAAATGAATACACCCAAATGGGGTTTTCTAGTAAGGTATTAAAATTACATTGTTTGGGTTTGAGCAGTTAGTCCCTAGGGTTAGTGTCTGACTTAGAGAACCCTTTTGTAGAACTGGATTAATTTTATGTAAATACAATGGCACCGCCAGATACAACCTCTATTTTTTATCCATGAATTTTGCATTTATTTATATACCAGTTCTTATTTATTTAATTTAATGGCAACATAAGTGTTTATTTACATTCCAGATTGTATTGAAAACGTAGATTATATCTTTGCGTATTTCATGGATTTTTCTCAAGATTTTAATAAATGTACCCTAGCTTGTATATATTTTATTTTCTTATTGCTTCTAGTTTAAAGGAACATCATCCTTTCCCTCTGTATAATACATTTATTTTCCATTCAGTCGTGAAAAAACCTTGGCATCATTATTTATTAGATTGGAACCTTAGTGGAACTTTGTTTAATATTTAATTTTCTTATGATTCTCTTTCTTCCGTTCTTAATGATACAGTTGTATCGATGGTTGACATCTTGGTGTGGTATTGTTCACAATAACAAAATGTGTTATGTCCATCACCCATGTATCTATAATGCAACCTCTATGGTTTCATAGTTGATTGATAATTCATTTTGTTTGATTGTTGGAGTATGATTTAATATTGGTAGTTATTAATTATAGAACCACTCAGTAGCATTCTCTTTAATTTCAACAGTCATAAGTCTTATTAGATTGGATGATTCATCTATGTTATAGTGTGCTTTAAATTCACATTCGAAAGCATCACTTTACTAAAGTCAATGATGTCTCTTCTGTGTTTTACAAGTACTTTATTTATTAAGCTTTCTTGTACAACTCAAGATAGTTAACATTCAGTCATAAGTCAATTCAAATTCGAGAATGCGTTTATATTATTACTTTAGTTATCAGTAATTTTTTGTTCTTGTATGAGACCTTTCCATGAAAAATATTTCGTCTTAAATGACACTTCAAGTGAGATAGGGAGTGATCTTGGGTTGTTGACTCTGTAAAATTGGCCAGGAACTAACTCGATTTCTCATAAGGTTATACCTAGATCCCACTATTTTTAATTTTCCTCATTTTAGTTATGGACTCAAGAGAAAATAGACAACATTTTAGATTCAATAAACAATCACAAATATTTTCCCCTAGTCTGCACATCGATTTTGAGTTCTAGAAACACTATCTCAACAGAACATAGTTTTCACAATTCCCTAAAGCATTTCGTAGTTTAAACATAGATGATCACGTATCCTAAACTATTTAGGAGAAAGAACAGTAAGCTTTCAAAATACTTATATCTTTCTTAGTTCTTTTCTTACTCAAGCTAGCCACAAAGTCACCAATTATTCTACGTGAAAAGAATGTCATTTTTTTATAACCAGTAAATAGGGACTTGTAGAAACTTCACATTACAGTGAATACAAATATTATTTTATGTTCTAGAATTCACAAATTAAAGTATTTATCTTTCTTAGGTCAAGGTTCCAGGTAATTTATGGAGGAGAATATCACTCTTGCCACTAATGAGAATGGTAACCACCAGTTTTCCCCTGACCTAGTTTTCCACTTCCAAGGACAATTGTTTGAGAAAGACTTAACAGGATCCAAAGGCATCTCAGACTATAACAAGTCCATTCTAGTCCATTCTAGGAACTCACAGACTCTACATGTCTAAATTAGAGATGGGATTCCACTAGCCCCAACCAGCTCAAGAATACCCTAACTGGCAGTGTCATGCCTTCCCTTAAAAACATCCTATTAAAGGGATTAGTCTTCTTTCTCTCCCTTCTCAGTTGCGACAAGTTCCTCTCATACCCTCTTGGCCCCTTTTCACAATTGAGATGATTGATTTCTAGGGAAGGGGAGTAATTGTGCTCTAACTGTCTAGTAAGTGAAAACTTTTTCATTTAGTGTCTTTTCCCAGTAAATTCCATAACTAATTTTTAAATAAAATTAAAATAACTTTAAAGATTTAAATTTCCCACTAGGCTTTCCACATAGTCCATGGTTCACCAAGTTATTGCACTAAAAGTAAATTAAATATTTACTTTTCACTAAGAAGTATTACATTAATAAAATGGCCAAAAATTCTATAGCAATAAGAATTTATTTGTTCAAATATTTTATATAATAGATAGACATTTTATTATTATTATTATTATTATTTGTAGGTTGTTGACATTAAAATAATTTAATTAACATGAAGATTGAAATATTTCATTTATGGATTACATTGTCCACATTAAAGCTTTGTTTTCTATTAATATATTTTTAAATACATTTCAATATTACTTAATTTTATATATCTAAATGGTTTATTTAAGATGCACAAAGTATTTTTTAATTACTATTAATATTTTTTAAATGCCACCAATTAATTTTATCTTAATAATTGAATTAATTAAATGTCTCCCTCTTATTACTATTATAAGGAAGGAATTAAATCTTTTATTTTCAATTACTCTTTGCATACTAAAAATATTTTATTGTGGTTTATATGTGTGTGTGTGGATGTGTTTCTCTTCTAAATTTTATATTAAATAAATTAGTTAACACATATATTAAAATGATTTATTTATTATCCAATTAAAATATGAAAATATAAATAATATCAACTTTATTTGTTTGTTGTTTTTTAATTACTTTAAAAGAATTTTTAAAGTTGATATAAAATTACCATATGGCAATATTTTATTTATAATTGAAAATGAAAATCAAATATTTTTATGGTACTTTGTATTGGGTTGTAATATCAACCAACCTAAATCCATCTTAACCCCATATCTATTAAGCACCACGAGGGATCAAACCTTTGAAGGTGGAAACCTCTCTTTTGAGTTCAAAACATAAGGAAAGATTTTCACCTCTAGAGATTTGAGATCCAGGGTTAAAATGGATCTAGGTTGGTTATATAATGCTATATAATATCTATATTTATGTGTCTTTTTCTTATGTCCTCTCTCTCCCCCTTCATCTCTATGTCTATCTCCCTCCTTCTCTCCTTATCTCTGTGTCTATCTCCCTCTCCCTTGTCTCTCTCTCTTTCTCCACCTATCCCTCCCTCTCTATGTCTGTTTATTTTTCCCTCTCTATCCCCCCACCATCTATATCTATATCTACCACCATCTCTTCTTTTTTATCTCTCTATATCACCTCTCGAGACACACACACTCTCTCTCTCCATATCTCTCTCTCCTTCTCCCTCTATCCCTCTATCTCTCTCTTCTTCCCTCCCTCCCCCCTCCAACTATATATTTTTATTTGTCTATCTCTCCTTCTTTGTCTCTCTATATCACCCCCAAAACATACACACACTCTCTCCATATCTATCTATCTCTTTTTCCCTCCCTCTTCTTCTCCTTCTCTCTTCCCCTTCTCTCTTTCTCTCTCCCCCTTCTCTCTCTCTCTTCCCTCCCACTCTCCTCTCTCCCTCACACTCTCTCCATATCTCCCTTTTTACTCCCTCTCTCTCTAACTTTCTCCTTCTATTTCTTTATTCTTCCCTCCCTTTCTCCCCTCCTCCAAATCCATCTCTCTCCCTCTCCCTCTCTCCTTATCTTTCCCTTTCTCTCCCACCTCCATCTGTCTCTCTCCCTCACCCTCTCTCCTTATCTTTCCCTTTCTCTCCCACCTCTATCTGTCTCTCTCCCTCCCATCACTCTTTCTCCCTCTCTCTACCCTCCAACTCTACCATTATCTCCCTCCCTCTCTCCTTCTCTCTCTCCCCTCCATTTTTGTTTCTCCCTCTCTTTCTCTTCCCCTTTGTCCTCTCCTCTTCTCTTTCTTCCCTCCTCTCCTCTCTCACTCATTATATCTCCATCTCTCCTTTTTCACTCCCTCCCTCTCTCCACCACCATCTCTCGTCTTTGTTCTTTCCTCCCTTTCCCCCCACCCTCCAACTCCATGTCTCTCTTCCTTCCTCTTTCTCTTCCTTCCTCTCTCCCCCTCTCTCTCCTACCTCCCTCGACCTTTGTCACTATCTCCCTTCATTTACCCCCTCTCTCCCTCTTAAATTTGATCACATTCCTTTGTTTTTAAGAAAGTATCTAAATTTACAAAACTCAATTGGTTGTAAATATTAAACCTATATTTTGGATCAACCATGGCAAAGAAAATACAATAATGAAAAACTTAAAAGAATCTTGTGCTATCTTTCCTCAATTATTGTTAGTCGCTTTGCTTTCTCTCGTGGTTGGGATCCTTAGTTAAGATGGATCTATAGTAGTACTTAATAATATTATATATATTCTATAAATTTCATATCTTTATATATATAACTATTCTCATTTTTAATTTTATTAAAAAAATGATTTAATTTCTATGGGAATATTTTCACTAGAGGGGTTTAGATATATCCCAAAATTAATTATAACCTTTTTGTTTTTAGACTTAATGAAAAAATGTTAGAAAATTAAATTAAATTAAAATATTTGTAAAATATTTTTTGTGTGAAAAAAGTTACGGGTTTTGGGTATGTGGTATTGATAAGCCATAGTATTGGCCTTGGTATTGTAACAAAGCTTATTTACAAATTAATAATATCCATAGTAAAATGGGGGTGAGTATCCATGCTTAGGAATCTCATCATATTATTATAACATATTTTGATTGTAAATAAGTCATGGTTTTTGGGCATGTGGTATTGATAAACCATCCTATTGGCCCATGGTATTGTGACAAAGCCTATTCACAAGTTAATATTATCCATGGTAAAGTGGGGGTGAATCCATATTAAGAATCTTGGCATTGTAAGTTTATTGTAAGTATTATGGTTTTAGGTGCTTATTAATTAAATTTAAATATGATTATGGAATCATTATTTTAATTTATAATATAAAATGGATCTTAATTTATAGTTACTACTTACATGATATATTTTTTAATGTGACATGTATATTATGATTTTCTTTTATCTAAAAAATTCTTTAATTCTATTAATAAAAACAAAATCAAAATATAACAAATTGGGTTTCATTATTTTTATTACCTTTAACTTTTTATTATTAATTGAGCCAACATTTATATGTTTACACTCATCCCGGATACTGAGCTCTATATTATTTTAATTTTGTTACTATTCTTTTAACTTTTTAATTGAGCAGATATTTAAAATTGTTTACATACTTACATTACACCTACACATCTATCCTATACTAGGTTGTAGAGCGCCTCTTGGTGCAAAAACAATAAAGCAAGCATAGTTAGGGTGGGACTACATTTTATAATACATTTAAATAACCAACTATATATATTTGTTTTTTATTTTGATTATAGACAACATCATTTAAAATTGTTTACATACTTACATTACACCTACACATCTATCCTATAATAGGTTGTAGAGCACCTCTTGGTGCAAAAACCAATAAAGCAAGCATAGCTACAGTGGAAATACATTTTATAATACATTTAAATAACCAACTATGTATATTTGTTTTTTATTTTGATTATAGACAACATTATTTTTTACTTTAAAGAATATTTTATTTTTATTTTAAAATCGACACGAGTCAATTCTACGTTGAGAATGGACGAAATTACACATCAAAAATGTTTATAGCTTGAAATATTTTATTCTAATAATGCATAATAGATTTAGAGTTGAAATGGATAGCTCGCAATTACTTAAAAAAATAGAAATTAAGTTTGATGATATCTCCTATTACATAACCCTTAGATAATATATATTTGTTATATATTTATCATTTATAATAAAATATATTTTTTCCAAAATAAATAATATATTATGCAAATGCTTCTCACACTAATAGGGAAAATGAATTATCATAACTTTGACTTGTCAAAGACCTTCAAAGAGCAATAAACCTAAACAACAAACTAGTAAACTCTCATGAGACTATAAATTTCAATAAAATCAGAGAAGTTTCATTATATTAAAAATCTTCAAAGTAGTACTTAGCTAAAAACACCCATTTAAAGTATTAATCATTTTATTTAACAAGTCCAAGAACATTGCAGGAGTTTCACAATATTAAAGTATTCCAAAGTTTGTTTTGTAGTCAAAAAGTTTCTATTAATTAAAATCATATGTAGATTTTGAAAAGTTGTTAGGCAAAAGTCTTCCAACCTCACTTTTACTGGATTTGTTGGCCAAAAGGTAGTAGCAAAACCACAATAAGGAAAAATAAGATAAACTAGGAGACCACATGCAGATAACCTTGTTAGAGAAAAAAACCCATAGAATCTAAATAAAACTAATGATCATCCCTTGGTTCGAGGAAGTAACTGGAGTTGGATTGTCTAGACTGATGTCTGCTGATGGAGGAGGACTAAAAGCACAATTCACATGCCCATATATATATATATATATATCCTATTCGACCTTCTAGCCACTCAAAACTATGATAGATCCTCCTTTTTCCACGCTGAAGAGTGGCCAACAGATCCTACATATTGTTGAGATTTGTAGCTTGGGAGGTACTCCAAACCCTAGGCCAGTGGATTTTGGAGGAATGAGCACACAAAATTGACTTATGTGCTAAGAACCCAAGCATGTGGGATTTTCACCCAAGCATGCGGGTGTGAAACCGTGATGAGAATTTGACATATGAGTGATGGAGATGATAGAGGACTTCGAGAGCAACCAGAGGCAAATAAAATCATCAGTATCTAAGTTTTCTATATTGAGGTACTAGTTTTTGAAGGTTATGGTGTGGGCTTACTCATGGAGAATTCAAGTTGACCTAGTGTTAAGAGGGCTAATGATAGTTGTAAAAGCCCTAAAGGATAATTGTTGAATCGCTTGTATTATTGTAAAAATATAAGGTGAGCATGAGGCTCTTTGACACATCGAAAAGTGCATTCAAGGTCATAGAATATCTTTGAAAGAGAGTGTGGGTCTGAGGAAAGGATGTCCAAGCACAGAAGATGAGTTTTGATGAGGCTATCTCTATAATTTTGGTGTTATTTTTCTCTATGGAACAAGCTGCAACCCTGAGGCAGCCATGAAGGTGACTTAAGGGAGGTTTTGTGGGCATCTTGGGTGTGTCTCCTTAGCTAGATCATGCTGCAACAACAAGAGGTATGTATGAGGACTTGTTTGTGTTATTTTTTGTAATATGGTACCTTTGTTTAGATCGCATAAAGGATTTTCTCCAACAACATGTTAGAGGGACAGTTTTTAGGGTCGTTAGCCCTACAAAATTGTTGTAGGTTACGTTGAGGAGCAAAAAAATTGTTGTAGGTTACATTGAGGAGCACTCTCATACACTAGAGTAGATTTTGGGTGCCTATCTTTGGATAGAAAAAGGATCAGCCCTTTGGGGGAAGATCAAATAGTGTTGGAGCAGTGGATTAGGGTTGGTGGTGTGCCCTAACCAATCTTATAGAAGCATAGAAATCAAGGCAAGAGGTTACCAAAAATAAGTTGCAGATGGCCTCTTGATGATGGGTGGATGCTAATGGATGGAGGTCCTAATATATGATAGATGTATTGGATGCTCATGGTCTGTTGGAAGACAGCATGAGAGTGGACCAAGTG
The DNA here is from genome assembly GCA_031772625.1 of Pinus tabuliformis. Classification (NCBI taxonomy): domain Eukaryota; kingdom Viridiplantae; phylum Streptophyta; class Pinopsida; order Pinales; family Pinaceae; genus Pinus; species Pinus tabuliformis. Next base: position 754,636,378 of record CM062812.1, read on the forward strand.
TGGGCCTAGATAAGGAAAAGATGGATTAGCCTAAATAACAACTTGGGAGGATTGTAGATGCTTACTTCAAGCCCAAAGAAATAACTCTCTTGAAGGACTATTGGATTTTTAGATGTGGCAGAAGAAGAGCTCAAGGGTATGATCAACTAGGAGCAGTGTGAGAAGCTCTAAAATTTCCTTGTGGAGAAGAACATGTAGAGTGGAAGAAGGGTAATCCTCCTAGCTTGTGTTCATTTTGGGATAAGGACATATTACAATAATAGGTGACAGCCCTTAATTCCCTATGTTAGTCTTCATTGGAGCAGCGTGGGAAGACCATAGTGGGTTGAATTCCCTAAGTAGATGAGGAGCAGTAGTGGGTAGTTGAGAGTTGTTTACAAACAAAGTTGTGAACAACTCGATAAGAGTCTCGATGTGTTGATGCGTTAAAGGACGAAAGGTCAGCTAGAGATAAGATTAGAGTTGAGATTCAATGGCTAGATGGACTTAGTGCATTAATAGAGACAGGTGCTACAGATGAGTAACCGAAGGACCAAGTAGATGTGTTTAGGGTATGGCCTAGAGGCGCTAAGAGAGCACACTACATCAGCCAGATGGTCAGTAAATCTTGATCAGGGTAGATTGGTGGTCATCATGACATACACCAAGCCCTAGTTATTGTTGTCTTGTATCAGTGGATGTATGAGGGCCATTATCCCTAGTACAAGAGCCCTAGACTATTGTATTATCAGTTTGTTAATATAAAAAAGTTGGGTTATTGTACATATTTTATAAAAATTTGTCTATCTTTTGTGCACTAGTATATTATGGTTGTATATTACTCCATTGTGCAAAGTAAACTTGTTGTGATACTTGGCTCGGTAGCATCAGTGATTTAATATTTTATCCTAAATTTCAGTGTCATGGAAAACAACACATCTGTCATTGGTTACGTTGTTGAATGGTTGATGAAACCAATGACCACATTCCTATCGTCATGCCAATCACGTCCAAGTTGGTACGTGAGTATAGTGATATATTGAAGGTGATTTTCTAGAGAATCAATGGTAGGTGGTAGCTCAATTCGTCCATGGGAGTGTGCTAAATTCGGGTCCAACACTTCCCTCAAATATCAATTTTCTAGGTGGTGTTCTTCTCTTTGGAAACATGGTCTTATACCTCAAATGAACCCTTCCATGTTAGAGTTGCATGGAAACAATATTAATGATCACATGCCAATATTATAAAGCCTGCCACTATATATGTCATCCCCTCCTAAGGCCCCTTTCTATAGCATCCTTCCAGAACCTAATGTCGCATGAGGACTGCAAGCAGTAACCCCACCCATTACCCATTAATATCCAACCTACAACCCTCCTCCCCCAAATTGTACACCATTTTCCTCCCCTCACAATGACTCCATAGTTTTTTGTCTCTCCGACCTCCCACTGCAATAGATATTGCTTCCTCCCAAATCTAGGGTCTAATGGTTGAAGCTACTCAGTGAGAAAACAAGATTGTCAAACCACCTCACATTGTCCTAGAGTCTTTCCAGACTTGCATTTAGATGAGGGAAAAATACATTGTCGAGCAAATGCTCCAAAATTCCAGGAAATCAAAGAGAAGGCCAAAGGCTATTGTAGCCTCTCACTTTCTAAAATTACACTTATAAGGAAATAAGCAAGATGCTAAATTAGAAATGAGCACCGTGGCCCTACCAACAAGCCTAGTATCCTTCTCTAGTTCCCAAAACGCAACCTAGCAAGGTATTTTCTACCCCGTAGCCACTAGGGAACACCACAATCTACCACTAAAAACATCTGCAGTACCCAAAGACAAACCTACAATATCGAGAAAATTGGAGGCGAACCCATAATTAAAGAAAACAAAAGCTAACCATATTATTAGGCTTAGAAACTTTACCAGAGAACTAAAGACTACCATGTTTGCCAAGTTTGTTGCTCCCCCATCCAATCTCTACCTTTTCCAGCCTGGCAAAACCACGAAGATACAGAAGATGAACTAGGGGGATCGCCTCTTGCTTGAGTCCCAAATTTTATTGATATGAACTGGTAAGATGAATTTGTTATCGCCACAAGAAAATACATTAATTCCTTTCCAAACCTTCATAGCTTGACGAATAAGGAATGGTACTGACTGAATTCCTCTCTACGCAAACAAACCACCCACAATAGCTCCCACCACCGTATCTCCCATGACCAAGCTTTGTAAATGTCACCTTACAAACCATACACTTCTATATATTTTCCTTTTCGTCACTAGAAACATCTCCTCACTCTTATAGCACAATGTGTGTCATGCCCCTACACCTGTGGTGGTCTTTCAACCACTTATAGTGAGGTGCGGCACTACCAACCATTTTCTTTTCACCAATACTTACAGTTGTAGACTACGCCTAACATTCCATACTTAGTTTTATTTCTTGTTACCAAGTATCATTAATGTTCCTTTATACAAGTGAAGGCCCATAACATTCACATAAATATCATTATGCAAGAGAAATGCACAACAGTATAAATGGAGGGGCAACTCCCTCCAATATGAGTCTGCCCAAATCAATATATATAATCTTCTTTTATAAGTACAAGTTAAATCTTGGGAAACCCCAAATTTACACTTAGCCAGTTTTCAAACTTCGGCAAACTCGGTTGCCCAGCTCGTTGGCGCCTCCACACGGTCGTTGCACGACTCACCAACCCTTCATTCACCTCGTCGCACGATCGTGTTGTTTGCCCAACTTGGGCGCGCCTCGTCGTAACCAAGTCACCACACATGGGCGCCTCCACACGAGTCACACCCCGTTCACAATCTCAACACTTCACCGTTTCCACTGTTTCGTCGTGCACGGCGCGCCCTACCCGGGTCACCCATTCAGCACTTCAGTACGTTTGTTCAGTGGACGCCCTACTTGGGCCGCCCATCATGCAAGCCTGCACGGACGCCCTCACCGCCCGCCCATCGTGCACGTCTACCCGGACGCCCTCACCGGTCACCCACACACCATCGTTCAACCGGCGCCCACGCCTTCACCCGTGCACGCCTTCGTCCAAACGGCGGGCGCCTTCACCCGCGCCCTCACCTTTCACCCAAGTCCGTGTGCTACCGTGTGCCTTCGCCCAAGAGTGGGCGCATCAACTTCTGCGCCTCCTTGCGACCTACACCTCGCACTACACTTGATCACCGAAAGACTTCGCTTGAATTCGTGTCCTCAAATGCCTCAACGCACCGTTTACTTATACCAACGGTTGGGCAAGTCGCACTGCCTAAGCCGACTTGCCAAACGCCCACATACATGTTTGTTCGCCTTTGGTTATTGCTGGTCAGCTAGCAAACTTCTCCCAAGTCACCTCAATCATGTAAGTCGGCCCGTGGGTTGAGCCATCGCTCCCCACGCTATAAACACTTCGCTCCCTCCTCTAATGCGCATTACTAACTTGTTCCTTCGCGCGTTTCGGTCGTGGAAGCTGCTCGCACTTCGTTTTTCACTTCGCTCATTTACCCAAACGAGTTGCACTTCGTAGCGATGATGTCTTTGGACCGCAAGTCCTTACATCCTCCCACACTTGAAATCATTGTCGTCCTCAGCAATATCTCATCTCGGCAACCATCTATCACCACGATCACCATTCCAAGGTACACACCCCATCATACACTAGAAATCATCTCAATCCATGACCATCGACCACCCTGTCACAATCTCCACATGCTGCTCCCCATCGTGGAAGGCTGGCCCCTCCATCTCAAGCTACATGCTTCCTACAACATCTTGTGTCGACCTCATCATGTGTCGTCCTCATGTGAACTGCTGCCATGATACTCCAACATAATGCTAACACCTCTCTGTACACTAACACCCCCCATGTGTGAACTAGTTGGGTAGCTAATCCAACTGTCATGCTCAAACCATGAGAATGCACATCCTCATGCCACCATCAGTCGTTTCTCAGAACATCCTGTCACATCATCAACTCAATCAAGAATCCATCTTCATACAAGTGTAAGCCATGCTCAGGTCATAAACTTGTATATTATTAATTAGATTTATTTTTAATGGTTAAGAGGAATAAATGAGGTTTTTTATATCTAATTTTAATTCTCAAAAGTGATATGATAAGTTTTGTGATAATGATTTTTAGTTTTGTTGTTGAGAAATGACGGGAACATTTATATTCTTTATATGGATAGGCATCAAATCTATGATAAGCCTCCAAATATTTACTTCATGATACATCTCACACTATAGAGATTAAAATAAATAATAAAAAATAACTAAATTATAACTCTATTTTATATTGTAATAAGATTTTTAACCATGGAAATTTCCTCTTACTTTACCATGGAGATTTTTAATAATATTTTATTTTAATAAATTAATTTAAATATTATTTTTCAAAAACTATCCGTTTAATATAGTTGTTACTTATTAATATTTGTTTTCAATAAATTAATATCATAATTTAAATATTATTTTTCAAAAACTAGCTTTTTAATATAGTTGTTACTTAATAATATTTGTTTTTAATATATTAATAAATTAATATCATAATTTAAATATTATTGTTCAAATATAAAAGTTACTTGAAATGATGGTTGCTACATTGCTCTTTATTTAAGCCTTTGTCATGGTATGCATCTTCATCAGGTCTGATGATGAACCACACTCGTTAGTTTTAAACGCGTCGGCCAAAAATTTCTCTTAACGTGTTGGCCAAAAATTTATTTTTCTTAACGTGTTGGCCAAAAATTTCTTCATCTAGACCTGATGATGAACCACACTTGTTGGTTCTAAATGCATAGGCGAAAAATTTCTCTTGAACATGTGAACCAAAAATTTCTCTTATATGACTTGTACCGAAAGACTTTTCTCAACACATTAATATTTTTAATGTGGTTGTACTAGTATACTAAAAATAAAATTGAATGAATCACACAGATCTCTTATAAGGAATTAACTAAATTATTTTACTTTTAATTACTTCTTCTTCTTTTAGATATATATATATATATGTTGATATAAAAATATGTCATTTAAAATTGATATAAAATTGTCATTTAAGACATTGAAATATTTTTTTATAATTTTGATACTAAAAATGAAATATTTTTACTACATTTTATTCATTCATATTAATATTGTTGATATTTTATAATACTTTAATTAAAATTAGCTAAATATATAAATTTGTTTTATTTTTATTATAACTCTTAATAATTTTTTATTTAAATTATATTTTTTGTTTTACTTTAAAATAAATAGTATTGTCCGTAGAGGTTTGGTCTGTGGCAGCGGACCATCTGCTAAGTTGTCCGTGCCGCTGTGCAAGTCACGAGTTCGAGTCTTGTTTTAAGGGAGGGTCATTTTTGCGGGCTGGGTGGTTCCTTCTAGAAGTTATAGTGGCAGCGGGTGTGATTCAACCCCGTGTAACACGAGTATGATACCACTGCCATTGCCAATTCGACTAGTCAACAAAAAAAAATATTATCAATTCCAAATTCAACATGAACAAAATTACATATCACTTTTATACCAAATTATAAAATACATATCTCAGTGTATAAATCGTACAACTTGTACAACTTGCACTATATAATTCATACAAGTTATAAAAAACAAATTATAATTCATACAAGTTATAAAAAACAAATTACCTTCAACTTGTAAAGAGTTGACATGATTCATTACAAAGTTCACAAGATAGAAAAGTGGGTTGAACTCATCCACATTGGATTCCTCGTTTTGAAACGAAAGAGATAGGGCCTTCAGAGATAAAGGCCAATCTAGTCAAAGATGTTATTGATAAAGCTAGGGTATTTAATATTTTTTTTGGCCAAAATTTTAATTTCTGGACCATTGACTATCTCCACTCACGATTTAACATTTATATGGTGTAATTACTGATTATTTTTACTTGATTTATTTTTATAATTTTTCGTCTCTATAATAATATGTAATATGTCCTACATCTTATTATTATATCTTATATAAAATAATAATATTTTTAATACTAATGTTGGTATTGCCCCTCTTTTTCTAAATTCGTGACCATTAAAAATGATTTTATTCTCTCGAGTTTTAGTTCACTCGTTTTAGTCCCTTTATCCATATTTATTTGTCCTATTTTTTTCTACTTTGATTTTTTTTTTTCTAGAATTTTTATTAAATCTTATAATTAGGTAATTATGTCTATGATAATTCTAATGCTTATCTATTTTTTTGGAATTTTGACCAATAAAATATTAAGAAATATTTTTAATTTTTAATCTTTTTATTTATTTAAATTTCTAATTTCAAATATCTTAATTCAATTAACAATTTTTTTATTATAATATAATTTAATTTTAATTTTAAATCAATAATTTATCTTTCTATTGTGGTAATCAAAATAATCATTTATACAAATTTCACTTAATCTTACTAACTCTAATGGCTAATTCTCTCATTCTCTATATATTCTGGTCTTGCACTCGTCCTATCATCAGTTTGCTTCCTGCCCCTAAAGACGGGTGAAGTGTTCACCTAAAACGTCAGGCTCTTCAAACAATTCACATAGGGCTCTAGAAGTTCTCATCAACAATATGTTACTGACTGTGGAAACATTCATGCTAAAATTCAATATTGTTTTACAGTACTATGCTCATATAATAGAGGAGAATTGCTTCCTCATATCGCAGGCATGGGAGCTGAGATGCAAGCTTCAGAGATTGCATGACACAGTAAATGCCCAATCACATAGTGGCTTTAAAACTACAGGTATTGAAACCGGGAATTGCAGTACTGCACATCTCAGCCTGTAATCAGGCACCATTTCTCATCCCCTTATCGCTTTTGATGGGTGGTAATAGGAAAATGTAAAAACCAGTTAAATTCAATGGTGGAGTCAAATTTAGGGTGTTGTAATGGGGTATAGTAAAACCATGTCATTGATGACTTCAAGTAGTTTGGCCTGTTGTCAATCATTTATTCTCCCTGTTCCTTGAGTTTGGGGTCGGGTTGAGACATATGAATGGTTGTATGTGAAATTTAGCAAAGTTGATGTAGTTTCAAAGATGAGTGTATATATCATATTTTGTTAAATTTTAAATTTTTATAATTTTTAATATAATAATAATTTTACCATTGTTGGGGTCGATCCTTTTAGTGTGTGGACTGATATATATAGGCAAGTCTGGGTGCATCGAGGGGTCCTTGTTCTCACAGGACCTCACAGGTCTATAGGCTTGACTGAGGGGTGTGCATTTCTCTAGTGGTAGTGTGTGCATGCCCAACCCCCCAGCTTGTTGTTATTAGCCTTAATCCTATTCATGTCCAGGAGGAACTTGTTTGGGTTCCACTAGTATTCTATTTGGATGTATTGGAGCTTGATTTTGTGGCAATAGTCATTCGATTTTCAAGGTGAATTATCGTGTTTCTTTGATCGCAATGCTTCATCAACGAGGCAAAGCTAGGAGAGGAAGTGGCGAAAGGGGTCAATGAGATAGACATCTTATGGGAGATTCAGGACTTGTTGAGTCTCAGAGGAGTTAGTTCCCTCATAGGACAACCCTTCTAGTCAATTGAGACATATCACCCGACTTTTTGAGCAACTGAACATAAACCGACGCGATGAAATGAACACAATTATTGGTTTCATGAATGATTTGTAGTGCAATTTGTTGCATATGCTTAATTGTCTGGCCAGAATGAAGAGGAGACAATGGTGCTTACATGAGAAACTGGATCTCTTAGAAGTGAGGTTAGCCCATATGGAGAAGCACGTTCACTACAATTTCAAGCCTCCTCCATCTCTAGGGTATGGACAGGAGCATTCCAACCTGGTCAATTCATGTGATCTGTAATGATATGTACCATGTACAACTTTCTAGCTCTAGTCAACAAAGTTTTTTTGGAGATTAGTTATCTATTTCGGTAATTACTCGCTAACTAAAAAATCTTGTTAGAATGAGTCCTATAGGATTTTAGGAAGTTCCTAGATTCACAAAGATATATATATGTGTGTGCTAAAAACTAAATTTCAATCTCTAATTAATTATATTTTATAATGAGTATACTTCTTCTAAATCTATCCCCATATGGGGTGTTAAGCAAGATCAATAGGATTTTTTATATATCAAAATATATATATATATATATATATATATATATATATATATATTTCTTCTAAATCTTTCAATGACGAAACTTTCAAATTGCGGACTAAAAAACCCTCTTTTCTTCTTTATTTCTATATATTAAACTAATTATGTATGAATTGATAACCACTTAGATAGTTCTTATTCCATTACATAATTTAAACTCGTCATAAATACTGTCCTAGTTTTAACTATATGAATCATGCCTCCCCCTTCACTTCTCTCTTAAGGATCATCAAGTAGGTACTTAATGGTGACACAGTTGACTCCTTAGTCATAATTGTGTATGAACCATAAACACACCCCTTAAGGTGTGTAATGGAGTTTATTACAATAACTACAAGCTTAAATGCCTCTACATCCATATTTGGTGTCACTCTCTAGGGATTCTTCATTAGCCTTAAACATATGTTCCTTTAAATATGCATTCTTTGGATGGTTTGTCTTTAAGCAACTTATGCACTTAAAGGTTGTATCTCAAATTATTTTATTGTTAGGTCCATTTAGAAACTTCTCACTCTATAATGATCTTGTCAAAGTAAACTTTTACCAAGTAGTGCTCTACATAAATTATATCATAGGTAAATGTGTTCTTAGCCCCCTAGTTCAAATCCATATTTTAAAAAAATTCAAGGACTCTCTAATTCATTGAAGGGCTTTCTCTTCCCACATGTAAAGTAGGGAATTCTTTAATCTCGCGTAGAAATTTGTTCAGGAAATAGACATTGAAGTAGGGTTAAATTTTAGGGAACCATGGTTGGAAGAAAAATTAATATATGCCCTTATACCATGGTCCCCTCCATGATTTGTTTACAAATTCTTAAATTTATAAACTACACAATAAAGAAATCTTTGAAACAAAATATTACAATAAATATTGGACATTTAATGAGAATTTTAGAAAATAATAAAAAATGAGAGATTGTTAATACACATTTAGGATATATTCAGATTTATTAGAAAAATTGGGTTCTCCTAACTATCATCATTAATATTATATTTATAATTGAGAATGATTTTATGATTTCTTTGCATATTTCAAGAGCCAACTCTCACATCCAAACATACAATAAAAACGCTAGAATAAAAGATATACCCACACATAGATTTATACCATACAAAGGTTGAATCAAAAGATTATTTAATTAATCATCTTTAATATATTATAATATATTAGATAAATATTATTATTTACTTTCATATCCTTACACTTCAAGGTTTTGATTCATTTTGAGAAAAAAATGTATTCTGTTTTTTAATTAAAAAATTGACTATATTTAAAAAGAGTTATTATATATCTAGAAATTTAAAATGATTTAAACTTTTTTTATTACTTAGTATAACATTTCATATTAATAATAACATTGTTTAATTGTTTTGTATTTTGGTTTTTTAACTGGAATTTCATGATATAATTTAATGTGATATTATTATCTTATTGTTTCAAATGTACTTTTTATTATATAAATAGATTCAACATCTTCAAAAATTTATTAGACACTTAAATTATATAAACCAATTTTACAGAAAATTATAATTTTTTAATATTTAAAATACATAAATGAATGCAGAAATAAATTCAAAGGCTTCAAAACTCTTAAAATATTTATATTATATAAATGTATAACTTAAACTTAAACAATATATATGACACTTAAATTATATAAAATACATAACTTAAACTCAAACAAAAATATATATATCCAAAACCCAAAAAAAAAAGAACAACTACCAAATTAATAATTACTCTTTCTATTTTTATCATTTATTTTTTAAAATATAAATACTCACATTTGCTTACCATTAATGTCCACCTTACAAACAATTCCCAAACACACAACCCACGACAAAAAACAAACATAGCAGAAAGCTAATATTTTTCCATCAAAATCCACAGCAGGAATGGTAGCAACAAACATTTTGTTGAACAGGTGTCTCAATTCGAATTAAAGTAACTTCACATGATTGAGTTGTGTGGCTTCCAAGCACTTTCATATACCTGTCGTATCATGGCAACACCTAAATATCAACCTTCCAAAAGAGGACAAAGATTAAATGTAGATTAAATGTAGTGCTACTTTTGGCATTGTTACATTTAAAGTGGGTACATGCACCAACGTGCACATTACAACCGTCGGTCATTTGATCATGTGAAGTACCTTCAACAAAACGGCCTTTACAATATTTAATATGACAAAAAAAATTAGGTTAATCATCTTATGTTCCTTTTTAACGGAATGTTTTTACTAATTACTAATATTTTAATTTTATTTAGAAATTTTTTATCTATTATGGATAAAATTATGTGATTAAAGTAGTTATATGAATTAAATAATTAAAATTATTTTCCATAAAATTATGTGATTAAAGTAGTTATATGAATTAAATAATTAAAATTATTTTTTTTATAAAACTAATTAAATTATAATAATATTTTAAATTATTATTATTATTAATGATAGTAAAAATTAATATCTATATATATAACAATATTATGAAGCAATATTATGGTTTTATCAATATCATTTTTTCAAAAAATTCTAACACAATCAAGTTGTTTTATATATATATTTTTTTATTTTAGTTAAATTTTATAACAATTTTTTAATATATTGAAAATAAAAATGAAATAACTACTTTTAAAGTAAATCTCAACTATCTATTATGACTACTACTAACAAATGTAATATGTAGCATTACTACTTTGTACTTACTTTTATCCAAAAGATAATTAATAACTTTAAATAATAATCTATATATAATATACTTTAATAAATTTTAAACTAATACAATATTAAAAGCTAATATAAAAACTTAATACAATATTAAAAACTAATATAAAAACTTAATATAACAAGAGACTTGATAAATTTCATTTTACACTTGTTTACAATTTATTCTTATCTATTTTTATGCAATTACATGCTTAAATTACATGATATATCGTAAGTAAATTAAAAATAATATTTATTTTAAATATTGATTAAGAATCTGTTGAGATATTTTCTCAACAATAATCTCTTACTTTAAAATTTGTTGAATCTAGTAAGTACTATTTAGGTGGGATGAATTTTGGTTTGAAAAACAATATGCTGAAAATTTTTTGTGTGTATACTTTGTACGATATACGTTTCCCAACTTTGTTTGTTAATATCAGAGCCCAGACCTGGCTCGCTCCAGGGAAAGCCCAGAAAAATGTAGAGCCTGATAGTTAGTTGATCCTCTGCAAATAATTATGTTAAGATAGAAGAATGATTGATTTCTGTGAGTGTTCATTCAATTGTTTCTGTGGTTAAATTCATGGTGAGAAAGCGGCAACCGTTTTTTGTTAGAAGAAATCACACCCATACAGAGGACGAAGTGCCCGCGTGAACCATCCTCTTGCTGTGAAGGCACTCGGCATTCAAAGGAGTCGTGACAAAGATGACATTTTGTTTTCTAGGAGTCGCATAAAGGGTATTACGTAGCAAACTACATGGCAGACAAGTTGGAAGCCCATGATAGCAGAATCAGAAGCAGATGTAAATCCTGGTTGGGGCGCATAGCATTGGTGAAATGGGTGCGATGCAGGACGCCAAGCTCTGATGTGTTGGCAGGAGCTTTGTCATGGCAAGAGCTTTGAAGAGGTGACCGCATTTTCCCTCGTTTTCAAGACCTTGTTGAGATGCTTTCTTGTCTCCTCTTCGCCTGTTCGCTCCGAGACATTCGCCATTGCCGATTGGTTCTTTAACCACACCTCCGCAGGCTCCATCCCAGGTTACTATGTCAACTTAAATGGTTCACTGCTCTGCTTTAAATAAGGAACGTTTATTGTATGTAAACGCAGAATGAATTCGATAATACAGTGGAACTACGGAGGTCTGGTTATCGTTTCTTCTTATGATGAGGGAGAAACAAAGTGTGTGTGAAATCAAGTGGCAGAAGCTTGAATTTGTCAAAAAAACACGTGCGCAATCTTATTTTGTGATCAACGATGATGAAGAGGAGGCTGCGTCCCAAACATTGAGGGATGGAATACGACTTTGAGTTGTAAGACAGGTATCAATTTCTTCAAACCTTTCTAAGATATTTTCTAGTACAAAGAGACTAATTGCATGCCTTGTTTAGTAATGATACGGTGCTTATTGCTGGTTAGAGAATTGGAAAAAATAATTAAAAGGTTTAATAAAGCATATTGCTATTAATTCACTCCTTCTCAATAGTGACTAAGATTTAGGATTCCACCATGCACATACGGCCTATTGTTATTAATTCACTCCCTCTTAGTGATTAGAGACATACACACCCGTTAGTCAGATCTCTAGAATTGAAAGGTCCTATTAGAACAAGGACCTCTCCTCGATGTACCCAAAACCACCTGTGTATATCAATCCACACACTAATAAGCTCAAACCCAACAATGGTAAAAAAAAAATAAGGATTAATTCAAAACACCATAAACACCTAGATTGTTCATCTAATAACTGAAATAACCAACATCCACGCTCAATTAACCATAGAACTAGGATTGAGACACTAAAGAAGTTCCCATGCCCCACAATGACTAACACAGAGTACACATCAACAATTTTCATGCCATATATTCAGCCTGGTAGGGTAAAGAACCTCCCCTTACCCCGCCTGCTAAACCCCTTGAAATGTAGATAGAAGATTCAACCTCTAGTTTCCCACACTAGACCCAAAATGAAAATACCATTGTAATTTATATGAAGAGCCATGGGTTCCCAGGTGCATAGGTCGAAGCTAGAAACAACAATAAATTTGTAGAATTGCCAAGTAGAGAAGCCAACTTTACATACCTTCCTCCAATCCCAAAACCCCAATAACGCCTCCATTTGTCTCTCCATCATATAGCAAGCCATCGGAAGCATTGAGTTCCTAACTACCTAGCATAGTAAAACAACAATGCCACTTTTTAAACTAGGGTCCCAAACTCTCCTCGTGCTAGGGTGACTAGACCACCACAAAAACCCCCTCAAGCTGTTAAAGTAGACAATTTTCCCCTGAATAACTCCTCTGTGAACTAGAACCAATCAAACTCGCCTTCTATCTCAACAATTTCCCAAATAGAGTCCACAAGGCTAGTACCACTAGGGCCATGCCCTAAATCAATGTTGCTACCACGACCCCAATCTTCCTGCTGCAAGTATTAAACATTGCTTACCTACCTTAAAATAAACTCACACGCTCTTGCATGGATGGGGGATGCCACGCCACCCAACTTTAACTATCATTGAGGTCGATGGTGCCACGCCCTTATCCCGGTGGTAGCCATTCAGCCACACATAGGCGGGTGCAACACCGCTACACTTTTTCTTTTCACCAATACTTAAGTGTACGGATTACACCTAACACAACACTTAGTTAATTTTCCAATAAGTGTTTAACAATGCAGCGGAATAAACATTCATGAACAATTTTCTTCTTCAATTATATTTCATCAGTATGCAACAGAAGTCACAATACCACCACCAGTACACCCATATATACTTGGGAGAGGAAACTCTCGTAAAGTCTACCCAATTCAGTTTAAACTTCAATAATTTACAAAATGTTCAATTTTACAGCTAAGTCATGCAGCCAACCATTCATCTTGCACACTTACACAATTTACCAAAGTCCACCAAGCAACCCTGCCCAAGTCATGTAGCTCGTTCCGCCTCTTTTCTGCACCGGAAACCCAAATTTTGTCGTTGGCACAACTCGTGTTGCCCTCATTTAGCTATGCCCGAATTCTGCACACGGCGTTCGACTTCTCGTGTGGTGTTTACTATGTTGCCTGCCTATTTCTACATGTGGCCCACACTCGTCGGAACCCGACCTACTACCCAAACTGTGAACTGTTCATACCATTCGCCAAACTTTCCGCATTACTACCATTCAACTCGCCTGTCGACACAGAGCCATGTCCTGCACGTTGTGCAGCCTGTCCACCCAACTGTGAAATGTGCTACAAAAACTTGACCCAACTAGGCCACCTGTTACTTTTGTGGTTCTTCACTTTCCTTTCTCGCTTGACCCTTCTTGCACTTTTATTTTGCAATGTCTCCAAGTCCGAGTTGATTGGTTCAAATGACTCGAACTCTCCTCAATACATACTAGTGTCATTTTGACCTTGGCACCCTAAACTCCATGTCACTTCGCCTCCCCACACATCGGCCCAATTGCATAAGTGCAGGTCGGCCCACTCAATACAATCGTCGCCCCAACCTCCAAATAATATGTCGTTGCCCTCTGTCGTATAAGTTGTTGACACTTGGGTTGGCCTAGCAACTCACTCGCCCAATCTCCATACTACAGTCGCAGATATTTTCAACCTCCGCTCAGTCCACTGGTCGCTCCATGGATTGCCCGTATCAGGTGTGGGTGCCCCCCACCGCCAACTGTGTCGCCTCGCCCGGGCGCGCGCCTTCCCGAATGCCCAACTTGGGTTGCCTGTTCCACACTCTCATCGCACATCCTATCACACTTTTCATCGCATGACTCATTACATATAACCAACATCTACCTCTGCGTCACCTTTAATTGAACGTACTAACCTCAACCGCCTTTAACCAAATGCGGGCGTCCGTCGCATTTTTGTCGCGACAACATGCCTTTAACCACGATCGTCGCTTTTTCGACTCTCTTGGGCACTCGCTAACTCGAGGACCTGACAGATGGAGTGGCAAGCACCCTCCCCAAACCTCACTTTGTGATGCTCTATCACCCTCGTCAGGGAATAATTATTTATTATATTTAATCAAAGAGTAAAAAATTAAATATTAAATCATTAAATATTAATTTAAAAGCAAAAAAACTTACAATTATTATGTTTTTTCTACTTATAATATAAGTAATTACTTTACACATATTAAGTTGATATAAGTAAATCAAACTACAACAACATTTTAATAATATTTTTTTTTTTTTTTTTCCTTTATGAATATGGTGATATGTCACCTCCCAAAAAAAACATTATAAAATTCTTTACTTTTCAGGAATGACTAATTATATAATCAAACAATTAAATATCATTCAAATAAATGAATTAATGAAATTACTTATAATACATTTTTTTCTCACGGGATATAGAATAGAGGATAATGAGGTGCAATGTTAGGTCCCTCCCTAATGTGACAGTTACTAGTTTGAAACTCTATGGGCAAAAATCCAACCATGTTAAGGTTACTAGTTTAAAACTCTATGGGCAAAAATCCAACCATGTTAAGGGTTGGTGTGGCCCAAACCGACTATCCCTGGGTAATTTTGATAGCTTAAATGCCTGCGAGTCAAGATTTCTCAAACTACATAACAAACATAAAGTAATCTTTAGAGAACTCAAACAACTTGAAAAAAAAATTAATTAAATATCTAACCCTATAAAAAAATCTAAAATAAAATAATTTAAACACTTAAAATAAATAAATCAATTAATTAAATTACTTATAACAACTTTCTTTTAATTACCTTTTTAACCACATAAAAAAAATATGTAAAATAAAACAAAAAGTTTTTTTTTTTTTTTTTTTTCCCTTTGAGTGGAAAGATAACATCTAATTTTTTTATATTCACCATTTAAAAAAAAAAACTAAAATTAATTTAAAATAAAAAAGAGCTTTGGATGCATTGCCATCAATTTTATATTTTCAAGCGAAATGATTTCATTTCCAATACTTCAATATGCACTTAATAATTTATTTAAATATTTAACCATTTATTTTAAATATTTTAAAATAAAATAAAATAAAAATATTTAAAACATTTTTTTTACTTTCACCACTTAAAAATAAAAGAAAATATAGGATACATTACTATTAATTTTACATTTTTATTTATTTATTTAAAGTGAAATAATTTCATTTCAAATATTTCAATAGGTTCTAAAGTGTGCAATTAATATAAAAGTCAAATTTTATCTTTCATTTAATTAATTTAATTTTTTTTGTGAACTACTGCAACTTGATTTTCATTAACACAAAAAAAAGTATATAATGATCATCCACACCATATAGTAAAAAGACAGAGAAAAGGGAGTGTAATTCTCCTCCTCACAACAACATATAATAGTGAAATAGTTTCAATGGTAGAGATAACAACATATGAATGAAGTGAAAAACCATTCCCCTTCCACCCAACATTAGGGGCTACACCAATACAAGAACACTTAATTTTCCATCTCTGAGACAACAACTAGAGGTGTACGCAGCAACATAACTTTTACCAGCACCATAGCCATAGTCATAGTCACAACTTTTACCGCGATCCATAGCCATCTTCCAGACTCCACATAACCAGGATCCAAGATGCCAGAGAGGAGTTTGACCATCAACTAGTTGACTCCCAGGTTATCGCTAACGCTCTCAAAAGATATAGGGAGCAACCAAAAACCAACCACGAACCGACCAAAATTGCACCTGCCACAAACCAACCACGAACCACACCACCTTCTAACAAAGAACATGTGTAGAGAACCAACTAGTAATATCTCAGAGGTACGTTTCAATAACACCAAAAAAAGTAAGAACCCAGGAATAACATTTGAACCACCAAATACCCAGAACATTCCAAGTTGTGAAAGCCCAGAAAGAAGCCTCTACAACACTGATACAAAATTAACAAAATGTCAACAAAAAGCATATGAGTTCAATATCTAATCCTAGTCAGATGAGATAATAGTGAGGTATTGTGCACTATCTAATGGTTGATCAGTTGGATCTCTAGGGGGGTCAGTAAGGTCACCAGAGGAAAAATTAGACACAAAACACTTTCCACTCGAGCCAATCTAGAATCAACATTATCAAGACAAAAACATTGATTTCATAACATGCATTTGATATCCTCCAATCCAAAAAATAAATTATAGTTTTCAACCTATTTATCTTTGAAAATTAGACGCAACAGTATATCCATTTGCTGATGCAAAACCAAAGAGTACAAGAAATGGAGTCTCCTCTTATGAAATATGCTTGGGTCTCGGACCCTTTTCACATCTGCATTTGTCACCTAAACCTTAGAATCAAAATGGTAGGGGTGTTCCTCAGTTTCTTTTGACTCTAGAAGAAGAATTTATTTCCTTACTTCAAGTGGAACAATGTCAAAAAAAGTTCCAACAAAGTCAAAGGAAAAAGGTCGAGTTCTCTTAAATCCAACATTGCCCATACAACCCCTCATGCTCATCATTCTTTGATGAGGAGGCATGATGACTAAAGTAGGAGAGCAAACAAAACATGTGCAATATCCATGACCACCGAAACAAGAAGTCAAACAAACTATAGACGCTTGAACCCGTGACTGCAGGATTAACAAATCATCCCCCCAATGCCACACCGGAGGACCAAATTCAAGCAAATATCCTGATTCAGGGCAATTCAAAGACATAGGATACCAAATCCCCCAAGACCATACCAGACTATGAAAAATCCCAGTACCCCAACTCTCCACAAGGACAACTCCTTCAACCACAACATAAAGTGTCCCCCCCAAATTGAGATCCAACCAAATTAAAAGGAGTAACCCTAACATAGGTTGTAAGGAAGCCTAGTAACTAAAGTCCAAGAATTGCTAGAAGAGGAACGAGATAAAACCCAACAAATCCGACACTTTGACAAATAAAGTAACACCCTTTCGAAATTTAAGGACACATTTAAATAGAATCGGGTTGAAAATCAAATATACCAAGAAGACGAGCTAGCTACAACCTCACAAATCTCGTTTGAAATGCAACATAGTAACATACCAAGGAGTAAACTTATCAAATTCGAGGACACACTAGAACAGAACCATAGTATCTATAAACAAAAATAGTTGCGAAAGCAGGAGACTATATACCTCACTATGCTTTAGCAGCCTACCTAGATAGAACAAAGTTGAAGGCATGGACACGAGCTCCTAAAGAAACTTGAGCGCAACACCATGCAAAAGATAAACAAATAGCAATAACTTCAAGGTAGACTAGGTGAAGGAGGGCGAGGATACAACCTCCCCTCCTTCCTCACAGGGCATGTACCTCCGCCACCCCATAACAATAACTGCACATACATAGTGAATAAACATGCAGTACACTCTCCAATGCCCTTCATCATCACTTTGCCATGCCATAACTAAATACTAACATCTATAGAATGGGCACTCCTTACACAGAGACTCCACTAGCACACCATATTAACACCCCCATCGGGGGAATTCATTTAAATATTTAACAAGTTATTTTAAATATTTTAAAATAAAACAAAGGCAAATTATCTTAAACCTTAAGTTTTTTCTTACTTTTGCCACTTAAAAGTAAAAGAAGTTTATGATGCAATACCACCAATTTTACATTTCCTTTATTTTATTTAAAGTGAAATGATTTCATTTCAAATAATTCAATATGCTTTTAAGCATGAAATTAATAAACACACTAAATTTAAAAGTCAATTTTTATATTTTATTTAATTGATTTTTTTTATGTTTAAAATACATTTTTGAATGCATAAATGGATTTAGCCCCTCAACCCAAAGGCACTCTAATTTTACAAATTAAACGACTTAAACTCAAGTTTTTAAAAATCTTTTCTAGGTTTTGATTAAAATTAATCAAAAAAATAATTATAAAAATAGTCATTTCGTCTATAAATTAAGTTAAACCCAGATTTATTATTATAATAAAAATTATTAAAATTTAAAATTTATATTTAATAATAAAAAGTATTAACTAACTAAAACAAAAATATGATATATATAATATTATTTCTTTGAAACTACATCCAGTCTATATTTCGCAACCTGACCCCACACTTAAGTAACACGTAGACTAAATCAGTGATAACCATGTACTCCATAAGTCATGGTTTTTGACAATATCCTATTACAACACCCTAAATTTAACTCCACCACCGAATTTAACTGGTTTTTACCTTTGCCTATAACAACTCATCATTTAGTCAAAAACCCGTTCGTCCATGATAGGATAAAGCATTATACAACTGACACCTAATAAGAAAAACTCTACGGGGTATTTCGAAATTTACACAATGAATTTGGGCCTCAGAACAAGATATCGGAAGAGATAAGGGAATGAGCAATGGTGCCTGATTCGAAGCTTAGATGTGCAGCACTGCAATTCCCAATTTCAATACCCATGGTTCTAAAGCCACCATGTGATTGGGCGTTTATTGTGTCGTCTAATCTCTGGAGCTTGCGACTCAATTCCAGTGCCTGCGATCTCAGGACGCAATTCTCTTCTATTATATGAGCATAATGTTGTGAAGCAATATTGAATTGGTCCACTATCTGTCCCTTCTCTGCTGTCAGCTGAGCAACCTGAGCGCCCAGTACGTCCAGTTGATGTTGTTTCCGGAGCCTGGACCTCCTCGCTGATTCTCTGTTAGACAACATCCTTCTTTGCTTCATCGCGTCTATCACTTGCTGATCCTTCGCTTCATCAGAGGCTGAAATGCTCCGAGAATGTGAGATGCCCTCCCCATTGGCCCCACAAGAATAAAATGAATCCTGAGTTGGGCACCTCTTGTCCACAGGCACACGCACTGATTTCTTTGTGGGCACTGCAGTTTTGGCCCCAGAAGCATTCACATGAGCAGCAACGTTTATATTGTTGTATTGGGTACTGCCCATATCATATATTTCTCCACTGAATTCCACTGGATGGATTGGGAGGACATAATTTTTGGGAATGTCCATTTGATTTGAATGAGAAGTAAGCATCTGATTTGACTGCAACCCTGTCAAAGAGGGCGAAACAGGGCCAAACCTTTGAGATCCTTGCCTGATAATATCTGTCCGCTCCATTAATGAAAATGTTGCCGCTCTTGCTGTATTACAGCTCCTTTGGCTGCCTGTGATGAATCAATTCGAATTAGAGATGGCAACATATACCTAATTCAACAGGAAAGATATTAAAGCCCTGAAATGATCCCAGAGACCAAAATTTGGGAGTTTTCAAGGAAACCCAAAAGATACAACCCTATAGCTATCCGCAGCAATGGAGAAAAATGAGACAAGATTTGTACAAGAGAGCCAAAAGCATATGCAGCAATGGAACAGATCAAACACTATATAGAATAGCTTGTGAAGAAAAGTGAACAAAAGTGGGATCTTTGGCTGCCCAATTCAGAATCTGACTCATACACACATGCATGCTATGCTACTTACAGACCAGTTGATTGTATTGATAACAGCCACTCCACAGCTACAGCTATAGCATTCAAATAGCTTCAATATATTGGACTGTCAAGATTAAACCAGCCTTGCCTGTATCAGAATTACAGGGCTTTCGTTGTTGTAAGTAAGCCTTGTGGACGTTCCAACCCACCCTCAGAAAAGCTACCCAAGGTTATATTCAAGTCCTAAATTTACACAACTGAAAATCAAAATCTAAATACAATCCAAAGAACATGAACAGACAAAATTTAACAGACCAGGTGATTACAAGGAAGGAAACAAAAAAGCAACAAAGGCACAGAGAGCACTAACTTCTAGAGCAGCAGGTAGCAGAGAAAAGCTGTGCAGAACTGAAAGGGAGATTGTGTTTGAGCAGAGGATGTATTTATGTGTGTGGATCAATGGAATGTGACCATGTAAAAGGGTAAGAGGCAATCCAAAAAGCAGAAGAGTACAATCATCAATTTTGCCAGTAGGACCCACATTGAAGCGAGGAAATAGACAAAAGAGGGGACAAATGGATAATGCACAGCCAGTTCTATATAAGAAAATAATGAAGCGACGATTTGAACAATAAGACTAAAGGAACATGATAGTGCCAAGTCATTGTACAATCCAGATTTAGCCGACTTTTGTATTTAATTAAACATTTTTAAGAACGAAGGTGATCTGAGTGGAAAGTATCAAACGAAAATAATTTTCCCTGAGCCTAATCCGTATGAGTAATGTAGCACTCATTTAAAATATAAACCATTCGCTCATGTCAATATAAGATTATACTAATGAATATGTGCAAATTCATTTTCATTTTTTTATTAAGCATACATATTATATAAAATAAAATGTTTTTTTGTTAAGTGTTTCCGGTTAATGGAATGTATATACTTTACTTTATTTTAAATTTGAATTTATATTATTTTTAAAAGAAAATGTATATTTTTAATATTAATTTCATTAAATATGTATGAGTGTAAAATGTCAGGTAGTTATATATATATATATATGGAAAATGTATGTTTTTAATATTAATTTTATTGAATATGTATAAAATATAAAATAAGAGTTATATATAGATAATTAAAGGGAAAAATTATTATGTTGAAAGAGAATTTAAAAAAATAATGAAAACCAGAAGAATTTTTTATTTTATTTATAATTAGTTTTTTTTATGACGTAGACATGGGATTATTTTAATTTTTAAAATAGAGTTGAGATCTAATATTAAAATAATTAATAATAATAAAAAGAATTTCAATGTGGTAAATAAAAGAATATTTCAATATTAATGTGGGTCTAATGGTGAAGAAAATGTTTTCCTTTTAAAAGATCATATATTCAAATGTAGAGTAGGATAGACATGATATTGGTCTATGATATCTTAACAAAACTTATTAGTAGGTTAAAAATCTCCATGGTAAAGTGAAGCTAAATCTTTATGGTTAAAAATCTTATTACATGGTTTTTTAATTGTATATTTATGATATATTTTAATTTTGGCAATGAAAGATGTATCATGAGATAAGTGTTTGGATGCATATCATGGATTTGATGCCCATCTATGACAAATATACATGTTCTACTCTTTGAGGAACTATTTATTTGTCAACAACAAGCGTGTGAAGCCATTATCTCAAAGTTTATCATGTCACTTTTGGGAATTGAACTTGAAAAAAAAACTTTCATTCATTTCTCCTAACAACTCAAGATAAAGCTAATTAATAATATACAAATTTATTATTTAATATACTATTAATATATTAGAATACACTTGAAAATAAACAAGTTCTAAACCGTCATTTGTATGAAAATATCCATATTATTATATTAAAAATTAATAATAAATCAAATTACATTATATAGCGATACTAAACCATAATAATAATAATAAATTTTAAAATTAAATAAATTAAATAAATTTATCATAAACATTTTAATATATAAATAAAATCCCTAAAATATGAATAGAATTTCCATATATAAACATTTACCATTATTTTTACAGGGTTCTGAAAATCCAATGTATGTCTGTTTAGGTAAAGCCATGCCTTCGGATTACTTTGATGGGACCTATAAAGACCGAGATGTGGTGATTGGATTGGAATTTACTCTTTCATCTTTGAAGGCCCTATCTCTTTCGTTTCAAGGGTAATAATAATGGTCGAGGAATCCAATATGGGTGACTTCAACTCACTTATGGGTGACTTCAACTCACTTTTCTATCTTCTGAAGTTTGTTTTAAAGAATCATGTCAATTCGTTTTCTAAGTATAACTTGGATGAATCCTATAGTACAAGTAGATTCAAAGTTAACGGTGCAGTTCTAACTAATTGAATTCCAAAATCTATACAAAGAACAAAATACAAAATCTGATGGACTTTTCTCTGCATAAAAATTTAAAATGGAAAAGAGAATTTAATAATAATAATAATAAATTAATTTTTTTATAATTATATTTTTTTTTATGGTAGATATGAGGGAGTGTATAAGTTTTTAATTTTAAAAATAAATTTTATATTTAATATTTAGAAAAATATTAATAATAAAGAAATCCACGTGAATCATAATAAATTGTAACAGAAGTAGTGATTCATAATAAATTTGATCATTTTTTTTTAATTTTTTGTTTTTATGGATTTTTTTGGCATTCGAAAACTTTGGATAAAATGTACATAATATTGTGGATAATCCGAATCACAATTTTCCAAAAGACAGCCACAAGAACTTAAAATCTAACCTAATTTACTTGTAGAGAACAAATATATAGAATGAGATCTGTTCTCTAGAAAATTCAGAGATTAAAATTGAAAAAAAAGCTATCGCCCTGTAATTTTTGAAAAATTGTGGTCACAATGTGATTATTCCTCCATTTGCTCGTACACAACACAGGCTTCTTAATCAATATAATAATAATTCATTCTTAAAGTTAAGTTTGGCATTCATCCTTAGTGAAATCAAGAAAACTCGGGCTTCCTTGATCAAGCTCGGTAGTTCGGCCCTTACGAGTCACCTGAAGTTAGCCAGCGTTATTGAGGACTATCGATGCTAAGGCTACGCTTAAAGCTCAAAAACAAGGGAAAATCACTCATGAAAGACAGCCTTGAAAGATTTCCAGGTTAGGGAGCAATCCTCCGAACACTGTTCCGGTCCAGCCCTCCAGCAAGCTTGGCAGTTTCGACTTTATCTCCAGGGTTTCGTTAGCTAGGGTGGACATCGCAGAGAAGAGCAGTGAACTCGAAGATCTTCACAACGAATTTTTCATTTCTCTTAAGCATTTTAGTGGTAGCGGCAATGTGATTGAGAAAGACAACATTGTCTTGTACGGCGTAAGCTATGTGTCTGACCTCTGGTGAACCCAGATATTCGATAACAGCGTCTGATGTCTCCAAGGACGCTTATAAGATTAGGGAAGGCGTAACCGCTGAGGATAGCACTGTTTTTTCTGACAATAGTCCTGATTCTGCAGAGAAACTCCATGGTATAAACATCGGACTAGTAAGGAAGGAAGTTTGTTTTGAAAACTCGCCTAAAGACTGCGGAGTTGATCCAGGAAGTTTAGGCAACGTGGGTTTCTCTCTTGGAGAGAACAACGGCTGCCCTGAGGTCTCAGTCAGCGCAAGATACCCATTAAAGGTGAGTAAAAGTGTTTATAACGATTGTTGCAGCATTGAGAATGTCTGTAACGGCGGTTGCAGGTTTGGAAGGCCGAAATTTAAACGCAGCAGCAGTTTGAATTCGCAACTCCAATGAGGTCGTCATTTCGATTACCGAAAACGATGGTTGCAGGTTTGAAGAGCCGAAAGATGAGCGTAACAGCAGTTTGAGAACCAAGGTTTGCAGCTCCAATGAAGTCGTTAACTTGATTATTGAAAACGATGATAACGGCTCCATGATTCTGGCTTGGGAGGGAGGCATAAGAACCTAAGCATAGAGTAGCATTTTAAGGTCAGTTCCCCTGGTTTTGAGCGTAGGAGTAGTGAAAATTGCTAAAAGATTAGTGAAAATTGCTAAAAGATTAACAGCAAGGAGTTTTCGAATAACACTATTGCGTATAACCTTGTTTCAAAATTTGATCCTAGGGAGAAGGTTATTAATCTTTCCTCCATAGACCTCAGTTCTGAAGCAGTGAAAATTCTAAGCAAGGGTTTGGGATTTTCCATTACTCCTAGAAGCATTACATTTGAGAGCATTATTTGTAACATTGAGAATGGACTAGTGGCCTTGCCTTAGACAACAAAGAAGTTTTGAGATAGGAATGTTCCCTTAAATTGCCAAAAAGTAATCTAAGCAAGGATGAGCAGGTTGTTCTCAAGTTCTTTCATAATAATGACAAGATCGTGGTGCTTAAGGCAAATAAACGAGGAGTAACTATTGTTTTAATAAAGATCATCTCAGTTGCGGTAGTTATAGGAGAATCAACACCAACCGCATTCCTAAGGGTATAAAAGAGGTTAAGAAGGCAATCTTGGAGTCCAACATTGATGATAGAATTAAAAAGAAGTTAATTCCTTCTTGTGAGTTTATCCCTAGGATTTATGGGTTACCAAAAATTCACAAAGAAGGGATCCCTCTAAGACCAATAGTTAATACCATTGGATCCCCCACCTATGAATTAGCTAAATATGTTGCTAAGATTCTGAAGCCTCTAGTTGGGAACACAGACTCTTTTATAAAAGACTCTAATGATTTCGTAAAACTTATAAAAAATGAGAGGGTTGATAAGGATGACATTTTGGTTAGTTTTGACATAGTATCTTTATTTACCAAGATCCCCTTGGAGGTTGTTCATGTTATAAATGAAGTCACTGATCGAGAAACAACAAAACTTGGGGAGATCTATTTGCGTTCCACTTTCTTTAGTTTCCAAGGGAGTTATTATGAGCAGATATCTCGGGTCGCAATGGGTTCCCCCTGTCACCAATAGTCACCAATTTATACATTGAGTATTTTGCTAAAAAGGCTTGTGACTCATACCCCTTGAAACCAGCATGGTGGAAAAGATTTGTTGACGACACCAACTTAAAATGGACTCATTGTAGGATTAATCTTGAGAAGTTTTTTAATCATCTTAACTCTATCTCTTCATAAATTCTTTAATTCAGAAATTCATTGAAGGGCTTTCTCTTCCCACATGTAGAGTAGGGAATTCTTTAATCTTGCTTAGAGATTTGTTCAGGAAGGAAATAGACATTGAAGTAGGGTTAAATTTTAGGGAACCATGGTTGGAAGAAAAAGAAATATATGCCCTTATACCATGGTCCCCTCTATGATTTGTTTACAAATTCTTAAATCTATAAACTACACAATAAACAAATCTTTGAAACAAAATATTACAATAAATATTGGACATTTAATGAGAATTTTAGAAATAATAAAAAATGAGAGATCGTTAATACACATTTAAGATATAGTCAGATTTATTAGAAAAATTGGGTTCTCCTAACTATCATCATTAATATTATATTTATAATTGAGAATGATTTTATGATTTCTTTGCATATTTCAAGAGCCAACTCTCTCACCCAAACATACAAAAATATATACAATAAAAACGTTGGAATAAAAGATATACCCCACACACAGATTTATACCATACCATACAAAGGTTGAATCAAAACATTATTCAATTAATCATCTTTAATCTATTATAATATATTAGATAAATATTATTATTTACTTGAAACTTTCTAGTGTAGGTTGGTGATTGCAACGATTTTCAAGGTAGGAGGCGACTGAGGTTCTATGGTTCAACAAACAGAGCAACAAGGGTTTCAGACAACCATGAAGGCACAGGGAGGAGGGAGCTCCACTCCCTTCTACAGCAATGTGGTTTCAAACAGAGGAAGAGAAGGGAATAAGAACAAGCCTCCACATTCCTTGGAGAACAAGACAAAAAACACTGAGAATCAAAAGGTGGAAGGCAGCAAAACCCATGCAGAACAAGGACCCACGAGGAAGACTGACAAGAGGAGAAAGCGGAAGACAGAGGTCAAGGAACAGAGAACAGAACCAAGATGGGGCCTTGTAAACCCAAGACCATAACTAAACGGCGGGTTTTATTGAATGATCCAGCTCTGCAAGAGCACAGGGATCACATGGCTAACTATGCCATTATATGCAAGTTTATGGGAATCTGGCCGTCAAAGAAAGCATTGTACACTTGGATAAAATACAACTGGAAACCAAAGGGAGAGTTAAATATACATCTAGGATCAAAAGGTTTTTTTTATAGTGGTGTTCACGAGCATGGAGGACAGAGACAGAATTTTTGAAGGAGGACCATACTTCTTTGCAGCTGCTGGTCTCTATATGCAGCCTTGGATGATGAACTTTGTGCCAGAACGAGAAACCTTCACTTCAGTTCCGATATGGATTAGACTCTACTCCTTGCCTTTAGATTATTGGTTGCTAGAGTCTTTAAAAGCCATAGGCAATACATTAGGTCATTTCTTAAAGATTTCTGAGGCAACCCTACGAGAAAAATATACCTCCTATGCCCGTATATGTGTGGAGATGGACCTATCAGAAGCCCTTCCAGATGAGGTCATTCTAGAAGTCTATGACGAAGAATGGGTTCAAACAGTTGACTATGAGCATATCCCATTCATATGTCACAAATGTCATGAGCATGGGCACCTCTCTAGAGACTGTTCTCTTAACAAAAGGGAGGAACACCTAAACACCAGCAAAATGAAAGATCAGACAGGTTTCACCAAAGTAGGAGGAAAAGGAAAAGGAGGGGGAAGGAAGACACAAAAGAACCCTACTGAGAATGAGAACAAAACAGGAAGTCACAATAGTTTCGAGATCTTAGGAGAAAAAGAAGTAGATGGAGATGATCATAAGTGCACAGAGAATCAGGCAGCCAGGGGGAAAGAAAAAGAGACCAGCATGGAGTTCACACAGGGACAAAATGAACACACGATGGACCCTTTGAGTACCATGGACATAGAAAAAGACCATGACATGACTCCAAGTGAAAGTGGCACAGAGGACCAAGACTTACAGGAGATCCTGGAAAGGGAGAACCTAGAACTGGAAAAGTTTCTTGAACAAGGAGGAAACCTGGGAATAAACTCCATATCTCAGGAGGATGTGGAAAAGGTACAACAGATATTCCTTAACAAGTCACATCAAACAGCTGCAGGAATCAGAAGAGGTCATGATAACCAGGAAAATAAAGGGACTTCCTCTATAGGATTATTAACAGGAAAATTAATAAAAAATCCAGGCAAGAAGAGGGGGAGGAAAAGACAGAAAGAACTGCTATTGGAGTGTGGCAAACTCATGATTGACTCTGGAAGGATGAAAGACCTTTCCAGTCACTCCTTCAAAACCCCACCCCAATGAAGATCACAACCTATAACATTAGAGGACTAGGGAGCAGAAGAAAACAGAGGAATCTAGATAATAGGATCAGAGAGGAAAAATCTGACATAGTATTCATTCAAGAAACAAAATGCTCAGTGGAGAAGATCAGAGAAAAACATAGCAAATGGTTAAGCATATATGAATACCTTGAGGTTAAGGCAAATAAATCTGCTGGAGGAATTCTCACTCTATGGGATCCACAAAAATTTGGTGTGATTGATGCGGAGGCATCCAGACACCACCTTTCTTTGATTATCCAACTGGTGGGTGACAGGAAACGTTACATGGTCACCAATGTCTATGGTCCTTAGCCAATGGAGGACAAACTTCGACTCCTCACAACACTGGAGGATATGAAGAAGAGACACCTAGCTCTACCCTGGATTCTAGGAGGCGATTTTATCATGCTAAAATCACTCACGAGAAGAAAGGAGGAACTAGAACACTTGGTAGGGATGCAATTGCTTTCCAGAACTTCCTCACCAATATGAAACTGGTAGATATGGAAACTAGCAATGGAATCTTCACTTGGAATAATAAAAGGGGGGCTCTTCCCAAGTAGCCTCAAAATCAGATAGATTTATTATCTTAGAGGAACTTCTTCTCATGGGAAGTAGCCTAACTGCGCTCATCCTACCTTTTGGAGGTTCAGACCACTGGCCCATTCAATTGGAAGCTTCTCTTTTTGGAAAACCAAGGAACAACCCCTTCAGGTTTGAAAACGCTTGGCTCACACATTCAGATTTCCTTACAAACATTGAAAAATGGTGGAAGGAAGAGCTCCACCTCCAAGGTACAAAGATGTTCCTTCTACACTGTAGACTCAAACACATTAAAGATAGACTCAAAGAGTGGAATAAAAAAGAATTTGGCAATATCTTCAAAGCTAAAGGAGAAGTGGAAAAGAAACTAAAGGAATTAAACCAAATTCTTATCACAAAAGGCTATACAAACGAAAGGAAAGAGATGGCAGAGTCACTTCAGCATGAATGGGAAAACAGATGTCTACAAGAGGAAATATTCTGGAGACAGAAATCCAGAGTACAATGGATTAAGGAAGGGGAGAGAAACACCAAATTCTTTCACAGATCCACCATAGCTCATAGAAACAATAACAGGATTGTGAAACTTACAGATCAACATGGAATAGAAAGAAACACTCATGAAGAGATGGAAGAGGTCCTAGTACAACATTTTAAGAGCATTGCTGAGGAAACCATGGTGGATAGACATAAGTCTACGAAAAAGTTCACTCAGTACATTCCTAAATTGGTTTCTAGAGAAGACAATTACAATCTCAACAGACCAGTAACAGAGGAAGAGATTGAGGAAGTTATTACAGAGATGCATAGTGGGAAAGCACCTGGCCCGGATGGCTTCAATGTGGACTTTTTCAAAACATGTTGGAGGATAGTAAAATAGGATATTCTGGAGGTAGTGGAAGACTCTCGAAGATTTAAAATAGTCTTGAAGGCTCTCAATGAATCTTTTATTGCCTTAATCCCCAAACAAGATAAGGCCACCTCTCCAGACAGATTTAGACCTATAGCATTATGAAATGTGGTGTACAAAATAATATCCAAAGTGATTTCCAACCGTCTCAAACCACTCCTCCCTACCCTAGTGTCAGAGGAGCAAACGGGCTATGTGGAAGGAAGACAAATTCTTAACAACATAATTCAAGCTCATGAAGTGGTTCATTCACTTAACACTAATAAACAGGCAGGGATGATAATGCAGCTGGACATAGCAAAGGCCTATGATAAACTTAGCTGGTCATATATAAGAGCAGTTCTCAAAGCATATGGCTTTGATTACAATTGGATTAAGTGGGTCATGGTGCTAGTTACCACTGCCAGCTGTTCAATTCTTCTCAATGGCTCTCCCTCCAAAACCTTCAAGCCTACTAGAGGTCTCAGACAAGGTGATCCTCTTTCTCCTTTCCTTTTCATTCTAATGATGGAAGGTTTAGGGAGAGCAATCAGAGCTGCTAAGGAGGAAGGGAGAATTCAGGGTCTGAAACTCACTCAAGGTGGGGACTCGGTAACTCATCAACAATTTGTGGATGATACTATGCTTCAAGGCACACCCACAGTCAAGGAAGCCAGAGCATTTAAGAAGATTCTAAGTGAGTTCGCTATGGCAGCAGGCACAAAGGTAAGTCTTACTAAATCAAAGATTTTCTTTTTCAACACTGATATTTCGATTCAAAGAAATCTTTCCAGAATTTTGGGCTTTCAAAGAGAGTGTTTGCCCTTGAAATACCTGGGAGTTCCCCTCACTGCCAAACCGTTACACAAGGAAATCTGGGAGCCTGTTCTAAATAAGCTAACAGATAAGATTAGCAAATGGAAAAATAGAGCCCTAAATCTAGTAGGGAGGCTGATTCTAACTAAGGCTATCCTCCAAACCATCCCTATCTATATGCTATCAGCTATTCCGACACCAACTAGAGTAATTTCTAAAATAAGAAACACTTAGAGAGATTTCCTCTGGGGGAAAGGTGAAGAAAAGAAGAAATGGGCCCTAGTGGCATGGGATAGGGTTTGCAAACCAAAATCCCATGGAGGCTTAGGTCTTCATGACCCAGGAATTCTTAACAGTGTTCTAGGAGCCAAAGTCTGGTGGAGGTGGCTAAAGGAAATACAACCCCCTGGGCTAAACTATGGAAGCAAAAGTATGCAAGCGATTGGCAAGAGAAGAACCTCATAAGAATGACAGGACAAGTAAAAGGTTCACCAATTTGGAACAGAGCATGAGAGAACAAGGCCCTAGTCCAAAAACATAGTTTCTGGGAGATCAGAAATGGAAATCAGGCCTGGTTCTGGGAAGATAATTGGTAGCAGGAGGATAATCTCTGTAGTGAAGAATTAGCAGCCATTCACACAGATACCATCACCAAAGGATTAAGAAGGGTAAGTGACTATTGGGATCAATCTAGTAACAATGGGAAATGGCGAATATGGAAACTTCTAGATTACAGTGAAATGGGTATGATGAAGACTCAAGCTATAGCCCTTAACGGTCTTTTGGAAAAGAGACAAATCTTAACCTCAACCTTGGATGATCAATTAAGATGGGGAAAGAATAAGGCAGGTCTCTTCACCCTTAAGGAAGCCAAAAGAATAGACACAGGGCTCAACTTTACAAACACTGATAAGACATGGAAAGAATTATGGGATAATCCTCATTGGATGAAAGTCAAACTGTTCAAGTGGCTGGTGCAACAGGGCAAGATTCTGACATGGGACAACCTAAGGAAAAGAGGCTTTGTTGGCCCCTCAAGATGTCATCTGTGTGGTCAACAGGAAGAAACCACCAATCATCTCCTGAATAGATGCTCATTCACTACAACACTTTGGAACTGGGTTGGAGATGTCTTCGAGCAGACAAACAAATAGACATGTAAATGACATCATTGCTACACTGAAGAATTGGCAGAAAAAATTCTCAGATAATGAGACAATAAACTCTGCCTAGGTGTTGACCCCAGGGTTTGTAATCTGGAATGTTTGGAAGGAGTGCAATAACAAGATTTTCAAAGATAAGACGAGCCCGGTGAGTAGCATACTTAAGCTAATCCTTAAGCAACTCAAGGAGACTGTTCACATCCTGGGGGTGTTTCTTCAGGAAAACCCATAGGACACAGAGAGGCCAAAATCTTGGAAAAGTTGGAGCTTCAAGTTCATCCCCCTCAGGGTCCTCTGTAGATCAGTAGGAACACCTCAGAAGGAAAGACTCTCTAGCAGCTCCCTTCTCAAGGTTTTTTAAAATTTAATATAAATGGAGCCTCTAAAGGAAATCCTGGAGAAGCAGGCTATGGAGGGGAACTGAGAGATGAGGAGGGAAACATACAGGTCATTTTCAACAGTTATCTAGGGAAGGCAACCAACAATATGGCTGAGCTCATGGCGATGGAGCTTTGCTTGGAAATATTGTTCAAGCACAACATTCATAATGTCATCATTGAGGCTGACTCAGAATTAGTAATTAATTCGGTCAAACGGATTAGCGCTGGAGCAGCTCCAGAGAAAATCTCAGGTCACTGGCGGCTTCTGCAAGTCTACCAAAGAATTCAATCACACCTAAGAATTCTAAAAACTCTCAGGTTTGTGCATGTCCGTAGGGAAGCCAACAAAGTGGCGGATTGGCTAGCCAATGAAGGGGTTCGAAGCAAGCTTACTGACAGATGCTGCTGGTGGGAGGAGGTAACAGATGACAGAGTGAGAGATGAATGCTCATCTTGGGCACTCATAGACAGGCAACACTATCAGAACAGACCAAGAGACAACATTTCACTTTATGCAAATGAGGAATAAGTTCACTTTAGACAGATTCTCAGCGGAGGAGCACTTTAGGATTGCTCAGGATTTCAGCTCAGTCTACATTAGCCTGGGTGCTATTGGGAGTCTGGATGGAGGAAGTCATAGGGCCAGAAGCTCTCTGCGCAAAAGGAAAGGCTCCCAAAAATTAGGCTACTGTGAAGATCGACAAAAGGTGACCCTTCAGGGCACGGCTTCCTCGGGCAAAACTTTGGGGACTAGGAGAGTAGCGAACCAGAGCCATAAAATGCTCGGGATTTACCATCTACATCAGGCGCCCTTTGACCAGGAAATGGTTTTCACGGATTGCATGCGATGCCACTCAGCAATCGACGCGTGGCCAGGGAAGAAAAATGTATACCGCCCTCATCGCGCGGTATTCCTCGTGCTTATGAGATGTGCGATATTGCTAGGGGCCATAGGATCAGGAGGGGGAAGATCAATGGCCACAGATGGTCATGCAAGTTTGTGGGACTGAAAGTTCAAAACGACTAACGGTTTACCACCTTTATCGGGCGCCCTCAAACCCATGGGTGGTTTTAAGGAAAATCTAGCGATGCCATTCAGAGCACGACATGTGGTGGGGACCGAGGACAGAATACCACCCTCATCGCGCGATATACATCTTGCTTCTAAGCTGTGTGATATGTATACCAGTTGTCGGATTAGAAGGGGAAGATCGACGGGCATAATTGGTTTAGGGTGTTTTAGCGGGCCACTGCTCCGTGCGTTTTGTTTATGGATTTTTTGGCTCTTTTAAAACCAAAAAAAAAAAAAACAGGTTTTAGGGCACAATGTTTTTTTTTCTCCCTCTTCCTTGTGGGGGTTTGCGCTTGTTGTAACCTATGTAATTTATTTTCTTTCTTCAGTCAATAGAAGGACTGTCTCTTGCTTAAGCAAAAAATATTATTATTTACTTTCATATCCTTACACTTCAAGGTTTTGAATTCATTTTGAGAAAAAAATGTATTCTGTTTCTTAATTAAAAAATTGACTATATTTAAAGAGAGTTATTATATATCTAGAAATTTAAAATGATTTAAACCTTTTTTTATTACTTAATATATCATTTCATATTAATAATGACATTGTTTAATTGTTTTGCATTTTGGTTTTTTAACTAAAATTTCATGATACAATTTAATGTGACATTGTTATCTTATTGTTTCAAATGTATTTTTACTATATAAATGGATTCAACACTTTCAAAAATCTATTAGACACTTGGCTTATATAAACCAATTTGACAGGAAATTATAATCTTTTAATATTTAAAATGCAAAATAATAAATCAAATTAATCAAAAACTCCTAAAACACTTAAATTATATAAAATACATAACTCAAACTAAAACAGAAAATATATATCTAAAACTCAAAAAAAATTAAAATTAAAATTAAACTACAACATTAATAATTACTCTTTTTTTTTAATCAATTATTTTTTAAAATATAAATACTCACATTTACTTACCATTAATGTACACGTACACCTTGCAAACAATTCTCTAAACCCACAACAAAAAACAAACATAGCAGAGAGCTAATATTTTTCATCAACAATTCTCCAAACCCACAACAAAAAACAAACATAGCAGAAAGCTAATATTTTTCATCAAAATCCACAGCAGGAATGGTAGCAACAAACATTTTGTTGAACATGTGTCTCAATTCGAATTAAAGTAACTTCACATGATTGAGTTGTGTGGCTTCCAACCACTTTCATAATAATAATAATAATAATAATATCCATTTTTTTTAAGGTCACAGCGAAGCCAAACACCAAATTGGTGTATGAGACCCCCTTGTTTGTGGGACAAGGTACGACCCCCTTGTTTGTGGGACAAGGGACCCACCTCCGCGCTGGCTTCCAACCACTTTCATAATAATAATAATAATAATATCCATTTTTTTTAATGTCACAGCCAAGCCAGACACCAAATTGGTGTATGAGACCCCCTTGTTTGTGGGACAAGGGACCCACCTCCCCAACAATTCTCCAAACCCACAACAAAAAACAAACATAGCAGAAAGCTAATATTTTTCATCAACAATTCTCCAAACCCACAACAGAAAACAAACATAACAGAAAGCTAATATTTTTCATCAAAATCCACAATAGGAATGGTAGCAACAAACATTTTGTTGAACATGTGTCTCAATTCGAATTAAAGTAACTTCACATGATTGAGTTGTGTGGCTTCCAACCACTTTCATAATAATAATAATAATAATAATATCCATTTTTTTTAAGGTCACAGCCAAGCCAGACACCAAATTGGTGTATGAGACCCCCTTATTTGTGGGACAAGGGACCCACCTCCGCGCTGGCTTCCAACCACTTTCATAATAATAATAATAATAATATCCATTTTTTTTAAAGTCACAGCGAAGCCAGACACCAAATTGGTGTATGAGACCCCCTTGTTTGTGGGACAAGGGACCCACCTCCGCGCAAGCGATTTCACTACTAAGTCTACGAAGGCATACATACTCTACCCCCTCCGGTTTTAAACCTGTGACCTCTTAGGAGGAAACACATGCTCTTAACCATTAAGCCCACTCCATATACCTTTCTAATCATACAACACCTAAATATCAACCTTCCAAAAATGTAGAAAGATTAAATGCAATACTTTTGGCGTTGTTACATTTAAAGTAGGTACATGCACCAACGTGCACATTACAACGGTCGTTAATTTAATCATGTGAAGTACCTTCAACAAAACGGCCTTTACAATATTAATATGGAAAAAAAAAGAAAAGGTTAAGCATCTTATATTCTTTTTCAACGGGGTGTTTTTATTATTAGTATTTTAATTTTATTTAGAATTTATTTATTTATAAAATCATCTTATCAAAGTAGTTATATAAATTAAATAATTATTAAATATTAAAAAAAAAATAAAAATTTTATAATACGTGTCACATTATTGAGAATTTTTTTTTTTATAAAATTAATTAAATTATAATATAAATTATTATTATTATTTTATATATTTTAAACAAAAATTTTAATCATGAAAATACATGTTCAATAGAGATTCTTAATCTGTATATAATCTTTGTTACAATATTATGAATCAATATCACGGTTTATCAATATCATTTTCTCAAAAAAAATCTAACACAATCAAATTGTTTTTATATAATTTTTATTTTATTTAAAATTTATAACATTTTTTAATTATATTGAAAATAAAAATAACCTAACTACTTTTAAAGTAAATCTCAATCATCTATTATAACTACTACCAACAAGTATAATATGTAGTGTTGCTACTTAATGCTTATATTTATCCAAAAATAATTAATAATTTTAAATTATATATATATATATATAATTCTAAAGTAAAACAATATTAAAAACTAATATAAAAAATTAACGTAATAAAAAGCTTAATATATTACATATTATACTAGTTTATGGCATGTTTCTATCTATTTTTATGCAGCTATTTACTACATGGTAAGTAACTAATAATATTTATTTTAAAAATTGGTTGAGGATCTACTGAGATATTTTGACAATATACTAATAGTTTTTTCTTTATTATTAATCTTTGTGCAAGGTCTGTTTTTCAACTTTGTTGGTTAATATCATAGCCCACACGGACCTGCCTCCCTCAAGGGAAGACCCAGCGAAATGTAGAACCTGAAGAGCCTGATAGTTAGTTGATCCTCTATAAATAGGTATGTTAACATAGAAAAATGAATGATTTTCTGCGAGTGTTCATTCCATTGTTTCCGTGGTTAAATTCACTAGGGTTCATCGCTCTCCTGCGAGAAAGCCGCAACTATTTTTTTGTTAGAAGAAATCACACTCATGCAGAGGACGAAGTGCTCGCGTGAACCATCCTCTTGCTGCGAAGGCACACGTCATTCAGAGGAGTCGTGACAAAGATGACATTGAGTTTTCTAGGAGAGACAATTTCTCAGAGTTGCATAAAGGGTATTACATGGCAGACAAGTTGGAAGCCCGTGATAGCAGAATCAGAAGCGGATGCAAATCCTGGTTGGGGCGCATAGCATTGGTGAAATGGGTGAGATGCAGGACGCCAAGCTCTGATGTGTTGGCAGGAGCTTTGAAGAGGTGACAGCATTTTCGCTCGATTTCAGGACCTTATTGAGGTGCTTTCTTGTCTCCTCTTCGCCTGATCGCTCCGAGACATTCGCCATTGGTGACTGGTTCTTTAACCACACCTCCGCATGCTCCATACTAGGTTACTATGTCAACTTAAATAGTTGACTGCTCTGCTTTAAATAAGGAACTTTTATTGTATTTAAATGCAGAATAAATTCGATAATACATGGAACTACGGAGGTCTGGTTCTCGTTTCTTCTTATGATGGGGGGAGAAACACACTCTGTGTGAAATGAAGTGGTGGAAGCTTGAATTTGTCAAAAAAACACATGCGCAATCCTCATTTTGTGATCAACGATGATGAAGAGGAGGCTGCGTCCCAAACATTGAGGGCTGGAATACGACTTTGAATTGTAAGACAGGGATCAATTTCTTCAATTCTCTCTAAGATGTTTTCTACTACAAAGAGACAAATTGCATGCATTGTTCAGTAATGATACGGTGCTTATTGCTCGTTAGAGAATTGGAAAAAATAATGAAAGGTTTAATAAGGCTTATTGTTATTAATTCACTTTCTCTCAATAGTGACCAGGATTCCAACCTGCACATAGTGCCACTAGAGACATACACATTCATCAGTCGCATCTCTAGACCTGCAAGATCTTACCAGACCCCTCGTTGATGCACTCTCTAGACCTGCAAGGTCTTAGTAGAATAAGGACCCCTCGTCGATGCACCCACAACCACCTGTGGATACCAATCCACACACTAATAAGCTCAACCCCAACAATGGTTAAAAAAAAAAATTGATTAATTCAAAACACCATAAACACCTAGATTGTTCGTCTAATAATTGAAATAACCAACATCCACGCTCAATTAACCATGGAACTAGGATTGAGACACTAAAGAAATTACGAGACCCCACAAGGACTAACACAGAGTCCACATCAACAATTTTCATGCCATATATTCAACCTGGTAGGGTAAAGAGCTTCCCCCTACCCCGCCCGCCGAACCCCTTGAAACATAGACAGAAGATTCAACCTCTAGTTTCCCACACTATACCCAAAATGAAAATACCATTGTAATTTACATGAAAAGCCATGGTTCCCAAGTGCACGGGTCGAAGCTAGAAACAACAATAAATTCACATAAGTTTCAAGTAGAGAAGCCAAGTTTACATACCTTCCTCCAGTCCCAAAACCCCAATAATGTCTCCATTTATCTCTCCATCATATAGCAAACCACCGAAAGCATTGAGTTCCTCACTACCTAGCATAGTAAAACAACAGTGCCACTCTTTAAACTATGGTCCCAAGCTATCCTCATGCTAGGGCGACTAAACCACCACAAAAACCCCCTCAAGCTGTTAAATTAGACAATTTTCCCCAGAATAACTCCTTTGTGAACTAGAACCAATCAAACTCACCTTCTATCTCGACAATTTCCCAAATAGAGTCCACAAGGCTAGTACCACATGGGCCATGCCCTGAATCAATGTCACTACCACCACCCCAATCTTCTTGCTGCGAGTATTAAACATTGCTCACCTACCTTAAAATAAACTCACACGCTCTTGCATGAATGGGGTATGTCATGCTGCCTAACTTTAGCTGTCATCGAGGTCGATGGTGTCATGCCCCTATCCCGATGGCAGTCTTTAAATCACACATAGGCGGGTGCAAGACCACTACATTTTTTCTTTTCACCAATACTTAAGTGTACGGACTACGCCTAACACAACACTTAGTTAATTTTCCAATAAGTTTTCAACAATGCAGTGGAATAAACATTCATCAAAAATTATCTTCTTCAATTATATTTCATTAATATGCAACAGAAGTTCCAATACCACCACAAGTACACCCATATATACTTGAGAGGGACAACTCTCGTAAAGTCTGCCTAATTCAGTTTATCATAAAACTTCACTAATTTACAAAATGTTCAATTTTATAGCGAAGCCGTGCAGCCAACCATTCGGCTTGCACACTTAGACAACTTACCAAAGTCCACCAAGCAATCGTGCCCAAGTCGCGCAGCTCGTGCCGCCGCTTATCCACACCGAAAACCCCAATTTTGTCGTTGGCACAACTTGTGTTGCCCTCGTTCAACTCTGCCCGCATTCGGCACACAATTTTCAACTTCTCAAGTGGTGTTTATTGCGTTGCCCACCCATTTCTACATGCAACCCACACTTGTCACAACCCAACGTACTACCTAAACCGTGAACCGTTCAGACCATTCGCTAAAGTGTTTGCATTACTACTATTCAACTCACCCGTCAGCACATGCACATGGCTTGCACATTGTGCGTCTTTTCCGCCCGACCCCACCCAACTGCGGAATGCATTGTACAAACTCGACCCAAACTGGCTGCCTGTTGCTTCTGTGGTTCTTCGCTTCCCTTTCTCATTCGACCCTTCTTGCACTTCTATTTTGCGATGTCTCCAAGTCTGAGTTGATTGGTTCAAATGACTCAAACTCTCCTTAATATATACAAGTGCCATTTTGACCATGGCACCCCAAACGCCATGTCACTTCGCCTCCCCACACATCAGCCCAAGTGCGTAAGTGCAGGTCAGCCCGCTCAATACACTCGTCGGCCCAACCTCCAAATGATATGTCGCTGCCCTCCATCGTATAAGTTGTTGCCACTCGGGTCGGCCTAGCACCCCGCTCGCCCAATCTCCATACTACAATTGCACATATGTTCAACCACCACTCAGTCTAAGGGTTGCTCCATGGATCGCCCGTCTAGTGTGGGCGTGCCCAACCACCAACTGTATCGCCTCGCCCATCAGTGCCTCGCCCGGGCACGTGCCCGCCTGAACGACCAACTTGGGTCGCCCATTGCACACTCCCATCAAACATCATGTCACACTTCTCGTCGCATGACTCATCACATATAACAAACATCTACCTCTGAGTCGCCTTTAATCGAATGTACTAACCCGAGTCAGCTTTTACTAAACGCGGGCGTCTGTCACATTTCCGTTATGACTGCATGCCTTTAACCGCGATCGTCGGTTTTTTGACTCTCTTGGGCGCTCGCCAACTCGAAGCCCTCACAGATGGAGTGGTAGGCACCCTCCCCAAACCTCACTTTGCGATGATCTATCACCCTCATCAGGGAACAATTATTTATTATATTTAATCAATGAGTAAAAAATTTAAATTTAAATCATTAAATATTATTTAAAAACAAAAAACTTACCGTTATTATGATTTTTCTAATTATAATATAATTAATTAATTTACACATATTAAGACGATAAAAGTAAATGCAACAAAATTTTAAATAATAATTTATTTATTTATTTTTCTTTTATGATGCTGATATCTCACCTCCTAAAAAAATCATTATAAAATTCTTATTTTTCATGAATGACTAATTAAATAATCAAACAATTAAATGTCATTCAAATAAATGAATTAATCAAATTACTTATACTACATTTTTTTTCTTATGGACATAGAATAATGGTGATGATGTGTACTGTTAAGTCTCTCCCTAATGTAAACGGTGATGAGGTGCACTGTTAAGTCTCTCCCTCATGTGACAGTTACTGGTTTGAAACTCTGTGGGAGAAAATCCAACCATGTTAAGGGTTGGTGTGGCCCAAACCGTGAATTAATCAAATTACTTAAAATACAATTTTTTTTTTCTTACGAACATAGAATAAATGGTGATGAGGTATACGGTTAAGTCTCTCCCTGGTGTGGCAGTTACTGGTTTGAAACTCTATGGGAAATAGTCCAACCATGTTAAGGGTTGGTGTGGCCCAAACCGGGTGCGATGCGATCCCCAAATAATTTTGATAACTTAGATGCCCATAAGTCACACACGAATCACGATTTCTCAAGCCACATATCAAATATAAAATATTCTTTAAAAAACTCAAACAACTTTGAAAAAAAATTAATTAACTATCTAACATTAAAAAAACATCTAAAATAAAATAATTTAAATACTTAAAATAAATAAATCACTTATTTAAATTAAGTAATAACACCCTCATTTTAATTAAATTTTTAACCATATAAAAAAAATGTAAAATAAAATAATTTAAACACCCCAAAAAAAACAAAGGAAAATTGTTTTTTTATCTCCTCAAAAGACAACATCTAATTTTTTTTAGATTCGCTATTTAAAAAATAAACTAAAACTAATTTAAAATAAGAAAGAGCTTTGGATGCTCACGATGCATGGTCATCAATTTTATGTTTTCAAGCAAAGTGATTTTATTTCAAATACTTCAATATGTACTTAATAATTTATTTAAATATTTAACCATTTATTTTAAATATTTTAAAATAAAATAAAAAAAATTTATTTAAAAAAAAAAATCACCAAAAGTAAAAGAAAATTTAGGATACATTACTATTCATTTTACATTTTTTTGTTTTATTTAAAGCAAAATAACTTCATTTGAATATGTTCTAAAGTATGTAATTAATATAAAAATCAAATTTTGTCTTTCATTTAATTAATTTAAATATTTTTTTGGTGAAATATTGCAACTTGATTACCATTATAACACACAAAAAAAAACACAATGATCATCCACACCATATAGTAAAAAAAGACGGAGATAGGGGAGTGTAATTCTCCTCCTCACAACAACATATAATAGTGAAATAGTTTCAATGGTAGAGACAACAACATATGAATTGAAGTGAAAAACCATTCCCCTTCCACCCAAGAAGAAGGGGCTACACCAGTACAGGAATATTTAATTTTCCATCTCCAAGGAAAAAACTAGAGGTGTACGCAGCAACATAACTTTTACCAGTGCCATAGCCATAGCCATAGTCACAACTTTTACTGTGATCCTTAACCACCTTCTAGACACCCTATAACTAGGATCCAAGATGCCAGGGAGGAGTTTGACCATCAACTAGTTGAATACCAGGTTATCGCTAACGCTCTCAAAAGATGTAGGGAGCAACCAAAAACCAGTGACAAACCAACCAAAATTGCACCTGCCAGAAACCAACCACAAGCAAGACCACCTTCTAACAAGGAACATGTGTAGAGAACCAACTAGTAATATCTCAGAGGCATGTTTCACTAACGCCAAAAAAATTAAGAACTCAGGAATAACATTTGAACCACCAAATACCCAGAACATTCCAAGTTGTGAAAGCCCAGAAAGAAGCCTCTACAACACTGATACAAAATTAACAAAATGTCAACAAAAAGCATATGAGTTCAATATCTAATCCTGGTCAGATGAGATAATAGTGAGGTACTGTGCACTATCTAATGGTGGATTAGTTGGATCTATAGGGGGATCAGTAAGGTCACCAGAGGCAAAATTAGACACAAAACACTTTCCACCCAAGCCAATCTAGAATCAACATTATCAAGACAAAAACATTGATTTCATAACATGCATTTGATATCCTCCAACCCAAAAAATAAATTATAGTTTTCAATTTGTTTATCTTTGAAAATTAGACGCAACAGTATATCCATTTGCTGATGCAAAACCAAAGAGTACAAGAAATGGAGTCTCCTCTTACGAAATATGCCTGGGTCTAAGACCCTTTTCATATCTGCATCTGTAACCTAAACCTTAGAATCAAAATGGTAGGGGCGTTCCTTAGTTTCTTTTGACTCTAGAAGAAGAATTTATTTCCTCACTTCAAGTGGAACAATGTCAAAAAAATTTCCAACAGAGTCAAAGGAAAAAGGTCGAGTTCTCTTAAATCCAACATTACCCATACCACCCCTCCTACTCATCATTCTCTAACGAGGAGGCATGATGAATGAAGTAGGAGAGAAAACAAAACATGTACAATATCCATGACCAGCGAAACAAGAAGTTAGACAAACTACAGACCCTTGAACCCCTCACTGCAGGATTAACAAATCCTCCCCCCAACACCACACCAATGGACCAAATTCAAGAAAATATCCAATTCAAGGTAGTTCAAAGACATAGGATACCAAATCCCCCAAGACCATACCAAACTATGAAAGATCCTAGTACCCCAACTATCCACAAGAACAACTCCTTCACCCACAACACAAAGTGTCCCCCCCATATTGAGATCAAACCAAATTAAAAGGAGTAACCCTAACATTGTTAGCCTCACTCTCATGTTTTTAAAACAATTATAAGTCTAAAATAATTAAATTAATTAAAATGAAGAAAGTTGGATTTAATCCTACCTTTCTAGATTGAGTTTGTTCCTCATGGTTAGGAGTCAGTTTAGGCTTAGTTGGTTGAGAGATTCTCTCCAACTAGTTAGGCTCCTAGATTAGTGTTTGGTTGAGAGATTTTCTCAGCCATAGTGTCCAAGTTAGACGTACTATCTTGAGACAAACTTCCTCATGTACTTATTTGTACTATTATTATTATTTGGATATTGCATTCCATTATGAGAGGAATATAGTAAGGCTGAGGCATTTTCCACCATTATATGTCTCTGATATTTTTTTTTGTGTGTTAATTTTGTTTAATATGTCGGCCTTGGGGAAAAGGTTGCCTTTTGTGAGTTTCCCTTCCATCTGAATTAGCTCAGAGACCATAGGAGGTGTTAATGGAACTTGTGTTATATGTGGCTGTGTTCCAATGTGGTACTAGTTAATGGAGGGAGCTTGTTATATGTGGTTGCGTTCCAATGTGGTACTAATAACAGATAATTACCAAGTTGTGTAAATTCACGTTATTGCAAAGAAGACTATTGGAGGAGTTGTG
The DNA here is from genome assembly GCA_031772625.1 of Pinus tabuliformis. Lineage (NCBI taxonomy): Eukaryota > Viridiplantae > Streptophyta > Pinopsida > Pinales > Pinaceae > Pinus > Pinus tabuliformis. The sequence continues at coordinate 754,679,135 of CM062812.1, forward strand.
TTGAAGACCAGCGTTGAGGGAGCAACTTGAGTGGAAGAATTGAAAAGCGCAGCAGCAATATAAGGGTGTTTTTTGAAGCCTTTGTGAGAATTGATAGGCGCCCCTTTTGAACATGGTGGAGCCTATAATCTGCGTGGAGCATGCAATCAATGCATGTGGAATGATCTGCTGTGTGGAGCTGCTCCGAGCATAGTGCAAAGAGATCAAATCCGGTTGTGGCTAAAAAGATAGTGTGAAAGAAATCCAAAATAGAGGAGTTTTGGGCTGAACCAAAAGCCAATAGTGTGAAAAATAGGTGAAGTAGCTTCGAACCAATCTTTGCTTGAATGAACCAGCATGAAAAAAAAAAGGAACCAACATTTGCATGGAGTCTTCAACGAATTTTTTAAATCAAAGATTTATACACCTTGTCAAGACTTCATAAATCATTTTTTTTTTTATGTGACGTCATAAAGGTCTTTTAAGGGAAGTTTAAAAAGGGAATTAAAAGTCCAAGAAGGTAAGGCGTATTTTTTAATTCTGAGTGATTTTTGGAGTGGATCAAATATTTTTATTTGGGAGTCATAAGGGTGAAGATTGGGATTAATTTTGTAATAAAGTTGGTGTTTTTAAAGCTTTTGGAGAGATAAGGTGTATTAAAAATTTTCTTTTTGAGAAACAAGGTAATTTTTAAGAGAGGTGCATTAATATTTGTTTTTTTGGAGAGATAAGGTGTGATTTTGTGGAGTGATGAGGTGAATTTTTTTTGTAATTTTGGAGTTATAAGTGTTTTGTATTTGGAGTGATAACTGAATTTTTTAGAGAAAGTTATTCTTGTAATCCAAAGTAATATTTTACTTTGAGAGAGATTTTGAGAGCAATTGAGTCAATGAACATCCAGTATTTTGAAGCCAATTTACCTCTAAGAAGTTTTCAAACTTTGTGCTTGAGAAGTTTCAACGAAAATGTTGTAAAGATGAAAGGTTGATGTACTCAGTACTTAATAAAAACAAACATATCTTTTTGATGGTGACTGTGTCCTAGATCCGCCCGAAATTGAATAAGGGGATCTTAGGTACACTGTGAGCACGTTTGTGATGGTGCATGATTCTTGATGTTGCTTATTTTTTGTGTCTAGTTTTGACACTATCCTTCTAATATGGTACACACGAAGTACACAACAAATTAAGGCAATGCATGCACATAAACAATTCCATTCAAGCTTATGTAATCAAACAAACTACAAGCAATCAAGAAGTAGCAATACATAATCAAGTTGTCAAAGATGATTCTACATCAACATGCAATCAAGTTAATGAAGTTGTCATCTACATCAACAACAATTGGATCAATTCAAAAAAATTTTTTGGAAAATGCACTTGCACCATTTTTTTTATAAGCTCAATACAAAACTGTAACTTACAAATCATAATTTGTACGTTGGCTTGTAATCAAAGTCAAATTAAGTTGAATTGTAAGGGTGCATTCTCAGTTGAAACCGACACCCAAGCTTTGAATTGATAGGGAATCAATTAAACCAAGTGAATCCATTGTTTTTTAACTGAGTCATTCAAATAATTGTAAGTGTTTCTTTTGGGTGCATTTTCGATAGTATTTGACACCCTTCTTTTGATCAATCAAGAGTGTGAGTTTAAACAATCAATTGTTAACACAAGTTCAAGCGAGTGTGCAACAATCAATCAAGCTTGAAGCAAGCAAGTTCTAAAAATCCAACAAGTATTAAAAGCAAGCGAGTGTGAGTTCAAGCAAGCAAGCATTCAAGCGAGCGAGTTCTAAAACTACAACAAGTATTAAAAGTAAGCGATCGTGAGTTCCAACAAGTTCACATGGTGAAAATCATTCAGTTGTTACATATTCTTAACAATTTGATCCTCTTAACTGTTGAAGACATGGTGTAAATCAGCAAAGAAACTCTTGTTGATATTTCAATGAATCTACAACATGCACATGAAACAATTAAGTTCCTTCAACCAACGAAAATTTTAAGAACCACCCTAAATTTATATGTATAATAAATGGGCTAATCCCCATGATACATAGGAAAAATGGGAGGCGATTTTATCAATAATATAATATGTATATATAATATTTTTGGCGAATCTCTCACCAGATTATATTATCTTGTACAGTGATGGAGAATCTTTCACCGAATTATAAAATCTTGTAAGATCTTGGCAAATCTTTTACTGAATAATAAAACATTGTGAAGTCTTGGCGAATGTTTTGTTAAAGTATGAAACCATATATGATAATAAGAAAACATATTCATTAAACTGTAGTATACTAACATACATGTTTGGAAAAAGAAACATAATTTTCTCTTCCTACAAACAATGTTCCAAGTTTCAGTGGTCGTGTTTGTCAAGGTTCTTACAATACACTCTTTCATATCCTTCTATTAGTTTTGATAATATTCCACAACAAAGTTCTTGTAGGTGTTGATATTGACAATGAGTTCTGTCAAGGTAGGAGAGATTAATCTTTTCTCTACAACTTTTATCAAGCTACCACTTTTTTCAAGTTATCAAATTTCTTTCTTATTCCATAGAATCCAACTGCGAGATAAAAAAAACACATCAAGTTTGTTTACCCCAACACGCCAACAAGTAGCAAGCCCCAACTATATTATATAAGAAAGTATTAGGTATCCCAAGGGCTTGAAGGGGATTTAATTAAAAGAAGTGACCATTGTGAGAATCCTTCCAATCAATATATCAATATATAAATGTAGATTTATTATTATTTTAATTGGAAATATTCAATTAAATAATAAAATTTAATTACGTCTCTCCCAATCTAAATTGCTTATTAGCATAATTCACTACTCTCATAGGTCTTGCGTTTTTTAACAGCGTTGTAACATGTAGATTAATTTCCTTTTTGGTGAACAATCTCCACCTTTTAGGAAAATATGGTGCAGTGGCTCCAACCCCTACATATCATTAGGACAAACTAAGAATAGCACAGAAGATGAAAGGTTGTACAAACCAACTTATTTTTCAAACAACTAATCCAACATCAGTGCCTAAACTTTTCCATGAAGATATCATATTGAGAATGTTTGAAAAATGGTGAGAAATCTTCTGCGAGGGTGATGCGGAAAGAGTGATAAGGTTTCATTGTTTTGAATTTTTTTTGTTAAATTAGAAAAAGTTAAAAACCAATATTAATGGAGATATTTGTATTTTTTACTAAATTTTGTGAAGTGACTAAATGTAGCTTTAACCATTCACCTTAAGATGTTTTTACAATATAATTTCCTAAGTCTATTTAATATCTTCATTATCATAAAAACCAACCTATATCCATCTTAACTCCACTTCTACCACTCTTAGGGGGATGAAATCTATTTATTCCTCTGAGCACTTGGTAGACCCAGAATTAAGATGGATCTAAGATGATAGAATTTCCCCTTTAAATAGTCTATGCTCATATGAATACCATGGTATTACCATGGGTTATCATAAACCTGGAGCTTAAAAATTACTATTAGTAATTTATAAAAATTAATAAAATTAATAATAGATTTTTATTTTATTTTTTATTTTAAGTAAGTTAAAATGTTTAACATACACTAAATTACAACATCCATTTTTACTCTTGATCCAACAAGCCCCGAGAGGGATCAAATATTTTTTCACTCTATGCTAGTTTGCATATCATGATATTTGATACCTCTCGGGGCTTAGTAGATCCAGAGTAAAGATGGATCTATGCTGGTTTAATTCCCCCATTTAAATAGGCTACATTCCAAGTGAATACCATGGGTCAATACCATGTGCCATTTTTATTTTTATTAATACTAATATTAGGTTTAATAATGTTTTTTTGCATGGTATAAATAATAATCTAGCCCATGGTATTTGGCCTATAGTATTTTGCCCATAGGTTTCACCTAAATATAACGCATTTTTTTAGTGTTCGTAAATATAAGGTGACTTATGGAGTAAATATAAAAAAATGTTTTCTTTGTTTACCATACCTCTCGTTTATTTATATTTTTATTAATTTATCATACCTCTTTTACAAATATGGTATTTGGCCCATAAGATTCACTTAAATAAGACCTCTTTTTTGAGCCTTCATAAATAGAAAGAGGGTTATGGACTAAATATAAAAAGAGGTTTTATTTATTTACCATACGTCTAGTTTATTTATATTTTTATTTATTTACCATACCTTTTGAGTAAGTATAAAAGAGGTTTTATTTATTTACCATACCTCCACTTTATTTATATTTTTATTTGTTTACACCCTTGCATGTATATAAGGTGACTTATGGAGTAAATATAAAAAATGTGTTATTTATTTACCATACCTCTCATTTATTTATATTTTTATTAATTTACCATACCTCTTTTATAAATATGGTATTTGGCCCATAGGATTCACTTAAATAAAACCTATTCTTGAAAATTAAGGCAAATGGAAGGTTGTAACTCCTAATTTCAAGGGCTAAATTTACTTTTTTTTACCCTTTCCCTCAAAATCAAGTGGGCTATTTGAGGCGATTTGTAAAAATGTACTATGATACAAAATATTCGCCTACTAAAAATTTAAAACCCCTTAATTTCACCAAAGGGCGAACATTCACCCCTAAAATTTTCCATGCTTTCAACTAGAGTCGCAACTACAAAGAGATGAGTTGTAACAGAAGAGTGATGCTTCCAAGTATTTCAACCATATAGATGAAGATAAAGATGTTGATTCCAAGTCACTCGTCCAAACAACTTCAAGTGTGGAAGTTGTCCATGATCAAATTGAACTTGCTTCTTCCAAACCAATCATCAAGCCATGGGAAGAACTACAAAGTAACAAAAATCGACGTGGATTAGGATATAACAAAGATGAAGACAACTTGCATATCCCAAATTATTCTAAGCTAATCAAGTTCATCAGTGCAGGATTTATTGATCAAATAACATCAACAAGCCATGAGAAAGTTGAAGACAAACCCACATGCAAACATTGTCAAAGAAAAGGTCACATGGAAGATCATTGTTTTGATCTCCATCCTTGTCACCATTGTGGCAAGCAGAATCATTCATCAGAGAAATGTTTCAAACAACACCAACCTGCCAGATTAAAGATCAATTATGCATGGATTGATCCATGGAAATGGTCGTCACAGTAAAAGGATTGTATAAGTTTCACAACAGAATTCAATCTAACCTATTGCAGCCAATAGTCAAATGAAGATGGTACTCTCATGCCCCTGAAAGTGGGAGTACAACAGTGAAACTCTCCTACACCTGAAGGGGGGGAGTTCAGAATTCAAAAATCAAATACAAATGATTATCTTTCCTTTCAGTTGACAAAGGGGGGAATTACGGGTGGTTGTCAGACTGAAAGTCTCGACAACATCATCAAAAACAACCAGTGGGCATCTTCAAATCAGCCAGTGGGCATCTTCAAATCAGCTAGTGGGCATCATCAACAAATCAGCCAGTGGGAATCGTCAAAGAAGCCAGTGGGCCTTCTCAATATTTTTTTAGTGGACAAAGGATGTTGATTGCAAGAAAAGGACAGATGGATCTTTTTGCGGCTTGGCACATGATGGAGTTGTTAAAAAAAATTCAGAGATGACTCAGACTTGCACCTAACTCATGTTCTCTTTGGATTGGAGTTTTTTCAACATCCAGGTTTGCCAGTTTTTTAGGCAGTGTTTTTTGAAGATCAATAGTTTCAGCATGAGAACTTGGAAGATAGTTCCTAGTTCTTATTTTGGACTTATCATTGAGGGGGAGAATGTTAGCCTCACTCTCATGTGTTTAAAACAATTATAAGTCCAAAATAATTAAATTAATTAAAATCAAGAAATTTGGATTTAATCCTACCTTTTTAGATTGAGTTTGTTCCTCATGGTTAGGAGTCAGTTTAGGCTTAGTTGGTTGAGAGATTCTCTCCAACTAGTTAGGCTCCTAGATTAGTGTTTGGTTGAGAGATTTGCTCAACCATAGTGTCCAAGATAGACGTACTATCTTGAGACAAACTTCCTCATGTATTTATTTGTACTATTATCATTATTTGGATAGTGCATTGCATTATGAGAGGAATATAGTAAGGCTGAGGCCTTTTCCGCCATTTCTATGTCTCTGATATTTTTTTATGTGTGTTAATTTTGTTTAATATTCTACAAACATAAGTCGTAAGGAAGCCTAGTAACTAAAGTCCAAGAATTGCTAGAAGAGGAACCAGATAAAACCCAACAAATTTGACACTTTGACAAACAAAGTAACACCCTTTTGAAATTTAAGGACACATTTAAATAGAACCGGGCTGAAAATCAAATATACCAAGAAGATGAGCTAGCTGCAACCCCACAAATCTCGTTTGAAAGACATCATAGTAGCATACCAAGTAGTAAACTTACCAAATTCAAGGACACACAAGAGGAGAACCATAGTATCAATAAACAAAAATAGTTGCGAAAGCAGGAGACGAAATACCTCACTATGCTTTAACAGCCTACCGAGATAGAACAAATTTGAAGGATTGGACACAAGCTCCTAAAGAAACTTCAACGCAACACCATGCAAAAGATAAACAAATAGCAACAACTTCAAGGTAGACCGGTGAAGGAGGGCGAGGATACAACCTCACCTCCTTTCTCACAGGGCATGTACCTCCGCCACCCCATAACAATAACTGCAAATACATAGTGAATAAGCCTATAGTACACTTTCCAACGCCTCACACTTTGCCATGCCATAACTAAATACTAACATCTATAAAATGGGCACTCGTTTCACACAGACTCCACTAGCATAGCCATATTAACACCCCATTGGGGGAATTCATTTAAATATTTAACATTTATTTTAAATATTTTAAAATAAAACACATGCAAATTATCTAAAACCTTAAGTTTTTTCTTACTTTTGCCACTTAAAAGTAAAAGAAATTGACGATGCAATACCACCAATTTTACATTTCCTTTATTTTATTTAAAGTGAAATGATTTCATTTCAAATAACTCGATATGCTTTTAAGTATGAAATTAATAAACACACTAAATTTAAAAGTCAATTTTTATCTTTTATTTAATTGATTTTTTTCTTTTTCTTTTTTTAATGTTTAAAATACATTTTTGAATGCATAAATGGATTTAGCCCCTCAAAAACCCAAAGACTCTCTAATTCTACAAATTAAATAACTTAAACTCAAGTTTTTAAAAATCTTTTCTAGATTTGGATTAAAATTAATAAAAAAATAATTATTTCATCTATAAATTAAATTAAGCCCAAATTTATTATTATAATAAAAATTATTAAATTTAAAATTTAGTTTTAATAATAAAAAGTATTAGCTAACTAAAACGAAAATATAATATATCTACTATTATTTCTTTGAAACTACATCCACACTATATTTCGCAACCTGACCCCCAAAATTAAGTAACAGGTAGACTAAATGAGTGATAACGAGCCTGCGATAGGGCATTAAATGCCCGAGAAGATGAAGGCTGGATAGCCCGCATACACGCGAATTCGCATTTTCTATTTAGTGCCCAGTTTCCGAATTCACGTGTATGCGAGCTATCCAGCATGCATCTCCCTGGGCATTTAATGCCCTATGGCAAGCTGGTTAGCCGCTGCCGAGTGATAACCATGTACTCCAAGTCATGGTTTTTTACAATATCCTATTACGACACCCTAAATTTAACTCCACCACCGAATTTAACTGGTTTTTACATTTTCCTATAACAAACAACTCATCATTTAGTCAAAAACCCGTTTGTCCATGATAGGATAAAGCATTATACAACTGACACCTAATAAGAAAAACTCTACGGGTATTTCGAAATTTACACAATGAATTTGTGCCTCAGAACAAGATATCGGAAGAGATAAGGGAATGAGCAATGGTGCCTGATTCGAAGCTTAGATGTGGAGCACTGCAATTCCCAATTTCAATACCCATGGTTTTAAAGCCACCATGTGATTGGGCGTTTATTGTGTCGTCTAATCTCTAGAGCTTGCGACTCAATTCCAGTGCCTGCGATCTCAGGACGCAATTCTCTTCTGTTATATGAGCATAATGTTGTGAAGCAATATTGAATTGATCCACTATCTCTCCCTTCTCTGCTGTCAGCTGAGCAACCTGAGCGCCCAGCTTGTCCAGTTGATGTTGTTTCCGGAGCCTGGACCTCCTCGCTGATTCTCTGTTAGACAATATCCTTCTTTGCTTCATCGCGTCTATCACTTGCTGATCCTTTGCTTCATCAGAGGCTGAAATGCTCCGAGAATGTGAGATGCCCTCCCCATTGGTCCCCCAAGAATACAATGAATCCTGAGTTGGGCACCTCTTGTCCACAGACACGCCCACTGATTTCTTTGTGGGCACTGCAGTTTTGGCCCCAGAAGCATTCAGATGAGCAGCAACGTTTATATTGTTGTATTGGGTACTGCCCATATCATATATTTCTCCACTGAATTCTACTGGATGGATTGGGAGGACAGAACTTTTGGGAATGTCCATTTGATTTGAATTAGAAGTAATCATCTGATTTGACTGCAGCCCTGTCAAAGAGGGCGAAACAGGGCCAAACCTTTGAGATCCTTGCCTGATAATATCTGTCCGCTACATTAATGAAAATGTTGCCGCTCTTGCTGTATTACAACTCCTTTTGCTGCCTGTGATGAATCAATTCGAATTAGAGATGCCAACATATATCCAATTCAACAGGAAAGCTATTAAAGCCCTGAAATGATCCCAGAGACCAAAATTTGGGAGTTTTCAAGGAAACCCAAAAGATACAGCCCTATCGCTATCCGCAGCAATGGAGAAAAATGAGACAAGATTTGTACCAGAGAGCCAAAAGCATATGCAGCAATGGAATAGATCAAACGCTACATAGAATAGCTTGTGAAGAAAAGTGAACAAAAGTGGGATCTTTGGCTGCCCAATTCAGAATCTGACTCATACACACATGCTATGCTACTTACAGACCAGTTGATTGTATTGATAACAGCCACTCCACAGCTACAGCTATAGCATTCAAATAACTTCAATATATTGGACTGTCAAGATTAAACCAGCCTTGCCTGTATCAGAATTACAGGGCTTTCGTTGTTGTAAGTAGGCCTTGTGGAACTTCCAACCCACCCTCAGAAAAGCTACCCAAAGTTGTATTCAAGTCCTAAATTTACACAACTGAAAATCAAAATCCAAATACAATCCAAAGAACATGAACAGACAAAATTTAACAGACCAGGTGATCACAAGGAAGGAAACAAAATGGCAACAAAGGCATAGAGAGAACTAAGTTCTAGAGCAGCAGGTAGCAGAGAAAAGCTTTGAGGAACTAAAAGGTAGATTGTGTTTGAGCAGAGGATGTATTTATGTGTGTGGATCAATGGAATGTGACCATGTAAAAGAGTAAGAAGCAATGCAAAAAGCAGAAGAGTACAATAATCATTTTTGCCAGTAGGACCCACATTGAAGCGAGGAAATAGCCCAATGAGTGTACACATGGATAATGCACAGCCAGTTCTGTATATGAAAATAGTGAAGCGACGATTTGAACAATAAGTAAAGGAACATGATAGTGCCAAGTCATTGTACAATCCAGATTTAGCCGAATTTTGTATTTAATTAAACATTTTTAAGAAGGAAGGTGATCTGAGTGGAAAGTATCAACCATTAAAATAATTTTCCGAGACTAATCCGTATGAGTAATGTAGCACTCATTTAAAATATAAACCATTCGCTCATGTCAATACAAGATTATGCTAATGAATGTGTGCAAATTCATTTTCATTTTTTCTTTTCAAGCATATATATTATATAAAATAAAATGTTTTTTTTAAAGTGTTTCTGGGTTAATGGAATGTATATACTTTATTTTCTTTTAAATTTGAATTTTGGACTAATCCGTATGAGTAATGTAGTACTCATTTAAAATATAAACCATTCGCTCATGTCAATATAAGATTATGCTAATGAATGTGGGCAAATTCATTTTCATTTTTTCTTTTTAAGAATACATATTATATAAAATAAAATGTTTTTTAAGTGCTTCTGGGTTAATGGAATGCATATACTTTATTTTCCTTTAAATTTGAATTTATATCATTTTTTAAAGAAAATGTATATTTTTGATATTAATTTCATTAAATATGTATGAGCTGTAAAATGTGAGCTCTATATATATATAATTGATAAAAAGAAAAGGTATGTTTTTAATATTAATTTTATTGAATAGGTATAAAATATAAAATGAGAGTTATATATAGATATTTAAAAGGAAAAATTATTATATTGAAAGAGAATTTAAAAGAATAATGAAAATCAAAAGAATTTCCTATTTTACTTATATTTACTTTCTTCTATGAGGTAGATGTGTGATTATTTTAATTTTTAAAATAGAGTTCAGATTTAATATTAAAAAAATTAATAATAATAGAAAGAATTTTAATGTGGCAAATAAAAAAATATTTCAATATTAATGTGGATCTAATGGTGAAGAACAGGTTTTCCTTTTAAAAGATCACATATTCAAATGTAGAGTAGCATAGACATGATATTGGTCTATGATATCATAACAAAACTTATTCATAGATTAAAAATCTCGATGGTAAAGTGGGGCTAAATCTTTATGGTTAAAAATCTTATTACATGGTTTTTTAATTGTATATTTATGATTTATTTTAATTTTGGCAATGAAAAAGATGTATCATGAGATAAGTGTTTGGATGCATATAATGGATTTGATGCCCATCTATCTGAGGAACATACATGTTCTAGTATTTGAGGAACTGTTTATTTGTCAACAACAAGGGTGTGAAGCCATTATCTCAAAGTTTATCATGTCACTTTTGAGAATTGAACTTGAAAAAGAAACTTTCATTCATTTCTCTTAACAAACCAAGATAAACCTAATTAATAATATAAAAATTTAACAAAGTCTTTCGGTGGAAATCACATGAGAGAATTTTTTTGGGGGATGTGTTTCGAACCAACAAATGTGATTTATCATTAGGACCAGATTAACCACATTTGTTGGTTCGAAAAGCATCAGCGAAAAAAAATTCTCTCATATGATTTCTACCAAAAGACTTTGTTTAATTAATTATGGATCACAGAGGTTTGAATACAAAAATATAAAAATTTATTATTTAATAATACAAAATAATTACTATATTAAATTACACTTCAAAATAAACAAATTCTAAACATTCATTTATATGAAAATATCAATATTAATTTATTAAAAGTTAATAATAAATTAAATTACATTATATAACAATATTAAATCATAATAAAAAATAATAATAATATTAAAAAAAATTATAATAAAAAGTTTAATATATAAATAGAATCCCTAAAATATGAATAGAATGAATGTCCAATATATAAACATTTTCCATTATTTTTACAGGGTTTTGAAAATCCAAGGTACGTAAAGCCATGCCTTGGGATTACTTTGATGGGACCTATAAAGATCGAGATGTGGTGATTGGATTGGAATTTAAACGTTATCTCTCAAGGCCCCATCTCTTTCGTTTCGAAGATAATAATGGTCGAGGAATCCAATAAGGGCGACTTCAACTCACTTTTCTATCTTCTGCAGTTTGTTTTAAAGAATCATGTCAACTCGTTTTTAAGTATAACTGGGATGAATCATAGAGTACAAGTAGATTGAAAGTTTAACGGTGCAGGTCAAAAACTATGCAAAGAACAAAATACAAAAGCTGATGGACTTTCCAAATGCGTGACTGTCTTTGCATACGATGAAAAAGAAAATTTAATAATAATAATAATAATAATAAATTTTTATTTTATTTATAATTATATTTTTTTGGTAGATATAAAGTAGTAGGAAAGTGTATAAATTTTCAATTTTAAAAATAAATTTTACATTTAATATTTAAAAAAATATTAATAATAAAAAAATTCAAAATATTAATAATAAAAAAACTCAATGTAATTTATAATAAATTGTAAAAATTGGAATCATGATCTATAATAAATTTGATTTTTTTTAAAAATTCTAAAATTCACACACTACCTACAATACTATAGATAATCAAAATCACAATTCTCTAAAAAAACAACCCAAAAACTTAAAATCTAACATAATTTCCCTATATAAAAGCGATATATAAAATGAGACCTGTTCTCTCCCGAATTCAAAGATTAAAATTGAAAAAAGAATTGTCGATTTACAATTTTTGGAAAATTATCGTGACAATAAGATTATTCCTCTATTTGATCGTTTAAAACAGGCTTCTTAATCGATATAATAATAATTCATTCTTAAATTTAAGTTTGGCAGTCATCCGTAGTGAAATAAATAAAACTCTGGCTGCCTTGGATAAGCTCGGTCGTTCGGCCCTTACGAGTCACCTAAAGTTAGCCAGCGTTATTAATAATGATTTATGGAGGACTATTGATGCTAAGGTTGCGATTAAAGCTCAAAAAGAAGGGAAAAACACTCATGAAAAACAGTGCAGAAAACTTTCCAAATTAGGGAGCAATCCTCAGAACACTGTTACGGTCAAATCCTCCAACGATTCGTTAGCTAGGGTGGACATCGAAGAGAAGAACAGTGAGCTCGAAAATCTTCGCAACGAATTTTGCATTTCTCTAAAGGATTTTAGTGGTAGCGGCAATGTGATTGAGAAAGACAACATTGTCTTGTACGGCGTAAGCTATGTGTCTGACCTCTGGTGAACCCAGATATTCGATAACAGCGTCTGATGTCTCCAAGGACGCTTATAAGATTAGGGAAGGCGTAACCGCTGAGGATAGCACTGTTTTTTCTGACAATAGTCCTGATTCTGCAGAGAAACTCCATGGTATAAACATCGGACTAGTAAGGAAGGAAGTTTGTTTTGAAAACTCGCCTAAAGACTGCGGAGTTGATCCAGGAAGTTTAGGCAACGTGGGTTTCTCTCTTGGAGAGAACAACGGCTGCCCTGAGGTCTCAGTCAGCGCAAGATACCCATTAAAGGTGAGTAAAAGTGTTTATAACGATTGTTGCAGCATTGAGAATGTCTGTAACGGCGGTTGCAGGTTTGAAAGGCCGAAATTTGAAACCCGAGGTTCGCAGCTCTAATGAGGTCGTCATCTCGATTACTGAAAACGATGGTTGCAGGTTTGAAGAGCCGAAAGATGTGCGCAACAGCAGTTTGAGAACCAAGGTTTGCAGCTCCAGTGAAGTGGTTAACTTGATTATTGAAAACGATGATAACGGCTCCATGATTCTGACTTGGGAGGGAGGCATAAGAACCTAAGCATAGAGTAGCATTTTAAGGTCAGTCCCCCTGGTTTTGAGCGTAGGAGTAGTGAAAATTGCAAAAAGATTAGTTTTGTTTTTAACAGCAAGGAGTTTTGAATAACAAGGAGTTTTCGAATAACACTCTTGCGAATAACTGTGTTTCAAAATTTGATCCTAGGAAGAAGGTTATTAATCTTTCCTCCCCACAGCTCAAGCACTTAAAATTCTAAGCGAGGGTTTGGGATTTTCCATTACTCCGAGAAGCATTACATTGGAGAGCATTATTTGTAACATTGAGAATGGGACTCATGGTCTCGCCTTAGACAACAAAGAAGTTTTAAGATAGGGATGTTCCCTGTAACGAGTAAAGCCAAAATGCCAAAAAGTAATCTAAGCAAGGATGAGCAAGTTGCTTTCAAGTCTTTTGGTAATAGTGATAAAATCTGCCAATCCAGGAGGAGCAGTTGTTGTTTAGATAAAGATGATTACATTCATAAAATGAACCATCATCTTATTTGTGGTAGTTATAGGAGAATCAATACCAACTCCCTTCCTAAGGTTATAAAAGAGGTTAAGAAAGCAATCTTGGAGTCCAACCTTGATGATAGAATATAAAAAAAGTTAATTCGTTCTTGTGAGTTTATCCCAATTTATGGGTTACCAAAAATTCACAAAGAAGGGATCCCTCTAAGATATGTTGCTAAGATTCTGAAGTCTCTAGTTGGGAACATAGAGTCTTTTATAAAAGACTAATGATTTAGTAAAGCTTATAAAAAATGAGAGGGTTGATAATGATGGCATTTTGGTTAGTTTTGAGGTAGTATCTTTATTTACCAAGATCCCCTTGGATGAGGTTGTTCGTGTTATAAAATAAGTCACTGATCTAGAAACAATAAAACTTGTGGAGATCAGTTTGTGTTCCACTTTCTTCAGTTTCCAAGGGAGTTATTATGAGCAGATATATGGGGTCGCAATGGGTTCCCCCTATCACCAATAGTCGCCAATTTATACATGGAGTATTTTGCGAAAAAGGCTTGTGATTCATAGTCGCCAATTTATACATGGAGTATTTTACAAAAAAGGCTTGTGATTCATAGTCACCAATTTATACATGGAGTATTTTGCGAAAAATGCTTGTGATTCATATGCCTTGAAACCAGCATGGTGGAAAAGATTTGTTGATGACACGAACTTAAAATGGACTCATGGTAAGATTGAGCTTGAGAAGTTTTTTTAATCATCTTATCTCTATTCTTTAATTCAGAAATTCATTGAAGGGCTTTCTCTTCCCACATGTAGAGTAGGGAATTCTTTAATCTTGCCTAGAGATTTGTTCAGGAAATAGACATTGAAGCAAGGTTAAATTTTAGGGAACCATGGTTGGAAGAAAAAGAAATATATGCCCTTATACCATGGTCTCCTCCATGATTTGTTTACAAATTCTTAAATTTATAAACTACACAATAAAGAAATCTTTGAAACAAAATATTACAATAAATATTTGACATTTAATGAGAATTTTAGAAAATAATAAAAAATGAGAGATTGTTAATACACATTTAAGATATATTCAGATTTATTAGAAAAATTGGGTTCTCCTAACTATCATCATTAATATTATATTTATAATTGAGAATGATTTTATGATTTCTTTTCCCGGATGTGGGTGTCTGACCATGGTACAGGTACGTGGGCAGCTGTTTGGGTAGGCGCGTGGCTGCTTTCCACCGCCACTTGGCCTCTCATGGCACTGCTCATAACTTCCCCTGCGCTCAAATTTATTGCTGCCTTAATGCTGCTTATCCCTCCTCTGCCGCCGGTTTGTTTTCAACTCATGGCGCTCTCAACTTGCCACATTCGGGTTTCTTCTCTTTGTTTCAGACCCTCCTCTGCAGCGGCAGCATTTTGCTCTCGAACTTTCCCAGGATTACACTTGGCTTTGGTTCGTTGGGCGACTTTCTGGCTATGCCTGCAAGCTTCTCATTGTCTCTCTGACAAATTCGCTAGACAACAGTCTGTTGCTCTCCCTTTCATCCCTCTGAGTGCTGAAGACAAGCTTGTCCTCATCCCTCTCCACCTCCATAGTTCGTCTATCCGCCCGGATCACTCTGTTCCTCCAGCCATGCCGAAACTTCGCCAGAGGATGAGCTGCAGAAGAGGCAGCTCCAGAGGGCAAACGGGCCGCTAGGTCTCCTCTTCTACGACGGACTCCTCGACTTTTTTCTCGGATTTCCGCATGGATAAATACCCAGCTACTCGGAGCGGACGGGATAGAGGCAGAGGCCTGCACAATATGGCAACGAGCTCCCTCAACTCTTCGACTAACACCACTCGACTTCAATTCCCCTGCAGTCATGGCACTGTCTCCTTTATGGCCACGGTTACCATTGAGCTTAGCGAGCTCAATCCAGGTCAGGAAGTAGGCTCCCTTGGAGCGACCATGGAAAGATTGGCGGAAGACAGACATGGTTCCATCCAGATGAACTTCGAACCAAGCAAAGCTTCAGGCTCAGGCAAAAGCAAGGCCTCCCCAACCATGAAGGAATAGGCGGGCTCCTCTGAGGACGACAATGATTACAAGTATGGATGTCGCATCATCGAAGAGCCGCCCGATCCATCTCATGAAGTTTGAACAGGTTGGTGGTTTTTGGTTTTTTGGGTATTCAGCGAGCTTGAGAATGTTCACTTTCTCCTGCTCAATTCGTTAGTCTCTCCTGCGAAAAGGATACTCTGCTAGCTTATGGTTTTCAGTCTCGAATGCAGTCACAGCTACTTCTGATGTTCGTATACCGCTTTGGGCTTCAGGCAATGTCTCTCTGTTCCACCTATTTGGTCTAATTTTCCTGTTTTGGTTGATGTATACCCCCAGCATAAATCTCAGTTCTTTGTACAACAATGGATGTTCTTTGGCTTTTTTTGCTCTAGTCATGGTCAGGTTCTTTGCTGTTCTTCAGGGCAATATTCAGTTGGGCTTTTTTGCAAACTGATTTGCTATGCTTGTAATCATGCCGCATCTCTGGGCTAGCTTTCATGAGGCCATGGCCTCAATGTAAAACTATTTTGTATTAATATAGAAGTAGACATATTCAAAAAAAAAAAAAAAAAGAAAGAAAGAAAGAAAGAAAAAGAAAAAGAAAAAGGAAAAAAAAAAGAAGAAGAAAAAAGAAAAAAGAAAAAAGAAAAAAGAAAAAAGAAAAAAGAAAAAAGAAAAAAGAAAAGAAAAGAAAAGAAAAAAGAAAGAAAAAGATTAAAAATTTTATGATTTCTTTGCATATTTCAAAAGCCAACTCCCTCACCCAAATATACAAAAAAATATACAATAAAAAGGCTGGAATAAAATATATACCCCACACATAGATTTATACCATACAAAGATTGAATCAAAAGATTATTCAATTAATCGTCTTTAATCTATCATTAAAAAAGAAAAAGAAAAAGGAAAAAAAAAAGAAGAAGAAAAAAGAAAAAAGAAAAGAAAAGAAAAGAAAAAAGAAAGAAAAAGATTAAAAATTTTATGATTTCTTTGCATATTTCAAAAGCCAACTCCCTCACCCAAATATACAAAAAAATATACAATAAAAAGGCTGGAATAAAATATATACCCCACACATAGATTTATACCATACAAAGATTGAATCAAAAGATTATTCAATTAATCGTCTTTAATCTATCATTATATATTAGATAAATATTATTATTTACTTTCATACCCTTACACTTCAAGGTTTTGAATTTATTTTGATACCATACAAAGGTTGAATCAAAAGATTATTCAATTAATCATCTTTAATCTATTATAATATATTAGATAAATATTATTATTTACTTTCATATCCTTACACTTCACCTTGAATTCATTTTGAGAAAAAAATGTATTCTATTTTTAAATTTAAAAATTGACTATATTTAAAAAGAGTTATTATATATCGATAAATTTAAAATGATTTAAATCTTTTTTTATTACTTAATATATCATTTCATATTAATAATGAGATTGTTTAATTGTTTTGCATTTTGGTTTTTTGACTGGAATTTCATTATACAATTTAATGTGATATTATTATCTTTTATTGTTTCAAATGTATTTTTACTGTACAAATGGATTCAACACCTTCAAAAATCAAATAGACACTTGAATTATATAAACCAATTTTACAAAAAATTATAATCTTTTAATATTTAAAACAAAAATAAATTCAACATCTTCAAAAACTCCTAAAACACTTAAATTATATAAACTACATAACTCAAACTTAAACAAAAAATATATATGTATATATTCAAAACTCAAAAAAAAAAAATTAAAATACAGAATTAATAATTACTCTTTTTATTTTTATCATTTTTATTTATAAATATAAATACTCACTTTTGCTTACCATTAATGTGCACCTTGCAAACAATTCCCCAAACACACAACCCACAACAAAAAAAACAAACATAGCAGAAACCTAATATTTTTCCGTCAAAATCCACAGCAGGAATGGTAGCAACAAAGTTTTTGTTGGACAGGTGTCTCAATTCGAATTAAAGTAACTTCACTTGATTGAGTTGCGTGGCTTTCAAGCACTTTCATATATCTGTCGTATCATACAACACATAAATATCAACCTTCCAAAAGAGGACAAAGATTAAATGCAATGCTACTTTTGGCGTTGTTACATTTAAAGTGGGTACATGCGTGCACATTCCAGTGGTCGGTAATTTAATCATGTCAAGTACCTTCAACAAAACGGCCTTTACAATATTAATATGTCAAAAAAAAATTAGGTTAAGCATCTTATATTCTTTTTTTTTTTTTCACCTAGGTGGAAAAACCTATCAACTCAGGGGTCAAAACCAACAGTGAGGACAGCCATCTCTGGCTGCTATCCGCGAATGTCGGTTTGACTCATCACAGTTAGATAGGAAAACCACGCCACCTGAAATAACCCGCTGGTGGTCCGTAAGGGAGCAGGCTCGGCTCATCACTCCTGCCAGATGCCTCAGTATTTTAATTTTATTTAGAATTTATTTATTTATTTATATAGATACAATCATGTTATTAAAGAAGTTATATAAATTAAATAGTTGGTAAATATTTAGACATAAAAAACCATTGATCTTATAATACATCTTATATTATTAAGAATATTTTTTTATAAAAATAATTAAATTATAATTAAATTTTAAATTATTATTATTATTATTAATTAAAAAAAATTATATATGAATTTATATATATATATAAAAGAATATGTAATAAAATTCTTAATCATGGAAATCCACGTTCAGTAGAGATTTTTAACTTGTAAATAACCTTTGTTACAATATTATGAAACAATATCATGGTTTATTAATACTATTTTCCAAAAAAAATCCGAACACAATCAAGTTGTTATATATATATATATATATATATATATATATATATATTTAGTTAAATTTTATAACATTTTTTAATTATATTGAAAACAAAAATGGCATAACTACTTTTAAGGTAAATTTCAACCATCTATTATGACTACTAATAACAAGTGTAATATGTAGCCTTGCTATTTTGTACCTACTTTTATCCAAAAAAATAATTAATATTTTTTAAATAATAATCTATATATAACATACTTTAATATAATTTTAAACTAATACAATATTAAAAACTAATATAAAAAATTAGCATAATAAGTCACTTAATAAATTTCATATTACACTAGTTTACAAAGTGTTTTTATCCATTTTTTATGCAACTATGTGCTTAAATTATATGGTGAGTAAGTTAAGAATAATATTTATTTTAGAAATTGGTTGAGGATCTATTGTGATATTTTTTGAACAATAATCTCTTAATTTAAAATTTGTTGGATCTAATAAGTACTATTTAAGTGGGATAAATTTTGGTTTTGAAAAACAATATACTAATAGTTTTTTGTGTGTATTCTTTGTGAAATGTCTGTTTCCCAACTTTATTTGTTAATATCATAGACATTTCCCAACTTTATTTGTTAGAACGCAGCATGAACACTAAACACAAAACACATCTTACTCATTCCATTACCAAGCAATGAGTTTTATACACAGCGGAGAAGTTTCTAGATTCTAGTTGTCGGTGGCTTCTTCAAGACGTTACCTGAAGTCCCCCGAAGTCTCGAGACCATCTCTTGAACTCTCGAGATGGTTGAGCATTTAATGGGTTTGGTGGTTGGAATTAATGTTTCCAACACTCCCCCTTAATTCCAACCATATGACAAACACGCAAAATACACTATAACGCAATGCATAAGACACAATCATACTCTTAATTGACATGCCTACATGTCTAAGTCTCAGTTAGGCTTACAACATAATCTAGATTTTCTACAACACATAACTTACTTATGTAAAACTCAAATTTTGCCTTCCCAAGAGGCTTAGTGAATATGTCAGCTACATTCTCATTTGTATTATAATATGTTAGGGAAATTTCTTTTGATTGGACCTTTTCTCTTACAAAATGATATTGTGTGTCTATATGCTTTGGCCTTGCATGACATATAGGATTGTTCCTCAATTTGATGGTGCTTTGATTATCACATCTGGTCACTGTAGGTTCTTGTTGACCTTCACCAACATCTTCAAGTATTCTTCTGAGCCATATAGCTTCACAGGTGGCACTACATAATGCTTTATACTTTGCTTTAGTTGATGACAACGAAACTATTGTCTATTTCTTATTGCTCCATGATATAGCTCCCAATCCTATATTGAAGACATATCCAATGGTGGATTTCCTATCATCTGGATTTTCGGTCCAGTCGAAATCAAAATGACTTGTCAATTCAACATTACAAGCATTAGTATATTCAATACCAAAATTGATAGTTCCCTTTAAATATTGAAGGACTCTTTTTGTAGCTAACCAATGGCTTTCATGAGGCTTAGCCGTGAATTGACTAAGTATGCTTATTGCATAAGCAATGTATGGTATAGTGGTAGTAAGATAATTCAAACTTCCCACAGATTGTCGATACAATGTTCCATTCACCTCTTTTGTTTCATCATCACTTCTCAATTTGATGTTTTGTTCCAATGGAGTACTCACTGCTTTACATCCATTCATATGAATCTCTTTAGTACTTCATTTGTATATTTGCTTTGTGTGATTAAGGTTCTTCCATCATCTCTCCATACTTCAAGACCTAGACAATAGTGCATCTAACCAAGATCCTTCATCTCAAATTCCTGTGATAACTTCATTTTTATATCTTTAATCAATTTATCAGCACTCCTTGTTATTATTAGTTCATCAGCATATATAGAGAGTAATACTATATCCCCATTTCTATCTGCCTTGACATACAAATTAGGATCATTTTTGCTTTTGTTAAATCCTTGCTAAAAGAAGAATTTATTGATTTTCTCATACCAAGATCTAGGTGCCTATTTTAGTCCATATAAAGCCTTTTTTAACTTGCATACAAGATGTTCTTGTCCCTTCTTTACAAATCCTTCTGGTTGAACAAGATAAATATCCTCTTTTAAGTCACCATTTAGAAAAGCTAACTTCACATCTAATTGATGTAGCTTACAATCATATTTAGTTGCCAATGCTATCATTATTCTAATTGTATTCATTTTTGCAACCAGAGCAAAGGTATCTTCATAATCTATACCTTCTTTTTGTGAATAACCTTTTGCAACCAATCTTGCCTTATACTTGTCTATGCTACCATCTGCATTAAATTTTGTCTTGTACAACCATTTTGATCCTATAGGAACTTTATTTTTAGGTAATTCTATTAATTCCCAAGTTTCATTTTTCATTATAGATTCGTATTCTTCTTTCATAGCTTCCATCCATTCTTTATGATTTTTAGCTTGTTCATAATTTAAGGGCTCAAAAACAGTCATTACTTGAGACATTAAAGCATAATATTTATACCTGATAGGGGTTTGAATCTGTCGTGTTGATCTTCTTAGAGGTTCATTACATTGTGGAGTACCTTCTCCTCTTCTTCTTCTCTATGGAGTGCCTTCATCACTTCTTTGTGGACTTTGACTCCTTGACATGTCTTCTGGAATGTCCATGTGTTCTTGAGCTTGAGTTGATTCCACAACTTCTTCTTCTTCCTTAAAGCTGTCATAAGGAGGCTGCCATACATTATGTTCATCTTCTTTTATTTGTTTATCTGCATGCTCATGAAATATAACATCTCTACTTGCAAAGACCTTGTGAGTACTTGGATCATACATTTTATATGCTTTTTTATGAGTACAATATCCAATGAAAATACATTTGATGGCTTTGGCATCTAACTTTCTCTTATCCTCTTTTGGAATATGAGCAAAGTCCTTGCATCCAAATATCCTTAAATGACTAACTTTAGGTTTAAAACCATAGAATTCTTCAAATTGTGTTTTGTGTTGAAGATACTTAGTAGGGCTTCTATTTTTAAGATATACAGTTGTATTATTAGCTTCAGCCCAAAAACTATTAGAAAGTCCTTTACTTTTTAGCATACTACGAGCACATTCAACTAATGTTATATTCTTTCTCTCAGCTACTCCATTTTGCTGAGGTGTATGTGGTACTGTAAATTGTTGCATAATTCCATTTTGTTTGAAATATTTGATAAAGGCTCCTAAAGTGTACTCACCACCTTTATTTGATTGAAGAATTTTAATGCTCTTTCCTGTTTGATTTTCAACCATACTCTTGAATTCTTTAAAGTATTCAAACACATCACTTTTGTTTATTATAAAGTACACCCAGGTGTATCTAGTGCTATTATCAATAAATATAAGAAAGTAATATGCTCCACCAAGTGACTTAGTTTGCATTGGACCACATACATCAGTATGCACTAGTACAAGTATTTCATGTTTTCTTCCATTTTCATGCACAAGAAATTCTTCCCTATGTTGTTTTCCTAAGGCACAACCTTCACATTCAAAGTGGTCAACCTTAATATTTGGAAGACCTTCTACCATCAATTTCTTTTGTAGTAATATTAGGTCATTATGATTTAAGCGTCCATACCTTTGATGCCAAATCTCTATATTTGACATGCCTGTTGATGCCAAAGCTTGATGCCCATTTTTCATTACATCCAACTTGTATAATCCTCCAACTCTCATTCCTTTTGCAACAACCTTGTAGTTGTCCTACACATCCTTTACTAAACAATGTGATTTCACAAACTCAACTTTTAAATGTTGATCTGTAATAGTAGAGACTGAAATTAAGTTCTTGTTTAATTCTAGAACATACACCACATTTTGAATTTGTTTTTCTTGTCCATTAAGCATCGTAACACTTATATCACCATATCCTTTGATTTCATGTGATTGATTATCTCCAAAATAGATGTGTCCACCATTATTAATCTCATGATAAGTATCAAACCAATCTCTTTTGCATGACATGTGTCTTGATGCACCAGAATCTATAAACCAAGCATTATCATCATCAGTTTATGTTGATAAGGCAACATTAGACACAACAATTTAAGATTGCTAAAGTCATGACTAATTTATTCATCTCTATCAACATAATTTCTTGAATGCTTTCTTTGTTTGAATTGATCAGACCTTCTTTTAATGCAATTCTTAACAAAATGATAAGGTTTTCCACAGTAATAACACACATCATCTCTACTTGATTTGGCATTTGTCCTTGGTAAAGGTGTACCTTGAAATGATTTTACCTGTGGCTTTTTGCCTTTATTTTTCTCCCATTGTTTTCCTTTGAAGGACTGCTTCCCTTTGACCATCAATGCTAAATCTGAACTGGGAGATTTTTGTTTAAGACTTCTTCTCCACTCTTCTTCCTACATAAGTATACCTGCCAACTCATCAAAAGTAGGAGCCTTCTCTCTAGCTAAAATACCAGTGATAAACATTTGATATTCATCAAGCATTCCATTTAATGTCACAGTAACCAAGTCTGTACTAGATATTGTTTCACCAATGTCACCTAATTTATCCTTTAGATCCTTAATTCTAGAAATAAAATTACTCACACTTTCATTTTCTTCCATCTTAATTGAAAGAAGCTTACTCTTTAAATACAATATTTGATTTGTAGTCTTCGTCTCATACAAATTTTTGAGACTGTCCCATGTCTCCTTAGATGTTTTGCACTCTCTAATGTGTGGAATAATGTTGTCCTTTACGGACATCCGCAAAAGCACCTCTGCTTTGTTTTCCCGTTGCTCCCAATCTTGAATTGCATCATTTGTGGCTTGAGGGGATACTGGTTTGACTTCAGCTCCAGACACATAGCATTCCATTAAAGTCTGCAACTCAAACTTCCAATTTGCATAATTTTCACCATCTAACTTGTTAGAATCTTATAAATAAGATTCTTCTAATACATTTGCCATTATCAATAACCTTATGAATCTTTAAATACCAACCACCAAACTTTTCACAACTTCAATAATTAATATTTTGTGTTTTTTTTTTACTCAATCACAAATAATAACACCTCACCTTTTTAAAACTAATTTTTTACTTACTCCTTACCTCTCCTTTTTTTATTATTATTTCATAATCACAAAAAAGCACAAACCATAATCGTACTCTTACTTCAAAGAATGGATCGTTCCTTCCAAAAAACGAATTCTTCACCTTAAGGATTTCTTCAAAAAAAATTCATAGAACGCAGATAGCACAACACACACTTTAGACTTGACCACAACTACTTTTCACAGACGACATTTAAGATTATTTAACCCTTACAAGATTTTTTTTTATTTTATTTTTTAAATATGTGAGCACCACTAAAGATCGATGGAAACCGTTCACTATATATGCAACTATCTTCAAAGGAAATATACAACCATATATAGCTATCTTCACAACGATATACAACTAACTACATAAATATGCCCCCTCCTTTTTTCTGGCAGGAGACAGGAGCTGCGGACTTCTTGTTTTACGATTCTCTGTTCCAAGCTCTTTCAGTGTTCTCCTGGGCACTTTAATTGACCAACACTTCTATACACTCAAATTTCTCCTTGAGATCTTACTTTCACGAAGATCAATCTGACACAAACCTTGCCCTCCGACTAGTGCAACCTTCACCAAAATACACACTGCACACAGAGACTCCTCTGCAACACGCCCTCAACGATTTCTCACACTCATAGTCAGTCAGCTCTCTAGTTGCAGTCTCTACCAAGTAGCGATTCATCGACACACCTTTGCACATTCTCTGCAGCTACAACAACTCTCACAGTGCACCACTTGTAGCAAAAGACTCACACAACAATTTCTCACACACTGCTGCACACAACATGCTCAAACACCTTCAGTGATCTCAGACTCACACTCTCACCTTGCTCTGATACCAAATCAGAGAATGTAGCATGAACACTAAACACAAAACACAACTTACTCATTCCATTACCAAGTAAGGAGTTTTATACACATTGAAGAAGTTTATGGATTCTGGTTGTCAGTGGCTTCTTCAGGACACTACTTGAAGTCTCCAGAAGTCTCGAGACCATCTCCTGAACTCTCGAGATGGTTGAGCATTTAATGGGTTTAGTGGTTGGAATTAATGTTTCCAACAAAAGCCCATGTGGGACTGACTCCCTCAAGGAAGGCCTTCAGAAATGTAGAGCCTGAAGCCTGATAGTTAGTTGATCCTCTGTAAATAAATATGTTAAGATAGAAAAATGATTGATTTTCGGTGAGTGTTCATTCCATTGTTTCTGTGGTTAAATTCATGGGAGTTCATTGCTCTCCTGTGAGAAAGCCACACCTTTTTTTTTGTTAGAAGAAATCACACTCATATAGAGGACGAAGTGCTTGCCTAAACCATCCTCTTGCTGTGAAGGCACACATCATTCATAGGAGTAGTGACAAAGATGACATTGAGTTTTCTAGGAGAGAGAATTTCTTAGAGTCGCATAAAGGGTATTACGTGGCAAACTAAATGATAGATAAGTTGGAAGCCCATGATAGAAAAATCAAAAGTGGATACAAATCCTGGTTGGGGCGCATAACATTGGTGAAATGGGTGAGATGAAGGACACCAAGCTCTGATGTGTTGGCAGGAGCTTTGAAGAGGTGACAACATTTTCCCTCGATTTCAAGACCTTGTTGAGGTGCTTTCTTGTCTCCTCTTCGCCTATTCAGTCTAAGACATTCGCCATTGCTGATTGGTTCTTTAACCACACCTCCATAGGCTCCATACCAGGTTACTATGTCAACTTAAATGGTTGACTTCTCTGGTTTAAATAAGGATCTTTTATTGTAGGTAAGTGCAAAATAAATTCGATAATACAGTGGAACTACGGAGGTCTTGTTCTCATTTCTTCTTATGGTGGGGGGAGAAACACACTTTGAAATCAAGTGGTGGAAGCTTGAATTTGTCAAAAAACACATGCACAATCCTTATTTTTTGATCAACGATGATGAAGAGGAGGCTGCGTCCCAAAAATTGAGGGCTGGAATACAACTTTGAGTGGTAAGATAGGCATCAATTTCTTCAAACCTCTCTAAGATATTTTCTACTACAAAGAGACTAATTGCATGCCTTGTTTAGTAATGATATGGTGGTTATGGCTTGTTAGAGAATTGGAAAAAATAATTAAAAGGTTTAATAAGGCCTATTGCTATTAATTTACTCCCTCTTAATAGTGACTAGAATTCCAACATGCACATACTGCCATTATAGATATACATACCCATGAGTCAGATCTCTAGACTTGGAAGGTCCTACTAGAACAAGGACCCCTCGTCGATGCACCCAGAACCACCTGTGTATACCAATCCACATAATAATAAGATCAACCCCAACAATGGTAAAAAAAAAGCAGGATTAATTCAAAACACCATAAACACCCAGATTGTTTGTCTAATAATTGAAATAACCAACATCCACACTCAATTAACCATATAACTAGGATTGAGACACTAAAGAAGTTCCCAGACCCCACAAGGACTAACACAGAGTACACATCAACAATTTTCATGCCATATATTTATCCTGGTAGGGTAAAGAGCTTCCCCCTACCCCTCTCGCCGAACCCCTTGAAATGTAGACAAAAGATTCAACCTCTAGTTTCCTACACTAGACCCAAAATGAAAATACCATTGTAATTTACATGAAGAGCCATGGGATCCCAGGTGCACAGGTTGAAGCTAGAAACAAAAATAAATTCATAGAAGTGCCAAGTAGAGAAGCCAAGTTTACATACCTTGCTCCAATCCCAAAATCCCAATAACGCCTCCATTTATCTCTCCATCATATAGCAAGCCACCGGAAGTATTGAGTTCCTTAGTACCTAGCATAGTAAAACAAAAATGCCACTTTTTAAACTAGGGTCCCAAACTCTCCTCATGCTAGGGTGACTAGACCACCACAAAAAACCCCTCAAGCTATTAAAGTAGACAATTTTCCCCAGAATAACTCCTCTGCGAACTAGAACCAATCAAACTCGCCTTCTATCTCAAAAATTTTCCAAATAGAGTCCACAAGGCTAGTACCACTAGGGACATGCCCTGAATCAATGTCACTACCACCACCCCAATCTTCCTGTTGTGAGTATTAAACATTGCTAACCTACCTTAAAATAAACTCACACACTCTTCCATGGATGGGGGATGCCATGCCGCCCAACTTTAACTGTCATTGAGGTCGATGGTGTCACACCCTTATCCCAATGGCAGTCTTTCAACCACACATAGGTAGGTGCAACACCACTACACTTTTTATGTTCACCAATACTTAAGAGTACAAACTATGCCTAACAAAACACTTAGTTAATTTTCCAATAAGTGTTCGACAATGCAGCGGTATAAACATTCATGAACACTTATCTTCTTCAATTATATTCCATTAGTATGCAACAAAAGTCACAATACCACCACAAGTACACCCATATATACTTGGGAGGTGCAACTCTCGTAAAGTCTGCTCAATTCAATTTATCATTAAACTTCAATACTTTCTAAAATGTTCAATTTTATAGCTAAGTCGTGTAGCCAACCATTCGGCTTGCACACTTAGACAATTTACCAAAGTCCACCAAGCAATTGTGCCCAAGTTGTGTAGCTCGTGTTGCCTCTTGTCTGCACCAGAAACCCCAATTATATCGTTGGCACAACTTGTGTTGCCCTCATTCAAGTCTGCTCGAATTCTGCACATGACGTTTGACTTCTCGAGTGATGTTTATTGTGTTGCCTGCCCATTTCTACACTTGGCCCACACTCATCGCAACCCAACCTGCTACTATTCAGACCATTCGCGAAACTTTCCACAGTACTACCGTTTAGCTCGCCCATCAGTGCAGGCACATGGCCTGCACGTTGTGCAACCTGTCCACCCGACCCCACCTAACTGCAGAACGCGCTGCAAAAGCTCGACCTGACCTGACCGTCTGTTGCTTCTACATTTATTCGCTTCCCTTTCTTGCTCGACCCTTCTTGCACTTTTGTTTTGCGATGTCTCCAAGTCCGAGTTGATTGGTTCAAATGACCCGAACTCTCCTCAATATATACGAGTACCATTTTGACCGTGGCACCCTAAATGCCATGTCATCTCGCCTCCCCAAACATCAACCTAAGTGCGTAAGTGCAAGTCGATATGCTCAATACACTCGTCGGTCCAACCTCCAAATAATATGTCGTTGCCCTCCGTCATATAAGTTGTTGCCACTTGTGTCGCCCTAGCAACCCACTCGCCCAATCTCTGTACTACGGTCGCACATATGTTCATCCTTCGCTCGGTCCATTAGTCGCTCCATGGATTGCCCGTATCAAGTGTGGGCGCGCCTAATTGCCAACCGTGTCGCCTCGCCCGGCCGCGCGCCTACCAAATGCCCAACTTGGGTCACCCGTTGCAGACTCTCATCGCATGACTCGTTGCATATAACCGACATCTACCTCTGAGTTGCCTTTAATTGAACGTACTAACCCGAGTCGCATTTAACCGAACACGGGCATCCGTCGCATTTTCGTCACCACTGCATGGCTTTTACTATGATCACCGGTTTTTCGACTCTCTTGAGTGCTCACCAACTCGAGGTCCTGACAGATGGAGTGGCAGGCACCCTCCCCAAACCTCACTTTGCGATGATTTGTCACCCTCGTCGGGGAATAATTATTTATTATATTTAATCAAAGAGTAAAAAATTAAATATTAAATATTAAATATTAATTTAAAAATAAAAAACTTACAATTATTATGTTTTGTCTACTTATAATATTATTTAATTAATTTACACATATTAAGTCAATATAAGTAAATCAAACTGCAACAACATTTTAATAATATTTTTTTATTTATTTTTTCCTTTATGATGGTGATATCTCACCTCCTAAAAAAATCATTATAAAATTCTTTATTTTTCATGAATGTCAAATTAAATAATCAAACAATTAAATATCATTCAAATAAATGAATTAATCAAATTACTTATAATACATTTTTTCCCACGGGATATAGAATACACGGTGATGAGGTGTATTGTTAAATCCCTCTGTGATGTGACGGTTACTAGTTTGAAACTCTGTGGGCAAAAGTCCAACCATGTTAAGGGTTGGTGTGGCCCAAACCAGGTGAATGCAATCCTCGAGTAATTTTGATAGCTTAAATCCCTGTAAGTCACCATTTCTCAAGCCACATATCAAACGTAAAATAATCTTTAAAGAACTCAAACAACTTAAAAAAAAAAAATTAACTATATAACTATATAAAAAATCTAAAATAAAATAATTTAAACACTTCAGATAAATAAATCAATTAATTAAACTACTTATAACAACTTTCCTTTAATTAAATTTTTAAATACATAAAATAAATAAAATAAAACAAAAACAAAGGAAAATTGTTTTTTCTATCATCTAATCCTTTTTTAGATTCATTATTTAAAAAATAAACTAAGATTAGTTTAAAATAAGAAAGAGCTTTGGATGTTGACGATGCATTGCCATCAATTTTATGTTTTCAATCGAAATGATTTCATTTCAAATACTTCAGTATGCACTTAATAATTTATTTAAATATTTAACCATTTATTTTAAATATTTTATTAAATACTTCCGTATGTACTTAATAATTTATTTAAATATTTAACAAATTGTTTTAAATATTTTGAAATAAAAGAAAAGAAAAATATTTAAAACTTTTTTTTTTTACTTTTACTACTTAAAAGTAAAAGAAAATTTAAGATACATTATTATCAATTTTACATTTTTTTTTGTTTTATTTAAAGTGAAATATTTTCATTTCAAATATTTCAATATGTTCAAAAGTAGGTAATTAACATAAAAGTCAAATTTTATCTTTCATTAATTTAAATGTATTTTTTTTGTGAACTACTGCAACATGATTTTCATTAACATAAAAATTACATAATGATCATCTACACCATATAGTAAAAAAGATAAAGACAGGGGAGTGCAATTCTCCTCCTCACAACAACATATAATAGTGAAATAGTTTCAATGGTAGAGACAACAACATATGAATTGAAGTGAAAAACCTTTTCCCTCCCACCCAAGAAGTAGGGGCTACACCAGTACAAGAACATTTAATTTTCCATCTCTGAGACAACAACTAGAGGTGTACGCAACGACATAACTTTTACAAGTGCCATAGCCATAGCCATAGTCACAACTTTTACCGCGATCCATAGCCATCTTCCAGACTCCATATAACTAGGATCCAAGATGCCAGGGAAGAGTTTGACCATCAACTAGTTGACTCCCAGGTTATCGCTAACACTCTCAAAGATATAGGGAGCAACCAAAAACCAACCACGAACCAACCAAAACTGCACCTGCCACAAACCAACCACGAACAACACCACCTTCTAACAAAGAACATGTGTAGAGAACCAACTAGTAATATCTTAGAGGCACATTTCACTAACACCAAAAAAGTAAGAACTCGAGAATAACATTTGAACCACCAAATACCCAGAACATTCCAAGTTGTGAAAGCCCAAAAATAAGCCTCTACAACACTGATACAAAATTAACAAAATGTCAACAAAAACAATATGAGTTCAATATGTAATCCTGGTCAGATGAGATAATAGTGAGGTAATGTGAACTATCTAATGGTTGATTAGTTGGATCTCTAGGGGGGTCAGTAAGGTCACCAGAGGCAAAATTAGACACAAAACACTTTCCACCCGAGCCAATCTAGAATCAACATTATCAAGACAAAAATGTTGATTTCATAACATGCATTTGATATCCTCCAACCCAAAAAATAAATTATAGTTTTCAACCTATTTATCTTTTAAAATTAGACGCAATAGTATATCCATTTGCTGACGCAAAACCAAAGGGTACAAGAAATGGAGTCTCCTCTTACGAAATATGCCTGGGTCTAGGGCCCTTTTCAGATCTGCATTTGTCACCTAAACCTTAGAATCAAAATGTTAGGACTTTTCTTTAGTTTCTTTTGACTCCAAAAGAAGAATTTATTTCCTCACTTCAAGTGGAACAATGTCAAAAAAAAGTTCCAACAGAGTCAAAGGAAAAAGGTCGAGTTCTCTTAAATCCAACATTGCCCATACCGCCCCTCTTGCTCATCATTCTCTGACGAGGAGGCATGATGACTGAAGTAGGAGAGAAAACAAAACATGTACAAGATCCATGACCAGTGAAACAAGAAGTGAGACAAACTACAGATCCTTGAACCCCTGATTGAAAGATTAACAAATCGTCCCCCCAACGCCACATGAGAAGACCAAATTCAAGCAAATATCCCAATTCAGGGCAATTCAAAGACATAGGATACCAAATCCCCCAAGACCATACTAGACTACGAAAGATCCCAGTACCCCAACTCTCCACAAGAACAAATCCTTCACCCACAACACAAAGTGTCCCCCCCAAATTGAGATCCAACCAAATTAAAAGGAGTAACTGTTATCAGGAAATCTAGTGTCCACTCGGAGCTGCTAGTCCCACTAAGACTGGTAGCTATCTTAGAAACAAACAAACTAAAACTACCTTCACTCTCCTTTGTGAGAAGTAGATAAGAGAGGAACAAAGGACACCAACCTCAGTATTGCGCTTGGTTCCTTGCTTGGTTCCTCTCCCTTCTGACAGTTCCTTGCCGCTTTTCCTTCGTCTACCCAGCTTCAAAGAGCACCTCTGGAATCAAAGCAGCATAATACTATCGAAGAACAGAGATCTACAATCATAAACAATATAGGACTAGATATATATTGACCACACAAATGCAGATATCATCAAACATACAAGAATGTGGAGGAAAACTTGAATAGCTTTATTAATATCAAGAATAGCAAAGAGGATTACAACCAATTGTTCTGACCCAGCGTCATCCTCCCAGCATGAAAGCCCTTCTTCACCTCATGAAAAGCTCAGATCACCCAACACTATGATATTCCACCAAGAAACCAACAACACTTCCTTACAAGATACAAAATTCCAGCCTCTGGATCTATGGGATGAGGGATCATGCAGGGGGGTGAGTCAGCTTCTGGGATTTCGATTAGTGTCCTCTCTCTGATAGTTCTTGATTCCACTTGGAGATTGATGATCTCTTACTCATCCCTGGGCAAATTCAGAGAGGCAAGTGTCATAGGAGAAGTTTCTGGAAGATTCCATGACAATCCACCTTGCAAACTGTCTTTGCCATTTGTCTACTCTCACCCATCGCACCCTACAGAAGGGCTTTCCAATATGCATCGCACCTTTTACACTGGGTAGGTAAGATGCATCACACCCTCTACACTGGGCAGTCTGTATGGTCCAGCTTTGACCAGTTCTGAGCAGTTTTCTGTGGAGAACTTTTGGGAGATGATGTAATCAGCTGACCTTGTTCCTTTAGGGTGTGAAGCAACACTTTTAGGGACTTAGGAGCCCTTGGTTTATGGACATGTATGATTGGGGTTGCAGTGCCCAAAAATGTCTATAACAGTTGCCCCCTAAAGCATGAGGTCGTTAATCTTTTAATGTCGAGTGAAATGCTTTATCATGAGGATCTGAAGTTTTTTCGAGCTGGAAGGCGACCTGTAATAAGATACAATACAATACATTATCTTCATAATATTTTTCATGATCTAGCTGAGGCGGGCATTCCCATGCTCAGCTTTATAAATTCATTTTCATGTACATAAGACAGACAACCGTCTGTGTGGTAGACTGATGATTTTGATAGAGCCATCATCCTTTGATTCGGATGATCATCTGTGCAGCAATGATGTACATTTGATGTCTTTATTTTCCTGAATATATCGCAGCCCGAATGGATGAAACTAGATCCGGGGTCTTCAAACTCGTCTAATCTTCACTCAGAGTACAAGTCGATCCATGCGAAAGATGTTCTAGATTCGAACATGGAAAGACATCGCCTGATTACCAGCCAATGATGTAAGTTGTTAACAGGCGCAAGAAGAATCATCGATAATGATGATGACCCTCAAGGTACTACAGTACAATTCGTGTGGTGTGAAAAAGGGACTTGGTGTCGAACACCACGCAAAATCTTTCGGTCAGAGGCCATTGACGTAAACCTGTCGCCGGAAGTGAGAAACTTGCCATTGAGGCATGCAAGCTTCAAAGTACTGAAAGGGTTGTTCCTAAGTCGACTTCTTGGATAATGAGCTGATGTCGACAAGAAGCGACCCGTCGTAGGAGGGCCTTAATGAATCCCACATCTACGACACAGAACGGAGTAAATGATTTTGGAGGTGAAAACGATCTGATGATACAAGGTTTAGGGTGGCAGTCATGAAAGAATGGAGCGTGAATGTATTGCAGTGGATGAGACACAGGTGAACTCTCTGAGCGACTTCTCTTGAACATACCAGCGACACTGACATGGATTGGTAGCGTTAACCCCAAATATGGATGGCGCGATGGACCAATGGTGATATGACCGGTGAACGAAATAACCCAACCCGACTCGAATGTGGAGTGAAAGTGTCATGTTCAAGAGCGACTTGCTACCAATAAAGTTTTTTCAAGTTTTCTTCCCAATTTTTCCCCAGTCATTGCTGACTAGTACCTCTTTATTTTTATCAAGCTTGAGAAGGATAACATATGCTTGTTCTATAATTTTCCCTTCGGGCAAACCCGACGCTATGTTTTAACGAGCCTAGCGACAGTGAAACTCGTTCTTGTCTATATGGACAAGTTTGTCGATATTTGGTTTTAACGAGTTTAACGACTAAAATAACTTGGTCCTTTTCAATTTTAGAGAGTCTGAAAGGGACATAAAGGAAACTTCAATAATCCTTTTTCGTCATATAATCCCTTAAGTCCGAAAAAGTATAAAATAATACGAAAGGGATGAATTTTCGGTAATTTTAACGAGCCAAACAAAACAAGCGCTCGATCTTTTTGTGTAATAATCCCTCAGGTCCAGAAAGATTAAAATCTAGAGGAGGGATAGCACTCCCGGTAGCTTTAACGAGCTAGAGAGACCAATTGCTTGGCAATCTTTTCATATTTTACGAGTCAGATGAAAAGAATTAAAGGAGACTCATTTTTTGAGGAACGAGTGATAATTTCAGGTAGCGGCTGATTCCAGGTAAGGTTTGGAATTTTCCAATCACGACACTGTCACAAGGATGGCTAACAGGATCACTCTTCGCAGCTGTTCCTCAAAAAGGGGTAAACAATCAAATGGAGGTGAATGAACGGCTAAAATAGAGTGGAGGTGATGGTAAGAACACGACCAGGGCTCAAAAGCTGATGATAATGCATTCACAATGGTTATTTACTGGGGATTGGTTCATTTTTTAATGAGCTTAAACTCTGGGGGAACGTTTTCTCATTGCTAAGGTTTAATTTTTAACGAGCTTGAACTTCGCATAAAAACTGCTCGTGATAATGGTCATTGATTATTTGATTTCACCGCTAACCACTTTGTTCCTTCAAAGGTTGTATTGCCTGTTCAATTGCTTCATCAAACCGATTAGAAATGAACAATATATGTTTGAAAAATGAGTTAAAACACTAATATTTTACTCGAATTACGTGAAAAGTAATTTAAAAGTGGTTTTTACCCCTCATTTTACCATTTCATTTGAACTTTGGTTTGTTGGAGCTCTGGAGGTGCTTTTCCCCCTTGATTTTCACCAGCTGATTCCGGGAGATTCTGTGGACGATTCTTGGCGCCGTCTGGACCAGGTAGGAGCTAAACCTGAGCTCTTCAGTTGCATTCCTTCCTTTTTGAATTCTGAGCATGTTTCCTTGTTTTTCTGAGCCCTTGGGGTTTGAAAAATTCGCCCTGGCTCCATCGCACCCTTTCTATATCAAAAGGTGCGATGCATATTGGCCTGGACATTGGCCAGTCAGTATGCATCTCACCCAGTACACTGCTGGGGTGCGATGGGTGTGAGAAGTTTTTCACTGTTTTCTCATGGAATTTTTGCCTGCTTTTGCCAAATCAGGACCCTGACTCTTCTCTTGCTTGTTTTGCAGATATTCATCGGAGAAAAATGGTTGTTACATGGCGAGAACACGAGCATGAAGAAGAGGACATGGTTGCTTTACATGATCCAGGTACAGTAACTGCACTACGGAATTGTGGCCTGCTCAAGTTTTTCCGCATTTCTAGCATGAGGCAACAAATCAACTTGTTGCAATATCTTCTCGACGCATGGGATCCTACCAACCAGGTGTTTCAGATAAGAGGCAAATCCATCCCCTTGACTGTCGTGGACATCTATTTTTTGACCGGTTTATCGAGGCGTGGTGCCCCTCTTTCATTATCGAGTTCTGCCCGTGGGGGCAAATCCGTGAGAGATTATATTCACCAGTATTGCATAGAGGGATCTCAGCCGAGTAGGGACGGCAAGATCAACATCCGAGATGTCACTGACTGGTCCTTGAGGACCATTCTGTTCACTTTTGCTAGACTGGCTGGTAGTGCGGCTCTTCACGTGGCTAACAGGTCCTATATGCAGTACGCCCTAGAATGCCTTGAACCAAAGGTGTTCAACTGGTGTGACACAGTACTCCCTGTGATGAAAGAACAACTGACCAAGGTAAAAAGCGAAAAATCCAAGAATTTCGGCTATGGTTCTATTTTGACTGCTTTCACCTTGGAAAAGATCCCACTGATGCAGCCGCAGTACATTTCACTTAGTTTACCTCCATCGACTGAGCCACGGATGCAGAGATGGGTCGACCTCATGGCCCAACATGCTGGTCAGTCTCAGGTTTCCTTCTCTGATACCTTCTTCGAGTGGTTCAACCGTCAGGAGATGGTTTTTTCCGAGTGTCCATATGCTGGTATGGATTTCCGGGGTGACCCGGATTTGGTGCTGTCGGTTGGTGAGCAATGGGGTGCTATCGGTAAATTCTCTGACCATATCTCTGTTTATCATTTTTTATAATGTTCTCGTGCTTTCTTCTATCAAGACTAATCAAAACTCATGTGCTCATGCAGATATTGGACCAGTTCGGCCAGCAGTACATCTGAGAGCACCAGCTGTCGTTCCAGCAGGAGAGGTTGTGGGGAGGGCTATCCTTCGCGACCTTGATGTGGTCGAGACTCTTTCAGCATTGCAGGATCAGGCCGAGGATCTCACTCTTGGTATTCTGGACGTGAGGACCGACGAACTGCCTCTGAGGCTGCAACGACATACTACTGGTGTGCCGAGTTGATGGACTAGGCTTCTACGCATGATTGCACAGGTGGTGACTTGTTATCACCAGCATCATTAGACTAGGGTGCCCCTTAGCATTTTTAGTTTTGGGTTATTTGACCGATTTTGTCTTGGTTACAGAACATTATGTATAAACCATAAACATTTATATATATATTTTTGATTTTCGGAGCTTTATTTTGGTTAAGTTACATGATCTCGTTGCAAATATTGATGAAATGCTTCTTTTATAAATGTTGCAAATGTCTATCTAACACATAATTTGCCAATGAATCTGTTAATGTGTTTAAGTTTTTGGAAATATGCTGATATTGAATAGAATCAAACTGCCTTTCCAAAATATTGACCCTTAGGAACATGCGATAGATAGCTGGATTTCGTACGGAGTAGATACCAGTGAGATGTAGGATTACGAGCTGTGAGTCTAGCCTGACGACGAGTCGGCGTATGCCACATGTAATGGCATCAGAGAGGAGCTCTATCAATGCGTTGTATTTAGCAATATTGTTCGTTGACCGACCAATACATACCCCTCTGAAACTCACTAACTCGCCACTTGGATCAAGGATGGCCTAGGCCGTAGAAGATAGGTTCCGCGAACTACGACTCGCTCCATCGGCATATCCAACAAATGATTCCAATAGGTATGACATCTGCAACAAATGTGAAAGTGGATCACTTAACCAAAACGATTACCCTTAGCGAAAACAAAAATGTAACAAAAGCATAGGGGTTACTATCTTGAGTCAAGCATAGTAACGCTTAAGGTACAACCCGTTGCGGGATTGTGCCAACGAAATCCTGTCATAATCCACTAACTCGTAGGCTCCTTTTGCTAATACATGCTTAACAATATAGGGGCCCATCCATAAAGACTTGAACTTTCCTGCTCCCAATTTATCGGATTCCTGGTTGTAAAGTAAGACCAGGTCACCTTCTGAGAAGACATGGGGTTTGACATTCTTGTTGAACTGCGCCTTGACTCGTTTCTTATGGGCTTCGTTAGCTAAAGCGGCATCACGACGGGTTTCATCCAATTGGATTAGTTCCAAGAAATGAGCCTCCTCTTCTGAAGTTCCAGGGAGAAGGTCGACCGCGAGTTTGAGGGACAAGATTTCACACTGAACTGGTAAGATTGCTTCCAGGCCATACACCAGTTGAAAGGGTGTAAACCCAGTTGCATTCCTCACCGATGTCCGGTATGCCCACAAGGCTGAGTACAGGATCAGGTGCCAACTCCTTTTGTGGACTCCAATCATCCTTTGCAGCATCCGCTTCAGGACCTTGTTGATTGCCTTAACTTGTCCGTTGGCCTGTAGATAATATGGGGTAGAGCTGTCGTGGGATAGCCCTATTTTAGCAGCCAACTCAACCATCATGTGATTGCGAAAATGCGATCCATGATCTATGACTATGGCCTGTGGAACGCCGAATTTGGAGACTACATGATTGAAAAAGAAGAGGGCAACCGTTTCGCCATTGTTGTTTAATGTAAGCATCACCTCGGCCCATTTGGTAAAATAGTCTACTGCGACTATGATATATCCATGCCCCCGGCCGAGGTGGGGTTACATGTCATGAAATCTATGCCCCATTTGGCGAATGGCCCAACAACAACTACTGGTTGTAGAGGTGTGGGTGGTATTCTGGTTTTGCGATCAAAGATTTGACAGGCATGGCAACTTCTGACTGTTGTTATGCAATCTTTGAACATTGTTGGCCAGAAGTATCCTGCTCGTAAAGTCTTTTGCGTCGTAGTGTAACCAGATTGATTCCCCCCACACGCGCCTGAATGGCAATCATTCAGGACTTTTTCGGCCTCCTTGTGGGTGAGGCACCTCCGCAGAACTATATCGACACCATGACGGTAAAGTGTGTCACCGACGATCATGTAGTCTTTTGCTTGGTATCGAATTCGTCTTTGTTCCGCGCGTGAGGTATTAGACCTATATGTTTGGGTTTGGAGATAGATTATTATGTCTCCATACCACGGATTGCTTGAAGATATTAGAAACAAAGATTCGTCCACGATCGCTTCTTCTAAGGTTGCATCGTTGGACGACGATGGGAGATCGCATAGTAACTCTGCGAAAACCAAGGATTTCTTGGATTTGGATTTTATAAATTCCAGATCAAACTCTTGTAGAATTGCTATCCATTTTGAATATTTTCCCCGAGCAACTGTCATGAGAATACATAAGTCATGGGGTTGCAATCTGACAAAATGGTAGTTTTTCGAAAGAGGACATAGTGTCAAAATCTCTGTATCGCTTGAACAGCTGCGAGAGCTAGCTTTTCAATGTAGGAGTACTTCCTTTATGTATTATTTAAGTTTCTACTCAAATAATATATAGGATGTTCAATTCCATTGTCTTCTTGAACTAAAAGCATTGTGATGGTCATATCCGCTGCAGCTAGATACAGGTTATAGTCTTTTTGATAATCAAGAGCGTACATTAATGATGCTTTTATTAGGGATTCCTTTAAAGCATCAAAGGAAGCTTGCGTGACCTGATCCCAGATGAAGGGTACTTCTTTTTTCAATAGACGAGTATAACCTTTAGCAAGTTCGGCGTAATTTGGAATGAACCTCCTTAGAAAGTTTGCTTTCCCTTGGAGTTTTTGAATCTGAAGCAAATTTGAAGGTGGAGGCAAGTTAATGATTGCCTGAACCTTACATGGATCGAGATGAATCCTGTCCTTTGAGACCACAAAGCCAAGTAAATGACCAGAACTGACAGAGAACACACATTTGTGTGGATTGAGTTGTATCTTGTAGTGTGGGCAACGTAGAAATATCGCTCTCAAATGCTATGGATGATCGGTCCTCTTTTGCGAATGAGCTGGAAGATTGTCGAGATATGGTTGAACGATGTTTTTCATGTCATGGAAGGCATAATTCATTGCCCTCTGAAATGTTTCCCTTGCGTTCTTTAAACCAAAGGGTAGCTTGCGATATGAAAATGTGCCCCACGGACAAATAAATGCAGTCTTTGACTGGTCCTGTGGGTGGATATTTATTTGATTATACCCGGAGAATCCATCCATAAATGAAAAGATTTCACATCTGGCGCATTCATCAATTATCTGGTCAATGAAGGGTGTAGGGTAGTTGTCTTTCGGACAAGCTTGGTTTACCTCCCTATAATTGATGCACACTCTAATCGTTCCTTGTTTTTTCATTACAGGAACAATATTCGATACCCAATCGGTTAGAGGAACGAGGTAAATAAAAGCAACATGGAGAAGTTTTTCAACTTCTACCTTGATGGCAGCGGCTTTCTTGGGGTGCACCTGCCGTAGCCGTTGTCATATCAGTTTGACATCTGGATACATCTTAATTTCATGTTCAACTATGCCCGAGTCAATGCGTGGCATTTCATCATATGACCAAGCAAAGACATCTCTGAACTCACGAAAAAGAGCGTGATATATTTCCAGTTTGAAGGAGGACAAGATTTGCCAACATGAATATTCTCTATAACATTTGTTTTGGTCGAGATATTTATGGCGTTAGTCTCTTCAATATTGGACAAGTTTCACTCGGAATCCACCGTGTTTACAGTATTTGATAGAAAATCAAAAACTGAGGGATGATGAAGGTCACTAGGAGTATCTTCCTTGTAATCTGGAAGATGGGAACGATGGTGGTAATCTTCCCATGGTGCCCCGTCAATTATCATTGACTGAACAATTCCTTCGTCTGTAGAATGTACTTGCAACCAAGGATCTGAAGGGGTACCATATTCCTTAGACCTATCTATCCAAACGCTTAATGAGTGTTGATTTGGGTTTGCCTCCCATGCCGAAAACATTGATTGCTACAATATTTCTATTGGGCTTGGAGGCAATACCTGCAGATGATCCATGTTAATATCATTTTCAGAGATCTTTTGAATAGAAGATATCATATTGCAGGTTCCCACCGTTGCCACTTTCGCCAGATTGATTGGAGGTGGTAGGGCAAAAGTCCCCATTAATATAGGGTCTTTTAGTAGGCCTACTCCGATATTTTGAAGTGAATGAGGGCTTCCATGGATCATCGGAATGCTTCCCGTAACTTGTGAACTGTTGGGGAGAAATGTTTGCTGGTCGACGATTGTAATACCTCCTTGGAAGGGAAATGCAATCTTCCTAAAGTAGGTCGACACAACGGCAGCCATAGCATATATCCAGGGCCTTCCCAGTAGGATGTTGTAATCGAGGTTTCCGTCGATCACTTCAACATCAATTTGTACCATTTTTCCCCCCAGTTCGACTTGCAAGTTACTTAAAATCCCATATGGGGTGTATGTTTGTCCATCAAATGCTTTTAATGTCATCGAAGATCGCGACAATGGTGGAGATTCTTAAGTTTTCCAGCAACTCATCGACATAATACATGTAGATTCCCCCTCATCAATAATTGTTCGATGAATAGTTTTGTTGAGGGCTTTCACTTGAATCAGGAAATTTAGTTGAGCTGGTAACTAAGGGTCATATCCTTTGTGATTAAAGGACACAAGATTGGAATCCGTTGGGTCAATCCCACCTATTGCTGATAATAAATCCCGCTTTTGGGAGGGGCAATTTTGCAGTACCTCAAGTGTCGACATATAGGATGGCGATTGGGCCAGATCCTCCACTATATTATAATGCTATGATGCTCTGGCACGAGGATTAAATGTCGATTTGTGTACTACTCCCTTTGGCGGCTTTATCGTCAGTTCAAGAATGATGGGTGGCACAACTTTGGTCGAAGTTGTTGTCGAACTACTAGGTTGATCATTGGCCTTGTTGTCCGGCAGCTGTGGATTCTCGTAATCTTTATTCCTTGTCAATATCAAAGCATCATTTTGATGCTTCGAAACCGATAACGTTAGCACTTGGGATGGGGAAGCATTGTCACTAGCAACCAGATTTTCTCCTGGATTTGGAAACGGATCAGTCAATACCGCCGAGGTTTTTGAATTCTTGAAGAATTTTATAAGCTCAGCTTTATATGGACATTCTCTTGTCCAATGATCCTCATCACATATAAGGCATGGACGATTTGGTTTCCTATCTCCAGAAGGGTTTGCAGAAGACTTTTTAGGGGACGACTCCTCCTGTTTCTTCTTCTTCCCTTTCTTTTTCTTCTTGCCTCCTGGTTGCTTGGTTTCTTTGCCTTTGTCAGTCGATACGGCATTTACTTCCGAGGCGAGAAGTTCTTCATTTTCATTTTGACCTGAAATCGTACGGGCCTTCTTCGACTTAGCCTTTACGGTTTTCGTGCTGGTCATTCCTATCATGCCATCCCCGGCATGAGAGTCTTTGTTTGATTTAGGAGAGGGAGGAACAGAAAATTCTGGTCTAGGAGCATCAGGGATTTTATCGTAGAGCATGCCAAACTGAGTATAGATCAAATCTAAATATTGCGCACGAGCAATGACTTGCTCTTTAGTGACGACTCCTCCCTTTACCACATCTTTTGTATAGAAGGTAACAATGACTTAATAAACCACTCAGTCAACAGCTGATCAGGAACATATGTTTTTACCATTCTACGACGACGTCGCCACTCATGAATATGATCGAATATGTGAGTGGCCGTCGTTTGCTTGAAATTGGTAAGAAGCTCTGTTCCCGTTTCGTACCTTATGGGTAACTGAAAATGGGTTAAAAAGGTTGTGGCTAGGGTACTGAAGTTATCAAATGAAGCTCTAGGCAATTCGATATACCATTTTGCTGTCGGACTAGTTAACGTTCGCTGAAAAAGGTGAAGCCTAATTGAATCATCATTTAGAGTGTTAGATGAACACCACAGATGAAAGGTCATCACATGATTCGACGGGTCTTCACCCAGATTTCCATTAAATTTAGGAATATCTGACGGAAGTTTATGAGGAATCGCTGGCCACCAAGGGGCGTAAGCGATTGGATCGTTTGTTAGCCGATTTAGATCTGGTAACTCTAAAGTTGCCACGAAGGGCAACTGTTGATTCAGGTTCGGCGAAGCATACCCAGGATAAGATGGGATTGCCTGAGCAGTGGGTCTTTGCATACCAACATAGTGCATTTGATGCTGATAACTTTGGTAAGGTTGATGGGCATAACCATTATGAAATGGTTGATGTTGACCGTTTTGAATATACGGCTGCCCGTTACTTGCAAAGACTTGGTGCTTAGATCCTTGGTAAACTTGTTGGAATTGTGGTTGATATTGCACCAGCCATGGTTGTGAAACCATGTGCTATTATCCAATACTGGCTGTTTGACCAAGATGAGGGGTAATGGTACCCGTTTGAGCCTGGGTCACTCTAGTTAAGGAGCCACTAATCGATGATTGTGGTGGCGTCGTAGGGACAAGGGGCTATTGGATTGCGACATGAGAGACTTGAGGTTGGCATACAACAGGTAACACTTGTACTTGCAACACCGTCACAATAGCTGGTTTAGTGAGGATATTTGACATAGGCAGACTTTGTTGCATTGAGTATACAACTCTTGGTTGTTGAGGCAGTGTTGGCATCCAACCACTGGATGTAATTCCAGCATAACCTGAATTCTGTTGTGAACTCTCGTATGTTTGTTCTACCGGAGGAGACAATGAAATGGCATATTGCCCCCCATACGGTGGTAATCCAGTGCTTAAGGGAATGATTTGCCTTTAAGGACCGGACTGCCCAAATTGACATTGTGAAGGATCAATTTGCTGAGACTCGACATAAGAGATTCCAGATATTATTCCGAACGAACAAACGGGAACAGACCATACCGTCGAAACAGCCCCTA
This sequence comes from Pinus tabuliformis, assembly GCA_031772625.1. NCBI lineage: Eukaryota > Viridiplantae > Streptophyta > Pinopsida > Pinales > Pinaceae > Pinus > Pinus tabuliformis. Next base: position 754,721,687 of record CM062812.1, read on the forward strand.
GATGGATTCCATATAGTGATTGAGAGCTAGTTGTGACAGATGGTACGCCGACGAACATTATTGGAGTGGCAACAGGAAGTTCTGCCGCTGCTGTGTCGGATGACACAGTCCTAGATGTCGACGGTTGTTCAGACATATCTAGTCTATCCAAAAGATTTCCTAGTGATTCTACAGGAACATCCGATAACGGTAGACTAATTTCTGACGGAGAAGGATATAGGGTGATACCAACTCCAAAATGCGATGGAGTACTAGACGGGGGATCCTCCACAATCTCTTCTATAGCAATCAATCCAGGTGGAAGAGATAGACCGTCAGGTTCGTAAAATATTTCCGGTGCCGAGGAAGGTATAGATTCTGCAGCGACAGTTGTTTGGGTAATAAAACCTTCTGAATCAGCTGTGGATGGAGCCGGTTCAGGATTAGAAGTGTTTATCTTCACACCAGGATCAGTCCTACTGTCCTCTAGTGACTGCGGAACTTCTTCTGTAAAGGCAGGGATACCAGAAATGTTTGGAGTAACTAGAGTCTCCGAGGGTGTCGGAACACTTGTTCCAACCAGACCAGGGGACTTTGAACCGGTTAAACGAGTTCTCTTTGTCCAGAATAGTTTTGATTCTGGAGACAAAGACGGTTGACTCGTAAGTCTTCGCGAACGACGGGGTTTCAATTGACTTTCCTCCACGATTGCGGATTACTCGATCAACTAAAAATAAAGGGGAAAATGATTCTGAATTAAATGAATTTTAGACGCTTTGACACAACTTGTTTTTTCAATTTTTAAGAGTCGAGAAAAAACAAAAGATGACTCTAGTCGCCTTTGATTTTTAATGAGCCCGAAGTGACAAGTGCTCAGATGGACCTTTTCCTTTAAGGAGTCTGAAAAGGAATGAAAGAGACTACTCTGGAAATGTAGACAGAGGGATTACCAAACCAATCACAAAACTGCAGAATACTTTTTATGGTACGACAGTCAATCTGCCTGAATGCTGTGTTCAGTGCATTGCGATCGATAGGGCGGCAGACACGGCTTCCTATGGATAAAGGATATAGCCTATTGTGGTCTCCCAATATATACTCGACGGTACGTGGGAGCACAAGTCCGTACTGGCACTTGTTGTCTCAAAGAGGAGGAATCACCCAACCAACAGTGAAAGCGACAGTTACCAGGCTTTATGATGCCAGAATATGTCTCTAGCCTAGACTTCTAGATGTTGTGCGTTAGGTTCCAAAGCATTTTTATGTTCATTGAATTTATTTTACAGTTGATCTTTCTTAAGAAATTTGCCTTTCAGGTTCACCACGTGATGTAGATATACAATTCCTAAAATGCAATCTAAGATGATAAACAATCGTTTAATCTTCTTTTTGCAATGAAAATCCCAGCTACTAAAGAAAGAGAGATGATATTCTTTCAACATAGAGCAGAGAGCACACACTAGATGCACTGTCCTAAATCAAACCAACAAGCATTCTAAATGCAAATGCACATGCATGTATTTGTTTCAAATTTCTTAATGTGTGAATGACAAGAAGAATGCTAAGTACAAATCTGAATTACCTTTTCAAAGCGACAGTACTAACAAATTTCTCTTAAAAAATGAAAGGAAGATAATGATGACACTTTGCTATTCTGAATTGAAAACTGCTTCGACACTTGAAAAACTACTAATTCAAATCAAATACAAGAGTAATGGTATAATCGACCATTAAGAACAATAGAATTCTTTTCTTTGACTGAAAACGACACTTGCGACACTTTCAAATCAAAAGACAACAGTTTGATTATGCTACTTTTTGTAAAAGAGAACTGTAAATGGCGCACAATACATAAAAACATTCTCAATTATTTGTAGGATGGAGGTAGAACAATGGAAAGGAAGGGAGTTTCCACAGTGGTATACTGATCACAGACAACAAAACTCCTGAATAAAGCTGAAGAGAGTGAACATAAAACCAAAATCTGAGAGCAGAAGAGGTCTTGTCTGATCAGCACACCTGCAACATAGGGAAAGTGCGATGCAGCGCACCTACTGCACACGGGAGGTGCGATGCATCCAGATTCCCAAGAGGAGAAAGTGCGATGGTCCAGGGACGAGACTTCAACTTGGTTCCGGGTCATAGTTTGCAGCTTAGTTCAGGGATTTAGGCCGAGCTAATGATAGTCAGTAAATAGAAATCACAGGGGCTGATCTAATGAGGTTACTAGAGCCACCACTAGGGCAATTAGAAGGTTTGCAAATCGATTGTTCAGTTTATAAACAAAACCCAGAGATAGACTGAAGCATCATTGATCTACTTTGCACTTGCATAGCAAATGCAGTTTGAAGGCTAGCTGGCTTGACTTCAAGCTCCGTCTGTAAGCTTATAAAACAAACAAATATAGACAAGCAAACAATCTATTCGCTTCAGAGAGGCAAGTGTCATAGGAGAAGTTTCTGGAAGATTCCATGACGATCCACCTTGCAAACTGTCTCTGCCATTTGTCTACTCTCGCCCATTGCACCCTACAGAAGGGCTTTCCAATATGCATCACACCTTTTACACTGGACAGGTGAGATGCATCGTACCCTCTGCACTAGGCAGTCTGTATGGTCCAGTTTTGACCAGTTCTGAGCAGTTTTCTATGGAGAACTTTTGGGAGATGATGTAATCAGCTGACCTTGTTTCTTTAGGGTGTGAAGCAACACTTTTAGGGACTTAGGAGCCTTTGGTTTATGAACATGTATGATTGGGGTTGCAGTGCCCAAAAATGTCTATAACAGTTGCCCCCTAAAGCATGAGGTCGTTAATCTTTTGATGTCGAGTGAAATGCTTTATCATGAGGATTCGAAGTTTTTTCGAGCTGGAAGGCGACCTGTAATAAGATACGATACAATACATTATCTTCATAATATTTTTCATGATCTAGCTGAGGCAGGCATTCCCATGCTCAGCTTTATAAATTCATTTTCATGTACATAAGACAGACAACCGTCTGTGTGGCAGACTGATGATTCTGATAGAGCCATCATCCTTTGATTCGGCTGATCATCTGTGCAGCAATGATGTACATTTGATGTCTTTATTTTCCTGAATATATCGTAGCCCGGATGGATGAAACTAGATTCAAGGTCTTCAAACTCGTCTAATCTTCACTCGGAGTACAAGTCGATCCATGCAAAAGATGTTTTGGAGTTGAACATGGAAAGACATCGCCTGATTACCATCCAATGATGTACGCTATTAACAGGCGCGAGAGGAATCACTGATAATGATGATGACCCTCAAGGTACTACAGTACAATTCGCGTGGTGTGAAAAAGGGACTTGGCGTCGAACACCACGCAAAATCTTTCGGTCGGAGGCCATTGGCGTAACCCTGTCGCTGGAAGTGAGAAACTTGCCATTGAGGCATGCAAGCTTCAAAGTACTGAAAGGGTTGTTCCTAAGTCGACTTCTTGGATAATGAGCTGATGTCGACAAGAAGCGACCCGTCGTAGGAGGGCCTTAATGAATCCCACATCTACGACATGGAACAGAGTAAATGATTTTGGAGGTGAAAACGATCTGATGATACAGGGTTCAGGGTGGCGGTCATGAAAGAATGGAGCGTGAATGTATTGCAGCGGATGAGACACAGGTGAATTCTCTGAGCGACTTCTCTTGAACATCACTGACATGGATAGGTAGCATTAACCCCAAATATGGATGGCGCGATGGACCAATGGTGATATGACCGGTGAACGAAATAACCCAACCCGACTCAGATGTGGAGTGAAAGTGTCATGTTCAAGAGTGACTTGCTACCAATAAAGTTTTTTCAAGTTTTCTTCCCAATTTTTCCCCAGTGGAGTCGCCATTTTGTTATTGGGAAATCTAGTGTCCACTCGGAGCTGCTAGTCCCACTAAGACTGGTAGCTATTTTAGAAACAAACAAACTAAAACTACCTTCGCTTTCCTTTATGAGAAGTAGATAAGAGAGGAACAAAGGACACCAACCTCAGTCTTGCGCTTGGTTCCTTGCTTGGTTTCTCTCCCTTCTGTCAGTTCCTTACCACTTTTCCTTCATCTACCCAGCTTCAAAGAGCACCTATGGAATCAAAGCAGCATAATACTATCGAAGAACAGAGATCTACAATCATAAACAATATAGGACCAGATATATATTGACCACACAAATGCATATATCATCAAACATACAAGAATGTGGAGGAAAACTTGAATAGCTTTATTAATATCAAGAATAGCAAAGAGGATTACAACCAATTGTTCTGACCCAGCGTCATCCTCCCAGCATGAAAGCCCTTCTTCACCTCATGAAAAGCTCAGATCACCCAACACTATGATATTCCACCAAGAAACCAACAACACTTCCTTATAAGATACAAAATTCCAGCCTCTGGATCTCTGGGATGAGGGATCCATATATAGATGATTGCAGGGGGGTGAGTCAGCTTCTGGGATTTTGATTAGTGTCCTCTCTCTGATAGTTCTTGATTCCACTTGGAGATTGATGATCTCTTACTCATCCCTGGGCGAATTCAGAGAGGCAAGTGTCATAGGAGAAGTTTTTGGAAGATTCCATGACGATCCACCTTGCAAACTGTCTCTGCCATTTGTCTACTCTTGCCCATTGCACCCTACAGAAGGGCTTTCCAATATGCATCACACCTTTTACACTGGGAAGGTGAGATGCATTGCACCCTCTGCACTGGGCAGTCTGTATGGTCTAGCTTTGACCAGTTCTGAGCAGTTTTCTGTGGAGAACTTCTGGGAGATGATGTAATCAGCTGACCTTGTTCCTTTAGGGTGTGAAGTAACACTTTTAGGGACTTAGGAGCCCTTGGTTTATGGACATGTATGATTGGGGTTGCAGTGCCCAAAAATGTCTATAACAGTAACCCTAACATAATTTGTAAGGAGGCATAGTAACTAAAGTCCAAGAATTGCTAGAAGAGGAACCAGATAAAACCCAACAAATCAGACACTTTGACAAACAAAGCAACACCCTTTCGAAATTTAAGGACACATTTAAATAAAACCTGGTTGAAAATCAAATATACCAAGAAGATAAGCTAGCTACAACCCCACAACTCTCGTTTGAAATACAACACAGTAGCATACCAAGCAATAAACTTACCAAATTCAAGACCACTCTAGAGCAGAACCATAATATCAATAAACAAAACTAGTTGTGGAAGCAGGAGGTGAAATACCTCACTATGCTTTACCAACCTACCTAGATAGAACAAAGTTGAAGGAATGGACACGAGCTCCTAAAGAAAATTGAGCACAACGCCATGTAAAATATAAACAAATAGCAACAACTTGAAGGTAGACCAGGTGAAGGAGAGCGAGGATACAACCTCACCTTCTTTCTCACAGGGCATGTACCTCCACTACGCCATAACAATAATTGCACATACATAGTGAATAAACATGTAGTAACGTGCCATAACTAAATACTAACATCTATAGAGTGGGCACTCCTTACCGAGAGACTCCACTAACACCGGTATTAACACCCCCATCGGGGGAGTTCATTTAAATATTTAACGATTTATTTTAAATATTTTAAAATAAAACAAAGAGAAATTACCTAAAAACCTTAAGTTTTTTCTTACTTTTTGCCACTTAAAAGTAAAAGAAAATTGACGATGCAATACCACCAATTTTACATTTCCTTTATTCTATTTAAAGTGAAATTATTTCATTTCAAATAATTCAATATGCTTTTAAGTATGAAATTAATAAACACACTAAATTTAAAAGTCAATTTTTGATTAAATATTTAACAATTTATTTTAAATATTTTTATATATTAATAAATACTAAATAGTCTTTTTCACAGGAATATGGTGATACAATTTCAATCAAGTTTTCCTGTTGTTTAAAATACATTTTTGAATGCATAAATGGATTTAGGGCCCTCAAAAACCCACAGAGCACTCTAATTTTACAAATTAAACAACTTAAACTCAAGTTTGATTAAAATTAATCAAAGAAATAATGAAAATTAAAGTAAACCTAAATTTATTATTATAATAAAAAAATTCAATTTAAAATTTGATTTTAATAATAAAAAGTATTAACCCACTAAAACAAAAATATGATATATACACTATTATTTCTTTGAAACTACATCCACTCTATATTTCACAGCCTGACCCCAAACTTAAGTAACAGGTAGACTAAATGAGTGATAACCATGTACTCCAAGTCATGGTTTTTTACAATATCCTATTACAACACCCTGAGTCATCGTTTTTTACAATTTCCTAAATTTAACTCCACCACCGAAATTAACTGGTTTTTACATTTGCCTATTACCTCTCATCATTTAGTCAAAAACCCGTTCGTCCATGATAGGATAAAGCATTATACAACTGACACCTAATAAGAAAAACTCTACGGGGTATTTCGAAATTTACACAATGAATTTGGGCCTCAGAACAAGATATCGGAAGAGATAAGGGAATGAGCAATGGTGCTTGATTCCAAGGTTAGTTGTGCAGCACTGCAATTCCCAATTTCAATTCCCATGGTTTTAAAGCCACTATGGGAGAGCTTGCGACTCAGCTCCAGTGCCTGCGATCTCAGGACACAATTCTCTTCTATTATGTGAGCATAATGCTGTGAAGCAATATTGACTTTCTTCAATATCTCACAATTCTCTGCTGTCAGCTGAGCAACCTGAGCGCTCAGCTCGTCCAGCTGATGTTGTTTCCTGAGCCTGGATCTCCTCGCTGATTCTCTGTTAGACAACATCCTTCTTTGCTTCCTCGCGTCTATCACTTGCTGATCCTCTGCTTCATCAGAGGCTGAAATGCTCCGAGAATGTGAGATGCCCTCCCCATTGGCCCCACAAGAATACAATGAATCCTGAGTTGGGCACCTCTTGTCCACAGGCACACGCAGTGATTTCTTTGTGGGCACTGCAGGTTTGGCCTCAGAAGCATTCAGATGAGCAGCAACGTTTATACTGTTGTATTGGGTACTGCCCATATCATATATTTTTCCACTGAATTCTACTGGATGGATTGGGAGGACAGAGTTTTTGGGAATGTCCATTTGATTTGAATTAGAAGTAAGCATCTGATTTGACTGCAGCCCTGTCAAAGAGGGCGAAACAGGGCCAAACCTTTGAGATCGTTGCCTGATAATATCTGTCCGCTCCATTAATGAAAATGTTACCGCTCTGGCTGTATTACAGCTCCTTTTGCTGCCTGTGATGAATCAATTCGAATTACAGTTGTCAACATATACCCAATTCAACAGGAAAGGTATTAATTCCTGAAATGATCGCAGAGACAAAAATTTGGGAATTTTCAAGGAAACCCAAAAGATACAGCCCTATAGCTATCCGCTGCAATGGAGAAAAAAGAGACAAGATTTGTACCAGAGAACCAAAAGCATATGCAGCAATGGAACAGATCAAACACTATATAGAGTAGCTTGTGAAGAAAAGTCAACAAAAGTGGGATCTTTGGCTGCCCAACTCAGAATCTGACTCATACACACATGCATGCTGTGCTACTTACAGACCAGTTGATTGTATTGATAACGGCCACCCCACAGCTACAGCTATATCATTCAAATAACTTCAATATATTGGTCTATGAAGATTAAACCAGCCTTGCCTGTATCAGAATTACGGGCTTTCGTTATTGTAAGGAGGCCTCGTGGACCTTCCAACCTACAGTCAGAAAAGCTACCAAAAGTTATATTTAAGTCCTAAATTTAAAAAACTGAAAATCCAAATCCAAACACAATCCAAAGTACATGAACAGACAAAATTTAACAGACCAGATGATTACACGGAGTGAAAAAAAAGCAACAAAGGCATAGAGAGTACTGACTTCTAGAGCAGCAGGTAGCAGAGAAAAGCTTTGAAGAACTGAAAGGGAGATTGTGTTTGAGCAGAGGATGTATTAATGTGTGTGGATCAATGGAATGTGACCATGTAAAAGAGTAAGAGACAATCCAAAAAGCAGAAGAGTACAATAATCCTTTTCGCCAGTAGGACCCACATTGAAGCGAGGAAATAGCTCAAAGAGTGTACAAATGGATAATGCACAGCCAGTTCTATATATGAGAATAATGAAGCGACGATTTGAACAATAAGACAAAAGGAACATGATAGCGCCAAGTCATTGTACAATCCAGATTTAGCCGAATTTTGTATTTAATTAAACATTTTTAAGAAGGAAGGTGATCTGAGTAGAAAGTATCAACCATTAAAATAATTTTCCCTGAGACTAATCCGTATGAGTAATGTAGCACTCATTTAAAATATAAACCATTCGCTCATGTCAATATAAGATTATGCTAATGAATGTGTAAAAATAAAATGTTTTTTTGTTAAGTGTTTCTGGGTTAATGGAATGTATATACTTCATTTTATTTTGAATTTGAATTTATATCATCTTAAAAGAAATTGTATATGTTTAATATTAATTTTATTAAATATGTATGGGTTATATATGGGAAAATGTATATTTTTAATATTAATTTTATTGAATATATATAAGACGTAAAATGAGATTTATATATAGATATTCAAAATAAAGAGAAAAATTATTAAAAATAGTAATAAGAATCAAATGAATTTCTTATTTTATTTATAATTTTTTTTTCTATGAGGTAGATGTGCGATTATTTTAATTTTTAAAATAGAGTTGAGATATAATATTTAAAAATTTAATAATAATAAAAAGAATTTCAATGTGGCACATAAAAGAATATTTCATATTAACGTGGGCTTGATGGTGAAGAACATGTTTTTCATTTGAAAGATCGTGTATTCAAATGTAGAATAGGATAGACATGATATTGATCTATGATATCGTACCAAAACTTATTCATAGGTTAAGAATCTCTATGGTAAAGTGAGGCTAAATCTTTATTGTTAAAAATCTTATTACATGGTTTTTTAATTGTATATTTATGATTTATTTTAATTTTGGCAATGAAAGATGTATCATGAGATAAGTGTTTGGATGCATATCATGGGTTTGATGCCGATCTATATGAGGAATATACATGTTCTCGTCTTTGAGGAACTGTTTATTTCTCAACAACAAGCGTGTGAAGCTATTATCTCAAAGTTTATCATGTCACTTTTGGGAATTGAACTTGAGAAAGAAACTTACATTCATTTCTCCTAACCAACTCAAATAAACCTAATTAACTATATACAAATTTATTATTTAATAATACAAAATAATTAGTATATTAAATTACACTTCAAAATAAACAAATTCTAAACACTCATTTATATGAAAATATCAATATTAATATATTAAAAATTAATGATAATTTAAATTACATTATATAACGATACTAAACCATATAAAATAAAACCAAAATTAAAAAAAAAAATATTTAAAAATTTAAAATAATGAAAATTAAATAAATTTATAATAAAAAGTTTAATATATAAATAAAATCCCTAAAATATGAATAGATAAACATTTACGATTATTTTTACAGGGTTCTGAAAATCCAAGGTATGTCTGTTTACGTAAAGTCATGCCTTCGGATTGCTTTGATGGAACCTATAGAGACCGAGATGTTGTGATTGGATTGGAATTTAAACGTTCTCCCAAGGCCCCATCGCTTTCGTTTCAAAGGTAATAGTGGTCGAGGAATCCAATATGGGTGACTTCAACTCACTTTTCTATCTTCTGAAGTTTGTTTTAAAGAATCATGTCAATTCGTTTTTAAGTACAACTTGGATGAATCGTATAGTACAAGCAGATTGAAAGTTTAACGGTGCAGTTCTAACCAATTGATTTCCAAAATCTATGCAAAGAACAAAATACAAAAGCTGACGGACTTTCCAAAGGCGTGACGGTCTTTTGGATAAAAATTTAAATGAAAAGAGAATTTAGTAATATTAATAGTAATAATAATTTTTTTTTTTTTTTTTTTTAATAAGTTATATTTGGGGGTAGATATGAGTTTTCTTTTAATTTAAAAATAAATTTTATATTTAATATTTAGAAAAATATTAATAATTAAAAAATGAATGTGACTTAATAGTTAAGAACATGTTGTTAGGCTTACTAGCATAATCGGTTGAGGATGGGCCTTTTTAGCAAGGCTACCCAGGATCAAACCTTGCGGGATGGTTGTGTCTGTGCTAGGGGGACATGTGTTTCTTAGCCATAGTATTGTAAACTCCATAGTTAAAAACGGTGTTTCTTAACTATGGTACTAGAAACTCCATAGTTAAAAATCTTATTACAATATAAAATATCCATATAAAAGGTATAAATGTTACTCATTTCTCAACAAAAAAGATCAAAGGTTATCATGTTACTTTTGATAATGAATTTGGATGTGGAGGAACCTATTCATTCATCCCAACAACCTAAAATAAATCTAATTAACAATACACAAATTTAAAATTTTATAATATATAATAATTAAATATTTTAAATTATATTTCAAAATAAACCAACTCTAAAACACTTATTTATGAAGATATCAATATTAATACATTAAAAATTAAAATACGAGGAAAATAATATTTTAAAATTTTATAATATAAAATAATTAAATACATTTAAGTATATTTCAAAATAAGCCAACTCTAAACACTTATTTATGAAGATATCAATATTAAAACACTAAAACATTAAAAATTCGAAGAAAATAGTATTTTAAAGTTCAAAATAAAAAATTTAATTAAAATTATAAAATTACAATAAAAATTTAATACATAAATTACAAATAATAAAAGTTAAAATATGAATATAATGAATGGAAATATATAAACATTGAAGGCATTTCAGCTTTTTTCCAATCCAAGGCACATTTGTTCAAATAAAGCCATGCTTGGGCTTACTTTGAGCGGCTTTATAAAGACCAAGGTGCTGTGATTGGATTGGGATTTGCGCTCTATCAAGTCCCATGTCTTTAGTTTGAAAGAGAATAATGGTTGAGGAATCAACCATATGGGTGAGCTTTCATTAATCATGTCAACTGCTTATAGGTCCAAGATAATTCTCTTTAATCATATAGTATAAGCTATTTAATAACACTCAATTGTTGGCACAAGAGCTAAAAATGTTTAGGTTCAATAAATTGACTAATACTTTGAAATAGAAGGAGTAAAGGTTTAAATGGGTTTTAAAAAGTTTAGTAATGCTTTGGAAGCACTTTAATTTTGTGAAACTCCTGTGATGTTCTCCAAATTGTTAAATAAAATGATTAATACTTTAAATGAGTGGTTTTAGCAAAGTAATACTTTGAAAGATTTTAATATAATGAAACTTAAATTCAAAAGAGTGAAGGGAATTCTACTTGAAGGGAAGTCTAATTGAATGGCTCATGAGGCACAATACTTGCTAAGGTTTTGCAAATGGGGTAGCAAGCTAAGTGGGCTCGATTGTGGGGAAAACTCCACGGTTAAGCGCACTTGAGCCAGATGCTTTCTAGGATGGGTGACCCCTCGGGAAGTCCTTGTTACCAGGTGCAAGACCCGGAAGTGATGATTGACGCTATGTGATTCCTTTCACTAGTTTCAATCCCACTTCTTCACCCTTGTGAGCATCATCCAATGCAATGAGTGTTAAGTAGACTATTCAAAAATCATGAGAAATTAGTCAGTTATGACTACCTCTCATGGAAATTGTCATAGATGAATGACTTACTTAATACAGTTGAATCCCAAAAAATGATATCTAATATAATGCACTGGGGAAACCCCTCAATACTTAAATTCAAAAGAGTGAAGGGAAGTCTACTTGAATGGTTCATGAGGCACTATACTTGCTAAGATTTTGCAAATGGGATAGCAAGCTAAGTGGGATAGATTGTGGGGAAAAATCCATGGCTAAGCGTGCTTGAGCCAGAGGCTTTCTGGGATGGGTGACCTCCCAGGAAGTCCTGGTTACCGGGTACAAGCCTCAGTGGAATCCCCGGAAGTGATGATTGGCGCTATGTGATTCATTTCACTAGTTTCAATCCCACTTCTTCACCCCTGTGAGCATCACCTGATGCAATGAGTGCTAAGCGAACTATTCAAAAATAATGAGAAATTAGTTAGTTATGACTATCTCTCATGGAAATGGTCATATATGAATGACCTACTTAACGCAGTTGAATCCCAAAAAATGATATCTAATATAATGCACTGTGAAAACCCCTCAATACTTAAATTCTATGATGTTCTTGAAATTTGTAGTGTCATGAGAGTTTACTAGTTTATCATTTATGCTTATTGCACTTGGAAGATTTTTGAAAATGTAAGGTTTTAAGAATTTATTTTTTCCGAGTATCAGAAGTATTATATATATATATAACTCTCATGGAAATGGTCATTGATGAATGACTTTCTTAATGCAGTTGAATCCCAAAAAATGATATCTAATATAATGCACTGCGAAAACCTCTCAATACTTAAATTCTGTGATGTTCTTGAAATTTGTAGTGTCATGAGAGTTTACTAGTTTGTCATTTAGGCTTATTGTGCCCAAAAGATTTTTGAAAATGTAAGGTTATGATAATTTATTTTTTCCAAGTATCAGAAGTATTGGCAAAATGTATTTTATTATATATGTATGTATGTATGTATGTATGTATGTATGAATGAAAAATTAATTTATCATTAAAAATAAATATACGATAAATATATATTACTGAAGAATTATGTGATAAAAGATATTATTATATTTAATTTTTATTTTTTTAAGTAATTCTAATTAGCTATTTCAACTCTAAATCTATTGCATTGAGAAGAATATTTTTTTTTAAGGTGTAAATATGTATTTAAGTTATATCAATTTATATAAGGTTTTTATCTTGAGGGATTTGATCCCCTCAACTCATGATAGATTTGGAGTCAAAATGGATAGTATACAATAGTTGTTGTATAACACAAAAGATGCAGTGTCCATAAATAAGTGTAAAAATTTAAATGTTGATTCAATATGGACGAGATGTTGTAGTGGTTGTAAACGAGAGATCTACAACTCAATGTGGGGGTGTAATATCCCTAGCCTAGGAACTTATGTTTGACATTTATAATTTAATAAGGTGAAATATTATGGTGATTAATGCATTGGAATTTATGATTATATCATTATTTACCATATTTAAATAATAAAGAATTTGTTAGGGTTTTTTTACGGTTTGTAATTACTAATAAGTGTGTTTATAGTTATATATATACCAACATCAGAGAATATGAAGTAAGTTACACGGTTTCAATGAAATACAAATAGTTATTTTTCCATTAGTCGCAACATCAAGAATCGGTTAGAGTTACAGAGTTAAGTTTGAGCATGGAGATTCTCTTGGGCTTACGATGACAAGACCAATGTATGCATGTTGTAAACCACCCATGGGTTTTCACCCTCATTTATTCTCTACAAGGAAGGTGTAGATGTCGTGAAGGTGGCTCCATGATTGGCATTGTTGTTTAGCAACATCAATTTTATAGATACTATGCTCAAGAGATAAGTACTTTTATCATTATTTCTGAAGGTAGAATTTGCATACGAAATATTTTAGATTAAAAGAAGAGAAAGTGACTTTTCTTGTCTTTTAAAAATTTATATAATATTGCATATGCATACTTTGAAATTCTGTGCATACAGAGAACTCACACTAGTTTTCTTAATAAAGAAAATATGTTATTGCAAAGTTTATATATCTATAGCAGTAAAGAATAAGTAACCTTGCTTGTTTATATATATATATATATATATATATATATATATATATATATATAACATTGCATATGCATTTTATGTAAGAAAATATAGGATGCATGTTCTTTTCTTAAAAAGGGATTTATGAAATGATAAGAAATCCAAGTTATTTTCTTGAAAATGAATTTAGATTAAAAAGGGTAATTTGTGAAATATTTTCATGAGTGGTGAAAAATAAAAGAGAAAAGTTAATTAGATTATTTTCCTTGGAAAGTGGGGTTTTGTTTTGAAATGTGTAGTTTTGTATAAAAATAACTACCTTATGTTTTTATAAGACATAAGTCTTTGTTGAAGAAAAGATAAGTAACTATGACCTTTTGGTTAATTAGAATAAATAAATCTTGTGGTGTTCTTGAAAATAACACAATGGTTTTGTGCTTAGTCATGGTAAAATATTTCCATGGTGTTGGTAAAGATTAGTTATTTAATAAATCCATGGAAAAGATTCCCATGGATTCTCATGTGTAAGAGAGTTCTTTTGAAAAATGAATACTTAGTTATGAGAAAATATAATAACCTATGCATAGATCAAATGCACAGAGATAATATAAGTCATAGGAATCTTCTTTGGAAAGAATATGTTTTTCTTGTGGGTGAAAGATAAGTCAATTGTGTTAATTCCTTTGCAAGAGTTTGCAAAAGTTACATGTTTTGGTGGGTAAAAAGATAAATGATTTGTGTGTTGTATATTGGATAGTTTGATTTAATTGCATGGTTTAATGCATAAAAGGTTAACATTATTATTATTTTAGTTCTTATGCCCAAAAGAAAGGTTGATTATGATACTTTCTTGAAAACAAATGCATGAGAACTTTGTTATGATACTTTCTTGAAAACAAATGCATGAGAACTTTGTTATGATACTTTCTTGAAAACAAATGCATGAGAACTTTGTTATGATACTTTCTTGGAAACAAATGCATGAGAACTTTGTACATAAAAAAATAGAGAAACTATGTTGGGTTCTTGAAAATAACTATGTGAAAAGAACACATATGCAGAAGCATAGAAACAATAGTTGATTACATGCATGAAAATATAACTATTGTGTTAGATCTTTTAAAGAGAAACATGGATTTGTAGAACTATTGTGTTAGATATTTTAAAGAGAAACATGGATTTGTGTGCAGAAAAGAATAAGTATTATGTTAGATCCTGGAAAGTAAAACAAGTAATTACTTGCAATAAATGCACTAGCTTTCCTTTGTAAAATACATATATCCACATGCAAGAAATAATGACTAACACATTAGTTTTGTTTTAGAGCAATGCATGTCTTTGTGCATACAATAGATTTTGTAAATAGCTCTATCTTGGGAAAGATGATTTTTGAAAAGGGACTTGCATTTGCATGCACGATAATGATGTCTATCATGTTAGCTTTCCCTTAGAAGGGGGCATGCATTTTTATGTATTATAATAATATCTATTGTATTGGAAAGATTACTTAGTTACATGCACAAAGAAGAAGCTAAGGGGCTAGCTCTCTTTGAATAAGTTTTTATCTAATTACATGCATGAAAAGAAAAGATAAGTTGCTAGTATCCTTTAAATGAAATGGATGGTTACAGTGGTTTCCTTTGGATATGAACATGTGTTGGTGTGAGAATGATCATAGTAACGTGGTAATTATTTTGATGCTTGGTAATTATTTGTTTTTACATGCACGATCTTGTTAGAAGAAGCATGTTGCGACATTATATTTACATCTCATGTATGCACATGAATAGATGTTAAAAAATTTCTTTTAAGACTGATTATTGATTGATTAATACTTTATCTAATCATCTTACCAAAGCTTGTTGATGGCAACAATGACATGAAAGGATGGTAATTTGTGCAAAAGATAAATTATGTTTAACATTGTGGCAAATAAGAACTAATGGTCCTTGCTGATGAGTACAAGATGCAAGATGGTCCACTGATAGAACAATCATGCCACAAGGATATAGAGAGTGGGGATTTGTGAGTAAATGGTTCCATGACAATTGTAATATCTTTTAGCTAGGTATGTTGTATTTTAATGATATTTCATTGTAATATTTTATAACAATGGATAAGGGATGGACTCCATCATGCTACAAGGATATAGAGAGTGTTGATTTGTGAGTAAATGGTTCCATGACGATTGTAATATATTTTAGATAGGTATGTTGTATTTTAATGATATTTCATTGTAATATTTTATAACAATGGATAAGGGATGGATTCCCTTATAAGCCATTGAGTGAGGGGTGAACACTCTCATGAGCATTTAATAATAAAATTAAACGTTTTCTAGTTTTCACGCTATGGGTTTCGAGGGTATATCGATGTTCAATGATGTGATTGTTTATTATGCCAATTTGGTGATGTTGATTCCTTGCATAATGTGATGTTTATAATTTCAAGTATGTGATTAATTAATCTGGTTAGAGGAATCATGAAATGGATACAAATTTACATTATACAATTTATGTTAATATACTACAAGAGTGGTTCTTAATAGTTATGCAACTTACTATTCCTCTACTAAAGTTACTTTATGTACTAATGAACATTATATCTAATGGTTAATGAGGAATATGGAATAGTGATTTGGATAATTTCCATGTGGGTAATTGGTGTAAAAAATTTCTAACTACCTGCATTTTCATGTGAGGTTATCGGGGTATGTTACAAGGGGAGATGGTGTAGTGTCCGTAGAGAGTAAAGATTTAAATGTCAAGGTAATATGGGAGAGAGAGATGTTGTAGTGTCAGTAAATTGAAGTATTAAACAATAAAAATAATAATAATGCATAATGTCATGTCAATTAAAAAAGTAATAAAAAGTAAAAAGTAATAAAAATAATAAATCGATTCAATTCAAGTTTTTGTATTGTAACTTTGTTTTAATATTTTTTTTCAAGAAAAAATTATTCATCTATAGGCTAATTCTATAGTCCAATATGAGGGAGATGTGTAATTATTTACAAGGTCCCATTAAAATAAAAAGCAAAATATTAAAAATAATTTTTAAGCTATTAAAAAGACCGTGGTTCTAGGTTAGTGTCGGTCTCTTCATGCAACCATGGTCTCCCACCTTTGATCTAGTTACAACATCAATCTCCAAATATTCTATTTGGATAAGGATTCTAAATATTCAACTACATTTTTGGAATCTCCCATCGTTATCCTATATTGGGAATGCATTAGGAAAGTTTTATTTCTACAACCTAGAAACTGGTTTCTTTTACAAAACTTCTTATGCTAGAATATGTGTCGAGAAGGAATTCAAGAAGTATTTTCTTGCCGAGATTAATATGATGGTTCCAAACTATACTTGTGTTCAAAAGCTCAATTATGAAAATGTTTCATTCCAGTGTAGAGCATGTTATGAAATAGGGCATGTAATCCAAAACTTCCACAAGCATTTGTAGGACAACAAAGATGGGAAAAAAATCAAAGACCCAAATGATGGGAAGGAGATCAGCGAGATCACTATGTTGAAAATGCAACAAGATGATGGAGCTTAGTGGAAAGGAGTCGCCTTCACTAAGTGGGCCTGCAGGCTATTTTTGGCGCAAAGTCTATTTTTAGACATATGGATCATGGTCTATGAGTTGCAGGATGCTATTTGTGGATGATTGGTCATGTTGGTAAAAATAGATGGACTTCTATTTTTAGACATATGGGCGGAGTCTATTTTTAGACAGCCAGGCTAAAAATAGAACAGTCGAATATTATTAGCTCTTAATAATATTTGGACTATAAACATTATCTTATCCTCTTGGAGCACTTCAGTTCGAGCTACAGATGTGGCACATGCAACTGCCAGAAGGAAATACGCTTTTCTTATGGGTCAGTTGAGCTATTGCATGATGGACTTCAGTTAGAACTCAAGTGATTGATTTTGGTGGAGTTGATGGAGTTGTGTTCAGTTTGACTTGGTTGAACTAGTTGTATTTAATCTAACTGCAGAATACACTAGTGATGAGTGATGTGAATTAATTATTAATTAATTCACTAATTATTAACTCATAAAGCAACTAAAGAATACATCAGTTAACTCAGTTCATGGACAGTTCAGTGGAGACAGGTGTTAGAGGTGGAGACTACTATCAGTTGTGACTATAGTTGTGCATGAGATTTGCACAATCAATGATGGAGATTGCCAATGAGGATTGCGCAGTACAAGCCAACGAAAAACGAGCTTGGATCATTCCTATTCTCACATTGGATTGCGTAGTAGAGGCAGGCAGACAGCGGAGGAGATTTGAACCTGTGACTTGATTCAGATCTGAGCTAGTTTGTGTGTAGCAGGTGGAGATAGTACTGAGTACTTGTGAGGAGTATTGTACTATGTATTGTTACATGTTCTCTATCATTATAATATACAGATAGTTGGGGGTTTTCAGCTGTATGCTTTCCCCATTACATACTGTGTTAATGTGCGCATGCGATTGATGTTTCATTGTTTTTAATTCCGCAAAATTGATGATCAACGTAGAGGAGGTTATGTATTATGCATGCATTCTGCAAATAGTGTATAATCAGGATAATCTCTGTGAATAAGTGTTATATTATTCAAAATTTCTACATGGTATCAGAGCAGAGTTGATCATCAGATCTATTATTTAGAAAGTGATTACATTTTATTTCTTCAGGCAGAGTCTATAATCGGGCTAGGTAGCCTCTGGATTCATCCTTCTTTTGGAAGGTGAGATATCCGGTAAAAGCCCATACAGTCAATCTCTATACGAGAAATACTTTGTTCTCACGAATTTTAGATCAGAAGCGGTTGAGTTTTTGAGCTGGTGGAATTCGAATTTGCAGCAGTGTTTTCTTGGTGTCAAAGTTGAAATGTCTTTCAACGGATTGCGATTGGAGTATGCTCTTGAAGGCAGCTCGAATTATATTGCAAGAAAAGACAGGATGGAGGCAGTGTTAGATGATAATGGGCTAAAGGAGTTCATAGAGGCTGAGGTCCCAAAGCATACTGATGCTGCTCACGTTGAGGTTTGGAAAAAGAAGATAGAAAAGTGTCAAAGGATTCTATTGGAGGGCGTGAAGGATCACATTGTATCAAGCCTGCATGGAAAGGCTTCTCCATACTTGATGTGGAAAGCATTGACAGATCTATTCCAAAGCAAGAGCGACCAGAGGAAGTTGGCACTCAAGGATAAACTCAGAAACATTAAGTGTGAGAAAGGAGACAATATGCCCAAGTATCTCACGAAGTTCACTCAAAGCTGGGATGAGCTGGGAAGTGTGGAGGTGACTGTCGATGATGAGGACTTGGAGAGCTTGGCTCTCCTTGGTCTTCCGAAGAGTTGGCATTCCTATCAGGACTCTGTCAATGGTCGGGAGAAATTGCCAGGATGGGAGAGACTTTGGTCAGATCTTGTGCAAGAGGAGATCAGGCGGAATACCAGGGATGGATCTTCATCAAAGGCATCTGATGAAGAAAATTGTGCTTTAGCTGCCAAAGCAAAGAAGGGGAAGAACAAGAAAGCTTCTCATTCTGGTGTGAAAGGCAAGAAGCAGGACATGTCCAAGGTGAAGTGCTTTCACTGTCACCAGCATGGACATTATGCCACAAATTGTCCGCAGAAGAAGAAAAATAAGCAAGCTATTGGTTCTGCAGCGGGAAATGCCTTAGCCTCGCAGTTTGAGCTAGATTTTTCGTTGATCGCATGCTTGGTATCAAGTGTGATGGGATCGGTATGGTTCTTGGACAGTGGTGCGTCTTTTCACATGACAGGAGATCGAGATTTGTTTTCTGATCTGGATGAGAAAGATCTTGGAGTGCACATCGAGATGGGCGATGATGGTAGATACAGTGCGACTGGTATCGGCACCATTTCCTTTGAGAGGGAGTCTAGTAAACCCTTTGTATTGAAGGAAGTGATGCATGTTCCAGGATTGAAGAAGAATCTTATCTCTGTGGCGATGTTAGAAGACAAGGGATATGATGTTGTTTTCAGCGAGGGAAAGGCTTTCCTACGCAGTAAGACAACTAGAGAAACCCGGAAGATAGGGGTTCAAGTCAGGAACCTTTATCAATTGCATGTAGATGGCTGTGCAGCAATGGCATACAAGGCAGAAGGATTGGTGAGCCGGGATGATGGCGAGCTGTGGCACAGGAGATTGGGCCACCTTCACCATGGAGCCTTAAAGATACTGTAACAGAGTTCTACTGGGCTTCCTAAAGGCACTCTTGCGTAGTTAGATCAGTGCAAGGGGTGTACTTTGGGAAAATTTGTGAAAGCCAACTTTCACGAGAAGGATAGTCGTGCCACGACGATCCTTGAGAGAATTCACATAAACGTGTGTGGACCTTTCTCAGTAGCTTCGACAGCAAAGCACAGGTACTATGTGATCTTTGTTGATGATTTCTCTCGGAAGTGCTGGATCTTCTTCATGCAGAAGAAGAGCGAGACATACTCAAAGTTCTGTGAGTTCAAAGCACTGGTCGAGAAGGAATCAGGGAAGAAGGTGAAGGCTCTTAGGAGCGAAAATGGTGGTGAATTCATCTCTGGCGAGTTCAAGGACTTCTGTAGCGCAGAAGGGATTCGAAGAGAGCTCATAGCTCCCCATAATCCACAGCAGAACGGGGTTGCTGAGCGGAAGAACAGAACGATCGTGGGTGCTGCATGGACGATGTTGCATGATCAGGGCCTACCCCTTCACTTGTGGGCAGAAGCATGCAATACTACAACATATGTGCAGAACCATTGTCCTCACAGGATACTTGGCATGAGTACACCCGAGGAGGCTTGTTTTGGTAAGAGGCCTGATATTTCCCATTTGAGGATTTTTGGTTCTAACGTTTACATGCAAGTGACGAAGGATGCCAGGAAGAAGCTGGAGCCAATCACAGAGGTTGGGATATTTGTGGGGTACACTGATACACCCCACAACTATCGTGTGTATTTCCCAGACAGTCGCAAGACTGTTGTGCGATGGGATATCAAATTTCAGGAGGAGAAAGCCATGAAGTGTTCGCTTGAGAGGGAGCCACACTTGCATGCAGATGAGGAGCTATTAGTTCCTAAGGATGAGCTTCAGGACATGGATCAGCCACAAGATGAAGTTCATGGAGTGGAAGAGACCACTCATGTAGCGCCAACCATCAGAGGGCGAAAGTGCACTACAAAAGTTGAGCGACTGGCTCAAGATGTAGAGAAGGTTGTAGGACCACCTACAGGACAACGCAGACAGAGACAGTCACCTGATTGGTACACTGGATACATGGCTCTTGTGAGAAAATGTGTCGTGACTGAGCCATCCTCTTTCGAGGAAGCTGTGGAGGATCCCGCATGGGTAGATGCCATGGTGGAAGAGTATGATTCGATTGTCAGAAACAGTGCATGGGAGATTGTCCCAAGATCGGAGGGGAAATCAGTGATGGGTTCGAGAGGGATCTACAAAGTGAAGAAGGCAGCTGATGGGAGTGTGGAGAAGTATAAGGCAAGATTTGTTGCTCGAGGCTTCTCACAGATAGAGGGGATCGATTATGAGGAGACCTTTGCACCTGTCGCAAGGTATTCTTCCATACGGACGATTCTTGCTCTCTCAGCGCAGATGGGGTGGCACATTCATCAGATGGATGTGAAGACTGCATTCCTCAACGGAGTCATTGAGGAGGAGGTGTACATAGAGCAGCCCGAAGGTTTCGAGATCTTCAGCAGTGAGTCGCATGTGTGCAGGCTCAAGAGAGCGCTGTATTGGTTGAAACAAGCACCTCGTGCTTGGTACACACGGATAGACAGTTATTTCACCGGATTTGGATTCTCCAAGAGTGAGGCGGATCCTAACCTATACCAGATTATGGTGGAGGGTAAGTTGCTTATCATTATACTTTATGTAGATGATTTGATTTTGACAGGAGATGAGCAGTTGATACTTTCATGCGAGGAGGATCTTGCTAGAGAGTTTGAGATGAAGGACTTGGGCCTCCTTCATTATTTCCTAGGATTGGAAATTTGGTAGCGTAGTGATGGACTATTTGTTTCTCAGGGTAAGTATGCTCAGGAGATATTGGAGAAGTTCAACATGCATGGCTGCAAGCCTGTTGATACTCCTCTTCTTGGAGATTGGAGGAAGGAGGATGCTACTTCAGCGGAGGTAGTGGATGCCACTGTTTATCGACAGTTGGTGGGGTCGCTTATGTATCTGGTCAATACACGACCCGATATATGCTATGATATTAACCAGCTTTCACAAGCTATGGTTAAGCCAACCAAGCTCTTTTGGAAGGCAGGCAAGCATGTATTGCGTTATCTCAGAGGCACATCAGGATATGGATTGTGGTACAGATAGGAGGATGAGGTGAAGCTATGTGGCTTCACGGATGCAGATTGGGAAGGGAGCCCAACGGATAGAAAGAGCACATCTGGAGGGATCTTCAGTATTGGGTCGACAACAATTTCTTGGTACAACAGGAAGTAGAGATCTGTGGCACTCAGTTCAGCAGAGGCCGAGTATATGGCAACAAGTTTGGCTACATGCGAGGCTATATGGATGAGGAAGATCCTGGTCGGGTTGTTCGGGTCACACTTGGAGCCTACTGTGATTTATTGTGATAACCAGAGTTGCATTAAACTCTTGGCTAATCTAGTATTTCATGATAGATCTAAGCACATTGACGTCAGGTACCATCATATCAGAGATTGTGTGCAGCGGAGAATCATGTTACTTTCATACATTCCAATGGAGGATCAGGATGCTGATATCTTGATGAAGGCGCTCACCAGGAGCAAATTCGAATACCACCGAGGCGGGATAGGGGTTGCAAATAATCCATATATTTTTGAGAGGGAGTGTTGAAAATGCAACAAGATGATGGAGCTTAGTGGAAAGGAGTCGCCTTCATTAAGTGGGCCTGCAGGCTATTTTTGGCGCAAAGTCTATTTTTAGATTATGTCTATTTTTAGACATATGGATCATGGTCTATGAGTTGCAGGATGCTATTTGTGGATGATTGGTCATGTTGGTAAAAATAGATGGACTTCTATTTTTAGACATATGGGCGGAGTCTATTTTTAGACTACTAGGCTAAAAATAGAACAGTCGAATATTATTAGCTCTTAATAATATTTGGACTATAAACATTATCTTATCCTCTTGGAGCACTTCAGTTTGAGCTACGGATGTGGCACATGCAACTGCCAGAAGGAAATACGCTTTTCTTATGGGTTAGTTGAGCTATTGCATGATGGACTTCGGTTAGAACTCAAGTGATTGAGTTTGGTGGAGTTGATTAAGGAGTTGATGGAGATGTGTTCAATTTGACTTGGTTGAACTAGTTGTATTTAGTCTAATTGCAGAATACACTAGTGATAAGTGATGTGAATTAATTATTAATTAATTCACTAATTATTAACTCATAAAGCAACTAAAGAATACATCAGTTAACTCAGTTCATGGACAGTTCAGTGGAGACAGGTGTTAGAGGTGGAGACTACTATCAGTTGTGACTATAGTTGTGCATGAGATTTGCACAATCAATGATGGAGATTGCCAATGAGGATTGCGCAGTACAAGCCAAGGGAAAACAAGCTTGGATCATTCCTATTCTCACATTGGATTGCGCAGTAGAGGCAGGCAGACAGTGGAGGAGATTTGAACCTGTGACTTGATTCAGATCTGAGCTAGTTTGTGTGTAGCAGGTGGAGATAGTACTGAGTACTTGTGAGGAGTATTGTACTATGTATTGTAACATGTTCTCTATCATTATAATATACAGATAGTTGGGGGTTTTCAGCTGTATGCTTTGTTGGAAATAATACTGAGAGGGGGGGTGAATCAGTATTATCAAGCAATTTACCAAATCTTCCTTATTTGATCTTTTGAATTATTCTTGCATATCAGTACCATAAAATAATGAGCATGAATAAAGAAAATAGACAGTCACACCAAAGAACACAAGATGTAAGGTGGAAACCCAATGCGGGAGAAAACCACCTGCTGCAATATGTCTCTATCTTCTTTCAAGAAATTCTTTTTACAATGATTTTGTACTGGTGCAGTCCTTTACCAGCACGCAGGCTGCAACCTGCAGAGAGCTACAACTCTCTCTCGTTTTCCAGTCTCTCCTGGAAGGGAGCTACAACCCCCTACTTCTTTTCATGAAGAATCAAATGATCAACAAGTATACAACAGATACAGTCCACTACAGATATCAGATCAGTAATTACAGAAATAACCCAGAACACCTTATGAACAGAAATATACAGTCAACAGATCATCTTAAGACAGGGACGCATATTTTCTTTCTGTGACCTGCGACTGGACGCAGTCTACCTTCCACTAATCTGCGTGCTGACGCACTGTTCCTCTATGCTTTACTGCGACCGGCGCACCCAGAAACACTATCGCGCCGCGTCTTTTGCTTCAGAGACGCACCTGAGCCTTTACTGTACTGCGTCCCGGCGCACTTTCCCTTCACTGAACCTGCGTCCCTTCAGATATAAAAGATATGAGGACTTCAGAACCAACCCAAACACTCAGATCCACAGATCTGATCATGCGCCATAGAGATCTCAGTCCATTAGAAGATTCGCCTTCATAGATCTGGACTAGATCTCACCAAAAGATATTCAACCAAGATGATGCATAATCCAAATGAACTCCTTTCCTTTATATAGGCAAGCTTCTCCCCAAAACATGGAACAATACCACGAGCCGACACCATAGAAACACAAAACCGTCGGCTAGATACCACGCAAGAAACCCCCACGTGCTTTTCTCTGCCTTGAAATGTGTGCACTGGGCGGACGCACCTCCTGAACGGCTGGCCGGCGTCCCTGGACGCGGGTTCTGTATGGTATACCTGCGGGGACGCACTTGCTGAACATATTTCCTGCGTCCTTCTTGATTTATCACCTGAATGGGTTTGCCATCAAGGACAACACCTGAATCATAATGCCAACAATCTCCCCCTTTGGACTTGATGGCAACCACATAATCTTCAGCTACATTCTCCCCCTTTGACATCAAGAGCAAAGGGTATGCTCCCCCTATGCTCATGCATCTCTAGATCTGTAACCAGAAATCCATCATGAAGG
Source organism: Pinus tabuliformis (assembly GCA_031772625.1). Taxonomy (NCBI): domain Eukaryota; kingdom Viridiplantae; phylum Streptophyta; class Pinopsida; order Pinales; family Pinaceae; genus Pinus; species Pinus tabuliformis. The sequence continues at coordinate 754,746,421 of CM062812.1, forward strand.
AGATAGAGACATATTGCAGCTATTTCCAAGATCTCCTTCTCCATAATGCCAACAATGCATTATGTGCTCCCCCTGAGCCTATACCACCAATAGGAAGATGATCAACAGTAAGATGATGCATCAACAACCCCCAGCTTTTGCCTGAGGTATTCAAAAGTGTCCCTGGGCAACGGTTTGGTGAAAATATCAGCAACTTGTTCCTTAGAAGGAACATACTCCAACTTGACCTTCTGTTCAAGTACTTGTTCCCGGAGAAAATGGTACTTGATTGGTATGTGCTTGGTTTTTGAATGCATAACCGGATTCTTTGAGATGCTGATTGCACTTGTGTTGTCACATAAGATAGGGATTGGAGGAGGACAAGTGATTTGATAATCCTGCAAATTCTGCATCATCCAAAGGAGTTGGGTGCAACAAGATGCAGCAGCAACATATTCTGCTTCAGCTGTAGACAAGGCAATTGAACTCTGTTTCTTGCTGAACCAAGAGACCAGTCTGGGACCCATAAAGAACGCACCACCACTTGTGCTTTTCCTGTCATCCACGCTTCCGGCCCAATCTGCATCTGTATAGGCATGAAGAGTAAGATCTGTATCTCTAGGATACCATAAGCCATAATTTTGAGTCCCTTGAAGATATTTGAAAATTCTCTTTACTGCTTGAAGATGAGTCTCCTTCGGATTTGCCTGAAATCTTCCAACGATTCCAACTGCATGCATGATGTCTGGTCGGGTACCTGTCAAATATAGTAAACTTCCAATCATAGATCTGTAGGTTGGTTGATGTACTGCTGCAGATTCATCATTTGCACTGAGACTACATCCTGTGACCATGGGTGTACATACTGGTTTTGCATCTTCCATGCCATATTTCTTCAAAATCTGCTTGAGATACTTGGTTTGAGATAAAAAGATTCCTCCTTCCTTCTGTTGGATTTGCAAACCAAGGAAATATGTCAGTTCTCCTAGCAAGGACATTTCAAATTCTTTCTGCATGACTGAGGCAAAGCTTTGACTCATAGCTTCTTCATTGCTGCCAAAAATAATGTCATCTACATACACAACAAGTATTAGCAATTTGTCATTTTCAACTTTTATATACAGATTGCTATCTGCTGAACCTTTTAAGAAACCTTGTTGATGAAGATATTTGTCCAACCGGTAGTACCAAGCCCTTGGAGCTTGTTTGAGACCATAGAGAGCCTTTTTCAATCGGCATACAAGATTTGGATCATTTCCAAGAATGAACCCATCTGGCTGTTCAATGTACACTTCTTCTTCCAAGTCTCCATTCAAAAAGGCTGATTTCACATCCATTTGAAATACTTTGAAGTTCTGAAAACTTGAGAGAGCAAGGAACATTCGGATGGCCTCAAGTCTTGCAACAGGAGCAAAAGTTTCTTCAAAGTCTATTCCTTCTTGCTGCGCATACCCTTTACAGACGAGTCTGGCTTTGTTTCTAATTACTTCTCCATTTTCATTCAATTTATTTTTGAAGACCCATTTTGTTCCAATAACATTCTTATCTTTTGGTCTAGGAACCAGCTCCCAAGTGTTGTTCTTTTCGATTTGCTCAAGTTCTTCATCCATTGCTTTCACCCAACATTCATCTTTGCATGCCTCTTTCACATTTTGTGGTTCGGTGGAGGAAAGTAATGCCAAATAGCTTGAAGCTTCTGCAACTGTTCTTCTAGTTTGTATACCTGCTTCTTTTTGTCCCATGATCTGAGATTCTGGATGGTTCTTCTGAACATATCTGGATGGAGTCTTTTCTTCTATTCTTGTCCGCTCTTCTGCTTCTTCGTGAGGTTCTTCTTGAGATTCTTCTTGAGGTTTTTCTTCTTCATCATTCTGTCTTTGAGGGTAGCTCTCATCTTCTTCGATGTCTTCACGATGTATTTGCCTAGGAATATATCCCTTTTCATCAACCACTACATCAATGCTGTCAACAATTCTGCCAAGTCTTTTATTGTAGCATTTGTATGCTTTGCTATGTGGATAATAGCCAAGAAGAATGCCTTCATCTGCTCTAGGATCAAGTTTGCCAAGCTGCTCCTCAGTATTCTTGATATAGCATTTGCTCCCAAATATTTTGAAGTGCTTTACCGAAGGAGTTTTACCACTCCAGAGCTCATGAGGGGTTTGAGTGCTGTTCACCCGGACATTTGTCTTGTTGAGAATAATAACCGCAGTATGTGCAGCTTCACCCCAGAAGGTTGCGGGGTTCCTGATTCATCAAGCATAGCACGAGCCATTTGTTGGATTGTTCTGTTCATTCTTTCAACAACTCCATTTTGCTGAGGCGTTCTAGCTGTAGAGAATTCTCTCCTTATCCCATGTTCATCACAGAAATTGAAAAATTCATTTGAAGTAAATTCCCCACCTCTGTCAGATCTGAGGCACTTAATTTTGTGACCTGATTCATTTTCAGCCAAGGCTTTGAAGGTTTTGAATTTTTCGAATGCTTCATCTTTGTGCTTCATAAGACCTAACCAAACAAACCTGGAGAAATCGTCAATAAATAATATCAAGTATTCCTCTCCTCTAGGTGTTCTTTTTCTGAATGGTCCACATACATCTGTATGTACTAGCTCAAGAGGCATGCTCGCTGATCCTTCTTTCTCTGGAAAGTTAGTTCTGGTTTGTTTTCCAAACTGACAGGATCTGCATATGGTGTTGTCAGGAATTTTGATATCTGGAAGATCGCGAACTGCCTGATATTTGCAAGCTTTCCTTATTTGTGAGAAGCTTAGATGTCCCAACCTTCGATGCCATAACCAGTGCTCTTCATTCTTGCTTAGATAGCATTGTTGTTGTCCTTCATCAAATATGTATAGATTATTTGGAGTTCTCTTTCCTTTGAGAACTGTTTTACCTGTATCAAGATCACGAACAAGGCATCCATTTGATCTGAATATAACCTCGGTTCTTTGATCACACATCTGGCTGACACTTAGTAGATTATGCTTCAATCCATCAACAAACAAAACATTTCCAGCCTTAACATCTTCTTTTAAAGGAGCAATACCTTTTCCTTTTATAGTTGCAGGAGTATCATTTCCAAAAGAGACTTTCTTTCCCTTTTCTAAATTAGAATAAGACTCAAGTTTTTCTTTATCACCTGTCATATGCTTCGAACATCCACTGTCAATGTACCATAGATTTTCTTGTCCTTCTGCATAAAATGCTATCCCACATCTTTCTGTTTGAGGTTCCTTTATTCTCCATGTTTTGGCGCCTGAGGCTTGTTCCTTTTTCTGCTCTTGTACCTTTCTTTCCGGAAACCTGCTTCTGCATTCAAAGTCTTTATGTCCAAAATTATTGCAAATAGAACATTCAACTTCATTTTCAAGAGCTGAAAAGTTGTTATAGGTCCTTTTTGTAATCCCTGTCATACTTCTTTGTTTTTGAGCTTCCCTAGTCATGATTGTTTTATACGCAACACATTGAGCTGCTTTGTGACCAAAGTTATGGAAAGAAAAGCATTGTCCATTGAAGAAGCTTCTGCGATTATTGGATCTACCAGCCAACTGATTGTAATTTCTATTTTCATCTATTCTTGAACCAAATTGAGAAGATTTTACCTGTGGCTGGTTGTGGCTTTTGTTCACCCTTAAGCTGGATTGCCCCTGATAGTTTCTGCTTGACATTTGTCCCTGCTTTACCTGATGATCTTCCTTGTGCTCTTGCTCATTTCTTCTTGCTGCATCAAGATAACTTTTTGAAGTGGATGCTTGAGAAGTTTCTCCATTATAGCCCAAACCTGTCTTATTTAGTGGAGACCGCTGCACACTGATAATCTCATCCAAAGTTTCAGATCCTTTGACAAACTTGAGATTAATAGTTTTTGTTTTCTCAATTTCTTTTCTAAGACCAACAATTTCACCTTCTAATTTTTCAAGATGTTTTTCCTTTTCATCAATTTGGAATTGTAGAGTATCAATAATCATGTTCTTTTCTTCTATGCATCTCTTGAGTCTAGTAATTTCATCATAAAGGTTATCCACATCTACAGCATCCTCATAATCATCATCTTCAAATGCCATTAACAACCTATATTTATTACCTTGTTCATCTTCATCACTGTTTGATAAGCCATCACTATCTTCATGGGTGTAGTAGCTTTTCTTATTTGCGCTTTGTTTCTTGTTCCATCTAACTGGTTCCTTTCCTTTATCCTTATAAGAGCATTTTGCAGCATAATGACCTACTCTTCCACAAGCAAAGCATTTGAAAGGTAGCTTACCTCTGAACCTTCCAGAACCTCTTTGAAGATTTCTGACAAAATTTGATTCTTCTTCCTCTTCTTCTGGATCATGGCTTGCTTCATAGTAATCTTCTTTGCCTGATGCTTTAAAAGCAGCCTCCCTTCTGTCTGATGGTCCTCCCTTTCTCATTTCATAAGCAGTTAGAATTCCATGTAGCTGAGACATAGTAAGAACAGAGATTTTCTTTTTCTTCTATTGCAGATACTTTGGATTCAAACTTGGGGGATAATGATCTTAGAATCTTTTGAACTACTAGAGACTCCTTTACTTCTTCACCCAAATTTTTCATACAATTTACAATCTCATCTACCCGAAGAAAATAATTAGCCACACTTTCATCATTATACATCTTGAGAGTCTCATATTGAATTCTGAGAGTTTGAAGTTTGGCTTGTTTTACCTGTTCATCTCCTTCATAGCTTGTGATCATTTTGTCCCATATTTCTTTTGCTGATTTGAAGTGCATTACCTTCATGAATTCTGTTTGGGATATACTTCCTAATAGAGTACTGACTGCTTTTGCATTTGTTTCATACTTCTTTTTCTCAGCTGGATCTGTAGGAGTAGCTGAAGGAAAAGCATAGCCTGTTTCTACAATGTCCCAAACTTCAGTACCAAGAGATTGAAGATATGCAGTAACTCTTACCTTCCAATAATTGAAGTTTGTCCCATCAAAAACTGGTGGCCTGATTGATGCTTCTCTCTCGTAGTTGCTCATGATGAACGATCTACCTTCAAGCGATCAAGCTTTTCTGAAGGACCTGCTTTGATACCAATTGTTGGAAATAATACTGAGAGGGGGGGTGAATCAGTATTATCAAGCAATTTACCAAATCTTCCTTATTTGATCTTTTGAATTATTCTTGCATATCAGTACCATAAAATAATGAGCATGAATAAAGAAAATAGACAGTCACACCAAAGAACACAAGATGTAAGGTGGAAACCCAATGCGGGAGAAAACCACCTGCTGCAATATGTCTCTATCTTCTTTCAAGAAATTCTTATTACAATGATTTTGTACTGGTGCAGTCCTTTACCAGCACGCAGGCTGCAACCTGCAGAGAGCTACAACTCTCTCTCGTTTTCCAGTCTCTCCTGGAAGGGAGCTACAACCCCCTAATTCTTTTCATGAAGAATCAAATGATCAACAAGTATACAACAGATACAGTCCACTACAGATATCAGATCAGTAATTACAGAAATAACCCAGAACACCTTATGAACAGAAATATACAGTCAACAGATCATCTTAAGACAGGGACGCATATTTTCTTTCTGTGACCTGCGACTGGACGCAGTCTACCTTCCACTGATCTGCGTGCCGACGCACTGTTCCTCTATGCTTTACTGCGACCGGCGCACCCAGAAACACTATCGCGCCGCGTCTTTTGCTTCAGAGACGCACCTGAGCCTTTACTGTACTGCGTCCCGGCGCACTTTCCCTTCACTGAACCTGCGTCCCTTCAGATATAAAAGATATGAGGACTTCAGAACCAACCCAAACACTCAGATCCACAGATCTGATCATGCGCCATAGAGATCACAGTCCATTAGAAGATTCGCCTTCATAGATCTGGACTAGATCTCACCAAAAGATATTCAACCAAGATGATGCATAATCCAAATGAACTCCTTTCCTTTATATAGGCAAGCTTCTCCCCAAAACATGGAACAATACCACGAGCCGACACCATAGAAACACAAAACCGTCGGCTAGATACCACGCAAGAAACCCCCACGTGCTTTTCTCTGCCTTGAAATGTGTGCACTGGGCGGACGCACCTCCTGAACGGCTGGCCGGCGTCCCTGGACGCGGGTTCTGTATGGTATACCTGCGGGGACGCACTTGCTGAACATATTTCCTGCGTCCTTCTTGATTTATCACCTGAATGGGTTTGCCATCAAGGACAACACCTGAATCATAATGCCAACATGCTTTCCCCATTACATACTGTGTTAATGTGCTTATGTGATTGATGTTTCATTGTTTTTAATTCCTCAAAATTGATGATCAACGTAGAGGAGGTTATGTATTATGCATGCATTCCGCAAATAGTGTATAATCAGGATAATCTCTGTGAATAAGTGTTATATTATTCAAAATTTCTACACACTACACGGTATACAAAGCAAAAGAGACTTAGGATAAAAATGAATCAAAAGCTAATGCCTCCTTAAAGAAAATGCATCAGAGGAAACAAATATTAGTCAGGAAAAAAATCAAGCTAGTGAGGATCATATAGACTCAGTGAAAGGGGAAAGCAACAAGGCCTCATGGAAAACGAATCTCCTCCTTATTCTACAAGGAATAGTGTTGGAAAGGAAGCTTCTTAGGGAGATCAGGTGGATGAAGAAGAACTAAAAAATAACAATGCTTACTTGCCAAAGAATGAACTACAAAAAATAACACAAAATACGGGTTGGATTCAAGTTCGAAAGAAAGGAAAACAAATTTCGCTAAGGAAAACAAAAAGTCAAACTAAATTAAATAAAAAATAGTGAAAAATGGAATATGAATGTGTTTGGATATTGGGGGTTCTGTGGAAAAACCTTATTGGAAAGAGATTGGAATTTTTGTATCATGGGGTACTCAATGGTTTTGATTGAGCCTGCATGCTCAATCTCCAATGTGCAAGGAAGATTGGAATATGTAAAGGTTTTGGTCTTGTAACCAAATTTTTCTTTAATAAAAATCTCTACCTATTTCATTTAAAAAAAATCCATATTCATAATCATGTTATTCCATAGCATATAATTAATAAACATATAAAAATATAATAAGTTTAACTAATAAAGATATAATTAGAAATGACAATATTTTAAATATATATAAAATATAAATAGTAGCTATAAATTATGATGCACTTTACTATAAAAATTATATATATATATATATATATATATATATATATATATATTCTGTTTCCTTAAAATGACTTCATACAAAATCATATATGATTGTTTGAATTGAGTTATACCATAGTGTTCAACAAGGGGAACCAATATCGTTAATAAAACCAGCACTGTTGATAATGGACAATAGTCTAGGTCTATCGAAATGTAAACAACTACTACTGCAAACTTCAAAACTATTGAAATAAGCTTAACTATTAAAAGTAAAAGTCATAAGCCAAAATCGGATGAAGGGACTAGGGCTAGATCCTTGGCATTGGCACCTATTGAGGTTGGAGGTTTCAGGCTACATTGAAGATGTCCTTCTATATGGGCTATTTGAGCATCCAAACTAACATGACAAGAGTGTTGGTGGAATTGAACTCATTGAATTTCATTCAGAAAGGAGATGATGTCATTGCGGTCCTCGTGCTTTTCCTTTAGGACCCTACCCAAAAGTGTTTTCATTTGCTAGTGGAGGGTTATAGAGTTAAGATATTGGATCCATCTTCCATTTTTACGTCCAAGGTTAGGAACCCAATTGGCTACTTCATCTATATTTCCGAATCATATGAATTTTGACGGTCATCTGTGGGCAAGGCTTCTAATTAGCATATTTTCTCTTGGATTCCTAGGGTGTGGCGTGGAAAATAACTGGAGCATTTTTTACCTGGGATTGAGTGCATGCTTAACCTAGAGGGCCTCTTCCACCCAAACCTTGATGACATTGCATCGTCTAGGGGGGCATGGTATGCTAGGTCACAACAGGCTAGAGTGAGGATGACCGCTAAAAGATAATTAAGCCATTAATATTGTAAGACAAAATATGGAGTAATAAGGTTTCCCAATAAATACTTAGTTTCCATGGAGGTCTAGAGTGGAATCTAGTAAGATGATATAATGATTTAATGGAGATGGAGGGATTTTAGGTAGGGTCCGAGATCAATAAGAAACCAAAAACACTAATACCTGTGCACACAACCAAGACACTATGAAGGCTATGAACCATCATCCACCATGTAAAATCTATAAAATGGAAAGAGTGGGAGTTATAAATATTGGACATAGAATGAATTATTGAGTTATGGTCAACCCACTGGGATTGACAATGCTCTAGATTGAGGAATTTCCTTCACTAGACATCACCCCCAGATCAAAATTTCTCCGTAGCCACCACCAACGTCCTAGGGGTCACATCCTCCTCCGTTGTCATCTTTATCTTCTCGTGGATTTTTGGCACTAGGTGAAAGCACTGTGGGTCAATGTCCCCAGAGGTAGGACTACTCTATAACACGACTCCCACAGAGCTATTTCCATAGGAGAGAACTTTCCTTTGAACTAGAGTTTAATCACAAGAATTGTTTCTTGACACGAGGCCATGATAGTCATAGTTGAGCTCCAAAAAACATGCATCATGAGGGAAATATCCCAACATGTTGTAGGGGAATGTCACAGGCACAATATAATAACACGAAGTTGAGGTTACCCAACTAGAATTTCATAGATAGAGAATAGACTACCATATGATTATGAAGGGAACGAATACTAGTTAACATGTGTGATTGCAAGGGTGAGATAGCCATGCCACCCCCCACCCCGATTTAATGTGAAGGGAGGTGGTGAGGTGGCAGGCTCCACCACTCTCCCCACCCCCCACTCCGCTCCCCACCACCTCCTCCATTGACATGAATTCCAACACCCTGATTGAGGATTGGAACTTTATATTTAAATTTAATTAATAATCATATAAAAACTTAACACTTTCAATTTTTTTTTAAGCTATCTCTATGTAATCACATTAAAAGATTAAATTAAAAAAATTATTAACCTGTGAAAAAAAAATCAAACTCATTTATATGTAAGTATATGTATTGACTTTTTAGTAATATATATATATATATATATGAAATTTATATAAATAGAAATAATATAACTATTATGAACCTACATAGATCCATCTTAATTTTTGATCTACCAAGTACCTAGAGAAATCAAATATCTAGAGCTGCAAACCTTTCCTCAAAATTTAGACTCAAAAAATGGTTTGCATCTTGAGAGATTTGATCCCTATGCGAGCTTGGTAGATATAAAATTAAGTTGTGTTTATGTTCGTGCTTAAATCATTTCAATTGTATGTTTCTCGGAACAAGGGGGATATGTAATTCCTTTTGTATTCAACATTGAGTTGACATGTGGACAGAATGTGCGCACACACATAATTATATTGAAATACTTTAATTGAAGTGGAGAGTGAAATATTTTTATAATGGTTGAAATTAGATAGTTTTAAGGTGACATATCAATCCATTTTAAGTACTTAAATAACACCTCCCTAATAATGGGATGTAGACTATACCTATCATTAGAATAAGAAAATATTTACTTTCAATTACTTTATATATCTATATCTATGTATAAAAGTTGATATAAAAACATTTTACTTAAATGTATATTGATATATCTTATTTATGGTTGAAGTTGGAATATTTTTTTGTTATTATTGTTTTCTAAAGTACCATGGGTCAAATCCATATTGAGAATAAAAGGAATAACAAATCTCTCTCACTAAGTTGTAAAAAGTTCTTATCCATATGACAATAACTAGCACAACTATATAAACTAAATGACTAATAAATACATCAATCCATAATAAACATCAAAATACTTACTTTATAGTACATTTAATGTTGCTAAAAAAAATCATAGATTATAACTTTATTCTAATATATCATTATTATTATTTATAAAAAAATAATTAATATCTAAGTTAAACATATATACATTTGAAAAAAAATGGAACAAGAGTATTATCCATGGAGATTTATCCCCACTTTACCATGGAAATTCTTAATATCTAAATAGGCTTTTTTACAATACAATGGGCTAATACCATGACTTATGAATACCACATGCCCAAACAACCATAAGTCATTTCATATGACATTTGTCCATAACATATTTTTTAATTAATCAATTTAATAAAAAGGAAAACAAGTCATAATTACTTTGGAGATAAATCTCAACTTTCTATTTGTGTATACTACTAAGAATATTCTATAGAGGTTAAATCCCTACCATCCACCTAATAATTATTGATAATCAAATTAGAATTTTGGAACTCGTATTTCAAAATAGACATGCCTATGGACATAATTAGTTAACATGCATATTTAATAGTTTATTTAAGCCACATGTTAGAGTATTTTTAAAAAGGATAATTATTGCACTAAAATGTGAAAATATAAGATTTGTGTCATAAAACATTTTGTTCTTTCGCTTGGGAGACCATACCATACCCAAAATTGAACCCTTCAAAGGGCCATGATAGATAAACAAAAGCTGACACAATTGTATTGAAACAAGCATACACTACAGTGTTTTCCTATCTAACTATATGTAAAGTTGATTACAAAGGGAATCAAAGATCATAATACATCTTATAATCAAGGAAGTGGCTAAGAGTTTAAGCCTAGTACTGGTAGTGGGGTAGTCAGATTAGCTGAATGTTTAAGAGTGACTAGAGGAATGCCAAGGTGTTGTTCAATCCTTGCTAGTAGTTTATCCAACATATCCAATCTGCAATCATTGTGCTTCAAGTGATAATGCATATGCCATTGGTTTAGAGTTTGAGTCACGTCCCTTCTCAAATATTAGCTATCCATTAGTGACCATCCCAACAAAAACTTCATTTTCCAATACATGTCTATGACATTCATATACTAGCTTGTTCTTCTCTGTGTCTTCCCTATGTTTGGAATACACTTTGACCATTATTCCCTTGCCTTTGAGAATGAGAGGTAAATTCATGGAGATGAAGCTTCCCTTTCCAAGCATGCCAACTCTTCCTACACCTACAATGGAGTTTCTTCACGATGTCTTGCTGTGAAACCCATGACTCTATTTTGGATACATGAATTTCGCCTTCCGACTCTTTCTTCATAGTCAGTAGAACCTATCCTTGCTTAGCCCCTCTCCCTTGGCATGGTGGCCTGCACCTCGCTAGTCTGAACTATAGTATACAATGTATGAAGTTTTAATATAAATTTTGATGTTAGTAGGGACCTCTAGGAAGACTGGACAACATTAATTATTTCAGCTATCCAACTACAAATCCTACTAGCTTTTGCACTCCATTGAGTTATGTGTTTTTCTAATTGCTTGTTCTCTTGGCCTACAAAACAACTCATATTGAAAATAAGACTAGATGCCTGCCACACTACACTCAGAGTTAACCATAGGCAAGGATTTCCTTTTCGATCAATCCTCTCTTCAAAATGGAGTCTGGTCTCCCAAACAAACCAAAGGAAGAACCTTATTGCACCACTTCTTCTACCATCTAGTATGCATTCCTATAAGGCCCCTCCTCGCTAGAATTCCGCTAAATTAACTTCCCTAAATAGCTCTTCCTCAGGCCCAAGATCAACATATTCCTTCAGAACAATAGGGACACCATCCACCAGGCTATTATCTATACCTTTGTGTGCCACAAAGTAAATACAATTCCTAATATGCTTCACCCTCCACTCTCTGCTCCACTTCCCCATTAGTAGCAAAGAAAAATTATTGTAAATTTTAACATTACCAAGTTTATCCTAGAAAAATCGCTAAGAGGAGGGAAGATTATAGAGTATGATTATCAAAAAAGTAGACTGAAATTAGAAACTACAAAGAAAGGCTAATTCCCAGATCAGTAATTGCCAGATATAGAATTAGGGCACCTTCATTTCCTTTCCTTCATCATCTCAATCCTTTCCTCTTTGTTGTTCACTTTCTAGGTCTTTAGGATTGAACATGCACTAGTTGTGCCTCATAGTATTTCACATTCACCTCTCTTTCTCTGGGAATGCAGCTTAATAGCCTAGCATCTCCCCACCAATGACCAAAATTACCTCTCGTCGACCCAGTCTTCTCTCGAAGGATATCTCTCTATAGGTGGCAATTCAATTCAAAATTTCCCTTGCTTGTTCCTCCTTCTAGCTCCTTTCATTTGTCTTGGTTTGAAAACCTTTTTAGCACCATTTCCCTTCCTACTACATTTTCCCCCAGAAGAGTATTTGTCATTAAGATCAATGTTACTGCTATCCTCCTCACATGCTCATAGCTACCTATCTACTCCATCTAGTGTTGTCTCAGCTGGCGTATAGTTGATACAATTACTACCAATAGTAGAGGAAGACATTTACTGAGTAAATATCCCTTGTCCACAGAGTCCTCCAGGATCATAATTACTTGTTTTTTCCCCATCTAATTCAATCTCTTCTCACGCGCTTAATAGCCCACCTTAACATTGCTATTGTGCTTCATCAACCCCGCAATTAAATCATTGTACTCGCCCTTAGTATTTCCAATTGTGAGTGCCTGTTTCCATGTCCACCTGCCTGTTGGATAAGTGTGGTGGTGCCTTCCTACCTCCCCCTCTTTTACTCCGCTATTTACCTCATCTAAAGGATATAAAATTATGTTACTTGACATGAACAATGATATATTTTATTTATGGCACTGAGCAAGAGTGAAATATTTTTACCATATCTTTTTTATACTAGTTTATAATATCAACAAGAAACTGAGCTCACACAATAAGCTTGGAATTTTCGATGTTTTACAATACTTTTAGTTAATACCAACCAAACATATATATTCATTTTTGTTTTTTATTATACTTGATATTATTTTTGAATTTAAAGAATATTTTTTATTATTATTATTTTAAAAAAGACACATGTTGATTAAGATACACATTGATTTGAAATTAAACACATAAATATTGACACATCTATTATTAATTTTTAAATAATTAAAAATATCATATTTTAACTTCCATCCAATTTTTTAACTTAATCTTGAAAAAAAAAACACTCCTTAAAATATCAACATGTAAATTTAAATGGAGATAACCACATTTTTCTCAACTATTTAAATTAGTTTTAATTAATTATATATATTACCATTATTATTAATTTTTAATTAAATAAAAGTTTTGAAAATATCATATTATTTTCAATAGATTATATATATCAAAATGATTATTATTTTTCATTTAATTAGATAATAACAGATAAGCCAAATGGCTAATGAATCATGGATAAAGGAAAGTAATAATAGAATAGGAGAATCTATATAGGGATAGGGTCGGAGGCAGAGCCATCATAGCTAAAGTGGATCAGTCGTTTCAGTTAATAATCAATATCCTTCTTTAGGATTAACTTTGGTTGCAATCTTTTCAGTGGTAAGGTTTTAAAAATAAGTATTTTTTTTGTCGAGTTATTTATGACTTCCACAGATAATCGTTAGGATTAACTTTGGTTGTAATCTTTTCACCACTAAGATTTTAAAAATAAATAAGTTATTAACTTTTTTTGTCGACCTTTTTATCTTTCTCAGTGAAGCTAACTCGGTAAAGCTATAACATAACCCCTTCCTAGTAAGGTAATCATATTTCCTTGGTAAGAGTTATTTATGTTTTTTTGGGATAATTATAAATTTAATTTTTGGCGTATGAAATTCTGATTATGGGCATAAAAGTTGTCAAAATTACTTAGGGATCACACATGGTCTCGGCCACGCTAATCCTTAACATGAATGGATTTTTTCTTATAGAGTTTTGAACTGATAACCTTCACATCATGGAGTAACTCAACAATATGCCCCATTACCGTATATTCTACGCCCCATGGGCTAAAATATGTAATTATTAAAAATTCTACGCCGACTTCTCAAAAATTGAGAGCCGACCTTCACCTCCTTTCTCTCCTCATTTCTATTTAAACCCTAAATAACTTCTCTTCTTCTATCAAAGCATTCTTGTTGTCCTGATGATGGATCCCGGTTGGGATTCGAAACGTTGGCAGAAAAATGTTCTTACTGTGGAAACTCCGGTGACTAATTCGAAAATAATGTACCACATAGGTCTTAAATCCAGAAAAATAATGTTATTAATTTTTATTTTATAAGTATAAATATTTATATTATGTTTTGTTTTTTGGGCTAATTTTGAACCTAGAATCTCATGAAACATAATTCTTCAACCAAACTACCCTTATAGACTTTTTTAGATTTATATTTAAAATAAAATAATTTACAAAATATACTAATAATTAAAATAATTTAAAATTAATAGTTTTTATAAAAAAATATTAAAAAAATAAAATTATAAAAAAACCTATACCATTTTAAACCAATAATATTAAATATTATTTTATAATAATTTTATTTAATAAATTAAATTAATAATTATAATAAAATTATTAAAAAGTCTACCATTCTAAATCATTGATTTAAAATTAATTATTATTTTATAATAATGATGATGATGATTAACATCTACTAAGACCAATATGGTCTATTGGACCTTAAGAAAGAAGTGGTTAATTGAGATTATTTAAGATTTTATTTCTGTGATAAAAAAAGAGGGAAAGAAGCATTTCGAGGTCGCTGTAGTTTTCCTAACTGAACAAGTCAAGGAGGTTGGTAGTGGGGAAAATTTTATGGAAATGAGAATGAATATGAGTAAGGGCAAGACACTCCAAGAGAAAGTTATTTTCATCTTCAACTCTCTTAGTATCACAAAGGAGGCATATTCTTTCATCCCAAGGAATCTTGGGAATAGACCAACGCCCAGTTTCACTCCAGAGCTCATGAGAATTAGTTCTAATCCTTGCAATATTCATTCACTTCTTAGCACTGGTTAATACAAAAAGGTAATTTTGGTTAGCAAGCGTGGGGTTGATTACCTCCTTATAGTATCTTAACTTTATTTTCCCCTCTAACTCCTTATCACTCCACAACTTATCCTTAAATTTGGAAGTAATGATGTTTTTAATATTATCCTTATTCCCCAAGAGGAACTCCTCCCTTATCTCCCAATGATCGAGCCAGGACTTGGCATCCTTATGCCACCCTCGCTTGAGCCGAAGGTGGTTTTGACTAGAGTTAGAAGTGATTTTTGGGAGCCTCTTGGCTTCCATGTTGTACAACTTCTTCTTATACATCAGATACCTAAACATAGTCGTGCATTCAATGGGGAAAGGCTAGCTTCAATCAAGAAAATAGGGTAAGGAGTATTACCTTTAATCTTGAGGTTGTAGGTTATGAATTGCTTTTGGATCATTTCAATATTTCTCCAAGAATCTCTAGATAGACTACAACCCCACACCTCACATCCATATAAAATAACAAGGGTGACGAGAGTCTTGAAGATGAACTTTTGTTTACTCCCAACCCAAAGATTAGTTGTCTTACAATTGTTTCCAAGCTCGTAGTAAGCTTTCCAACCTCCTAAAATCCTTTTCTCAAAGCTATAGTTCCAGTTTAGCTGATAGTGAATGTCAATATCTAAATATCTGTAAGAAGAAGCACTCTCTAAGTAATTGTTATCATAAATGAAAATATCATAAGTGATATTTTTGGATTTAATAATCATAACTTTAGTCTTGTCAGTATTAACAATCATACCCGTCTTGATACAATAACCATGGAGGGTTTTAAGTTGCTTATCGAAATCGTTGAGACTCCTGGAAAGAATAATGATATCATTAGCATAAAGGATAAGAGCAATGACTATACCATCAAGCTTAGGTCCTTCACAACTAGTAGCTTCTAAGCATTCCTCAAGCTTGTCAATGTAAGTGCCAAAAAGGGTAGGGGATACGGGACACCCTTGCTTAACACTGATGTTGCATTTAATTTCAGTAGACCAACCCTCGGTGGTCTTAAGCTTGGCAATAACATTCTTGTATAATCTAATAACAACGACCCTTAACTCGGGAGGAACCATTATTTCATCAATCCTTTGCCATAACTTCTCTCAAGTAACAATGTCGAAAGATTTTCTGAAGTCAACAAAACAATAAAAGAGATTAGACTTACTGTTACGACAACCCTCGGAAATGGTCCTAAGAGTGACAATGTGGTCAATCGTAGAGTGGTGCCTTCTAAAACCAATTTTCCCCATGACTCTTTTACCATGGGTTTCAAGCCAAACACTAATCTTCTTTTCCAGAATGAGCCCATACATCTTGGCTAAAATGTCGCTGATCATGACAGTCCTATAGTTAGAGGGAACCTTTTTACCCCCACTTTTAAAGATAGGCACGATAAGACTTTGCATCCACAACTTGAGGAAGTCGTGTTTAACTGCGAAGTTGACAAGATTGTGCAAATGCAGAGTAAAAAAAAACCTTCGAATTTTGAGAATATCAACTTGGTATCCTTCAATAATTTTAGTTAAAAAATTAAAATTAATAATTATAAAAAAATAATAAAAAGCCTCTACCATTGTGAACCACTTCTAAATGAAATGAGAAGTAGCCGTTTAAGCGATATTGTAACTTAAACAATTCCTTTAAACTCACTCACGTGCATATTTATTTGTATGTGACATTTTAAATATTATTCATATATTAAATGAAAATATATTTTTTGCGAAGGACAAAAAAGTTTAAACGAAAATAATTTTAGAAAATAAAAAATGTGATTTTAGTATTTGTAATTATAAAATTGTGTAAATTTTATTTATTTGTTTATTTTATATAATGAGAAAATTGATTAACTGTGATTATTTGCAAATGTAAGATGATTTATTATTTTTATTTAAGAAAATTACATAATTTGGAATTACTCGTTGGTGATTTGAGAGGGGAAGACTTTCACTCTTGCCATATATTTTTGGGTTTTGGGTTGTTAACTTGTTTCCTTATGTGCAAGGAAGATGAACTCTTATCCAAATGTAGTTTTAGGACATACTCCAGGCCCAAAATTATGTAAACTTATATATAATATTAAACATATTTACATTAGTGCACTTATATAAATTAAATTAGTGCGGCTGACATTAGACATAGCGGCTCCCGCACATCAGCGCTTGCCGAGCATTCTGTGAAATCTAATCACCATGTCTGCATTGAAGATTCCAAAGTCATTGCTAGGGTTGATCATTTCCACCACAGGAAACTCAGAGAAGCGATTGAAATTGAAAGGCATGCCAATAACATCAATAGGGACGATGGCTGGAAATTAAGTAAAACCTGGATTCCAGCTCTCTCCTCTTGACCCTTCGCTCCCTCTCCTTTCCCCTTTCCATTCCTTCTAGTTCTCCCTTCTCGCCTTCTGGTTTTTCCTCCTTTCCCCTTTCCATTCCTGCTGGTTCTCCCTTCTTGCCTTTTGGTTTTTTCCCCCTAGATCTTTCCTTAATTTTCTTTTATTTCTTTATTTTGTTGTTGAAGTATATCTCTGTTCTAATATTATATTTCTCCTTCCTCTTTTATTTTTTTTATTATTAAGTTTTCCTCCTTCCTATTATAGTTCTTACTTTATAGATATTAAAATAATAGATTAAAATTATTATATCTTATTAACCAATTTATTATCTTATAAGTGAATTTAAATATCAAGATAAGGATTTTTAACATTATTAATCTCTATAATATCAATAATAATGGGAATACCATCAGTTCATATTTAACCATCCTCCATTTTTATGAGATTAGTTTTTATTCTTCCATTCTTAGTCTTTTATTTTTGATTCTAAATTAAAATTATTATCATAGAAATTAATATATCAAATTATATTAAAATAATGTATTTAATATTAATCTCTATAATAATATTATTAATCTCTATAATAATATTATACCATTGGTACATTATTGTTTGGATTTAATATTACAGTCCCCCTATAAGATTATAATAATAATTAATAATATTAAATTAAATACTATTCCATCAATAAAAGATAGGGTCAGACCCTAACCCACTACACTTTTTAAACTAACTATTTATATATGACATTACTTTTAAACATTTAACTTATGATTTCTAAATAATATTAGTTTCCATTACTATTAGTCAAACCCTAACAAACTATTTTATTAATTATCTCTAGACATTACTACTACAATGGTTAATATGAATTAGCTCTAAAAATTAATATTTAATTCTAATATTCCATTTGTAATACTGAAATTTAATATTTATTTATTACACAACAGTTACTTTGTAACTAAATTTAATTTTATCATTTAAAATATCAAAACTAAATATTTATTTACTACATTCTTGTTACCTAACAGCTATTTCCCAATGGCTATTTTCCAATAGCAAACTCTGGGTAGTGATGCAGCCTTGCTATTTATTCCCTCAGATCTATTGATTTCTCACCTTGTCCTAAGGATGAACCACATTAGCCGGTTCGAAACGTCGACCAAATCCTAGAGATGTGATTAATCTGAAAGACTGATATCAACATTATGGATCACAAAAGTCTCAGATCTAAATTATAATTGTTAATAAATATTAATAGGCATTAAAAACATTTACCTTCTAATATATTTCATATTTTCAATATTAAAAGAGATTATTATTGTTAAATTATTATTATCCCCTACCACAACAAGAATCAACACTTGCAAAAATAAACCAATTTGCTATAGTTTATTGTAATGTTTTGTAAAATCCAATATTTATGAGAATATTGTAAATAAATAAATGTTCTTTTTATTTTGATTTTTGAGAAATGGAATTCAGATTTTTTGATTAATTAAAACACTTGAAAATACTAATTACCTATAGTTAGGCATGATAGGTGAAAAATAAATAAATAAATAAATCCTTTATTTCAAAATACAAAAAAGAGCAAGTAGCGCGATGGACAAAATTTATTCTAAGGTAATATTGTGTTTTTGCAAGAATTAGAAATAAAATCATGGAAAAATGACATATTTATTAGAGACTATACATGTTCTTAGTGCAACTTGAGTGGGCCTAATGGTTAAGAGCATGTGTTTCCTCCTAAGAGGTCACAAGTTCAAAACCAGAGGGGGGTAGAGTATGTATGCCTTCGTAGACTTAGCAGTCAAATTGTTGCGTGGAGGTGGGTCCCTTGTCCCACAAACAAGGGTGTCACGCCCCTACACCTGCGGTAGTCTTCCAACCGCTTGTAGCAAGGTGCGGCACCACCGAATGTTTTCTTTTCACCAATACTAACATTCATGGACTACGCCTACTTCACTTTAACATTACTTAGCTTGTGTTTCGCAACCAAGTAAACATACAATTATCCTTTATACCAATGAAACCCATACTCATTCATTATCCATAGCAATTATAAAAGACAACACAATTGCAACAGTATAAAGGGAGGGGCAACTCCCTGTAATATGAGTCTGCCCGACAATATATTAAGAATATCAATTTACAATGTACAAGTATGTCTTGGCCGAACCAAGTCTCATACTTAACCAATTTTTACAATCATAGGCAACCCTGCCTTTTACAATCTTGTGCACCTCTTGCACAAAGGGCGGTGCTCACCCGAGCCACCTAACACCCTTGCCAAGTCCTACACAAAATCTGCACCTTCATCGAACCCCGGGCACACCTTGCCCACACCTTTACTGGCTTAAGACAATACCAAGTCTGCGCATTCAAGTATTGCACATGAGCTATGCGCACTCCTACTCAAAACTGCGCACTTGCCTTTTTCCCCTTAAGCTTATGCGAAGATGTGTTGAGAGAATTCGATGTTCAAATGAGCTCCAATGCATGTGTATTTATATGCGTTTTAGTGTGGAACCATTTGTGGGTGGTGGCACTCCAGCCGACCCCCAAACCATGGCTAACACACCCCTCAACGCACCTTTCATAGGTCGGCCTTGCCCATCGCAAGCCACTCCAAGTCGTGGTATAAACCATCGCACCTTATTTCATAAGTCTGTCTTTCGTCGCACGCAGCTCTTCAAAACGTCGCACCTCCGTGTCGCCGCGCCCGCCCGTCGTGCAGCCCACGCCCACCTCGTGCGCCCGCGCCCGCCCGTGCACCCACGCGCCTGTCGTCCACCCGCGCGCCCGTCGTGCACGGTGACTCGCCCAGTGCCCGTCGCGTTCACGCCTAAGGACCTTACATTCTCCTCCACCTGAAATCGTTGTCGTCCTCGACAACATACCATCCCGGTAGCCATCCACCAAGATCATCACTATCCGTGATGTCAACTCCTCCACATAAGGCAAACATCCTTGCAACATATGTAGAACTCCATCTCCATCATGTCTCACCTTAGTGACCAACTGCCACCAAGATAACCATACCAAGGTATACACCTCTACGGTATGTCCTCCATCAGATATCATCTCGATCCATGATCATCAACCCTTCTGCCACAATCTCCATTGCAACATCTCGTGCCGACCTCATCATGTGTCACCATGTGAACCTCTGTCATGATACTCCAACAAAATGCTAACACATCTCTGCACACTTCGCGACCCCATGTCTGAACTAGTTGGGTAGCTAATCCAACTGTCACGCTCAAACCATGAGAGTGAACATCCTCATGCCATCATCATTTGTTCCTCAAAACATCCTGCCACATCCTTGACTCATCAAGAATCTATCTCCATAATCCATGCTCAGGTCCATGGAAACTCCATCCATCTCATCTGCAACATGTCATGATGCTTGATGCCAAGCCATCCCTGCACCATCAGTCGTATCTGCTCAAACATGTTTAAGGACCCACTGCCATGAGCAGCTAACAATGAGCCCCATCTTCTCATCCATTTAAGAAGATGTAGAGGGAGTAGAGCCTAAAGGCTCTCCCTCACTAATCAACTCGATCCACCTATCAGGATCCTCAATCTCCATCCTTTGTAGATAAGCAATCCGGTCTTCCCTCTGGACATCCGGCCTCACATATACCTCCTCATCATCATCATCATTTTCAACCAACTCTAGCCTTCTTGACAAATCCAAGATGCTATCTGAAAGTGACTTGATGACCAATGACTGCTCGGTAAGCTTTGTCTCAACAGTAGACAACCACTTACTCATGTCTCTCATTCTCTTCTCATCCTCCATTGGTGTCTTGTTACACCAATGGGTACATCTTCCCTTCCATCATAAATGTAGAGCTTCTTCAAATGTGGAACAATCATAGCATCAAATTGTTTCATGAATTCCATCCCCAATACAGCTTCATAGTCATCAATCCGCACTATAGTGAAGTCCACCTTCCCGGCCCATTCACCAAGTGTAGTGTCCACCCTCTCAGCTATACCAAGAATCTCAATAGGAGGAGAATTCACTGTCTTCATTTGTGCCTTTGCCGGTACAAATTTCAGCCCAATTCTTCTCACAGTATCCTCACCCATGAAGTTGTGAGAAGCCCCACTATCCACCATAGTGAGCACATCAGCACCTCCAACCTTCATTCGAACATACTCCAACTTGTTCCTTTCAGGATCCCTCCTAGAGGCCACCTCCGTAGTAGCAGAAGCACCAAGTATCTGCATCATCCCCACAGAAGTATCTTCATTCTTCGCATCAGACTGTGCAATAGCAGCCACCTTTGGTCTAGAAGGACAATTCTTCACCATGTGTGGTCCTGCACAAATCCAACACTTCAAGGCTTTCTTTGTCTTCGAACCATCATCCGATTTCGAAGCATCATCCTTCTTCTTTTCTTTCGGTTTATCGGACTTCTTCTTCTCATCAGAAGTCTCATCATAATGCTCCACCAACCTGTCAACAGCAGCAAAAGCTTCCTCAAGTGTCCTAATCTTCTGCCTCTTCACTTCATTGTGTGCCCAAGGCTTCAACCCAATAATGAAGTTGAACACCTTGTCCCTCTCTGCCATGTCAGGAAGTTCCAGAACTGCACTTGCAAACTCTCGCTGGTATGCTTGTAGGCTCCCGGTCTGCTTTATGTACTTAATCTTTGTCCTTGCTTCCCATGTTTCATCCTGAGGACTGAAATGGGTCTGCAAAGCCTTCTTCATGTCATCCCACGAAGTGATGTCAGCAGCACTGCCATTGGCAATCTGGTCCATCCTCCTTCGCCACCACATCTTAGCATCCTTGTTTAAGAACTGAGCAGCTACTTTGACCTTTGTCTCCTCATCAGATAGACCCAACCGTTCCAAGTATTGCTCCATGTCCCATAGAAAGTTGCCAAGAGTCTTTGCATTTCTTGTGCCATCATAAGATTTTGGTTCCTTGACCTTCACATGAGG
Source organism: Pinus tabuliformis (assembly GCA_031772625.1). Taxonomy (NCBI): domain Eukaryota; kingdom Viridiplantae; phylum Streptophyta; class Pinopsida; order Pinales; family Pinaceae; genus Pinus; species Pinus tabuliformis. The sequence continues at coordinate 754,768,586 of CM062812.1, forward strand.
CACTCCTCCACCTGAGTTATGCCTCACGACCTTCTTCAACACCGCGATCTCATCCTTGGCTTCATCAAGAGATTTGTTGGCTTCGTCAAGAGATTTCTTCAAGTTCACGATCTCTGCAAGACCCTGATCCCTTGCTTCTTCAACCTCCTTGACCCTTATCTCAAGTTGTGTACACATAAGATCAGTGTACTCATGCTGTGTCCGGAGTTCTTCAAAATCTTCCTTCATCTTTGAGTTGGCCTCTTGCTCTCTAGTGAGCAAGTCCATCTTCTTATCCCAGGAAGTTTCCATAACCTCCATCCTCAACAACATCTTTTCCATAAGTGCTATAGTAGCATCTTGTCCATGACTAGACCCAGCCTGAGATTCGGCTGCCATCTCCAACAGCTTCTTCTTCTTCTGCAATCTAGTTTCGACCATCCAACAGCTTCACCAAGTCACCTGCAACCTGAACCAACCCTTGTTCCACTTGTGTGAAACGGCTTCCTTCACCTGCAAGTACCCTTTCCACTGTCACGAGCAACCCTGCTCACCGGCTTCAAACCGAAGCTCTGATAAGCTCTTCACCGAGCTCTGATACCACCTGTCACGCCCCTACACCTGCGGTAGTCTTCCAACCGCTTGTAGCAAGGTGCGGCACCACCGAATGTTTTCTTTTCACCAATACTAACATTCATGGACTACGCCTACTTCACTTTAACATTACTTAGCTTGTGTTTCACAACCAAGTAAACATACAATTATCCTTTATACCAATGAAGCCCATACTCATTCATTATCCATAGCAATTATAAAAGACAACACAATTGCAACAGTATAAAGGGAGGGGCAACTCCCTGTAATATGAGTCTGCCCGACAATATATTAAGAATATCAATTTACAATGTACAAGTATGTCTTGGCCGAACCAAGTCTCATACTTAACCAATTTTTACAATCATAGGCAACCCTGCCTTTTACAATCTTGTGCACCTCTTGCACAAAGGGCGGTGCTCACCCGAGCCACCTAACACCCTTGCCAAGTCCTACACAAAATCTGCACCTTCACCGAACCCCGGGCACACCTTGCCCACACCTTTACTGGCTTAAGACAATACCAAGTCTGCGCATTCAAGTATTGCGCATGAGCTATGCACACTCCTACTCAAAACTGCGCACTTGCCTTTTTCCCTTAAGCTTATGCGAAGATGTGTTGAGAGAATTTGATGTTCAAATGAGCTCCAACGCATGTGTATTTATATGCATTTTAGTGTGGAACCATTTGTGGGTGGTGGCACTCCAGCCGACCCCCAAACCATGGCTAACACACCCCTCACACACCTTTCATAGGTCGGCCTTGCCCATCGCAAGCCACTCCAAGTCGTGGCATAAACCACCGCACGTTATTTCATAAGTCTGTCTTTCGTCGCACACAGCTCTTCAAAACGTCGCACCTCCGTGTCGCCGCGCCTGCCCATCGTGTAGCCCTCGCCCGGCCGTCGTGCAGCCTGCGCCCACCTCGTGCGCCCGCGCCCGCCTGCGCGCCTGTCGTCCACCCGCACGCCCGTCGTGCACGGTGACTCACCTGGCACCCGTCGCGTTCACGCCTAAGGACCTTACAAAGGGGGTCTCATACACCAATTTGGTGTTAAGTAGAATTTCACTTGCAGTGAACATCAAAATTTAATTAAAAAATTTGCATTCTAGGCATTTAAGAACATTGCTAATAAAATCTTATTGCTAATTTGTAGCAATATCAACACACCTTGATCATTTAATGTTAATTAAAACCAAAATTTAATTAAAAGAAAACTTGAAGAGTGTGAGTGGTATTTCACTTCAAGTTTGGGGGTGAACATTGAAATTTAATTAAAAAAAATACATTCTAGGCATTTAAGAACATTTTTTATCAAATCCTATAGCTAATTTATAGCAATATTAACACACCTTGAACATTTAATATATCCCCTCAATTATAGAGGGGGAATTTTGGGATTCATGTTATGAAAGTTGGAGTGGAGCAGTAGAGGTGAAATTGTAGAGACTATTAGTCATCTAACATCCTGCAAAGAGTTGTAAAACCCATTAATTATACCATATACACAGTCTATTTATAGGTTAAGAATCTCTATGTAAAATGAGGGTGGATCTCCATGGTTAAGAATCTTGTTATCTGTGTTTTGAAATGTGTATATCTCTCTCTCTCTCTCTCTCTCTCTCTATATATATATATATATAATTCATATTAATTCTTTTTATAATTAATAATAATTTAAAATATAATTATAATTTAGTTTATTTTTATAATTTTATAATTTTAATAATGTGATATGTATTATGAGATAATTTTTTTTTAATTTTAATTTAATTTAATTTTTTTTTTTTTTTTTTAATTTTTTTTTATGCCTATAAGTGTTTACCAACTATTTAATTTATATAACTACCCTAATAACATGATTTTATCCATATAAATAAGTAAATAAAAACATTCTGCTAAATTTTTGTTAAAGATGAGAGTGAAATGGCAATCACCGTGAGTAGTAAAATCTGCCCAATGGGGGTGTTCTGTCATCGATACCTTGCTGACAATAGATTTCACCGTTTCCCAGGAGGCATAGCTAACAAAATCACTAATACCAACATGGTTTTAACGTTAACAAAATCACTAATACCAACATGGTTTTAAGACACATGCGTGTCCTTCCCACACCAAATATCTTAGCGGCTCTTGATAATCGAATCAGGCCCTCAACCCACCCTCGCATGGAAACCACATGGCAAGTATGCACTCTCGGTACATGTTTTAATTGGGTTAGAGTCCCTCCTATTAAATGCATATACCTCACGTACTATGTATTCATATGCCTCGGGATCATCACTTTGATCATTCCTTCATCTTCTACAAATATGGAAACCTCCTGCCATGACAGATTGTTCATGGAAAGCAATCTAACTGACAGGAGAATTAACCTCATTAATGAGGTCATCATGCGCCTTCGTATTGGTCTAGTGAGCCTTGTTTTTACCTAGGACACTTGGTCATTGATGTGTGCATCCCATGGGTTTCTCTCCCTACCCTCTACCAAACCTCCCATGTTCATAGTTTGTTATAAAATCCCTACATTCTTTGTAGGGTGGTGGAACTCAGGAGCAATTCTCGTCAACAAAATTGCAGTTCGTCATATTTTGGAATGGGAGTATACTATTGAATGGTTGTTGAAGCCATGGTTCGTGGCACTCTTTCAAGCTCATCTACCACCCTATCCACCTCTCCTTCTTTTATATAGAATTTGTTGTTGTTTTCGTTGTTTGTCACAAAAATGCTTATTCACTGAGTCGGGTAGACATTGCTGTTGTTTTTGTTGTCTGTTATACTAGTGCTTGAGCACTCAGAGTGGTGGTCCTTGCAATAACTATAGTCGTCATTCAAGCCAGTTCTTGTGTATCCAGGGTGGTCGTCCTTTTCAATGTTCTTTGTGTTGTTTTTGCATAATACGGGGTTTGACTTGTCTTTTGAGTTGGTGGTCGTATTGTCCCCGACTTCCTTGCAGAGCTCAGACCCAACTAGAGTATCCTTGAACTACCTAGTGCTTGTCTACAGGGCATGGTATTCAGGTACTTTTTCGATTTGGTTCTAGAAACAAGTTTAGTCACTCTTAGCTCTCATACACTCATAGAGTCATAAGGTTTTGGCAATTGTGTGAAGTGGTGTGATATGAGCTATCCTCAACTCTCAAAACTCCTACTTTACCTCCTTGGTAGCCAAATATTGGTTTAGCGTATGCTTTGAATTATACCGCCACTATGATATTGATAGGGTCTCCTCCTGTGCATCAATCATTGTGGTCATTTATCTTGTTTGCAGGTTATATATGGTGTCACGACAACGATTGCTCGCCCGAAATGGTGGAGCAAGAGGCGCATCTTCCTCCAGACACCATAGATTGTTTGGCTAGGAATCTGTGGCTAATTTCTTTGAGGCATTCCCTTTGGAGGTTAGGAAAGAGATTCTGAAGTTGGAAGCTAAGGAATTTGGAGATCGTCAATACTTTTCAAATTATGAGATAAATAGAGGCAATCTCAAATGGGTACCGAATCTTAGAAAAATTAGAAAAAGAAGAGTCCATTTTTTTCATTCCATCGCTCACCATTGCCAAATGGAGACACTACTTAGCATGGTTATTTGTGATAAGCAGTTTGATAGCTTCAAACTCTTCTCATGCTAGGAAGAACTTAAGCACATCATGCGGGACATTAGATACAACCTGGACGACATTGTGGTAAGGTTGACCCGAGTTGAGAGATACATAGCTTCAGATTCCGATACTGAATCCAATGGACATGGGTAAGAGGATGCATTCATTAATGCAGTCTTCTCAATGTTATCAATGCCAATTATGTCTTACCAAAGAACAACTCCCATGTTGTTGCCTCTTGAGGATCATCAATAATCATCCTTGGCTAGTTTAAGGCCTACTTAGTTTTTTACTCTCCTATATGGTGTTTAGTTTATGTTTCTGGTGTCAATACGTCCAACTTAGTAATATAATGATGTCCTTTTGTAAAGGGCGATCTAGATCAAATTTATGTATCTGAATAAAGACACCATAGTTTTTAGATTAGGAAAATGACTACTATGCCCCATTTTTATGTATATGGAGTGGGGAATTTTGTTAATCTAATTTAGTCAAAATTTTGAAAACTTTCCGTTATAATACATTATATAATCTCCTCAGTTATCCATTGAAAAAAACATAGACATATTAACAAAAATAAAAACTATGGGTAGTAAAAGCATGCCATTAAAAAAGAATGTAAGATGCATAGCCTAATTTTGTTAATAAAAACTATGGGTAGTAAAAGCATGCCATTAAAAAAGAATGTAAGATGCATAGCCTAATTTTTTTCTGTAATATTAATGTTGTAAAGGGCATTTTGTTGAAGATGTTTCACATGATTAAATTACGGCCCGTTGTAGTGTGCACGGTGGTGCATGTACCCACTTTAAATGTAACAACGACACATTGCATTCGATCTTTGTCTTCTTTTGGAAGGTTGATATTTAGGCTTTGCATGATATATAGCCGCACGACTCAATCATGTGAAGTTACATGTTCAAAAAAAGAGTTTGTTGCTACAATTCATGCTGTGGATTTTGATGGAAAAATTCTAGGTTCTGCTCTCGTGTATTAAAGTTTTTTTTAATCTTTCCCGGGAGGACGTTTGTTACTACCATTGATGCCTTGAATTTTCACGGAAAAATACTACGTTTTTGCTATGGTGTTTTAAGGTTGATTTTGTATTTTTTTGTTTCTTTTTGTGGAAGAGTGTTTTTGGGAAATTGCTTGCCGAGAACGATATATACATAGTTATCGGTTCATTGATGGGCAGGGGTATTATATATGGGCAGGGTATTATATGTTGTATGTCTGATTTAATCAAGTACATTATCAGATGGGTGGCATATACTGCACCCACTTATTAATGAACCATTAACTTCATATGTATTGTTTTCCATTGCTTGCTGTGTGCAAATTAAATTGATGGGGGAGTATTTATATTTAAAAAATTGATAAAAGAAAATGAGTAATTATTAATTTTGTGGTTTAATTTTTGTTTTTTTTGAGTTTTGACTATATTTTTTTTGGTTTATTTTGTTTTTGTTAGAATTACAAGTTTGAGTTATGTATTATGTATAATCCAAGTGTTTTAGGAGTATTTCAGGGAGTAGAATTTATTTGTGTAGTCAAAAATGCATTTTAAATAATAAAGATCACAATTCCATATAAGATTAATTTATATAATCCAAGTGCCTCATGGATCTCACATTTCCAATAAAAAATCAAAATATAAAACAATTAAACAATATTATTGTTACAAAGCGCACACAACGAAAGTGAGAATGCGGAAATAAACAAGATCCGTGACTGATACTTTAATCATAGAGAGGGAAGAGACTCCTCTACTGCGCAATCTAGCATCATGAATCTGTTGTTGAATATATTTAAATACGAATGCCAACAAGAGTATTAGTTCATAATAAATACCAGGTCTGCTTAATCGCTCCAATATCTGACAATTCTTCTGAACAATATCCTCGTGCCGAAACACGAACTCTAGCCCAATGGTCTACTTCTGCGACTTTGTGACTTCTTCAACCTTAACAAGGCTCATACAAGTTCGAGAATAGAATCCAAAACAATCTACAAAGGAGACATAGATTTACAGAAATTGAGGAATCTTTATTGATGAACTTCAAAACTCAAGTATTACAAAGTTGCTTCTCAAGCAAAAGGCTCTCTAAATCTCTCCAAGCCTGAATACCTCCCTTCCCCGGTCTTGATCTATTTATAGATCCTTTGAGTACTGGGTTAGGTGATACCTCCATATCGGATATGAGAGAATCTTACTTTACATCAAAATCAAATCCTTACATCAGATATGAGAGAATCCTGCTTTTAGGTAACCCGGAGGACATCCGCACAATGATTCAATCATAAAATATTTTATATTTATCCTTATCCCTTTATTTAATTATATATGTGGGATTGATTACACTCTACGAGATTCTTTTTCAGGGAACCTTACGAAAAACCTGTCTGCCACCAAAGTCGGACAAAAAGACACTACAAAATGACAAAATGTTCTAGTTGTTCACGAGAATAATGATGTTCTCTGAACCTAGTGAAGGAGTCATTATTAAAACACTGTCAGTAAATTTCTTCCTCACATTCCCAAATTGGTATTTCAACATATTCTGGTACTTCGTCCTGAAAAATTAGTGGGCCAAAAGGATTTAAATCTAGATCTGTCATGGCATGAAATGATTCATAGTCATGTGAAGAGCCACTCATATTTCCCCCGAATCTTCTGAAGAAAAGATTTTGTGTAATAAACCAATGAAAAGATCCATTGGCACAGAGTGCCGCAAGCATGTGATAATGGGTGATATTGCTGATATCCAAAATCCTTTTGTCTAAAATTCCTTATTGATGTGCCCGTGGTTCTGTAAATCTAGGAAGTTGTAATAACTGGAGAGAGAATGGGTAAAAACATAGAGGACTGATACCATAAATGTTCCACCATTCTTTAAACCGTTCAGGTGTGGGATCTTCTTCTTCAATTTGTGTAACTTGCATTCCATGGTATCTAAAAGAAAACTGCACATTATAGAAAAACGAGTTAGTTTTATTTTCAAAACACATACCTGTATACCAGGCTTTCTCTTGGCGTTCATGATCTTCAGAGTTCTGAAGGTTGGGTGGCAATAGGAGGCGATCAATGTAGATTTCACAGCAGATTAGATTTTCATCTGTATCTTTGTGTAATGTGAAATCAAGATTTCTCAAATCTTGAAGAAAACTTAAAGCTTCAAAAGCTTCATAATTTCTTTGCATTTGATCATCCCATGAGAAATAATGCTGTCTAGTTCGATGCCGATATTTGATTTCTTTCATTGGAAACCAATCTGCTTGATAACCGAGTATAGGTTTCTATAGATTCAAAGTGTGAGAACCATTATCACATTCAATGTGAATCCCATTTTCTAATCTTCTTATGACATTACATCTGACATTATTTACATCATTTCTCTGTAAAAATTCCTGACTGAGAAGATCTGCAAAGGAATTCTTAAGTCCAGAAATGAACTCTACATCAAAACGATATTGGGCCAATGTCATTATCCATCTAACCATTGCTGCATCTTCAAAATCACATTTATGGATAACAAACTTAAGGGCTTAGCAATTTGTTTTGACTATAAAATGTTTATAGATCACAAAATCTTTGAATTTGGCAATGCCAAGGCAGACAACTCTAAGTTCTTTCTTTAGGCTGGACCGATCTTTTTGTGTAGTTGACCAGATTCTAGAGGCATACTGGCAAATTTCATATTCCATTTTCTTTTTATTAGGATCATGTTGGTAGAAGATTGCACCCCATCCGATATCACTGGCATTTGTAATGATGGTTTTAGGCCATTCTTCATTGATTGTGCTTAAAGGGGAAATATTCCTAATTTTTCCTTTAATTCTTCTGATTGCCTCCGTTAAATCCTTTGTCCAAGGAATTGGATCTTTTTGCAATATTTTATTCAATAAGACGTTGTCTTGGGCATAATGTCTGACAAATTTGGAGATGTAATTCAAACTACCCAAGAATCTTTGTAGTTGAATTTTATCAGTGATTCTGTCTAGAAATTTATCTATGAAATCAAGACTATGTTGCATAATGTAATATGAACCATATTGAATCACATATCCCAAGAAATCTATCATAGTCTGAAATAACTTCATCTTTGAATCTGATAAAACTATAACTTTTTCTTTGACTCTCTTGTAGAATATATTGAGATGCTTTATATGAGAGGGAATATTTGCAGAATGAATTAGAGCATCATCAATATGTTTCTTCAAGAAATCATCCATACCTTCAAAAGTTTCATCCATAATCCTCTGGAAGGTGAATGGAGCATTTACTAGTCAAAAGGGCATAATATTCCATTCAAAATGTCCTTTTGGTACTGAAAAAGTTGTTTTCCACTTATCTTCTTCTTTTATCCCTACTTGCCAGAAACTGGACTTTAAATCAAACTTGGAAAAGATTTTTGACTGTGCTATCTGAGACAAAAGCACTGAGGGCTTTGGCAAGGGATAAGAATCATAATCAAGAATATTATTCAGAGGCTTGTAGTTTACTACCAATCTTGGTTTTCGTCTGATAATCTCTGAGTGTTAGTTGACATAAAATCCAAAACAAGCAATAGGGCTATGAGATTTTCTGATCAATCCTTTTTGCAGTAAGGATTTTATTTCTTCTTTACAATACCTGAGTTGTTCAGAATTCATCGGTATTGCTTTTGATCTTCTGAGTTTTCCATGAAATTCCTTTTCAAAGGAAATTCTACTTCATGTTTATGAATATGCCAAAAGGCATTTGGATCTTTACAACAACAAGATTTTAGTTTCTGAGAGATCTCACTTATTTCTTTTCCAAATTTGCCTTTCAGAAGATTTTCATCAATCTTGAGAATTTCTTTCTTCTTCTCCATTTTTGCCAAGGTATTCTGTAATCTATCAATTCTGCTCAATCTATTAGGAGAATTGGAATGAATAAAAGGATAGAAATAATCTATACCTTTGAAGAGAAGAAAATATCCCCATTTATGTGATTTTTCATCATAAGTGCTTCCATGTCTTCTGAAATTGCTTAGGAGAGGAGTTCCTAAGTACATAGCACAATCGAGCCCTATGACTAATAGAGCATGAACTTGAATTCCTTCAGGTTGAGAAATGAAGACATCTATTATAGCTTCTTCCATTGTCTTGATTTCTCCACTTGCAGTAACAACTCCTGGACACTTTGTCTTTTGTCTTTGAGGATAAGGAATTATAGTGCCACTCACTATGTCCAATCTTAAACCTATATCAATTAGAACCTTCCACCATCCTATGGAAGAACCAATTTTGATTTTCATTTTTACACAGTACATTACATCTGCGTTCATTGCATTCATTCCTAATCCAGATCTAGGATCTTCAAATTCTTCATCTGGAACTTCAAAGTATTCAGATTTGAAAATTCCTTTCATTGGATCATGATATGGATTAGGCCGACTTTCTGTTTCTTTCTATTTTGTCTATGAAGATTCTCCTTTTGTGGGTTGTGCATGTAACGAATGTATATTGTGACCTTGATGTGCTTCAATGCATAACCTTCTATTCTCTCTGACTTCTTTTCTGAGATCTTTCATAGCTTGAATAATTGCAGGAAGTGTTTGAGGAAGATCATCTTCAATTGTTTGCTGTCTGAATTGTCTTGTTAGACCATCAAATGAAAATAAGGCTGCAGAAGGAATATAGCTATGTTGATGATTTATCTGTCTTTTGCTGTTCTTGATATTGCTGTGACTTGGACTGTTGAAGATGGGTCATCAGCAATCCTTTATACATTTCTTTGAGTTTTGGATCGGCAACATTAACCATTTGTGTAAAATAATTTCTAGAAATATCATCATGATCTAAGCTTTCATTTGATAGTGGTCTAAAAATTATGACTGCATTACATTTGCATATGTCAGGATCACTGCATTCACAGAGTTCTTGAAAACATTCACTACAGTGTGGATCTTTGCAATATTCAACTTCAGAATCTTCTTCTTCATAAACAACATGTATTTGGTCATTTAGATCATAATAATTTTCTGAATCTGCTAATTCTTCACAGCTAGAAGGGAGATCAATAATATTTACCTTGCCAGATTTATTCTTATAGCTAAATTGCTTCTTCTTACCAGATTGTTGTTTGTCTTTTTTCAATTTTGGACAATTTGGAGCAATATGTCCTTTTTCATTGCAATGGAAGAAAAATATTTGCTTTTGTTTTGGCTTTTGATGAAACTGGCATGTTTTTTTGTATTCTCTGAGAGGCCTTATATGAATGACTTTTTTGTTTTCTGGGGATCTAAGAGTTTGCTTAGAGTAAGATTTCTTTTTAGAGCGACGATGATCATTTCCCCCTAGACTCTTAGAGCCATGTAAATGCCATTGTTTACATAGTTGTTGATAGCCATGTGGTTTAGTGGAGTTGGTGGCAGCTCGAGCAACTTTCATTTGAGAGCAGATTTCAACAATGACAACTTTAATAGCTTGCCTTATAACACCAAACTTATAGGCACCAATCTTTCCAGGAAGCTTATTCAAAATGGCAGTAGTTACCCAATTTGGTAAAGAAGCAATGAAGATTTCTTTCCATTTGGGATCTAGAATCATGTCAGAAGAAAGAGCATGTAGACGATGGAGATATTCCATGAAATATTCATCAAAATGCTGCATATTAGTAAGCTTCATGGATGTAAGTGTGACTGCAACAAGTTCATTATTGATCTGAGGATAACCACAAAAATTAACAAGAATGCCATGCATTAGGCAACCCATCATGTTATTCACAAGTAATGAAGTCTGTGGATCCATATATGTAGTATTATCTGGGTTCATTACCATAGAGGTTTCCCAAGAAGGAATGAGGAGAGGATCATAATGAATTTCTGCTTTAAGCCAAGAATCAAGGAGTCCTTCGAATCCACTGATGATTTTCCTGGTTGCATTTATTGGAGAAATGTCATCTGCTAAATATGTGCGGTAGTAGACCAACATTGAACTCAATGTAGACAGTATTTATGCTTCAGAACAATTGTCAATATTTCATGAATATGTGGAAGAATCAGACCAATATTTATGATATTTTGATTTCATGACATCCCTTTTATCAGGAGCAGGTGACCAAGAAGAATTCCAAGAACTTCTATCAGTAACTTTATGTACAGTTGTATCTTTGGGTTCTTCTTCATCAGAAAATGAAATCAGATCAGGAATGTCTTTTGCTATTTAAAAACTTGCTCTATCAGGAGGAGAAAAATTATTCACTAGAAACTCTAAATCTTCTAGAGTAGGAGGAGAAGAGGGAGCTGCTTCAAATTTGTTGAGTACTATATCAGAACTGGAAGGCTTATCAGGATCATCTCCTAATTTCAACCACTTAGAAACTGCCATTTTATGTCCAGGGCTTGAAGAGTTTAGACTGGAAAACATGCCAGGATTAGCCATAGGAGCATTAACAAAGGTAGTTTCTGGTTTAGGAAAAATGATATCACCAGGATTCTTCATTTTTGATTGAAGAGTAGTAGGAACAACATGGAAAGGCAATTGATCTTGAGGATCTAAGAAATAAGTAGTAGCTTTAAAAGTAGGATCAGGAATGTTTTTCTTTTTCAGACTTTCAACAAAAGTAGAGACAACCCAAACTTGTTTCTTTACTACTTCAAGTGACGTTTTTAAGCTTGTCATCATATCTCGAGTCTTATCTGCTACTGAATGTACTTTGCCAATCCATTTGGAATTATCATTAATCCCTTTTTCTAAAACATCAATAGTTTTAGCAATATGCAAATCATTTGATCCAAAAGTTTTTATTCCATCTAATAATTGATCTCTGGTAAAATCTACCTTTTGAATAATTTTATCTATTATTTCTTGGAGCATTTTATTTTCTCTGGCTGCATATTGATGATTTCTTTCTAGATGTTTAATCAAACTATCTAGAGCAAGATTTGTCAAGTTTGTTGTTGCAACAGATTCCCTGTATGAAAGATGAGATTGGTTAGACTGAAGTGGAAGCAACTTAAAAATCTTATCATCTTGTCTGATAACAAGATTTTTCCAAGGAGGAATTGCTGACTCAGTGCTAAGAATAGTGCCATCTATTAATTCCCATTTGTGCTGTGGCACTTCTGTCTGTAAGGCTGACCCTTGCATCATATTCACTCTAAGGGTTTGACAGATGTGTTCTAACAAAAGCTTCCCTTTCATCTTGACAGAATGTAAATGTTTCAGAACATTTGGGTTTTGCAACATATTTTTATATTTATCATCTATGTGAGGGATGATAAGAGGTCTAGGAATTTCAACTGGATTTTCTTTAATCTTTGTTTTTATATCCTCACAAGATAGATTCTTGAACTTTTTAACCAAAGCCATTTCTACTTCATTTGTACTTGGATAATAAAATTCATAAAAAGAAATCCATTGGTTATTCTGTTGCATCCAAGTTTTAAAATTTTCATTATTGACTTTGTTAATTGTTGACCTATCTTTCTTTGAATAGGTTTTCATTTCTTCACAGTATCTATACTCTTGCTGATGAGTATACAGATCCCAGTTAAACATTTTCTTATACCATTCATTTGAGGGATCATAGGGACTTATTCCTTTGTATATCTTAAGAAATTGAATGATTTCTTCATCAGAAGGAAGCTGTATTTTACTAGGAATCTTATTCCTAGGATACAGTCTGTAGCTGGGGATTTCTTCTGCATATCCTAATCCTTTTGTAGTAGATTTTCCTATTGATTGAAGCAAAATTTCTTCATGAGTTGAAAAAGGAGGACACTTTGTATATTCTTGTGTTTGATTTCCAGAACTTGGAACAAAACGAATCATGTTTATTCTCCTTCTGTCTTTATCTTGTTCTTCTTTTTCATGGGGTTTTGGAAGACTAGGAGTTTGCTGACAAAATTTAGGAGAACAATGAGGATGACTACATACAAATGGTTGTGGAAACTGTGGAATTTGGAATGCTGACTGCATATTGATTGTTCTAGGAGGAACAATATTTGAATGATGAGACTGAAGAGTTTGTGCAATCATATTTGATAACATATGCATGAAGTTTGGATCAGAAGTAATATCATATGAAAGACTTGGTGATCCTTCAGGACTAGATGCAATAGAGGACATTTGTGGTCTTACTAAGATTTCAGATTTTATAGGGTTTTGTATAACAGGAGGAGGAGGAGGTCCACCATGCTTAGATTGTGCACACTCTGATTGGGGAAAGAAATGAGTTCAAACAAGGCCATTATCTTCTCGAATAGAAGTTTGAGCAGTGATAGGTTGTGGACAGGGAGAAGTATGAATAGAAGCCCAATTTGTGACCCATTCTGTTGGCGGTTTAAGATCTCGATGAGATATCATTTGAGGAGCAACAAGATTTAAGCCATAGTCATGAGTGATTATAGTAGTGAACTCAAAGGTTTCAGAAACTTGTTGGACAACAGAAGGAGTGGTCTTCTTATAAAATTTGACGACACATCGACAATGAATAACAACATTATTGTTATTATCTTTAAAATCATCATATCCATGTGTTTGGATGCCGAGCATTATAGCATTGATGGCATTAGGATCATCTAAGGAAATAGAAAAATCAAGAACACAGGACCAAGAAATTGGACCGTAGGCTAATGTTCCTTGACATCCTCTAATTAAAGCTTTATGAAAAGTTTTCAATCGATAATAAAAAACACAAGAGAAGACAACAATGTCTTGACCTTTTCTATGTAGTGGCTCAATTCCAATTTGGACTTGACCAAAATGAGCAAAATTGAAACCAACTTTTAGTGCAACTGTAAACTCAGATTGCTTCAAGATATTCATTGTTTAAAGCAGATGATTATTACTAGAGGTTTGTATAATTTATTCTTTAACTTTATATCTCCAGTATTATATAGTGTCTAATAATCCCATATTTGTATAGACATCTTTGGGGTCTATTTTTGGTAAAGACCAAGAACCAGACTTAATTTGTTCATTTAATAATGTAATAGCTTTATCATGGATGACAATGTGAAAACTAGATTGTATTCTTTCATTACATTCATTCTCTTCTTCTTCTCTAAGAATTTCATCAAAACTTTTATCACTAAATTCATGAGGAGAACTTTGGGCTGGAGAAAAAGTATCCATAACCAATACTTTCTAACAACTGGAAGAAAGCAGAAATACTTTCAACTTTGCTCTGATACCAACTACAAAGAGCACACAACGAAAGCGAGAATGCAGAAATAAACAAGATCCGTGACTGATACTTTAATCACAGATAGGGAAGAGACTCCTCTACTATGCAATATAGCATCACGAATCTATTGTTGAATATATTTAAATACGAATGCCAACACGAGTATTAGTTCATAATAAATACCAGGTCTGCTTAATCGCTCTAATATCTGACAATTCTTCTGAACAATATCCTCGTGTCGAAACAAGAACTCTGGCCCAATGGTCTACTTTTGCAACTTTGCGACTTCTTAAACCTTAACAAGGTTCATACAAGTTCAAGAATAGAATCCAAAACAATCTACAAAGGAGACATAGATTTATAGAAATTGAGGAATCTTTATTGATGAACTTCAAAACTCAAGTATTACAAAGTTGCTTCTCAAGCAAAAGGCTCTCTAAATCTCTCCAAGCTCAAATTCCTCCCTTCCCTAGTCTTGATCTATTTATAGATCCTTTGAGTACTAGGTTAAGTGATACCTCCATATCGGATATGAGAGAATCTTGCTTTACATCAAAATCAAATCCTTACACCAGATATGAGAGAATCCTGCTTTCGAGTAACCCGGAGGATATCCACATAGTGATTCAATCATAAAATATTTTATATTTATTTTTATCCCTTTATTTAATTATATATGTGGGATTGATTACACTCTAAGAGATTCTTTTTTAGGGAACCTTACGAAAAACCTGTCTGCCACCAAATTTGGACAGAAAGACATTACAAAATGACAAAATGTTCTAGTTGTTCACGAGAATAATGATGTTCTCTGAACCTAGTCAAGGAGTCATTATTACAATACTGTGAGTAAAATTTCTTCCTCACATTCCCAAATTGGTATTTCAGCATATTCTGGTGCTTCGCCCTGAAAAAGTAGTGGGCCAAAAGGATTTAAATCTAGATCTGTCATGGCATGAAATGAATCATAGTCATGTGAAGAGCCACTCATATTTCCCCCAAATCTTCTGAAGAAAATATTTCATGTAATAAACCAATGAAAAGATCCATTGGCGTGGAGTGCTGCAAGCATGTGATAATTGGGGATATTGCTGATATCCAAAATCCCTTTGTATAAAATTCCTTATTGATGTTCCCATCGTTCTGTAAATCCAAGAAGTTGTAATAACCAGAGAGAGAATGGTTAAAAACATAGAGGATTGATACCATAAATGTTCCACCATTCTTTAAACCATTCAGGTGTGGGGTCTTGTTCTTCAATTTGTGTAACTTGCATTCCATGGTATCTAAAAGAAAACTGCACATTATAGAAAAACAAGTTAGTTTTATTTTCAAAACACATACCTGTATACCAGGATTTCTCTTGGCGTTCATGATCTTCAGAGTTCTGAAGGTTGGGTGGCAATAGAGGCGATCAATGTATATTTCATAGTAGATTAGATTTTTCATCTGTATCTTTGTGTAATGTGAAATCAAGATTTCTCAAATCTTGAAGAAAACTTAAATATTCAAAAGCTTCATCAATTCTTTGCATTTGATCATCCCATGAGAAATAAAGTTGTCCAGTTCCATGCCGATATTCGATTTCTTTCATTGGAAGCCAATCTGCTTGATAATCAAGTAGAGGTTTCTGCAGATTCAAAGTGTGAGAACCATCAGCACATTCAATGTGAATCTCATTTTCTAATCTTCTTATGACATTACATCTGACATTATTTACATCATTTCTTTGTAAAAATTCCTGAATGAGAAGATCTGCAAAAGAATTCTTAACTCCAGAAATGAACACTACATGAAATTCATTATGCAGATATTCCCTCTCATATAAAGCATCTCAATATATTCTACAAGAGAGTCAAAGAAAAAGGTATAGTTTTATCAGATTCAAAGACGAAGTTATTTCAAACTATGATAGATTTCTTGGGATCTGATTCATATTGAATCACATATCCCAAGAAATCTATCATAGTCTAAAATAACTTCATCTTTGAAATATGAAATGATATATCATCAACTAATAAAATTAAAATATATTAATAAATTAAAGTTTTTATTTATTTTTAAATAATAAGTAATAACATAAAAGATTTAAATCAATTTAAATATCTAAAAAAACAATAACCTTTATTTTTTTTAATATAGTTAGTTTTTTAATTAAACAAGGAGGGCCACTAAGGAGCAAGTCCCTGCCTTGAGTGCAAAACATATAAGGAAATCATATATTCAGCTTAAAGTAGCTAAGTTTCTTGATGACACTATGAAATTGTGTATTCGGGTGATAGATGCAGTGTTTTATGTTCATAATATACAAGATCCTTCTATAGAATGGGAAGTACTACTTGCAATATTCTAATCTGGCGAGAAGTACTACTTGCAATATTCCAATCTAGCGGGAAGTAATACTTGAAATATTCCAATCTGGCCAAGAGTTAGAGGTCTTTGCATCTTGGATGCAATATTTTCTGAGATGTCTTGAAGAATCAAAATAGTTGTTGCATCTTCCCGCAGACTGATAAATTCTTTGATGTTTTTAGTTCCGTGTTTCAGAGGAAAGAAGAAATGAAGTTTTTAATTCTGTGTTTCAGAGGAAAGAAGAAATGAAAGAAATGTTCTTTACAATCATTCAACTCTACATCAAAAAGAAACGTTCTTTACAATCATTCAACACTCCATCAAACTTTGTTTCTTTCCATAACCCAGTCGGTCCAGTCAAGTGCTCCATATTTTTCAAAGATTTGAAAACCTGATACATTTGAAGCCATAACTCTCGATCAAATTTTGCAACCTGTGGCAAACCTCTCTGTCTAGTCAAGAGTTCAATATTTCTCAGATAACTGGAAGTTTGAATATTTCTTTGTGGCTGATGCAGATCTCCCAAGCTAGAGGGAAAACATAGATTCCTAACAAGCATGGAGTTACATTGCAGATCTCCCAAGCTAGAGTGAAAACATAGATGCTTAATAAGCATACATAGATGCTTAACAAGCATGGAGTTACATTTGAGGAGTCACATTGGAGTTAAAACATAGATGCTTAATTTGGCTTCTAACTTTCTAAGTCCTTCAACGGATTCATGAATAGAATGTAAAATGGCGGCTTCTATGTGAGTTCATGTTATCTCCAGGAGTCATTGAGCCAAGAATAGAAAAATGACTATCTCTGAGCTTAGTAGCTTCCTCAAGTTAGTAGCTTCCTGACTGGGGAGAGGTACACCTGTTCCCTTAAGACATCAATTTTGATCTCGGATCTTGTTTCTTGCTGCTGGAAAGACATAAAAATTTCTCAGACCGGACCCATACAATGGATAACATATGGAGAACTACTAGGATTGGATTAGACCAGTGATGTGTAATTGAGCAGTAATAACTGCTGAAACTGAAACTAGGCCAACTGCTAGAACAACCGAAGCTACTTGCTTTGTTGCTTATGTTTCTGTAGGGTCATCAGCTTGGGCAACCGAGTCAACCGTGTCAACTATTGGATCAATAGGTGGTGAAGCACTGCTTAACTGAATACATATATGCTTATACCACATATTACATAGATCATATCTAAGCTATTTAGCCAACCAATAGAAATCCATAGCATGGAATGTCTAAGTATCTCTAGTATTAAGAACCCTTTATCTTTCAGCCAACCTTGGAACTCTGCCATAATTTGTTGAGTTGAGGTATGTTGATGTCCTTGTCTAAGTTAACCAAGGAACCAAATGTAGCTTAGTTAACCAAAGAACCAACTGTAGCTTGAGTATAAGGTGAGCTACATTACTGATAATGTTAACTAGTCATTCATGCAACCCTATCAACCTTTGTACCTAAGATCATGGAGAGGCAATGTAGAAAGAAAATATGCAACCTATTTGAGTATGAGCATCACATATCTTTCTTGGCTCAAGGGCTTTGTCACCAGCCATAATAACAATAGTGAAAACATGATGTAGAAGTTAACTCGAGTGTTGGAAATAAATCTTGGAGACGCTTGAGATGCATAAAGACCAATAGGTGCACAAAAAATAAGGGATGACTCTGAAGACTTGCAAAAATAGAGCATAGGGCCCAATGCCACCCCTAAAAAACACATAGAACAAGCATAGATTGAGACTAGAAAATACAACTAAAACAAATTGCATACAAATAGAAAATGACTCCAACAACCAATTTAGTAGTAGAATGAAGAGCCTAATGATATAAGGGGCCAAAGAATAAATTCAATAGAAAGTCTAACTAGAGAAAAAGGACACATAAATCATACCTGAGACTAACATAGGATTAAAGCATAACACTAGGCTACAACCATATAGTCAATGTGTACCATACCATGATCTCTATATTGGTTATGCACGAAAAGTGTTATAAAGGATGGGGTTTAATCAGAAAAACGCATAAGAACACCCTAGTGACTTTCCAAACGCTGATGATAATGGTAAAAAGGTGGTTTTTCTCAATTTTTTTGGAATTTTAGATTTAAAACATGGAATACAAGGCAAATTATGACAAGCAACAAATTGAGTCCAAGTGAAAATTTGATTTATATTTTTACATTTTTTGTTGGGATTTTTTTAGTAAAGAAAATACAACATATACCTGATTGCTAAACTGAAAAAATGTAGTCACAACATCCCCGAGTCCCCAGTAACCAAGACCAATTTGGGTTCGTTGGTTACATGTTTTCGATAATTGCCAATCTAAGCTGAGATTTATGTAGCCAACGCTGATATAAAAGTTTATATTTCCTCCAAATGGAATGGATTAGTTGCCTCATAAAAGGTTACTTTCCCAAGTTCTCTAGACTTCAAAGAAGAGTGGGATTTATAGATACCAAGAAACCTTATACATTTGTTTCATTACCCTGAATGGTCAACCTTTTTTTTCCCAGGAGTCTACCTGTGAATTTGATCATGCCCCACATTCTCCTGCTTGCCTGTCGGATATTCCATTTGTGGAAAAAATATCTGTTTCCAATGACAATGGATAAGAAAGAGTGTATTGTACTTAGTAGCAATCCATGTGTATAACACCTGTTGAAAAAGACTTCTACTTATGGATCCATAAGTTAGATTTATCATTTCCCAATCTGTAAAAAGAAGAAGCAAGATGCCAGATAATTTGTTATTGTTGTTTGTCAAGAGAATTAGTAATATCTTCCTAAATTGTTGTCAGAAACATTATAATAAACCTTGTAAGATAGAAACATTATATTTTTTGTTGTGATTTCCTGTAGTAATTTTTTATGCACAAAAATAACATTAGCATAAATGAAAATTGCTGAAAATAGAGAACTTAGAATTGGAAAACTAAAAATTGTTGGAAACAAAGAGCTTATGGTTTAGAAACTTTCCATTCATCTTCATTGTCTTGTTGACAATGTCAAGTGTGGATAAGCTGGAAAAGTCACTACCCACCGTGATGCCCAATGTTTTCACTAAAGGTAGAGTATTGATGATGAAGCTTTGTTTTTGCTTATAATTCTATAAACTACATCCCTTTTCCTACCTTAAAAATGCTTGCAACAACAATGGTGATGTAATGTGTGCTTCTAACCTTTCATCATTGAATATATTGCTCAGCTTTAGACCACTGTGGACAATTCTAGGTGTCGCAATCATGCAAATAAGCTAGGCCTCAGCATGCTCCAAGTTCTATCACCAATCAACGCACACAGTTTAAAGGTGAATCAGGTCATTTTCATTCATGGAGAAATTCATCTAAGCTTCCCATTATGTGAATATAGATTGTCAAAATCAAGAAGAGTTAGATGATGTGTATACAAAGAAGGCACATCAGAGAGTATTATAAAATGAGAATAGATTTACAAGGAGATAGAAAAAGTTTAGAAATATATGAAAGAAATAAATAAGATCGAAAATCCCGCGAGAGAATGTTTTCCTTAAGAATAATCCGATGATGAAATGAAATGATGCAATGTAAATTGATTCAAGAATAAATGTTGAGGCCAACATTTGGGAGCCAATAATTCTTGCTCTTAGAGGAAAAAGAGTCAGTGGAAAACACCCTTTACTGTATTCAAATGTTCAATGAAGCCTTCGGTTCAAAAATCCAAGTAGGTAAAACAAAGTGTTATCAGCTATTGTTGGATACCCTTCCAGAATGGCTTGCCATCCAGTGCTGGTCCTTGATCCAACAGGATAGATCTTTCAATTTATGGGGATTTCGTTCGCCTTCCAGGCCTCGTCGAAGGCTTTGTGGGATGTTGTGCTCCGACGAATATCCAAGAAAGTGGATAAATGGATCTCTTGACCCCTGTCTTTGGCGACAGGATTCCAAATTTTCTCTAAGGTCCTAACTACTACCCATGTGTATTACTCTTCATGTTGGGATCCCTCTCATGCTTCCTATCTTCAGCTGGAAAAGCTCTTGCAAGACTTTCTCTGGGCTGACCAGCAGGGGAAGAAGGGATTTCATCACATTAATTGGGATCTTTGATGCAGTGCTTAGGAGTGGACATGGTTGGAGGTGACTGGGTTATTCCATGAAGCCCAGGCCCTCTATACCCAATGGGGTATTATAAATACATGATTACCTAAACCAAAGTTGATGTGACATACCTCTTTTGGTTGAGATCCTTGGTTTTAGTAATGATTTTCATGATGGAGGTGGTAGCTGAGCCTAGCGGGTCTTCTTCACATGCTGGAAGTGTAATTTGAGTTTACTGTAGGAAACCCTTAGGCCTCAAGATATAGCGGTCCTATTATGTAGCTTCCTGTAGAGTGCAATTATTGTAGCAGTTTCTACTGTAGCTTCTTGTAGTGCATGTGTTTGTACACTTCTGTAGTAAGCTCGATTCCTTCCCTCTCCTCCTCAATTTTTTGTTTTGCAAAGGCTCGTCGTGTTGTACCAGTGAGATACATTACTACATCTCAGTCTAGGGGTTTGTTGTACGTAAGAAAAGAGCCTACCTAGCCGAGAATTCACATATCTCCATGGGATAACAACTACCAATAAATGAAATTCGAAATTTAGTAAGACATGCCTAGACACGTCCCATGTATGCAAAGATATATTTAAATTAAAAATAAAAAAATTTAATAAAATTAAAAGGTAGATATGAAGGTTAAATGGTTAAATAAAAAAAATTTGAATTGCCCAGCTACCAAGTGTGGCTTGCATGTAGCGAAGTGCCCCCCCTGGATCTTTTGCTGGAAGATCAGACCCTTCATCTAACTCTCAATTTCTCGACCAAGAAACCAAAGGTGATGGGAACTTCTCTGAAATCAGTGATCCATCATATCAATAGAGTCTTATTACAGGGTAATTTATTGCCGCAAACGAGTCATATGGAAAGCTCATTAAAAATGTATCCCCACTGAGTGGACGAGATTACAGAGCCCAGAGGCTGAAGATACCTTTAAGGAGTTAAAGCACAAGTTTTTCTCAACCCTAGTTCTACAGATTCCCAATTTCTAGGAGCCCTTTGCAATTGAATGTGATGCATTTCAATATGCCATTCGGGCTCTCAGTCAGTTAAAAAATGAACTTGATCAAATAGGATATTGGGTTCATCAATAGCTTATTCTCTCAAGCAAAACCCAACTATCATAGCTCTACATCCTTACGTCGGCTGACTAATAAATCGATCCATACAGTAATGAAACAATAAGTCTGTGAGGAATGACCTCACAGATGGTTTATAAAAGAATGATCTATTATATGTACCTTGTACCTTTTTCTTTGAGCCATTGTTCTTATGATCTATGAAAAAAGAAACTTTGAGCTACCTACCTACTGGAATTGATAGCGTGGGAGTGGGCCAGGTTGAAGGAAGAAGATCGCCTTCGGCTTGACAACCCTCTGCCTTTGGCTAGCAATAGCAAGTGGTGAATTCACTTCCTGCTTTGATGCTAATGGGTACGCTGCAACTTCACTTGAGACTGCTTCAAGGTTCAAAAGGTTCAAAACTAAAGCTCCTTCTTTTTCATATGAAAGCTCTAAAACTGGGCAAAGGAAAGCTAGAATATAATAGGATGTTGGCTTTCGAATAGGATTTTTGAGGCTTCCAAATGTATGTCGGCCAATAACTCTTCTTCCTCTGGGGACTATAGAGTTCTCTGGGACCTGTGTATTACCATTAGAAAGTGCACATTTGTAAGCACTAATCGTTTTTTATTAGTCCTATGGTGGTAGTTATGCTTCCCTTGTTGGTTGTAATACACTTTCTATTGCTTTGTTACCTTTGCCTCTATGCTTTATTGAATAAGTCAAGTGAGATTGCTTGAAGTGTCCCCTTCTCACAGAGAAGCCAGACCAGAGGGAAGTCCCCTTACTGAAGAGAAGTTCTTACTGCAAATAAGTCCTTACCAACAGATGGCAGTGAAAAAACACACAATTATGAGGATCCTTGGTTTTCCTCCACTGAGCACCTGGAAAAACACAACACAACTATGATCTTCTTCTGCTCTCTCCTATTATTTTTTCTCCAGCTTTGGTTCCCTTATGATCTTCTTCTTCTGTTCTCTGATGTTCTTCTATTTTCTCCAGCTTCAGTTCCCTCCCCTTCCGTTAAACTTCAGTTCCATAGACACCACAAAAACATGCAACAACACCACAGTAGACACAACAACAACACGTGGCAACTTAAGAGACTAAGCAACAACATGTGACAACTTCAGAGACTAATAAAAGAGAAAGCCCATCGGTCACAACAGGAAGGATGTACTGATTCCAGTATAGACAATATCGATTCCCGCATAGACAATACTAGGGAGCTAGCATTTTATATGAGTATACTAATGTTAGCATTAGTCGACAGGTCCAAAAAATGAACAACAAATGAATAACACAAAGCCAAGATAATATATGCTTTTTGCCTTTCTGCCTCGGGAAGAGGCCAAATAAGATGGTAAATCACTATGCACCTAAAAATTTTGATTATACTTGATGAACTAGCACTAGCAAACAACTCAACTAATATTAAGTTCATTGTTTTCGATTACTATAGTCCCATGACGAGACGGTAGGGACTAAAAAAACCATAATACATTTTTTCTTATAATGAATTCAAAACCCAAAACCTCTAAGTGTAAGGATGAAAGTAAATAATAGTTTATAAACCCAAAACCCCTAAGTGTAAGGATATGAAAGTAAATAATAGTATTTATCAAAGATATTATAATAGATTAAAGATGATTGATTGAATAATCTTTGATTCAACCTTTGTATAGTATGTATGATTTAACCTTTGTATAATATGTATGTGTGGGGCATATCTTTTGATTTTTTTTATATGTTTGGGTGAGAGAGTTGATTGTTGAAACCAACAAAGTAATTATAAAATCATATTATTTTCAATTATAAATATAATATTAATGATGATATATAGGAGAAAGTAGATAATAAATGTGTAATATCAATCTTTTTTTTTTGTTATTTTCTAAAATTTTCAATAAATGTTCAACATTTTCTGTAATATTTTAGTTCAAAGATTTCTTTATTATATATTTTATAAATATAGAAATTTGTAAAAAGGCCATGGAGGAGGGACCATGGTATAGGGGCATAGATTGTTTTTTCTTCAAACCATGGTTCCCTAAAATTCAACCCTACTTCAATGTCCATTTCCTCAACAAAGATCTAGGTAAGATTATTGAATTCCCTACTCTACATGTGGGAAGAGAAAGCCTTTCAATGAATTAGAAAGTCCTTGATTTGTTTTCAAAGATGGATTTGAACCTAGGAGGCTAAGAACTCTTTTACCTATGATATAATTTATGTAGAACACTACTTGGTAAAAGTTTACTTAACAAGGTCATTACAGAGGACACAAATTTTAAGTGCATACATTGCCTAAAGACAAAACTTATTTAAAGGAACACATGTTTGAGGCTAATGAAGAATCCCTAAAGAGTGACACCAAATAAGGATGTAGAGGCATCTAAGCATGCAATTATTGTAATAAACTCCATTACACCCCCTAAGGGGTGTGTTGCTAGTTCATACACAATTATGAATAAGGACTCAACACCGCAACCATTAAGTACCTACTTGATGATCCTTAAGAGAGAAGTGAAGGGGAGGCATGATTCATATAGGTAAAACTAGGAAATACAACTAGTCTTTATGATGAGTTTAAATTATGTAATGGAATAAGTACTGTTTAAGTGGTTATAAATTCATTCCAATTAGTTTAATATATAGAAATAAATAAGAAAATGAGGATTTTTTTAGTTTACAATTTGGAAATTTCTTCATTGGATATATATATATATATATATATATATATACAATTTATAGGACTAGATAGACTATATGTATACCTTGGTTTGTTGCTAGGAAAACTAGACCAATGAAAATATATTGAGTTCTCTTTTTTCTAAGTTTGAGATCCAAAATGTCAGATAAAATTAACATAGGGTCTATGACTCCAACTAGAAACTACTAACTAGCTAGCATGCCTAGATTAGCAAATTGGAGATAAAAAGTGACAATAACTCAACGAGGAAAACAACAAGAAACTATGTAGAGTCAGATGGCTACACCTTCTATGGGCTATTTTCCCTTTTGAGTGGAGCTTCTTGGACATTGAAGGGCACACAAATGTGCCTCAATCATTTTCAAGTGACATTCAACAACGTAAGCTTTGAAACAGAAACTGATATTGTTACCCGTTTTGTAGAGATAGCAAAAAAATGACCCAATTTTGAAAAGGGGCGATGCGGAACACACATATTTTTTTAGAGCATAGTTTTTGGCACTTTAAATAACTAATACGATTACCCGTTTCGTAGGGGTAGTAAAAATGTGACCCAATTTTGAAAAGTGGTGATGCAGAATATACTTTTTTTTTTTTTGGGAGCATATTTTTGACACTTTAAACATTCTTATGTCTCCAGTATAAATATTTGTTTTTAAATGTTAGTGATTTTTATGCTGATTTTGAAACGTGTTGATGCAGCATACCTTTTTTTTTAGTGACTTATTTTTCACACTTTAAAATTTATTATGTCCATTTTTTTTTTAAATTATGATTACTTAACAAATTTTCAAGTTGTTTTATTTTTCTTTTTTTAAATGTTGATTACTTAAAAAAAACAAATGTAAAAATATATATAAAAAAATGTTAAAAAAAAAATATCTCATAAACCATAGAAGAATTTGGAAAAAAAAAAACAAAAGAAAAAAAAAATATAAAATTAAGTAAAAATAGAAAAATTTTAAAAAACATTAACAAAAACTAGAAAAAAAAGCCAAAAAACATGAAAATTTTAAAAATATATATATCTTTTCAAATTTAAAAAAAAAAAAATCAAAAAACATTTAAAGTTTAAAAAGAAATATGCAATTTTTTTTTTTTTTTTTTTAATTATTTTTTATTAAGCCCTAGATTTTTTATTTAAAAACAAAAAAATTAAAAATTAAAAAATTTAAACTCTTTTGTTAAACATTTTTTTTTTTTTTTTACCCTCACTGCCGCCCTGCCGCTCGTGGTGGCACGACCATGGGCAGAGGGTCTACATGCAGACCCCTCCGCCCAGGGCCGCACCACCACTGGAGGCCATGCGACGGAGAGGTGATTCCATGCAGACCTGTTGGCCCAGGGCCGCTCTACCACGGGCGGCCAGGTGACAGAGGGGTCAATTTTTTTTTTTTTTAATTTTTTTAATTTTTTCAAATAAAAAAAATAAAAAATAAAAAGTTTACAATTTTATTTAAAAAATTAGGGTTAATAATTTATTTATTTTGTTTTAAATAAAAATATTGTTTTTTAAATTGTTTTTTTTTTAATAAAAATTTTAAATGATTTTTTTAATAAAAAAATATATTTTGTTTTAAATTTAAATGTGTTTTGTATTTTTGTTTTTAATTTTAAAATACATATATATTTTTTACTTTTTAATTAATTAATTATTGTTATTATTATTAATTTTTTTTAATTTTAATTTGAGTTTTTTTTTTTTTTTTTTTTTTCTAAATTAATCTTAATTTTTGTAGTTTCTAATTTTTTTTTTTGTTAATTTTCTATTTTTTTTTAAATCTAGTTTGTTTTTAATTTTCAATTTTTTTTTTTAGTGTTTTGTTAATGTTTTTTAAATTTTTTTTATTTTTACCTACTTAATTTTATAGTTTTTTTTTTTTTTTTTTTTACCCTCACCGCCGCCCTGCCGCTCGTGGTGGCACGACCATGGGCAGAGGGTCTACATGCAGACCCCTCCGCCCAGGGCCGCACCACCACTGGAGGCCATGCGACGGAGAGGTGATTCCATGCAGACCTATTGGCCCAGGGCCGCTCTACCACGGGCGGCCAGGTGACAGAGGGGTCAATTTTTTATTTTTTTTTAATTTTTTTAATTTTTTCAAATAAAAAAAATAAAAAATAAAAAGTTTACAATTTTATTTAAAAAATTAGGGTTAATAATTTATTTATTTTGTTTTAAATAAAAATATTGTTTTTTAAATTGTTTTTTTTTAAATAAAAATTTTAAATGATTTTTTTAATAAAAAAATATATTTTGTTTTAAATTTAAATGTGTTTTGTATTTTTGTTTTTAATTTTAAAATACATATATATATTTTTTACTTTTTAATTAATTAATTATTGTTATTATTATTAATTTTTTTTAATTTTAATTTGAGTTTTTTTTTTTTTTTTTTTTTTCTAAATTAATCTTAATTTTTGTAGTTTATAATTTTTTTTTGTTAATTTTCTATTTTTTTAAAAATCTAGTTTGTTTTTAATTTTCAAATTTTTTTTTTTAGTGTTTTGTTAATGTTTTTTAATTTTTTTTTATTTTTACCTACTTAATTTTATAGTTTATTTTATTTTTTTTTCTTTTCCATATATATATATATATATATATATATATATATATATATATATGTTTTTTTATTATTATTATTATTTTTTTTTTTTGCCAATTTTTTTTTAATGGTTTACAAGATATTTTTTTTTTTTTTTTTTTTAATATGTTTTTCTTACTATTTATTTGTTTATAATTTTAAAGTTTTTTTTTTAGTTTTTTAATTCTTATCTTTTATAGGTTAATTTTGTTTTGTTTTTTTTTTTACATTTTTATGATTGATTTTTTGTTTTGTTTTTTTTTTACTATATATTTTAATTTATGTTTTGTTATTTTTTTAACTTTTTGTTTTGTTTTGTATTTTTTCATTGTTTCAATTTTTAAATTTTTAAATTTTATTTTATGTTTTCATTATTCTTTTGAAATTTTAATGTTTTTTGGGGCAACCATAAAATATTTTACGCCATTATTTCGAAATGTTGAAATTTTACCCTTGAAAACAAAAGGTGTTATCCCAACATCAAAACTTTTCGTTTTGAGGGTGTTTTTTGCACAAAATTTACCATTGAAAAAAAAAGTGTTATTCAAACATCAATACTTTTCGTTTTGAGCGTGTTTTTTGGATAATTTTTGCACAAAAAATTGGTTTTCACCACCATTTTTAAGACATGTTGAAAATTTTCCCTAGAAAAAAAAGGTGTTATTCCAACATCAACACTTTTCATTTTTAGCACTGTTTTTGATGTTTTTATGGGGTTTTTTTGGCAAGAGTTCTTGTTTTGAATTTATAGTTCCCGTTTCAAAGTTTACATTGTTATTCCATATCTTTAACCTAAATCTGAAGCTCATCTAACTAGAGTAGGGTATTGTGTTTTGCATCATGATGATCTAACAACACCTTTCCAAACAAAGATTTAATTTACCAATAGAGATCGATTTTCTGCAAATATTGGCTCTACCATCCAAGTGTTTTTCCTATATTTGGGATCTAGGAAGCCATTGCAGCTGCAATTTATGAAATGGACAAGCAACTCCATTCCCCTGCCATGTCATGTTCCACTTCCTATAATTCACTCTATATGGTAAAAGGAATGCGTTCAAAATATTTACGAGCTAATGTTTCTTGCCTATATCAAGTTCAGTGATTTCCACATGCCTCATAGTAGTATACCCCATATTTATAGTGAGCTCATTAGTGAGGCATGGGAGAATGAATGACAACGATTGATGCATTGACTAAAGAAAACCAATAAAGATATAATTCCCTGAAAGACTACAAAAGAGCAGAGAGGAGGTGAACTCCTCCCACAACCTCTCTCCTAAACTATGGAACCTTACCCAAGAGACATTCCTTCATAGATAAAATAGAAAAATTAGAAATCCTAGAGTTTTCCACTGGAGAAAGTTTAGTTATGGGAGGAAACATCTGAATAGAATTGCAGAACAAGTTAGTTGAAATTTCTCCTCAAAATTATTACATCCAAGAAACTTCGATATCAGGAGCTAAGCTATCATTAAGATTGCAGTCCATAACAAAGTCCCCTACATAATTCTTCACGCAGGATCTAGCTCCCACATTCTACCATTTCATAGCATAGATGAACAGGGTGGTAGGACAATTGCATGAATTTATGACCCATGGTGATGTGTATCCTTAGTATATCACCATCCACTATAATTGTTGGAGGGTGTCATGGCACATCCCTTCCCATCATTACCTAGTAGGACAACTGCCATGGGCTCTCCTACTTGTCACCTTGATTAGCGCTCAATATGGGGAAAATTTAGAAGAAGTATACTCATTATAAAATAGAATTAAATAGAGATTGGAATTTAGTTTTTGACATATAAAACTTATTACTATTTATTATATTTAAACAATGAGTAAAAAATTGAATATTAAATCATAAAATATTAATTTACAATTGTAATATCCCTACCATAACTCATGTAGTTACATGACTAAAAAATGAAGAAAATTCTTAATTTATTGAATATCAAGAAATCGTTAAGGAGGATGGTAACTGGAACTGCTTACAAAACATGATTTGTATTGTTCCGCTCAGTTTTCTCTGGAGGGAGGATGTGCAGTGCTCATAAACCATTGATTCGACTACTGTAATGTCAAGTTCTCATTTCCCAAACAGTTACAATATGAATGAGTTGAAGCATGTGACTACACACTTGGAATTATTTTTCTACTACCAATTTGTATTGCGTTCGTCTGTCTATTTTGTATTGTGTTCACTTGCCCTGCAATGTGATCATAAGAAAAATAGTGTTGAAAAAAGTAATGATGATTGAACTCATTGCAATTCTTCTTCTAGATAATGCTCCTTGGAAAAAAGAGTAGAATTTGATGGGGCTCATTAATACAACAATAAAAGATAAGTAACCCTGTTTATCTTTAAAAAAATAATATTTCATATGCATCTTATGTAGGAAAAGATAGGATGCATGTTATATTTTTGAAAACAATTTAGTAGGGATCTAGTGTGTGAAACGATAATAAATCCATTTTTTTTTTGAAAATGAAAATAGGGTAAATAGGGTAATTCTTGAAAGTAAATAAAAGAGTGCATATGAAACATTTCATAAAAGGTAAGCAACTTTTATTCTTGGAGATACAACATGGTAAAAGAAAAACTCACTCTGCTAATCTTTTGAAAAAGAATCCATATCATTTCCTGAAAGGAATGTAAGGATTTGTGTGGAAAAAGGTAAACTATTTTTTAGTGGGAATATTTGCATAGATTCCCTTTGCATTAGAACTCTTGAAAATAAGTATATGTTTGCATGCAAGGAAATGGTTGCTATGCATTTTATTTATTGAAAAAGAAAAAGAAAATATAAGTTTACATGTAAGAAAAAAATAGCTACAATGTTTTTGAGTTCTTAAAAAGAATAGATGAAACCTTGCATTCAAGAAGAAATGAATCGATGCAAAGACTAGCTATTGGTCAGATTTCTTGGAAAGTACATGTGTTTTAATAATTATTACGTTTCTAGAATGGGAACACATAATTGCATACATGAAAACACTAGTTAATGAGTTGGATTTATAGAAAATGAAATATGTTTTTGCATGCATGAAAAAGAATAATTAATGTGTTAGTTTATGTAAAAACAATTATACATATATTGCATGTATGAAAGAATGGTTGCTAAGCATTTGATCTTTGGAAAATTAAATGTGCACTTACATATACAAAGGATTAGCTGATTGTGGTATATCATTTTATGCACAAAAAAATAACTGTTATGTTTGATATTTCTTGAAAAGAAATGTGTTATTTGCATGCATCAAAAAATAAAACTATTTTGTCAAATCGCTTGGAAAAGGAATATGACCTTTGCATGCATGAAAAGTACAACTATGGTGTTGGATTCCTTGAAAAGAAATATGCATGAAAATAATGACTAATGCATTAGAGGATTATGTATTTTACATGCATGGAAAGAATAGTTATCGAGTGAGATTTCTTCGAAAGAAATGTGTTATTTTACATACATGAAAAGAATGGCTATTACGATAGAATTCTTTTGGAAAATTTATGCATTTGCATACAAGATTGTGTTAACTTTCCTTTGGAAAGAATATACATTTGCATGCAAGAAATAATACATGATGTGTTAGCTTTCTTTGGATAAGATTATGCATTTGCATGCATAGGCACAATATCCATTGTGTTAGCTTTCTTTTACATATTTGCTTGCACCAAAAGTAATAGCTGAGGGGATAGGTCCTTTTGAATAAAGTTTGTATAATTGCATGCACGGGAGGAATACATACTATTTTTGAATTATTGAAAAGAAGTGAATATGTATTTATATGCATATAATGTTTTAATTTTTGAAAATAATGTTTTATAATAGGAGAAAGTGTAGTTGCATGTGCAAGAAGAATAACTATTTTCTTGAAAGATAATATGTGATTACATGACAATAGTTGATGGGTTAGATCCTTTTGTATAAAGTTTATGTAATTACATGCAAGGAATATGGATAGTTGTAGTGGTTTTCTTTTTTGTGTTTCTATGAAGGGAATAATAGTTAATGTGGTATTTATCTTGGAAGATTTTTCCTCTTCTTATTGTGAAGAGATAGTAATAACCATGGAGGTTCTCTAATGTTATTGTGCTTTGTAGATAGTAGTTTTTTCCCTTCTCATGATAGATGTGGGATAGGGACAAGTGAGCATGCCTTGGTTATATGTATGTAATTACTTACACATGCAAGTTATGGATGGAAAAACATATGTCCTAACCATACATGTGTAAAAACAAGTAGACATGCTTTGATAGTTAAAGTGATTTTAATTAATGCATGTGCAATATTGTTAAAGAAGTAATGTCATAATATTTTGTTTATGTTTTATGAATGCACATGAATAGATGTTGAAGCATCACTAATAAAGATTGGTTATTGGTCTCATCACTATTTGACCTAATTGTGATATCAAAGTGTTGATAATATCAGTTGCAGGAAAATACTGTGACGTATGTGAAAGATAGATTATTTTTAATGTTGTGGCAGGTAAATAACAATGATATGTTCAGATTGAGGGATGTCAGTTGTAGGATAATCCATTGATGGGAATAACCAAGCCACAAGGACATGTATATCCAGGCTTTTGGGCAAATGATATCATGATTATTGTAAGAGCTTATAGCTAGATATATTGTATTTAAATGATATTTATTTGTAAGATATTATGACAATGGCTAAGGGATGGACTCCCTTACAAGCCATTGAGTCAGGGGTGAACACCCTCATGAGCGTTTAATAATAAAATTAAATATTTGTTGGTTTTCATCCTATAGGGTTTCCAAAGTATATTGGTGTCTAATGATGTGATTTCCTATGGTGCCATTTTGATGATGTTGATTTCATGCCTAATGTGTCATTTACATTACCAAGTATGTGATTAACTAACCTGGTGAAAATAATCATGTAACTGGATGCAAGGATACATCAGGATGGTTGTGACAATATGCTATAACAATGGAAGTTATGTTATGCTATGTAACTTCTTATTCCTTTACTACAGATTACTTTATGTAATGATGATTTTTTTTTCTAATAGCAAATAAAGGAATATGGAATAAGTAAGTTGGAAAGTTACACATGGGTAAATTATGTAAATATTTCCTAATACTGGTGGGAATCAACTCGGGTACGATTCTAACAAACTACATAACGATATATGCAGTAGACTATTTTTGATATGAGATTCATGATGCATTTTTATAGCCACATTAAAGAGTAATAAATAATAAAGTCTACATTATAAAATTGTGCTCATGACATTTGAATCTTGATGAGGATAAAAGACACTAAAAACCTTTTGTTGCACCTATGAACAATCTCGAACACTCACTAGTGAAAATGGGAATTAACTACCAACCTTTTCATGCATAATATTACGATAATGGTCATGGTGCATCTAAAGAAAATGACTAAAGATGCAATAAACTACTTATAAAGGATGAATGCATATAGTGGTTATGTGTGAAACAAATGAATGTAGAAAGGTGGGGTTTATCCTTGAAGGGAGCAGTAAAAATTAGGATGTTATAAAAGATATTGAAAGAACTCCTTTAGATGTTAAATATAAATAATAAATCAAGTAGTAAGTCTTGACTATGATGGCTAAAAGATGATTGCGTCCTATCATTGTAAAATTTAATATGGTTGGTAGCATTGATTAGTTAGTTTCACATGGCTAGCTACTAAAACTTATATGCATGAATCAATTTGTTTAAGCTTACTGCAAACAAGTGATTATTGTAGTTACTTCATGTGTTGGTTTACCAATAACAATACATTGTGGAGATTGTGAATGTTTGGATTGTTACTGTTATCACCCCAAGAAACTCTCCTAGGTTGTATATCAGAGATGCTCAGGAACATTACAAACTCAACAAAATGTTAGAAAATGGTGGATGAATGAAAGGAAATGATGCACATTCAAGCCACATAACCACTTCTACTATGCTTAACCCCAGACATGGGTGAACACCCCCAGACTACAAGGCTATATAGTGGTTATGTGTGAAACAAATGAATGTAGAAAGGTGGGGTTTATCCTTGAAGGGAGCAGTAAAAATTAGGATGTTATAAAAGATATTGAAAGAACTCCTTTAGATGTTAAAGATAAATAATAAATCAAGTAGTAAGTCTTGACTATAATGGCTAAAAGATGATTGCGTCCTATCATTGTAAAATTTAATATGGTTGGTAGCATTGATTAGTTAGTTTCACATGGCTAGCTACTAAAACTTATATGCATGAATCAATTTGTTTAAGCTTACTGCAAACAAGTGATTATTGTAGTTACTTCATGTGTTTGTTTACCAATAACAATACATTGTGGAGATTGTGAATGTTTGGATTGTTACTGTTATCACCCCAAGAAACTCTCCTAGGTTGTATATCAGAGATGCTCAGGAACATTACAAACTCAACAAAATGTTAGAAAATGGTGGATGAATGAAAGGAAATGATGCACATTCAAGCCACATAACCACTTCTACTATGCTTAACCCCAGACATGGGTGAACACCCCTAGACTACAAGGCTTTAAACCACCAACTACTCACAGTTTAAGGAAAATGTGATGATGGAGAATACTGATCACACCAGCAAATGCACAAGACCCTGTGATGGCCAACTGCAACCAGTTAAAAGGTCTGTAAATATATTTCCTAATGATCAGACAGGATGACAGCTCTCTGGCATTAAAATAACAGAAACCTGCATACAAATTCAATGATACAAGCTAGATTCTAACACAAAGGTGGGATGACAACCCCTCTAATGCTAAATACCAAGAGCACATAAAAATGTATAACAGGCACAACCTGGAACAAAGAAGAAGAAGTGGAAAATGAGCAATTGACAGCAAAAGAAGCTTGCATTAGCTGAAAATTAAGACCAGAAGCTGCAGGTGTCACAGTAGTTACAGTCTCCAGAAGTTGAAGCTTACATCAAAATAACATTCATCAAAACTTCTTTCCTTCTGTTTCTGGGTATATGTAGAGGTTAATTACAAAAAAATTCTGTTGTGTTACACGAGAAGGGGTCATAATGGACCACCTAACACATTAATTCTCAGAAATGGGGCTCTGTTACACTCTGTCTGCTCTAATGGATGATTTAGACATTCTCTGGTGTTCTGTGGTCCTTTCTCGGGCAGATGAAGTATTGATTGATACAAGCTCCATAATTAATAACTGCGTTTATCTGCTCGAGATCTGTACTCTCCCTCCTAGGCCGTGCTGTCTCTTGAATGAGGTGGGTGAAGTATTAACTGCGCCGAGTATTTGGTGAGTGATCGCTTCCTTCCTCCTTCACGCGCACAGGACAAGCCGAAAACACCGAAACCACATGGCAAATGAACGAGGGCCTGAGAATGAGTTAGTCGTTGGATAACTCAAACGGACAGTGGAGATTGGATCAGAGGGGCTATCGGGAGCAAAGGGGAATGGATGAACGATGACCATTGGATCGTGGCAGGAATCATCCAATGGCTGGCGGGAGTGGAAGGTGCACGGGAGATAATGCGTGGGAGGAGGGTACGGCGGCGGTAAGCTATTTTATTGCACCGCTCTACTGGAATGGGTGGTTTACGTACGCAATGGTGCGATCTCGTATAATAACGACATGTGGCGGATGGGACGGCGAGGAAACCACTTTCCCCGCGGGTTATCGTTCTTGTAGGTTCGCGTGGCGGGAGCAGCATATGACGTTGGATTGCGGCGACGGATAATTGGATGGCCAAGGTAATAAACACGTGCTCCAGGGGATGTGACAGGTGAGGTCTCATCGATAT
The DNA here is from genome assembly GCA_031772625.1 of Pinus tabuliformis. Taxonomy (NCBI): domain Eukaryota; kingdom Viridiplantae; phylum Streptophyta; class Pinopsida; order Pinales; family Pinaceae; genus Pinus; species Pinus tabuliformis. The sequence continues at coordinate 754,803,505 of CM062812.1, forward strand.
TAAATTTCTTTGTATGGGTACGGCTATAATGGGTTAAGACTTTAGTGCCGGGGAACTATACGACCATGGTTTTGTGGGTTAACCTTACGTCCAGTACCCGAGGGAAAAAGAAGAAATGAGGATGAACAAGGTGGAGGGTGGCTTAAATGGGGTTTTGAGAGAAAAACAGAGATAAAGGGGTTTAAAGGAAAATGAAGGAGAATGAAGGGGGAGATGAAACCAACTTCTGCGAACCTCTTGAAAGCACAACCTGCACTGCCAAACCTGCTTTTTACCCATCAAAAGATTAATCTTATAGCAGACCTAACAGTTACCCTAATAGTTATTGAGACTTACACCTTGATAATAAATCAATATCTTAGAATGAACAATGTTTTGTTTAAGATTTTATGAACATGCAAAAAAACTACAATGATTGCAAAAGTGAATACTAGTCTAACCATGCATACCTATAACTGCAAGTTTTTGAAGGTGATAAAGAACTTGGATTATGATACATTAGTGTCATTAAAGTGGTTGATTTTATGGTTCCGTGAACTTAATGATAGTAGTAATCAAATGATGTTGATTACCTCATTTGTTTAAACTTCACACCTCTACTAATTGATGATTCAATGTTAGCATTAGCTGGTGTGCATTAATGATTGTTGATTAGATGCATATGCATAAATGAAATGACATGTTGCAAAATTTAGAAACTATGTGAATGCTAATGATAAAAGTATTATTCCCTTAATTGTTGTTTTCGGAAAAAAAACTTTGTGGAAACTTCGTTTTAACATCTGGAAGATGTATCCTTAATTGTTATGCTTGCTATAATGCATGAAAGTGGTTTATGAAAAGTAACAATATTAATACATTTATACTATGTTGAAATATTGAAAACGTTGATGCATATGAAAGTAAAATGCATCTTGAATGTATTTGACAAATGTTTTGTTCATAATAGTATTTTGTAGAAGGTATGGTTTTATTAAAAATAATTGTGACCAATGTTGCTGATGTGATTAAGAAGGGTTAGCTTAGTGGAAACATAAGAACTTGTGAAAGGTAAAACAATGAATTGTGAATTGAAATTAAAAACACAATGGTACAATGTTATGATATGCAAGATATGACAATGCATTTCTAAATTACATGATGGTTATGAGGTGGAAAAATTTGAAATGAATACCACCTGAATGATGTGAGATGTTAGTTATGTTTTCTTGTCAATTTCTTTTTTACATATTGTGGGATCCATGCCGAGGGTCAAGGATGAATGCATGATGTACATAAATGTTATTTTTTCTTTAATGATAATGTGCATATGGTCAGTTATGTAAACTGTAATGGGAAAGGTTGTTAAAATATAATTTCACATGCCAGACAATTGTGGACACTTGTGAAAGGCCAAGAGGCCTTGGGTTGATTGAAGTTTCCTTCTCGGAGGGGTTGATGGTGGTTCCCTACCCATATTTCCTCCACCTAGAGATAGATAATCTCAGTAAGGGAAAAGAGTTGACCGAGATGGTGAAGAGGGAAAAAATACTGAGGAAACTCTGTTGATTTTGGAGCCATGGAGAAGGCCCAAAATTCCTCATATACGGGATGTTGTCAGAGGAATAAGCAGGAAGTTTCCAAGAGGAATCCTATATTGGACCCTATGTGGTCATTGGAATTCTTGAGCTAGTTGGCTAGTGTAATTCCATAATAGACCTGGTATCATCTTTGTCAGAGAATTATATTGATTTGAAAATGGATTGATCTAGTTGTAGAAACCAGTTCCCATTGGTTGGAAGAAGAATTATTTTTCCAATCTAGTTCTCATAGAAAAAAAAGTTAACTAATCAAATAAGTGATGTGTTAAAAAATAATTTGAGAATTTTATGTACATGTTGATAGGAAGGAGCCTAGTGCTCGAAAAGGAATTTCTGGAAGAGAAAAATCCTTTATTGTATTACCAATCTTTTGAATGTCTAAGGAGGGGCTAAGACAAGTATGCACTTAGTGCAGTTATTTTTCATTTTGATGATTAGAGAGATGAGTTCTCTTTGAGTACTTGTAGAAGTATTGTTATTAAAATATCACCTAACAATGGATAATTGATTGATATTTAAAAGTATTTAATTTGATTGAAAAAGGCGTGACTAATGTAATTATGCTAGATTTGTTGATCATACATTACAGGGAGCTTGTTGTTGGGTTTTCAAACCACTCTTTGAGTTCTTTCCACAATCGATCATGTATTTTAAAGAGTAATTGGTAAATAACGGTAAGTTGGTATAGATATTTTTTTATCTCTAAAAATTGAATAATGGCTAAGTGATGGAAAGTATAAATCACATATTTTTGTAGTTGTAAATCCTTGTGATTATTGAGAAAAAGTTATTTTTTTTTCTTAATGGTATTTTCTAGAAATAAAACCCTCCAATTTGGAGGAGAAGGAATCCCTTTTTGGTTGGTTTGGTTGTTATGCCATGAATGAGATAGGACTGGGATGACAAACACTGAGGACAATTTTCTCTTTAAGGAGGGGAGTATGTAATATCCTTACCATAACTCCTGTAAAAAACTCATGTAGTTACATGAGTAATTTTTTTTTTTTTTTGTAATTTAATGAATATCAAGAAATGGTTATGGAGGATGGTAACTCGAATTGATTCCAAAACGTGATTTGTATTGTTCATCTAAGTTTTCTCTAGAGGGAGGATGTGCAGTGATCATACACCAATTATTCGACTACCTTAATGTCAAGTTCTCATTTCCCAAATAGTTACAATAGGAATGAGTTGAAGCATGTGACTAGACACTTCATATTATTTTTGTACTACGAGTTTGTATTGTGTTTGTTCTTCCTAGTTTGTATTGTGTCCATTTGCTTTGCGATGAAATCATAATAAAAACAATGTTGAAAAATGTAATGGTGATCAAAATAATTTCTATTCTTATTTTGGATAATGCTCCTTAGATAAAAGAGTAAAATTTGATGGGGCTCGTCGGCCATACAACAATAAATTATTATTCCTTTACTAAAGATTACTTTATGTAATGATGAAAATTTTATCTAATAGTTAGTAAAGGAATATGGAATAATTAATTCAAAATGTTAGAAGTGAGTAAAATATGTAAAAATTTCTTAATCCTATGTGTTTTTATGTGAGGTTACTAGGGGATGTTACAAGTGGTATCAGAGTGGAAGGTTGTGGCACTGTAACCTTTTGGGAATTGGTAAATGGAAAAGTAGAGCTATCATACTAGTGGGAATAAACTTAGGTATGATTCTAATAAACTACATGATGGTATATGCAGTAGACTATTTTTGATATGAGATGCATGATGCATGTTTATAACAACATTGATGAGTAGTAAATAATAAAATCTATTGTAAAATTGTTCTCATGACATTTGAATCTTGGTGAGGATAAAAGACAATAAAAAAATTTGTTTCACCTATGAAAAATCCTGAACACTCACTAGTGAAAATCAGAATTAACTACCAACCTTTGCATGGATAATATTACGATAATGGTCATGGTGCATCCAAATAAAATGACTAATCATGCAATCCACTGCCTATAAAGGATGAATTCATATAGTGATTCAGTGTGAAATGAATGAATGTAGAAAGGTGGGGTTTATCCTTGAAGAGAATAGCAGAAAAAGTTAACTAATCAGATCAGTGATGTGTTAAAAATGAATTTGAGAATTTAGTGTACATCTTGATAGTAAGGAGCCTAGTGCTTGGACAAGAATTATTGAAAGTATAAATTCCTTTATTGTATTACCAATCTTGTCAAAATATTAGGAGGGGCTAAGATAAGTATGCACTTGGTGCAGCTATTGATCATTTTGATGATCAGAGAGCTAGGTGCTCTTTGAGTACTTATAGAAGTATTGTTCTTAAAATATCACCTAACAATGGGTAATTGATTGATAGTTAAAAGTATTTCATTTGATTGCAAAAGTTGTGACTATGTAATTATGTTGTATTGGAAATGAGAAATTTGTGACTACAAACTATGACTAAAATTTACATATAAACAACTATTAGTGAATAATTTACAATATTGTATCTCACAAAAAACATTATGGTCATATTTCTTTAGTCATTAATCATTTTCAAACAATGACTAAAAGTTGCATATAAATGACTATTAGTGACTAATTTACATTATCTTATCTCATAACCAACATTTTGGTCATTAATGGGTTTCATTGGGTGATCATGTAGTAGTATATTTGGTTGTGAAATGATTGATTTAGTAGTGTATATACATTTCATTTACTTTCATTAATAATCATTATAAATGACTAATTTAGTCATTCTATATTCATTTTATTTGTGTTCATCTTTAATCAATATAAACTACTAATTTAGTAGTTTTATGTTCATTATTAATCAACTTAAATGAATTAAGATGATTTTCCAACTATATTAAAAAAATATCATACAATATTCTGTTCATATAATATTCAAACACAAGTGAAACATGAAAAGTCTCATAAGTTGATTACAACACTAAAAACTATCAAGTACAATCATAAATAATTTCAACCACAAATTTTATTATATGAAATGTCAAGTATTATAATATGGTTTCCCAACTAAATATTGAATGGGCTACAATTTACACATGAAATATTGTTTAATCACTTCAAAACGTTCTCACTGTGTTTCCAATGAATTTCACATATGTCTCTCCACCTTTCAAATCATTCAATGGTTTGCCTCTAAAAAATAAGTAACCGATAACATCCACTATTCAAGAGTGTTGAGGACTAGAAGCTCCATTATTTGGATAGTACAGGGCTAGAAGATGAATCTAAGCCCTTCGATTTGCAGCCAATAGATATTCATTTAAATATTAATAATGTGATCTCATATGATTTTTTAATTAGAATATCCACTAAACTTTGATCACTATTTGAAATATAATGAGACTATAGAACTTCCTTTACAACACATTCAAAAGTTCAGAAGAACACTAAATACAAACAAATCACACATACCCAAGTTTACTAGTATTTAAAATTTCACTTTCCATTTTATTAGTCAACCTTATACATTATTTTATGTCGCTCAACTGACCAACAAAGCCCTTTATTTTTTGCATCTCTATGGATACTCAACTTAATAAGGGAGAGCACTCCATATCATTAAAAACTAAATATGTAGCTTACAAGTACATGCAAAAAGTGTTTTCAACACTAAAACTGTGGCACAACAATGTTCTCTGAAAACATTACCTATCGAAGAACCAACACTACATTTGCATTGAATTTATCAATTGCTTGTAGAGGTAACTGCATTCCGGTAACACAATCATTTAGTACCATTCAAATATTCTATGTAATAATATAGGGAATATTGCATTTCCTTTTAACTTTAAACACTAAATAATCTTGGTCACGAGATTTTGAGTCTAACACAGTGACATTTCTAATAAATACATTATATGCAACACTTCCACCCATCCCATTGTATTGATCACCATGACTGCTACTTGTGATTCAACATTACCAACAAATTACAACTCTAAAGTTCTAACAAGTTCTCTTACTACTACTTTGTACAAACCTAGGTTCCCACTGTCTGAGAAATTTGTTTAATCCTTGGATTTTCACTTAAGAGGTTGAAATATTACTAGAAACTCAATGTTATCATTCTCATAATAGCCAAGAACTTTCCAAAGAACTAATTAAAGCTAATTTCTAAACAATAGATTTCTAGTGAACCCTTAAATCAAGGATGTTTTACCTTGGTGTTGTGTCCACATAAAAGTAGACAATAGGCATCTCTAGAGGTATGAATTCAATAATATCAATTGGAATTTATATGAGGGTTGCAACAATGCATCCAGGAATGGAAATGAATAATTTCCTAATGTCTAGCTCCACAATATTTGGCTTCCAACTTAGCCTTGCAGCCTAGCTAAGCAACATCCTTGCAAGAGATCTCTTTCCCGAATCAATGGGCCCAACCACAACAAATCTTGGTTCCTACATAAGCACAACACTTATTTTATTACAAGAATCAACCAACTGTTCTCACACTTACAGTAGGTCATGCTACTATGTAGCCATGTACAAAGAGTCCTATAATAGGTATTTCTTACATGAATCACACAACTAATCACAAGATTGCTAGAAAATATATGTAAGAGCATGAATGAGTGCAGAAGCAACAAACCCTCCATATTTTAGGATAAGAGATTAATTGAATGAAGGATTCTCCCTCACAAAATTGATACTCTCATAGGATCCTATGAACAGTTGTAGATGGAAAATGTATTTATAACGATACAATAACTTAGCCTATCAATGTAATCTAAATATGATGACTGTATACTTCACTTTTGCTAAGAAAAATAAAATAAATATCACAAAAAAAACAATATGAAATTCACTTAGAGCTCTCAATGCAAAAAAAAAGTGAAATCAAGTGAAGAGTGAAATAATGCTAAGAAGTTAAGCATGTCAAGTTTCGTACCTTAGTTTTGATTTTTTTGGTATCCATGTCAGACATAATAGTTTAACCAAACCAAGGGAATGGCCATGTCAACCATGTGCCATTTATTCCACAACACATGTTCATGGATTTTCATAACTTTTTATCCATCCATTTGTGAGGAAAACTAATCATTTGAATTAAGAATTAAAAGCAAACCAAGATAAAATTATATCGTAGGATTTCTTATGTGATTTACTACTTTACTTTACATGATAAAATGTTTTTTTTTGGGTTAAGTAGGAGGGGAGCCTTCAATTAACCGATAAAAATATTACATATGGTACCCGTCTTTACAAGTGTAAAGACCAGCAAAAGACATACCTGTTTCTGGTTAACAGACAACAGGGTCAACAAAACCCAAAATCATACATCGCATCATGGAGTTACAAAGACTCGAAAGCATATGCACACAGGATTCCTGACTTATGATATGCGATTTCCCTTTTCCACCGTTGATCTCATCCTCTAGATCAATGGCTATCACAAGATCGCATCGCACCATCAAGTGATTTCACCGCTCTTGCATGCGAAATGCGAAAACAACGGACTTCAAATAAATTGAAACCACGCCGAAAATCTTCTTGGGTCCACTCACCCATGCTTAATCGCTCAATCACCACCATCGAACTTACCTTCAATATGACGATTAACACTTCCTCCAAGCCACAGAGCTGCTCGGTGATCCAGCTCCATAGATCAAAACCCATTTGATCCGACGGTCTACAATGACATCACCTCAGACCACTTACATGACATTTAACATCCTTATGGAGCCGATAAGGATTAAACCACTTTAATCTATAAATGTTCGGGTTCGTCCATGAGGTTAATGCTCAATCCCTTTCCAGCCCGATATCCATTGGATGACGAAGGCCATTAAATCCTGTGGTTATAGCCCTTCATCTAGCAAATGGGTTAACCAGCTCTCAACCCCCATAGTTGACTATGATGTAAGCAATGACTGAGGGATTGACAATTAAGATTAACTGCGGCATTTCAACCAGGCTCAAGGAATTCCACTCTCTCCTACTCTTGCTAGTCTACTGATCATTGTCAATCCACCATGTCGATCCGACGGTCGAGATCGATACTCGCCATTCAACATCTGCCAATACTTAAATTGAAACCCCGTATTTCATTTCTAAGCTCCACCTTATGCGACTTAATCCTGGCCACCCATCATGAACAAATCTCATCCATTGATCTTCTAGATCCAACGATTACTGTTCTTCAACACTTCACTTCTTCACTCTTCTCTTCATTTGGATTTTTATGGTTAGGAGTTACTTCGGCTCAAGGGCTTCCGCTCTCTCCTCCTTCCGCTAGTCTTCCTCCTCCTCATTGTTCATCATTTGGAAGTGCTCCATATCTTTGGTAGCCTGACGCTGACAATCATCATGCAGTTTACCAGAGGGTATAGAATCCCAATCGTGCCACATATAGCTTTCCTTACATAGAACTCCTTCATTTGCCAAACGATCAGCTAACATGTTGGCTTTTCTTCACACATGAACGAAGATAACTATTCTCAGGGTTCGTAAGTGGTAATGAATACACTGAAAGACCTGTGATAGCCTCCAATATTTCGACACTTTTCCAGGTGCCGTTCCATTACACATTTTCTTGGCTGGATTAATGACCAATTCAGAGTCAGCTTCAATGATGGCATTGTGTAAATTTGACTCCACCAGTTTTTCCAGGCATTGCTTTAAGGCCATGAGCTTCACCATGCTATTGGTGGCAGTCCCCAAATGACTGTGAAATATAACCTTTATGCACCCCTGCTCATTTCTTATGACACTGCCAAATCTAGCCATCCTTGGGTTGCCCTTAGAAGCCCCGTCTATATTGATTTTTAAAAAACAATGAGGAGGAAGCTGCCAGATATCTTTACCCGCAATTGTTTTTCTCACACCCTTGTTAGTGCCTTGGGGAACCAGAGAATGGAGACCCAACTGCAGTAGTATGCTAGCATCCTAGGGCGATGGAGGGTCCTCAGGAATTTTCCACATTAGGGCTCCTATTGTATCTTTGAGCTGTCGTAAAATTTGGACAATGATGTTCTCGGTTGAGCCTGTTCTATTATTAAGGATCCTGCCATTGTGTTCTTTCCAGACATCCCAGATAATAAAACCTGGAACTAGAGTCCAAGCCTTGTTTATGATTTCATTACCTGAGAAGTCTTTCCTCTAATTCTTCAAAGTGCTGGTGATGCTGAGTCTGTCCCTGTCAGTTTCCCTGAAGACTGAGGCCGCCCAATCCCACAAGGTTGAGGTGAAGGGACAGAGGTTTAGTAAATGTTCCATTGTCTCCTCCTGTAAGCCACGTAGATGGCATTTGGATGGACCAACAAAACCCATTTTTAGAAGATTCTCCCATGTGATAATTTTCTTTTGGTGAACTAACCACATAAACAACTTGATTTTCATCCATTGCGAGTTTTGCCAAAGGTCATTCCACACCTGATCAGGGTTTGGATAATCAAAACCTAGGGCCATGCATTTAGCCTCTTTGAGGTTAAAGGTGCCTTCGGTGTTTCGACCCCATCTCTGTTGGTCAGACAAAGATGACACTACAGTCTTCCTTTGCTCCAGGTCAAGAGAAAGGGAATCCGCTTGGGCCTTCAAAGGACTCTCGTCACTATAACCAAGATCCTTCCACATTCTCCATTTACCATTGTCCCTTGCCTGATCCCAAAAGTCACTTACCATAAGTAAACCTTTGTTGTCACTGTCATTTTTGAGAGTGGTTAGTTCTTCTCTAAAGAAATTTGGTTCCTACTGCCAGTTATCCTCCCAAAACCGTGCAAGTTTCCTAGCTCGGATCTCCCAGGAACTATGTTGCTGGACAATGCCTCTATTCTCCCAAGAAAGGTTCCAAATATGGGAGCCCTTGATGAGCCCAGACATTGGGATAAGATCCATCTCTTGCCAATTATTTGCATATTTATGTTTCCAAAGCTTGGCCCAAGGGGTTGTCAATTCCTTGACCCACCTCCACCAAAGTTTGGCTCCCGAAACTATGCTGAGGGTTTCAGGGTCATGAAGCCCCAAACCACCATGGGCCTTAGGTTTGCAAAGCTTGTCCCAAGCTACCAAAGCCCACCTCTTTTTCTCTTCCCCTTTTCCCCAAAGAAAATCTTGTTGAATACTCTGGATTTGTTGCGTAACTACTTTAGGAGCAGGAAGAGCTCAAAACATGAAAATGGTAATAGCCTGTAGGACAAACTTTGTAAGCACAAGATGCCTTGCCAAATTCAAAGACCTGCAGGTTCATTTCCTGACTTTGTCCTGAAGTTTATTAGTTACCAGCTCCCACACTCCCTTGCTTAGAGGTTTGTCCGTAAGAGGCATTCCAATGATCCAAGTGGATGTTGGTGGCCACCCACCTATCCCATTTGGACCCCCACAATTGTCTCTTTTGGTTTTTCAATTTCCGTAATTGTAGCACAATTTACTATTTTTAGCAGTTTTTCGGGTCCTCAACTTCTGGAGTCGTTTTGAGGCCCTAAATGACGTTTTTTGGGAAATCTAGGAGCAACATGGGTCCATGGACTGATGTTGCTCTTCCCAAAGTTGTAGCTCTTGGATAGATCTTTCTAACGAGATACCGTGCGCATCAAACGGAGATCGTATGCCAAAGTTACGACCCCAGGAAATTGATATACCAATTTACCCAAACAAGGCCCAAAGTTTGGCGTTTCATCTTCTAGGGTTAGGTTTTTGGATTTTTAGGGTTTTCCATTGTTTCTCCACAATAAATAGGCCTTCGAGCCTCATTGTGACATAGTTCAGAGGCATGTAGCCACCACATCTCTTCTCAGAGATAAGCTACCATCGCCCTAGCTAGTTTATTTCCATTTCTATTTGTAAGCATATTTCAGTATTTTACATTAATGAAATGAAGTATTGTTTCTAATACATCTCTGTGTTTATGGTTATCTTTGTAATTTGTTGTGTTCCTGTTTAAATCTGGATTAGTGGTATCAGAGCGGTCTGCTTTTTCTTTGCATGTCCCTAACAAGGTCAGGATATAAGGATTTAGGGCTTGAACTGGTCGAACCTTTGCAAGACCAGCCTTGCAAATCCCGATGGTCTCCCATGTTGGATGAAAAGAAATATGAGGGGGCATGAAAAACTATCAAAATCTTTCTTGAAAAAGCCCTCGAACGACAAAGGAACGTAATGATGGACAACTTTGTGCAAATCCTTCAGCGGCTACCCAGAGGTGACACATCGGCTTCCAACAGCTACTTTGGAAATGCCACACCCTTTAAGGTACAAGTTAATTTTGAAATCCCCATCTTCGAGGGTCAAATAGATGCAGATGCCATAGATAAATGGTTAAATATGCTAGATGGGTATTTTTCTGTTCATGAATTTTCGAGTTGGGAAAATATTGTTTTCGCTCTTCTCAAAGCAGCCCCCACGTCAAGGACAGGTGGGAAACCTACTGCGAGTAGAAGGATGAAACTACGGGTTCATTTTTTTTAGCTACACCCACTTGGGATTCATTCCGAGATGCCATCAAGGAGTAGTACTACCCTATCAAAAGCTATGAGGACAAATACATAAAGTGGACCACGCTGCAGCAGGAAAGGGACCAAGATGTGGCAGAGTTCACAAACATTTTTCATAACCTTCGCACATAGTTGGGTATCAAGGATTCTGAGCTACATTTGGTACTCAAATACGAAGCTGCCTACATAGGTACATTCAGGAAGAGATGGAGTTCCTGAACATCTCCTCACTCGGCATAGCGTACCGTTACACTATCAAAATTTTAGCAGAAATTTAAACAGAAGAAGCGAGACTTTGGATCTGCAAATCCGAAGACCAAAGGACAAAGCCAAGGTGGGGTGACCCAAGACAACTCGTCGAAGCTGCAAGAAAAGAACAACACCATGAAGTCGAAAAAGGACATGAGAAAGTGGTGTGAGTTCCATAAGAGCCCCACTCACAACACAAGTGAGTGTCGGACCAAGCAATCACTAGTGGCCGAGTTAAAGGCTTCAGAATCAGATGCATGTTTCGACCTTGAGTCAGAACCCGACAAGGGGAATGGAAAAGGGAAGCAGATCATTGATGGAGAGCCTAGCACCATTGTTGCCACCACCAAGATCTAGAAGAATGAGCCCGAAGATCCAGAGGAGGGGGAGCATCTTTTCCACTCACAAATGTGGGTGAAGGGTTCGCCGCTACAATTCATTGTTGATAGTGGCAGCCAAAAGAACCTCATTGCAGCAGAGGTTGTGAAGAAGTTGGGCCTACCAACTACACCACACCCGCGGCTGTATAGTATTGGGTGGCTTCACTAAGGACGAGATCTTCGAGTTCGCCAGCAATGCCACCTTCCCTACAACATCTAGCCCTTCATAGATGAGGTATTATGTGATTTTACCTTTGGATGTTTGTGATGTATTATTAGGCCAGCCATACTTGTGGAGGCGACATGCTGTGTATGAGTTAAGGCCTCACGCTATTATTATTTATTTGGGTAATTCATTATACAGGATACCAAAGGTAGCCCCACCTACTGCCACCTCTTTGATCACTGCTAAGAAAGGCAGCAAGCTCATCTCCCAGACTAGGAAATTCATTTTTTGTCTGGTTCGCTCCCAAGGTAAGGGGAAGATCATCACCGCATCCATGACCCCCACGAAGGGTTCCTCCATGAAGAAGCAACAACAAAGGGATATGGTCATGATAGAACATAGGAACAACTTCTCCTCACCCACAGGGGTACCACACAAGGTTTAGGTGGGCAACAAAGTTTGGTTGCATCTGCAGAAAGAATGCCTTACAAGAGCCCATCAGAAACTCCGACCATGTTGACATGGTCCTTACGCCATTACCAAGGCTATGGGAAATAATTCTTTGGAGCACAACATTCCTCCATTCCTTTGCATGCACCAAGTGTTCAATGTGTACCACCCTCGACCATGCTTCACACCATTACTGGACACATCCAAGATTGCAGAACAACTCATCAGGGACCAAGTTCCGCAGATGGAGGAACTCAACGCAATGGGGACCATTGATTGCTAAGGGGAGAGGAATGGTCTAGGTGGATGTTGGTGTCCACCCACCTATCCCATTTGGACCCCCACAACTATCTCTTTCAGTTTTTCAATTTCAGTAATTGTAGCACAATTTACTATTTTTAGCAGTTTTTCGGGTCTTGAACTTTCGGACCCGTTTTGAGGGCCTAAACGATGTTTTTTGGGAAATATGGGAGCAACATGGGTCCATGGATTAATATTTCTCTTCCTAAAGTTGTAGTTTTCAGATATATCTTTCTAACGAGATACTGTGCGTGTCAAATGGAGATCGTATGCCAAAGTTACGACCCCGGGAATTTGATGTACCAATTTACCCAAATGGGGCCCATAGTTTGGCGTTTCATCTTCTAGGGTTAGGTTTTTGGATGTTTAGGGTTTTTCATTGTTTCTCAACAATAAATAGGCTTTCGAGCCTCATTGTAACATAGTTCAAAGGCATGTAGCCACCACATATCTTCTCAGAGATAAGCCATCATCGCCCTAGCTAGTTTATTTCCATTTCTATTTGTAAGCATATTTCAATATTTTACATTAATGAAATGAAGTATTATTTCCATTGCATCTCTGTGTTTATGGTTATTTCTGTAATTTTTTGCGTTCCTGTTTAAATCCGGATCATCCAAGGTACTTGGAAGGTAACTGATCCCTTTGAAACCTAAGAATTCTGGTGAGGTTCCTCTAAATAACAATGTTAGTGTTAAAAAAGAAAACCTTTGATTTGTCAAGGCTTACCTCTGTACCAATGGCCAAAGTAAAGTCGTTCACGATTTGTTTGAAAGATTTGGCTTCCTTGACCGTGGGAATGCCCTGCAGCATTGTGCCATCCACAAATTGTTAATGAGTATAAGCATCACCATCCAGGGTAAGTTTCAGCGCCTGGATCTTCCTTCAGCATTTGCCATTTTGATTGCTCTGCCTAGCCCTTCCATCATGAGAACAAAGAGGAAGGGGGAGAGTGGATCCCCTTGTTTGAGACCCTGGGTTTTAGAGGGAGAGCCATTAAGTAGAATGGAGAAGCTAGCCGTGGATACAAGGGCCATAACCCATCTTATCCAGTTGTGGTCGAAGCCATAAGCTCTTAGCACTGTCTTGATGTAAGACCAGCTTAGCTTATCATAAGCTTTCGCTAGGTCAAGCTGCATGATCATACCAACTTGCTTATTACTCTTAAGAGAGTGTAACACCTCGTGAGCTTGTATGATGTTGTTGACAATCTGTCTTCCTTCCACAAATCCAGTTTGCTCCTCTGAGATGAGTGTAGGAAGAAGGGGCTTGAGTCTATTAGCGGTCACTTAGGAAATAATTTTGTACACCACATTACATAAGGCTATGGGTCTGAATCTGTCTAGCATCATAGCTTTTTCCTGCGTTGGAATCAAAGCTATGAAAGAGGCATTAAGAGCCTTCAAGAGAGTTCTGGATCTTCTAGAGTCCTCCACAACATCAAGGATATCTTGTTTGACTGTTTTCCAACAAGCTTTGAAGAAATTCACATTGAAACTATTAGGGCCAGGAGCTTTCCCATTTTGCATCTCATTGACAACTTCACTGACCTCCTCTTTAGACACTGGCCTGTTAAGATTGTGGTTGTCTTCCCTAGTTACAAGCTTAGGAATGAACTTTGTGAAATTGTTAATGAACTGAGATCTATTGACGAGAGGCTCCTCCGTTATGCTAAGGAGGTGTTAAACTAGGATAGATTCCATTTTTTGTGAGAGACGAGCTCTTTCCCTTGAGAATCTTTAATTTTTAAAATTTTGTTATGTGATCTGTGATCCAAGGTTGATCTATGAAAAAACTTCTTTGTTTCTTTCTACTTCTCTAATCCACTGCACCCTCGATTTCTGTCTCTAGAAAATCTCCTCTTGCATGCACTAATCTTCCCATTCGTTCTGAAGAGAGTTAGCCTGAATTTTTCGTTCCTCGGTAAAACCTTCTGTGATGATGATCTGTTTAATCCCCTAAAGTTTCCGCTCAACTTCTTTTTTGGCTTTAAAAATACTACCAAACTATTTTTCATTCCAATCTTTAAGCCTAGATTTGATGTGTTTAAGTCTATGCTGTAACGTGAACATTTTAGTGCCTTTAACAGGCATATCTTCCATCCACCATTTGTCAATATTGCTGTTAAATTCAGGGTGAGAGAGCCAGACATTTTAAAACCTAAAAGGTTTGTTCCTCAGTGTACCCATAGAAGTAGCTTCAAGCTAGACAAGCTAGTGGTCCAAGCCTTCGAAGGGAAGGATTAAAGTTGACACATCAAGGCCTGAGAGAAGGAGGTCCTTTGAGATTATGAATCTATCTAGTTTAGAGGCAACTTGAGAAGCCCCTCCCCTCTTATTGTTCCAAGTAAAAGTGTCATTCACTGTTTCAGTGTCCACTAGCCCCCTGTTATTCATGAAGTTCTGGAAGGCAATGGAGTCTCTGCCTAGTTTTCTGGTACCGCTTTTTTTCTCTGTAAGAGATATGATCATATTTAAATACCTTGCCAGAATCCAGAGCATATCAAGATATCTCTCTCTCAGCTTCTCAAGGGAGGTGAGAAGCTTAAATTTCTCTTCTAGTTTTTGAGGACCATAGACATTAGTGATCATGTAGATCTCCTTATCACCCAAAGGTTGGATCACTAGCGATAGATAGTTCCTAGAAGCTTCAGCATCCAGGATTCCAAGTTTCTGAGGATTCCATAGCATAAGAATCCCACCCGACGAGTTGTCTGCTTTAACCTCTAGATACTCATACTTGATTAACCATTTTCTATGTATCTCTCTGATCTTGTCCATCGAACATTTTGTTTCCTGAATAAAAACTATATCTGGTTTTTCTTCTTTTGTTCTACTGCTAAGATTTCTTTGTTTCCTTTTACTTCCTAGACCCCTAATGTTCCAGTTTGTAAGCTTCATTAATAAAGGTTTGTAAAGGAGTAACTGGTAAGATCCCTCATCTTACCTAAGTTGATAATAAGTATCCCACATTCGGTCAGAAGCTCATTCTGTTATTTTCTTCCTCTTTTCCTACCCGGGTTCTTGGAAGAATACATCAGTGTATCCTCCATCGTTTTCACCCCTCTATTCTCCTAGCTATCATGGTTTCTTTTGACTCCAAAACCCTTCGATTGTGATCTCCAGAGGAAGAGCTGTTGAACCCTATCGAACTTCTCTTTTGGTAGAGAGTCTACCCCTTTAGTGATTCCCTGCTCCAGAAACTTTTCTAGATCTAAATTCTCCCTCTCTAGAATCTCCTATAGTTCATGGTCTTCCGTTCCAGCCTCACTTGGGGTCATCTCATGGTCCCCACTGAGCTCCATAATGCTCAGCATATCATCCTTTTGTTTGTTGTTCTTTGGTATATCCTCCATATTAGCATCCCTTTCCTTCTCAGTGGGAATATTCTCTGATTCCTAGTTTGTCCCATTGTTTCCAACTTCTTCTTCTAATATCTTGAAACTATTGTGGCTTGGTTGTTCGTCTTCATTAATTTTCTTTTGGTACTGCTTGCCTCCTTTCCCTTTACCCCCCACCTTAGTAAAACCCTCAGGATCTTTGCCTGTAGTGTCTTTTGTCTTACTCTCCAGCTTGTTCAATGGGCAGTCCTTGTATAGGTGCCCATGTTCATGGCACTTACGGCACCTAAATGGGACACTTTCATAGTCCACCGCCTACACCCATTCCTCATCATACACCTCTAAAATGATTGCATTTGGAAGTGCCCCAGATAAGTCCATTTCCACACATATCTAGACGAAGGAAGTGTATTTTCCTCTTAGAGTAGCATCTGAGATCTTTATAAAATTCCCTAGTTTGTTGCTGATAGCCTTTAGAGACTCTGGTAGCCAATAATCTAAAGGAAGGGAGTAGAGTCTTATCCATACTGGTACTGATGTGAAAGTTTCTCATTTCGTGACAAAGTTCATCACCCATGGTCGCATGTAAAGGCCTGTAGAAGTGTAAAAATAAGGTCCTCCCCCGAACACTTTGTCTTTATCCTTTAAGCTTTTGAACACCATCGTGAAGAAGCCCTTGGACCCAAGGTGAAGTTTGATTTCCCCCTTTGGTTTCTAGTGGTTCCTTATCCATTCTTGCATAGCCTTCTCCTTCAGCCAAATCCCCATAAATTTGCAGATAACCGCATATTTCGCCATGTGATCTCTGTGCACCTGTAGCGTTGGGTCACTTAAAACGACCTGAGGAATAATGTTTGACTTAGGTTTATAGACCCCTTTTTTACTCATAGGAGCAAATTTCTGACTGCTAACCTCTGTCCTCTTCTCCTTACTAGCTTCCTCATGATTCTCTTCCTGTCCATGAGGTCTGATATTTTCTGATTTTTCTGTATTCGTAGCCTCTGTTGCCACCTCCATTAGTTTCTTGAAGCTATGTGATCCAGTTCCCTTGCTTCTGTCCACAACCACTTGACTGTAGGAGGGAGTTGAACTCCCTCCTCCGCGCTCCGCCATGGTAACCAGCGACAAAACCTTAACGCAAAACCCTAGTTCAGATTGCCACCTACCATGATCACCCAATTTTACAATTCTTCTTTACATGGTAAAATGTTACCACGTGTGGGCTCATTTAATTATTTGACATTCCTGAATACCAAGTGCATTTGTGATTTCACACTTGTCAATTAAATAGTTATTTTAAATGTATTGACTTTTTAATGTGTATGAGGAAGTAGTTTTATGCGAGAGAATGGGTGTGCAGAACAAGGAACATAAACTTTCATTTCTAATATCCGTATCTCTGTATACATTCCCCGTTCGGACACTTCTACAACACATATCACTTACAGATAACACTGCATATTAATCAATTAATTAGCGGTTTTTATTCATTAATATGTGTGAGGAAGAAGTGTTGTGTGGGAAAATGAGTGTCTAGAGGAAGGAACATAAAATTTCTTTGGTAATGTTCTATACCTCTAGATACATTCCCACAAATTACATATTGATCAATTAATTAGCGATTTTGGATTATTAAAATTTGGGGCATGAAAATTTTGGGTTACGTGTATATCATGTGTGAAATAAGGGTTCTAACAATTTGTTTTAACATATTTTCATTATTATCTATTATTAGTATTATTACTACTACTATTACTACTACTTAGTATCTAAAACGTATGATGAAATTTTGACTACTAATTCTATTTATTCCATCTGCAGATGCGTTGGTAAGATGTTCAAATAAGATATCATGAATAACATATCATCTCTATTTAGTATTTAATACATGTGTTGAAATTTTAAAAGGTAATGTAGTTCTAGTTATGTTGTTTGTAGGAGCATTGACCATATGTTTATCATGCATTTTTTAGCATACACGTTGCCAATGCACATTCTATTACAGTTTGGGGGGGTTGGTTACAAAATGATTTTTTCTGATGGTTATACAATGGTCATTTTGGTAGTTGCATGACGTGAGGGATTTTCTTTGCAAGCTCATTTTGAATGAAAGTGCAAAACTTGTAGTATTTTTGTCAGGTGAGCGATGCGTCCTTTCTTTTGTATGTGAGTTCTTAGAGTGTTTATATAATATACATTACAACCTTGTAGAATGAGGTCTACAGCTCAAGAAGTGGATAATATGAGAGTGCTAAAAACATTTATACAATATACATTACCGTCATATAGCATTTAGGTTTGAATTTTTTTCATAGTATGATATTAGAACCTTTTTTCTTTTTCTTATTTCTATATATTTGATTTAATTCATATCTCCAGAGAAAGGAAGATGAACAAAAATAGAAATGATACAGTTAAAGATAGTGATAAATTTGCTAATAGGTTTGTTTTTTTTCCTATTTGTCATCTTGAATTGATTATTACATTATACAACTCTATATATTTTTCTATATTTTTTATATACTCTAACTAAAAATTATGCTTTTTCATTTTTAAGGAACATGTAACACGTAGGGATTTGGATCCAAGAGAACAACTACAAGAAAAAAGGAACTTTAAATATCTTTATAAAACATTTGTGCATTTGTGCATTTGTTCATTTTTAGTTTAATATATGTAACAAGGAAATATAAATTAGAATTTGTCAAAACTACTATATATTTAGTATTTTACATATATGCATAGAAATCAGATTTTATCTGGTAACTATGAACCCAATATTAGAATATACATTAGCAATGACTATGCGATATCTGGTTTTGTCTTCATAACCCAATTCTTAGTATCAACTATAATGTCCTTTTAAGTAGTGATTTGAGTGGAGTATTTGTGAACATGCCAAAACTATCAGATTTTGAACCAGTCCCAAATAAAGATATTGTCAATGATGGGATGATAGGCATGGAAGAAGAAGAACAGATGGAAAAAATCACAATTATAGAAGCATATCGTAGGAGACACAACAGAATGGGCGTAAAACATGAAGGAACCATAAACAAAAAGGTAGTCATGTCTAAGTTTATCTAACTATATATTAGCATACATTTTTGTCTTCTTGAATTAATTTCAGTTCAATGCTCATGACTAGGAAACAAAGATCAAGTATATTCCATTATTAACTGAAGATATCAGTAAAAACATATCAGGAAGCAATTTCCATAGTGTTGTGTTAGTTTCATATTGAATTTTTTTGGAAAAATAAAATAAGACAAGACCAATACTTTGTGTAGATTTGATAGATAAGAAGGTAGAAATGACAATAACATTTTTTTCCAACATCGTTTATTCAACAATATGAGGAAAAATTTATTGCAAATGTTGGTGTTTCAATTAGAAATTTTGAAATAATTCCAACGCATAAATAGGGTAATGGTGACTGTGAGAAAACCATTTCACTAAATAGCTCTATCGTTGTAGAAAAAAATTGTTCTATTTCCAGATAGTACTGACTTTTCCCAAATACGATGATTGTAAATGTATCCCATAGTCATGATCCATTTCTAGTTGGCACAATCGATGCCATTGCAATTTCAAAAACACATACAAGGATGCAATATGTAATAGAAATCAAAGACGAGAATGTCGATCATGACACAAAAATAATAAGCTTAGATTTATTTGAATGTTTCAATGGTAGAAAGTTATTGTCTTCCTCTTATACAAATTACATGTATTTTTTTACAAATACTCCATATGTGACAAGTTCAATTACATAAAAAAATTATTCCAATATATCTTTCAATCCAAAGACAATTGCAAGAAACAAAATTATGCTCTTCTAACTAAAAAATATAGTTAAAAAACAAGTTTTTTTTTTTTTTTTTGAACTTCACAATTAACATTTATATGCTCATTGAAATTAGAGAAGAAAGTGGAAATCTAAGAAAACTAGTTTCTTCGGCTAGTGGAGTATGCATGATATATATATATATATAGAGAGAGAGAGAGAGAGAGAGAGAGAGAGAGATTTGATTTCAAGTTGTTAACTCTTTGTTTTCTATATCAATTTTGCAACACTTGCAAGTACTAATGAAAACAACTAGTGCATATATGAATCCTTTTGAGACTGTATGTGTGAAATTTAGTAGTCCAATTACAACCTCTAGAACTATGGATGAAACTATGGTTTATTAATGTACCATTTGCAAGGAAAACCATTGCTCTGTTTAACTCCATTAGTTAAACTGTATGATACATGAAAGAAACATGACTACAACATATTGTGTTCTAAGAGGCATGGAAATGGAGAAAATATTTCCCGATCTACAAAAAGTCTCCTATCAGTAATATTATGTGGAAAAATCAGTTGTTATTGATTGGTTGTCCATTTTTGAGATCCATGTCACATTTACAATAAACCATCAAACTTGATTTTTCATATACAATGATAGTTTTCTTTATCTGCATTGTCGAGAAATCTAATGACAGTATGGTTCTCTTTAGTTGTGCTTTGTCAAGAAATTTAATGATGATATTCTAGAGATGGTATAGCACAATCAACTTCATGAATCCACATTATTGTCGAGTTGTCAAAATCAAGAAGTGTTATACGGAAAGTGTGGATGTCCTTCTTGGGTAAAAGCATGTTAATGTGTCTCATGATATGGCAAAAGCAAAAAAGTATTCAAATAAAAAAAGATAAAAAAAAATGAATATAAAAATATCAATTAAATGAGTTGAGTTTCATACTTGTTAATTATAAAAAATAAATGCTAAATTTGTAACAAAGCTAACTGATAATAAATTTTGGTAAAAGCTATAGTGAATCTATTTAATGGGTTCAGAAAATATAAATAATGTTATAAAAAGTAAATACCAAATTTGTAAATAACTCAACTGATAGTAAATATTGGTAAAACTCACAAAAAATAAATAACCTTTTTAAATATGCAAGTTTAAATATGTAAAGTTAAATGAAATGGTAAAACTCTTTAAAATATATATATATAAATAGAATTAGAATTTCTAAACAAATAATTTTATATATTATATTTTGAATAATATAATATATGTTATTATAATCATATTTAAAAATTTTATTATAAAAAATTTCAAATATATTTTAAAAAATTTCAAAAAATAATTTTAACATTTTGTTATATGTTATTTTCAAATTTCTATTAAAAAAAATTGATTTTATAAATTTGAAAGGATAGTTTCTTGGGTCGCGGTTTTATATATACAAAAAGATTATCATTTTTACTAGTATTTTAATAATAATTTAAAAGTATGCTTATTTTTTTATTTTTAAAAATGTTTAGCAATCTTTAAAATGTTTACAACACATCTCTTAAAGAAATTGGAATTAAAAAACATAAATCAATAGAGAAATGGGGGGTCACAGTTTTGTCACTACTTAAAAATTTATGTAAAATAATAATGAATATCTTTTAAAGAAAATGAATAAATTAGATTAAAAATATATATATTAAATTTTAGAAAAAATATGACATGAAATTGAATTTAAATTGACATGTTTTTTCTTCTTTTACCACCACCTAATTCTTGATAATTTTGTAAATTTAAGAGTGAACAGTCCAACTTCATTTACTTTTATAAAACTTCTTTAAGAGTAACTAGTAAGACTAAATTACCATTGACTAGTCGTGAAGGGTGGGGGCCCATCCACACTTTTTCACCTCTGCATCTTCATAGTTCCAATATTAGCACCACCTACTTTCTGCTTGAATAATTTGACCATTTCAGGAGATATTTTCTAGTTTGTTGGATGGTTGGGATTTGCTTTCATCTTGTGATTACATGATATGTATATGTTAGCATTGCATAAAGATGACTTTCAATGAATTTGTTTGTTTATGTTCCATGTTTGTATTATGCTATTTACTAACATTATATATACTCTAACATTCATAGCATATAATATGTAGCTAGCTCATTTTCCTATGTCATTTCAACTTTTCTGCAATGTGATTTCTTACATTGTTTTATTAATTTATCAAAATTTTAAATCCTATGATTAGTAAAATAATATTAGAAAATGTTTTTCCTTCACACATAGTTTATGTTTTCATAGAATTTTCCATTGCACATGACTTCTTAAACAAATCAATACGACAATTTAATGCTACCATGTAACTTTTCCTAAAGGAAGGAACAAAATCTATCTAATTGTAATTGCTACCATATAACTTTTCCTAAAGGAGATAAAAAGATGCGTTGTTAGAAACTATACAATGTGATTAGAAAACGAAAGAAAATACTTTCACACATAACATTTACATTAGTATGATGATCCAATTTTGCATAATTTACAAGGTTAATGTCCCATGAACATGATTAGAGTATAGGTGATGCAATATTATTGGACTATTCCACTATATGTTTCGAAAAATTTCTTGTTTTAATGCATCCAGAAAATTGCAATGAATAAGCTTTAGCATATACTAAATTTCAAAATTGGTTGACAAAGTAGAAAAATTTGGTAAATATTTCTTTAGTTTTCAATGATAGTTCCTGAAGGTTGGCGCTCCTACTGATTGTGTTGCAAGAATGGAGGTCTATTTACTCCATTATTGTTTTACAAGAGCTCTTCTAATTGCATTCTTATAGTGTCTACTTCATCTTCGAGCTGCCCAAGCCTTTGTTGAAGTTCCAATATGCCATTCGTTAAAATTTAAAAATCTTGGATATGCATTAAGATATCTTGGTTGACTGCATATAACTCTTCCTACATGCTTCTTCCATTGGTTCCTTCAACCTTTTGTCTCAATGTTAATATTGCAATAATAACTTCTAAACCATGGTATTCTAAGTGATAGAATGCCCCCCCATTCAACTTACCAATTCTCTAGATCTACGAATATAGTGTCTAGTACAACACCAAATTAATAACATCAAGAATATCAAAATCATTTTTCAAAATCCTAGCAGAGTTTCCATTTAAAGTAATTTTGGTTTAAAACAAAAAAAATTTAGAAGATGCTTCATTAGAAAAATATTTTCCGACAATGATGATATCAACAATACTTAGAAAAAAGAAAAAAGACAAATGATTAAGCAAATCCTCATAACACTTTGTCATTTTTAGAAGAAACGAAGCAAATCGCTTGCCTAAAGATTTTAGAAACTAATACAATGCTAACGTGCCTACAATAGGATTCATGAAATTCATAAAACAATAGGCATATGATAAATCAAAAATCAATAATTCTCGTCAGTTTTAGAAAAACCAAAGGAAATCGCTTTCCCAAAGTTTTTAGAAATGAGCTCAGAGCCAACATGCCTACCAATAGTGCGTCAGAGGCCATAAGTCATTTAAATCATGAATTGACATCAAAGTTATGAAGGAAATTTGGCTGTTATCAATTTTGATGGTATTCATTTTCTACTGATCGTCATCAATTTGAATAGTACTAATTTACCTAATCTATAAATAGAAAAGAATGTTCTGATATCGATTCATTAGAGAAATTTTCAGGTAAAAAATGGGCATCAAAACAAAAATGTACAATAAAAATCAACTTTATAAGAACCAATAGGATTCAATATGATGATGTCAACCATGGACGACGATTCACCATTTTTCGAGTAAAAAGCTAAAAAGATAATAAATAAATAAATAAATAAAACTACATTTTTAGCTCGCATTTTCAATTTATCTCCCTGAAATTTTACTTATGTTTCGAGTGGGAGCACTCATTGGATGTGGAATTTAATTTTCATCCAATGAGTACCCATGTTGCATCCTTTCGATGGACCCTAATAGATGAAAAATGTGAAATACATGAAAAAACGTGATTGCAATCACATGTTTTCACGTATTTCACCCTTTATTTATTTATTTTATTTTTTTTAGTAGGGTCCATCGAAAGTATGCAACATGGGTACTCCTTGGATGAAAAATTAAATTATGCATCCAACGAATGCTCCTGTTCAAAATTTGAGTAAAATCATTGGGAGATAAGTTGAAAATACGAGTTGAAAAGGTAGTTTTTTCTTTTTTCCCTCCAAAACTTGATGAGGTAATAATTTGATCTTATTTTATTATTATCATTATTGTTTTATAATATGCCTTAGGAGGCCAATTTTAGACCTCAAACTTTCTCTAATGGCTATAAACCATATCTACATTTCTTAAATTCCCACTCGAGATAGTCCAATTTACAGGATTGCATTTCATGATTGTTGCATTTTGAATGGTTTTTAAATCGATATCAACATACCCTTTTATCAATATCCTAACAATCATTCTATTTTGATTTATGTAACAATACAATGACACTTAAACATTAATTTTAATGCATTGGGTTACTGCTTGTTTAGGGCAATGTTATTTTTTGTATTAGTTTCAACTCGATGTTCGATCTAGGACACAATTCTCAAGCAATTTATAAAAGAACATGGAACAATATTTTGTTACAAAATACAAAAAAAAAAGGCTTAATCGTACGATTAACTAAATATCCCCTAATAATAAATATAAGACTTTTTGTCATTTATTTGGTGAATCAATGCATAATCAGGATATCATTCAAGTGCTTAGTAATATAATTTAGGAGCATGTTACAGACATTAAGCATAGTCACTCTAAATCTTCGGCTCTTGTTGAGAATTCTATAAATACTAAGAATCACATATGCATAGAGGATGCTTGTGTGGTAGCTAAGGCTTCCCATTATAATCATAGAAAGTTCACGGAAGCCATCGAGATTGAGAAATGTGCAACTAACGATCTTAATAGGGATGATAATTGGAGAATCAGTAAAAATAGAATCCCTTCTTTTTCCTCAAGATATTCTTCTTAACTTAACTCCCTGTTTCTTTGGTTTTCTTTATTTTATTGTTTCTCTTCTTTTTTATGCTTAACCCCTAACCTTTTATTTCCTTTTATTTTTTAGCTTGATATTATTTTTATTCCATTTTAATTATTATTATTATTGTTTCTCCCTTTTTATTATTTGTGGATTGGGTATTTATTTATAATTATTCTATGACTTTTCTTTATATTAAGTGTTTTTTATAACCTTATTATGTATTTATAATAATTTATTTAATTAATCTTAGCTCCTTACTATATATTTATTAAATATCTATATAATTATTATCCCCCCACACACACATATAAATTTTCTCTATTTATTTTTCTATAATTATTTATAAAATATAACATATATATATATATATATATATATATATATATATATATATATATATATTGTTCATAAATCTTTCAGAGATAATCACATTAAAGAAAGTTTTGCCGATGTGTTTCAAACCATCTAATTGGGTTCATCGTCATGACAGGATGGAGAAATAGATCTTGGCATCAGATAAATAAGTAGGGTGATGTAGAGAAACTTACTTCTAATCGCTAGAATCTAATGGCTAAAGGTCAAACAACCGTTGGTCAAAATTAAATAATAATCAGTCAAAGGAATTAATCAATGTGTATTAAAAAATGTGACTAAATCAAAGGAAAATGTCAAAAAACAAAAACTAAGAGAAAAAAATGATTGACCCAATATATATAATTTTTATTATTTAATATAATATAATTTAATTAATTAATACATTAATACATTAATCTATATATTTAAATAGAAAAGAAAATAAATTTAGGAAATTTCTTTTATATATAAACCTTTTTTTATTTAATGGTAAAGTTAAATGACTAAAACCAACCCAACCCATAAAAAAAATTATAGATAAATAAATAAATAAATAAACTTTTTAAGAAGAAAGAGAAGGGACCCAATAATTACTAATCTTCTAGCCATTGTCCCTGTTTAGATTACTACGCTTCCTTTCTATGTCAATGGCCTCCCTAAACTTCCGATGAAAGAAATGATCCACCCTTGCAATGACCTTGGCTTTTTCAATGCAGATGTGATGGTTTGTCTTCTTTGCATGCTCTGCCAAGGATGAGGAGCAGGTCCTCCCAAGTTTTACGTTAGTTGCGTACTCACGAATCTTTTGATTTATCGAGCGGTCAATTTCATCGCATCTGCATTGAAAAAAACTAGGTCATTGCAAGGGTGGATCATTTCTTTCATCGAAAGTTTAATGAGACCATTGAGATATAAAGGAAGCCTAGTAATCTAAACAAGGAGAACTATTAGATGATTAGTAATTGTTGGGTTCTTGCCCTTTCCTCTTAAAATTTTTATTTATTTATTTATTAATGCCATCATATATATATATATATATATATATATATATATATATATATATATATATATATATCTATATATATATATATATATATATATCTATATCTATATATCTATATATATCTATATCTATATATATATATATCTATATATATCTATATCTATATCTATATCTATATCTATATATATATATATATATATATATATATATATATATATATATATATATATATATATATATATATATATAGATATGGGGTTGGGTCGGATTTAGTCATTTAATTTTACTATATAAAAAAAAGTTTATATAAAAGAGAATTTTCCTAAATTTATTTTCTTTCTATTTAAATATATAAATTAACTAATTAATATATTAATTAATTAAATTAAATTAAATTAGACAATAAAAATTATATATATTGGGTCAATCGTTTTTTTTTTCTCTTAGTTATTTTTTTTTTGGCCTTTTCCTTTGATTTAGTCCCATTTTTTAATAGACATTGATTGATTCCTTTGACTCTTTATTATTTAATTTTGACCAACGGTTGTTTGACCTTTAGCCATTAGATTCTAGCTGTTAGAAGTATGTTTCTCTACATCACCCTACTTATTTATCCAATGCCAAGATCTAATTCTCCATCTTGTCCTGGCGATGAACCAAACTGGATGGTTCAAACACATCAGCTTAACTTTCTCTAATGTAATTATCTGTGAAATATTTATTAGCACATAAGATATTGATCACATAAGCCTGAATTGATATATAAAGTATTATTTATCGATCAATTTTATGGGTAATTATTTACAGTTAAATTTTTTATTCCTAATTTTAGCCTTTTTTTCTTAGTTTTTATATATTTCAACTATTTATTTAATTGAATTATTATTTTATTATTTATTTACTCCTAAATTGCTTACTCCTTATTATATTTCTAACCTATTATATTTATTTAACTTTTTGAAATTTTCTTAGAACTAATTAAATATTTTATTAATATTAATTTTTTCTAGCCATTAATATTTTCTAATAGCTATTTTTTGTTTTGTTTGTCTTTTTACCTTATGTTCAACCTAGCTCATTTTATCCGCTTGTCAGATTAGAATCTCTTCATCTATTTTGTCCTAATGATGAACCACATTAGATGTTTTGAATCACGTTGGCAATTATTTCAATTATGTGATGGATCCTAAAGACAATTATCTAAATATTTCTACTCACAAAAGCCTCCAATCAGATAACATTTACTCTATCAACTTGTTTCACTACTAGACAACGTTTTATTATCTAAGTAAAATCAAAAAATCTTGGTATTCACATTTCCCCAATACTAAGTGCATTAGTGATTTCACATTTTTGAATTGAACACTTACTATCTAATATTAAATGAAGTATGTTTTTAATCTGTGTGAAGAAGAAGTGTTGTGTGGGAGAATGGGTATGCATAGCAAGCAACAAAAACTTTATTCCGCGATGTTCTTCATTTCCACAAACATTCTCCCTCCACACAATTCTTCAACACACTTTCCTTCTGCACAATACTACACATCAATCAGTTAATTAGCGGTTTTGGCTTCTTAAAGTTTAGTGCATGAAAACTTTGGTTTACATGTATATCATATGTGGAATAAGGATAGATGATTAACTCTCTCCACACTCCAATTTCATAACTTGACTTGATATGGCTTCTACCGGTTAACATTAGGCTAAAAACTGGCATTTTAAAATTGTTCTTAGTTTTTAATTCTTTAATTTAATATAGCTTTTGGACTTTTAGTGCGTGGTGGGTGTGCAGAGAAAGTAACAAAATCCTTCCCCCCTTCTCATATAAATTCCAGAGATTTTGGTGTCAGAGAAAGGCAGTGCGGGATAAGGGGTGTGCGAAAAAAGGGTGTGTGGGGAACTTTGTGTCCCTTTCTCCACACAAGCATTCCCCACACATACTTTCTCTTGCACTCCCCGCACACCAAAATAGAGTTCATTATCCTCATAGCCTAGCTTTTCTATGTACCATGGTAGGAGTACATATTCCTAAGATTATATCTCAATGGCAAGGTGAATCATTAGATCTTGCTAATGGGGAGGTCAAAGAATTTTCTATGGAAATAGATTCCATCCCTATCCGAGAATGATCAACAAGAGGTCAACTGCTTAATTAGTATATACCATTATGGGAAATCAAAAATCTCATTTTAGGCATGCTTACTGACTCTTTATTATTGATTAATGTAAATTATTTGACCTTTTGAATGTCCAATGATTGTAGGAAAGAAGGCATGTTGTGTTAGTCTGCATAAAGGGATAATTAATCTATTGAACCATTAGCGTAAGTCCCCCACACATAGGAATGCATTGAGCATTAAAATGAAGTGTTTGAGTTGTAAACATTTTATGGGAAACAAATTAATCAATTAATTAACATTTTTGGCTTATTAATGCATGAGGAAGAAGTGTTGTGTAGGAAAACAAGTGTGCAGTGCAAGGAACAAAACATTTCCTCAAAAATGTCTCATATCTTTGTAAAAATTTCCACACACTACATATTAATGAATTAATTATAATTTTAGGCTCATTAAGTTTTGGGGCATGAAAATTTTGGGTTACGAGTATATCGGGTGTGATATAAGGGTCGATGATTAACTGTCCTGACTACTATGTCATCACGGGCTAATTTTATTTGAGCTTCCTGAATACTAAGTGCAATTGTGATTTCACATTTTTCAATTAAATAGTTATATTAAATGAAGTGTATTTTTAATGTGTATGAGGAAGAAGTGTTGTGTGGTAAAATGGTTGTCCGAAGCAAGGAACAAAAACTTTTTTTTGTCAATGTTTTGTGCCTTCACAGACATTCCTCCAAACTACATGTTTATGAATTAATTAGGGGTTTTGGCATAGACATGGCATCATTCGAATGATTAATAACATTTACTGTGAAACATTATGTAATGTTCACTCGTTCATTGGGATTTGTAGCTAGTATCTGTTTTAACAGATTGAAATGATGTGCATAGGAGGGATATGTGTGGGATAACCTTTATTTGCGCACATCTACACCTTCACATAGGCTCTCCCTCTACACACTTTTTCTGCATGTTGTAAAACTTCAACTTTCATGGTATTTGACACAAATATTCTCCCATTGGAAAACAACATTTTGACAAAATTTCACATAATCTCAATCAACTTCCCACACTCCATACATATTCCTCTTCCATACACTTTTTCTACACAATGAAAATCATCAATTTTATTTGATACACATATTTTCTCGTTCTGCATCATTTTTTTAATGAAATTTTACATAAACTCAAAACTTACCGCACTACGGATTAATGCATATTAAAAAATTAATTAAGTCTTAATGCTACAATTGGTAAAACAAACTTAGAAATTACTTTATATTTGCACATAGTCACATGCCTTGATTCTTCCACTGCACCTGGTACACAAGTAATAAGTTTGTCCAATTATATAATTATGGTGAATTGTGGCTCTATTCTTATTTTGCATGTATGTAACTCATAATATGCATTAATTCTTCCCATCATATAGAATTTTATGAGTTTTTATGAATCTTAGGTTTCCATTTATGCAAAAAAGATTACATTGTCGAGAATAGTTTGACAAAAACTTACCATCTTCACTCTTACTAGATTTATTGGCCAATAGATAATTAGTAAAGAAACATTAAAAATTCCAAAACATTTGTTCAATAACCAAAAAGAAAATAAATATAGATCCATAAAACTTTCCGGATCAATACACAACCAAGAGCCATTAACTATGAGGGGTAGTTACTGAAAAGGATTCTCTAGTCCAAAACTAGGTGATGATGGAGGTTGACACACAGAGTGTACATGTGTCTCCATGTGAGCTAATATACCTTCAAAGTGATTTATTTTTTCCTGTAGACTCCCCTAACTCCTTGGAAACTTCACTAACTTCTCCTGCATTTGACACTAATTGCGTTGGAGATCACTTATGAATGAGATGATTGTATTTCAGTCATCATGTCTATCTCTTATGAGCTATTCCAAAAGCATCTTGAGATATCCAAGTTGATTGACAATTTTTTGTTGATTAGATGCAAGGTCATTAAAATTAGTTCTATTGATAGGGCTAGTATCTATAGCCTCACCCTGACCAATGCTCTTCAGGTGACATTGGATTGACTCCCATCATTCGCCAACTCCATGCCTTACTCTCCATCACTGACGTGGCATCTTATATTTCACCATAAAATAAAAAAATACTTGAATACAATAATGTTATGGATAGGATAAAATAACAAAATATTTTACGTTAAATAGAACACCAACCCAGCTAAGAATAACAACAACCCGCTTAGTCTTGCACTGCAATGAACCAGGATGTATTCCCAAAAGAAACTATATAAACAAATATTCACATAATGCAAAAGCAAATTTGTAGAACCACTAAGAAGATAGTCAAAACAAAGATACAAAACCATAAAGTCAGTGTCCTAGAACTTCCTACTGACGCCGAACCTTCAAAATCCAAACAAAAAAAGAAATATGAAAATCATTATACCACCCAATAATAACAGAAAATAGTCAAACGACCCAATTTAAAAAAAATAAAAGAAATATAACAACATTGATCAAATGAAACTAAAGCATCGAAACATTCCACCTTACCTTGTTATTGAGATAGGAATATGGAAGAGGGCTATTGTGTAGTTCTCAACATACCCTCCAATGAATAACATAATAACATATTATCATACTTTTTGAATAAATATTGTTTAATTCCCACAGGTAACATGTATCTCTATACCTATTTTTAATTTATTGACTATAACCTATGTTAATATAGATCACCATTGATTTAGCCATTTCCCTACTCAAGGTGTGAAAAAAATATTTTCCCCGTATTTTTGTAAACCAAAAAATATTTCCCTAATTTAATTTGCATATTTCACAGAGATTGCAAAAAAAGTTTAAATAGGGAAAAAAGGAATTACGTGATTAGTAGCTATAGAGACTCTGACAATAGCTATTATAGTTGTCCTGATTGATTTACAAATATATTTAATCTAATGAATGTTTGCAATAACAAAACTGAACTTGTTTTATTAGTGTTCTACTTCCAAGACTAAATATGCATAATAAATCTACATGCTCCATGAGTTGCATTTGTTTCAATAGTTATTGAAATAATTGCAATGCCAAAAGCACAATTAAATCATAATTATTGCGTTTCTATAATCATTGCAAATTTCAATATTGACATAAATACATATAGAAAAATTAGTAAACAGTAACTAGATTACATGCGATTAGAACAAAGGCCGTAATTCATGAAATTTGGAAAAATTACAGTTCATGCTTTATTACATTTAATGTAATTATGTCTAAGTCACTGATGTAGCAGATAGAAATTTACCCACATGGATTCTAAGGAAGTGTTCCTGAAGCGATCATCATGATTACATTGCATTAGAAACCTCTCTTAATATGTACATAACCAAAGTAAACACAAATCTCCTATTGAGTCCTTTACACATATGCATTTTTCCCAAGAAATCCTAGAGTTTTTGTCTTCCCATTATCTAATTTCTTACCTTTAATAGCTACTATATTTAAACATTGAAAAAACAATAATTAGACTTAGTTGCCTATTTTTTAATTGCATTGCAGAGGTCCCTCAACTTCTTTATCATCCTTGTTCACAACAAGATGATAATTGAACAGATAAGACAAAGAGTACTATAAATTCTATTTCCATAAAGACTACATCTATATGCTATGAGTTTCTCAAAGATGTAAATTGAACTTGTTGCTTCATTCAAACTTGTGTACTGAACTTTGGCCTTTTATGTCGTAAATATTTTGGGTTTACTCAATGATGTATATTTTGCCATGCTTCTTTCTGCAACAATGAAACACGAATACTTAAACTTCGTCTTCCACTTCACTTTTGGATTATGATCAAGGGTCCATATTTCATTGGCTTGTGTTCCCTTTTTCATTTTGACCTAGAAAACATTTAGACGGGAGGAACCTGTAACAATTTCTTATTATTGTAAACAATTTAGCATTGTAATATTCCCACTCGAGAATTGACCAAGATACCCACTGTGGTTTTTAGTTTGTGTGGTTTTCTAGTGAATATTTTTGTCAAACACTTTGTTGGTACAATAGTTTAGGTGTATATTTCATTCATTTTTCTAATATAAATTTCACAAAGATAATAATATATCATGAAAGTGATTCTTTAATAACTGGATTGATTTATAAATTAATAGAAATAGGAAACATTGATACAAATGTACTTAACAATGGACTCTGAGCATAAACACATATTTGATTAATTGTCAATTACTACACAATGAGAAAGAGATTAATAGGACCTAGTCAAATCAGTAACCATATAAATCTGCCTAAGAATTCCAATCAGCTCAAACAACCTTCCTCTGTAACCATATTGGCAAACATTCAAGTCTCATATATATAAATATATACCCAAAAATGTACAAAAAAATGTTCCAGGTAATATAACAAAGCCACACTTCCTTTATAAATTCACAAAAAATGGTATAGGTTGTCCCTTGTGTTCAACTTTATGCACAATAAATAATTACAAGGAAACTCATCTATCCTCAAATTTTTTATAGCCCCAAGTC
This sequence comes from Pinus tabuliformis, assembly GCA_031772625.1. Lineage (NCBI taxonomy): Eukaryota > Viridiplantae > Streptophyta > Pinopsida > Pinales > Pinaceae > Pinus > Pinus tabuliformis. Next base: position 754,836,239 of record CM062812.1, read on the forward strand.
GTCCTCAAGTGCTGATATGTCTTGATAACAGATGAATAAGTGTGGGAAAGAGAGATATATTGGCTCCAATGCACAATAAGAGATGGTACGACCAGTTTAGGAATGTTGAAAAAATCCAACAAGGGAATACATCCCCACTTGATTAGGAAAAAACTATCAAACTCAACCCCTTTTGAATATGCACATCCTCATAGAAAATTATATATTACAAAGCAATGGAACAGATAAAATATTGCATAAACACAAACACATAAAATTCATAAAACAAGAGAGACACAGATGTACATGGTTCACCCAATTTGGGCTGCGTCCACAGAGAAACATCCAGTCCTTCCTTTTATATTATCCAGCAAAATGAAGAGATACAACCTACAAAAAATCCGATGTAATTTCCTCTTCACCCTCACATAATCTCCTCTCTCTTTCTCGCTCAGAATACACATCTATTCAGTCGCAATGCAATTCCCTCATATATAGTGAGGGGTTTTCTTATAGGGAAAAAAACCCTAAATTAAACATAACTTCTATCGTCAGATAATTTGCATAATGAACGGCCCAGATTGACTACGAAATTACAATATTTTACAAGGAAATTTTACATCCATGGACCATCGCCCCCCCCTGGGGGGGAACAAATTGGTGGCATTGCTACACCATTATGAAATGGGGTCCAATGCAGTGATACCTCTGAATAAAGAAGATAATCAGGCTCCACACCCAACAATCTCCCACTTGGAGACAGGTTATAACAACTCCACCACTGCTTCATTTGTTGGACAATGAATCCACTTTGGACCTTGGTCTTTCTTATCTTCATCATCACACTTGAAGACCAATTGAAAGTGAGCATAATCTCAATTTCTCCCTGGTTACAACATTGTTAACATATATGCAGGATTATGGCTAGTGTGTATCTTTTCTAGCTTCAATTGTCCATCTTCCAACACTGGCCATATGAAATGGTACTTGAGTTGTATATGTTTAGTATTGGAATGAAATGCAAAGTTCTTTGCAAGATGAATGACACTCTGGCTGTCACTATATAACCTGCCAAACTCCTGCTTCTTACCCAATGCATCTAGAAACCTTTGTAACCAAATCAATTCTTTACTAGCCTTTGTAGGAACAACATACTCTCCTTCCATTGTTGAGAGTGCAACAAAAATTTGCAATTTTGAAACCCAATTGATGGTTGTTCCACCTACAGTAAACACATACCATGTGGTGCTCCTCCTGTTATCTCTAGCACTTGCCATATCTGCACCAACATATCCCTATAGAGAAATGTCTGAACCACCAAATCATAATGCTTGATATGTGGTGCCTCTCAAATACCTCAAAATCCACTTCACTGTCATCCAATGTTCTTTTCCTAGATTGTTCGTGTACCTGCTTACAGATCCCATTGCATGTGAAATATTAGGCCTTGTGCAGACCATTACATACATTAAGCTTCCAACTACCGATGCATATGGAACTTAGACATATAATCCATATCTTTTTGAGTCTTGGGACACATCTCCTTAGTTTGAAATGGCTAGCCAAAGGTGTAGTAACTGGTTTTGCATTCTGCATATTAAATATTTTCAACACCTTTTGTATGTACTCACTCCGAGACAATGTTAATTTGTGATTTTTCCTGTCTCTAATTATTCTCATACCAAGGATTTTTTTTGCAGCACCCAAATCCTTCATTGCAAATGAATTTGCAAATTTTCCTTTGATACATTTATTTCTTGCATGTTAGACCGTGCAACAGGCATGTCATCTACATACAATAACAATATAATATAGCTTCCATCATTTTTCCTTTTGAGATAAACACAATGATCAGAGTGACATCTAGTATAACCTTGTTCACACATAAACCTGTCAAATTTTAGATACCACTGCCTTGGAGCCTGTTTTAATCCATACAATGTTAATTTGCGATTTTTCCCGTCTCTAATTATTCTCATACCAAGGATTTTTTTTGCAGCACCCAAATCCTTCATTGCAAATAAATTTGCAAATTTTCCTTTGATACATTTATTTCCTGCATATTAGACCATGCAACAAGCATGTCATCTACATACAATAACAATATAATATAGCTTCCATCATTTTTCCTTTTGAGATAAACACAATGATCAGAGTGACATCTAGTATAACCTTGTTCACACATAAACCTGTCAAATTTTCGATACCACTGCCTTGGAGCCTGTTTTAATCCATACAAGCTCTTATTCAACCTTCAAACTATTTTATCCTTCCCTTGGACCTCATCGTTGTGGCTACTGCATATATATCTCTTCCTCCAAATCCCCATGGAGAAAGGTTGACTTTACATCTAACTGCTCAGGATGCAAATCTTAAGCTGCTAATAGACTTAAAATAGTTCCGATTTAAGTAATTTTAACAACAAGAGAAAATATTTCATCAAAGTTTATACCTTTTTTCTGTGCAAACCCTTCACCACAAGTCTAGCTTTATACCTTTTTCTACCTCCATTTTCTTCCTTCAACCTATAAACCCATTTATTCTGCAATTTTTTTTTACCTGCAGGCAACCTGACTAAGTCCCAAGTCAGGTTATGTACCAAGGAGTCCATCTCTTCTTTCATGGCTCGCTCCCACTTATATCTAGTTTCTACCTACACTACTTCTTCATAACATTCTGGTTCATCATAATCAGTCAATAATACATAATATAATGAAGGGGAGTATCGTTTAGAGGGTCTACTTATCCTGGTAGATGTTCTAACACCACTTTTAGGTGTTTGAGGTGCCTACTGCTATTGTGTTTTTTGTTGTTGTTCTGGATGTTGATCATTATGATTTTTAGGCACCTTTACTTTTTCTGTGATCTCATCAAGCACTGTGTATTCTCTATTTTCTTTTTCTTGTTTCTTTTCCTAAATCTGATCCTTATACAAAACCTTTTCATTGAATATGAAATCTCTACTCCTAAGCATTTTGTGAATTGTAATAATCATATAAGCGATAACAAAATCATTAACACCATATCCAATAAAGGTACATTTCTTTTATTTTTCCTCAAGCTTTGTTCCATTTTCTTTATTAATGTGGACAAAAGCTTCACAACCAAAAGTCTTTAAAAATGAGTAGTTTACCTTTTTATTTGTCCATGCGTCCTCTGGAATACCTTCATCCAAGGAACTTGAAGGCCCTCTATTTATTAGATAAATAGAAGTATCTACAGAATCTACCCAAAATTTTAAAGGATATCCTGCATGCAATCTCATGCACATTGCATGCTCCATGATTGTCCTGTTCATCTTTTCTAAGACACCATTTCCTTGTGTTGTTCCTGGAATTGTTTTTTCTCTGCGAATTCCATACTATAACAATACTTATCAAACTCTTTGCTGCAATATTCAACTCCATTGTCTAATCTAAGACACTTCAACCTTTTTCATGTCTCATTCTCAACCAAAGCTTTCCATTTCTTGAAAGTATCAAATACATTAGATTTATTTCGAATACAATAAATCTGGGTTTTTCTGGTTGCATCATCAATAAAAGTAACATAATAATGAGAGTCACCAAAAGATGATACCTGAGTAGGTCCTCATACATCTGTATGCACAGGCTATAATTTTTCGCTCTTCTTTTCTTTCCCAACTTTTAGGAATCTGTAATAAGAATACCTGATTCTGTGTCTATCATATTCATCGGCTTCTTTGTCTTTCCACTCAATGGTATGTATAGATCTTTATGATAAATATAATTTTCCATCTGCATCTTCCACAACTGGTAGTTTTGGCCATTAAATGTTTCAACCCTAAACCTATGTTGGTTTAGGGGGTCCTAACCTAGGTTCTGAGTTAGTTTCACCAACCAACAAAACCCTACACTACTGGCCCTTTTGGTAAAAACCTACGTAGCACAGGTTGTAGTCTCACCCAAGGCAGTATAGGGGGATGTTGGAACCAAGTTTCCACATCCAGAGATTAGTGTGATGTCTTGTAGTGCCTCAAATCTGCCTTTGTGTAGATCGATAAACACTTAGGGCACGTTACTGCAACTCTGCTAAAACAACCTTCATACCTTCGCGAAGGTCTGCGATCAGTATTTGTGGACCCTTAACAATCAATTTATCCACTTACGTGCATCATAGAACAACCCTAGATTTGTGTTCGCGCATATCTACTTAAGTTACTAGTAAACATAGTACAATTCATTAGAGTCTTTGTGAAAGTACTTAACAGGAATTGCGTACATTTATTAAGGCTTATTAAAGAGGATCACACAACATTCAATCAATATTCCATAAAACACATTATTCATTGACAACATATAATATTAAAAGCAGTAAACAAAAATACACAAGAATTCTTCGAAAACTGTCTTTATTGATCTTCAATTCAAGATTACAGACTCAAAACTATTGTGCGCACTCAGATGTAGGGGTCCACCCACTCAACTGTGGACTCTACCTAGGCCTATTCACACTTAGCTGCAGAGCCTTTCTTCTCCTATCTGACCTACTTCTCTTCGCTATCACTTCTTTTCTATTAACCCATTGCTTATCAATTCTGCCTTAGACTCTTTAAGACACACCTATTTATAGCCTTTAGCATACAATGCCATGTTTCGTGGACCACGGGTGGATCTCAAAACCGACTCATACTTTACATAAAATAAGGGGCTAAACTCCTTTGAATCCTAATCCTCTACGCACTCTGGATCCACAAATCATGAAGACTTTACATTAATTACAAAATGGTATCAAACTTGGGTTATCTTAACACCAAAAATGATCCAGGGGACCCCATCCCAACAAGCCCCCAACAAAAATATCGTGACTTGCCCATGAGTAACTTAAATAGCTTTGCGATCTCCTGCGAAGATCCCCCAGCTCCACCTAGATCACTGCGACTTTGACAATGCTTTGAGTTGATTCTTGCTTGAATTCATCAACTAATTTATTTGTAGCTAGTTCTTCTGCAACTAGCCTCATCATCTGTTGTGTCTGCTACAACCCTTTAAGCTTATCCTGTATGGTTGTCATGACTTGATAAGCCTCTTCCAACCATGGCTGCAGTCTGGCTTTCATCAAGGTCTCCTTTTTGTGCGCTTCCTCTACTTATACTAGGAGTTTCTTTCCTCCTTATAGTTTAGCAAGGTGCTATGCTGGTGCTATGGAGCACACAGTTGCCCTGAATTCATCATACTGTCACTACAGCTCCCTCACCTCGGTGTTCAATGTCTATAGGTTTAGATCCTCTTGCATATTGGTCACTAACTCCATTGCTTGCTTGAACAATGTCATATAGTCAGCGACTGTGGCATCCAGGGTGGCCATTCCTTCCTTTATCGTGGCTCCGTGCTGCTCCTAGACCTCAGGTGGAGTTGTGGGCTACAACTTTAACTACAATTTTGTGATCTTCATATTGAGCTCAAATTGAACTCGGCCAACCTCAGCTTTAGCTTCACACACACCAATAGTTAGTTTTCTAATCTTTGCTTCTGGTTGTGCATCCTCCCAGATGTGAAGCTCAGGAACTATCTTGCATGCCTCTGCACTGCTGACTCTAGCCGTGAAATCTGTGCCTGTAGCATCTCCTTTTCCTTTAGAGTCTTTTTCCTTTCAGTGAAAATCTGCTCATTGTTCACTCTGTACTCGTTGATAAGGTTTAAGGCGCGCTGCTCCCTGGTTATTAACCCATCTGCCACCCCTACGTGCAGTGCGTGGAGGGTCTCATTGGAGAGCGACACTATATTCAGCCTGATGTTCTTGATTGTGCTCATGATAATGTGATCATTGGCTGACTCCACTCAAAGGGACCCATCTGGCAATGCAATAGTCCTAAGGTCAAGGGACCTTACTAACCCTATTGCTTGGCTCGTCCTAGGTGCCAAGCTCACTTGTTCTGTGCTCGCTTGTTTGGTGCCCGCCTATATTCTTCTTGCATGGATCTGCAGCTCGCTCAGATGCTTTTTGACGTTACCTAGTGTCTGCATGTACTATTGTTGAAACTTCTGTAACACCTTTGTTGTGGTGTCCCGAAATTTATCCCTGATCTCCTCGATATCACCCTTTGTTAGCACCATGGGATCACCCTGCGACTTATTTGATTTCTATTTCTTCCTTGTACCTCCTTGCTGCTCCTTGCCGCATCTCTTTAGAATAAATGGGGTGCTTTTCCCCTCATCCCCTTCGTTGCCTTGTTCTGAAAGTTCCTCCTCCTCTGTCTCCAGTGAAGGTGACTTGCCACCTTCCTGTGACTCATGTTGTTCTTCTTCCGCCTTCTCCTTGGCAGTGCGTTCTTGCTCCATACGAGCCTTTTCCTCAGCATCCCTCATTTTCTATGCAGCCAGGTTATGCGCAACCTACTTATCTACCTCCTTTCTTTTCTGTGTGGAAGAACTCTCCACACCCATGCTTGGTCCCATAGCAAAGTCTTACGGGGCTCATTGTTCTGCAGGTCACTTCGCTACGACCTCTTGCAAATCTGTTTCTGTGACCAAATATGGAAAGTCATGCCACTTCTGTGCTAGATGCTTCCACTCTTCGATATACACCATGTGGAAGTCAGCCTTGAATGTCGCGTAGGCTAACAGCTACGTGAACAAGGTTGTGGACAAACTTGGATGTTGGTTAATGGCCATTTGAAGACTCGCTTCCATAAGGACCCAAAATATCCTCGTTTTATGTTATTTGCACGGGATCCTTTGTATCCCATAAGGAGGTGAATTGCGCTGCCTCCGACAATCCTTCCTCAAGCAGAGGAAATTGGCTATCCTCTGATAATTCCCATGCAACTAACACAATTGACAACAACAACCAAGTGTAGTGGAACGACTTGGTTTCATCTTGGGCCTCTTGGAAGTTCACTAGGAACTCTTGACAGAGGTATCTTGACCAGTTAAATTGTACGCCTTTCGTGCACTATGCAGTTAGGGAAACCACAAGCGTCGAAACTTCATCGCGCAACATTTCCTCATCACCTTCTGTGCTAAGATCTGGGTGGCTACTTGAACTGTGGGGTCTGACATAGACAAGATTGAATACCCTTGGGACTTCTTCATGAGGTCGTAATCTTTCTTCATTCTTTCTGCAAGGTCCTTTTCTCCCATCTTTTCGCGAAATTCCTTGGTTGGGTTCGCGCCCTTATAAGGCATGTGCGTGATTCTGTGGATGAGAATATATGTGATGGGTATAGGCCCTCCTAGCCATACGCACCCATTGTGCACCAATGTGAGCAATTGGCACACACAGATTGTGTTAATGGAGGTGCATGGTAATGGGGTACCCACAACAGATTGAGTAACCCCTTGTGTTCCACATTATGGATTGGTTCCTGCGTCACTAATGTGGTCACACATGATTCGACATAGTAAACCCTTCTCATATACTTATCTGTCACCAGGTGGGGAAACCTTCCATGATCTGCGAGGTCCCAATACTCCATTTTTCACAGTGGGATCCGCGTGAGCCATGATCCTTCAAAAGGAACCTACTCAGGTAGCAGGGGCATGGAAATGGGGAATTTCTTAGAATCTAGGTCCTTCATGACCTTCACCTTCCCCGTTCATGGAGGGATATACTTAGGGAGCTTTGTTATGGGCTCCACTCCTTCAGTGTCGATATCTTTGTTCCCTGGCCTTCTTCTGCCTCCAAGTCGATGACCTTCTCTATCTGCTTATCATTATTTTGTTTCTGTGCTTCATTATGCTTTCTGGGGGACACATGCACCGACAATGGCTTCTTGGCTATTTGGATTTCTTTAGCAGGGTAGGCTTCAGCCTAGACGACCTCAACACCGTAGGCACAGGAGTCAGAGCTTCCATACTTAAAAATTCTGGGGAAGCTCCCTCAGAGGCAACATCGCCACCAGTGCTCACAGTCTCAGTAGGATTCAGGCAAAGAATTTTCTTGGATAAATCTATAGTTCATCTTAGACAACTTAGAAAATGAAGGGTTTGTGGCTAAATATTCCCAATACAATCAGTTCATAGGCGACAGAGAGAAAATCTCACTAGCAATTCTGAGGGTGCAAAGTGTTCTTAGTTGGACTAGTAGGCATAATTTATAGGGAGTTTTGAATTCAAATATGACCTTTCCCCCCATTTTCTGACAATGAATGTTGTTTTGGCGGCAGATCTTCAAAGATTTTCTCCTTAAATTCTGCCATCCTGCTCCTCATAACCATCCTCTGGCTATCAAGTCATGAATAGTGACTCCAATGGTCACTTTTCTGTTGTGCTGTGCTGCATCTCCCTCCATGGCGCAACTTCCTAGGTTGCAACTTCATTATTTTCCATGCAGCCCGCTTGCTACGTAGTCCTCCAAACCTGGCAATGTAGTTTATAGTCCCGCGCTCCCTTGAAACTGCCTAGAGAACTAAGACTATCCTGTTGCCATATAATCATTGCGCAGGATCCCCTTTATACAATTTCAATATGCTCCCATTCACTCTCCCCGGAAAAGGTTCTCCATTCAGCTTCACGAGCTGAATTGCACCTCCATCTGTAATTTCTTTGATAATATATGGCCCTAGCCAATGCATCTGGAATTTCCTTGGAAACTTAGTGAATTTACTATCATATAATAGGACAAGATCATTTACCTTGAACGTGCGAAGCTTGATATGGCGATCATGCCATGATTTTTCACGCTCCTTCTGTACTTGTTGATGGAATCCTGCCAAAAATCGATCTTCTTCAAGCTCCATCAACTGCACGAGCCGTTCCTCCAAGGCCTCATGATCTGCCATACCGATGAGAGCTGCTATGCACAAACTAGGCACAATATACTCCATTGACATTACATCTTCTACACCATACACTAGTCTAAATGACGTTTGCCCTGTCAGCTTCTTGTAAGTAGTCCTATAAGTCCATAGCACTACATGTACGCGCACATCCCAGTCATTTCGCTTCGCGTTGTAAATCTTCGTCAGCACGTTCTCCAAAATCTTGTTGAAGGCTTAAACAGTTCCAATGGCCTATGGGTGATATGGTGTAATCTTTTGATGGTAACCCTGGAATTCTTCAGTTAGGGTGTTGATCATTTCATTCAAAAAGTGCGTACCTCTATCACTCATCAACACTTTCGGGCAGCCAAATTTGGTTTAGACATATTCAAAAAAAAACTTTGTTGCCATAGCCCCTGTACAATCCTTAACCGGCTGTGCTTCTGCCCATCTAGTTAGATATTCCATCGCGGTGATGATATATCACACACCTGTTTTCTTCCCTGGGGGCTGAATTCGCTCAAGAAAATCAATCGTCCATTTCTCAAATGGTTGCAATGATACTTGAGGTTGTAATGGAAATTCATCCCTTCGCGATGGTCTGCCAATTCTCTGACATGCATTACATGCCTTACAATACGCTTCGGAATCCTTATGTAGCACTAGCCACCATATACCTATGTGCAAAATCTTCTGTTCAATTGCCTTTCCTGCATAATGACCTCCTGCAGCTCCGCCATGAGCTTCAGTGAGAATGCTATCCCTCTCAAAATTTGGCACATATCTTCACAATATTTCATCAGCACCCATTTTATACAAATGTCCCTTGATAATTGAAAAATCTTCTTCGTGCACTACTATTTCCTTCTTTTGCTGACCTGTATACCATTTCGGTGCCATCCCCGTAGTCAAGAAGAGAATAATATCTACAAAATGATTATATGCTACAGGCATGCCAAAGAGATGCACATCTGGAAACCCTCCCTCCAGATTATTGAGTTCTTCACCTATTTCCATCCGGGAGAGGTGGTCAGGTCCTGCATTTAACCTTCCTTGCTTCACAATTACTTCAAAGTCATACTCCTAGAATAGTAGCAACCACCTACAGATCTTCCCCACCAACATAGGCTTATTCACTAGGTATTTCAAGGCAGAATGATATGTGTACATTTTGAAATGTCCTCCTAATAGGTAATGCCTAAACTTCTGTAGCGTGTACACCATCGCCAATCCTTCGTTCTCAGTCGTTGAGTAATTCTTCTTGGCCTTCGTAATTTCCTACTCACGAAGGCTATAGGATGGTCCATTTCTCCTTCACCAGCTTGCGTTAACACTACACCCAACGCAATGCAAGAGGAATCCACATGTACATCAAATTCCTTTTTCCAATCAGGGAATACCAAGATTGGTGCAGTGACCATTTTTTCTTTCGATACATCTAAGTTGCGCTAACATTCTTTATCCCGATAGAATGTTGCATCCTTCTTCAGTAGTTTCTCCATCGGTGCGGTAATTTGAGCATATGCTGTGATAAATTTTCTATAATATCATGTATGTCCCAGCATAGTGCGCAACTGCTTAATGTTCCTTGGGGCCTCCAGGTTCATTATCACCACAATCTTTGCAGGGTCCACCATCAACCCTTGCTTGCACACCACGTGACCCAGCAAGATTCCAAAGGGAACACAGGAGATGCATTTCTTAAAATTCAACATGATCTGGTATCTGCGACATGTATCCAACATCAGGCGCAGACTTGCTACATGGCATTTTACTAATCCGAACACTGTCCAGTCATCAAAGTATACTTCTAGGAACTTGTGAATGAACTCCTTGAACACTACGATGACTACGTAAGAAAATATCGCAGGCGCATGCATTTTTTAGTCCAAACGGCATCACAATGTACTGAAAATAGCCCCACTCCATCACGAATGTCATTTTGCTCCTATCCTCAGGCGCGATCTTAATCTGATGATATCTAGAGAACCCGTCAGTGAAAGAATAAGCCTCATGCCCTCCAACATTGTCCAACACTTCATCAATAAAAGACGTTGGGAATGGGTCATGGACACATGCATCATTAAGCTTCCACAAATCTATGCAAATCCTTATCTCACCCTTCTGCTTCTTCTCCTGAACCACCATCGGGTTCACCCAATTAGATTCTTCAACTAGTTCTATGATGCCTACTTCCAACATCTTATCCAGCTCTAGGCGAACCTTTTCCTTGTATTTAGGATTAAGCCGATACGACCTTTGCATAACAGGCTTCGCGTCTAGCTTCAGAGTGATCTCCATAATGCCCAAATCACCAATTATGACCTTCAAATCTGAAAACTTTGTAGGGAAGAGATCTTGATATTCATGGAGTAACTCAACAACTTTATCCACAGTAGTGTTGTCCCAATAATCTCCAAGCTTTGCAAACTTTGGTTTTGCTTCAGTACCAATGTTTACTTGCTTTGTCTTCAATGGCATGGTGATGTCTAGGTTGTCTATTTGTGGGCCCTCAACTTTGCGATGCCCTACTTCCTCTGGAATGTTAATGTTTCTCAGATCTTCATCCTCGTCTTCAGCGGTCACATTATAACATTCCAGCGCATGGTGCTACTAGGTGCTCAAGTCTGGTTGGACCCATTCCATAGGTTCTTGTGGTGTTCTGCAGATAACTGCCTTAATCTCCTGTAGAGCTTCATCGATGCTTTCGAAGCTATCCTCAAAGTTGAAGGTCAATAATAATCCTACCCTCAATATATCCCACTCCGCGGTGCCATGGCGGAGCTTCGTCTCCAGAGACCAGTTCATGGGAATTGTATCCAAAGTATGGCAAAACATGTGTACCCATTCTGGTTGCGGCTTTGTTCCCCATGCTTTAGTCCATTTCTCTAAGTGATCACGCGGATCATCCTTCCCCCTATACTTCTCAGTCATTCTAGTATTAGGATTCCCAAACCGTAACCTCATCATTCTTCTGTAATCTCACCATTCATCAAAACTATCTTTATGCGTACCCCACCATCGTGCAGGCGTAGCGCGCAGGGCCAAGTCTAACGCTTGGAAGCGATGATCCTCAGGAACTTCGCGCTCAAATGCATCCAAAAACTTATCTACATCAACCAAACCACCATAATAGGGTAAATTCCTTACCTCTGATGAAACAAAGCGCAACGAATTTGTCATCATATTGCATCATAGCGTGGATACTTCATGCAAATGATTCTACCAATGCTCCAACTCTTCATCTAAATTAGAGGCGCAGGAACTCTCCTGATCCCATGCAATCCATCCATCTGTCATTGGATTGATCTAGTCCTGGTCTTGCACTATTTTTTTGTATATTTGGTCCAATTCATCATCACTTTATTCATAATCACGGACTGCTTCATTATAGCGCATCCCTTCTACAGGGTCCAATGGTACTACAACCCGAAGCGATTTCCTTTCAAACGACATTGTTCTCTTCTTCAGATTGATGACCCCATTCATATCAATGGCCCAGTCAATTCCCAACAGCACAAGGTATGGATCACTGTTATCAACCATCTCTATCACCTCAAAGTTGTCTATTGTGCTCGCACCTTCTATATCAATGGTTACTCCAGATAATCGTCCCATAGGGATGATTTTCTGTAGGTTTGCCATTCTGAGTTGGATCGAAGAACACTGCAGCGCAGGTCTCCCCATTCTTTCCCATGTTTGTTTTGGTAGTATGTTCGCATCGGACCCTAGATGCAAGATGACCTGGTCCATCTCATGATCTCCTATCTGTGCGGTGAGCCTCATCTTGCGCCCGATTCGTGCCTTATGTTTTCCAATTTTTTTGACCACTTGATGTCCATCAGGGACCTTCTCTTTGCTAGTGCATTTGTTTATTAACTCTTGCAGTCCTTCCATAGCTATGCTATCATGTAATAGTTTTATGCAGGTCTCCAAAAACATAGTAAGCATAAAGGGATCAACCTATGTAGTCGTGTTGGTTTCTTGCACCTTGTCCTCACTTCCTGAGGTGGATGCCTTAGCAAAAGATTTCTTTGCCTCCATAAATGTTTCCTTTACACGATTTAGATCAAAACCCACTTCCTTCTTGGGGGATTTGCGGACCCATCCATCCTCTTCAAGATGTTTACCTTTATCATCGCCAGTCATTATTCCACTTCTAATCACTATATTCACATTTTGATCTTCCTCATCGGGCTCAACTCTCATCATTTGTAAGTTCTGCGCAGACTGCTATGGCTGCGTTTTCTTCTCTTTCATCTTAGCTATCAGCACTGAGAATTCTTCTATAGTATGGTCAAACTGGTTGCAGTATTGACATGAGGGGCATGTATGATTCTGGCATTCTCGTGCATAGTGCCCCAATGTTCCACAGTTGTAACAGATAACCTGACCCCAACCTCTATTAGGCCCTCCTCCTCCTCGACCTCGTCCTCGACCCTGATAATTTCCGTGCACTCCCCCGATGCCCTGCTCTGGAGGCGAAGTTTCTACTTGCATCCAGTATGTAGGTGTTCTTTCCATCATTAGCTCATAGCTTCGACAATGGCGCTCATCATGGCTCACCAATTTGTAGAAGTTACAGAATAGCTGCTGATATGTCTGGACGAACTTTTGAAGTAAATGGCAATTATTTGTCACATGTTGTCTAGCAACCTGACAAATAGCGCACCATAGCACAACCCTCATGCTTGGCCCCGCTGGGACTTCCGGCTTCACGGGAATTGGTCCCCCTCCTGTAATATAATTCGCGAATATGGGATAGTGGTCTTTATCATGCCCCTAGCTCTTGCACTTTAGACACCAAACTTTCCCGCACACCTCTGGTTTAGTCTCCTTGTCTTGCTTCAAGCTCTGCAATTGTAAGCAGAGGCTTTGTAACTAAGAGTGGATCTGTTGTACCCCCAAGGTTGCATCCTAAATAGGCGTTGCATGCAACCTCATCACGATTTCCAAGGCTTCTACCTAAGTTCCTATCTTTTGTTGTGATAGAGAAATTCTTAGGTGGGGCAGAAGCGAGGCTATAAAACATTCATGATGCTGACCATCTGTGAGCTGCATGTTAGCTTATCGAATTTGACACTTCAAACTTTGATCTAATTCCCAAGGTGTCTCATCGACCCTCATCATGATTTCCTTAAATCCAACTACTGACTGCGAGTCAAACTTAGGCTTAGTAAACTGCTTGTTTAAAGCAACCTTAGTCTCTACTAGTGGTGCCAAAGGATTATCAGAACAATACTTAATATACCAAGTCAGCACGTGATCCTACATAGCGGTAACTAATTTTTCCTTCTTTATATTGTCATCAGTAATCCGCTGCGCGGTCCACACATCATTCACAACAAACCAAAACTACTCTGTGTCTTCACTCCTTATGCCTTTGAAAATCAACATCGTCATCGTGTTTGCCATGTTGAATGGTGATGGTGGAGGTGGAGGTGTGGGCGAAGGTGTATGCGGTGGAGGTGGAGTGGATGGATGATTTACTCGAGGAATCCCATGAGTTATTAGTTGAACAATGCTTCGAGGCAAAGTTTGTTCCGCCCCTTCATCGTCACTTACAGGAGGTCCAATCAAGGGACTATACTCCGGTCCTGATCCTTCATGATTTCTAAAGAACCGTCCACTTCGCGTAGCTTCGAATATCAAGGTAATGGCATCACCCATTTTTCACACAATAGAATTTTAATCCAAGTATTCAATGATCCTAAATACTTACCTCACAATCCCTTGAAAAATCGTCGCTTCGCTTCGCTATAGCTAACTGAGATATCAATTGTGAATTCTATAACAAGTCCTCCTAGAATCCAATCGAGCCAATGATCAACAACCCACACGATCTTGTTTTCATATGCTTCTAATCGTCACACTAATCTAGGAGTCCACACTATAGGACTATCAAGCTTCCACCTTCCTTGGTTGTCTATCAATTTAGTCAACCGTTCATACAACTCAATGGGGAAGGTTCAGAAGAAGATCTCATGTATTTCTGTATACAAATACATGTTCAACCACTCTTCTTTTGATAGGCACAGATTCCTATTTTCTTGCATCATGAACTCGTGAATATTTTGATCTAACCACTTTTCAATTTCTTTCTTGGTCAGATTCCAGTGATGCAACATCACACATCTCTTTCAAGCAGATCCCGGTCTCGAAAATGGAACCATTTGTTGTCTTAGGGGGTCCTGGCCTAGGTTCAGAGTTAGTTGTGCCAACTAACAAAACCCTACACTACTGGCCCTTTGGGCAACAACCTGCGTAGTGCAGGTTGCAGTCTCACTTGAAGCAGTATGGGTGGATGTTGGAACCAAGTTTTTGCATCCAGAGATCAATGTGATGTCTTTTAGCGCCTCAGATCTTCCTTCGCACATATCAATAAACCCTTAGGGCACGTTACTGCAACTCTGCTAAAACAACCTTCAGATCTTAATGAAGGTATGCGATCAGTCTTTGTGGACCCTTAACAATCAATTTATTCACTTACGTACATCATAGAACAACCCTAGATTAGTGTTCGCGCAGATCTACTTAAGTTACTAGTAAACATAGAAGAATTCATTAGAGCCTTCGTGAAAGTACTTAATAGGAATTGCATACATTTATTCGGATTTATTACAGAGGATCATGCAACATTCAATCCATTTTCCATAAAACACATTATTCATTGACAGCATATAATCTTAACAACAGTAAATAGAAATATGCAGGAATGCTTCGAAAACTATCTTTATTGATCTTCAGTTTAGGATTATAGACTGAAAACTACCCTGTGCACTTAGCTATAGGGGTCTACGCACTTAGCTGCAGACTCTACCTAGGTCTCTGCGCACTTAGCTGCAGAGCCTTTCTTCTCCTACGTGACCCACTTCTCTTTGCTATCACTTCTTTTCTATTGACCCATTACTTATCAATTTTGTCTTAGACTCTCTCAGACACACCTATTTATAGCCTTTAGCATACAATGCCATGGTCCACGGACCATGGGTGGATCTCAAAACTGACTCATACTTTACATAAAACAAGGGGCTAAACCCCTTTGACTCCTAATCCTCTATGCGCTCCGCATCCACAAATCACAGAGACTTTACATTAATTACAAAAATGTATCAAACTTGGGTTATCTTGACCCCAAAACTGATCTAGGGGACCTGATCCCAACAACCTACCATCTTCTACCATTGCTCCCACTCGAATTAGGAACCCTTCTCTCTTGTGAGTTTATTAGCCAAACAGAACCTTGGCTCTAATACCAGTTGTTAGAAAATTATATATTACAGAGCAATGGAACATGTAAAATATTTCAGAAACATAAACAAAAAAATTCATAAAATAAGAGAGACACATATATACATGGTTCACCCAATTTTGGCTATGTCCACGAAGAAACAACCAATCCTTCCTTTTATATTATCCAGCAAAATGAAGAGATACAACGTACAATGGATCTGCTGTAATTTCGTCTTCTCTCTCACACAATCTCGTCACTCTTTCTTACTCAGAATACACATCTATTCAGCCGCAATACAATTCCCTCATATATAGAAATTGGTTGCCTTCTAGGGAAAAACACCCTAAATTAAACATAACTTCTACCATCAGATCATTTGCCTGATGAACGACCTAGATTGAGTACAAAATTACAATATTTTGCAAGGTAAATTTAGATCTATGGACCGTCGCCCCCCTGAACCCCCCTGGCGACAAACAAATGGGCGGTGTTGTTGCCCCATTATGAACTAGGGTCCAACGTGGTGATACCTCTGAATAAAGAAGATAATCAGGCTCCACACCGAACACATACCACTGTGTATAGAAGTGTTTACGACCCCACTAAGAGGAAAATTTGGCCATTTTCAACCATAAATCGAACCAAAAATAAGAGAGGGGTTTGACCTCTTAAAAGGAAAATAATATGCCCCTCTTTGACTATAAATTAGACCTTAGTAGTCCCCATAATTCTCAGTCTCTTTTCTTGAGAGATCTCAGCCCCATAATTGTTGAAATTTGAACCATTGAAGGACGACAACACTTGGCCCCGTTCTTTGGTAATGTCTTTCTTTGATTTGGATTGAATATCTGCATGTGAGAATACATATAGAAATTACAATCTTTGGAAATAAAATTGACTAATAAAACCTCTTCAAGCTTAATATCTCCTACAAATATTTTCTCTATAGATGTACACGGTGAAATCTGAGTGATTTCACTCTTTAGACCAAATAGGGTGTCTAGTTTCAACACTGAAGCTAGAAATGGTGACTATGGCTTCCAAAAACGCTTAGTGTCTCTCCAAAAACTCTTTAAGAGCTCTTTTTCTCCAAAATACAATGAAAGAATGAGGATAAACTCCTCATTTTTCTATTTTTATAATTGAGTGGCTACTTTTCTCGCCATTTTACTAATTTAATATTTTATTAAGTTACTTTAGGGGACTTTCACTTTATAAAATTAAAGTGACTTTTCATTAGCCTAGGATATGTCCCCTTTAAAACCCTTAGGAAATTATAAAGTTTATCATATGTTAATCAGGTTCCCTTATTAAAAAATTTCCTTACATTAGCCTACAATAACTTATTGGGCTACCGAAACCCATCTTATTTCTCCTAAGCGGTTAGGGACATTATAATCCTCCTTTCCCGAGTTTGTTTTCCCTCAAGTAAATTCAACTCTAGATGTTTGAGACCTATTTTCCTTCCCATGTGGTGTACTCAATAGGTATATCCTTGCATTTTAGTAGGTACTCTCTCATGGTTTTTTTCCTCGACTTCCACTCCCCTATTTCTAGAATCTCTTTTGGAACTAGGATTAGCTATCCTTCATCATCCAATGGAGGGAGCTCAATGGAGGTGACTACCTACTTCTCTAAGGCCTTATTTAGGCACAATACATGAAAGACATTATGAATTTTACATCCTTTAGGAAGCATAAGTTCATAGGTCATTTCTCCTACTTGCCTCATGACTCTGTAAGGCCCATAGAAATTGGGTTTCAGTTTCTCTTGTTGGAAAAAATGTTAATACTGTGAGGAGGGTGAATCAGTATTAAGGTTAATTTTAAATTTTTATGCCAATTTATTTTTCATTCAAACTTGGAAATCATCCATATAACAACAACCATTAACAAACCACAACAACATCCATATCACCAAATCAAGCATTCACATTGGACATAAAGGTTTTATGTGGAAACCCTTTTGGGTAAAAACCACCAAATATTGTTGTTGTTATTGATGTAAAATAAGAGAACTACTCTATTAAATCAATCTGTTTGGGAGCCACCAGTCACAGGAAGAACCAACTCCCTTTGATTATTTTCTAACACCAACTCCCTCCATTTGTAGACACCTATCCAAATTACTAGAAGCACCATGTGAAGCACCAAATTCACAGATTTGTTGCAAGCACCAACTTAAAACTCCTTGGATTTATGCAAGAACCAGCTTGCAGGAGGCACCAATCCCCAACCCTTCTCAAGCACCCACTAGATATGGAAGCACCAAATTCCTATGTAGAGACTCCAACCCACACTCAAATAGGAACTCAATATTCACTGTAATTGGTAGCCACTCTACCTGATATCATCTTTGTTCTCTATCCTCTGCTCACTTTGCTACAACCTATTATTCCGCTCAACATCAGTCATTCCTCATAGCCCACTGTCTACACTAAAACATCAACTATTCTCAGCCCTCTACTCTCATGACATATATTCATCTCTTTGCCTTTTTCTCCCAACAACATGCCTTTACGACTTGACCCCTTCTATATCTAGGCTCTCTCAGCCTCTCACACAACACAGGCTCACTCAACTCACCATGCAACATCCCACTGCTCTGCTCAACAACAATCACTCATCACAACCCACACAAAACTCTATTCTCTAATCTTCATAAGCATACACTCAGCTCTTGACCTTCTATTCCTCAGGCTCTCTCGGCCTCTTACACCGCAACACAGGCTCTCTCAACCTTCTCCCTCTGCACAGATACCTTTGTCCATTCTTACATAAAAACACTCTCTGTCAGGGTATCTTTTCTCGACATAGGAACTCTTAGCCTCTTCTCTGCATAACTGGCTCACTCAACCTCGCACAATAATACACTAACACACATATCTCTCCACATTGTTCTCTTAACAATGTTGCATTTCCCCCACATTGCTCAAATATGCTCCTTTGTTTTGTTCCTCTGTTGCACACTGGTCGATGCTACCTTTGTTACCCATCACTCTATCATTCACATTGCCCAAGTGTACTCCCGGCATGGCTCTCCATCCTCTTGTTGCGTCTGACTTGGCCAGTGTTGCCTCATTAACTACTAAGAATGGGCATGTGACTGATCTCCATACTGAGACTTAATTATCAATCCACTTGTACACTTCAACTAGGTTTTGTCGTCTATGTGAACAAATATCCTGGCCCTGAGGCTCTCCATGCTTATTCATGGCTTCATAGAACTTGATACGTACTTCAGAATGGATTATATGTACATCGCGGTCCTCATTGTCGTGACCAAGCGATATTTGTCTATGTCTCCTACCTTTGACAATTGCCATTGAATCTATCGATCGACTCCTCTACAAGATCTTGGTCCTTGTTGCCAATTCATCCATCTACCATACACCGTTGTGAAATTTTAGAGCCACAACTTATCATAACTTTTATTAAATAGATGTTACAAAATCACAATATTCTGAAGTGCCTTTAGCCCCTCTTATGCTTAGCCCTTGTCACTCGTTCTTCCTCCATGGGACTAAGAGCTGTGACCAGTGGCTTCATATACCACTGCAATGTTATATCTGATCCCCTGCATATCGTAACTTTTATTTAAAAATACCTTACCAAATGGCAAAGTCCCACTTGGATTTTATCTCCCTCTACTTAGCTCGTTATTGCATTTCCTCCATAAGACCGAGTTACATGATAGGGGGCATAGAACTTAGGTGCTATGGAATTTAGGCTCTTGTCAGGGGCATATCTCATTTTATATTCTCTGTTTCCCTTGGTTCTTTTGGCTTTCATGACTAAGCCCCGCCAAAAACAGAAGCTCCTCATTTCATAACTTTTCTCAAATTTCAACTACGAAGGAGTTCTGAAATTGTGACCTGTGAAATACTTCCCATGTGGAGTCACATATCACTTAGTCTCTAATATTGCTCTGCGCCCTTGGTTCTTTTGGGTCCCCACAACCAAGTTCCAGTCTCATCAGAGCCCCTTTCACCAGATCAGAACTTTCCTATAAAACAATTAGACAGGAGTTACGAAAACTCCAACCTCTGAAATTCTGACCTCTGAAATGATGTCATGCTGATGTCATCAACTCCACTTGTTGTTTCCTTAGTGGTGATACGTGTCACTTGGATTTTCCCTATTAGGCCACTGAAAATGTTGAATCTGACTACCATGTGTCCTCTGTACTGCCACATCATGCTAATGTCATCTGCCACTATCATCTCCTTAGTGCCAACAGCTACTGCCATGTGTCTTATCTTGAGGAGAGAGAAAGTGTCCTCAGTCCTTTAATTTTTCATTGAAATCCTTTGTAAATCTCAGCTCCTGAAAACCCTGGTGCTTTTAAATATTTCAATAGTTAAGAACTTACGAGGTTTTGAGGTTCTGAAATCTCTAAGCTTTGATATCTACCTGCTTTGAGGTCCGACCTTTGATATTTAGACCTTCCAAAATTTCACCTATTTCCTTGGTTCCATTCCATCTCAGGTCCCTTTTAGGTAAACTGCGGAGGTCCTAATGTTCCAACCTTCCAAGGTCCCGAGGCTCCTACCTTTAATATGTTGCCTGCTTCGTCCTTCTGATATCAGGTCCCGAAATTTGGCCCTGTTGCCTTGGTATCAGATCAAAACTTTTCTCAAAAGGAATTTCATTGAGGTTACAAAATCTCTAAGTTCCGATATGCTAGTTTGCTCCGATATTTTTGCGTACTTAGGACTTCAAGATCCTGACTTCAATAGTCAATAACGTTTGATCCCGATGGTCATTTATGGACTTCCACATACCATTGAAAATATCTTTTAGAGAAATTTCTAGTTGAGAAGGTCTGATATAGTACTTGAGCCCATTTTCTGCGTGAAAAATGGCTGCAAACACTTTGCCATTCTTTCCACCTTAGCTCTTCTTCTTCTGCCTAGAACTTGCTCTTCAAAGGATTTTTTCAAGATTCCACATACCATTAGAGATATCATTCAGAGAGCTAACCAACTGTGTCATCTCCAAGAGTATCTGAGCTGCTCTCTTGAGCAAGAGCCTCCTCCAAATTCTGGGACTCCCAACCACCATAGTCATCATTTTATGGCTTCTCTAATATGCCTACTACTATGGTGATTCTCTACCGTTGTAGCAACTATGGGACTCCCCTTGATCTTGAGACATCTATTGCCATCACAACTAGACTAGTGGACATCAAAGCTAAATTTTTTTACCACAAACCTCCATTTTATTCTGATTGACGTCAATACCAACACTCTTTCCAACATTCAAACAATGCCAATTTCTCAACACATCTCCCAGGATGATTGTTGACATCAATGCCAACACACTTGCAGCTACTAGCCATCCAGATAATGCCAAATTTCCAACATCTATGACCCTTTAGCTTTGAGAAATGAATGTTAATAGGGTTGAAGACAATGGTATACCATGTACCCCACTTCAAAAATGTGCTCCACCATGTGTATTTCCGCATACACCTTTTTCTAGTTTTGAGCCATTAGTAAGATATCTTAGCTCTGTTGAATCCAATCTTTAGCCAAAGGGGAATGACTATCCATAAATATTCAGTCTACAACTATTGTAGCATCATATCTTTATAGTTCTTTGAAGGGAATCCCAACAATGGACATGTGGAAAACGATGTTGTAGCATTGTTCCCCAAGATGAAACCCCTTAACCCATGCCTTTTGTTGGCTAGATACATAATTTTGTAGATAGACCTCCAGCCATTTGTTGACTATATCAGTGTGATCATCAGTTTGTGAGTGATAGTTGGTGCTCATTATCAGCTCCATCCCACTAGTATGAATATCCCTTACCAAACATTCCCATAAATCTATTATCTTTGTCGGTCACTATGGTCTTCAGTAACCCATGCAATTGGAAGACCTTCCTAAAGAATAATTCAACCACCTATGACGATGAATATTTAGATGGTATAGAAGATAAGAATGTGAACTTCATGAGCCGATCTATCACTACATATATTTCGTCCTTTCCTTATACCAAAAGTAGCCTAGTGATAAATTTCATGGAGATACTCTCTCACTTTTGCTCAAGAATAGGGAGTGGTTGTAACAACCCTGCCAAGTGAGTGTGTTGCACTTTGTTCTATTGGAAGATGTTTCATTCCTTCACAAACCTAAACACATCCATCTTGAGGCCCTTCCAAGTGAACCTCTCCTTAATTTTCCTATAGGTTTTTAGGTATCCCAGGTGTCCTGCCAAAGGTGAACTATGAGATGCTTGCATTATTTTCTCTTTCAGCTGTGATTTTGGTACAAGATAGATCTGGTCCTTAAAGTAGATGATGTCATCCATGACCTGATATGTGTCATCTTGTATCAACCCCTCCAGAATCTCACAGGTGAACTTGTTTTTGGAGTATTCTATAAGCAACAACGACATCTAGTCATCTATTATCTCTATGAATGAGAGTGGATGGAATCCTCAAGAGAGAATCTACTACTGCATTGTCCTTGCCCTTGACTTACTCAATCTCAAATTCACAGGCCTATAATTTATTGACCCACCTTTTTTTCCCCTCACTTAACTCCTTCTACTCCATGAGGAACCTTAAGATGTTATGATCGATTTTTACCTTGATCTTGTTCCCCACTAGATACTATTAGAATTTGTCCAATGTATGCATGATGGTTAACATATCGTTATCGTAAATTGAGTAATGTCACTCATAATCTCTGATTTTGTGGCTCTCAAAAGCTATGGGGTGGTGATCCTATATCAAAATTTATCCTATCTCGATCCCCAAAGAATCACACTCTAGCATAAAAGGTTGGGTGAAATATGGTAATGCAAGCACAGGGCACGAACCCATCACCTACTTCATCTTCTCAAATGTTTCTTATGCCTTCTTCCAATTGAAATCCTCCTTCTTAGTGAGGTCAGTAAGAGGTGTTGTTAACTATGAGAACCCATAAAAAATCTTCCTTTAGTAAGTACAGAGGCCAAGGAAGTTTTCCAGTTTAGCTATACGTTTCGAGGGAGGTCATTCAATGAACACTTAGATTTTCTCCTAATGGACATAAACCCCATCATTCCTAATCGCATGCCCCAAGTAGAGGATCTTAGTCATGCTGAACTCACACTTGGACTCCTTAACTTATATTTCTTTCTCCTATAGAATTCACAAAGCCTCGTCCAAGTATGTCAGATGGTCCTCCAAAGTCTTGCTATAGACCAATATACCATCAAAGAAAACCAAAAAGTAATTTCGCAATTGTTTATTGAACACATGGTACATGCATGACTAGAAAGTTGTGGGGGTGTTGGTTAACCCAAATGGCATAAACAAGAACTCGTAGTGCCCATAGTGGTGCCTGAAAGTTGTCTTTAGGATGTCTTACTCCTGAACCTGAATATGATGGTAGCCTAAATGGAGATCAATCTTTGAAAAGTATTTAGCTCCCCTCAATTCATCCATCAACTCATCTATTCTAGGGGATAGGGTATTTTTTTTATTATTGCTATTTAGTTAAGAGCTTAGTAATAAATACACATCCACATGGTACCATCCTTCTTCATTGCTATGAACACTGAATAAGCGAAAGGACTAGAACTAGGTGGAATGTGACCCAACCTCAACAAATCCTTGATGGTCTTTTCAATTACATATTTGAAAACCTTGGGATGTCGATAGGGGCTAGTAATGACCCCCTGTACACCCTCCAAGATGTTTTTGATGGGGAATTCACTTAATGAACCTCTGACATAGCACGTGAGTTTGTGCATACTAAACAATAATATTAATTTGACTACATATTGGAAGAGTAATGATGGAAATTTTTTTAGGAAGGAGTGGACCAAGAAACCAATAATGGATGAGGAGACCTGGAAGGAGTTAGGAAAGACGAAAATTTGTTTAAGCTATTAGGAGCCTTGGGTACAAGAGGGCTTCATAGAAAGAACCTCTGACATCGCAGTTGTTTTCATGGCATACTAAAAAATACCCTTAATTTGAATACATATTGGAAAATACCTCTAAAAATCACTTTATTTAACCCCCTACCAATACAAACCCAATACACATTCCTAATTTAAAAAACCCCTACTTTCACTAGATATTGTATGTATTCATTTTTTTATTAACATTTTTTATACCCCTTTATATTCTTTCTTTAACTTTGAGCTCCAGTGTTTATACAAAATGTATAAAACCCGTTACCCCCTATTATATGCTCAATATATTATGCCATTTTTTTCTCAATATATATCCCCTAATATGAACGCACGTGGTATGGTATTTCTCCCCTAGTGAAGCCCCTTATGGGTTGGTTCAGCTACTTGTTGTTTGTAATAAAGCACTCAACCACCCACTCGATATCTCCCCACCTCAATATTGCATCCATGTTGTTGGATGACACTATCTTCGATGGATACTGAAACATAATTCCTAATGTAATAGAGCCACTAGAATCGTAACACCACATTAGTGTCAGACACATCCACCATGAAGAAGTCATCAGTAATTGTGCCATCCCCAATGGTTAGTTGTAGTTTGGGGATGTATCTAGTGCAATCCATCTAATGGCCACCAAGCATGGTAACCACAAAACCATTGAATTCCTCTATGGTAATCCCTCTCTGATCAACAATGGGTGCATCTATGAGGTTGTGGGAAGCCCCACCATCAATCAATACTATCACCTTGTTTCTTACCAAAACCCCTCTGAATATGAAAGTGTGATACATAGGGAATCCTGATATGGGCGTAATAATATGAGCTTTTCCCTCTGCATGTGAAATCTCACCCTGAACTATTTTATGCATACGTCCCTACATTTGTTCCTACACTAGCTCCCTGTCTCCAACATCATTGTCTCTATTTGATTACACCTCAATATAGTGGGCCTTTCCCACCTTGTCCTTTCTTGTGTGCTTGTGCCCTGGTGCCCAATCATGGGGGCTTCACTAGGGAAGCATACCATACCACGTGCAATCATATTCGGGAATATATATTGAGGAAAAAATGACATAATAAATTGAGCATATAATAGAGGGTAAAGGGTTTTTATATGTTGTGTATAAAAAATGGAATTCAAAGTTAATGAAAAAATATAAAGGGGGTATACAAAATGTTAATGAAAAAATGAATACCTACAATATCTAGTGAAAGTAGGGGTTTTTTAAATTGGGAAGGTGTATTGGGTTTGTATTGGTAGGGGGTTAAATAAAGTGATTTTTAGAGTTATTTTCTAATATGTAGTCAAATTAAGGGTATTTCTTAGTATGTCACGAATGCACCTGCTATGTCAGAGGTTATTTGAGTGAAGCCCTAGTGTGCCCAAGGTTCCTGATAGCTGAAACATAGCTTATTCTTTCTTAACTCCTTTTGAGCCTCCTCATCCATCATTGCTTTCCTAGTCCATTCCTTCTAAAAAGGTTTGACATCATTACTCTTCTAGGGGAAATAAGGCTTATGAGTGAATTTATTCTTAAAAGTAGCATCCTACATATCTATGGTCTTCTTAATTACCACATGTAGAGTGGTGGATTCAAATCCTTTTACCGAACCATGTATAGGATTTGATGACCCCTCTACAAATAGAATCACCAACCTAGCATTTGAGACATCCATGACCATAATTGCTAGTCTCTGAAACTCTAAAATGTAGGCCTCCAGATTTATTGTTTGTCTAATCTAGGCTAGCTCCCTAAAATTAAGCTCCAAGTCCTTCCTATCAAATCGTTCAATGAGCCTTTGAGTGAAATCAATATATGAGGTGATGTTGTTGTGACCCACTATCACCAACCTACGGTATCACCACTCATGGGCTTCATCATCCAAGTGTAATGTGGCTAGCTTAATGGCCTCCTTCTCTATCATCTGGTGCAACTAGAAATATCTGTCCATTTGTTTTACCCATAACCGAGCTAAGCATTTGGATGAACCATCAAATCAAGGGATGTTAACTTTCCCTAGTGTCTTTTGCAACTCATTATTCTTCTCAACGCCTTCTGAATGGATTTATGCTTTCTTTTTAACTGAAGGTGGAAGAAATCAGGGAACCTCATGATGACATGGAACTCACATCTCAATGCTCCATACTCCAAATGATCTCAATAAGGGATCCCTTGACTTGTTTTCTTTGACTGGTTCTTGGTTGTCTCATGAAGGAACTGAAGCATATTGGGTTTGGGTGTTCTACTATATTAGCATGAATGGATCCATGTGGTAGTATGGGTATTATTTCCCTTTGCACAGTTAGACCCCTCCCCATTTACAAGATCCTTTTTAATGGAAGTCCCCTTGTTTTCTATTTCTCTCATCAAGACCACCATCTCCTTTTGGCCCTTGGCCAAGTCATTCAATGCACTGAGCAAGTTGTTAAATGATTGAGTCTCCTTGTCACACATTTCTGGCATTTATTTCTTAGGTGACTCTTCTACCCCTTTTCCCTTATTAGGGGTTTCTTCCTCTATTTCTGGAATATCCAGTGAATATTTTCATCAAACACTTTGTTGGTACAATACTGTGGGTGTAGATTTCATTTATGTAACTCATATAAAATACACAAAGATAATAATACATCATGAAAGTGCTTCTTCAGTAACTGGATTGATTTATAAACTAAGATAAATAGGAAACACTAATACAAATGTACTTAATAATGGACTTTGGGCATAAACATATATTTTATTAATCATCCATTAATACAAAGTGAGCAAGAGATTAAGAGGACCTGGTGGAATCAATGTCCTTATAAGTTTGTTTAAGAATTCTAATAAGCTCCAACAAGCTTCCTCAGGCAAATTGACAAACATTCAAGTTTGATATGTATAAATATATACCCAGAAATGTACAACAAACTATTCCAGGTAATAGACAAAAGACACATGTCCTTCATAACTTCATGAACAGTGGTATAGGTTGCCCCTTATGTTAAACTTTATGCACAGGAAATAATTATAAGGAAACTCATCTCTCCTCAAATCTTTTACAACCCAAACTAGTCCTCAAGTGTTGATATGTCTTGAAAGAAAATGAATAAGTGTAAGAAAGAGAGATATATCAGCTCCAACACACAACAAGACAGGGTATGCCTAGTTTAGGAATGTTGAAAAACTATAGAAAGGGAATAAATCCCCACTTGACCAGGCAAACACTATCAAATTCAACCCATTTTGAAATATTCTCAGCCAATTGTGTATAGAAATGTTTATGGTGCCACTGAGAGGAAAACTCGGCCCTTCGCAACTAGAAATAAACCCAAAAAATTAGAGAGGGGTTTGGCCTCAAAAAATGAAAGGAATGCACCTCTCTTTGATTGTATATTTCACCTCAGTACTCCCCATAATTTTAATTCTCTTTTCTTGAGAAAACTCAACCCCTTAATATCTAAGCTTCAACCCATTGAAGCATAAAAAGAGGTTGGCCTAATTCTTTGGCAAATTATTCCTTTGATTTGGATTGAATATCCACCTTTGAGAAGATATATATAAATTAAAATATCAAGAAATATAATCAACTGATAAAACCTCTTCAAGATCAATATCTTCTGGAAATATTTTCTCCATGAAAGCGATGGTGAAATCTCAGTGATTACTCTTTGGACCAACTATGGTGTCTAGTTTCAATACTAAATCTAGCAATGGTGGCTAGGGTTTCCAAATCCCTAAACTTCTCTCCAAAAAATCTCCAAGAGCTCTTTTTCTCTAAAACACAAGTGAAAGAATGAGGAGAAACTACTCACTCTTTTCCTTTTATAATTAAGTGGCCACTTTTGCTGCCATTTTACCATTTTAATATTTTATTAAGTCACTTTAGGAGATTTTCACTTTATAAAATGATTGTGACTTTTCATTAGCCTGGGATATGTCACAGTTTCACCCCTTAAGAAATTATAAAGTTTCTCCAAGGAGATTCACATTCCCTTATTAAAAAAATTCCCCACCTTAGCATATGGGGAACTTATTAGGCTAGCAAAATCCATCTTATTTCTCCTAAGCGATCAGGGGCATTACGAAAAATTCGACAACTTTGTAGCAAAAAAAAACAAGAAACAAGAAACAAGAAACAAGAACCATCAGAAAAATTCAATAGGATTTTATTCACATAATCTCTAAATATATGATGATTTTACCATTACTTTGGTATGAATGCTTATGATTTCGATGGTACTTTCCATTAATATAAAAAATGATAAGCATAAGATGAATCCTTAATTAAGTTTTTAATATACACTAATCCATAGTACGAGAAGTTGATATGTGCAGAGGGATAACATATGCAGAGGTGTAGAAATGAGGGAACAAAGGTTTTTCCACACATATCCCTCTTCCACACTGTATAAATTATGATGTAGATTTTCAACTGCTCATGAAGTTTTAATAAAAGTCACTATACACAAACCTACTTTACTCCTCTACGGAATTCAATTCACAATTTAGAACATCAATCACAAACATGAAATGAGAAATAACACATGCACACGATATTTTTCCTGGGGAAAGTAATCTTCTGAAAACCCCAATTCCTGCTTGCATTAATATGATGAATAGAGATGTGTTACAATTTCTTTGCTCAAATGAGAACAACCTGTAAGTGAATAACCTATCTCCCTACTCACTCGGAAGCTCTGACCCAAGATTAGTCAATTTAAGCCTCTGCTTGAGCCCCTATTTCTTTGTGCAATTCCTTGAAAAATTATCCCCTATTATTTAGGAATTTCACCAAAATGGATTGTGCAATTCCAAAGGTTGATCATCTGACTACATGCAACACATGTACACTCAAGACTAGTCTACAATTGATGTTACACTACCTTGAAATCTCCACCACAGTTCGGGAACTTGAATTCTCTGCATGAACTAGCTATTTTGGGTTGATTAATCTGTTAACTGGATGATCTCTGAGTTAGACTGAAGTCTCACTGCACAACTAACCTTCCACTAGTTCCTCAAACAATTAGAACTAGTTTAACTAAAAACAACTTGAAATAACTAACCTTGATTGCTACAAATTAGAAATCACACATGCTTAACTAAACTCCAACTCCTCTAACTTGAATTTACTGAGCTAAGTAAGTGACAAGAGCCATATCACCTCAGTGAATTGTATCCAAGTTATCTGATGATGTGGAAATTTGAATTTTCCCAATTTGACCAAGACAAAATCAAATTGAGATTATCTTGTTGCATTTTTCAACACTCCTTCTCAACAAGAAAGGGATTATCAACCACATGTGGAACTGAAACTTCCCTCTTGACAAGGCTTTTGTCAAAATGTTAACATCCTGTTCCTCTATCGAATGTATTGTAGCAACATTATCTACCTTTGCACACAGTCCCATAAATGGTGATACCATATATCTATATGCTTGGATCAATCATGAAATAAAGGATTTGTAGAGAACTTGATGCAACTTTGATTATCACAATATATCAAATTTGGATCCATCATCTGACCAAACAGTCCCACAAGTATCTTTCTCATCAAGATCTCCTCACATGTTGCTTGAATCATAGCCATGTATTCTGCTTCTAATGAGTTGAGTGCCACATATATTTGCTTCCTGGTGTACCAGGAAATAGTTTCAGATGCAACATTGAAAAATCCACTTGATGTACTCTTTCCATTTAATGGAATCCCTGCCCAATTTGCATCTGTGAAGCCACATAGCTCCACTCCCTTTTTTTGTTTGTACCATAGTCCAAACTAGGTAGTGCCTCTGAGGTACAATAAAATATGCTTAACTACCTTCCAAAGTATTTTGGTTGGCCTAAACATAGATTGGATCAGATGGTTGACTACATAGCACATATCTGGTCATGTCTTCACAAGATATATTAGTGAACCTACTAGCTTCCGATAAATTTTAGCATCCACTTCTTCACTTGAAGTGGCATCCTTTTTCCTCCAGTTGGTCGCTAGAGGTGTCTACATCAGTTTACAACTATCCATGCGGAATATCTATAATATCTCATTTTCATACTTTCCTTGAGACACAAACAATTCCCCATCGCCTTTCCATACTTCCAACTCAAGGAAGTAGTGCATGAGACCCATGTCATTCATTTCAAATTCCCTTGCAAGATTTGGTCAGCTTCTCATCACTAGTTAAAAACAAATCATCAACATTTAACAAAATAATAAGCAGTTTACCTTCTACGAAGATATGATAGTGGTTTGCATCCGCTTCACTTTTGGTGAAGCCCAAACTAGTGAGATAGTTGTCGATCCCGTTGTACCAAGCACGGGGTGCTTGTTTGAGATCATAAAATGCTTGTTTGAGTATGCACATATGATACCCCCAATAAAATGTCTCAAAGCCTTCTTATTTCTCAATGTACACTTCCTAAATAACCCCATTGAGAAATCTTGTTTTTACATCCATCTGGTGGATCTTCCATGCCATATGTGCATTGAGTGCAAAAATTGATCTAATGGATGAGTATCTTGCTACAGTAGAAAATATATCCTCATAGTCAATTCCCTCAACTTGAGAGTACCCCTTGCCCCAAAATTTGGCCTTATACTTCTCTATGCTTCCATTTGTTGCATGCTTAACATTGAAGAACCATCTTGAACCTACAACAGATTTATCTATTGGTCTTGGGATCGCTTCCCAAACATTGTTCTTTACATTAGATTCGTATTTCTCCACCATTGCATAAACCCATATAGGTTTCTCTACTTCTTCGTCAAAAGAGGATCGATCAGTCTCTACAATCTTAGACATTAGAGCCATTTAGCCAGTGTACCAATCAGGTGACCTCCTCTGCCTACACAAATTTGAAGGAGCTCCCACATTCTCCCTCACATCTTGTACAAATCTATCAACTTCCTTGGTTCTTTTTATACCTTCTCTGGATGATTTTGCTTGTGTGGATGTCTCCAATTTTCCTCCTCTCTAACCCTCCATTTGTGATGGCTCCACAACTTCCTGAGGATCCTCTTGAGTCTCATCCTTTGGAGATAAAAGATCATCTTCAGGTGGGATTTGAAGCTCCTTCTTATGAGAGAGCCACATTTCTTTCTCCTCATACAAAATTACATCCCTTCACACAAATTTCATTCTAAGCGATGGAAAGTACACACGGTAGTTGTGGGGAGTTTATGTGTAACCCAAAAATACCCCCAATTCTACTGTTGGCTCAAGTTTCTTATTTGGTTCTTTGGAGACATGGCAATAAACAGAGGCTCCAAAAATACTAAATTGTGACACATCCGATTTTCTCCCCCAGAAAGCCTCCTCCAGTGTAATCATGCCAAGGATATGATGAGGACTCAATTTTTGTAAATATACTATTGTGTTGCATGCCTCTGCCCACAAATGCAGTGGTAGGCCTTTTCCCTGCAACATAGCCCTCGCAACTCCCACAATGCTATGATTATTTATCTCAGTCACCCCATTGTTGTATAGGTTGTGGGGTCCTGCCAACTCTCGTCAAATGCCTTATTTCACTTAGAAATTTTTGAATTCATTCGATACATACTCACCTCCATTATCACTCCTGAGAACCTTCACCTTCTTTCCAGTTTCTTTCTCAACTAGTGCCTTGAATTCTACGAATTTGGAGAAGGTCTCATATTTCTTGCGCATGAAAAATATCTAACACTTCCTTGAGAAATCATCAACAAATATAACATAGTACTTATGTCTAGTAGTGGAGGTTATCGAGAAAGTTCCACAAACATCAGAGTGGACTCTTTCCAAGAATTCATGTGATTTGTTGTCCCGATCATGGAATGTGTATTTTGTGTACTTCTCCAAGGTCCATCCTTTGCATACATCTTGTTTCTCAAGTGCTCCTTTAGGGAGGTGTTGTAGCCACTGCAACAACCCTCCAAAATTCCTAAATTTTCAAAATTTTGGATCCCCTTTACTATTTCTGTGTCTATTACTTTGTTGGGATGGGGTCCCTTGGGTCAATTTTGTTAAGTTGTGAGTCAATTTTGTATTATCTTTTGTAGAAAATGTAAAGTCTCTGCAAAATGTGGAAAGTAGAGTGCGAAGCTAGTAGAAGTCAAAGGGGATTTAGTGCCTTAGTTGGGTAGGTGATAGATATGTTTTGAGACTTGCCCATGGTTCGCGGACCATGGTATTGTAAATCAAATGCTATATAAAGTTGAGTCATAGCAAGTCTTAGAACTAACTGAACTTGAAGAATCATTATAAGGGCAAGGTGCTAAGGTAGGAAAGGTTTGTTTCCTGTACTTAGGTGAAAGAGGATGGCTCCTGCAGCTGAGTGTGTGCAGACCTTCATAAGTCCGCAAGCTAAGTGCGTGGGCCCCTTCAGCTGAGTGCGCAGGGATAAGGAGTTTGTATATGAATGCTTACACTTAATAAAGATTGTTTGGGTTGAAACTGACGCATCTGTGATCTTTTATTAACTTCTGCTAAGTTTATATATCTTCGCTCTTTAATGTGTTTTATATGAATGAATGCTTATTTACTACGCAAACCTGGTAGATCTATATTTTTTATGAATAATAAGTCCAACTAAGTACCTTTGCGAAGATCCAAACATCATTTAGTTAGATTTTTAGTAGTTATCTATTCGAAAAGGATAAATTTGTGGGAAAGAAGATCTAAGCCGTAATAACTTTAGGAAACCATCACATGGGCCTCTGGATGCAAAAACTTGGTTCTAGCATCCCCCAATACTACTTCGGGTGAGACTGAAACCTGCACTATGTGGGTTGTTGCTGAAAGGGCTAGCAGTTTAGGGTTTTTTTGGTTGGTGCAATTAAAGCTAAACCTGGGTTAGGCCCCATCAAGCCAACAAATGGTTCCATTTCCGCGACCAGTATCTATCTGAGGAATGTGTGATGTTGAATAAGTGGTTTCCTACTAAAAAGGAAATCAAGAAGTGGATCAGTCAGAAGTTTCACACGTCTGCAGCTCAAGAGAACAAAATTTGTGATTATCCAAGGAACAGTGGTTAGAGAGATACCTGTACATAGATGAGACCGAAGCCTTTTTTTGTTTCTTCCCCTGCGAATTGTATGAGTGGTTATCTAGATTAGCAGACAGTCAGGGTACATGGAGACTTGACGACCCTATTGTGGGAACTCGAGAGCTGGTGAGGCGATTGGAAGCTTAAGAAAATAATATCATGTGGGCTTTTGATCATTGGATTGATCATATCATAGGAGGATTCATCACTGAGCTCACAATTGATACGAACATCAGTTATAGCGAAGCAGAGCGCATGCTTATCAAGGGAAGGCGAGGTAAGTATATAAAATCTCCAAAAACTTCGATTAAGATGTTGTCGTGTGAAAAACAGGTTATGCCATTACCTTGATGTTTGGGACTACGTGAAGTGGAAAACCCTTCAGAAGGTGTTAGTCCTTACAATCTCCTAGGCTGAAAAGGAAATCGAGAAGGGTAACCTCAAACCACTTTAGCTCAGTAGCTAGCCCTACTGAGCATGAGAGGGATCTCTCTAAGTCTCTTATCAGTGATATGACTTTAAAGAAAATGAATTTTAGGCTAGATATGTGTATTTGTTTGTTTGTTTGTGAAAATTTGGTTTTTAGGGTTTGCTGAACTTAGGGTTTGGAGCCACAAGTAGGTTTAGGTTGTGGGAGTGCAGGAGCAAATATGAGAAGGAGCTAGATATCAGAATCCATGTTGTATTTGGAATATTGTTAGTGTAGTGTAGAAGATAAAGTGTAGAAGAGAATAATGAGCATAATTAAACATGATTTCATTCGCTTAGGAAGACATAAACATAACTATGAAAACCAGATAACAGAGCTTGAGAAACAAGAATTATGCATATTTCACTGAAAGGAATCCATAGAAAGAAGAGATATCATGTAGATAAAGATGTGTAAATCATTAGAAAAAAATAGAATGAAGAACAAGAACCATGAATTCACTGGGCTAGCGTTCCTTGAAAATAGTTGTAACATGTCTCTATATTAGCTGAAAAGATGATTACATGCAAGCCTCCTTCACAAAAGGTTCAACCCTCTTATCCTCAAGAGAAATGATACATATAGAATCTCTTAGACCACTTGTCCACCTTCAGGATTCGAATTCCTTGGTGGAGGAACTGACTCCAAGATTCTCTCAACCAATAGGTGAGAGTGAGAAGATGAAACTCAAACACTTCATGGAGAGTTTGTTTAGGAGTTCGCTTCTTTTATGAGGCCTAATAAACATAAAAAACAACCTATGATGTAAATTTATTCATGCCTACATTACATAGCCTCAAAATTAGTGCCATTACATAGAGAATCTTGACTTTGACTAAGTCAAACTAGAAACTAGAAATTTTACACATTGAAATTTACAAGTTAAAACACAGAAAAGTGGAGAAGCGCAACACTAACTTTGAGCTAATTTTTTGGTGTCATCCAGGGGTCAAACTTCACAAATGAGAGAACAATAAACTAGCACTTCAAGTCTAGTTTCCATAATAGTTTTAATTTTTGAATTTGGACCATGGTAAGGCCTTTAAACATCCATTCTCGCAGGGTTGCTCCAGGAGCGCAACGCCTGTCAAAAAAGGGTCTAGAATGCTAGCTTTTTGCCACTTTTTTGCACTTTTCTCCAAAACTGAGCCACCTCTGTGAAATCTGAGAAAATGGGTTTTTAGATAATGGAAAGAGATTTCAAAAAATGTATACATTTCCTCAAATGGAGGCCTGAGCGCTTCTAGAGCAGTTGATTTTCTGAATTTAGACCAAAAAATTTCAAAAACCTTTAAGTGATCAAAATTTGCTCAAAATTGGATGGAAGGTGTAAAAACACGTTTGTTAAACCTTCATATATGCTTCAAAAATCAGCTTCAAGTTTCCCTCATCCTTTTGCTCTTTTTGGTTTCCTTGAGCTTGTTTTCAAGTTGCTTTACCTTGACATTGGTGATCATGTTTTGAGCCTAGTAGTGGTGCGCCATATGCCTAATAAACCGATTATCTCTATTTTCCTTCTCAAGAAGCTTCTCCAAGTGTTCATTCACCCTTTTGAACCAATATTCCTTGTCTTGATGGACCTCAAGGGCAATCTAATCCTCTAGGTCAAGGTCTTCATTCAATAGAATGTGCTCTTTCTCTTCTTGCAATGCCTTCTTTATGCCCCTTGTTCTTGGCCTTTTCCTCTTTCCTTTCCCTTTTGATCCTTTCAGATCACTTGATTCTATGATCTCTTTTCCCTTGCCAACTTGCTACAATAACTTGTCTTTTTATTTTTCCATGATCAATTCCTTTGCTTTGAGCTGACTATTCTCCTGTTCAAGGAATGAAATGACATATTTTGCTCTTTCCATATTGATTGCAAGATCCTTGATTTGATAGTCTTTATCTCTGATTGTCTGTTGCGGGCTTGAAGTTTGATCCTCTGCCTCTGAATCAATTAGCTCAAACTCATGCTTAGTTGTGTTTTTATCTTTCATTGTCGGTCTCTTCTTTTTCAATGAAGAAGGCTTGGCCCCTTTCTCTCCATGAGAAGAAAACACAAGCCCCTGTCCTCTCTCATACATTTTAGTCACCTCAAGTTTAGGCACTTGAGTTTTCTCCACTGATCTGCTAGAGGAGCCCACCTCCATTTGCTGTTTTGGCACACTAGGAGACTGAGCTGCTACATTGGCTTCAAGCAATTTCAGGGCTATTTCCAAAAAGGTTTCGCAAGCCATACATCTCTTTGTAAGCTGGTGAAGGACAATAGTTTTGATTAGATTGTGATGAAATAAGCTTGGGGAGTTCTCTTTGTCGTTCAATTGTATCTTTTCTGACATTTTGGAAATGCTCCTGGATAGGTAGTTACACATGTTGAGTGGCTTTTGAGAGGTGAAATGCATCAGGAGGCAAATATGATAAGCATACAACCTAGTGAATCTCCCTTCACATGTAAAGAACCTCATGGAACTCTTCATAAAAGGGGCATATTTCTCCAATAAGTATCAGAAAGGCATAAGGTGAGCATGTTTTTCCTGTATGGTGTTTTTAAGAAAGGCTTGTAGTATTCAAGATCTAGGTTCATTCCTTTGAACCAATATTCACCATTGTCTGGTAACCCTGTTGCAAGCGAGATGTAGGCCGATGAAAAACTGAACTCAACACCAGTTATGACAGCACTTTCACCTTTCAACTGAGTTGCTACAAAATCTGTTAATTGTTCATGAAACCCCACCTCACTCACTCTTTTGCAAAACTCCAAGCAATGTACATGCTCGAAGCACTGTTTGATGAAAGGATAGGAGTTGATTGCATTGAAATTTTATGGCTCATATCTGAGGATATTCCCTCGCTTATGATGTCTTTTTCTCTCTGGTAAAGATTATGCCTCTAGGATGACAAAATATCCTAGCAGTAGGCAATGAAAAATAGGGTTTGTAATGAAAAACGCCCAAAAACCTCTAGGAATGAGCTAGGGTTTTACTTTTTGAGGGGTAAAACTTTGTTTTGAGGTGGATTGAATGGTTTAAGTGGTTTATTAAACATGTATGCAGGTGTAGGACAACATTTTACATGTTTTTAGAAATCAAAAATAAAAATGGCCATTATCACCCTATCATTTCCCATGCAAAATTTCACTACAAACCCTAATTTTAAGAATCATTTGCGTGAGATGATTTTGAAAAGAAAAATGAGAGATAATGATGGTGTAATTACTTGTATCTTGGATTAGAAGTCAATGAAATTAAGCTTGCAAACCAAAAAATGAAATTTGGGAGAGTTTTGGGTGAATTCTAGGCACTCTGTCTTGGACGCAGTGCTTTGTTCATGCAGCGCCTTTGGTCTGAGCACAGAGCTTTGTTCCTAAGTGCAGTGTCGGTCTTCCAAACCACTTTTTTAGGCTTTACACGGATCCAAATTGAGAGCTTGATATCTCATTGGAATGATCTTGAAGTCTGCTATTAGATGGACTCCTCAAGCATCTAATTGGGACACTCCATCAGGGAGAAAAATTGGTTTTCCCAAGGTCGCTCCAAAACCTCAGGGTTTCTCTGACAAGAGCATAGCACCGACATGAAGAGAACTTTTGGATACCTTCCACTAATCCCAATCACAAGATGAAGGTACCATTGGAAAGCTTAGGATGTCTGCTACACAATAGAGTCCTTAAGAACTACAAAACCTGCTCCAAACCCCTAAAACACTGTCTTGAAGTCAAGCTATCCATAAGTGCAGCAACTCTCCCGTAACAAGTGTATTTTGGGCATTTCTTTCAAATCCTAACACCTATGCATAACATGAAGGAGGTTTTTTTTCCTTGGACTATAGTGGACAAAACGTCTTTCACTTTTGTAAAATTATTGTCCCTGTTGTCAGAAACATATTTTGGAGCAAACATGTCCCTATGAGGAATGATGAGGCGAGGTAGTGTACTGCAACATTGTCTTATTTGAAATTAAATATTACCTTCACCTTTATTTTGATTTCCCTAAGATGCTAACTCCCTTTACCCACTACATTAACTGATGAACATGTTTTTTTTACATATGGTATCATGACGAAACATGGAGTGAAACCATAGACCATGACCTAAAATGAGGAATTTAACCATTTCATGACCCAAGACATTTAAATGAAGATATGATACCTCGACGAATGTTGGGTTGTGTTATATTCTTTCCACGTAGTTAATAGGGGGTTTGAAGGGCACCCGTAACCCCACTTTATGGGGTCCGGGGCAGCGCCCCGGAAAATTTTGGTTTTGGACCATATGTTAGGTTGGGCGGACCCACCTATGGTTTTGTGCATGATTTTCGCACATGTTTTTTGGACGCGATGGATTTCGGTCCATGGTATTGGATGCTTTGGCATGTATAAATATGTATTGTAACATTGAAAGGAACATAATGAAAAATCAAGCTGGTAGTCCCGGTTTTGGGATCCAGGGAAAAATCTCTGTGCATATGTGTTTTATGGGTTATGCTCTCGCATTGTTTATTTTCTTTGTTTAAGAATTCGTATGCAGGTAATTTCTGTACAGGGTTAAAACCTACATTTGGTATCGGAGCTGTTTTGGCTTCAAGGGGACGCCTTTGTTGTTGAGGGGTTTCGCTCGGGCCTGTGGTAGACCCTGTTCAGTGGGAGATCTGCGAGATCGATTCTGGTGGTGAAAGAAGATGGCGAGCAGTGGAAAGATAGAGATTAAGAAGTTCAATGGCCAGAATTTTGAGTTGTGGAAACTCAAGATGGAGGATCTGTTGGTGGATAAAGATCAGTGGATCGCGGTAGATCCGGGTAATAAAACATCGAGAGTGACCGATGAAGAATGGAAGAAGTTGGATCGGAAGGCAAAGAGCACAATACGATTGTGTGTCTGAGATTCAGTATTGCTGAATGTATCAGGGGAAGCTACGGCAAAGGCTTTGTGGGTCAAGTTAGGGACTTTGTACCAATCTAAGTCTCTGGTGAATAAACTATTCCCACGGAAAAAGCTGTATAACCTGAGGATGAAAGATGGAGACTCGGTGACAGAGCATCTGAATGCGTTTAATACTGTGGTAAGTCAGTTATTATCTGTTGATATTAAAATTTCAGATGAAGATAAGTGCATCAGTCTGTTGTGTTCTCTACCAGATTCGTGGGATAGTCTGGTTATTGCAATAGGTAGCAATGCAACTGCTTTGCAGGTTGATGAAATAGTCTCAGCCTTGCTGACGGAGGAGATGAGACGGAATAATATGGACAACCAGAATGGTGATGCCTTGTCTGTACGAGGACGTTCCCAGAACAGAAACAAAAATAAGTCATCGAGTGGGAGATATAAATCTAGAGGGAGATCTAAATCTCCAGGAAAACCTACAAAGGTGGTGTGCTGGAAATGCGGAAAGGAAGGGCACTTCAGAAGGGATTGTAAATCTAAAGCTCCTGATAAAGGAAAGGGATCTGATGATGCTCCTTCTGCAGTGGCGAAAACCACCTCAGATGAAGGTGGGGATGTGTACTTGGCTTCTTCAAGTACACATGTAGATCATGAGGCATGGTTGATTGACTCAGGTGCATCCTTTCACTTCACTCCCCATAGAGAGTGGTTTTGCGAGTATGAGAAATACGATGGTGGCGATGTCTTCTTAGGAGATGATAGGAAGGCTAGAATCATTAGTCGGGGAAAAGTAAAGTTGAAGTTGCAAGGTGGAAGGGTTAGAACACTTCCGGGTGTTCTACATATTCCTGCATTAGCCAGAAATCTGATTTCTGTAAGCAAGTTGGATGATGCAGGTGTAAAGACAGTTTTCGAGAAAGATACCTGCAAGATGGTTCGGGGAGCACTGATATTGATGCGGGGAGTTCAGATTGGAACTCTGTACAAGCTGCAAGGTAGCATTGTTGTTGATGGGTGCAATAGTTCTATGGTTCCTGAAAATGGAGTAGAAAATCTAGTGGTCTTTGGAGAGAAGACCATGTTGTGGCATCAAAGGCTTGGACATATTGGAGAGAAGGGCCTTCGAATACTTCATGGTAAAGGTATGGTAGAAGGTATGAATGATAGCTCTCTGGATTTTGATTTCTGTGAAAATTGTGTTTAT
Organism: Pinus tabuliformis; assembly: GCA_031772625.1. Classification (NCBI taxonomy): domain Eukaryota; kingdom Viridiplantae; phylum Streptophyta; class Pinopsida; order Pinales; family Pinaceae; genus Pinus; species Pinus tabuliformis. The sequence continues at coordinate 754,875,627 of CM062812.1, forward strand.
GGGAAGCAAAATCGGGTGAGTTTCCCCTCTGGTGGTAAGAGGACGAAACAGATATTAGAACTTGTGCACAGTGATGTGTTTGGACCTGTGAAGATTCCATCACTGGGTAAGTCTGTGTACTATGTATCATTTATAGATGACTTCTCAAGGAATACATGGATATATTTCCTTAAGAAGAAATCTGAAGTCTTTGACAGGTGTTATCTCAAAATCAGATCCTGATAGGCTGCAGACCAGGCAGACTTCAAGTAACTATTTCAAACCAACCTTTTAGCTAAGGCTTAGCCTCCTTAGCCTGAGAGGGCTCTCTCAAAGGGTTAATGATATTGATTAAAGATATGGATAGATGGCTAACTCTATGGTTTGTGATTTTATATGTTTGTAGATTGGAAGATGGAGACTTGCTACCATTGGGCTATGGAGTCAGTGACAGAGATAAGGATAACAAATGGCTCTTCTTATAAAACTGAGGCTTGTATATACTTCAATGAAAGAGTGACACATTCAAGAAAGTCTCAATAACTTGAAGTTCATAGGAGTCAGAGCATGTGGGCATGAATTCTGAGTAATGATACATCAAGGTATTCAAAAGGAAAGAATTTAAAGTGATAGATCAGAGTTTAATACCTACATGGAAGTCAGGGCATTCAGCATTTAAACATTTAGAACAAAAACTCATATGGGACCACACAGTTTATGAATGTATACAGGAAGTCAGAGCACATTCAGTGAATTCTGAGTGATTATACATCCATACCACTGTAAGAATTAAGGAAAGGACAACATCACATATTCTGGACATAAAAAATCCTTCATGAATCCTGAGAAGTAAGCATTAAGACTATGGAAGTAAAGCATTTCAAAGATAAAAGATGAAGCTCACTGAAGTACACTAAGAATCTCAGCTTCAGAAAAGTCCAACTGCTTCTGTATATATCAATCCCTGCATATCATTTACAAAAGTAGTCTTTTTCTCTAACATTTTCCAACCCCTTGTACATCAGCTCTTCTGCTATATATAGAGCTCTTTACAAAACTTAGATTCCTCTTCTAGGATGAGGAAAATTCGAATTCTACCTGACCTGACACCTAATGACACTCAAAACTAACTATTAAATGCAAATGACACCTAACTAGCAGTCCTAGAGACCTAATACAACTAGGAGTGTATCTCCTTATCATGATTACAACAACCTTATCTAAGCATTAAACACTCCTTTTGACAAACAAAAATTCATGAAGTCGAATTTGATGAAGCCCATAACCTTCCAGCTGGCCCTTGATGACTCATCCTTTTGGTGTTCCTAGAAACTAGGAGACTGTCCCTTGCTCTGTTCTGGCTGAAAAATAGGTCTTGGGACAGAGCTCATAACTTGTCGTAAAAAATGTATTTGGAAAAACTGAAGGGGGCTTTTGTGAATCAATCCATGCTGAACAAAAACCTCTCTTGGTTTTTTGAAAAACCTTCCCTACCTCCCAGAATGTGTCTTTGAAAAACCTATGTTAAACAGGAGATGAAAAATTGCACCTACAGCAGTTTCATAGCGCACGTTTTAGTCACCCGTTTCTCCCAGATCATAATCAATTTGAAGAAAATGAAAGAGGTTTTTCTAGATCAATATGTTAGGAATAAAAACCTCTTTCAATTTCCAAAAATATGCTTTTAGTTTATCTAGAGACCTCCTGGAATTTAACCACCTAAAACAGTTTTTCTCTTGAAAAACGTTGCTTCAGTGATTTCGCAGCGCAAGGTTGAGCACGTGTATATGTCTTCATTTCTTGTATTTCCTTTTCGATTAGGGCTCAAACATTCTCAAGTGATATGATTACACCTTTGCAGCAACATCCCTTTACCTTTGCTGAGAAACAGGAAACTGCCCCTGTTCTATGCTTTTGGTTTCCTTAAAGATAATCGAAAGTAATTAACTATGTTGATCTTCTTGAATTAGTCAATTTATTCATGGGGTGCCACGTCCTTCATGTGTTGTAAGCCTTTCCCATGTACATGTGTGCAGGCAAAAGTTTCTTGCAAACTGTTTGATATATCCTGAACTGTGGTAAATGTGCTCACTTTACGACAAAAATTTGAAGTTGGATTTGAATATATATATTTTCTCCACCTGTCTTGACCTGGTTGAATGTTGATAGCTTTAGATGATGCCTTGTATGCCTTGTAGACATTCCCCTTTCAAAAACATTTTCCTTTGTCTTTCAACATTGGTCCATGAAAGCATAATGTGCAGCTACAGCAGTTTCGTAGCGCGCTACGAAACTGCTGTGTAATTTTAAAAAACATAGTTTCAACCATAATTTTGCCATTTTGAGCCTTTTACTATTTAAGCATTCTTTCAACAGCTCCAAGACCTTTCAAAACTGAATGGGAATGTTTGATTCTTCAATAAAGATTATACCAAGTAAAACCATCAAAACTTTGAAACATAACCTTACTTGAAGTGAGATTTCTTTATGGAGATTCTTTTTGCTGGCTCAACTGTATCTTTAAGTCTTCAATTTGTTTCTTCATTACTTTGATCCCAGACCTGAGGTTTGTCAAGTGCTTCTTATGCATGAAAGGAGCATGAGAATAACCAAGACCAAATCTTTCTTACCTTACCCTTTTCCTTTGAAATTTGTTTAGTGATAACAGTGGCTCCACTTGGGATAGTGTGCTCCTGTAGTACACTAAGAACTCGCAGGTCCAGTGCTTTGTCCATTTTATGAAAAACATAGATTTGTTTGATAAACATTCCCTTCAAGCTTCTTGGGCCTTCACCTCGGGCTTAAGCTTGATGATGACTGTAGGAGAAAGAAATCTACATCTACTGAAAAATGCTCACTTGACCTTGAGCTTATTTGCATTTTCCTACCTACCTACCCTATCAATTCAAACTCCTTTCAGCTTAATCAATGTGAAATTTCCAATGTAGCCAATAATTTGTCTTATCTGATATTTGAGTTTTTTGATTGCATCGGAGTTCAAAGTCACTATGATATTGTGATGACCACTGCCACTGAAATTGCCTCTGATCTTCATAGAAAAACTGAAACACTGGAGAGTAAAACTCTTCCATGTATTTAGCTATAGGATCCCAGAATACATGATTAGCTTGGTGATTCTCGTAACTTTCTGGTTGTGCAAACTGATCTTTAGCCACACAAAATTCCTTTGATGTACTATCCAACTGCCTTTCTGCATGATTCTCATAGACAATGTAATTTTCCTCACTATTGTGATCATTCTTTGAAGTAAGCTGCTGCAAGGAATTACAAAATTGAACAACCTTTTCCTCTGCCTGAGGGCTATAAAAGCTATTTTCCAGTACTTCTTTTTGCTGTTTGCAATCAATTTCATACTCATAATGATTCGAAGACTGAGAAGTCTGCTGCATCTCTACATCAATATCAAAGGATGAAACATGGTTTTCACAAGTAAACCCCTGCTGCTCTTCATGCTGCGTTTCATGAGATGTTATACTTTCTTCTTGGTGTTGAAATGCATTGTTATGAAGAGCCTCTAAAATTTCTTCATCCATAAATTCATCATCATCATAACAATCCTCCAAATATTGAATAAAACTCGTAGAATGTTTACAACAATCTTTGACCAGCAATAAGGAGGGTGACAGTCTTTATACATGTCATAGAACACATCATGGAAATCAGCAAGAGAATATAATGAACCATTTTCCAAACTTTTATACCAAGACCATGCTTTTCCTTCTAAAGTGGTCTTAAACATCCTCATGAGACAATCTTCATGGAAATGAACCTTAAGATTGCGTACATGCATATGAAACCTAACCAAATGAAGAGCAGCATTGTCTTTCTTTTAATCTTTGAATATTGGAAGATCATCTAACCAATCAACCTTTGGCATAGGATTTGGAAAACCAGGGATATGAGACCGATTCATAGGAGCATACCTAGCATTCATTCTTGCAGTGGAATTCATCTTGAAACTTCATCAAGCTACTGATCTTCTAGCAGTGGAGTCACCTTCCAATTTCTTATTCGATGTGTGGAGTCGCCAAGGTAGTTTTGCAGCCTCAAATAGATGTTTGAGCTCCTGCTACCTTCAGAAGTTCAACCTCTTAATTTCGGGAATGAATAGACTTCAGGCTCCCGGCAGACGCACCAAAATGTTATCTCAAAATCAGATCCTGATAGGCTGCAGACCAGGCAGACTTCAAGTAACTATTTCAAACCAATCTTTTAGCTAAGGCTTAGCCTCCTTAGCCTGAGAGGGCTCTCTCAAAGGGTTAATGATATTGATTAAAGATATGGATAGATGGCTAACTCTATGGTTTGTGATTTTATATGTTTGTAGATTGGAAGATGGAGACTTGCTACCATTGGGCTATGGAGTCAGTGACAGAGATAAGGATAACAAATGGCTCTTCTTATAAAACTGAGGCTTGTATATACTTCAATGAAAGAGTGACACATTCAAGAAAGTCTCAATAACTTGAAGTTCATAGGAGTCAGAGCATGTGGGCATGAATTTTGAGTAATGATACATCAAGGTATTCAAAAGGAAAGAATTTAAAGTGATAGATCAGAGTTTAATACCTACATGGAAGTCAGGGCATTCAACATTTAAACATTCAGAACAAAAACTCATATGGGACCACACAGTTTATGAATGTATACAGGAAGTTAGAGCACATTCAGTGAATTCTGAGTGATTATACATCCATACCATTGTAAGAATTAAGGAAAGGACAACATCACATATTCTGGACATAAAAAATCCTTCATGAATCCTGAGAAGTAAGCATTAAGACTATGGAAGTAAAGCATTTCAAAGATAAAAGATGAAGCTCACTGAAGTACACTAAGAATCTCAGCTTCAGAAAAGTCCAACTGCTTCTGTATATATCAATCCCTGCATATCATTTACAAAAGTAGTCTTTTTCTCTAACATTTTCCAACCCCTTGTACATCAGCTCTTCTGCTATATATAGAGCTCTTTACAAAACTTAGATTCCTCTTCTAGGATGAGGAAAATTCGAATTCTACCTGACCTGACACCTAATGACACTCAAAACTAACTATTAAATGCAAATGACACCTAACTAGCAGTCCTAGAGACCTAATACAACTAGGAGTGTATCTCCTTATCATGATTACAACAACCTTATCTAAGCATTAAACACTCCTTTTGACAAACAAAAATCCATGAAGTCGAATTTGATGAAGCCCATAACCTTCCAGTTGGCCCTTGATGACTCATCCTTTTGGTGTTCCTAGAAACTAGGAGACTGTCCCTTGCTCTGTTCTGGCTGAAAAATAGGTCTTGGGACAGAGCTCATAACTTCTCGTAAAAAATGTATTTGGAAAAACTGAAGGAGGCTTTTGTGAATCAATCCATGCTGAACAAAAACCTCTCTTGGTTTTTTGAAAAACCTTCCCTACCTCCCAGAATGTGTCTTTGAAAAACCTGTGTTAAACAGGAGATGAAAAACTGCACCTACAGCAGTTTCGTAGCGCAAGTTTTAGTCACCCGTTTCTCCCAGATCATAATCAATTTGAAGAAAATGAAAGAGGTTTTTCTAGCTCAATGTGTTAGGAATAAAAACCTCTTTCAATTTCCAAAAATATGCTTTCAGTTTCTCTAGAGACCTCCTGGAATTTAACCACCTAAAACAGTTTTTCTCCTGAAAAACGTTGCTTCAGTGATTTCGCAGCGCAAGGTTGAGCACGTGTATATGTCTTCATTTGTTGTATTTCCTTTTCGATTAGGGCTCAAACATTCTCAAGTGATCTGATTACACCTTTGCAGCAACATCCCTTTACCTTTGCTGAGAAACAGGAAACTGCCCCTGTTCTATGCTTTTGGTTTCCTTAAAGATAATCGAAAGTAATTAACTATGTTGATCTTCTTGAATTAGTCAATTTATTCATGGGGTGCCACGTCCTTCATGTGTTGTAAGCCTTTCCCATGTACATGTGTGCAGGCAAAAGTTTCTTGCAAACTGTTTGATATATCCTGAACTGTGGTAAATGTGCTCACTTTACGACAAAAATTTGAAGTTGGATTTGAATATATATATTTTCTCCACCTATCTTGACTTGGTTGAATGTTGATAGCTTCAGATGATGCCTTGTATGCCTTGTAGACATTCCCCTTTCAAAAATATTTGCCTTTGTCTTTCAACATTGGTCCATGAAAGCATAATGTGCAGCTACAGCAGTTTCGTAGCGCGCTACGAAACTGCTGTGTAATTTTAAAAAACATAGTTTCAACCATAATTTTGCCATTTTGAGCCTTTTACTATTTAAGCATTCTTTCAACAGCTCCAAGACCTTTCAAAACTGAATGGGAATGTTTGATTCTTCAATAAAGATTATACCAAGTAAAACCATCAAAACTTTGAAACATAACCTTACTTGAAGTGAGATTTCTTTATGGAGATTCTTTTTGCTGGCTCAACTGTATCTTTAAGTCTTCAATTTGTTTCTTCATTACTTTGATCCCAGACCTGAGGTTTGTCAAGTGCTTCTTATGCATGAAAGGAGCATGAGAATAACCAAGACCAAATCTTTCTTACCTTACCCTTTTCCTTTGAAATTTGTTTAGTGATAACAGTGGCTCCACATGGGATAGTGTGCTCCTGTAGTACACTAAGAACTCGCAGGTCCAGTGCTTTGTCCATTTTATGAAAAACATAGATTTGTTTGATAAACATTCGCTTCAAGCTTCTTGGGCCTTCACCTCGGGCTTAAGCTTGATGATGACTGTAGGAGAAAGAAATCTACATCTACTGAAAAATGCTCACTTGACCTTGAGCTTATTTGCATTTTCCTACCTACCTACCCTATCAATTCAAACTCCTTTCAGCTTAATCAATGTGAAATTTCCAATGTAGCCAATAATTTGTCTTATCTGATATTTGAGTTTTTTGATTGCATCGGAGTTCAAAGTCACTATGATATTGTGATGACCACTGCCACTGAAATTGCCTCTGATCTTCATAGAAAAACTGAAACACTGGAGAGTAAAACTCTTCCATGTATTTAGCTATAGGATCCCAGAATACATGATTAGCTTGGTGATTCTCGTAACTTTCTGGTTGTGCAAACTGATCTTTAGCCACACAAAATTCCTTTGATGTACTATCCAACTGCCTTTCTGCATGATTCTCATAGACAATGTAATTTTCCTCACTATTGTGATCATTCTTTGAAGTAAGCTGCTGCAAGGAATTATAAAATTGAACAACCTTTTCCTCTGCCTGAGGGCTATAAAAGCTATTTTCCAGTACTTCTTTTTGCTGTTTGCAATCAATTTCATACTCATAATGATTCGAAGACTGAGAAGTCTGCTGCATCTCTACATCAATATCAAAGGATGAAACATGGTTTTCACAAGTAAACCCCTGCTGCTCTTCATGCTGCATTTCATGAGATGTTATACTTTCTTCTTGGTGTTGAAATGCATTGTTATGAAGAGCCTCTAAAATTTCTTCATCCATAAATTCATCATCATCATAACAATCCTCCAAATATTGAATAAAACTCGTAGAATGTTTACAACAATCTTTGACTAGCAATAAGGAGGGATGACACTCTTTATACATGTCATAGAACACATCATGGAAATCAGCAAGAGAATATAATGAACCATTTTCCAAACTTTTATACCAAGACCATGCTTTTCCTTCTAAAGTGGTCTTAAACATCCTCATGAGACAATCTTCATGGAAATGAACCTTAAGATTGCGTACATGCATATGAAACCTAACCAAATGAAGAGCAGCATTGTCTTTCTTTTCATCTTTGAATATTGGAAGATCATCTAACCAATCAACCTTTGGCATAGGATTTGGAAAACCAGGGATATGAGACCGATTCATAGGAGCATACCTAGCATTCATTCTTGCAGTGAAATTCATCTTGAAACTTCATCAAGCTACTGATCTTCTAGCAGTGGAGTCACCTTCCAATTTCTTATTCGATGTGTGGAGTCGCCAAGGTAGTTTTGCAGCCTCAAATAGATGTCTGAGCTCCTGCTACCTTCAGAAGTTCAACCTCTTAATTTCGGGAATGAATAGACTTCAGGCTCCCGGCAGACGCACCAAAATGTTATCTCAAAATCAGATCCTGATAGGCTGCAGACCAGGCAGACTTCAAGTAACTATTTCAAACCAATCTTTTAGCTAAGGCTTAGCCTCCTTAGCCTGAGAGGGCTCTCTCAAAGGGTTAATGATATTGATTAAAGATATGGATAGATGGCTAACTCTATGGTTTGTGATTTTATATGTTTGTAGATTGGAAGATGGAGACTTGCTACCATTGGGCTATGGAGTCAGTGACAGAGATAAGGATAACAAATGGCTCTTCTTATAAAACTGAGGCTTGTATATACTTCAATGAAAGAGTGACACATTCAAGAAAGTCTCAATAACTTGAAGTTCATAGGAGTCAGAGCATGTGGGCATGAATTCTGAGTAATGATACATCAAGGTATTCAAAAGGAAAGAATTTAAAGTGATAGATCAGAGTTTAATACCTACATGGAAGTCAGGGCATTCAGCATTTAAACATTTAGAACAAAAACTCCTATGGGACCACACAGTTTATGAATGTATATAGGAAGTCAGAGCACATTCAGTGAATTCTGAGTGATTATACATCCATACCACTGTAAGAATTAAGGAAAGGACAACATCACATATTCTGGACATAAAAAATCCTTCATGAATCCTGAGAAGTAAGCATTAAGACTATGGAAGTAAGGCATTTCAAAGATAAAAGATGAAGCTCACTGAAGTACACTAAGAATCTCAGCTTCAGAAAAGTCCAACTGCTTCTGTATATATCAATCCCTGCATATCATTTACAAAAGTAGTCTTTTTCTCTAACATTTTCCAACCCCTTGTACATCAGCTCTTCTGCTATATATAGAGCTCTTTACAAAACTTATATTCCTCTTCTAGGATGAGGAAAATTCGAATTCTACCTGACCTGACACCTAATGACACTCAAAACTAACTATTAAATGCAAATGACACCTAACTAGCAGTCCTAGAGACCTAATACAACTAGGAGTGTATCTCCTTATCATGATTACAACAACCTTATCTAAGCATTAAACACTCCTTTTGACAAACAAAAATCCATGAAGTCGAATTTGATGAAGCCCATAACCTTCCAGCTGGCCCTTGATGACTCATCCTTTTGGTGTTCCTAGAAACTAGGAGACTGTCCCTTGCTCTGTTCTGGCTGAAAAATAGGTCTTGGGACAGAGCTCATAACTTCTCGTAAAAAATGTATTTGGAAAAACTGAAGGAGGCTTTTGTGAATCAATCCATGCTGAACAAAAACCTCTCTTGGTTTTTTGAAAAACCTTCCCTACCTCCCAGAATGTGTCTTTGAAAAACCTATGTTAAACAGGAGATGAAAAATTGCACCTACAGCAGTTTCATAGCGCAAGTTTTAGTCACCCGTTTCTCCCAGATCATAATCAATTTGAAGAAAATGAAAGAGGTTTTTCTAGATCAATATGTTAGGAATAAAAACCTCTTTCAATTTCCAAAAATATGCTTTCAGTTTATCTAGAGACCTCCTGGAATTTAACCACCTAAAACAGTTTTTCTCTTGAAAAACGTTGCTTCAGTGATTTCGCAGCGCAAGGTTGAGCACGTGTATATGTCTTCATTTCTTGTATTTCCTTTTCGATTAGGGCTCAAACATTCTCAAGTGATCTGATTACACCTTTGCAGCAACATCCCTTTACCTTTGCTGAGAAACAGGAAACTGCCCCTGTTCTATGCTTTTGGTTTCCTTAAAGATAATCGAAAGTAATTAACTATGTTGATCTTCTTGAATTAGTCAATTTATTCATGGGGTGCCACGTCCTTCATGTGTTGTAAGCCTTTCCCATGTACATGTGTGCAGGCAAAAGTTTTTTGCAAACTGTTTGATATATCCTGAACTGTGGTAAATGTGCTCACTTTACGACAAAAATTTGAAATTGGATTTGAATATATATATTTTCTCCACCTGTCTTGACCTGGTTGAATGTTGATAGCTTTAGATGATGCCTTGTATGCCTTGTAGACATTCCCCTTTCAAAAACATTTTCCTTTGTCTTTCAACATTGGTCCATGAAAGCATAATGTGCAGCTACAACAGTTTCGTAGCGCGCTACGAAACTGCTGTGTAATTTTAAAAAACATAGTTTCAACCATAATTTTGCCATTTTGAGCCTTTTACTATTTAAGCATTCTTTCAACAGCTCCAAGACCTTTCAAAACTGAATGGGAATGTTTGATTCTTCAATAAAGATTATACCAAGTAAAACCATCAAAACTTTGAAACATAACCTTACTTGAAGTGAGATTTCTTTATGGAGATTCTTTTTGCTGGCTCAACTGTATCTTTAAGTCTTCAATTTGTTTCTTCATTACTTTGATCCCAGACCTGAGGTTTGTCAAGTGCTTCTTATGCATGAAAGGAGCATGAGAATAACCAAGACCAAATCTTTCTTACCTTACCCTTTTCCTTTGAAATTTGTTTAGTGATAATAGTGGCTCCACTTGGGATAGTGTGCTCCTGTAGTACACTAAGAACTCGCAGGTCCAGTGCTTTGTCCATTTTATGAAAAACATAGATTTGTTTGATAAACATTCCCTTCAAGCTTCTTGGGCCTTCACCTCGGGCTTAAGCTTGATGATGACTGTAGGAGAAAGAAATCTACATCTACTGAAAAATGCTCACTTGACCTTGAGCTTATTTGCATTTTCCTACCTACCTACCCTATCAATTCAAACTCCTTTCAGCTTAATCAATGTGAAATTTCCAATGTAGCCAATAATTTGTCTTATCTGATATTTGAGTTTTTTGATTGCATCGGAGTTCAAAGTCACTATGATATTGTGATGACCACTGCCACTGAAATTGCCTCTGATCTTCATAGAAAAACTGAAACACTGGAGAGTAAAACTCTTCCATGTATTTAGCTATAGGATCCCAGAATACATGATTAGCTTGGTGATTCTCGTAACTTTCTGGTTGTGCAAACTGATCTTTAGCCACACAAAATTCCTTTGATGTACTATCCAACTGCCTTTCTGCATGATTCTCATAGACAATGTAATTTTCCTCACTATTGTGATCATTCTTTGAAGTAAGCTGCTGCAAGGAATTACAAAATTGAACAACCTTTTCCTCTGCCTGAGGGCTGTAAAAGCTATTTTCCAGTACTTCTTTTTGCTATTTGCAATCAATTTCATACTCATAATGATTCGAAGACTGAGAAGTCTGCTGCATCTCTACATCAATATCAAAGGATGAAACATGGTTTTCTCAAGTAAACCCCTGCTGCTCTTCATGCTGCGTTTCATGAGATGTTATACTTTCTTCTTGGTGTTGAAATGCATTGTTATGAAGAGCCTCTAAAATTTCTTCATCCATAAATTCATCATCATCATAACAATCCTCCAAATATTGAATAAAACTCGTAGAATGTTTACAACAATCTTTGACCAGCAATAAGGAGGGATGACAGTCTTTATACATGTCATAGAACACATCATGGAAATCAGCAAGAGAATATAATGAACCATTTTCCAAACTTTTATACCAAGACCATGCTTTTCCTTCTAAAGTGGTCTTAAACATCCTCATGAGACAATCTTCATGGAAATGAACCTTAAGATTGCGTACATGCATATGAAACCTAACCAAATGAAGAGCAGCATTGTCTTTCTTTTCATCTTTGAATATTGGAAGATCATCTAACCAATCAACCTTTGGCATAGGATTTGGAAAACCAGGGATGGAAAGGGCAAGAAGCATGCTCAGTGGTGCTGGGTTAGGACAGGAATTCTGGGCAGAGGCGGTGGATACTGCATGTTACTTGATCAACAGATCACCTTCATCAGCGTTGGAGGATAAGACTCCATAAGAAGTATGGACTGGTAAGAAACCCTCTCTTTCACATCTAAGGGTATTTGGATGTGATGCATATGTACATGTTCCAAAGGAGAAACGAACCAAGTTGGATAATAAATCTGAAAAGTGCATCTTTATTGGATATAAGGATGGTTTAAAGGGTTATAAGCTTTGGAACCCAGTCACACGGAAGGTTGTGTACAGCCGAGATGTGTTGTTTAGAGAGGTAAAAGATGTTATTCAACATGAAGTCCAACCAAAGGAACCTGAGAAGATAGAGTTTGAGCCAAAGGAGGAAGAATCAGAATCTGCAGTAGAGGAGGAATCAGAAGATGAAGAGCCACAAACTCCGGCTGTGAGAAGATCAGTTCGAGAAAGAAGGCAGCCAGAAAGGTATAGTCCATCTGCTTTCAGTTCAAATTTTTCTTTGTCTGTTACTGATAATGATCCCAGAACTGTGAAGGAAGCAGTGGATTCAGAGGATGGAAAACTCTGGAAAGAGGCCATGGTCGATGAAATGGCATCTTTGCACAAAAATGAGGCTTGGGATCTAGTGGAGTTGCCGGCTGGAAGGAAACCCATTGGCAGCAAATGGGTGTTCAAGAAGAAGACAAATGCGGAAGGAAAGGTGGAGAAATACAAAGCTCGGTTGGTAGCAAAAGGTTATTCCCAGGTGCCGGGAATTGATTTTGGTGATATTTTTTCTCCTGTTGCCAAGGTAACTTCTATTAGATTACTTTTATCTGTTGCTGCTGCTTTTGATTTTGAGGTAGAACAGATGGATGTGAAGACAACATTTCTTCATGGGGATTTGGAAGAGGAAATCTACATGAAGCAACCTGAAGGCATTGCGGTGAAGGGTAAGAAAGAACTGGTATGCAAGTTAAAGAAGTCCCTGTATGGGTTAAAACAGTCACCAAGGATGTGGTATCAGAAATTTGATACATTTATACGGGGACTTGGCTTCACCAGAAGCAAAGCAGATCATTGTGTGTATTTTAAATTAATTGGTGACCATGTTATTTATCTGGTCTTGTATGTGGATGATATGTTGCTGGTTGGAAATGACAAAGAAATTATCCAGGATTTGAAGACCCAATTGTCCTCCAAATTCGACATGAAAGATCTTGGTGCTGCAAACTATATTTTGGGCATGGAAATTAAAAGAGATCGGTCAAAGAGGAAGCTCTGGTTAAACCAGAGGAAGTATGTCGAGACAATACTGCAGAGGTTTAATATGCAGGATAGTAAACCGGTGAAGGTTCCTATTCCTATAGGTGTGAGGTTATCTGCTGAACAGTGTCCCAAGACACAAGAAGAGGAAGAGGACATGTCTCATGTTCCATATGCAAGTGCAGTGGGTAGCCTGATGTATGCAATGGTCTGTACTATACTAGACATTGCACATGGAGTGGGAGTATTGAGCAGGTTTATGTCAAAACCTGGGAAGGAGCACTGGACAGCAGTGAAGCGGGTTTTCAGGTATTTGCGTGGCATTAGTGATTATGGTTTGTGCTACCAAGGAAGACCAGGATTGGACAGAGTGTTGGATATTCATGGCTTTGTTGATGCAGACTGGGCTGGAGATCTGGATCAGAGAAGATCTACAAGTGGGTATGTGTTTAACCTATTTGGAGGTGCAGTCAGTTGGATGAGTAAGAAACAATCTGTAGTGGCACTATCAACTACAGAGGCAGAATACATGGCAGCCACTCATGCAAGAAAGGAAGCAGTTTGGTTGCAGAGATTGTGTTCAAGTGTGGGGTTAGTACAGGGAGCTATAAGAATAGACTGTGACAGCCAAAGTGCAATTTTCTTGGCAAAGAACCCTGCTTATCATTCAAAGACAAAGCACATTGTTGTTCAGTATCACTTTGTGAGGGATATGATAGAAGACAGAAAGATGTTGCTGGTAAAGGTGGACACTTTGAAGAATATTGCAGATGCATTGACAAAATCTGTGAGCTCTGAGAAGTTCTCTTGGTGTAGAGAAGCAATGGGAATCTCACGGCTGAAAAAAAATGACTAAGCTCTCCTGTGGCCCCCTGTGGAAAGAAAACAACAAGTGGGAGATTGTTGGGTTGTGTTATATTCTTTCCACGTAGTTAATAGGGGGTTTGAAGGGCACCCGTAACCCCACTTTATGGGGTCTGGGGCAGCGTCCCGGAAAATTTTGGTTTTGGACCATATGTTAGGTTTGGCGGACCCACCTATGGTTTTGTGCATGATTTTCGCACATGTTTTTTGGACGCGATGGTTTTCGGTCCATGGTATTGGATGCGATGGATATTGGTCCATGGTATTGGATGCTTCGTCATGTATAAATATGTATTGTAAAATTGAAAGGAACATAATGAAAAATCAAGCTGGTAGTCCTGGTTTTGGGATCCAGGGAAAAATCTCTGTGCATATGTGTTTTATGGGTTATGCTCTCGCATTGTTTATTTTCTTTGTTTAAGAATTCGTATGCAGGTAATTTCTGTACAGGGTTAAAACCTACATTTGGTATCGAAGCTGTTTTGGCTTCAAGGGGACGCCTTTGTTGCTGAGGGGTTTCGCTCGGCCTGTGGTAGACCCTGTTCAGTGGGAGATCTGCAAGATCGATTCTGGTGGTGAAAGAAGATGGCGAGTAGTGGAAAGATAGAGATTAAGAAGTTCAATGGTCAGAATTTTGAGTTGTGGAAACTCAAGATGGAGGATCTGTTGGTGGATAAAGATCAGTGGATCGCGGTAGATCTGGGTACTAAACCATCGGGAGTGACCGATGAAGAATGGAAGAAGTGGATCGGAAGGCAAAGAGCACAATACGATTGTGTGTCTCAGATTCAGTATTGCTGAATGTATCAGGGGAAGCTACGGCAAAGGCTTTGTGGGTCAAGTTAGGGACTTTGTACCAATCTAAGTCTCTGGTGAATAAACTATTCCTGCGGAAAAAGCTGTATAACCTGAGGATGAAAGATGGAGACTCAGTGACAGAGCATCTGAAAGATGGTATCATGACGAAACATGGAGTGAAACCATAGACCATGACCTAAAATGAGGAATTTAACCATTTCATGACCCAAGAAATTTAAATGAAGATATGATACCTCGAAGAAGACAATTACCATGATGAGTGATGAACACCATGAGTAAGTGAAGGGAGTAGAAGTTACCTAGACACAACAACCAGTGACCAAATTTTTATTTGAAGATTCATTGAAATGACAAAAATTTGACTTAACACCCTAACAACACCTTGTAAGAGCATATTTGATTTCTAGTGACACGCTGAACTAACTGACACTAACATTGGTTCCAACTGGGGATGGCAACTCCTTGGAGGCGTGAAGAACACCGTAGACCAAGTAGCCTTATCCATTGGACATGGAGTCAAAATGCAAAGACTAAACTCAAACTGAAAACTGATTGACTAAGTGACTGACTTGACTATAAAAAACATACTGACTGAACTTACTTATGGCAGTAGACCATTGGGATCTTAGGGCCTTCACCTCGAGCTTCAAATCCTAATGATAACCGCCCTCCTACTGAAGATGTACATATAATCATGTGTAATGATCCCTCCAGTGTAACCAATCAGGAAAATGGCTACTTACTTGAATCCTACTCACACTTTCCTTGAGCAAACAGATAAGAAAAAAGCTAGGAAACTCCAAATTCCATATGGATTCAACACTTGTATTGACAAACTTGAAAAATTCTTCCTCTACTGATGACTGCAATAAACTCACCAGATGATCATGGAGAGCATGCAACATATTCTTTTCTGGATGATTTAAAACAGGAAAACAAACCTCATTCCAAACTGTTGATTTGTCTATGTGTTGAAACTGATCACCTTCATCAATGAATGCTACAACATTGACCTTCATTACTGGTTGTAACGAATTTTCCACAGGATCTTGAAAATCATGAAAAATTGGCTCTTGCTGATTTGGAGGAATCAAGAAACATCCTTCTATTGCAACTAGTCGCTCTTCATGATGAATTTTGGGAAGAGTGTGCTCTTGGTCTTCAAAAAATTCTGAACATATAGATGGACAAGTTTCATCTTGAAACAAAAATTCAAGAAATGAAATATTTGAAGAGAAATCTGATTGACACTCCTCATCAATGTCTTGGTCTCCTGAACACTGCTGAATACCTTCATATAATTTGAGGGAATGAATGTGACCTTCATCAATTGATTGCTGATCAATATTATCTTCAGTCAAAGAAGACATTGTTTGCTAGAATTTTTCCTGAATACAATTCTCTTCTGCAATATGCTTTAGAACAAACTCTTCTTTGCTCTTTTCTTGATCCTTGACAATCTGATCAGTTTCATTTTCAGCTGCATAAATTGTTATCTGTTGGGGATGTTCTTGTGGATCATAAGACTGCTGCAAATCATCACCTATTTTAGATGATAGAAGATCACTATCATCTATTGGAGAATTCTGCTCAATTTCGTTGTCATCCAAGGTAGAATCCATGACCTTAACATGGTGGTGAAAAGGGTTTTCATTCAAAGCATCCAAGATTTCATCATCCATAAACTCTTCATCGCCATAAGCACTTTCTAGCTCTTGAATAAAATTTTCAAAATTATCACAACAATCTTCAATCAAAAGCAAAGAAGGATAGGCCTCTCTATAATTCTCAAGAAATACTGAGTGAAAATACTTGAGAGAATAGATACAAGTAGGAGGCAAGCTTTCATACCAAGATCGTGCTCTTTCTTATAATGTGACCATGAACATCTTCATTAAACAATCTTCATGAAAATTAATCCTTAGCTTATGCACATGCATATGAAATCTTATTAAATGAAGTGTAACATCATCACCTTTTTTATCTCTAAATTTCGGCAAGTATGTTTGCCAATTTGCCTAAGGCATACGATTTAGAATGCCTGGAACATGATCTCGATGCATAGGAGCATACCTTCTAGATTGAGAACTCATTTCAATTTCTGGATCTTGCTACCAATGGAGTCTTCAGATCAAGTGGGAGTTGCCAAGTGAATGGTTCAGCCTTCATATATGTTTGATCACTGTTCACCATCAGCAATCAGATCTGATCTTTGTCATTCTTTCCCAGGGAATATATGATATCTCGTTCCCTGAAAACAACACCAAAAATGTTAGTCCTTATAATCTCCTAGGCTGAAAAGGAAATCGAGAAGGGTAACCTCAAACCACTTTAGCTTAGTAGCTAGCCCTACTGAGCGTGAGAGGGATCTCTCTAAGTCTCTTATCAATGATATGACTTTAAAGAAAATGATTTTTAGGTTAGACATGTGTATTTGTTTGTTTGTTTATGAAAATTTGGGTTTTAGGGTTTGGAGCCACAAGTGGGTATAGGCTGTGGGAGTGCAAGAGAAAATATGAGAAGGAGCTAGATATCAAAAGCCATGGTGTATTTGGAATATTGCCAGTGTAGTATAGAAGTGAAAGTGTAGAAGAAACTAATTAGAATAAGTAAACATGATTTCATTAGCTTAGGAAGACATAAACATAACTATGAAAACCAGATAACAAAGCTTAAGAAACAAGAATTCTGCATATTTCATTGAAAGGAATCCATAGAAAGAAGAGATATCATGTAGATAAAGATGTGTAAATAATTAGAAAACAAATATAATGAAGAACAAGCACCATGAACTCACTGGGCTAGAGTTCCTTGAAAATAGCTGCAACCTTTCTCTGTATTAGCTGAAAAGAGGATTACATGCAAGCCTCCTTCACAAAAAGTTCAAACCTCTTATCCTTAAGAGAAATTATACATATAGACTCTCCTAGACCACATTCCCACCTACAAGATTCAAATTCCTTGGTGGAGGAACTGACTCCAAGATTGTCTGAACCAACAGGTGAGAGTGAGAAGGTGAAACTCAAACACTTCATGGAGAGTTTGTTTAGGAGTTTGCTTCTTTTATGAGGCCTAATAAACATCAAAAACAACCTATGATGTACATTTATTCATGCCCACAACACCTAGCCTCGAAACTAGTGCCATTACATAGCGAATCTTGACTTTGACTAAGTCAAACTAGAAACTAGTAATTTTACACATTGAAATTTACAAGTTAAAACACAAAAAAGTGCAGAAGCGCACCACCAACTTTGAGCTGATTTTCAGGTGTCTTCCAAGGGTCAAAATAAAAATCTGAGAGAATGGTCAACTAGCCCTTCAAGTCTAGTTTCTTTAACAGTTTGAATTTTTGAATTGGGACTAGGGGAAGGCCTTAAAAAATCCATTCTCCCAAGGTCGCTCCAGGAGCACAACGCTTGTCAAAAAAGGGTCCAGAATGCTAGTTTTTTGCCACTTTTTTGCACTTTTCTCCAAAACTGAGCCACCTATGTGAAATCTAAGCAAATAGGTTTTTAGAGGATGGAAAAATATTTCCAAACAATTATACCTTTCCTCAAATGGAGGCTTGAGGAAAAAGCAGAGCGCCTTGGAGCAGCTGATTTTCTGAATTTAGACAAAAAATTCTCAAAAAACTTGAAGTGCTTAGAATTTGCTCAAAATTGGATGGAAGGTGTAAAAATATGTTTTTTAAACCTTCATAGATGCTTCAGCAAGCATCTCCAAGTCTCCCTCATCCTTTTGGTCTTTTTTGGCTTCCTTGAGCTTGTTTTTAAGATGCTTTACCTTGACATTAGCGATCATGTTTTGAGCCTGGTAGTGGTGCGCCATATGCCTGAGCAACTGATTATCTCTGTTTTTCTTCTCAAGGAGCTTCTCCAAGTGTTCATTCACCTTGTTGAGCCAATATTCCTTGTCTTGATGGACCTCAAGGGCAATCCCATACTCTAGGTCAAAGGTCTTCATTCAACAGACTGTGCTCTTTCTCTTCTTGCAATGCCTTCTTTAGGCCCCTTGTTCTTGGCCTTTTCCTCTTTCCTTTCCCTTTTGATCCTTCGGGCTCACTTGATTCTATGATCTCTTTTCCCTTCCCAACCTACTGTAATAACTTGGCTTGTTCTTTTTCCATGATCAATTCCTTTGCTTTGAGCTAACTATTCTCCCGTTCAAGGAATGAAATGACATATTTTGCTCAGTCCATATTGATTGCAAGCTCCTTGATTTGATAGTCTTTATCTCTGATTGTCTGTTGTAGGCTTGAAGTTTGATCCTCTTCATCTAAATCAATTAGCTCAAACTCATGCTTAACTGCGTCTTTACCTTTCGATGTCGGTCCCTTCTTTGTCGATGAAGAAGGCTTGGCCCCTTTCTCTCCATGAGAAGAAAACACAAGCTTCTGTTATCTCTTGTACACTTTAGTCACCTCAAGTTGAGGCACTTGAGTTTTCTCCGCTAATTTGCTAGAGGACCCCACCTCCATTTGTTGTTTTGGCACACTAGGAGACTGAGCTGCTACATTGGCTTCATGCCATTTCAGGGTTGTTTCCAAAAAGGCTTCCCAAGCCATACCTCTCTCTGCAAGATGGTGAAGGACAGTAGTTTTGATTAGACTGTGATGAAACAAGCTTAGGGATTGCTCTTTGTCCTTCAATTGTATGTTTTCCAACATTTTGGAAATGCTCCTGGATAGGTAATTACTCATGTTGAGTGGCTTTTGAGAGGTGAAATGCATCAGGAGGCGAATATGATAAGCATACAACCTGGAGAATCTCCCTTCACATGTAAAGAACCTCATGACACTCTTCATCAAAGGGGCATATTTCTCCAATAAGTATTTTAAAGGCATAAGGTGAGCCTGTTTTTCCCTGTATGGTTTTTTTAAGAAGGG
The DNA here is from genome assembly GCA_031772625.1 of Pinus tabuliformis. Taxonomy (NCBI): domain Eukaryota; kingdom Viridiplantae; phylum Streptophyta; class Pinopsida; order Pinales; family Pinaceae; genus Pinus; species Pinus tabuliformis. Next base: position 754,895,269 of record CM062812.1, read on the forward strand.
CTTGTAGTATTCAAGATCTAGGTTCATTCCTTTGAACCAATATTCACCATTGTCTAGTAACCTTGTTGCAAGTGAGATGGAGGCCAATGAAAAACTAAACTCTACACTAGCAATGACAACATTGTCACCTTTCAACTGAGTTGCCACCCAATCTGTTAATTGTTCATGAAACCCCACCTCACTCACTCTTTTGCAAAACTCCAAGCAATGTACATCCTCGAAACACTATTTGATGAAAGGATAGGAGTTGATTGCATTGCAATTTGATGGTTCATATCTGAGGATATTCCCTCCCTTATGATGTCTTTTTCTCTATGGTGAATATTCTACCTCCATGATGACAAAAAATCCTAGCAGCAGGCAATGAAAAATAATGTGTGAGGTATGAATGGAAATGAAGTGATGTGAAGGTGGATTTTGATAAAATGATAGAGGAGGTTTGAAAAAGGTGGATATGAACTTTGGAAACTGATGAAAATGAGTAAAGGAACTGTAGAGTGATCCGCTTGCAAGGAAGAAAAACAGGGTTTGTAATGAAAAATGCCCAAAAACCTCTAGGAATGAGCTAAGGTTTTACTTTTTGAGGGGTAAAACTTTTTTTAGAGGTGGATTGAATGGTTAGAATGGTTTATTAAACATGTATGTAGGTGTAGGAAAACATTTTACATGTTTTTAGAAACCAAAGATAAAAATGGCCATTATCACCCTATCATTTCCCATGCAAAATTTCACTACAAACTCTAATTTGAAGAATCATTTGCATGAGATGATTTTGAAAAGTAAATGAGAGATAATGATGGTTTACTTACTTGTGTCTTGGCTTAGAAGTCAATGAAATTAAGCTTTCAAACCAAAAAATAAAATTTGGGAGAGTTTTGGGTGAATTCTGTGCACTCTGTCCTGAGCGTAGAGCTTTGTTTTCGAGCACAGCGCCTCTAGTCTGAGTGCAATGCTTTGTTCCTAAGTGCAGTGCCGGTCTTCCAAACCACATTTAGAGGTCTTAAATTGCTCCAAATTGAGAAATTGATAGCTCGTTGGAAAGAACTTGACATCGGCTAGAAGACATAATCCTCAATAATGTACTTTGGACACTCCATCAGGGAGACAAATAGATTTTCCCAGGGTCACTCCAAAAACTCAGGGTTTCTCTGACAAGAGTGCAACACCAACATGCAGAGCACTTTTCGATGCCGTTCACTAATCCAAATCACAATTTGAAGGTACCATTGGAAATATTAGGATATTTGCTACACAATAGATTCCTTAAGCACTACCAAAACCTGTTCCAAACCCCTAAAAAACTGTCTTGAAGTCAAGCTGTCTAGAAGCGCATCAACTCTCCCGTAGAAAGTGTATTTTGGGAATTTATTTTGAATCATAACACTTGTGCATAAAATGAAGGAGGTTTTTGTTCCTTGGAATATAATGGACAACAACCTCTTTTACATTTTTAAAATTCTTCTCCATTTTGTCAGAAACATATTTTGAAGCAAACATGTCCCTATGAGGAATGATGAGGTGAGGTAGTGTACTGCTGCATTGTATTATTTGAAATTAAACATTAACTTTACCTTTATTTTGATTTTCCTAAGCTGCTAACTCCATTTACCCACTGAATTAACTGATGGACATGTTTCGTTTTGACATATGGTATCATGACGACACATGGGGTGAAACCCTAGACCATGACCTAAAATGAGGAATTTAACCATTTCATGACCCAAAACGTTTAAATGAAGATATGATACCTCGAAGAAGACAATGACCATGATGAGTGATGAACACCATGAGTGAGTGAAGGGAGTAGCAGTTACCTAGAAACAACAACCAGTGACCAAATTTTTATTTGAAGGCTGACTGAAATGACAAAACATTGACTTGACACCCTAACAACACCTTGTAAGAGAACATTTGATCACTGGTGACAGGTTAAACTGACTGACACTATAGAAGGAACGAGGAACCGCGCTCTGAATATAGTTTGCTATTGGGATCCTCTTCAGGCAATGATGAAGGAACTATTATGAATACACCGCGAAGTGCGTTGCAGTTGGTAAATCGGGGTACCCCAGGGATATATCATCCATTCACTCCACCTCTGCCCCCACCTCCACCGCATACACCTACACCTTCACCTCCACCTCCACCTTTGGCTCAACCATTCAACATGGAAAACATAATGAAGATGTCGATCTTTAAAGGCGTAGGGAGCAAAGACCTTGAGCAATTTTGGTTTGTTGCAAATGCTGTGTGGACAACGCAACAGATCACTGATGAGAATCTAAAGAAAGAATAGTTGGTCACAATGCTGTAGGATAGGGCACTGACTTGGTATATCGAGTTCTGTCAAATAGACCTAGCACGACATTAGCAGAGACTCAGCAAGCGTTGAACAGTGAGTTTATGAAGCCTAAGTCTCAAGCTCAGTCTATCACAGAGTTTAAGGAGATACAAAAAAGGTTAAATGAATCCTCATGGGATTTCGATCAGAGGCTAAAATGCTTGATCCGACAGGATAATATGAACATCACAAATGATCAACACAAATACTGGTACATTGCTTCATTGTTGCCTCACCTAAGATTATCATTATCACAGCAGAAGATAGGAACCCAAGCAGAGGCTGTGGAGATCGCGATGAGGTTAGAAGCCTCGTCAGTACAAGATACAAATGTTGGAGTACAACAGATTTAGTCATAGCTGGAAAGTCTGCACATAGAGTTATAGAGATTGAAAATAGGAAAGGAATCTTAGCCAAAGGTTTACGCTGAAGTTTGGTGTATAAAATGCAAGGACAAGGGACATGATAAGGATCATTGCCCTGTTTATCAGAATTACCTGATTGGAAGAGGTCTTGTGCCTCTGAAGCTGGAAAATATCGCAGGATCAAGCACGAGAGTACCATTATGGTGCACTCTCTGCCAAATATTTTGGAAGCATGCAATTGATAATTTTCATATCTTGCAAAAGTTTGTTTAGACATCGCAACAAATATTTTGTACCTTCTATAAATCAGTTGGAAACAATGAGCGAAACTGTCAAAGTTACGAATTAATGATGGAATGGACCCCTAGCTATTGAATGTAGGTGGAAAATCGGCCTCATGATCAGGGCATGAAGGATTCCAAGGTCGTGGAAGAGGAATAGGAGGAGGGGCTGGCAGAGGTCGCAAACAAGGTATTTGTTATAACTATTATGAAGCTAAACATTTTGCGCGCGACTGTCAGAACCCAACGCATCCATCTTATCAATATTGCAGACAATCCAATCATGTGATAGAAGACTACCAGCTGTTGATTGCCAAGATGTGGGAGAAAAAGACACAACAACCTATGCAGAATATCCAGATGATGAGGGTGGAACCTCGCGAAGAGGATCATAACACCAATATCATAACGCACAGTGGTATGGCAATAGGAGAAGATAAGGGAAAGTAGCCATAGAACGAAGGATGGGTGTGCAAGGCTACTAAAAAGGAAGTCGGGTTTGACCTCAACGAAGCTAAAGAAACTTTTATGGAAGCCAAGAAGAATTTTGATGAAGCTTCTACAACTGGGAGTCAAGAGAAATCAACTGGGAACAACAAAGTGCAAGATGTGGATCCTTCGCTGTTAGCCACTTTTCTCAAAACTTGTATGAAGTTGTTGAGCGATCAAAAGGTGGTAGGAGGGCTCTACGATCTAATAGACAATTGTACGAGAAAAATTAAGATTCCTTCATAACAACGCTCTATGAGGAAACTAGGTAAACATAAGAAGCATACTGGGTGCGAGATGAGGTTAACCACACAGATCGGGGAGTATGAAATGGACCAAGTCATCCTGGATTTGAGTTCTAATGCGAATGTACTGCCTAAGAAGACATGGGAAAGGATGGGAAGACCTATGCTACAATGGCATCCTATATAGCTATGCATGGCCAATCAGCTAAATATCATTCCTATGGGGCACATGTATGGGGTAACGGTGGAAATTGAAGGAGCTAGTGCATTGGATGACTTTGAGGTAATTGGAATAGTGGATGACAACAATCCTTACAGTGCGCTACTAGGAATTTATTGGGCCTTCGACATGAATGTAGTGATTAATCTGAAGAAGAAAAGGATGACATTTGAGAAGAAGGTGCTCCGAGTTATTGTGCCATTGGACCCTACTGAAGGAGCGCGCTACACTAAACCAGTCCGCGATTATGTGGAAGATGATGATCTAGATCAAATATACAATATTATTGCCCTTAATGAAGATTGGATCAATCCCACTGTAGATGGGTAGAGCACGTGAGATAGAGACAACTCCTCTACCTCAGACTCAGATGAAGATCTTGAACAGTAGCAGAATTGGTTACATGAAGTCTCTATGCTACGTTGCAATATGATGACAAAATAGTTGCGGTGCGTATCTACAAAGGTAAGAAATCTCCCACATTATGATGGTTTGAATGATGTTAATCTCTTTTTGGATGAGTTTGAAAGGGAGGTGCCTAAGGAACATCGATTCTAGGCACTTGAATTGGCACTGCACGCTACGCCTACCCATTGGTGGGGTACGCACAAGGAAAGCTTCGCTGACTGGAGGGAATACAAGTGGATGATGACGCTGAGGTTTGGATATGTAATAGCCGGATGACTGAGAAATATAGCAGAAAGGATAATCCACGCGAGCACTTGGCGTGATGGACTAAAGATTGGGGAGAAGAGCCACAACTAAAATGGGTGAATATCTTTTGTCATACCCTCGATACTATCCCAATGAACTGGTATTTGGAAATAGAGCTACGCCATGGTACATCTTGAGGGAGATCTTCTTATTAACTTTTATCTTTGAGGATGTATTCAAGTGCATTGATGAAGCGATCCAGGAAATTATGGTTATTATATTTAGAACACTTGAAGAGCCGGTGGAATGGGTTCAACCGAACTGGAGCACATGGCTGCACCATGTGATGGAATGCTATAATGTGATTGAAGAAGAAGAATAAGATGATCTGTAAAAAATAAATATTCTAGAGACTGAAGGACAATGCGAGGTTGAAGGACCTAAAGCAAAGAACCCTGATATATCAGAACCTTTGAAGACGAGGCAAGTAAACATTGGATCTGATGCGCAACTTATGTTTGCAAAGATAGGAGACTATTGGGATGAAGATACTATTGATAAAGTTACAGTGCTACTGCGCGAATACCAGGACTTGTTTCCTACCAAGTTCTCAAACCTGAAGGGAATAGTAGGGGATCTCGGAGTGATGAAGATCACTTTAAAGCCTGATGTGAAGCCCGTGAAAAAGAGACCTTATCGGTTGAATCCCAAGTATAAGGAAAAGGTGTGAAAATAGCTATAAAAAATGTTGGAAGCAGGAATTATTGAGCCAGTAGAAGGATTTGATTAGGTGAGCCCTATGGTAGTTCAAGAGAAGAAAAAACAAGGTGAAATAAGAATATGCGTAGAGTTGAGGAAGCTCAATGATGCACGCATTCATGGCCCATTTCCAACATCCTTTATGGACAAAGTTTTGGAGAATGTTGGAGGGCAGGAAACTTATTCGTTCACTGATGGGTTCTCAAGGTACCATTAGATTAGGATCGCACTGGAGGATTGTAGCAAGATGACCTTTGCGATGGAGAGGGGATGCTTCCAATACACAGTGAAGCCATTTGGACTAAATAATGTGCCCACAATCTTTTCAAGGGTTGTAATTGCAGCGTTCAAAGAATTCATCCATAAATTCTTAGAAGTGTATTTTGATGACTAGATTGTGTTTGGGTTGGTAAAACACCATGTTGCAAGTTTGTGCCTCATGTTGGATACTTGTCGCAGATACCAAACTGCTCTAAATTTGAACAAGTGTATATCTTGCGTGCCTTATGGGATACTATTAGGTCATGTGCTCTACAAGCAGGGATTAATGGTAAATCCTGCGAAGATAATAGTGATTGTCAATTTAGAAGCTATGAAGAATGTAATGCAGTGGTGTGCAACGTTGGGGCACACTGATTACTATAGAAATTTCATCAAATCTTATGCATAGATAACCATACCGATGGAGAAATTACTGAAGAAGGACGCGACCTTCTACTGGGATGACGAGCTTCAGCACAGTCTGGATGTGTTAAAGAAAATATGGTGTCTGTGCCTATTTTGGTGTTTCCTGACTCAAAGAAAGAATATCATGTGCATGTGGATGCCTCTTGTATTGCATTGGGTGTGGTATTGAACCAACGAGGCGAAGGTGAGATAGATCACCCTATAGCCTTCGCAAGCAAGAAATTGTCAAAGCCCGAGAAGAACTATTCAACTACCAAGCGCAAAGGATTGGCGATGGTCTACGCGCTACATACGTTTCGACATTATTTGTTGGCCGCATATTTCAAAATGTATATATATCACTCTACTCTGAAGTACTTGGTCAACAAGCCTGTGTTGGGGGGGGAAGATTTATACGTGGTTATTGTTGTTTCAAGAATATGATTTTGAAGTGATTGTAAAGCCTGAATGGTTGAATGTGGGACCAAATCATTTATCCCAAATTGAGACAAGCGAAGAACCCAATAGTTTGGAAGAAGTGTTTCCAGATGAGCATCTCTTTGTTGTACGGGTCGGAGATGATCACTTTGCTAATATAATTCAGTTTCTAACTACTGGAACATCACCGAAGGATATTCTACTCAGCAGAAGAAGGAATTGGTGGTCCGCGTTGTCAAATTTTTTGTGATTGTGGGACACTTGTATAAGACGGGTGTTGATGAAATATTGTGCCGATACATTCTAGAGTTTGAATGATCCACTATCCTCTTTGAAGCACATGGAGGAGTGGCGGGAGGACACTATGCAAGTAGACTGACCGTGCAGAAGATTCTGCGTGTAGGATTATGGTGGCCAACAGTACATAAGTATTCTAAGGCATATTGCATGGAATGTGATGCATGTCAGAGGACAGGAAAGCCATCGCGAAGGGATGAATTGCCCTTGAATCCTCATATTTCATTACAGGTGTTTGAAAAATGGGCTATTGACTTTGTGGGTCTGATACAACCCCCAGGGAAAATACTGGCACACGGTATATTATTACTGCGACTGAATACTTGATGAGGTGGGAAGAAGCACAACCGGTGAAGGACTGTAGTGCTGATACAGCCATGAAGTTCCTATTTGAGTATGGATTAACAAGGTTTGGGTGTCCTAATATACTAATGAGTGATAAGGGTACAAACTTTCTAAATGAAACTATTGTTGTGTTGCTTGAAGAATTTTAGGTTTATCATCAAAAGAGTATGCCCTATCATCCTCAGGAAAATGGTATGGTTGAATCATTCAATAAAATCTTGGAGAATGCATTGACGAAGGTCTGTAAAGCGCAGAGAATTACTAGGATGTACACATACCAATGGTCCTATGGGCATATAGGATGACGTGTAAGAAGTTGACTAGACAAACCTCGTTTAGACTAGTCTATGGGATAGAGGTTGTGATGCCTATGGAGTATATTGTGTCGAGCTTACGAATTGCAGCATTAACTGATATGGCAGACCATGAAACTATGGAGGAACGCCTCGCGTAGTTGATGGAATTAGAAGAAGACTGATTTCTAGTAGGATTTCACCAGCAGGTGCAGAAGGAGCGCGAGAAGGCCTGGCATGATCGACATATTAAGCTACACACCTTCAAGGTGAATGATTTAGTGCTACTATATGATAGCAAGTTCATGAAGTTCCTTGGGAAGTTTCAAATGCATTGGTTGGGGCCCTATGTAGTCAAGGAAATTACAGATGGTGGCGCAGTTTAGCTTGCGAAGCTGAATGGGGAAATATTTTCAAGAAGAGTCAATGGGATTCGACTGAAGTTATATCAAGGGGATCCTACCCCTGTGCAATGACTACATGATAGCAGGATAGTCTTAGTACTCCAGGCAGCTGCAAGGAAGTACAGGACTATAAACTACACTACCTGAAGAATGGGAAAATGAAGTAAGGGGGTTGCACAAGGGAATCCAGGAGTGCGCCAGGAGGAGTTGCAACATGAAGGATGGTGCTATGCAAAGGAGTCCTAAAATAACTGTTGTATGCACTGTAGCTAATTGGATGGTGAAAATCTCATTAGGAGGAGTGGGTAGGCGACATTTATGGTGCAAATATTTGGAAATATGCCACCAAAGATGCATTTATGACAAGATTTTGGAGGGAACAGTCGGATTTGAATTCGAAATTACCTATAAATATGGCATGTTGGCCTGTAGTAGAACACTTTTCCTTCTGAAAATTATTTGTAAGCTCTATTGTCTGAAGCCTATGAACCGAGAAGATTGGGAGGAATTGTTGTCACATCCGGCGTTCCCAAATTTTCCTAAGTGGAACCATGAGCTCATCTTCGAGAAAATGTCTGCAACTAATCCCACAGAAGCTGCAAGGTCTAAAGCTACTGTCTCTCAAGCCATAGCCCCTCAATAGGAGGGAAAGGGAAGCCTATCAATAGGTTCCCAAAGTATATCCCTCCACGAAAGGGCAAAGGGAAGATACCGAAGGATATCGATTCTGGCAAATTTATGGTCTCTACACCATTATTTCCAAAGAAGGTGCAATTTGAAGGGGCACTCTTAGCGCACATCACTGCACTAAAAATGGAGGATTGGGATCTCACTCATCACGAGAATTTTCCGCATTTGGCCACAAACAAATACATGACAAAAATCTACTATGTGGAGACTGGGGTCATGTGATTGGAGACTATGAAGTGGGTTGCGGGGATTGAAAAGGTTGTGTTGCTGAACATGCTATGGGTACCACACTTCAACCAAACCACTATCAACACGGTCTTCATACACCAACTACTTACATTAGTTCATGATGGGTGTCTCTAGCTGAAAGAACCCATCCCCATCACAGACATGCTGATCCAATCCATTACAAGGTTGCCCTATCAAGGGGTGGATCCAGCTGAGGAGTTCGAAGGAAAAAGAAAGGAGAAGCAACTCGCGTATAGGTTTGGCTTAACAAATAAGTCACGTGGATACTCCATCCGCTCCATTACAGATAAGGCGGTGTAGTTTTCCACTAAGATTTTGGCCTACAAGGTCATGAGAAAGTGTCGCGCGGACGAGGTTCCAAGGCTCGTTATTTCATTGGCTACACAATGTGCGAAGGGGTTGCAGTACAACTGCGTGTAGTACCTCTGCAAGGAATTCCTGATTGACTTTCTTGAAGCATAGGATGATGCTAAGGAATTTCGCTATGCCTGATTGCTATTGTTAATTGCCCTCGTCACATGGAGGCTCCCAGAGGATAGCCAGTTCCCTCCACAGGACGATGATTTACTGGAGGCTGCGAAGCTCGCTTCGCTATGGGAAATGAAGGACCTAGAGAGGGTCATGGAGACAAAAGTGTTATGGGTGCTGGTCGAGATGAACCTTCGCACCGTGATTAGCTAGAGGCCAAGGCTGTCACCAACATTGTTTGGGAAATTGGAGGCCTACGCAAAGTTTAAAGAGGATTTTCACAATGTATCCATCTACGTGAGGTGATATCCTAAGAAAGTATGGTACAAGTTTTCACACCTAGTCACTGACAAAGATGTACAGGAAGTCATGGGAAAATGGTCAAGTGAATGGCGGTAACCATCAGATCTCGGTGTAGGAACCAACACGGTCAAGGAAAGTTCCTTTGCGCATGCTACAATAACATAGAATAAAAAGGAAGCTGAGCAGGCTGTCGCTTGAGAAAAGGCAGTGTGGAAAAAGAAAGTGGATGAGTAGGTAGCAGCTCAAGAAAAATCAACATAGAAAAAGAAGGAAGTTGCTGCTAAGGAAGATGCTAACAAGGAGCACGCCGAAAAGGAGGCCATACTGGAAGTTGAGGAGTCTGATTCTCAACATAATGCAGACAAGGAAGGGTCTGAGGAGGGAGGAGGTGGTAGCAAGGAGGAGAGCACTCTGTGTAAATTGCAGAAGTGGGCCAAGGAGATGATTTCTGGACCCAGGAAGAAGCAAAAGTAGGACAAGCATGCACATGCAAATCCAATGTTCCTCACTGACGGGGAGTTGGATGAGATTAGAGACAAGGTTCACAACACAAAGACGGAGCCGTGGACACACCTCGAGCAGCAATACATGCAAATGTTGGGGACTGTGTAGAAGGATCTACATGAGTTGGAGATTCAAATAGGCTGAATTCAGGCGAGTGTGGGATAGGCGAGTGGGATTCAAGCGAGCCTGCAGTAAGAAAGCACATTAGTGCTAGACATAGATAGAACTCTAGACCTCAGATTTATTCCTTTACCAGATGGTTGACTATGTGCAGAAGTAGATGAAGCAAATACCCATCTCATACAGATAAAATATGTGGGTGTCAACTTAGCTGTGCTACCTTTTCAGGCCATCCATGTACTTTATCAGGGGATATTAGATGAGCTTCAGATCAGGGAGAAACACGCACTATTAGTTATTAGCGAAGTCAAGATGAATAGTGAGCAAAGTTTTGTAGAAAAGGCTCAGGTGCTGAAGGAAAAGGAAGAATTGGCCACAAGAAGCCAAAGCTTGGAGACAAAAAATACATAGGCATGTCAAACACTGCAAGAACTTCACATCCCAGAAAATGCTACAGTAGCGGCGAAAATTTGTAGGTTGGATACCGTGGTCAAAGAATGAAACGATGAGGTTGGCCGAGTGACATTTGAGTTCCAAATGAAGATCTCAGAGCTCAAGTTAAAATTATAGCCAAAAACTCCGCCAAAAGTCAGGGAACAATGCAGAGAAACTATTAGAGAAAGTATGGCCACTTTGGATGCAGCTGTCACAGGCTGCACACTAATCTTCGAGTAGGTAATGGAACCATGGATGAATCTATAGGAGGATCCAAACCTGTAGAAACTTGGCACAAATATCAGGGAGTTGCAGCAACAGTTTGATGAACTCAGGGTGACTGCGTGCACTTTGGCACCAGTCCAGCGCTGCGCTTGCCTAACAAAAGGAAAATAGCTTCAAACACATATTAAGGAGTTGCAAAGGAAAGAGGTTGTCTTAAAGGCCAGAATACAGCCATGGATAGAGGAAGCAAGTCAGCTTACTCTGTCAGTCCAAGAAAAATTGAAGACACTCCAGCAAACTCAAACGATGATGTGCCTCACGATGGAAGGCTTGACTACAGAAAAGATGGGTGAGGAAGTGCAATAGGTCATTGTATAGGGTTCTGCTGAAATAGTTGTGTTGAAGATGGAGTTAAGTGACCGTCGCAATAATATAGAGGCGCCAGTTGAGTGACTCGAGGGTGAGTCACCCAATTTGTGTTGGGGGCCTCTTGGGGTCAATTTTGTTAAGTTGTGAGTCAATTTTGTATTATCTTTTGTAGAAAATTTAAAGTTTCCATGAAATGTGGAAAGTAGAGTGTGAAGCTAGTAGAAGTCAAAGGGGCTTTAGTCCCTTATTTGGGTAGGTGATAGAGTTGTTTTGAGACCTGCCCATGGTCCGTGGACCATTCTATTGTAAAGAAAATGCTATATAAAGTTGAGTCATATTATGTCTTAGAACTAACTCAACTTGAAGAATCATTATAAGGGAAAGATGCTAAGGTAAGAAAGGTTTGTTTCCTGTACTTAGGTGAAAGGGGAAGGCTCGTGTAGCTGAGTGTGAAGAGACCTTGGTAAGTCCGCAAGCTGAGTGTGCAGGGATAAGGATTCTGTATCTGAATGATTACACTTAATAAAGGCTATTTGGGCCTAAATTGATGCATATGTTCTCTTTTATTTAGTTTTGCTAAGTTTATATATCTTCGCTATGTAATGTGTTTTATATGAATGAATTCTTATTTACTATGCGAAACCAGTAGATCTATAATCTTTATGCATAATAAATCCAACTAAATACCTTTGCGAAGATCCGGGCGTCATTTAGTTAAATTTGCAGTAGTTGTCTATTCGGAAATGATAAATTTGCACAAAGGTAGATCTAAGCTGTAATAACTTCAGGAAACCATCACACGGGCCTCTGGATGTGAAAACCTGGTTCTAGCATCCCCCAATACTGCTTCAGGTGAGACTGCAACCTGTTATATGTGGGTTGTTGCTGAAAGGTCCAGCTCTTTAGGGTTTTGTTGGTTGGCAGAGTTAAAGCTGAACCTGGGTTAGGTCCGATCAAGCCAACACACTTACTTACAAAGCATCTCCAATTAGCCAAAACCCTTGGGACCCTGCCACAAGTCTAACTCTAGGAGACTCAAAATTTCATTTGTTCTGCTTAAGTCGCAGGTCGTGTGAAGTAAGCTTTCATGAGCCTAAAACCTATGACCATGCGACCTACTTCATTTTCGCTAAGTCAAGTCACTAAGTCACAAATGAAAATTTGTGACCTTTCACTCTTCTTGTGACTTAGCGACCATGCACCTGATGAGGTCGTTGGGTTGCAAGGTCGCAAATCCTCAAAATGAGCACCTTGTGACCTTGCGACTTTGCGACCTCATGCGAGAGGTTGATAGGTCACATGGGTATTTAATTCGAAAATGGGTAAATTTGATCCCCATGATAATTGGTGACTTCTATGACCCCCGCACACATGAAGTTTCTTTTAAATAGGTTGATCGACTGGTCATTTGGTCATTTCGCTTTGGTCACTCGTGGGATAAGGAGGCTCAACGATTTGGAGAGGTGTGTGACCCTTCCAAGTAAGTGACTCTTCCTCTTCTTTGTTATCATTACTTAATGCCATTTGTCCTCCTCTTCTATCCTAACCCTACATCTTCCTAATCTAGGGGTCTTTATCCAAGGTTAACATCCCATTTTAATCTTGAAACCCTTAGCCAAGCTATTCATCCTCCAAAACTCATTTTTTCCCAGTCATTCAGTCCCATCTCTTCCCTGAGTAAGATTTCATTCTCAGTGATCAAGTTTTCTAGTACAGTAGATCCCTAAGGACTCATTTTGAGACTCTTTTCCTTCATTGAGCCACCCTGAAGATTAGGTTGCATGACCAAAATCTGTGATAGAAAAAAGACACAACCTTACGACCCTCATGACCCTATGACCTCCCTTCACTACAACCCTGTGATCCATTCGACTCTGCAACCTCCATAACCTTTCCTTCGTTGTGACCTATTTGACCTAACGTATCATGTGACCTGCAACTTGGTGACCCCTATTAATCTACGACCTAGCCTACCCTAGTCGCTAAGTCTCATGGTTTATATTCGCAACTCTGTGGCCCCTAACCTTTGCGACCTTGCGACCTATTTTAGGAAAAAATATTCCCCAGGCACTTGCCAAAAACTTTAAAGCTGTGATTTATGTTTTTCTCCTAATTTTAATTATTCATGATGTCTCTCTCATTGTGGGGCTATTTGTTTGACATACCAGGTGGTATCGATCTCGAGTGAATCTCAATCTCCTCTTTCTCTAGTGAGATGGCACCTACAGTAGTAAATCATTCTTGGAAGAGCTCTAAAAGAATCATTAGGGAGAGAAATCAGGGCCCACCACCTCCTATTTATAGGGACACTGCATGCAACCTCAACAAGAGCACCAAGCTCTCCTGGTTTGATATTTATGCAGATTTTTCGAAACAGGACATCCTTGAAGACCAGGAGGATTTCTAGGTGTATATCAATGTTAAGAGGTCTAGGATCCACAAAGTGGCCTCACATCCTCCTATCTATCCATGTGCATAAACCATCGAATGGATTATACAGAACACAAACAAATATTGGTGGGTAGTAAGGAATCACAAAAGTGAACCTTTCACGGCTATCTCTTCAACATACATTGATGATTATTACAGGTTGCCAGAAAAGGAGAAATCATTCAATGCTTGATGGCTGTCAGGTTTTATAATTCCAATTAAGGACATTCTAAGGAATTGGTGGCGAAAGTCGTCTAAGTGTCGGGTAAAGAATTACCAAGTATATAAGACAGAGGGCCTAAAGAAGGTTTACCAACTCATTTCCACCATGATGAATCGATTGTACACAAGGGAAGACATTGATACCTTCCTTGGGACATGGGTCCCTATCATTTATGGCGTTGCCACTAGAGGTACAATTTTCAACTGGGCCAGTATCTTATATCTGCATTAAGGACTAATATAGTTGTAGCAAAACATCTTCAAGTACACCAATAGTAAGAATTCTACATGGCCTCATACCTATTGGATGTAGTTTGTGTGAGATGTCATTTTGACCATTGGAGCTATAACTGGACCAGAACTGCGGCGTAGCCTGTGCACCAGCACTATAAAATATTTTGGGACCTAGTATATAATAGTGTACATAAGTCTACCTCCGAAACGTTCATCGCCCGATTATACTAGTTTCTTTTTAGAGAAGACCCTCCTTGCATGTCAAAGAGGGCCATGGAGACTCTCGCTAAAGTGGAAGATTAGTTCCCTATCCAGGAGGCCACATTCATCAGGGTCTTTGGCTCATATAAAATCCCTCACATGCTTCCTATATTTTCCATAGATAAATTATTGTTGCAGGAGGTATGTTATCAAATGACCCAAGGTTTTTGAAAGACACCGAGTAAAGGAAACAAGAAATCTTGTTCTACCTTCCCTCTCACTATTGGGGCATACATAGTTGAAAACTTCAAAGAAGTTGAGTCAAAAGCTGAGGAGATAAAGAGGTTCCATTTTGTGACTTTGAATCACGATAATTATGACCCTAAAACTGTAGTAGAAGCTCACTACAAGAAGGCCAATTTTAACTGGTCACATCAGCACACCAGGAATTCTCACGAGGAAAAAGTTAGAAATTGGTACAACGCAGCCAATGAGTTTAGCCGAAGCGAACAATAAGAAAAGAAGGACGATCAAGCTAGGCATTCCCAAGAAAATTTGAGCCTACAATAAAGGTCAATTTCACTTAAGAGGAAGAAAGAGCAACAAAAGGTAGCGGGAAAACTAAAGAAGCACAAAGGAAAAATGACAGAAGATCCCCTGAGTGACCAAGAGGGTGAATATGACGAAACATTAGAGTAGAGAAATGTGACCTTAGCAAGGAAAAAGAAATAAATCAAGAGGAAAAGAGAAGAATAAATAATATGGTTGCAAAAATAAGGAAACTAGTAGCGCGAAGACCATCTAAAGAAGAAATGATAGTAGGAAGAAACAACAAGAGGAAAAACAGTTGAAAAAATAAGAGGAGTAGAGGCCCCGAGAGGAAGAAGAGGAAAAAAGGCATGAACATAAAGAGAAAGAGGAGAAACACAAACATGTAGAAGAGCTCAATAAGAAATAAGAACAAGAATAACAAGAAAATAAGATACTGGAGGAGGGACAAAGGAGGAAGGCATAGGAAGAAAAGAAAAGAGAGGAAGAAGTGGAACTACGAAAAAAATAGGAAGAGGCTGACGAGAAAGCTCAGTAGGAGTCTGAAAAACAACAACAACTCAATGATCAAGTTGAATTTGCCCCACTAGATGTTCCCTCGTCCACTCCCATCACCTGAGGGTATCTTCCTCTCAAGAAGCTAGGCATTCCTAACGAGGTTGAGGAGGAAGTGATGTACCAAACTAGGATTTCCTTCGATCAAGTCAATTGCAATATCATGCAAGAAATAAGGAAATATTATGCGAGGAACGATGTGGAGCCTTTTTTGCGACCACAGAGAAGGAAATCATCCTATATACTAGGGTAAACCCTGAAATGATTGCCTCAGACGATAATTCCTTTGTGACCAAAACTAAGGTTAATGTTGGGAGATTGAGTAAGAAAATTACAAAATTCCAAGGGAAACTTTATGCATCTGAATAGAGAGCCACCAGAGAGGAAGAATATTGAAGGATGCTAGAAGAAGAGAATGTATAACTTCTCTTGGCTCACTCAAGCACAAAGGAATTGTAGGCTTCAATCAAGGAAGAGGCTAAAACCCTAAGAGGAGCCATGGCGGTGGTTTATGAAGAGATGTCAAATTTACATCATATTGTGGCCCATATCCTAGCCATACAGGCCAACCCAAAAGAAAAATCCTCAATGTTGAAAGAGGCCATTACAACGCTGGACAATATTCATGAGTGGAAAAGCACATATCCAGAGGCACTAGCGATTCTCCCAAAGAAAGATTGGATCACCACCCATAATGATAAAGTCAAACTACGCATTAAGGTCTAATCATGGGATAAGCTAGCTAGAGATGTTGACAAGGTTCTTGCTTCCTACAAATATCAACTGAGTGGATTGGAGTCAGTGACCGAGAACCATGGGGTTTGTTCTATTGGGGAATTTGTAGAAGATTTGAGAAAGTAGGAAGAACTCCTAGAGAAGGTTTAAGCATTTATCGACACTTTCAACCAAGCTTCCAACACAAGTTACTTGCACATCACAAAGGAGAACATTACACGGTACGTAGTGGAACTTGTGAGGATGTACACGAAGCTAATAACTCTAGCCAATCAAATCAAGGTAAAAATAAGCACTCTTGTTCCGGACTCCCTTGAATGCCTACATAGACATGATGAATATCAGCCAAAGATAGCTCCAATAGGTTTTGAATACAAGCTCTGACACACCTACCTCATGGAGCAACTGGACATAGATGTTCTAGAATTTTGTATTACTAAATTGATAGGGTAACATTAGCTTATTTTTTGAGAATAGAAATATATGATAGAGTAGAACAAAGTAGGAATTTGAAGAGTTATGAGGATGTCTAAGAGTCATGAATAGACCAAAATTCACCCTCTTTTCTATAATTACACACTCATGGCATATTGTAAAGGAATTTTACCTTTGGACTTATTCTGGTACTTATTGTTTTGAGAACTTATTCTCTTTTAATAAATGCAAGGATTAATATTAGATTCTCACTATTGTATTGGATGAAGACTTTGTACTTTAATGCCATGAATATTATTAGCTTGATGAATCAGAAGTTCCTATGAGATTTGGTGTACCGTCTCCTCGTGTATCTTCTCGTGCTATGAGTTTCCTTTACAAAACATGGATGGTATATGATATGTTGGCCTTATGCTTATGTTGATAAACTACTTTATTGATATTACCATAGTATTATTGTGGATTGTGCACTCACTTGTGTTTTAAATTCTTAACCCTATTGAAGTCATTCTTGGTCGTTAAGTTTATGCTTTAGCTACACGTGGTCTTCTTTGAAGTATTTCTAACAATTTATTTCTTAAGATTCATGCTTTGAAGTTCTAATATTGTTATTTATCATATCCTTATTATGGGGCATTCATCAGTTACTCACTTGTTTTTGTTGAAGATAATAAGCTCTCTTTAGTTGACATTCCCTTACTTGTTCGAAGAAAAATTCAGTCAACTATACAACAGTCAGGCCTACATACCGGATGAGATCCCTAAACAAAATGGTGTAGAGTCTAAGCAGGATTCTTCACTGGGGAGATCCCATAGTTGGTGGTAAATTCCATCCCATCAAAAAAATTTGCACTAAAATGAGGGCTTGATGGCCGACACCAACACATGTCCTCACCCCAAAACTTCCCATCATGCTAGTAATCAACCCCATCCCACTTCTCTCGAAATGCCTCTCCATACCGCCTGTTGGGTATGGAGCTTGATTATCTTCTATATTCAAAGGTATCGCCACATAGGACCCTAGTTCGAAATGGGGGCGGCAACGCTGCCCGTAAAATATTCGTTGCAGGGGGGGTCCAGGGGGGGTGGCTGCGACCTTTGGGAGCGCCCCCTTGGTGGGGGGTTCGGGGGCAGTGCCCCCGAAGCTAAAAAAAGCTGTAAAATTGCCTTGTAAAAGTATAGTAATTTCTAGTCAATCTGGGCCGTTCATTAGGCGGATGATCTGACGGTAGAACTTATGTTTAGTTTAGGGTTTTTTGCCCTAGAAGGCAACCCCTCTCTTTATATGAGGGTATTGTATTTGAGGCTGTGTGATAGATGTGTATTCTGTGAGCGAGAAACAGAGAGGTGAGACTGTGAGAGAAAATAGAGGATATTACAGCGAATTTGCTGTAGGTTGTGTCTCTTCATTTTGCTGGATAATAGAAAGGAAGGACTGGCTGTTCGGGGTGGACGTAGCCCAAACTGGGTGAACCACGTATATCTGTGTCTCTCTTATTTTGTGCGTTTTCTGTGTTTATATTTCTGCAATATTTTATGTGTTCCATTGCTCCGTAATATATACTTTTCTAAAAACTGGTATCAGAGCCGAAGGTCTATTTGGCTGATAAACTCGCAGGAAAGAAGGGTTCCTGGTTCGAGTGGGAGCAATGGCGGAAGTTGGTAAGTTTAGGGTCGAGAAATTTAACGGCAAAAACTTCTCGCTGTGGAAGATGCAGATGGAAGATTATCTGTATCAGAAAGATCTATACCTACCATTGGGCGGAAAATCAAATATGCCGATGGGTATGACAGATGAATAATGGAACCTTCTCGATAGAAAGGCACTCGGAACAATATGGTTGTGCCTTGCTGCGTCAGTCGCCTTCAACATTTCGAAGGAAACCACGACAGAGGGTTTGATTCAGACGCTGTCGAAACTATATGAAAAACAGTCGGCCTCAAACAAGGTATTTATTATGAAACGGTTATTTAATATGAAGATGTCGGAAGGTGGATCTGTTGCAGACCATTTAAATGATTTTAATACAATTACAAGTCAGTTAGTCCTGTAGGGGTAAACTTTGATGATGAAGTTAGATCTCTGTTATTCTTGTGCTCATTACCAGAAAGTTGGAATGGTTTGGTAATGGCCATTAGTAACTCTGTTTCTGGATCTAGTACTTTAAAGTTTGATGATGTTGTTGGTGCTATCCCTAGCGAGGAAATGCGATGGAAAAGCTCCGGTGAGACATTGGGAAATGCTTTGAGTGCAGAGTCTAGAGGAAGAAAAATGGAAAGAGGAAAGAGCTCAGGATATCGCAGTAAATCAAGGAAAGGTAGATCCAAGTCCAAATTGGGGATAGTGTGCTGGAAATGTGCAAAGAAAGGACACCTAAAGAAAGATTGTAGATCTCGGAAGGGAAAAGAAGGAGATGCACAGCAAGAAAACAATCATGAAGCAAATGTGACAGGTGAGGTGTTACAAGATGCTTTGATTCTTTATTTTGAAAATATTACTGATTCCTGGGTGGTAGATTCAGGGGCTTCATTCCATGCCACAACTGATAAGAAATACTTTCATGACTATGTTCAAGGAGATTTTGGACAAGTTCGTCTGGGTGATGATAAACCCTGTAAAATCGTTGGAATGGGTAAGGTTCTTGTAAAACAGCAGAATGGAAACCAATGGCTATTAAAGGAGGTAAGGCATGTTCCAGATCTAAAGAAAAATCTGATTTCAACAGGGCAGTTAGGCGGTGAAGGTTGTGTGACAACTTTCACAGATAAAGCTTGGAAGGTCACCAAAGGAGCCCTGGTAATAGCAAAAGGCGAAAAGGTTGGTACATTGTATTTATGCAATGGTATTTCTAACTCTGTTAA
Organism: Pinus tabuliformis; assembly: GCA_031772625.1. NCBI lineage: Eukaryota > Viridiplantae > Streptophyta > Pinopsida > Pinales > Pinaceae > Pinus > Pinus tabuliformis. The sequence continues at coordinate 754,914,652 of CM062812.1, forward strand.
TGCTTTAACTTCCAAAGGAGCAGATGCAGCATTATGGCATCATAGGCTCGGACACATGAGTGAAAAGGGGATGAAGATTCTTCACTCAAGGAATTTGTTGCCAGGTTTGAAGAATGTTGATTTGGACTTCTGTGAGAATTGCATTTATGGAAAACAGAAGAGAGTGAGATTTCTCAGAGTTGGGAAAGAAAAGAAGAATGAAAAATTAGAGCTTGTGCATACAGATATATGGGGACCTGCTCAGGTATCATCTCTCGGCGGCTCTCGTTATTATGTTACTTTTATTGATTATGCAACTAGAAAAACTTGGATTTATTGTATTAAGAATAAATCTGATGTATTTGATACTTTCAAGAAATGGAAAGCTTTGGTTGAGATTGAGACAGGAAAGAAATTGAAGTGTCTTAGATCAGACAATGGAGGTGAATATTGTAGCAAAGAGTTTGATAGGTACTGTTAAGAGCATGTAATTCGCAGAGAGAAGACAGTTCCAAGAACACCACAAGAAAATGGTGTGTCAGAAAGGATGAACAGAACAATCATGGAGCGTGTAAGGTGCATGAGATTGCATGCAGGATTGCCTTTACAGTTTTGGGCAGATGCTATAGATACTGCTGTTTATCTAATAAACAGAGGGCCTTCAAGTTCCTTGGATGGTGGTGTTCCAGAGGAAGCATGGACAGGTAAAAAGGTAAACTACTCTATTTTAAAGCCTTTTGGTTGTGAGGCCTTTGTCGATATTGATAAAGAAAATAGAACAAAGCTTGAGGCAAAGTCAAAGAAATGTACCTTTATTGGATATGGTGTTAATGATTTTGGTTATCGCTTATATGATTACGAAAATCATAAAATCATTAGGAGCAGAGATGTAATATTCAATGAAAAGGTCTTGTATAAGAATCAGTTGCAAGAAAAGAAACAGGAAAAGGAAAACAAGGAATACGCAGTTCTTGATGAAATCACTGAAAAAGTAAAGGTGCCTGAAAATAATAATAATCAACAACCACAACAACAGCAACCACCACAACAACAACAGGCACCCCAAACACCTGTAAGTGGTGTTAGAAGATCTACCAGGATAAGTAGACCCCCTGAACGATACTCTCCTTCATTATATTATTTATTGTTGACTGATTCCGGTGACCCCAAATGTTATGAAGAAGCAATGCAGGTTGAAAGCAGGAAGAAGTGGGAGGTAGCCATGGAAGAAGAGATGGACTCCTTAATGCATAACCAGACTTGGGATTTAGTCAGGTTGCCTGTAGGAAAAACTACATTGAAGAATAAATGGGTTTACAGGCTGAAGGAAGAAGATGGAGGAAAATAGAGGTATAAAGCTAGACTTGTGGTGAAGGGGTTTGCACAGAAGAAAGGTATTGATTTTGATGAAATATTTTCTCCTGTTGTTAAAATGACTTCAATCAGAACTATTTTAAGTCTTGTAGTAGCTGAAGATTTGCATCTTGAGCAGTTAGATGTAAAGACAGCCTTTCTCCATGGGGATTTGGAGGAAGAGATATATATGCAACAACCACAAGGATATGAGGTGAAAGGGAAGGAGAAACTAGTGTGCAGGTTGAAGAAGAGCTTGTATGGCTTAAAACAGGCTCCAAGGCAGTGGTATCTAAAATTAGACAAGTTTATGTCTGAACAAGGTTATACTAGATGTCACTCTGATCATTGTGTTTATTTGTAAAAGCAAAATGATGGCAGCTATATTATATTGTTATTGTATGTAGATGACATGCTTGTTGCAGGATCTAACATAAAGGAAATAAATGTGCTCAAAAGAAAATTGGCAAATTCATTTGCAATGAAGGATTTGGGAGCTGCAAAACAAATCCTTGGTATGAGAATAACTAGAGACAGGAAAAATCATAAATTAACATTGTCTCAGAATGAGTACATACAAAAGGTGTTGAAAAGATTTAACATGCACAATGCAAAACCAGTTAGTACACCTTTTGCTAGCCATTTCAAACTTAGTAAGGAAATGTGCCCAAAGACCCAAGAAGACATGGATTATATGTCTAAAGTTCCATATGCATCAGCAGTTGGAAGCTTAATGTATGCAATGGTCTGCACAAGGCCTGATATTGCACATGCAGTGGGAGTTGTAAGCAGGTACATGAACAATCCAGGAAAGGAACATTGGATGGCAGTGAAATGGATTCTCAGATATTTGAAAGGTACCACAAATCAAGCATTATGCTTTGGTGGTTCAAACATCTCCCTACAAGGATATGTTGATGCAGATATGGCAGGTGACAGAGATAACAGGAGGAGCACTATAGGATATGTATTTACTGTTGGAGGAACAGCTGTCAGTTGGGTTTCAAAAATCCAAAGTGTTGTTGCACTTTCAACAACATAAGCAGAGTATGTTGCTGCTACAGAGGCTAATAAATAAATGATTTGGTTAAAAAGGTTTATGGGTGAATTGGGTAAGGAGCATGATATGGGCATGTTATACAGTGATAGCCAAAGTGCCATTCATCTTGCAAAGAACTGAACATTTCATTCCAGGACTAAACACATATAGCTGAAGTACCATTTCATACGATCAGTGTTGGAAGATGGAGAGTTGAAGCTAGAAAAGATACACACTAGCCAGAATCCTGCAGATATGCTAACAAAAGTTGTAACCAGGGAGAAACTGAGAATATGCTCAGTTTCAGTTGCTCTTCAAGGATGATGATGAAGATGAGAAACAGCCAGGTCCAAAGAGGAGTCATTGTCCAGAAAATGGAGCAGCGGTGGAGTTGCTACAATCAGTCTCCAAGTGGGAGATTGTTGGGTATGGAGCCTGATTATCTTCTATATTCAAAGGTATCGCCACATAGGACCCCAGTTCGAAATGGGGGTGGCAACATCGCCTGTAAAATATTCGCTGCAGGGAGGGTCTAGGGGGGGGGCGGCTGCGACCTTTGGGAGCCCCCCCTAGTGGGGGGTTTCGAGGACAGTGCCCCCGAAGCTAAAAACAGCTGTAAAATTGCCTTGTAAAAGTATAGTAATTTCTAGTCAATCTAGGTCGTTCATTAGTCGGATGATCTGACGGTAGAACTTATGTTTAGTTTAGGGTTTTTTGCCCTAGAAGGCAACTCCTCTCTTTGTATGAGGGTATTGTATTTGAGGCTGTGTGATAGATGTGTATTCTGTGAGCGAGAAATAGAGAGGTGAGACTGTGAGAGAAAACAGAGGATATTACAGCGGATTTGCTGTAGGTTGTGTCTCTTCATTTTGCTGGATAATAGAAAGGAAGGATTGGCTGTTCGGGGTGGACGTAGCCCAAATTGGGTGAACCACGTATATCTGTGTCTCTCTTGTTTTGTGCGTTTTCTGTGTTTATATTTATGCAATATTTTATGTGTTCCATTGCTCCGTAATATATAATTTTCTAACACCGCCTTTGGCCCGACTTTTAGAGATCTCCATCTCGGGGTCTCCCAACCTCCTCCACTCAAGAACCCCTCCATGGGAGAGGAAGCTCCTCTCTATGAAGTCATGTACAATGAGTTGAGGGATTTATGCCCTATCACTTGCCTATTCGCTAGAGGTCTGAAGTGCATCCCTGCCATTAGCTCACTCCCTAACCCACACACTTCAAAACCTCACCATACCCGTTAAGGCATCCTAGTTAATATGGTACCACATCTGATTGGAATGATTTTGGATGATTATGTGGACATCATTTAAAGAATCTCTTACCAACATCTGAGAAGGAAGGCCGAAGAAGCACAGTCTCGGGAGGAAATAATCAATCGTGGCAGGAGAATACATAGGAAAATAATCAACCACCGCCAGATGATACGTAGGTTAACAATCAGCCACTGAGGGGAGACCCTGAGGTGACCCAAGGGCAGGGAAATGATGAGAATATCATATACTAGATTGATCTTTACAATGTAGATCCTCCCCATAATGAGCGTCCTTTTAGGTTCCTGATGAAGCTCGGAAACTTCAGAAATGTCAGGAACTTCATACATTTAGGACATTTGAGGTTCCCTCGAGGTAATGGTAGACAACCACCCCACACTAGTGAAGGGTCTAGGTCAGGTAGTGAAAGTGATTTTGAGGGAAATTCCAACCATGTCCTATTCCCTATGCCACCAAGATCCAATCGCAAAAAACGTTTAGCTTGGGTGGCTCAGTCCACTTTAGGCATTTGAGGCCCCCTTCACGATATGACCCGTCACCCTATGAAACACCTTATGAAGTTTGAATCCAAAAAGAGAACCATGACTGAGGACCATATCAGTAATTTTTACTTAGCCTTGCAAATGATGAGAGTGCAATATGATGATGTGGCTTGCAATATTTTTCATCATATCCTAGAGAATAAGGTCACAATGTGGTATTGCTCCCTTACTCTGGGCTCCATATGAACTTGGGAGGAATTCTGGAAAACATTTATTGAGAAGTTCTCTAAATACATGACACCATCCATGCTCCTCACTAAATTGAGCACATTAAAGTGCCATAAGAAGGAGAAGGTAAAATATTTAACCAGTAATTTACTACCATCTTGAATAATTTTCCATTAGATGTGGCTCTTGATGATTCTATCACTGTTGACTATTATACTAGAGCTCTCCCATGCGATATCACTGTGTTCATCAAGTCTGAAGCCAAATCCACCTTAGTGGAGAAATTTGCAAAAGCTCTTACTGTGGAGAAGTATTTACTCTCTATAGGAATCCTTGAGCACGATGCGTGGGAAGGTTCTAAGTAATTAAACAAGAAATCCCAGCCTAAACTAGCAAATCTGGTGATAATGACAAGGATTCCTTCGATTTCAAGGGTTTACCCAAATCCTTGAAGAAATTGACAAATGATGTCTCTAAATTGAAAAGGAAGACCAGCGAGACCTCTTCGGGAAGTAAACTAGTGAAACCTATTTTACGAAGGAACATTAATCCCCCAAAAAGTCATCTTAGAGCTCTAATATGTCTCTAAATTGAAAAGGAAGACTAATGAGATCTCTTTGGGAACTAAAATGGTGAAACCTATTTTACGAAGGAACAATAATCCCCCAAAAAGTCATCTTAGAGCTCTAATATGAATTTCAATGTAGAAGAGTTGGGTAAGGAGAATTTCTTCACTTTTCACCAAGCCTCTCATTTAGAAAAGACCTTCCCATAATGGATACACAACATGATTGTGGTAGTTATCCAACTTATAAAGGATCTGGCCACTAGAGATTATGAGGAAGATTCTAACGATCTTGAGGAACAAACCAAGCCTTTAGATGAAAATTCATGTTTCGTTGTCCTAGATTTCAAATTCATCTACGGGGAAGAGGTCCAATCCCTCCAAGAAGCCAACATAAGTGAAACTCCCCCCTAAGCCTCCGAAGACTTATAATCTTAGGAGTAGGGGGCCGATGTCAAATTCTACACTGAAAGAGAAAAAGAAGGAATTTCAAAGGAGGATCCTCCCTCTTAACAGCTCAAGTCATGCATTGACCCCTACTCCTAAGAGTTCATCTAGAGAAAGCCTAAATTATGCCTCAGTAAGTGGAAAGGGAAACTCATCTACTCCTGGAACCATGGCTAAATCTGCCCAATCCCCTTCACTTCCGTAGACATCCTCAGAAGTAAGTGTACTTTCAGACTTGGGGTATAACATCATCAAAGATATCAAGAAGACACGGAATAACATTTCACTCTATGAACTCACCAAGATAACTAGCTAACCTGAATTAATTTTCAAATCCTTCGCTACCTCATCTCCAACTAGAAAATCTACCTCTTCTATAAAGACAAGCTCTCCCAGTCAGTCCCGGGCCTCAGTCAATCTCCAATCTATTGTTAACGCTGTAAATCAAAATTCGAGAGGTTCAACTCCCTCGTTCCTTTTAACTTTCGAAATCATCAACTACAACGTGCATAATTTCCTTGTCAATTCCAGTGTGTCAACTAATGTCATGCCTTTGTCCATGTGAAAAAAGTTAAACATTCAACCTGAGAAGACATATGCCAAAATCATCCAATTGGATAGATCTCAAATCCCCACCATGGGTGAACTAACAATGTGATAATTAGGTTGTATTTTGAATCTAGGGTGAATCAACGTATTGACATAGTTGTTGTTGACATTTTAGAAGCATATTTCATGTTGCTTAGTAGGGATTGGTCCAACAAAGTCTAGGGGTATTTTTTCACTAATTTGTCCCACTTATGGCTACCTTACAAAGGAAAGAACAACTAGATAAAAGTTAACAGTGAAATCTACATGAAGCATATGGTCATCGATCTTGAGGCCCTGAATGAACCCATTGGTTTTTCTCAGGAAGAATTGGGAATGTGTTTTTTGGAAACTGATACTGGGTGCTATCAAGCCTTATCATCGCCCATCCCACCTAACACGCAGCTGGAACTCCTTCCTCTCCCTCCAGTTAATGCAAATGAACCTTGTACTATAGATGTAAATACATTAAGTATAGATGTATCCGTTAATGAGATTTGGACTTTATATTATGATGGGTTCAAGACTAAGGATGGAGTTGGTGTTGTCTGTATCCTCATGGACCCCAAAAAATATATATTGTAAGTTAGAATTCCAATGCACTAACAACACTACAAAGTATGAGGTGTTGATCCTTATGTTCAAGAAATATATTGACGTAAACGTCGAATGTTTGAGGGTGATCGGTGATTATGAAATCATCATGAGGTAGGTGCAAAATGCAATTTATTATTTATCACCACACCTAAAAAATTATCATCATGATTTATGGAGATTAATCTCTTTCTTTAAAGCTTTCATTATTAATTCTATTCCTAGAATTAATAATGTCGTCGCTAATACTTTAGCTAATTCCGCAGCTAGGTTTACACCTTTAAGGGATGGATTTTCTATTGAGATTATTTATAAACCTGATGTCTTGTATAACATAACTAATATATGCATTTTTAATGATGATCAATAGATACTCGATTTTATGGAAAAACAAGAGGTATTTGAAGATGAAGAAATAGAGGAGGAAGAGCATGAAAGGGCCTTGTAAGAGGAAGAAAATGAGTGCAAGGGAAACCCCATGCCCAAAGGTGTGGTTATGCTAGAAAAATTATTTGATTTGCAAAATCGTTTCCAGGGCCCACCAAATACCAAGACACAAATTTCCACACTCTCACATGAGAAAATTAATCTCGGAACTAAGGTTGACCCCAATTTTATCAATATGGGTGTCGGGTGTTCTCCTAATGAAAGGAAATCCTTCATTAGCTTATTCAATAGGTATCAGGATGTATTTTCCTAAACGTATGATGACATGAAGACATATGGTACCCATATCGTTCAACATGTTATGTCTATAAAATATGAGGTGAAACCATTCCAACAAAAACTGAGAAATGTACATCCTATGCTGAAGCCCCTCATTCAAAAGGAGTTGAATAAATTGCTAGATGCACATATTATTTTCAAAGTCAGACACTCTACTTGGGTGTCGAATTTTGTTCCTGTAAGAAAGAAGTTCATTGAAATTCAATTGTGTTGACTTCCAGAATCTCAACCAAGCTTTAGATAAAGATAATTATTCGATTCCCTCTATAGAGCAGATTCTTCAAATGGTATCTGGTTTGGAAATGTTCTCCTTGCTCAATGGTTTCTCCAGGTACAACTAGGTGCTAGTTGTTGAACTAGATCATTTAAAGATGACCTTGAGAACGAAGTGGGGAACTTTTGCATTTGGACGCATGCCCTTTGGCCTTATCAATGTTGGAGCAACATTCCAAAGGGCGATGGACATTACTTTAAGAGGATTAATGGTTTAGAGCGTAGTCGTTTATTTAGATGATGTCACAATGTTTTCGAAGAGGTGGTCACACCACCTTCACCATATGAAGGAAATATTTGATTGTCAAAAATATGGGATTTCGTTGAACCAAAAGAAAATTATATTCATGGTATCAGAAGGAAATCTCCTTGAGCATATAATAAAAAAATGCCGAATTACTATCAATCCTTATCGTGTAAAATCTATTGTGCAAATCTCTCCCCCAGTGGCAAAAAAGGTATGCAATATTTCCTGGGTAAAATAAACTTTCTCCACAAATTTATTTCCAATTTTTCCCATATCATTAAGCCCTTTCAGAATATGATAAATAAGCATTTAGGCTTTAAATTGAATCAAGAAGAGAAGGAAGCATTTTATCATATTAAGAAATCCATTGTAGAAGCCCCTTCTCTGTACAACCCAAATTTCATCAAGGACTTCATTTTGTACACTTTCACCTCAGACTCATCCTTAGGTGTCGTTCTTACACAGAAGGATGGTAAAAATGATGAACGGTTGATATCCTTCATGAGAACGAGACTACGGGGTGCAGAGCTAAACTACCTAGACATAGATAAATAGGCATATGTGCTTTACAAATCCGTGAAACATTTTAGACCCTATATTCTCAACAACCATGTGACGGTGTTTGTTCCTCATCCTACTGTTAGGTCACTGTTCATCTAACAAGAGTTGGGTGAGAGAAGGGACAATTGAATGACTTGCCTCCAATATTATGACTTTGAGTTCAATCCTTCTCACACAGTTAATGGGCATGCACTATGTAAATTAACTGTTGAATCCACAGACCAACATAACGAAGAATCAGAAGACTGGGATCATGAGATCGAGATGTACCAAAATGAACTCACCACCGCACATGAATCTTCACCTTGGTATACCAATCTGAAGGAGTATTTAGGGAAGGGGACCTTACCTCGTACCTTGTACATGAGAGAAAAAATAGTCGTGAGACTCAAGGGTTCATCCTACCAATTAATACAAGGGAATTTCTTTCGCAAACACCACCATGGCATGTTACTAAGATGTTTGGAATTTGATGAAGCTCAATGAGTGTTAAAGGAGCTACATGATGAGCTAATGAGAGGCCATTATGTCGGCGACACTATTGGACATAAGATCATGAGGGTAGGGTTTTACTTCCCTACCCTTTTCAAAGATACATGCGTGTATGCTCAAAATTTCCCCATTTGTCAAAATTATGTTGGAAGACAATCTCATTCGGTCGCTCCTCTCCAGTCTATAGCAGTAGAGGAACCTTTTCAACGGTGGGTACTAGATGTCATCGAGAGATCATGCCACACTCATCAAAACAACACATGCATATACTCATGGCTACATACTATTTCACAAGGTGGGTGGAAGCCATTCCATTATGGAAAATCAACGATGAAGAGGTAATATCTTTTGTCAATCAGTAAGTCATGACCAGGTTCGGAGTTCCAACCTCCCTTGTTTTTTATGATGCTACTTATTTCTCGTCTTTAAGGTCATATGATTTTTCTTTGGAAAATGGAATTATTTTGAAACATTTAGCTAACTATTACCCCCAAGGAAATGGGCTAGTAGAATCCACCAACAAAAACCTAATCCACATTATTGAAAAAACATTGCTATCACACCAAAGGAACTAGCATAATTCCCTGAACAATGCCTTGTGGGCCAATGGGTCACCCCGAAATCATCTCTTAGAACATCCCCCTATTTTCTGGTCTATGGGAAATAAGTCATATTACCGCCCAATTTGTAACTAGTCGCTCTCCATTTTTCACAAGAGTTGCAAGGCACCCCTTCCCCTACCATGCAAAATCAAATCGATACCCTATTACCCTCCTCAAACTAGAAGAGGAAATACAGAAGGCTAGGGAGAAGTTTTTTGTTCACCAAAGCCGAATCAAGAGGTGGTTTGATAAGAAATCGGCAAGGGGTAATGAGTTCAATGCGGATGACCTAGTACTCAATGGGATAAGGCTCATGAGGAAAAAGGTAAGCATAACAAATTCTAGGCCTTGTGGATTTGTCCCTTTCAAGTTAAGGAAAACATTGGACAACATACATACATACTGCATACTTTGGAAGGGAGGGTTGAACCCCTTCCTGTAAATTGCCACAACCTCAAATTTTATTTCACCTACTAGCTCTCATAGTTGCTTGTCCATCCATGTACTATAGTTTCCCTCTTTTCATTTTCCACAATTTTCTTATCTTAACCCCCTCCTTTTGGCTTTACCCTTTCACCTTCTTTACGCCTTTTATTTATGTCCTTTAATAATGATTCTTCTCTGAATCAAATTTCTAGAGCATTGCCATGGTTAGACACCATAGGGTTGAGGTAGCCTCTATGCTGGTGGCTGAGCTATATTTATTTTTGTTCCTGCACTTGATCGGGCCTAAAGTCGTGACCAAGGTAGAGTGTTGAAATCTATTTTATTGGGGAAATCTAGTCATCCATGGTACCTTACCCTTCAATAGTTACCCCTTGCTATTGACTTGGATGTACGTTTTGAATGAATTGTTTTATCTGGCTGGCTCAAGAAGGGGAAAGGAAAATATTTAATCAACACATATTTCTGGAGTCTTTGAAAAATAGAAATAACCTCTCTTGCAAGTAAAATAAGTCGGGATCCCTCTTCCTCCTAGGATAATAAATGCCATATAAATAAGTTCCAATGAGCACATGTGAGTAAGTGCAAATGGGCACATAAATAAATCAAATAAGGGAAAAATGATTGAGAAATGATTCTTGCGCAGAGAGGTGATGCAACGACTCCATCGGGGTACTATCCAGGCTTGCTGGCAGCGGATCAATGTTTGTGATTTCTAGGTAGTGACTTGGTCGAAGTATTTTTCAGGCTTGTTGGTAATGTACCTACACTAGAGATATATAACTACTATACCAAAAACCTTTACAAATCATATCATTATCAGGAAGGTCTTTACTCTGTGTGGTAGCAAGCCAAGTCTAAGTAGTTAGGGACTGTTGATCAATACTAAGGGAAACATCGACATGTTAGTGGGACCCGTGATCTTGAAACAAAGCACTCACAAGGGTCCGCTTTATCCTGGGATCAAGCGTAAGAAAAGATACTGAGGTTCTACCAGCGAATCGCCAATTGTTGTAACCACTAGAACAACCCTAAAAAATTATTGACTAGTCCAAATTTTGGAGCCCTTGTACTATGTCTATGTCTACAACTTACATCCAAAGCCACTTTAGTTAGCCAGAACCCTTGGGACCCCGTCACAAGTCTAATTCTTAGAAGCTCAAAAGTTCATTTATTTTTCTTAAGTCACAAATCATGTGAAGTAAGATTTCATAAGCCTAAAACCTGCGACCATGCGACCTACTTCATTTTGGATAAGTCAAGTCCCTAAGTCACAAATGAAAATTTGTGACCTTTCATTGTTCTTGTGACTTTGCAACCTCATGAGCTCACGCCTTATGAGGTCCTTGGGTCGCAAGGTCACAAATCCCTGAAACGACCACCAAGCGACCTTGCAATCTTGCAAATTTGTGACCTCATGCGAGGGGTCGCATGGGTTACTATGTCACAAAGGGTAATTCACTCCCCTTGTGACATGGTGACCTCTTCAAACCCTGCACCTGTGACGTTTCTAATAAATAGGCCAACTCACTGGTTATTTGGTCATTTCTCTTTGGTTGCTCACGGGACAAAGAGGCTCGGCAATTTGGAGAAGCGCGTGACCTTGCCAAGTAAGTAACTCTTCCTCTTCCCAGTTATCATTACTTACTACCATTTGTCCCATTCTTCTGCCCCAACCCTATATCTTCCTAATCTAGGGATTTTTAGCCAAGGTTGATAACCCATTTTAATCCTGAAACCCTTAGCCAATCTATTCTTCCTCCCAAACTAATTTCTTCTTGATCACTCAATCCCATCTCTCCCTAAGTAAGATTTCCATCTGAGTGAGTTGTCTAGTCCAGCAGGTCCCCAAGAACTCATTTTGAGCCACTTTTCCTTCATTGAGCCGCTATGAGGAATAGGTCACAGGACTAGAAGTCGCGATGGGAAAAAAAACACGACCTTGTGACCCTTGAGACCTTGCGACCTTCCTTCATTGCGACCCATGTGACTTTACAACCCTTATGACCTTTCCTTAATTATGACCTATGTGACCTGATGTATCATTGAATCTGTGTCCTAATGAGCTCTCTTAGTCTGAGACCTAACCTACCCTAGTCACTAAGTCACATGGTTTATCTTCGCGACCCTACGACCTTGCGACCTATCTTAGGAATAATTCTTCCCTAGGAAATTGCTAGGAACTCTAAAGTTGTGATTTGTGTTTTTCTCCTAAGTTTAATTATTCATGTTGTCTCTCTCATCGTGGGACTATTTGTTCGACATGATAGGTGATTTCCATATTGAATGCATCTCAATCTCCTCTTTCTCTAGCGAGATGGCACCTCCAGTAGTCAAGCCTTCCTGAAAGATCTCTAAAAGTAGCATATAGGAGAGCTAACAGGGCCCACCACCTCCTATTTATAGGGACACTACATGCAACCTCAACAAGAGCACCAAGCTCTCCTGGTTTGATATTTATGCAGTTTTCTAAATAGGACATCCCTGAAAACTAGGAGGATTTCCAGGTGTATATCAACATCAAGAGGTCTAGGCTCCACAAAGTGGCCTTGCATCCTCCTATATTTTCATGTGCACAAACCATCGACTAGATTATACATAACACAGACACATATCAAGGGGGAGTGAGGAATCACATAGGTGAACCTTTGACAGCTATCTCTTTGGTGGACATTGTTGTTTATTATAGATTGATAGAAAATGAGGAATCATTTAATACCTTGTGGTTATCAGGTTTTGTAATTCCAACTAAGGACATTATGAGGAATTGGCAAAAGGACTCGTCTAAGTTACATGCAAAGAATGACCGAGTATACAAGACAGAGGGTCTAAATAAGGTTTACCAACTCATTTCTGCCATGATGAATCGATTATACACAAGGGCTGACATCGATACCTTTCTCAGGACATGGATCCCTATCATGTATGTCATCGCCACTAGAGGTACAATTTTCAACTAGGCCAGTATCTTAGTTTCTGCATTAAGGACTAATATAGTTGCACCTAAACATCCTGAGGCAAACCAACCATTATAATTCTACATGGCCTTGTATCTATTCTATGTGGTTTGTGTGAGATGCCATTTTTATCGTTGGAGTTACAACTATACTACATCTGTGGTAGAGCCTGTACACCAACACTATAATATCTTTTGGGACCCAAGCTATAAGAGTGCACATGATTCTGCCTCTGAAATGTTCATCACCCCATTATACCAGTTTCCTTTCAGAGAAGACCGTCCTTGCATGTCGAACATGGCCATGGAGACTCTGGCTAAAGTGGTAGATTGGTTCCCTTTCCAAGAGGGCACATTCATTAGGGTCTTTGGCTCATACAAAGCCCCTCACACACTTCCTATATTTGCCACAAATAAATTACTATTGTAGGAGGTATGTTATCAAATTACCCAAGGTTTTTTAAAGATGTTGAGTAAAGGGAAGAAGAAACCCTGACCCGCTTTCCCTCTCACTATTGGGCGCATACACGTTGAAAGCGTCAAAGAATTTGAGGTGAAACATAATGAGATAAAGGGGTTCCATTTTGTGACTTTGAATCACCGTACCTATGACCCCGAAAGATTAGTAGTGACTCACTACAAGAAGGAAAATTTCAACTAGTCACACCCACACATGAGGCGTTCTCACAAAGAAAAAGATAGAAGTTGGTACAATGTAGCCAGGGATTTCATCCCAATAGAACAACAAGGAAAGTAGGATGGGCAAGCTCAGCTTTCCCAAGAAAATGTGAGCCTACAAGAAAGTTCGACTTCCCTTAAGAGGAAGAAAGATCAACAAAAGGCAGCAGGGAAACTAAAGAAGCACAAATGAAAATAAATAGAAGATCCCCTGAGAAAACAAGATGGGGGTGAAGATGATGAAATATTAGAGCAGAGAAATGTGACCTTAGCAAGGAAAAGAAAGAAATCAAAAGGAAAATAGAAGAATAACTAATATGCTCATAGAAATTATGAGACCGGTAGCCCAAAGACAAGCCTAAGAAGAAATAATAGGAGGAAGAAAGTAGGAAGAAAGAACAAGAGGAGGAACAATTGAAAAAGCAAGAGGAGTAGAGGGCCCAAGTGGAAGAAGAGAATAAAAGGAAAAAACAAGAAGAGAAAGAGGAGAAATGCAAACAGGAAGAAGAGCTAAAGAAGAAACAAGAACAAGAAGAGAAATAAAAGAAGAGATAGGAGGAGGAACAAAGGAGGAAGGCAGAAGAAGAAACGAAAAGAGAGGAACAATGAGGAACTAAGAAAACAACAAGAATAGTCAAACAAGAAAGCGCAACAGTATTCTAAACAATAACAACAACTCAATGAGAAAGTTGAAATGCTTTTATTAGTGTTCCCCCGTCCACTCCCATCACCAGAGGACAACTTCCTCTGAAGGAGCTAGGAATTCCTAACAAGGTTGAGGAGGATGTGCTAAACATAGCTAGGCTTACCCTCGATCAAGTCAATTGCAAGATCAGGCAAGAAAGAAGGAAATATTATGATAGGTACCCTCCGGAGCCTTTGTCTATGACCACAGAGAAGGAAATCGCCCTAGATACTACCATAAACCCTGAAATGATTGCCTTGGTTGGGACCACCTTTTTTACTGTGATTGAGCTGAAGTTGGGAGAATGAACAAGCCAATTGCAGAACTCGAAGGAAATCTCTATGTATCTGAACAAAGAGCCGCTCGAAGAAGAGATTGCAATAGTTCACTTGGCTCACTCAAGAATGAAGGAATTGCAAGTTATAATCAAGGAAGAGGCTGAACCCTTGAGAGGAGCCATGGCGGTGGTTTATGAATATATGTTGAAGTTGCATCATATTATGGCCCTTATCCTATCCATACAAGACAACACAAAAGAGAAATCCTCCATGTTAAGAGAGGTCATTATAGCTTTGGAAAATATTCATGAGTGGACAAACAAGTATCGAGAGGCACCGATGGTTCTCTCGAAGAAAGATTGGATCACCACCCAGAATTAAGATCCAATCATGGGATAAGCTATCTAGAGATGTTGACAAGGTTCTTGCTTCCTATAAACATCTCCTGAGTGGATTGGATTCAATGATCAATAACGATGGGGTTTCTCCTATTGGGGCAATTCGAGAAGTGAGGAATCATGAGGAGATCCTACTAGAGGTTCAAGCATTTATCAACACTTTTAGGAAAGCTTCCAACATAAGTGACTTGCAAGTCACAAAGGATAACATTACACGGTACATAGTGGAACTGGTGAGGATGTACATGAAGCCAGTAACTATAGCCATTCATATGAAGGTCAAAAGAAGCACTCTCATTCCGAACAACCTTGAATGCCTAGATAGACATGATGAAGATCATCCAACTATAGCTCCAATAGTTGTTGATACAAGCTCTAGCACACCTACCTCATGGAGCAACTAGACATAGATGTTCTAGAATTACTTATTACTAAATTGATAGGGTAGAATTAGCTTACTTTGTTGAGAATAGAAAGATAGGATAGAGTAGAAAAAAGTAGGAATTCGAAGAGACATGAGGAAGTAAAAAGGTCATGAGGAAGTCTAAGAGTCACAGGTAGACCAAAAGTCACCCTCTTTTCTATAAATACACCCTCATGGCATATTGTAAAGGACTTTTAGCTTTGGACTTATTCTGGTGCATATTGTTTTGAGAACTTATGCTCTTTTAATAAATGCAAGGAGTAATAGTAGATTTCCACTATTGGATTGGATGAATACTTTGTACTTTGATGTCTTGAATATTATTAGCTTGATGAATTGAATGTTCCTATGAGCTTTGGCTTACTGTCTCCTCACGTATCTTCTGGTGCTATGAGTTTCCTTTGCAACACGTGGATGGTTTATGATATGTTGACCTTATGCTTATGTTGATAAACTACTTTATTGATATTGGCATAGATTGTGGATTGTGCACTTACATGTGTTTTAAATTCTTAACCATCTTGAACTCATTATTGGTTGTCAAGTTTATTCTTTAGCTATGCATGGTCATATTTTAAGTCTTGCTAACGATGCTTTTCTTAAGATTCATGCTTTGAATTTCTAATATTGTTATTTATGGTATCTATTTTATGGGGCATTCATTAGTTACTCACTTGTGTTTGTTGAATATAATACATTCTGTTTAGTCGATATTCTCTTTCTCATCCAAAGAAAACTTCAATCAGCTATACACCAACTGGGCCTTAATACTAGATAGGATCCCTAAACAAAATAGTGTAGATTCTAATAGGGATTTTTCATCGAGAGATCCACTAGCTGTTGGCGATAAATTTCAGCCCACCAACAGGAGGCCAATGGTTATTTGTTGCATAATAATGGCGATATGATCACAATGGCTAAGTCTTTTGCTCTAGAGTTCATTGATATCATAGCTTTGCACTTTCTTTGTGTTACTGCTTAATGAAGCACAATCTTCCACATCCAACTTGTACAGGTTCTTCACCCGAACCCTAATCTGCTTCACCTTTCTAGTGGCTATGTGTCTCAGAAATTATTTCCCTTTCTTGAATATCACATCATAACCACTTCCTTCCAAAACTACTACAGAGATGATATTATTCTTTAGGCCTAGAACAAACATGGCATCCTTGAGTCTGAGAGGGGATATGGACTCCCTATAAAAGGTGACTATACCAATCTTAATCATGATGTACCTTCCTTCATCCCCCATCTTGACGTACTGTTAGAAAATTATATATTACGAAGCAATGGAACACATAAAATATTGCAGAAATATAAAAACAGAAAACGCACAAAACAAGAGAGACACAGATATACGTGGTTCACCCAGTTTGGGCTACGTCCACCCTGAACAGCCAGTCCTTCCTTTCTATTATCCAGCAAAATGAAGAGACACAACCTACAGCAAATCCGCTGTAATATCCTCTGTTTTCTCTCACAGTCTCACCTCTCTGTTTCTCGCTCATAGAATACACATCTATCACACAACCTCAAATACAATACCCTCATACAAAGAGAGGGGTTGCCTTCTAGGGCAAAAAACCCTAAACTAAACATAAGTTCTACCGTCAGATCATCCGCCTAATGAACGACCCAGATTGACTAGAAATTACTATACTTTTACAAGGCAATTTTACAGCTTTTTTTTAGCTTCGAGGGTGCTGCCCCTGAAACCCCCCGCCAGGGGGGGGCTCCCAAAGGTCGCAGCCGCCCCCCCTGGACCCCCCCTGCAGCGAATATTTTATGGGCGGCGTTGCCGCCCCCATTTCGAACTGGGGTCCTATGTGGCGATACCTTTGAATATAGAAGATAATCAGGCTCCACACCCAACAATCTCCCACTTGGAGACTGATTGTAGCAACTCCACCGCTACTCCATTTGCTGGACAATGACTCCTCTTTGGACCTGGCTGTTTCTCATCTTCATCGTCATCCTTGAAGAGCAACTGAAACTGAGCATATTCTCAGTTTCTCCCTGGTTACAACTTTTGTTAGCATATCTGCAGGATTCTGGCTAGTGTGTATCTTTTCCAGCTTCAACTCTCCATCTTCCAACACTGATCGTATGAAATGGTACTTGAGATGTATGTGTTTAGTCCTGGAATGAAATGCTGAGTTCTTTGCAAGATGAATGGCACTTTGGCTATCACTGTATAACGTGCCCATATCATGCTCCTTACCCAATTCACCCATAAACCTTTGTAACCAAATCATTTCTTTACTAGCCTCTGTAGCAGCAACATACTCTGCTTCTGTTGTTGAAAGTGCAACAACACTTTGGATTTTTGAAACCCAACTGACAGCTGTTCCTCCAACAGTAAATACATATCTTGTAGTGCTCCTCCTGTTATCTCTGTCACCTGCCATATCTGCATCAACATATCCTTGTAGGGAGATTTTTGAACCACCAAAGCATAATGCTTGATTTGTGGTACCTTTCAAATATCTGAGAATCCATTTCACTGCCATCCAATGTTCCTTTCCTAGATTGTTCATGTACCTGCTTACAACTCCCACTACATGTGCAATATCAGGCCTTGTGCAGACCATTGCATACATTAAGCTTCCAACTGCTGATGCATATGGAACTTTAGACATATAATCCATGTCTTCTTGGGTCTTTGGGCACATTTCCTTGCTAAGTTTGAAATGGCTAGCAAAATGTGTACTAACTGGTTTTGCATTGTGCATGTTAAATCTTTTCAACACCTTTTGTATGTACTCATTCTGAGACAATGTTAATTTACGATTTTTCCTGTCTCTAGTTATTCTCATACCAAGGATTTGTTTTGCAGCTCCCAAATCCTTCATTGCAAATGAATTTGCCAATTTTCTTTTGAGCACATTTATTTCCTGCATGTTAGATCCTGCAACAAGCATGTCATCTACATACAATAACAATATAATATAGCTGCCATCATTTTGCTTTTTCAAATAAACACAATGATCAGAGTGACATCTAGTATAACCTTGTTCAGACATAAACTTGTCAAATTTTAGATACCACTGCCTTGGAGCCTGTTTTAAGCCATACAAGCTCTTCTTCAACCTGCACACTAGTTTCTCCTTCCCTTTCACCTCATATCCTTATGGCTGCTGCATATATATGTCTTCCTCCAAATCCCCATGGAGAAAGGTTGTCTTTACATCTAACTGCTCAAGATGCAAATCTTCAGCTGCTACAAGACTTAAAATAGTTATGATTGAAGTCATTTTAACAACAGGAGAAAATATTTCATCAAAATCAATACCTTTCTTCTGTGCAAACCCCTTCACCACAAGTCTAGCTTTATACCTCTGTTTTCCTCCATCTTCTTCCTTCAGCCTGTAAACCCATTTATTCTTCAATGTAGTTTTTCCTACAGGCAACCTGACTAAATCCCAAGTCTGGTTATGCATTAAGGAGTCCATCTCTTCTTCCATGGCTACCTCCCACTTCTTCCTGCTTTCAACCTGCATTCCTTCTTCATAACATTCGGGTTCATGGAAATCAGTCAACAATAAATAATATAATGAAGGAGAGTATCGTTCAGGGGGTCTACTTATCCTGGTAGATCTTCTAACACCACTTACAAGTGTTTGGGGTGCCTGTCGTTGTTGTGGTGGTTGTTGATTATTATTATTTTCAGGCACCTTTACTTTTTCAGTGATTTCATCAAGAACCACGTATTCCTTGTTTTCCTTTTCCTGTTTCTTTTCCTGCAACTGATTCTTATACAAGAACTTTTCATTGAATATTACATCTCTGCTCCTAATGATTTTGTGATTTTCGTAATCATATAAGCGATAACCAAAATCATTAACACCATATCCAATAAAGGTACATTTATTTGACTTTGCCTCAAGCTTTGTTCTATTTTCTTTATCAATATGGACAAAGGCCTCACAACCAAAAGGCTTTAAAATAGAGTAGTTTACCTTTTTACCTGTCCATGCTTCCTCTAGAACACCACCATCCAAGGAACTTGAAGGCCCTCTATTTATTAGATAAACAATAGTATCTACAGCATCTGCCCAAAACTGTAAAGGCAATCTTGCATGCAATCTCATGCACCTTGCACGCTCCATGATTGTTCTGTTCATCCTTTCTGACACACCATTTTCTTGTGGTGTTCTTGGAACTGTCTTCTCTCTGCGAATTCCATGCTCTGAACAGTACCTATCAAACTCTTTGCTGCAATATTCACCTCCATTGTCTGATCTAAGACACTTCAATTTCTTTCCTGTCTCAATCTCAACCAAAGCTTTTCATTTCTTGAAAGTATCAAATACATCAGATTTATTCTTAATACAATAAATCCAAGTTTTTCTAGTTGCATCATCGATAAAAGTAACATAATAACGAGAGCCACCGAGAGATGATACCTGAGCAGGTCCCCATACATCTGTATGCACAAGCTCTAATTTTTCATTCTTCTTTTCTTTCCCAACTCTGAGAAATCTGACTCTCTTCTGTTTTCCATAAATGCAATTCTCACAGAAGTCCAAATCAACATTCTTCAAACCCGGCAACAAATTCCTTGAGTGAAGAATCTTCATCCCCTTTTCACTCATGTGTCCGAGCCTATGATGCCATAATGCTGCATCTGCTCCTTTGGAAGTTAAATCATTAACAGAGTTAGAAATACCATTGCATAAATACAATGTACCAACCTTTTCACCTTTTGCGATTACCAGGGCTCCTTTGGTGACCTTCCAAGCTTTATCTGTGAAAGTTGTCACACAACCTTCACTGCCTAACTGCCTTGTTGAAATTAGATTTTTCTTTAGATCTGGAACATGCCTTACCTCCTTTAATAGCCATTGGTTTCCATTCTGCTTTTTTACAAGAACCTTACTCATTCCAACGATTTTACAGGGTTTATCATCACCCAAACGAACTTGTCGAAAATCTCCTTGAACATAGTCATGAAAGTATTTCTTATCAGGTGTGGCATGGAATGAAGCCCCTGAATCTACCACCCAGGAATCAGTAATATTTTCAAAAGAAAGAATCAAAGCATCTTGTAACACCTCACCTGTCACATTTGCTTCATGATTGTTTTCTTGCTGTGCATCTCCTTCTTTTCCCTTCCTAGATCTACAGTCTTTCTTTAGGTGTCCTTTCTTTCCACATTTCCAGCACACTATCCCCGATCTGGACTTGGATCTGCCTTTCCTTGATTTACTGCGATATCCTAAGCTCTTTCCTCTTTCCATTTTTCTTCCTGTAGACTCTGCACTCAAAGCATTTCCCGATGTCTCACTGGAGCTTTTCCATCGCATTTCCTCACTAAGGATAGCACCGACAACATCATCAAAATTTAAAGTACTAGATCCAGAAATGGAGTTACTAATGGCCATTACCAAACCATTCCAACTTTCTGGTAATGAGCACAAGAATAACAGAGCTCTAACTTCATCATCAAAGTTTACCCCTACAGAACTTAACTGACTTGTAACTGTATTAAAATCATTTAAATGGTTTGCAACAGATCCACCTTCCGACATATTCATATTAAATAACTGTTTCATCAGAAATACCTTGTTTGAGGCCGAGGGTTTTTCATATAGTTTCGACAATGTCTGCATCAAACCCTCTGTCATGGTTTCCTTCGAAATGTTGAAGGCGACTGACGCAGCAAGGCACAACCGTATTGTTCCGAGTGCCTTTCTATCGAGAAGGTTCCATTCTTCGTCTTTCATACCCGTCGGCATCTTTGTTTTTCTGCCCAATGGTAGGTATAGATCTTTCTGATACAGATAATCTTCCATCTGCATCTTCCACAGTGAGAAGTTTTGGCCGTTAAATTTCTCGACCCTAAACTTACCATCTTCCGCCATTGCTCCCACTCAAAGCAGGAACCCTTCTTTCCTGCGAGTTTATCAACCAAGTAGACCTTTGGCTCTGATACCAGTTGTTAGAAAATTATATATTACGGAGCAATGGAACACATAAAATATTGCAGAAATATAAACACAGAAAACGCACAAAACAAGAGAGACACATATATATGTGGTTCACCCAGTTTGGGCTACGTCCACCCTGAACAGCAGTCCTTCCTTTCTATTATCCAGCAAAATGAAGAGACACAACCTACAGCAAATCTGCTGTAATATCCTCTGTTTTCTCTCACAGTCTCACCTCTCTGTTTCTCGCTCATAAATACACATCTATCACACAGCCTCAAATACAATACCCTCATACAAAGAGAGGGGTTGCCTTCTAGGGCAAAAAACCCTAAACTAAACATAAGTTCTACCGTCAGATCATCCGCCTAATGAATGGCCCAGATTGACTAGAAATTACTATACTTTTACAAGGCAATTTTACAGCTATTTTTAGCTTTGGGGGTGCTGCCCCTGAAACCCCCCGCCAAGGGGGGCTCCCAATGGTCGTAGCCGCCCCCCCTGCAGCGAATATTTTACAGGCGGCGTTGCTGCCCCCATTTCGAACTGGGGTCCTATGTGGCGATACCTTTGAATATAGAAGATAATCAGGCTCCACACCCAACACGTACATCTTGAGATCTTTCTCCTCCAGGTCACTGAAAAAATCTCTACACCTTGTCATTTGGAATGAGGCACCAGAGTCCAAGTACCACATGCTCCCCATCATTGTGCTCGCCATGCTTTCAATAAGGGTAAATTCAAGCTCGTACTATGAAGCCAAAGCTTCACCTTCTGCTCCTCCAAAGATCTTCTTGCTTGACTTTTTGTGTGGACACTTCGTTGCATAGTGCTCGAATTCATGAAAATGGAAGCATTTAATTTTGGATAAATCTTTCTTCTTACCCCTTTAGCTAGATTCTGGTTTGGTTTGAGATTTCTTCCCTTTTCCCTTCTTTCCCTTTCCAACGAAGGGAATTTTTTCTTTATACTCGCCCTGGGATGAAGTCCCATCACTGGTATTCCACCTTATTTCCTCTTGTACCAAATCATACCATAAGCGTTCCCAATTCAGTAGTTTCTCCCTCTCGTTCACCAAATCTTGGTAGCTATGCTAGCTCTTGGGAAGGCCTACAAGGGATAAACTTACCAAATTATCAATTTGAAATAGTAACACCAACTCCTGCAAGCTCATCATGAACATGTGTGAACCTCCTTAGATATTGTTGAATAATGTCATTCTTCTGCATCTTGATATTTCAAAGTTTATCCTTGAGTGCCAATTTACTGTGGTCACTAATATTCTCAAATAGTTTTGTCAGTGCCTTCCACATTGTGAAAAAAGTTTCCTTCCCATGGATATTTAAGAAAATCTAGTCTCCTACTTCCTCCAATATTATTCTCCTTGCCTTACTTACATCTTTATTCCATTGGGCTAGGTTATGTGCATCAAATTCCACTGGTTTTGGAACATCTTTATTGATGTATTCTAGCAAGCCATTGTCATCAAACACCACCTCCATGTGATCCTTCCATTTAATGAAATTGGAGCTTCCTTCCAAGGCACACTCTAACCTCAGCGACTTAAAGGTCATATTCCCAAATATGAAGAGATCCTGCTACACTGGACTGAAAATCAATCCTCTTGAGAAATAACCTCAAAATTTCTACTATGAAGTGAATCCTAATCTAATACGATGTAGAAATTATGATGTAGATTGCAAATGCTCATGAAGTTTTAGTCAAAATCACAAGACAAAAACATACTCTACTTCTCTGCGGAATTCAATTCACAATTTATAACATCAATAAAAAAACATACCATGAGAAATGATACAAATGCACATAGTATTTTTCCCGAGGAAAGCAATTTTCTAAAAACCCCAATGCCTGCTTGCATTAATCTAATAAATGGAGATGTATTACATTTTCTTTTCTCAACTGAGCACAACCTGCAAGTGAATAACTTATCTCTCTTCTCACTCAGAAGCTTTGACCCAGACTTGGTCAATTTATGCCTCTGCTTGAGCCCCTGGATGCAACACCTATACACTTAAGACTAGTCTACAATTGATGTTACACTGCCTTGGATTCTCTACCACAACCAGGGAACTTGAATTATATGCATGCAATAAATATTTTGGGTTGATTGGTCATTTAAATGGATGATCACTATGTTAGACTGAAGTCTCACTGCACAATTGACCTTCTACTAGTTCCTCCAATAATTAGAACTAGTTTAACTGAAAACAACTTGAAATAACTAACCTTGATTGTTATAAATAAGGTATCACACATGCTTAACTAAACTCCAACTCCTGTAACTTGAATTTATTTATCTAACTAAGTGAAAAGAGCCATGTCACCTTAGTTAATTGCATCCAAGTTGTATGTTGATGTGGAAATTCAAACTCTCCCAAGTAGACCAAGGAAAAATCAAATGGATATTTTCTTGCTACATTTTTCAACACATACGTCCTTCAATTTTGCTACACTGGATATTGGTTGCAGATCCATGTAGAGCTTCTTTATTTTTTTACGACTAGTAAATACTATTAAGCACTATAACAATGTCTTGATTATGTGTTGATTCACTCAATAAATGTTGAAAAGAGTATTTTATAATATCAATGGGTACAATCTTTTTGATTTGTTAACAAGAAGTAATCATTAAACAATGCGTTAGATTATAATATATTGAACATTGGTATGATGTCATGATTGCATGTAGATTCACTGAATAAATGCTTATGTTTACTGGGAAGGGACCTTTTGCTAATCGTGTTGGGCAACTTAATTGATGGTTAAATTACTTGTATTAAATTATCAATCCATGGTTTGTGAACTTGTCAAGTATACATGCACTATACATGCTAGGTTATCAACATTCAATTGGAAGGAAAACTAATCTAATTACAATGCAAAAATAAAGGCTATTTATGAAGAGATCTTAGTGAGAACACACACAAGTTCTTTCTCAAAGATTGTGTCTAATAAAACATCAAATGTAAGATTGAAATGTAAAGGAATTCAAAAAAAAATATGTTATTGTGGAAGCTTCAAAACTTTGTTCTATTGAACTATTCTATTAGACAAGAAATGAAATATATGCTATTGAGTCTTTGAAAGATAAATTTACTCTATTGCAATTGGAAAGGAAACCTAAGCTATTTTACTTGGAAAATAAATCTATTCTATGAAGCTTTGAAACAAGATTATTCTATGAATCTACCGTAGTGAATTCAAAGACAAATTCTAATCTAATTTATCAATTAAAGAAAATTTGATCTATGAGACTTTTGAAAATAAATCTATAGCATAACTAGGAAAGAAACAAGGTTATGCTACAATTGAAGAGAAAATGACAAGAAATCGAAATGCAAGAAGCCTAAGAGATTACTAGTGTGCACATACGGAACCAAAACTGATCATAATTGATTGAACATAAATCTGAGACTAATCTAAAAATATAATAAAATTAAATCTTTTGGTTTTTTTATCTTTTATCAAGTGCTTGACTTGTAGAGAAGCAAAGGGAAAATAAGTAAATTCTAATTTAAGAATAGAGCATTAAAATGAAACAAAGCATCTAAATGAGTTGAACAATGAAAGGAAACAAATTTTAATATGAATACAGAGCATGAAGAAATTAAATCAAAGAAATGAAAGAAAACTATACTATTATCACATGTCTTCCAAGGGCGCTCTTGATGAGTGCGAGAGGTTGAAAAATCATATCACAAGACTAGATTCACCAAACACAATCACACGAATTCCATGAACAAAACTTATATTACTCACATTGTATAAACATAGTATTCACAATATGAAATTATAATAACAACAATTATAAACTTATCTAACTACTCTTTGCTTACAAATGAAGCATTTTTATAATGTTTTCAAAAGTAAACAACTAGATGAATTATTTCGTAGAAATTAGAACTAAAATTGACATCTAAGTCTCTGAATCAAAATAGAAGTTTTGTTTCTCATGATTCACTCCTGAAGGAGAGAATCATGAGAAGACATTTTTTGAAACTTTATCATCTTCAGCATGGTCTCTCGATCTCGCTTGCTTGCTAATTTTCCTTTCTCTCTTGATTATATAATGGTCACTTTATACTCTATGCAAAATAGGTAAGCCATAGCCATGTTGACCACAATTTTGACAAATGACATACGCTTATCCTTGAGCTTAAATCTGTAACAAATAGGTGGATCTCCATACTTATGAAATTTGGAAATTTCTCACGTGCTTTTTCTAACCTCTAGCATGTGTGAACCTACAAAACTTTGGATTCAACTACGAAAATTTAGGTTAACTACAGAAAGTGCACATTTCAGTTGCTATAATCTAGTTAAACCAATTTCATAAAGAAAATTGATTTTAAGCGGATGATGAAATTTTACCTTTTTCAAGTAATTGTATGACCTAGATAACTCTTAATCCATAGAGATATGAAATAGGGTGGAAATATGTAATGAAATGAGTGGAGAAAGGGAAGATAATATTATCAAAAAGAGAACAAATTAGAGGTTCAATATTCCCCCACACTAAAGGTGTTACATGTCCTCGTGCATTTGAGAGAGAAAATTTAAAAATTTGCAGAGAAATATTTCAGAGAAACACCTTTGTGGCTTCAATAAAAACATCAATATTGGTGTGCCTTTTCTTTCTTTTAACATTCATTTTCCACCTTGGTTTTATCATCAACAATATAGCTTGCAACCCTTTGATCTTTTGTTTGGGCATCTTATTATTTTCTTTGAGGTTTTGATTTTTCTTATACCAATAATGAATTCTGAGAAGCATAGTGTCATTATGAGCTTTTACCACTTCATTCTCATACTTTATGTGCTTATATAATACTTCTAGTTCATAAACATCTCGCTTCAAAGTTTTAATGGTATCTTGATCTCTAGGATAAGGAATATTTACTTCTTGCTCAGATGGATCAAACATAGGAGTATCATCATGTAATACATCATTATAAAATTCTGGTTTAGAAAGAGAATTTACCTTATGATGTGCTTCTTAATGTCTCAAAATAATGATAAGCTTGTTTTTTGGACGAACTCTACTTCTAGAGTGGTCCTTGTGGAGGTCTCTAGTGGCCTTTATTCTTCTTCATTAATTTGTATGGTCTCAAGTGGACCATCACTAATCTATTTATTCATGCCTCTTGTTAATCTCCTATTTTTCCTCTCTTGCTGCATAGGCTCCAACGTATTTTGATTACCTTTCTTCCTAGTACTTTGTTTTTGTGACTTTCCTTTGTCTTCTTTTGGTAACTCTGTTTGTTTTTCTTCCTTGTTGGTTTCTTTCTTCTAAAATTATCCAATTCATTATTCTCTTTCTTTTGATTTTGTGGCTTCTTCTTTGGTATGTCCTTTGAATATTTTTCATATTTCATGAACTCACTAAGTGGAATGTTATCCTCTGCATCCTCAAAATTTGGAACCTTCATCTTTTCCATATCTTTTGTTGTGAAATTCTCATTTTCCTTTGCTAT
This sequence comes from Pinus tabuliformis, assembly GCA_031772625.1. Lineage (NCBI taxonomy): Eukaryota > Viridiplantae > Streptophyta > Pinopsida > Pinales > Pinaceae > Pinus > Pinus tabuliformis. The sequence goes on from CM062812.1 coordinate 754,941,402, forward strand.
GGGATCACGGTTAGGGTTTTTAGAAACCCTCCTTCAGCTTTTAGTAGTTTTATTAACCTCTTCTTCTTCTGCGCTTTCCAAAAAATTATTCCTCACAACGAAATCCTACCAATTATCACTATTGATTTTCAACTATTCTTCTACCACATTTTTTATCAACTCATGATGGTATAAGGCCCGATAAATGTTTCTAGAGTCCCTCTAGATGTTGAACGTCATCTTTTTCAAGCTCCACATAAGATAGTAAGGAAAATTGAGCTCTTTTCCCTTGATAAAATTCATTAAAAGTCTAGCATGGTAGAAGAGTAAGGTCCCATACCTCCCTTCACAGATAAGGAATTTTTGTAACACCAACAATAAGTTTTTCCACTTAAGATTTATTGCAGACACAAGAATACCATTTTTGAATGCCAAGAGGTCCATACCTAGATTATGAAGAAATTAATTCCATTGTTCATCCTTCAACCTCTCGTTTTTGAACAAAATTTCACCATTTCTTGGAAGTTCAGTTGCCTCAATGATGAAAGACTCAGTTATCTTCAGCTTAATGTCCCCAATTTCTACCTCTACTCCATCAAAGATTCGAGCAAATTCTCTAGTTATGTCAATTTCATACCCATTAAAATTCTCAAAGAACTTGAGCCATCCTTCCTTTTACAATTTTTCTCGGATCTAAGGATAATCAATAAGAAACTTCACTCCTACAAGTTCATGACAAATAATAACCCCCATAATTGTGAAGGAAAAGTTTCACCTCCAAATTGCTTCTTTTAACAGTGTGTCAATGGGAAAATGAGCAACGAGATGGGTGAAATTTGGTAATGGTAAGGTTAAAATGGTATGATGAATGATTGATGGTGGTAGTGTTGGTATAGGATTCTCCTTTTTACCTCATAATTACCCATGATTTACTTGCATCTGATCCATTAATATCATCATGGATATTGGGATTTGAGTTATTTATATCCAATAAGGAGCGATTTAGATATGATGGAGTGACATAATAAGAGTGTGAGATGAAAGGGTATAAATTATGCCTAGAGTCATTGAAGAATAAATGTAGGTCATTAACTTCAGAGGTCCATCTAAATATAATAATAAATCCATCAACTCAAAAGATCTATATTTTTACTTCAATGAAATTGATTAACCATTCATATAGTTACCTTATGATGCATACCTCATTTTTGTGTGTTGATTTTCCTTACTTGCAGGTCCAAGATATGTCTCAGAAAAAATTGGCTACTGTATTTTGAATCAATTGCAAAATGTTTACAAACTTTAATTCTTTCGAATTTTGGATGTTGCTCAAGACTTTCTGATGCTAGATGCTGTCAATGACTGATGATGTTGACAATTATTGATGAGTTCTCTTTAAAAGAGAAAAAAATTCTTCAAAGAAATTTATTTGAACTTGAAAATTTATTTTGGAGAGAATAAATAGAATAAAAGAAATGGGGAAAAGGAAGGAAATGAGAAAATCTAAGTTGCCAAGGATCCTATGGTTTTCAACTAAGATTTTTTGCATAGGAATGCACGGATTGTTGGTTTTCATAACTATGCTTCTATTATTTTATTTTTTCTTTTTCTTTAATTTTCCTTTTAAAGAAAAAGAAATTATACTTCTTTTGGTAGTAGAGGAGAAGAATCCCCTTTTCCTACCAATTTTAGATCAAAATTTCCTTGCAGTATTTTAACAAACTCTTCTCTTCTCAAAAGCTTATGATATAACTTTGATCTATGGCCATTGACAAGTAAGGTGATTCCTTCTTCATTTATAGTATTAATTATAATTTCTCCATTATCAAAAATAGTTTCTATCTCATAGGGACAAAGCCAATTTGTTTGAAATTTTCCTTGAAAATCTTTGAACTTAGAATCAAAGAGAAGATCCAAAGCTATTGGGTGCAACCCAACTTGGCCTAGATTTTGATGAAGATTCCACATTTTGGAGAACAAAGTGCGAAGAAAAGGATGCAGTAGAGTGCGAAGTAGACGCACAATGGAGTAGCGGAGTGCGAAGTAGACCATGCAATGGAGCAGCGGAGCACCAAAATGGGTCGAAAAATAGATATACCACGCGGTATATGGTATTTGGAGTGGTCTAAGCCCCTCCCTTTTTGTAAAACAATAATATTTTGTAAAATGTAATGGTTTTAGCTACTTGTTTTGTGGAGACCATGGTATGTGGACCATGGTATTGTAAGGATGGACCCTCTATGTAATAGTATATAATAGGGTCAAATAATAAAGAGAAGAAACATCTTATGATCCAAATATGTGTTATGGTTATATCTGGTTGATCTGTACTTTGGAAGGAAGGAGAGTCTCTGCAACTGAGTGTGCAGAGGCCTAAGTCCATAGCTGAGTGCGCGGATTGCCAGCAGTTGAGTGCACATGCCAAGAACTGTTTGTTGTACAAATCCTCTATTCTAAGCAACAGTTCATGTGGATGTAGTCCCACATTGGGATGAACCACGACAAAATCAGTGTCTTCATGTGTTTATTTGCTTATTATATGTTGTAGCATACTAGTTTCAATTTATTTCAGTACAGTAAATTTTTATGGATGTATATGATATGTTTTAAGTGATGAATGTAATGTGATGAAGTAATGTATGAATATGAAGTAATATATGAATGTTAAGTATCAGAAAACACAAAAATACCACATCGCATCATCCCTCAAGGTTGTAGAATCCTGGTTTTGCATCCTCCCATAGTCACTTCAGGTGAGACTTTGATATGCTTGCAGATTGCTGCCAAAAGGTCTAGTGATTGAGGGTTTTGTTGATGCACAGTAAAAGAATCGAACCTGCATTAGCCAAAACTCAAGCCAACAAATGGTTCTGTTGCTGGGACCAAGGTCTATTTGAGGGAATGAGAATTTGTAGATCAAGAGAATATAAGCCCTCGTCTATCATCTGAAAGGTGGTTACATAATTATATTTTAGAAGATAAATACAAAATTTTCCTCTGTTTGTTTCAGGTTGAGTTGTACAAGTGGATATCAAGGTTGACTGAAAGAAAACATTATTTTAAAGGAGATGAACCTAAGGAGTGGGCTCCTGAATTGATACAACGACTCAAGAATGTCGACAATAGGGTTTCAAAATTTGTTGATTTATGGATTGATAGCATCTTGGGAGGATTTATTACTGAGTTCGTGGTAGACTCGATTGTGTCCTACAGCGAAGAAGAACGATAATTTTTTAAACGACCGTGAGGTAAGTACTTGAGATCTCTAGAACTATGGATTAAGATGCTTTTGTGTGAAAAGGGACTTTTATGAATGCAGTCACATTATTAGTTTACTTATGTTTGGGAGAAGATCCGAAGAAGATGATGGAACAATGCGAAGTGGAAAAAGATATAGAATAGACACTATAAAGATATCTCATGGCCAATATCTAAAGAATTTCATAGAAATTGACTATAGCCCTATTTTGAGTGAATTTGAAAGTGAAGAAAGCCTTCATGAAAACCTTGAAGTAACTCTGCAGTATTCACCCTTCCATCTTGAAAGTTCAGTGAAGCCAGAATCGAGTAATAATCAAGATGCTTTTGTTTTTCCCCATTCCACTACCCCTCCTACCCCTCCCCTTACGAATCCCCCTCCCCCTCCCCATCTAAGAATAAATATTGCTAAAGATATTAAGCTACCTGTTTTTAAAGGAACTGGATCGGAAGATCCAGAACAATTCTGGCTTTTATGTGAAGCAGTATGGAAAACAAATCAGGTCGATGATGAAAATATAAAGAAGTTGCAACTTGTCACAACATTACAGGATAGAGCATTGAAGTGGTACATGAATTATTCAAGAAATTAGGTGGGATCATTCATAGAAATCAAAAGAGGGATGGTAAAAGAATGTAAGAAACCGATGTCTGAATCATAGTGTATCATTGAGTTAAAGGAGATCAAACAAAGCCCTATTATGTCTGTTTAGGAATTTGATTAGAGATTCAAGGCATTATTGGATCAGGTGAGCTTTGACATAGCTCCGTAATAGCATAAGGAATGATTTATAGCTACGTTGCTACCACATATCATATTTCCTTTGATGCAACAAAAGATAGACGCTCAAGCCGAAGCTCTAGAGTTGGCAATGAAATCAGAAACTTCGCCTATAGGAGATACCAATGTAGGTATGCAACATATTCGTAGTCAAATGGAAAATTTGACTCTGTAGTTACAAGATATGAATAAGAGTAAAGAATTTAGAGAAGAAGTGTGGTGTATGAAGTGTAAATCAGAAGGCCACACTAATGAATAATGCCCTCTGCAGAAATTACATGGCTAGTGGAGCATTGAATCCTTTAAATTTTGGATCCATCATATGGTGAAAGATATGAAAAACTAGAGGTGAACATCGCTTAGAATGCTTTTATTTGTTATAAAAATATGTACAGACTCCTAGGAACCTATATTGCAAGTTCTGTAAATCGATAGGATAGTATGAGAACCATTGTCGAGCTTATGAACTAATGATGGAGTGCAATGTTAACACTTATAGAATGCAAGCAGAAGAACATGGATTGAGGATAATGGATAGTGCAGTAGTCGAGGTGGTTATCAAGGAAGAGGTCGAGGTGGCAGAGTTGGTCGAGGACATGGACATATTATTTTCTATAACTATGGCTAGCTAGGACACTTTGCGAGAGATTGTCAGAATCCCACTACGACATGTAAGTATTGTAAAGATTTTGATCATGTAATTGAAGAATAACTGGTACTTATGGAAAAAATGCAAGAAAAGAGAAACCAGAAGCTGACACAAAATATCCAGATGATGACTACCGAAAAAAAAACCGATGATCCCCAAATCAATATTGTTACTCAAAGTGGATTTGCGACTAGTGATGACAAAGTAAATGAAAATAAGGAATCTCAAACTGCATGGGTTAGAAAGACTTGTAAAAATGCTCCTATTTTTTATATTCAGAAGGAAAAAGAGGTGTCTATGGAAGCCAAGTGAAGATTTATGGATTTTGGAGCTTAGACATCTAGTGCACTATTGAAACAGGAAAGTAATTGTGACATAGCATCAACTTTGACACAGAAACAAGATTTGACACAAGATCAAGAGTCAACGAACCAAGAAGATATTTTAAAGTCTTTTCTCCAAACTTGTATGAAGTTACTAAAAGATCAAAAGGTTGTAGAAGGACTTCAGGAATTGATATATTCTTGCACATCAAAATAAATACCGGGAAGTGAGTTGCACGCAGTTAACAATTTGCATCAACAGAAGAGAACAGGAATGGATATGAGGCTTAGTGCGTAGATATGAGACTATGAGATGGATCACATTATTTTAGATCTGGGATATTAAGCTAATGTTGTGACAAAGAAGACATGGGATTTAATGGGTAATTTTAAGCTTCAATGTTCACCTATTCAACTAAGGATGGAAAATTAGAAGAATATCTTCCCCTTAGGAAGGTTATCAAGTGTAACAGTAGACATGGAAGGAGTTCTCACTATCGATGACTTTGAAGTGACAAAAATTGTAGATGAAAGTAACCCATATCCTGAATTTCTTGGAATTGACTGGAAATTTGATAATGTGGCTATAATTAATCTAAATAAGAGACAAATGATATTCAAAGGGAATAATATGAGGGTAATTGTTCCCTTGGGTCCATCAGAATGAGCAAGGTAGATAGAGCCAGTTAGAGAAGAATATTGCACAACTGATATAGATAATATCTATCAATTGATAGAAAAGGAACAATATTTTGTTAACCCTACTGTAGAGGGAAAGCTAACTTGGGAACATGAAATTTCCTGTACATCATACTTAGAAGAAGAATTGGAGAATTGGTAGAACAGGCTACATGAAGTATCTACAAGGCATTGTGCAAGAGTTACTAAATCCATTCGAATCAATTCATTGCATGACATTTGAGGTATGTAACCTGCCTTCTTATGATGGCTTAGGTGATGTGAATATTTTTCTTAATGAATCTGAAGAACAGGTTCTAGAAAGTCAAAGATTGTTAGATTTGGATATAGCCCTAAAAGCTACTCCTGCTAGATGGTGGGGTACACATAAGAAGAATATAGAAGGTTGGCAGGAATTTCAAAGGTTTATGTGGATAAGATTTGGTAAGGTAAACATAGAGATGGAATTAAAATATGATGGTGAAACCAGTCCCAGGGGGCATATCCAGTTGTGTACTACAACATGGAAGGAGATTCCACAATAAGAATGGGTACATGGGTTCATTCATACATTGGAGAAAATTCCTCATAACTGGAACTTAGAAACACATCTTTGACATGGTACTGCGAAATGGGAATATATGGTTGATGGATTTATATTGACATTTAGCTTTGAAGATGATTGTCCATATATAGATTCAACCCTTCAAACAGTTGAAAAGAAGATCTTTGAGAATTTGGCTCCAAGGACATGGAAGCAACCTAATTGGGTTGCACAGGTAGAACATGCACTAGAATGATATAACCTTATTGCATAATAAGAATACGATCCTCAAAACATTGACATAGAAGAATCATAAGGGCATCACGAAGTTAATAGACCTGAGCCAGAGATACTAGATATAACAAAGCTAATAAAGATAAAGAAGGTAAATATAGGATAAGAAGAAGAATCGAAGTTTGCAACTATAGGAGATTATTGGGATGAAGAAACAATCAACAAAGAGACATAATTGCTTCATGAATATTAGGAGTTGTTTCTCACTAATTTTTCAGAAATGAAGGGTATAGTAGGAGATTTAGGAGTTATGAAGATCCCCCTTAAGCTTGATGCGAAGCCAATCAGGAAAAGACCTTACAAACTAAATCCGAAGTACAAGGAGAAAGTAAAATTTGAGTTGGATAAGATGATAGCAATAGGAGTTATTTAACCCGTGGAAGAATCAAAATGAGTAAGTCTTATGGTGGTACAAGAGAAGAAAACTCAAGGAGAAATCAAGATCTGTGTTGATTTGAGGAAGCTGAATGATGCATGCTTACATGATCCCTTCCCTAACCCTTTCACAGATGAAGTATTAGACAATGTAGGAGGTCAAGAATTTTATTCATTTACAGATGGATTTTCAAGATATCATTAGATTAGGATTGCACCTGAAGATCAACATAAGACTACCTTTGCTACAGAATGGGGTTCATATCAATACATAGTGATGCCTTTTGGACTGAAGAGTGCCCCTATTATATTTTCAAGAGTGGTGGTTGCAACTTTCAAATAATATATCCACAAATTCTAGAAGTATATTTTGATGATTTGACAGTATTTGGGTTGTTAAGAAAACATACTCGAAGTTTAAGACTTATGCTTAATACATGTAGACAATATCAGATCTCCCTGAACTTAAAGAAGTGTATATTTTGTGTACCTTTTGGTATATTTATGGGATGTATTGTTCGCAAGCAAGGATTAATGGTGGACCCTGTGAAAATTGCTATAATTGTGAACTCACTTCCACCGAAGACAGTAAGATAGCTTCGTACTACATTGGGACATACTAGGTATTATAGGATATTCATTAAAGGGTGTGTGCAAATCATTGCGCATATGGAAAAATTGTTGAAGAAAGATGTCACTTTTCAATGGGATGAAGAATGTCAAAAGAGCCTTGACATATTGAAGGAAAAGATGGTAGTTTCTCCTATACTAGTATTCCCTGATTGGAATAAGGAATTTCATGTACATGTGGATGCATCTTGTATAGCTTTGGGAGTGATACTAGCACAACTTGGTGTAGGAGAAATTGACCATCCTATAACTTTTGCAAGTAGGAAACTATCTAAATATTAGAAGAATTACACAACTACAGAAAGAGAAGGGTTGTCAATGGTATATACCTTGCAAAAGTTTAGACATTATTTGTTGGGGTCACATTTCAAGATGTTTACAGATCATTTTGCATTAAATTATTTGGTTAATAAGCCTATTTTAGGAGGAAAAATTTGCAGATGGTTATTGTTGTTCCAAGAGTATGACTTTGAAATTATTGTTAAACTAGGAAGACTGAATGCAGGACCTGATCATTTGTCAAGATTGGAAACAGGTGAAGAACCAACCAGTATAGAAGATAATCTCCCTGATGCACAATTATTTGCAATCAGAGTTGTAGATGATCATTTTGCAGACATTATTCAATTTTTGAACACAGGAATGGCTCCTTCAGAATATACTATGAAGCAGAAGAAAGAATTAGTGGTGAAGGAAGTTGATTTTTCATTGATAGAAGGACACTTATATAATATGGGACCATATGAGATACTACACAGGTACGTTCCTGTACATGAAAGGCAAATCATTCTAACAAAGGCTCATGGGCGTGCAGCTGGAGGCTTATGAGGGTGCAACTAGTGGACATTATACAGGAAAAGCAACTGCGCAGGAGATTTTGGGAGGAGGATTGTGGTGACCTACACTACATAAAGATGCAAAGGAGTATTGCAGAGATTGTGATATGTGGCAAAGAATATGAAAACACTCAAGAAGAGATGAGATGCCAATGGTACCATAGGTTACATTGCAGTCTTTTGATAAATGGGCTATTTACTTTGTTGGACATATCAATCCACCCAGAAAGAGGACTGGTGTGAGCTACATAATTAGTGAAACTGACTATTTGACAAGATGGGCCGAAGCATAATCAGTAAGGAATTGCAGCGCATATATAGCTATGAAGTTAATTTTTGAATACATACTGTCTAGATTTGGGTGTCCAAAGATATTTATGAGTGACCAAGGCTCACAATTCCTTAACAAGGCTATTGAAGCATTAACTGAGGAATTCCAAGTTTATCATCAAAAGAGCGCTCCTTATCATACTTAAGCCAATGGAACTGTGGAAGAATTTAATAATATTTTGGAGAATTCACTGACTAAGGTATGCAATGTAAACAGAGATGACTGGGACCTTAGCATTCTAGCAGTATTATGGGGTTATAGAACTACATGCAAGAAGTTGACAGGTCAGACACCCTTCAGGTTGGTTTATGGGAAAGAAGCTATGATTCCCATGGAATACATTATCTCTAGCCTAAGGATTGTAGCTTTTAAAAATATGGCAGACCCTGACATAATGCAGGAAATAATGTCGCAATTGGTTGCTTTGGAAGAAGATAGGTTTATAGCAAGATTCCATCAACAAGTACAAAAAGTAAGGGAAAAGGCCTGGCATGATAGGCATATTAAGAAAAAGACGTTCTAGGTAGGAGACCTTGTTCTCCTCTATCACAATAAGTTTGTGAAGTTCACAGGAAAATTCAAAATGCATTGGCTAGGCCCATATGTTATTAAGTATATTACTGATGGAGGTGTAGTTCAATTAGCGAAGTTAAATTGAGAGTTGATTCAAGGAAGAGTAAATGTTAGTAGGTTGAAGTTGTACTGGGAAAACCCTACCCCTACAGCTTCGCCCTGAGGAAGAAAGGATAAAAGTCTTAGTGCCACCTATAGTTGAAAGTGGGAACTGGACTATAAACTATGTTGTAGAGAGCTTCAACGTAGGAAAGTACTTGGCTAGAGTATGGGGTATTTCGAATTTCACAGAAGCCACGACAGAAGACGGGATGTGCGCCACAGTGTTGAATGTGTCGAAGTTCACTGAAAAACAAAAATGTAACCATGAAAAGGGAAAAATACGTGGAAAGTTGCATTTATGAGGACATATTGGCAAGATATAAGGATAAATATGCAATTAATGATCAAATATGAACACATTTGGACAAAATCAAATATAATGATCGGGTTCAAATTTTAGAATTGCTATAAATAAGCCGCCTCTCACCCAGATTAAGAACTTTGCTAAATTGAGAGCTTGAGTGTTCATAGTGCGCAGAAATTGCAGAGGGTTTCCACATGAAAGTGTTGTCAACAAAAGAATTTGTGCGTATATTCGACGAAAGAGGCATAGAAGGAATCATGGAAGCAATCACCACAACAACCATTGGTATGCCTGCAACATCAACTGAGATGTCCACAGTAGAAACACCTGTAGTAGCATTAGCTACAACACCATCATCGCATAAATAGAGGAGATCCCTGAGAAAGAATCTGATTAAGTGAGAAGTAAGAAGAAAAAAGATAATAAACACACTAAACCTCAACAAAAGCTTGAACAAGTAAAAGATAGTGAAGAAGAAGTGGAGGAGATACAGGTAGAGGAAGGCAGTGCATAATTTTTATGACCCCTACCACCATACATCTCGTCAAGGAAACCAAATTCTAAACCTGTGAAAGAATCAAAAGATGTGAAGTATGAAACATTTATACCCTTGTTTTCAGAAGGAGTACCCTTTAAGGGAGAAGTTTTAGGAAAAATTCCACAACTCAAGTTCGCGGATTATGATTTTAAGGACAGGGAGAAGTACCCTCAGTTCACGCTAGACCTCTATTTGAGAAAGGTGCACTACCCAGAAAATGGAGTGACGAGGTTAGAGCCACAACAATGGACGAATAGGTTGGTGAAGTCACGTTTTCTGAATATGTTGAACGTGCCACACTTTGGTAGAAGTGCAAGCAACACAACATGTGTGAGGCATTTGCTCGTGCTGGTGCATGATGGAAATTTATGTTTGGGGAATAAGATCCCCATAAACCCTATGTTGATCTGGAGGATTACAAGATTGTCATACCTAGGACGAAATCACATGAAGGAGTTTGTTGGAAAGGATCAAGACTGCGCTATAGCAGAAGGTATGAAGAAAAAGTTTGCGTTGGTCAAAGGGAAGAGGGGTTATGATATAAATTTGATCAGTGACCAAACAATTTGCTTCACGGTGAACATATTAGTCGATAAGATTATGAGGAAATGTTGCACAAATGAAGTTCCTTCGTCAGTGGTGTCATTAGCCACATAGTGTGCTGATGGGGTTTAGTATAACTGGGCTAGATAGCTATGTAAGGAGCTCCTGGATGACTATCACGAGGTCCATGAGAAAGGTACAACTTTCCACTATGCTTGGTTGATCTTAATTATTTCTATGTTGGCGTGGAAAGAACCAGAGGAGTCGTAGTTCCCTCAGGTGCCTATAGATACTTGTGAAGCCGCGAGGTATGATTCGCTGTGGTTTACCACCAACACATCGCGTGCATAAGAAAACTGAATATTTTTTGTACTTTATGACATGGATTTACACATGCTAGTGAACCAGAATCCCAGATTCTTGTTGAGCTTATATGAGAAGTATAGTTCTATGGCAAAGTTCAAAGCAGATTCTCATAAAGTATACATACAGGCATGCAGGGATACAAAGAAAAAATGGCATTCCTTTCCATATATGGTGACTAAAGATGGTCTTGCGGCATAGTTATAGAATTGGCTCGAAGAATGGATGACTCCACTGGAGGTAACAGGAGACAGTGCCATAGAAGAAGAAGAGGTGGACACTTTCCATGATGGCAAAGCCAACGGAAAAGTTATGGAGTAGGATGAACATGAGTCAGAGGAGGAAGAGCTACATGATGAGGGTTAGCAGGATCCTCCTGAGGGAGATGAGCAAACCAAGGAGATAGAAAAGGAAAAATCAGAGAAAAAAAAAAAAACTACTACAGAGAAGAGGAAGGCAGAGGGTGAAGCTACCTCAAAGAAAAAGAAGAGGAAGGCAGAGGGTAAAGCTACCTCAAAGAAAAAGAAGAAGCAGAAGGTCGATAAGACTCAGGATCTCATGGTCTTTACTGAAGGGGACTTAGATCAAATCAGGGACAAGATACAGGAAGGAATACCAAATCCTTGGAACAGAGTCGAAGATCACTACGGCACACTTATGACCAGTTTCGCAGAGTAGATCCAAGAATTGAAGATACTGGTGTAGACAATCAAATATCCCAGACATATAGACGAGAGGGTTGGAGCAGAATGGAAAATAGAGCCTACGCTTACAATGAGGGTATCACAGATACCTGTAGGAGCCTTGCAGTTCGACTCCATAGAACTACAACAACTGGCTAAAGAATGGAAGCACATCGACATGAATATAGCATCAGTGCCACTACCAAGACTGTAATGGCCAACATCTCCACAACATTGGCAGACTATGGGAAATTGTTAGATGAAGTTTTGCAAATTTGGAATTCATTGCAGGAAGATCCAAATGTACAAAAACTACAGGAAGAAATGCAGCAAAAGCAACAACAGTTAGAAGAAATTCAAACATCTGCGAAGATCTTACCCATCTTATAGAGGCTCTTCAAAATCAATGAGAGTAAGGTCCTTCAGAAGAACATTGAGGAACCGAAAAAGGAGGAGAACATTTTGATAAAGAGGACTCAACCTTGGCAGGATGATGCCCTCTAGTTATCACAGGCAGTGGATGAGAAACTTCGGGAGATTTGACAAAGGGAAAGAGTGTTGGTGCTAAAGGTTGCAGAACATGTGACAGAGGCGTCATTGGACGAAGCATGCAATGAGGACATGCAAGTGATAAAAACACTGCAGCAGTTCAACCAGACCTACAATCGCATCGCAGCAAAAATCAGAGGCAAAGAAGGTGAGTAATTTGGGACGAGTCACATGTGAGTGTTGGGGGCATGTTCGGCACAACCCAACATGGCTTACATTTTGATGAAGATTCTGCATTTTGGGGAGCAGAGTGCGAAGTAAAGGATGCAACGAAGCACGAAGTGGACCGCATAGAGGAGCAGCGAGGCACCAAAATGGACTGCGCAGTAGATATACCGCATGGTATATGGGCTTCGGAGTCGGTCGAAGCCCCTCCCTTTTTGTAAAAGAATACTATTTTGTAAAATCTAATGGTTTTAGCTACTTGTTTTATGGGGACCATGGTATTGTATGGATGGACCCTCGATGTAATACTATATAATAGGGTCAAATAATAAAGAGAAGAATCATCTTATGATCTAGATCTGTGTTATGGTTATATCTGGTTGATATATACTTTGGAAGGAAGACGAGGCTCTACAACTGAGTGCATAGAGGCCTAAGTCTGCAGTTGAGTGCGCGGACTGCCTGCAGTTGAGTGTGAAGGCCAAGAACTTTTTGTTGTACAAATTCTCTATTATAAGCAATAGTTCTTGTCGACGTAGTCCCACATTGGGATGAACCATGGTAAAAATTGTGTCTTCATGTATTTATTTTCTTATTATCTATTGTAGCATAGTAGTTGCACTTTATTTCAATACAGTGAGGCTTTATAGATGTATATGATATGTTTTAAGTGATGAATGTTATGTGGCGAAGTAATGTATGAATGCAAAGTAATTTATGAATGTTAGGTATTAAAAAACACAAAACTACCACATCATGTCATCCCTTAAGGTTGTAGAAACTTGGTTTTGCATCCTCCCATAGTCACTTCGGGTGAGAGTGTGATCTACTTCCAGGTCGTTGCCAAAAGGGCCAGTGATTGAGGGTTATGTTGGTGCGCAGTAAAAGAATCGAACTTGTCTCAGCCCAAACTTAAGCCAACACAAGCACCTCGCTTGAAATTTTTGACTTTGATGAATTTATCATGCCACTTTGTCCTCTCTTGTTGGATTATGCTTGTTATTTGTATGACATCTTGTTGGATCTCATCTAATTCAAACAATTGTGTCATCCTTTGTTTCTAGGCTTCAAAGAGATCAAGCCCCATTTTGTTTTTGTCTTGAAGGTCTCCATTTTGAATTCAATAAGAAGTAAGAAATGCTTCCCATAGAAAAGCTCAAAAGGTGTATGTCCAATTGTATTTCTCCATGTGGTACGGTATTCCCAGATTGATTTTGGAAGCCTATCTGCCTAGTCCCTTTTATGTAAATGTACAATGTTGGTCAGTTTAGCTTCAAGTAATTTGTTGGTGGATTTCACTTACCCATTGGCTTTTGGATGGTATGGAGTATATTTGTGGTGTCTAATCTTTTACTAATCCATAATCTTCTGCACCATCTTAGATGTAAATTGAGCAACCTGATCTAGTACAATTTCTTTTGGAACATTAAATTGAGTAAAAATATTCTCAAAAATAAATGTAACTACAACATTTTTAGTAGAAAAAGTAAGTGTCTTAGCTTCTACCCATTTGGTAACAATCGGTGTGAACAAATATATACCTCTTTTTCTTGGATGGAGCATTGATGGGTCCAACAAATTCTAGAGCCCATTTTTCAAAATGATTTTTTAGTACATGTGGTTGTAGAGGAATCTCATCTAATTGAATATGTCTTCCAATTCTTTAGAAGTTATCAAATATTTTGACATATTCATTGGCATACTTGAAAAGGGAAGGCCAATAATATCCCAAAAGAAGAAATTTATATGAAATCCTTCTGTCAACAAAGTGTCATAAACATGGTTCATCATGGCATGCTTTTAGTATCTCAGGTACTTCATCCTCTCAAACACATCTTCAAATGATCAAATTAGCTCATGCTCAGTACAATTCCCCTTCTATCTAAAAATAAGGTGCATTGGCTTTGATGACTTTTTATCTTTCTCTGGCTAATAATTGTGGAGGAAATTTCCTTGTAGCCAAATAGTTAGCAATATATGAAAACCAAAGAGTTTTAGTTGATACAACAAAAATATATTCGGCAGGAAAACTATCTACTATAGGAGTATCATTATTATGATTTTTCATCCTAGAAAGGAAATCCACAACTGTGTTTTTGTTTCCTAACCTATCAAAAATCGTAATATTGAATTCACGGGGGCTCCACTCAATGAACCTTTTACATATCAAGTGAATTCATGGCATACTAAACAATAACCTTAATTTGACTACATATTGGAAAATACCTCTAAAAATCACATTATTTAACCCCCTACCAATATGAACCCAATATATCTTCCCAATATAAAATACCCCTACTTTTGCTAGATATTGTATGTATCCATTTTTTTCACTAACATCTTTTATACCCCTTTATATTTTTTCATTAACTTTGAGCTCCATTTTTTATACCTACCAATATAAAAACCCCTTACCCCCCTTTATATACTCAATATATTATGTCATTTTTTCTTCAATATATATCCCCCAATATGAATGCACATGGTATGATATTGATCCCAAGTGAAGCCCCCGTGATTGAATTCCCGCAACAATAAAAGCCATCTAGTAATTCTGCCATTAGTAATTGGTTTTTTCATTAGATATATAATAGAATAATGATCTGTATGAATGAAAGTCTCATAACCAATGAGATAATGTCTAAACTAGTTAATGGCATGGAAAACAACGAAAAAATCATTTTCTGTAACTGTATAATTTAACTTTACAAGAGTCAAATTTTTACTTGTATAATAAATAACATAAGGAGTTAAGTTTTTTTTCCTAACATAGCTCCCAAAAATGTATCTAAAGCATCAATAGAAATATGAAATGGGAGGGACCAATTTGGTCCTCTTAAAATTGGTGCTTTAGAAATTTTATGTTTTAATGATTCGAAAGCTTTTTGGCAGTCAGAATTCCAATAAAATTCGCAATCCTTTGTAAGAAATTTGAAAAGTGGCGAAGCTATTTTTGTGAAATTTTCTATAAACCTTCTATAGTAACCAGTGAAACTGAGAAAAATTCTAACATCTCCTTGGTACTAGAATTTTGGAAATCACCTCAAATATGGATGTATCCACCTTGATTCCAACACTTGAAATATGATGGCCCAAAACAATTCCTTCGTTAAACATCATAAAACACTTTTCATGACTTAATGAAATATTAGCTTATTCACATCTAACAAGGGATTTTAAAAATTTTCCATAACTTCTTCAAAAGCGTTCCCATATGTAATAAAATCATCCATATAAACTTCTACACAATCATGGATCAAGTTAGAAAAGATACCTAATACTGCTCTCTGGAATGTAGCAGGTGCATTACATAAACCAAAAGGAATTACCTTGTAAGAATACATACCCCATGGACATGTAAAAGTCATTTTGTCTTGATCTTTAGGTGCATGTTGAATTTGATTGTAACCACTGAAACCATTAAGAAATGAAAAATAGTCCTTCTATGCTAAAGTATCTAATACTTGATCAACAAAAGGTAGTGGAAAATGAACTTTTAGAGTAGCTTTGTTTAATAGTTCTTCCATTGGCTATCTGAGATTGGGTAGATGAAATTCACATTAAGAAATTTTTGTAGTTCCTCTTTAAAAATGTCCCAGAGATTAGGATCATCTTTCTCTGATGTTGTCTTACTGGTTTAGAATTTCTTGAATGTAAATATGATGCATACATTTATTTGGATCAATTCCTTTCATCTTATTATATTCCCTCACAAATGCAAATTAATGTTTTTATAGCATTCTTAGTAATTGTTTCTTTTGAAATTCTTCCAAGTTATTATTAATGTTTAATGTTTTTCCTAGATAAATTTCTACCAAAGAATTTCCAAACTTTTCCATAGAATTTAATGATATTTTGGACTGTCTTGATGAAAAATATTCAATTCCATTATCCTCTTGAAAACTTTGATCTAGCATATGTACACAGTAATTTTGTTCACAATATGAAGAAAAATCATGATTGTTCATTAAATTTATTAATTGATCTTCCTCATCATTTTGTGAAATAGTTAATACTGGTTGAATGTTTTCAAAGTCTTCATCATCATCATCTTCAATCCAAACTTCATTTTCTATTTCAGTTATTGTTTTTGCAAGTGGATATAATGTGAACTTCTTAGTAGAATTTCCATCAGAAATGAACATATCTCTAGATCTACAACTTATGAATGCATTAGCTATAGCTAACCATGGTCTACCAAGGATTAATGTGTGTCCTCATAGATGATTTTTGGGAGTTAATATCATAAAGTCAAAAAGATACTCCCATGAATCTAGGGATACTAATACATCTTCTAATATACCATCGAGTTTGATAACAGATCTATTTGCTAACTCTAATAAAGTAGGGGTATATTGAAGATTGATTAACCTTAATTGATCCATAGTATTCTAACTCATGATGTTAATAGATGCACCTTAGTCAATCGAACTGGTTGGAATTTCAATATCATTGATGTAATTTTTTATAATGGACCTACCTGGATCTAAATATTTTTCAATTATTGGTTTCCACATCATAATATATGCAATTTTACCTACCAATTGTATTTTTTTAGTGTGTTTTCTTTTTCTTCTTGGTTTCTTGATACACAACTCCTTTATTGCTTTTGCAAAAATGGGTATTTCCTTTATAACTTGAAGCAATGGAATTTTTATGCAAATGTTTTTTAATTCATCTAGCATATTATAATCAGGTAAAATTATTTACCTCTCTATTCCTTTATCAATTTGAAGTCTCTCGGGAGAGGGAGGATTTTGTAAGGAAACAAAGGGTTGTTCAACTATAGGAATTGTAGAAGTTGTTTTTGTTTTTTTTTCATCAAATTGTATAGGAATATCTTCCTTTGGAGGAATCTTTTCATGTTCATGAGATGACTCCTTTTAAAGATTTATCTCCTATTTATATTCTTGTATGACAATTGGGGGTGTTTCTTTTGCAAAACTCGACTAGATATAAGTCGGACATCATTTAAATCCAGAGGGTCTATCATTCAAGATTGAAAATTTCGAGCCTCAACATTATAGATGGGTTTTTGCTAAGGTGTTTTATTGTTGGGATTGGGGAGTGGTTGTGCATGTAGTTGATTATATTTCCGAGGAAATGAATTGGATGGTAGTGGAAGTGGGTGATTCAAATTTAATTGAGATTGAAATTGTGGCTGGATAAATTGTGGTGGTTGGGGTGGAGAATAATACTAAGGTTGGTATTGGGGATATGGTTGTTGGAAAGCTTGAGGATTTTGGGGATTCCTTCCATAAGAACCTTTTCATCCTTGTGACCAAGATGGGTTTTGTGGTTGAGGTGGCCAAGTTTTCCATGGTAAGGGTGTATTACAATTAATTTGTGGTTGTGCATAAGATTGACACTGTGCATTAGGATCTTGTGCAATACCTGTTTGTCGAGGTTGCGAAGGTCTTCTAGGAGAAACATAACAAAGTGGTTCCATTTGACTTATCCCAACTTCTTATTTGAAAATAACTTTAAGTCCACGTATTGAAAGGCACTTCTTTGTAGCATGATTTTCTACACATATAACACATATTTCAACATTCTCAAGAGGACATTCTCATACACGTGTTTCTTCCTACATCTAGGACTAAAATAGACAAAGCAATATTTTCAATTTTTTCTTGGTTTGTATTCTTAGCATATCTAGTTGTTCACTAAGATTCAAAAGAGTATCATTTTTGAAGTTATCAAGAAAATTACCAAGTTCTTCTATACTTACCATTCCAGATGTAGGTTTACTTACCCTTGATATAACTGGGTCTCTCAGACTCCTGCCATATTTTTATTTTCCTCTTGAAATGTGTTTTCATAATTCACAAACTTCTTGAAATGACAATTGAGAAACATCTCCTTACCCATTAGGTTAAGAAGATCAATCCATTAATCCCTTGTAACTTTTAGTGAGTTTTTTAATGTGTCAAATTGTAAGTTATGCAATTTATCTCTTTTGACATTATAAGAAAATATCTCCACTAATTATTCATGACTTTCATCCTCTCTTTGGGTCATTTTTGAGAATTTCTTCCCTACAGTCATGGTGTATGCAATAATATTTTTATTTCTTGATTTTAGAATTTTGTGATCCATACTGATTTTGATAAATTCTTTCAGATTAATCACATCATGAGTTTTTTGTCGATGTTTCGAACTATCTAATGTGGTTCATCCTTAGGACAAAGGTGAAAAAATCACTAGTTAGAATGTTTAAATAGCAAGGATGCATCTAGTTCCAGAATTAGCCATTAGGAAATAGCTATTAGGAATTAGCGATTAAAAATTAGTTGAATAAATTTATTATTATTTTGTTATCTTTAATTTAATTTATTACATTCTTTTTAATTAAAATAATATTGAATTCAAATTAGTTATATTAATTTAATAATAATATAATAATAATTTAATATTTGTAAATATATAATAAAAATTAGTTTAATATGGTTATTATTAAAAAATGAATAATATTCAACAATTATATTTAAATATTATTATATTAAAATTTTGAATAATATTTTAACAAGGAGGTCAAAGAGGATAAATATAAAAGTAAAAATAATAAAATAATAAATTATTAATTATTGTATATATATATATATATATATATATATATATATATATATAGATATAAATATAAGAAAAAAAAGACAATCTACAAAAAGAGGGCGGGGATCCAACTTCTACTTAACTTCCAACCATCGTCCCTATTAAGATTAATAGTGCTTTTTTCAATTTCGATGGCTTCTCAAAGCTTCGTATGATGTAAGTGATCAACCCTGGCGATGACCCGAGAATCCCCGATGCAGATATGGTGATTGGATTTCACTGCATGTTCAACTAAAGCTAAGGAACGAGAGCGGTTGTGCTTAATATCTGTTGGGATGGAGTAGACCCCCTTCATGTCTTTAGGGTTTATAGGGTCTTTGACAAATCTAAGAGAATTTCTAATGGTATTAAGGGGTTTGGATGTAGCAGAAACTTTGTTCTTTTTGAGAATATGAGAAATCTTATCGATGGTCCCTTAATACCATTAGAAATTCTCTTACCAAGTTCTTCTCTACTTACCATTCCAGATGCAGATTTACTTACCCCTGATATAATTGGGTCTCTCATACTCCTTCCATATTTTGATTTTCCTCTTGAAATGTGTTTTCATAATTCACAAATTTATTGAAATGAAAATTGAGAAAGATATCCTTTAACCATTAGGTTAAGAAGATCAATCCATTCATCCCTTATAGATTTTAGTAAGGGAGTTTTAATATGTCAAATCCTAAGTTATGCAATTTAGCTCTTTTGACATTATAAGAAAATATCTCCACTAAGTCTTCAAGGCTTTCATCCTGTTTTTGGGTTATTTTGAAAACTTCTTCCCTAAGGTCATGGTGTATGCAATAATCTTTGTATTTTTCTAAGAATATTCTTTTCATATCCTCCCATGTCCTTATAGAATTTGTTCTTATACCCATGACCCATTTAAGAGCCCTATATTTTAATGTAGCAGGAAACAATTTTAGTTTTTGAGTATCAAGTAAATAGCCATAGGATCTACACAATACCTCTCCAAAAATAAATGTTTCCTTATCCTCTATTCTCATACCATGAAAATTAGGGAGAATAAATGGGGAGATGCTTTTCACGGTGGCAATAGTATCTCTGTCCTGAATAGGGAATCTAAAAGGATTCTCTTCTTCATGAAAGCCCCCATCACCTCTTCTTTCTCTTCCACCTCAACCACCACCTCTAGCACCTCCTTGTAATATCTTATCTCCTCTACCTCCACAAATTCATGGTCCTTCTCCATTATGTACTTCTCCTTCATCCACCATTGTAGATTCCTCAAAGCTTATATAGGGTTCCTCAATAGGGTTGTTTTCAACTAGTTCCTCTTCCTCTGGTTCCTCTGTCAATGGTTGTTCAGGAAAAAATTTCTCCACTATTTCATCCTCTTCACTAGGTACCTCTAACTCTTATCCAATGAGTTGTTCACTTGTTGAATAAAGGAATATGACTCCTTCAGTTGGAGATGTAGGTTCTTCTAGCACAACTTCAATAGATGAAGTTGGTGATTCTCTAGGTTGAATTTCTAACATATGAACTTCAGGAAGTCTCGGTCTACCTTCAAATGATGGAATTTGTGTATTGGAAGGTGGTGTGGAACTACATTTTCTAGTGGGCGTTGTTGGTGATGTTGGAATTGAATTATGTCCTCTACTTACAAATATACCCTTAGAATCTTGTTCTCTGTACATGCATCCTAAAATATTTTAACATGAATTAATTATGCATCTAAAGAATGAATGAAACCATGATGAAATGGAAATTGTGACAACTCTATTTTAGGAAGAAACCCACAATCATGGCGTGTGGGTTCTTACCTCTTGACTTATTGCTCTCCCTAAACAAAATTGTGTAAATGAAAAGGCATCCTAGAGTAAAAGTGAACACTTATGTATACATCCCCAGAAACTATGGCAGAAATGTTGGGTAATTTAATTGATGGTTAAATTACTTGCATTAAATTATCAATCTAGGGTTTGTGAACATGTGAAGCATACATGCACTATATATGCTAGGTTATCAACTTTTAATTGGAAATAAAACTAGTCTAATTACACTGTGAAAATAAAACCTATTTATGAAGAGATCTTAGTGAGCACACATATGTTATTTCTCAAAGACCATTTCTAAGAAAACATCAAATGCAAGACAAAAATGTAAAAGAATTCAAAAGAAACTATGCTAATATGAAAGCTTCAAAACTGTGTTCTATTGAACTGTTCTATTTGATAATAAATGAAATATATTTTATTGAGTCTTTGAAAGATAAATTTACTCTATTGTACTTAGAAAGAAAGCCTAAGATATTTGACTTGGAAGAGAAATCTATTCTATGAAACTTTGAAACAAGTCTATTCTATGAATCTACTCTATTGAATTCAAAGACAATTTCTAATATAATTTATCAATTAAAGAAAATTTTATATATGAGGATTTTGAAAATAAATGTATAACCCAGAAAGAAAAGAGATTATGCTACAATTTAAGAGCAAATGACAAGAATCGAAATGAAAGAAGCATAAGAGATTACTAGTGTGCACATAGTGAACCAGAACTGATCATAATTGATTAAACATAAATTTGAGACTAAGCTAAAAAGGAAATGAAAGTAAATATTTTTGGACGGTTTTGGTGTTTTATCAAGTGCTTGATATGTATAGAAGAAAAGGGAAAATAAGTGAAATTCTAATTTAAAAACAAAACATTAAAATGAAACAAAGCATCTAAATGAATTAAACAATTAGATGAAACAAATTTTAACCTAAATGTAGAGTGTGAAGAAATTAAATCAAAGAAATGAAATACATCTATACTATTATCACACGTCTTCAAGGGGGCCTCCTAATGAGTGTGAGGAGTTTAAAACTCAGACCACATGACCAGATTCATCAAACAGAATCACAAGAATGCCATCAATAGAAATTATATACTCACAACGTATAAATAGAGTCTTCACAACAGGAAATGATAATAACAACAATTCTGAACTTAATTGACTACTTTTCAATTATAAATGAAGCATTTTTATAATGTTTTCAAAAGCAAACAACTTGAGGAATTATTGCCTAGAAACTAGGACTGAAATCGACATCTAAGTCTTTTAATTGAAATAGAAGTTTTCCTTTTCATGCTTTGCTACTAAAGGAGTGAATCATGAGAAGACATTTCTTAACACATTGTAAGCTTCAACATGGCCTTCAAATCTCACTCACTTGCTAATTATCCTTGGTCACTTGATTTTAGAACTGGTCACTTGATACTCAACACAAAATAGGTATGCCATAGCCATGTTGACCACAGGTTGGAACAACAAGATACACTTATCATGTGATCCTCCATCTGTAACGAATAGGTGAATCTCCATATTGATGACATTTTGACAACTGCTCATGTTCTTTGGTTGATCTCTAGCATGTGTGAACTTATAGAACTTTGGATTTAGCTACAAAAATTTAGGATAGTTCTAGAGACTGCACATTTCGGTACCTATAATCTAGTTAAACCAATTTCATAAAGAAAAACATAGATTTTAAAATGATGATATACTTTTATATTTTGTAGTGTAATTGTTTGACCTGGGTAAATCTTAATCCATGGAGAGATGAAATAGGGTGGAAATATGTAATGAAATGAGTGGAAAAAGGGAAGATAAACTTGTTAAAAGAGAACAAATCGTAGAATTAAGCCTTAATTATTATTTTTTATATGTTGTCAAGAAATTGAATGATGTCCTAATTACATGTCGATTCGTGAATAAATGTTGAGAAAAATTACATTTACTGACACCAAAGCTTCTATTAATCGTAAAATTAAGTCTTAATTAATTTCTTTTATATTTGCTAATCTGTGATGCGAAAGGTTGATTGAATCTATGTAACATTTTTCCAAAACATTGTCAACAAATGAAGAAATGTGTGAAAGAAGTGTGTGAAGGGGGTCCATGAATCGTTTTATATGCTATAACATATATTGGTTGCAGAGATATGTGCATCTTGACTTTTTTACAAGCAGTAAATGCTACTAAGCACTAGAAAGATGTTCTAATTTCATGTCGAATCACTGAATAAATGTCAAAAATATTGTTTTATAATATCAATAGATAAAATCTTCTTGATATGTTTACAATGAGTAATCATTACACAATGTGTCAGAGTAAATTCTATTAAGCACTCAAATGATGTTACATTCTATCATTGTAATGTAATAACTATAATAATATAGTTCTCCATGAGGAGTTCAGAGGTGTGAAGGAAGATTCCATTGTGCTTCCTCTGCACCTCCACACTCAACAATTATTTTAAAAACTATAACCATTAAACTTTATAAAATTAATTAATATAAGTAAAACTTTGGGGAAAAGAACATAATATGTTGACAAGTCATTGATTCCAAAATGTCGTAACATCATTTTATTCGTGATTGCATCATTTCTTCCTTGTTACTTGCTAGTAAAATATGGCACGAACAAACAAGAACCAAGAAATAAGAACTAGTAGCAAAATTCAATAGCCTTTTATTCACATAAGCTCTAAATATATGATACTTTTACCATTACTCTAGTATGAATGATGATTTTGATAGTACTTACCATTATGTTTTGAAAATATATATGTTAATCATAGGATTATGCCTTAAATAAGTTTTTTAATATACGCTAATCCACACTATGGGGGGGTTGATATGTGTAGAGGGGTAACATATGTACAATTGTAGAAATGAGGGAACAAAGTTTATTCCACAGATATCCCTCTTTCGCACATCCTTCAAATTTTCTATAATGGATATTGGTTATGGAGCCATGTAGATCTTCTTGATTTGTTTACGACTAGTAAATACTATTAAGCACTTGAACAATGTCCTGATTACACATAAATTCACTGAATAAATGCTGAAAATACTATTTTATAATATCGATGGATATTTTTTTTGGTTTGTTAACAAGCAATAATCATTACACAATGTGTTAAAGTAAACACTATTAAGTATTTGAGTGATGTCCTAATTGCACATTGATTCACCAAATAAATGCTTATGTTTATCGGGAAGGGAGCTTTTGTTAATCATAGGATTATGCCTTAATTATTATTTTAATATGCTATTAAGAATTTGAACAATATCCTGATTACGCTTTGATTCATTGTTTACTGGCAATAAAGGTTTTGTTAATTGTAAAATTGATTCTTAATTAATTTCTTTTATATATTTGTTAATCCATGCTCTGAAATGTTTATTGAATCTATGCAACATTTCGTCAAAATGTTGTTTCCATATGAGGCAATGTGTGGAAGAAGTGTGTGGAGGGGGTTTGCACTTCATTTCAATTTTCTATGATGGATACTAGTTGCGGAGACCTATGAATCTTCTTGACCTGTTTACAAGCAATAAGTGATATTAAGAACTCAAATTATGTGTTGATTATGCGTCGATTCACAGAATAAATGTCAAAAAGACTATTTTAGAATATCGATAGATATGATTTTCTTGATATGTTTGCAACCAATAATTATTACACAATGTGTTAGAGTAGATGCTATTAAGCACTCAAGAGATGTTCTGATTGCGCATCGATTCACTGAATATATGTTAATAATACGACTAAACTTTAATTAATTTTTTAATGCCAAGTGCGGAATCATTTGCATCACAATTATTATCCATCACAAACATTTATGTCTCGACACAATTTTCTCATATATGGATACCCTACACACTTGTCATTTCTTGCATGTTTTGGTATTAAATGCTTTCAATAGTTTTCATGCCACATGTTGTCATTGCAAATGTTTCATGGTATAATATTTAGTGAAAGTACAATTAATGCTTTGATTGCATGATTAACGCTAATGTTTTGTTATGGAAAAAAAATGTTTACTTTTCTCGGTAATCCTTGATTTACTGGTATATGGTGAGTTTTTTTAGTTGTTGATGTGTACAAATGATATGGGTGACATGCTTGTGTTTAGCCCCTGTAAAGGTGACATGTGTTAATCAAATAAACACTCGCATTAATTCTTTGGTTAAATCACATAAAGTTCACCATCTTACGGTTTATGTTATGCCACATTCTCTTCCAGTTCTAAATTATACACTATGAATTTTCACTGAAAACTAATAACCACTGCCGTTTATCACTTATTTTGGTAGTATAATCATCTTGCCACATTTTCTTGCTTTTGGTGATATGCCATTGCTCGACGTGTGGAGGAAGGTTTCATTCTACTTCTTCCGCACTCCACATAATGAAAACTTCCTCCGCAGTCCACACAATGAAAGTTTGCTCCACATCTCAGAGTGAAATTGATATATTAATTTTGTGCAACTTAAGTTTTTGAGTATGCACTTGTTGAGTGTCTACCTCGCCTCCATTTAATCCAGATTCTTAATTTTCTATATCTTTAGTGGTTTAGGGCAAATGTTATTACATCAAGGTGCGGAGGTGCGAAAAAAATTTTCATTGTAAGCAGTGCAGATGTGCAAATTGCAACAACAAACCGTTCTCAAATAACAACAAAATGCAAACCCCGCACAAAAACGCAGGGACTATGCTACCTACAACTATCACCCTTATAATTAAAAGAAAATTATCTTTAACCTATAAAAATTGACATAATTAATGAATTAAGCTCACCCATATTGTTGATCCCTCAACCATTCTCTTTGAAACAAAAAATATGTCACTGGATAAAGTGTAAATCCCAATCAAATCATAACCTCGTAGCCTTTATAAAGGCCATCAAGGTAAAGCATGGCTTTATTTAAACAAATGTTCCTTGGATTAGAAAGAACATGAAAACTCTTCCAAAATTATGGTAAATATTTATATATTACCATTCATTATATTTACATTTTAACTATAAGTACTTGTATGCAATTTTTTATTATTTATTTAAACAAATGTCGCTTGGATTAGAAGGAACATGAAATCTCTTCCAAAATTATGGTAAATATTTATATATTTCCATTCATTATATTTACATTTTAACTATGAGTACTTGTATATAATCTTTTATTATAATTATATTAATTTTTATCATTTTGAATTTTAAATACTATTTTTCTTATATTTTTTTTGTATTTGTATTTTATATGGTTGGTATTAATATATAATGTAATTTTTTTCCATTTAATATCTTCATAAATGGGTTTTTAGCGTTTGTTTATTTTGAAATGTAATTTAATCTTTTTGTATTATTAAATTTTAAATTTGTATATTGTTAATTGGATTTATGATTTTGAATGTTTGAGAGGAATGAATGAGTTCTTTCACAGCCAAGTTCAATTCTCAAAAGTGACATGATAAGTTTTGAGATAATGGGTTTGAGCCCACAAGAACTGAAAGATTTATATTCTTTATATGAATAAAAATCAAATCTATGATAGATATCCAAATAATTACTTCATGATACATTTCATACTATCAAGATTAAAATAAATAATAAAAATTAACAAAACTATAACTTTATTTTATATTGTAATAAGTTTTTTAACCATGGAGATTCATCTTCACTTTACTATGGAAATTCTTAATTTAAAATAAATTTTGTTACAATACGATGCACAAATACCATTTCTTAATTCCACCCTACTCTAAATTTAAATTTCTAACGCTTTAATAAGAAAGACATGTTTTTAACCCTTAAATCCACATTAATACTAAAATGGTTTTTTTTATGAGTAACATTGATTTTTTACTATTATTAATATTTTTTCTGGATGCTAAATTTCGAATAAATTTTAAAAATGAAAAAAAATTACGCATTTCCCTATTATCTCCTACGAAAAAATAATTATAATTAAAATAAAAATATATTATTATTATTATCTTTAAATTCTCTTTTCATTTAAATAATTATTTATTTTCATTTAAATAATTATTTATTTTTATTTTGAATCTCTATATATAATCAATATTTGATTCAATTTTTTATATAACAGTGCATCATTGACATATTCTTTAGAATAAAACATTATCATCCAAAGACAGTCACGCCTTTGGAAAGTCCGTTATGATGTTCATTGCATAGATTCCGGAAGTCAATTTGTTTGAACTGCACCGCTAAAACTTTTAGTCTCTTTTAAACAACTTGCAATATATGATTCACGCCACTTATAATTGAAACCGAATTGGCATGATTCTTGTGAACAAAGTTCAGAAGATGGAAAAGTGAGTTGAAGTCACCCATATTGGATTCCTCGGCCATTATTAGTGTTAGCTTTGAAACGAAAGAGATAGGGTCTTGAGAGATAAAGTGTAAATTCCAACTCAATCACCACATCTCGATCTTTATGGGCCCATCGAAGGCATGGCTTTACCTAAACAAACATACCTTGGATTTTTAGTAACCCTGTAAAAATCATGGTAAATGTGTATATATTTGACATTCATTATATTCATATTTTAGGGATTTATTTATATATTATATTTTTATTAATTTTTATTTTTTAAAATTTGAAATATTATTTTTTTATTGTTATATTTTATATGGTTTTACATTAATATGTAATGTAATTTAATTCATTTTAATTTTTAATATATTAATATTGATATTTTCATAAATAAGTATTTGAACAATATCCTAATTATCTTTCAATTCATTGTTTATGGGTAATAAAGGCTTTGTTAATTGTAAAATTGATTATTAATTAATTTTTTTTATATATTCGCTAATTTGTGTCATGAAATGATGATTGAATCTATGTAACATTCGCCAAAACGTTGTTGCTGTATGAGACAATGTGCGGAAGAAGTGTGCGCAGGGGGTTCACACTTCATTTCAATTTGCTATGATGGATACTATTTGGGGAGACTTATGCATCTTCTTGATTTGTTTACAAGCAATAAATTTTATTAAGCACTTGAATTATGCGCTAATTATGCGTCAATTCGTCGAATAAATGTCGAAAAGACTATTTTATAATATCGATAGATATGATTTTCTTGATATGTTTACAATCAATAATTATTACACAATGTGTCGAAGTAAAAGCTATTAAGCACTCAAGTGATGGTCAGATTGCGCATCGATTCACTGAATATATGTTAATAGTACGACTAAACTTTAATTCATTTTTTAATGCTGAGTGCGAAGTCGTTTGCGTCGCAGTCAGTATCCATCATTGCAGGTTCCTACACCTTTACAAACATTTATGTTCGACCAAATTTTCTCATATATGGCTACTGTGCACAGTTGTCCTTTCTCACATGTTTTGGTACTAAATGCTTTCAACGTTTTGCATGCGCTTATTGTCATTGCTAATGTTTCATGGTATAATATTTATTTAAAGTACGATTAATGATGTGATTTCATGATTAACACTAATGTATTGTTATGGAAAAAAAATGTTTACTTTTATCAATAATCCTTGATTTTAATGGTATATGGTGAGTTGTTTTAGTTGTTGACGTGTACAAATGATATGGATAACATGCTTGTGTTTAATCCCTGTAAAGGTGACATGTGTTAATTGGATAAACACTCACACTACTTTTGTTAAATGACATAAATTTCACCATCTTACAGATTTTGTTATGCCACGTTCTCTTCCAGTTCAAAATGATACACTATGAATTTTCACCAAAAAATAATAACTAAGTCTCACTTGGCTAGTGTGTTGTACTGCCATTTATCACTTATTTTGGCAACATAAGCATCTTGCCATGTTTGCTTGCTTTGGGTGATATTCCATTACGTGAAGTGCAGAGGAAGGTTTCATTGTGCTTCTTCCGCACTCCGCATAATGAAAGCTTCCTCCACACTCAAAGAAATAGTGAAATTAATATATTAGTTTTGTGCAACTTAAATTTTTGAGTATGCACTTGTTGAGTGTTTACCTCGCCTCCATTTAATGCAAATTCTTAATTTTCTATATCTTTAGTGGTTTGGGGCAATTGCTATAAGGTGTTGAGGTGCGAAAAAAGATTTCATTGTAAGTAGTGCAGAGGTGGACTTGCGAAACAAACCGTTTTGAAATAAAAACAAAATGCAAACCCCACACAAAAAAGTAAAGACTATGCTACTCTATAACTATCACCCTTATAATTAAAAGAGAATTATCTTTAACCTATAAAAACATGACATAATTAATGAATTAGGATCACCCATATTGTTGATCCCTCAACCATTCTCTTTGATACAAAAGATATGAGACTAGATAAAGTGTAAATCCCAATTGAGTCATAACCTCTGGGCCTTTATAAGGGCCATCAAGTTCAAGCATGGCTTTATTTAAAAAAATGTGCTTTGGATTGGAATGAACATGAATTCTCTTCCAAAATTATGGTAAATATTTATGTATTGCCATTCATTATATTTACATTTTAATTTTGAATATTTTTATTCATTTTATTTATGTGGTATTTTTTTTATTATAATTATATTAATTTTTATTATTTTGAATTTTTAAGTATAATTTTTTTTATATTGTTATTTTTTTTTTTATATTATTGGTATTAATATGTATTGTAGTTTTTTTATTAACGATTTTGGATGGTTGGGAGGAATGAATGGGTTTCTTCAACCTAAGTTCAATTCTCAAAAGTAACATGATAAGCTTTGAGATAATGGCTTTGAGCCCACAAGAACTAAAACATTTATATTCTTCATATGAATAAGCATCAAATCTATGAGAAATATCCAAATACTTACTTCATAATACATTTCACACTATCAGAAGATTAAAATAAATCTTAAAATTAAAACTATAACTTTATTTTATATTGTAATAATATTTTTAGCCATAGAGATTCTTAATTTAAAATCAATTTTGTAACAATACAATGCACCAATACCATTGCTTAATTCTACCCTACTCTAGATTTGAATTTTTAACCTTTAAAAAAAAAACATATTCTTAAACTTTAAAATAAAATTAAAATATTACACAAATCCCTAAAGGAAAAAATCATTATAATTAAAATATAAATATATTATTATTATTTTTAAATTCTCTTTTCATTTAAATAATTTCTTATTTTTATTTTAAATCTCTATATATAATCAATATATGATTCACATTTTTTATTTTTATTTTTTCAGCACGAAAAAAAGCTATATGATTGTATTATATTCATCCAACATATATGTACAGCAATATTCATATGGAAACCATCAGATATGGCAAGTGTAAAGTGGATCAAAACCACATAGAGAGAAAGGATATAAGGAGCCTTTTCAGATCTGCTATATATAGATCATATGGAAATATATTGCTAAATGCACATATGCACATAATGATAATTCGGAAATTCAGTCCCATGAGCCAAAATTATGTATGCAAAATACAAAATTAAGAGTCAAAATGTTGGGGAAATAGAAAATCATACCAATTAAACTTCACTAAATAGAAAATTATATAACCGACATGGAAAAATCTTGGATTTGATGAGAGATATTGTCCACAGTGTCACTGACATTCTCTTTAGAATAAAGATTATCATCCAAAGACAGTCACGCTGTTGGAAAGTCCGTCACCTTTGTATGATGTTCATTGCACAGATTTTGGACGTCAATTTGTTAGAACTGCACCGTTAAACTTTCAATCTCTTATATGATTCACACCACTTATAATTGAAGCCGAATTGACATGATTCCCGCCCCTTATAATTGAAGCCGAATTGACATGATTCTTGAAAACAAACTTCGGAAGATAGAAAAGTGAGTTGAAGTCACCCATATTGGATTCCTCGACCATTATTATTATTACCTTTGAAACGAAAGAGATAGGGCCTTCAGAGATAAAAGTTTAAATTCCAACCCAATGACCACATCTCGATCTTTATAGGCCCATCAAAGGCGTGGCTATACCTAAACAAACATACCTTGGATTTTTAGGAACCATGTATAAATTAGGGTAAATGTGTACATGTTGACATTCATTATATTTATATTTTAGGGATTTTATTTATATATTATATTTTTATTAATTTTATTATTTTAAAATTTTAAATATTATTTTTTTCTTATTTTTATTTTTGTTGTATTTTATATGGTTTAACATTAATATGATTTAATTTATTTTCATTTTTAATATATTGATATTGATATTTTCATAAATAAATGTTTAGAACTTGTTTATTTAAAAATATAATTTAATATATTAAATTATCTTGTAATCTTAAATAATAAATTTTATATTATTAATTATAATTATATTGGAAAATGAATAAGATTCTCTTCAATGGAGTTTAATTCCCAAAAATGATATGACTGAGGTAATAGCTTAATACCTGTTGGTAAAAAAAAATAAACCACCAATTTCCTTTCCATCTGCTGAGGCTTTCAAATAACAAAAAAATATTGAATTTTGCATCACACATTGATTAGCATAATCTCATATTGACATGAGTAAATTTATATTTTAAATGAGTGCTAGATTACTCATACCAATTCGTCTCAGTGAAAATTATTTTAATGGTGAGTACTTTCCACTTAGCTCATCTTCGTTCTTAAAAGTGTTTAATTAAATACAAAAATCGGCGAATCTCGATGGTACAATGACTTGGCACTATCATATTCCTTTAGCCTTATTGTTCAATCCTCGCTTCATTATTTTCATATATAGAACTGGATGTGCATTATCCATTTGTCCCCTCGTTTGGCTATTTCCTCATTTCAATGGGG
The DNA here is from genome assembly GCA_031772625.1 of Pinus tabuliformis. Classification (NCBI taxonomy): domain Eukaryota; kingdom Viridiplantae; phylum Streptophyta; class Pinopsida; order Pinales; family Pinaceae; genus Pinus; species Pinus tabuliformis. The sequence continues at coordinate 754,973,087 of CM062812.1, forward strand.
TCCTGCTGGCAAAAATGATTCTTGTACTCTTCTGCTTTTGGGATTGCCACTCTTTTACATGGTCACATTCCATTGATCCACAGACATAAATGCATGCTCTGCTCAAACCAATCTCCCTTTCATTTCTTCGAGCTTTTCTCTGCTACCTGCTGCTCTAGAAGTTAGTGCTCTCTATGCCTTTGTTGCTTTTTTTTACTTCCTTGTAGTCATCTGGTCTGTTAAATTTTGTCAGTTCATCTACTTTGGATTGTATTTGGATTTTGATTTTCAGTTTTGTAAATTTAGGACTTGAATATAGCTTTGGGTAGCTTTTGAGACTGTAGGTTGGAAGGTCCACAAGGCCTACTTACAATAACGAAAACCCTATAATTCTGATACAGGCAAGGCTGGTTTAATCTTGAAGTTATTTGAATGCTATCATTGCAGTAGCTGTAGCTGTGGAGTAGCTGTTATCAATACAATCAACTGGTCTGTAAGTAGCAGGGCATGCGTGTTTGAGTCAGATTCTGAATTGTGCAGCCAAAGATCCCATTTTTGTTCACTTTTGTTCACATGCTATTCTATGTAGCGTTTGATCTATTCCATTGCTGCATATGCTTTTGGCTCTCTCGTACAAATATTGTCTCATTTTTCTCCATTGCTGCGGATAGCTATAAGGCTGTATCGTTTGGGTTTCGTTGAAAACTCCCTCTCTGCGATCATTACAGGGCTTAATATCTTTCCTGTTGAATTGGGTACATGTTGGCATCTCTAATTCGAATTGATTCATCACAGGCAGCAAAAGGAGCTGTAATACAGCAAGAGCGCCAACATTTTCATTTATGGAGCGGACAGATATTATCACGCAACGATCTCAAAGGTTTGGCCCTGTTTGGCCCTCTTTGACAGGGCTGCAGTCAAATCAGATGCTTACTTCTAATTCAAATCAAATGGACATTCCCAAAAATTCTGTCCTCCCAATCCGTCCAGTAGAATTCAGTGGAGAAATATATGATATGGGCAGTACCCAATACAACAATATAAACGTTGCTGCTCATCTGAATGCTTCTGGGGCCAAAACTGCAGTGCCCACAACGAAATCAGTGCGTGTGTCTGTGGACAAGAGGTGCCCAACTCAGGATTCATTGTATTCTTGTAGGGCCAATGGGGAGGGCAGCTCATTTTCTCGGATCAATTCAGCCTCTGATGAAGCAGAGGATCAACCAGTGATACACGTGAGAAAGCAAAGAAAGATGTTGTCTAACAGACAATCAGCGAGGAGATCCAGGCTCCGGAAACAACATCAGCTGGACGAGCTAAGCGCTCAGGTTGCTCAGCTGACAGCAGAGAAGGCACAGATAGTGGACCAATTCAATATTGCTTCACAGCATTATGCTCATATAATAGAAGAGAATTGCGTCCTAAGATCGCAGGCGCTGGAACTGAGTCGCAAGCTCCAGAGATTACACGATACAATAAACGCCCAATCACATGGTGGCTTTAAAACCATGGGTATTGAAACTGGGAATCGCAGTGCTGCACATCTAAGCTTCGAATCAGGCACCATTGCTCATTCCCGTATCTCGTCTGATCTCTTGTTCTGAGGCCCAAATTCATTGTGGTTTTACTTATTAGGTGTCAGTTGTATAATGCTTTATCCTATCATGGACGAATTGGCTTTGATTAAATGGAGTGGTAATATGCAAATGTAAAAACCAGCGAAATTCGGCAGAGTCAAATTTAGGGCGTTGTCATGGGGTATAGTAAACCATGTCATGGATGACTTAGTTTGGCTCGGTATCACTTATTCATTTAGCAGAGTCGATGTAGTTTCAAAAAAAAAGAATACTGTGTATATTTGAGACTTTTGTTTTAGTTATTTTTTTTATTTTTTTATTACAAGAATTATAATTTTTTATTTTTTATTTTTTATTATATTATAATAATGATTTATATTTAAAATAAATAATTAAATATTTAAATCAAATAAAGAAAAAGACAAAATTTTGATTTTTAATAAAGTATTGTATGTATTATCTCCACACTTAACAGCATATTGAATTATTTGAAATTAAATAATTTCACTTTAAATAAAATAAATAAATTATTTGAAATGGAATTTGTTCCCTTTAAATAAAATAAAGAAGACGAAAAAAAAGTATAAAGTTGATAGTAATGTGTCATCAACATTCAAAATTCTTTTCTTATTATCTCTGGTGCAAGGAAGGTATAAAATATTCATTAATGGGTTGAATTTTAAATACTTATCCTTTTACCAAAAACCATATGCATATTTGTAATGTGAATAAATTTTTTGGATTATGATTGGGCAAAAGACTTTAGATTTTATTTGGTAATTATGTTGTTGTCACTGTCAAATTTTCATTGCATCTTGGTCATTTCACATGACAAGATTTGTTTAACAATGTAAACTTTAAAACGGGAATTCTGGCCAAAAAACCCCGAAAAAATATCAAAAATAGTGCTAAAAACAAAAAGTGTGTATACTCGAACAACAGTTTGTTTGTTTGTTTGTTTTTTTTTTTTTTTTTAACGGTCAATTTTGAACATGTTTTAAAAATGGTATTGAAGATGAAATTTTCGTGCAAAAAACACCCTAAAAACGAAAAGTGTTGATATTGGAACAATGGTTTTTTTAGGGTCAATTTTCAACATTTTTAAAAAATGCCAGTGAAACCGAATTTTTATGTGCAAAAAAACAGTGGTCTATGAGAAAAGAACACACTAATGTTTTTGGTAGAATAACATTTTTCTTTTCTAAGTATAAATTCAACATGTTTTAATAATGACCATAAAGATAAAATAATGGGATCTGAAATACATTAAAATTCTATTAGTTTTCATCCAGGTTGTTAAACATATAATAATATCATACTAAAGATCGTTAAAATTCTAATTGTTTTCAACCATAACATTAAAGATAAAAAAATTTGGAATTTTTTCAACTATAAAATTAAAAAACCATGACATTATGAACAAATTACATGACTAAATTAATCAAAATGTCATTATTTGTATATTGCATGAAACATATATTATATCTCTAATTTAATGTTGCATTGTAAATATTCTAAACAATAAAAATCATCATAATTAAGACATATAATCCAACAACATAAAAATGACTCATAACTTCTGATTTAACACCATATGGAAATCAAAATTTTAATTTCAAGTTATGATGCAAACATCAGTGATATAAATTGTCTTAGACAATTATTCAAAATCACTCATATTTTCTTATGCACCATCAGAATTCACATCTTTAGATGAATGACTGGATGCAAACGAAGATGTTCCATATTCTTCTCTTTCATCAACTAGTGCCCCATCTGAGTCCACATGCATGCCCACCATTTTAGGTTTCAAAATTCTTTTGGATCTATAACTGGTTTCAACAGACTCTTATTTCAACATTGTTCCTTCTAGTAACAACCCTTCCAGAATCTCTATCATCTTGAAGCGAAGAGTTCCTCTCTTAGTTAAATTGAAGTCATAAACAAGTATGTCAACATCCTCCAATTTTAAGAGGTCTGTGTGGCGACGATTTATATTTGTACCCTTTCTTTTTCTCTTTCCGCCAATTTTTTGTCAACTACCATCTCTGGCTTATACACACCATTGAATGGGTGTGTATTTGTAGCATACCAATGTACCTCAACACCTGTAACATCCTCATTTTCTGTAAATACTTTTATAACCTTAGCAACCCAGAATGGATAGCCATTGGGATCTCCATCTGCTACCACTACGATCATTTAACCCTCCTTAATATCTTGTATTGAACCCCTGTAAAGGTCTTCTATGGCTTCACATTATGCATGAGATCTTCTGGAACCAATATACATTTATCTTTCCTCTACCTGTGAAGAATTAATAATACCTTGAGATTGTTGTTGTTCAACAATGTTTATTTCCTCATGTTCATTTGACACATTTTGTGGCCAAATAAATGGATTTTTCAAAGGCATATCTTCATTTTTTGTTGTTGAAATGATATCACTTTGATTATTGAAAAATGACTCCCATCAAACTGAATGAGCAATGTCAAAGTACTCATATGTATATTTAATACATTTTTTAATTTCTTCTAGGCAATCAAAATAATTTATATCTCTATTCTGTCTGCGTGCATTATGAATTTCACCAACTGATTGTAATAACAATATTTATGATGCAAATATTAGATGATCTGGAATGAAATTCAAAAATTCTAAACCTGATGACGGTGTCCATTCTGCAATGGTTGAATACTTCTTGCCCCATATTAGTGTTTTCCCATCATTTTTTTATACGAAATTGATGTTGGAAGCTAATGTCATTAAGTTGTTCAATGTATTTCTCTTCACCATGCTATCCCAGAATAAACCTTCGCATGTCAACAGTTTCTTCCAAGACATCAAAAGTAGGCTCTGGTATGTATGATTTCTTAATACATTCAATTAATGATGGCAAGCTCGCAACTTCCTTCCTCCTCAATGTGACTGAAAAACTACTGAACATCTGATCAATATGGTTACGAGTGTGTCCAACAAGAAGGAAACCAACCTTTACCTTCTAAAAAATTCTCAATTCAACAAGCATGTTTAGATATCCAAAAACAACTTGATTTTTGTTTTCACGGCAAGCATTGTCCAATTGTAGATACAAAACTTCAGGAAGATTACGAGACCAATGAGAAAAAACATCATGAATTATGGTTATTGTCAGATTTGCATCATTATGAATATTTGGAGCTGTGAAGTACACCCTTGGCAACATTTTCCCATTGAAGACCATACAACTGACCAAGTGATACTGAATAAAATTTTCCTCCTGTAAATTTTTGGGTGTGCAAACAAAATGTTGTAAAAGTGCTTTCTTCTAGTCAATACCATCAATTACCAAACCCAAATATTTATTCGGATTATCATAACACTTCTTTCAATGCTTGTACAACTTTTTCCTTTCACTTGTTTGATGTTCATGATGCTCCTAAAGTTCTTTGACAATTGAATCTACACAACATAAAAGAAAGCCAGTAAGAAATATGTTTTCATAGTTGATGACTATACAATTTTAAAAGTTAAAGTCATGAATGCTTATCTCTTTCTGACCCTTCACATTTGTCCCCTTTTTATTTAAGAAAAGCACATGTACTCCAAATCCCCATCCTTGTCTTCTTAAAAATACGGACATTGCTGAATTCTTTCTTCCATACCTTCACAAAATATTGATATGTAATAAACCGACCATGTCCCTCAGAACCTTCTACATATTCTTTGTATAAGTTGTAGATTTCTCGTCTTGAAACGTTATCTGGAATATGTATTGTCTCTCTATTTGGCACACACTATCCATGCTCTGAAAAGAAATCTTTCATCCATGACATTGCAGTATTTGATAATGGCCTAAACTGTCATTTATGACGTACTTCTGAATAAAATGTGGGATCATTTTCCAAATTTTCTTGGATTCTCAATAGACGAAAATTACCCATCGAATGAAACATTTTGAAAGCCTTTCTACAAATAAATAAAGACCCAATATGATAATCATAATCTCACTATGTAGATTGCATGCATCCAACTAAATATGAATTTTTCATGTTTTTATTCATTGACAAATATATCTTCCTTTTCTCTAATGAAAATTTGAAATCCATATGTTTCAAGCAATCTTTTTGACAACATTCACTTGAAATGAGAGCGCTGATAGATCTTCTTCTTGTCAGATATTCTACTCTACCCCTTGTATAACTAGAACATCTTGGACTGATACACAAATGTCTGATCCTACTCTTTGATACAATATTTATTGGCAACATCTCCATCATTGGATCACCATTTGTATAAACATTTTCATCATCATTTTGGGGAATGTTACCCACACTATGATCAGCTGTGCTTTTCAAATACTGATTTGGAGGATATTCTTCATCTTCCCCCTTTTCAGTGCTGTGTCATAGTCCTTAGAATTTGGACTAAATGGATTTTTTGACTCAATGTTTATTGGATATTCTTCCTCATGTGCATTGTGAGTGCTGTTCTCATAGTCCATAGAATTAGGACTACGTCGAAAATGTAATTGTTTACTTACTAAAAATACTATATCATATCCTTTGTCACTGCTACTCTCATAATCCTTAGGATTAGGACTAAGTGCTTCATCTTGTCCTTCGTCACTACTGCTTTCATAGTCCATAGGAATATGACTAAGAGGACACGTGACAATTCATTCTCTTGAAATTTTCCATCATGCTCTTCATCAATATTGCTCTCATAGTCCATAGGATTAGTACTAAGTGGACACTGTGACATTCCATTCTTTTGAAATTCGTCATCATGCTCTTCATCACTGTTTCTCTTATAGTCCATAGGATTAGGACTAAGAAGACACCATGACACTCCATTCTTTTGAAATTTTTCATTATGCTCTTCATCACTGATGCTCTCATAGTCCAATGGATTAGAACTAAGTGGAGACCATGACATTTCAGTCTTTTCAAATTATTCATCATGTTCTTCATCACTGCTACTTCATAGTGCATAGGATTAGGACTAAGTGGACACTCTGACACTCTATTTAGTTGAAATTCTTCATCACTGCTGCTCTCATAGTCCATAAGATTAGGACTAAGAGGACACTGTGACACTCCATTCTTTTGAAAATTTTCATCATGCCCTTCATCATTGTTGCTCTCATAGTCCATAGGATTAGGACTAAGTGGACACCATGACACTCCATTCTTTTGAAATTCGTCATCATGCTCTTCATCACTATTGCTTTCATAGTCCATAAGATTAGGACTAAGAGGACACCATGACACTCTATTCTTTTGAAATTTTTCATCATGATCTTCATCACTGTTGCTCTCATAGTCTATAGGATTAGGACTAAGTGGACACTATGACACTCCATTCTTTTTAAATTCGGCATCATGCTCTTCATCACTGCTACTCTCATGGTCCATAGGATTGGGACTAAGTGGACACCATAACACTCCATTCTCTTGAAATTCGTCATCATGCTCTTCATCACTGCTGCTCTCATAGTCCGTACAATTAAGACTAAGTGGACATCGTGACACTCCATTATTTTGAAATTCTTCATCATGCTCCTCATCATTGTTGCTCTCATAATCCTTAGGATTAGGACTAAGTGGAAACCATGACTCTTTATTTATTTGAAATTCTTCATCCCGTCTTTCATCAGTGCTGTTGTCATAGTTCTTAGGATTATGACTAAGTAGAAGAATTGACTCTCTATTCATAGTGGAAGAATTCCCGTTATATTCATCAATATGAATAGAGCTGTTACATGACGAAGATGTTGACGCTTCACAAAGCGAAACTTCACTATCAAAAGAATCCATCCCTTTCAAATAGAAGAGATTGAATGATACAGATGCAGACTCTCCTAATGATATTATATATCTTAAATAATGAAATTTTCCCTCCAAAAATTTTCCCTCCAAAACTTGTGTTTCATATATTTCCCTTCATTATTTTCTTCTACAATTTATTGAAAAATTTTAACTAATTTTTTCTTATGAAATAAATCTTTAAATTTAAAATTGTAGACTAAATATTTTACCTAAATTAATTTAATAGTTAAACTATATAATATTTATTAGACAATTGAATATTTTTTTTAATTTTTATAATACCTTCTAAAACAAATTAATCCCACATTCACTGTGTTGTAAAACAATTCCAAAATATTCACTTTGTCATAGTTTCTTATATCGCCATAACAAAATTAACATGTTAAATTTTTTTAAAACAAATTAATCCCACATTAACCGTATGGTAAAACATTTCCGTAATTTCACATATATAATAAATTTCATTATCACTATTATTCACATCACATCAAGGTTTTCTGAGATTCGTTAAAAGACTTGGAGTGAATTTGTGGAGCTGATACATTATTGTCAACAACATATTCAACAGAGGATTCTCGCATTTGAAAGGTTAGTTAATTTTTTTGTTTTGAAAATTTTAAAGTTAAATAAGTTTGATGAATTTTAATTTTTTTTTTAAATAAAAAAAATTTGTGGGCTAAATTTACCCACTATGTCCACAGTGGACATGGTGGGCCTGGTAATGCTCACGGCGGCAAAATGGGACCATGGGTTAGGGGTGGTGGGATTCGCTATCTAGCACCCCGTCTCACTCCAGCGGCCCAACGCCCGCGGGGGTGGCGGGTTGATTCTCAGAATTGACTTGCGCCGCACCCCCCGCCCCACCTCGTCGGCCCAACGGCCCGCGGGGGTGGTGGGTCGATTCTGGGAAATTACCGCCACCCCCCGGGCCATTGGGTCACCGGGGTGGTGCAGGGGGTTGCGACCAGCCCCCCGCCCAACCCCGGTGGACCAACAGCCCGTAAGGGTGGCTGGCTGATTCTGAGAATCGGCTCGCCACCACCGCGAGCCGTTGGGCCATCGGGGTGGGGTGGGGGGCTGATTAGGTTGATTCCCAGAATTAGCTCGCAGGGGTGGCGGGTCGATTCCAGGAATTGGCCGCCAGCCCCTGCCCCACCCTGGCGGCCCAACGACTTACGGGGGTGGTGGGCCGTTGGGCCACCGGGGTTGGGTGGAGCTGGGGTTCAGGAGGGGGGCTAGTTGTTGGACCACCAGGGTGGGGTAGGGGGGCGCAGACCCAACGGCTGGCTCGGTTGGCCGGTCGATTTTTAGGGTGGGGTGACAGGACGTTGTACTTTTTAAATTTCTTATTTTTGTTTTAAATTGTTATGATTTACAAAATTAATTATCATTTATCATTTTTGTTGTTAATTTAAGTTATTATTTTTTTATGATTTACTGATTTATATGTCTTTTTTCAGGAAAATGGCATCAAAGAAGATTTGTGTGAATATTTCTGGACCAAAGACTCTTAAAAGTGGATCTTCAAAAAACATTGTTGAATGAACCCCACCCGACTTGATGGCTATAAATATTTCAAGTGCCTCAAATGATAAGAAAATGATTTCATGCTGGAAGAAATCAAAAGTGAAACTTCCAACAAATGTCTAGTATGTGAAAGAAAGAGAAAGCCAAAATGTGCAGATATATCTATATGTTGATATACCTAATGATAATGGAATTTATAAGGTGATGGGAAAGGTCATAGACATGTGTTTGGTACCAGACAGCGAAGTTGTTTACATACAAAACCGTCCAAGTCACATGAAAGGATTAACTACCAATTATCATATTCATTGTATGACATGAGAGAGATATCTACAAAGTTGTGTAAACAAATCATAAATGAGATGACACAAAATATCGTAAGTATTGTTATTTATATTTTTGTTTTTCGTTCTTGTAACTGCCTCACTATATTTTTATAACTTTGTTTTTATTGACATATGATATTTTGTTTGGCAGAATTTTGTTGAAAGTTGTTCAATTAGGTTGGGAGGCATTCATTTCATAGAGCATGATATTATGAAAGTTGTCAGCAGTTTCTACTCAGTGTCAAAAGAAGATATGGAAAACAAGCAAAATATAGTAATTCATGATGCTACAAAACTACATCTAAGGAATCAGAAAAAAAGCCTCTAGTGGATAAATCTAGCAAAGGTAGACAGGTTACTTTTGAAGATGAGGAAGTTGAAACTGGTAGTGAAGAATATGTTGTCGTGACTGAGGATGACATTAGAACTGAGAAAAGTCATATAAGACCAAAAGTAACAATGCCCAAGAATAAATCTATTCCAGTTAATGATGAGAATATTATGAGGAAGAAAAGTAAAGATGAACATGTTGAAGTAGTCATTACCAATAGGCAAGAACCTAGTGAAACTTCAAAACAAAGAAGAGAAATCGTTACACTAGGAGTTGATTTAGAGGATGGCATTATCAAAACGAAACAAAATGCCATTCGACATAACATGACAAAAAGAAACTTAATTAACGGTGGTCATACATTTCAGCTTAATGTCAGACAAATCTATAAGGCAAGTGAAGGACAATGTAAATATCAAATCAGAAAGCGCAACATCTGCATGTTCACAACTTGAAGACATTGATGATGTGCAATCCATATGCTCATGTGGTTAATTGCATGCTTCTTGTTGATCCAGTTCAATTTCCCAATAAAGAAGCATTTGATAAGTCAAAATGTTTTAAGTACAATTATTATATGCTTGGGGGGGACCATTTTGTAGAAGCTCAAAGACAATTGATGGAGGAATATCTCAACAACCCATGTTTTGAAACAATTAAATGTATTATTTATGTTGGTTTATCAGATACAAAAGCAAAGTTAGTGGCATGGGATCATAATTCAGATAATAAATAAAGGATGTCTATGACTTTTATCCAAAGGGTTAGATTTATTCATAGTGAATTTGAAGAAAAATGTGGTGGAGATAAGCTAAATGTTACTGTAGATTTCCAAAAGGAATGTTGTATGGAAATAGGCTATCAAATTGAAGAGAGAATCAATTCAAAAGGCAGTAGAGTTAATGATTTATTCAGAGGTATTGATAACATTTTTTAGTTGGAATTTAGATCTGGAGAGATATGGGAATTTATTAATGATATCTTTAGCATGTGGGAGAATATTGGCGCTAAAAAGCAAAAGGTCAAAAGGTCTAAACCATTGATATGTAGCAATAGTAAATCAAGTCTTGAAATGAAACAACTTCCAAAAGATATGAGTATCACACCTTGGAGATCATTACGAGGAGTGAAGGATGAAAAACTTGTCAAAGTAATATTATCTCGTGTGAGGTCAAGGGAATTATCATTGGAGGAAATGTCTAAGGAATTTCAAAAGTAAGTTTGTTGAATTATTTTTATTTATTTCTATATTATAATTTTCTTTTAAATATAATATATTGTTCTTGGTAGTATTTGTTATACATATCATTATTTTAACTTTTTTTTTTTTACTTTATCTATGCAGTCACAAAGTTTACATGAAAATTCAAGAATAGATGGTTAAATTGTTGAATGAAGATAGTTGGGATGATGTTGTACACAACTATCAAGATTCAAGTTATACATCAACATTAAAAAAACATTATCTTGCATTTAAAAACATATGTTAATTTATACATTCATTTTTATTCATCTGTACACTGTTTCTAATTTATAACTTACACATATATTTGTTTATTTTATAAAAGATGAAGAAGGATGCAAATGGAGCACCAGATATTTTCATAATCCTTATTGAAAAAATTAACATTGAAAGACTGAAGAAGCAACGTCTTAAGAATGTTGAACTTGATCAAACTCTTACTCATTTCATTTGGAATGGGCTTGACACTATTCAATATCAAGTAATACAAGGCGACCGTGAAGACATTGCTAAACTCATACCTAAAAGGGATTATGCCCTTTTTATTGCAGATATTCCCCATGGTTTCAATATTCCAAACATTGACTATGATCGTGACCCTTATACATATCAAGCTCTTAGTAAAGTGGTTACAAGATTTGTAGAAGTCACGTCATCACCATTATGGAGATTTGTGACATTTCATTCAGACACACAACTGGCAATGTTATTGTCAAGCTTTAAGGGGAAAACAAATTCAATGATACAACTTACATGGTAAGACGTTTAAAATGTATATTTGATTAATGTTAAAAAATTCATTTATGTACAAGTTAATTGAACTTTTACTATTTCATGTTACAAACAAAAGTCAAATCTTCTTAACCGTGAAGATCAACCATTTATAAATGATTGTGAGTTCATCCATATTGATAGTTGGGAAAATGATAGCTATATGTCTATGATTTTTAATCAGGTAGATGGAAAGAGTCAACCAAATACTGGCTTATGGTGCTGTTGTGAGAAAACTACACATGAAGACAAAGAATCAAAAGGAGAGATAGTGAACATTTATAAAAAACCACAGTTATTGATCGACTATCTTATAGACATATGTTCAAATGAAGGAGATTGGGTCCTGGATTTATTTTCTAGCTCAAGTAAGTTTTATTATATGGAATTGAATTTCAATATGTTATTTCTTAATTTATATGTCATTGTACTAATTTAATTCATTATTTCTTTTATGCTTGATAATTAGGTACAACACTAGCATGTTGCATTCAAAAGGGAAGAAATTGCATTGCCATTGAAAAAGATCCAATACAGTGTAATTTTATTCAGCAAAGAATTAATTCTCTTCAATTTCTTCCAGATGCAATGCAAGAAATTGGGTTGAATAAAGTGCACTTTAGTGAATCATGTGTGGCAAAAAAGGCAAAAGAACCCCAACCACCATTACACGGAATGATTGGAAAGGCATACATTGGGAGATTCACAGACATCAAAGATCCATTAGAAGAGGAAAATGAGCAAAATGAAGCCGAAAATATTGTGGGAGAAGACGATGATGAAACTCTAGAGGACGAAGAGTTTGGATTACATGACATTATTGATTAAATTTAAGTTACGCTTGGAAATCAAGCTCATTTTTGTAACTATTAGTTAGTTATACTTGCAATGTTTTGACTTTGACATTTATGAGAAGAATAAGCCCTCAATTAATGTTGTTATGTGTTCAATATTTGTATTTTGTGATTTTCGCATTATTTTTATGTTAATCATTATTTTTTGAAAAAAACAATGATTATTATTATTATTATTATTTTGATATGAAATTCATATATATATATATATATATATATAATTTAACCATTTTTAGTTAAAATTTTCCTACAAAAATTGTGGTTTTGACATGTCATTTCTAGCAACAAATTATCGAAATGTTTAGTTTTTTAGTTATATTTATGTTGAAAATGGTTATTTTTATGTCAATTGTTAAAAATTATTATTTTTTAAAGACAATTATTTCATGTGGATTGAAAAATTGATTAACTATATATAAATATGTTAGAATATCGAAAATTCAAAATATTGACCTTCTTCTTTAAATATGTAAAACAATAAAAACCTCACTACAAAAAAAAAAACAAAAAGAAATTATGAAAAAGAAGACCAACTCAGAAATTATTAAATTTAGAAAATAATTATTTACATTTCATACATTAGAAAATTTAAAGTAAAAAAAATAGGTCTTTTAAAGAAAGGGCGTGATGTAGAATTACCACTTTTTTAAATCAGCATGAAAATCACTACCATTCTAAAACGTAATGTACATAAAAAAAAATAAAGTTCCAAAAACTAGGCTCTAAAAAAACGTGTGTTCTCCATCACCCATTTTCAAAATTGGGTCATTTTTTTGCTATATCTACGAAACGGATAACAGTATCAGTTCCCATTTCAAAGTTTACATTGTTTGTTTGTGTTGTATTGTTTCGTTGTATTGTTTTGCTTCCTCTCTGTATCACACTATCTCAAATATGAAATATTTATAAAAATAAATACAAAAGCCACTACTCTGCTCCAACGCTCTTAAAGATCTTACTAAATTCATAATCATTTTGTAAATTCAAACCCTATTGACTCACAAGGTCTATGCAGAGGCCAAACACCACTGTTTTGTTAGGTCCCTATAATACTAGTATTTCCCCCATTACTATTGTCATTGTAGCCCTTATTGTTATTGTTGTGCCTCTATTGTCCCCATATTGTTATTATTGTGCCCCATAGAAGCCCACTATTGTTATTGTTGTGTCCTTATATTATTATTGTTATGTCGACTTTGATTATATTGTGACCCCTTAGACTCCTATATATAGAAAAGAGGTTTTTTCAAATTATTCATTGGTGTGATGTAAAGGAGGTTGCCCCCTTGAAGAGGCTTATTTTGAAGTCGGTGATCTATATTTTCTTCTATTTTGTGAGATGGTTACATAACATTTGGTATCAAAACTTTGGATTCTATGGTTTCATTGCTCCAAACAGGTCAACATTGAATATTTGCTATAACTTTTTTTGTACGAATTTTCAAAAGCTAAAAAAAAACAATTTGAGCCAAAGTCATTTTGAACCTTAGGTCCAAATGTCACATTTTATTTCGCTGTATTTTTGGAGATATGGTCCAATACATTTAGGGTTTTTGCAGGCTTCCGAATTACATCCCAAACAGGTGACCTAGGGAAAATTGTCATAACTTTCTCTCTGAGCATCAGATTGAAATTTTGTAAAACGTTGCAAAAAGAGGATGGCCTTTAGTTTTTTTTGTATTAGCTTTAGGTCCTAAGGTCGAAATAGTAACACATGGAACTTATACAAGTTCACTCTACTAAACTAGTATATAATCAGGTCATCATGGGAGATTTGGCATAACTTTTCCTTGGAGAATCCAATCTTGATCAGAATTATGGAGTTGGAAAGAGGACTCAAAGGGTTATCATAGGAGGCAATTTCAAACCTTGGAGATCCTAAATTACAGGGATACAACAGATTCAATATAAAACTCCTACAAAGTGAAAAAAGGTGTGTAGTTTTTTTTAAATTTTTCATAAGTTTGGTTTGAAAAATTAGTTTGAAGGAATTCAAAGGGCATAGTGAAGCATTATTACCATTAATTAATTCCCCAAAGAAATAAAATGGAAACACCTAGTAAGAAACCTGAAAGCTTTAGCATGACTCATGAAGAAGAGGAAGAAATGTAACATGATATATCAAAATTACGAGACCAAGTGCAACAAAATTCACTCTCACAAAAAGTAACAGAAGCTAAGATGGATAGTTTAAAGAAAGGTATGGAAGCTAATATGAATGGTGTGGAAGCTAATATAGATGGTTTAGACAAACGTGTAAAAGCTAAGATGCATGGTCTAGAAGAAAAGATTAAGGCAGCATGGAAGATTTGAAAAGAGATTTCACAAATTTGTTACAAGAAATGCTTACTAATGGCAAAAGTGTAGTAAAGGAAACTCATGAGGAGAACAAAATAAATGTTAGTCATAATTTAATAGACTCTAACAGTGGATTGAAGACCCACCATGTTCCAAAGATCGATATGAGGAAATTTGATGGCAAGGATCTTGTAACATGGATACTACAGATGGATCAATATTTCGATCTCATAATGTGCAAAACACACAAAAGGTATGCATTGCAACTTTATATTTGGAACCAAATCAATTTGTATGGTATCAATGGATTTTATCTCATAAACAAATTTTGAATTGGGTAATGTTTATGGATGAAATGATAGCACATTATGAGAATACAAAAAGCAACACATTTTTTAGCCAATTGATAAATCTCAAACAAAAGGGTTCAATGATGGATCATAGTGAGGACTTCCAAAAATTGAATATAAGGGTAAAATATATTCTAGAGGAGAATAGGATTGATGTGTTCATAGGGACTTTAAAGGATGACATCCAACATGAGGTTCACCTTTGGGAACCTAATTCATTGGAGAAGGCATTCAAGTTGGCAAGAAAAATGGAAAGAAAAATTATGGCAACAAGGAAACCTACCACTCACAACTATAAATATGTAAGTGTTGTTTCCCCTAGCCTTCCACAACCTACAAGGTTGACACCACAACAATTGGAAGAAAAAAGAGCAAAAGGGCTTTGTTACAGTTGTGATATCAAATACATTAAAGGTCATAAATGTGCTGAGAAGAAATTATTTTACATAGATTGTGAAGAGGAGGAAGAAAAGGAACAAGAAACGTTAAAAGAAGAGGATATACACCAGGAACAAACCCTAGAGAAAGAATAAATGAATTTGGCCATATCTTGTAATGCATTGGCCAGAATTACCACTCCTCAAACTATCAAGATAGAAAGACATATCAAGAAGAAAAAGGTAACAGTGTTGATTGATTTGGGTAGTACCCATAATTTTATTCATTGTAAGATAGCCAAGGAATTGAATTGCTTCCTATATCCAGCATTGGAGTGCCGAGTGATGGTTGCAAGTGGAGGAAACATAAATTGCTCTGGAAAGTTCCATAATATCAAGCTATCCATGGGAGAATATGTATTGAACAACCCAATGCTTTCCATTCCAATGGGTGGTGTTGATATTGTACTAGGAGTCCAATGGCTACAATCCTTGGGTACAATAACTTTTAATTTTCAAGAAATTTTCATGAAATTTCTTCGGAAAGAAAGGAATTTGAATTAAGGGGTATCACAGGGAAACCAGGAAAGATAGTTAGCTCTAACGGAATGACAAAGATTCGGAATAAAGGACAATGAGGCAAAATTCAAAAATTATGTTTGCTAGAGGTTCCCACATCGAAATCATCTATTTCTCCAGATCTCCAAAAATTCATGGACAATCATTACAAGGTATTTTAGACTGCCAAAGGCCTCCCACCTATTCTAGATCATGATCATGCTATTCATTTGATTCCAGGAAGTGTTCCTCCAAACATTAGGCCTTACAGATATCCCTATTCCCAAAAGAATGAAATTGAACGTATGGTTGCAGAAATGCTAGAGGCTGGTATAATTCAACCTAGTCAAAGTTGTTTCTCTGCTCCAGTAGTATTGGTGCATAAGAAGGATGGGTCATGCCGCATATGTCTAGATTACAGGGAGCTAAACAAGCTCATTATTAAAGATAAATTTCCCATTCTTGTCATTGATGAATTATTGGATGAATTACATGGATGAATTTACTTTACCAAGTTGGGTCTTCGTTCAGGATATCATCAAGTCAGAATGAAGACTGAAGACATTCCAAAAATAGCATTTATAACTCATGAGGGTCATTACGAAATTTTGGTTATGCCTTTTGGCTTTACCAATGCACCTTCTACATTTCAAGGTTTGATGAATTCCATTTTCAAACCCTTCCTTAGAAAATTTGTGTTATTATTTTTTGATGATATACTAATCTACAGCAAGTCTTGGAAGGATCATGTTCAACAAGCTGACAGGGTGCTCAAACTATTGGAGGAGAAATAGCTATATGCAAAAAGATCCACATGTTTCTTTGTAGTACAAGAGGTGGAATATTTGGGTCATATTGTATCTCATGAAGGTGTGAAGGTATACCCAAGAAAAATTAAAGACATTAAAGAATGGAAAATTCCCGCATCCATAAAGCATCTACGAGGATTTCTCAGGTTGATAGAGTATTATCGCAAGTTTGTTAAGAATTATGGATGAATAGCAACACATCTAACAACATTATTGAAGAAATATCAATTTTCACGGACTCCAGAAGCAAAGAAGGCCTTTGAACATCTTAAAGAGGCAATGTTCCAAGCATCGGTCTTAGCTACGCCAGACTTCACAAAAACCTTGATTGTGGAATGTGATGCCTCGGGAAATGGAAATGGTGTTCTTTTAATGCAAGAAGAAAGGCCCATTGCTTTTCAAAGTCATCCAATCAAAGGAAAGTATTTACACAATGCTATTTATGAGAATGAAATGTTGGCAATACTACATGAACTTAAGAAATGACAACCCTACCTAATGGGAAGACACTTCAAGGTAAAAATGGATCATGATAGTCTTAAATACTTTTTAGAACAAAGATTATCTTCAGAAGAGTAGCAAAAATGGGTCACAAAGGTGTTGGGATATGAATTTGAAATCATCTACAAAAAAGGGAAGAAAAATGTTGTAGCATATGCACTCTCAAGAAAGAATGAGGATGTGGAAGCGTTGTTTTGTGCCATTTCTATTATCCAACCAGATTGGTTAAATGAAGCAAGGGATGAATGGAAGAATGACGAAGAAGTGTGGGAACTCATTAAAAAGATACAATAAGATCCCAATACATCTGATACATTTAGCTAGAAAAATGATTTGTTATGGTACAAAGATCGCTTATACCTATGTAAGAATTCTCAACTCAAACAAAAGATTCTTATGAAATTGCACACCTCTCCCTTAGGAGGGCACTTAGGATTTTTAAAAACTTACTATAGGGTTAAGAGGGATTTTTTTTGGGATGGCCTTAAATCAGATATTCAAAATTTTTTGGTGGAATGTTTGTTTTGCCAACAAAATAAATTTGAAACAATTAAGACCCTGAGTATATTACAACCTTTATCCATTGCAAGCCAACGTTGGGAGGAGGTTTCAATGGATTTTATCACAAGTTTACCAAAGTTCGAAGGACAGAGTGTCATCATGGTAGTAGTTGAAATACTTACCAAGTATGCACACTTTTGTGCATTATTGCATCCATTTAAATCAAGTACAGTTTCTACTGCATTTATGGAAACAATTCAAAAGCTACATGGAAACCCAAAGATTATTGTAAGAGATAGAGATCCCATTTTCACTAGAAATTTTTGGACATAATTATTTTCTTGTCTTGGTACTCAGTTAGCTCATAACTCATCTTATCATCCTCAATCTGATGGGAAAACTGAGCTAATAAACAAATGTTTGGAAGGATATATTTGTTTCTTTGTATATGATAAACATACATAATGGGTCAAATGGTTGCCTTTGGCTGAATGGTGGTATAACACTTCCTTCCATACTGCAGCAAAAATGACCCCATTTATGGCAATTTATGGATATCATCCACCATCCATCATATCATATTTAAGAGAAAATTCTAAGGTTCAAGCAGTGGAAGATCACATTGAACATCACAACAAGTTCTCCAACTCTTAAAGGATAACCTCACTTTGGCGCAGAATAGAATGAAACAACAGATAGATCAAAATCGCAGCGAAAGAAGTTTTGATGTAGGTAACTGGGTATTCTTACGGCCACAACCATATAAACAAATGTCCCTCAAGCAAGCTAAGAAGGATAATAAATTATCACCAAAGTATTATGGTTTGTACAATGCATTGCAAAATATTGGTACTATGTCATACAAATTAGAGCTTCCTGCAGCTTCCTGAGTGCACCTAGTTTTCCATGTTTTATGCTTAATAAAAGGTTATAGGTGACAAACTCCCAGTTCAAACAATATTGCTAGAACTTGACAACGAAGGAAAAATCATATTGGAACTTGAAGAAGTCATGGAAACAAGAACTCGACAGCTACAAAATCAATCAATTTCAGAGTATCTCATCAAGTGGAAGAACTTATCCGCTGAAGATTCCACATGGGAGGGGGATAATTTTATACAGAAGAATCCAAAACTACTCAAGCATTGAGGACAACACTTTTTTAAAGGAAAGGGGCATGTTAAGCCCCTATAATACTAGTTATTCCCCCATTACTATTGTCATTGTAGCCCTTATTGTTATTGTTGTGCCCCTATTGTCCGCATATTGTTATTATTGTGCCCCATAGAAACCCACTATTGTTATTTTTGTGCCCTTACATTATTATTGTTAGGTCAGATTTGATTATATTGTGACCCCTTAGACTCCTATATATAGAAATGAGGTTTTTTCATTTGTATCATCCAATAATTATTCATTTGAGTAATTTAAATGGGGTTTCCCCCTCGAAGAGACTTATTTTGAAGTCGTTGATCTATCTTTTCTTCTATTTTGTGAGCTGGTTACATAACACATTTAATAAAGCAGACCAGGATGTCAATCACTTTACTCTCTCCATTATCGTTTCAGTCTAAATTCTTGAAAATTTTATAGTTCAGTGCAGTGAGTACCAAATAATTTCCACTTAAAACCACTACTTATACATCTTGAGTAGGCCTAATGATTAAGAGCACATGTTTCCTCCTAAGAGGTCATAGGTTCAAATCTCATTGGGGTTGAGTATGTATGCCTTCATAGACTTAGCAGTCTGAGCAGAGGTGGGTCCCTTGTGCCACAAACAAGGAGGTTTCATACACCTATTTGGTGTTTGGCTTGAGGTGGGTCCCTTGTCCCACAAACAAAGAGGTCTCACACACCAATTTGGTGTCTCGCTTGGCCGTATCTTAAAATTAGATAATAATACAGTAGAGCACAACACATGTCACTTTATTATGCATTATAGTCACCGCCAAACTTAGAGGTACATTGTACAAAAATAAACGGCAGCCTGCACCTCCAAAATTGGCATTTTGGCTAAATAAACAATTGCCACTATCTTATGGTTTTAAAACGACAACATTCACCAACCAAATTCAGTTGCACTGAATCTAAACATTTTACTTGTGATTTTTAAAATATTTTTTATTTTTTTTAGACGTAAAATGTGTAAGTGTAATTTTCTATTCTTTAAATAATATTTTTAATGTAAAAATAAATTTAATTCTTTCAAAAATGCAAAACACTTTTGTAAATTTAATAATTTAAAATTATTCTATTCTTTAATTAAAATTTATTTCTTTATAAAATCTTAATATTGTATTCTTTAAATTATGTTTTTCAATATAAAAAAATTAAAAATGATTTTTTTTTATTATAAAGATGCACAAGCTTATTCAAAATTATGTTAAAATCTTAAAAAAAATAAATATTAATAATAGTCTATTAGATTTTCAGAGTGATTTTAACTGAAATTTATGTGAAATAGGAAAAATCATAGATTTGGGTTGTTGATGCAATACAATAATATTATGTATTAAAAATCAGATGGTTGATTCAATGATCAAACAATCATTTATTATTACACAATTCATATATTCTTAAAATTTTTAAGAATGCTAATCATTTTATATAATAAAAAATACATTTTAATAAGCAAAAATTACACTCTCATTTAAAATTATTAAATTTAAAATAAACTTAAAATTATTAAATTAAATTAAAAATAAAAAATACAAATAAATTACTTTAAAATAAATTTAAAGTTATTAAATTAAATTAAAAAAATACAAATAAATTACCAAAAATGTAATTTCAAATTTAATAAAAATCCTCGTATAAGATTCAATAAAAAGAAGTATATTTCACTAGCAATACTTTCATTACTCATCGAATTTTTAGGTTGTCACAGGGGAGTAAAATGGTTGAAGTTTATCACCATTAACCTAGTTTGATTATGTAAAATGCCTGAAGTTCACCAGTTTACCACCATTAACTTAGCTCGATTTTGATAGTGAGGCTCGACTGGAGAGATATTTGTCTGAATTTAGATGAAACTCACAGTTTTGTATCTTGGTTTTTTCCTGTCAATTTTTTATAACATATTTTTTATTATAACTTGCTATATTATCGTTGCCTCTCCATATGCATCTTCCCACCGAATGGAAAATTTATTTTGTAGCAGTTAACAATCTACCCATAAAGGACTTAAACAATTTAGATACATATCAAGCATATAACATCTAAACTTATTATATTTTATTTTATTTTGTATATTAAATAAGATTTCTATTATATTTTGTATTTTTATTTTGAATGAACAAAAATACCTTTTTAGTTTTTAATAAATAAGAACATCTTTCCACACTCTTGTTTACAAAAATATTATAAATAAAAATATTTATTGTACTAATTAACTTGTTTTCTTCAAAATCAATTATATTCTTGACTCAGAAATTAAAACATTGTTAAAAATATTATTCTAACCATTATACTATGTAGCATTAATTCATACATATAGAGAGTAAGAGAAAATGCAAATTTTAAATATGAAGAATCTAAAACTTGTTTGCTTAATTGATGTGTCTAAATAATGAAAAATATGAATTTTATGAATTAAGAATATTTATTTTCTTTGTTGGATTGGCTCACAGGGCTTTGAATTTTATGTTTTAATAGAACAGGTAATCACCAGTTGAGCTACTCTATTTTGTAGTCCTTGTTTAAATATGGGAGTTGGTTCATAGCTTTCAAAGTTCAATAATTAAACTAGGCAGCAAAGAACGCTAACTATGCAACCTTGTTTTATTTTAAATCAATTTTCTTTTACTTTGAAATGGTGAAAGTGTCATCAACGTCTAAAATTCTTGGAAAAAAAAAGTTTTAGATATTTTTATATGGATGGGAAAGATAGTTTCCCTTGTTTTCATGTGTTTAAATTATTCATTTAAGACATTTTTAATATTGTTAAAAAGTTAATTCAAAGAAAGTTATTATTATTTGAATGCTAATTAATGTTGAATGTTTAATGGTTTAAAATTATAATTCAATTTGATTCAATGAATGTGTATATTAATTAAATATATGATAAGTAATAAAAATGATAATAAGTCTTTTCTTAGTCATTTAATTTATATAACTACACTATTAAAAAGTTTTTCTGAAAATTAATATTTAATAATTTAATATTCATTTATTTACTCTTTTGTTTAAATATAATAAATAATTATAAATTTATACGTCAAATGCTAAATTTTAAGATTTATTTAATTATATCTAATAATGAGTATATTTATTCTAAATTTGTCCTTGTATGGTAACTAAGTGTTGGGTTTCCAGAATATCATTCATTTCACCCCCTTTTCTTTCACTTTTCTTAAGAATTTACCATATTCCACAACTCCATAACCATGCACTAAGACCATGTTCATAATTAAATATGATTTTAGGCACATTATTTTTGAATACATTTATTTTGGTATTTTGAGTGAATTTTTGGTTAAATATTAGAAAAATAACATGTACTCACTTGTATATAAAATTTGGATGAGTTTTGTGACATGTGTAGGCATATTTGAAGGTTCCAAGACAATCACATTTGGCCTCCAAGACTCAAATTCGAATTTCCTCTTGAAACTCTTGAAGGTTTGAGGAAGATTTGAGATCATTGGTCCAACAAATTTCATGGAGAAAGATTATGGAAGTTTTCTTAAGTGTCTCCTATCAAAGCTAGGAGAGATTTGTGAGAGGATATGAAGAGTTGCTAATTGCTAGATGTCAATGCATGGTTGTAACCACAAGAGATACTTGTGGATCCAAGAGAGATTTGTGTATCTACATTTATGAGTTAGTTATCTTATTTTTTGTATAAGTAGGAGTGACTACTCCTCTCAAAAGGTGAAAATTTTGGGAGCTATTCTCATGCCTCAATTTATAATTTTGGATGTTAAGGATTGACACTATGCTTATGATTGACGCACCATTGTAGTTCACCTTGATATGGTTGGTGTTTGATCAACAATTTTCTCAACTTTCCACCTCTTATGCACTTTAGAATGGCCACCTAATGAGTATGAGATTAATTTTAATGTTTCATTTTTTTAAGATATATTAGTTTCCTTTATGACTCATTTTAAGCCTTTTAATTAGATGCATTGTTTACATTCTTTTATGCTCATTCCATTTGTCTTTTTTTGCAGGTCAAGCATTATTTTTTTCATGCCATAGACTCATTGATTTTCAATTTTTTTGCTTTTAGATTCATAGATAGTCATGAATTATTCTAATTGGACAATGCACACATTAGTAATTTCAATTGATCGCTCATTGCTTTCATAATAGGCTTCCTTTAAATTTCATAGATTAAGAATTCAATGTTTTCTTAGTATAGGATTTTCTGCTTTCTAGTTTAAATTTACTTTCAACTCTTTACTTTCTAGTCATTAGAATAGATTTTCTTTCTTGTTGATAAAGAAAGATTTACTTTCATGTCATTAGAATGGATTTGTTTTCATGTCAATAGAGTAAGTTTGTTTTCATGTCAATTGTCATTTCAATTTCATAGATTAAAAGATTTCTTTCCAAGTTCCGAATTTGAGGCTTTTGAAAAAGAAAGTGTGTGCATACTCATCTTAGACATTTTTCATGAATAGATTTTATTTTTGTCTTTAAATTTCTCTCAATAGAGTAGAATTTCCTTTTTGAAATTGAAAGTTGATTCCCATCATATATTGTGCAAGTATACTTCGCAAGTTCACAAACCCATGGTTTGAAAATTTAATGACAAGTAATTTAACTGACAATTAAATTACCCAACACTAAGCCAAGTGACAAGTGGGAGGGTGCATGTTAGTCATCCCATTGAGTAATGATGGGAAAGGGTGTTCCATGACATCCTCCCTCTATTACAATGGATAGTGATATACTATGGGTACACAACACCATGGGTCACAAATTCACGCAGTAATCACACCACCTTGTTTGTTTGTACCACGAAATGGTAGAATATGAGAGATGGATCATGGGTGAAGAAATGATGTAGGTGATGTTACTGTGGATAGAAATCTTAATGACAACTTCCCTCTTGATCTTGGAGCTGCCCGAAGGTAAGAATTTTGAGTAGAAATTTCACCTAGCTTGTTCTACAATTCTATTGAGATGTTTCCACCCATAATTCAACATTCTCCAACGGAAAAGTCTAGGATTTCTAATCTTTTTGTTTCATCCATGAAGGAATATCTCTTGGGTAAGGTTCCATAGTAAGGAAGAGAAGTTGTGGGAGGTGTTCACCTCCTCTCTATTCATTTCTAGTCTTGTGGTACATTATGTCTTTGTTGGTTTCCTTTAGTGAATGCATCAGTGTTTGTCATTGTTTTTTGCCCTCACTATTGAGATCACTATAAACATGGGGTATCCTACTATGAGGCACGTGGAGGTTCCTGACCTCAATTTAGGGCATAATCATTATCTCATCAATTTTTTCTCCTCCTAGAATACATACTAAATTGTAGGAGGAAAAACAGGACATGATAGGGAGACAAAGTTGTTTTTCATATTAATAACATCACTATAATTGATATTTTTTGTTATTTTGAAATTCTAGATCCACTATTTAATTCCAAATTTAATGAAATATGTGTTAATAAATTGTAGTCATAGTAGCTTCCTACATCCCCAATATAGGAAATATACATGGACAATACAACTAAGATTGATAAATGATTGATGTCTATCGGTAAATGAAATCATTGTTGGGGAAGTTGTTGTTAGATCATCATGATGCAAAGAAGAAGACCTTGCTCCAGTTAGAAAACCTCCAACATTAGGTGAAGGATATGGGATACTACTCAAAAATAATTGAGGCACATTTGTGTTCCCTTAGTGTCTAAGAAAATCCACTCAAAATGGAAAACAAACCTCGAGGTATAGCCATCTAAATCTAGATTGTTTTCATGTTGTTTTACTAGTTGAGCTATTCTCTCTTTTTATATCTAGTTTGTGGGGACATGCATGCTAGTTGGTTAGTAGTTTCTAGTTGGCATCACAGACCGTATGTTAATTATATCTAATTTTTTGGATCTCAAACTTGGAGAAGAAAGAGAACTTGATGCATTTTAACTAGTCTAGTTTCCCTAGCAATAGATGAGGGTGGGCATAGTCTATCTAGTTAAATATCAATAGAAATTTACTTAACGAAAAAAAGAACTTCTAAATATTTCAATGAAGAAACTTCCAAATTTGTAAACTAAAAACCCCATGTTCTCTTCTTTATTTCTATATATTGAACTATTTGGTATGAATTGAAAAACCCATGTTTTCTTCTTTATCTCTATATATTGAACTAATTGGTATGAATTGATGGCAACTTGATTAGTTCTTATTCTATTACATAATTTAAACTTATCAGAATGACTAATAGTGTTTCCTAGTTTTAACTATATGAATCATGCCTCCCTTTCACACCTCTATGAAGGATCATCAAGTAGATACTTAAAGGTGGAGGAGTTGACTCCTTAGTCAAGATTGTCTATGAGCTAACAACACACCCCTCAAGGGGGTGTAATGGAGTTTATATAGTAACTACAAACTTAGATAACTCTACTTCCTTCTGTGGTGTCACTCTCTAGGGATTCTTCATTAGCCTCAAACACTTTGGCTTTGAATAATCATCCTTTGGATGAATTATCTCTATGAAAGGTATACACTTAAAGGTTTTGTCTTGAGTTGACTCCTTACTCAAGATTGTGTATGAACTAACAACACACCCCTCAAGGGGGTGTAACGGAGTTTATACAGTAACTACAAACTTAAATAACTCCACATCCTTCTTTGGTGTCACTCTCTAGGGATTCTTCATTAGCCTCAAACACTCTGGCTTTGAATAAGCATCCTTTGATGAATTGTCTCTATGCAAGGTATGCACTTAAAAGTTCTGTCTTGAATTATCTTATTGTTAGGTCCATTTACAGTCTTCACATTCTATAATGATCTTGTCAAGCAAACTTTTACCCAACCATATTCTACATAAATTCTATCATAAGAAAAAGTGTTATTAACCTCCTAACTCAAATCCATCTTTCAAAAAAAATCAAAGAATTTCTAATTTATTAAGAACTTCCTTTTCCCACATGTATAATGGCGAATCCACTAATCTCACCTAAACCTTTGTTCAGGAAATAACATTAAAATAACATTAATTTTTAGAGAAGCATGATTGGAAGAAAAAGCTAACTATATACCCTTATACCATAGTCCTTCCCATAACTTTTTTCAAATTCCTAAATTTATAAATTAGACAATAAAGAAAATTTTGAAACAATAAAGGGTATACCATGATCTTCACATAACTTTTTTTCAAATTCCTGAATTTATAAATTATACAATAAAGAAAATTTTGAAACAAAATATTTATTGGAGTCTAATTAAAATCAAACCATTTATTACAAATTTTAGAAAATGGTTATTAATAGAAGATTGTTAATACACGATTTAAAATATATTTAGATTTATGAGGAGACCTATTTTTGTTTACAAATTTCATCATTAATATTATACTTATAACTGAAAATAATTTTATCATTACTTTATATATTTCAGGAACCATTATCTAATACCTTCCATTCTAATGTTAAATATTTCAAAATTTATTCTCACCGAACAAAAATAAGCTCATCTTAAATGACAACTAACTTTTACATACCATCTTTTATATATACTTAAGCTTTTTACAGCAGAAAGGCCAGATGAAAAGATTGATTCACCGGGTCATCTTTCGTATATTATGATATCTTCGATAAATATAATTTACTTTAAAACCTTCACACCTCGTGGTTTTGAATTCATGATATGGACAAATGTACGTTGCTTTTTTCTATTAAAAATTATATTTAAAAAAAAAAAGTGTATAACAAAAAACTTACTAGGTTAAAAAAATAAATTATATAACACGTAGATTTATTTTAATTTCTTATTTTATTATTTATTATTAAAAAATATTATTACATTAAATTAATTTATTAATATATTTTAAATTTAATAATGTAAAATATATTCTTTTATATTAATAATGATATTATTTATTTTTTTATGTTTTAGTTTTGCGTTGAAATTTAATGAGACAATTATATGTGATATTATAATGTTTTATTATTTAATATGTATTTAAGAATATATAAATGGATTCAACATTTTTAAAAGTTTATGGGGCATTCAGAGTACGTAAGCTATTTTCTTTTTATGAAATTGTGATATTTCATTTTCAACATCATCAAGCAGCTCAACTCATTGCTTTAAACATATTCTCAAAAATTCATGAAGCACTTGAATTATATAAGTACACAACTCAAACTTATGACATTGATAAATCCTATAAAATTTCAAAGGAAAAATAAAAAGGAACAGCTAAAAACCAAAGCACATTAAAAATTAGACTCTGACATTAATAATTTACTCATATTCCCTTTTTATCAATTATTTTTTAAACATAAATAAGTAACAAACTTTTAGTTGAACACATGTCTCAACCCGAATCAAAGAAACTTCACCTGATTGAGTTGTGTGGTTTCATGTAGTTTCATATACTTGTTTTATCATGCAACATCTACTCTTAGGCGTTCTTCTATTTAAAGTGGGAACCACCTTGGAAACCACAAAGGTGGTATAATATCATATGAAGCACCTTCAACAAATGGCCTTTACAACATTAAGAAACACATTATATTCCTTTTTAAAACAACATGTTTTTACTACTAGCAACTATACCCTTTGTTGCAAAGGAAACGATGTAAGTCGGTAGCATATGGAAGAAGAATATAGATGAGGAGAGATGTGATATGTTATTTGACGTAGATTTTGTGTAGTTTGGAATTGTCTCCTTCTCTAACAATAGGTAATAAATTAATTTAAACATAAATGCAAGTTTAACATAAATTCATGTAGGACTCAAATAAACCAAAATGAAATAGAAAATTTCATGACTGAGTTGTTCAACAATAAAAATGAGGTCCTAAAAGCTAAATAAACACAAACATGGGCATCACAAAAATGAGTTGATCCCAAATTGATCTTGACAAACCCTCGTGTAAACAAGGTCATTATCAAGATGTCTTAGCACAAAGCACCAATGTTCCAAGTAGTATCTTCCATTTCTATTAGGATAAATGATTACACTTTAACTAAAACAACAATTAAGAAAAGGAGATTTTGTTGTTCCCTATGATACGAAACAAGAACTATACCCTTTGTGTTATGTTGCTAGATTTTGAGTTGATTGTTGGAAATGTAGATACCTGGCTGTGAAAGACAATACAATGAAATCACAACATTTTATCATTAGCACAAGATATGTAATAAATTCAATTTTACAAAATTGCACCAATGTAAGTTATAACATTCACCAAGATTCGAGATTTCATCCTTTTAAAGACTTTCTGAGACCGAACCTAAAGATTACTGGTATGATAATGGAGATTGAAAGGAAATCCAAGAGACCATGGTGACAAAAATATTTCAAGGAAAAAAAGAAGAGAATAACAAAATTTGATCTTTAGCACAAGATATGTAATAAATTCAATTTTGAAAAATCACAAGACATTGAAATCACAACATTTGATCATTAGCACAAGATACGTAATAAATTCAATTTTACAAAATGACACCATTGTAAGTTATAACATTCAACAAGATGTCATATTTAATCCTTTTAAATACTTTTTAGTCTGAATCTAAAGGTTACTAGTGAGATGGAAAGGAAATAAGAGACCATGGTGAAAAAAGATTTCAAGGAAAAAAGAAGAGAATAACAACTTAAATCTTACCTGTTTTCCAAGAATGCTAGATTCATCACAAGCCTAAGACCTTCAAAGGGTTTATGCACTATTTCACATTCACAAGATTAAACATTTTCAAAAGCTACAGAAAAATTGATAAAAACAAGCATGTTGATTTGAATTTTTCATTTTAAATCCACAGTATCCAAGACATTGGTTTCAACAAATTCAATACAAGATGCCATGGATTCAATTGTCCAATAAAAACTAAAACAAGAAAGCTAAGATGTAAGGAATAATGGATGTCCAGTTTGTTGAAGAGGATCAAATTTTGAAACTAGGGGATGTGAAGGAAGATGATACCACAAATGCCCTAATGATGTTAATGCTACAACCTGTTGATCTTGAAATAATGCCTATGGCACTAATTTTGTTCCTATATGCATTGAACAATTATCATACATGCTAAATTCAAACCTATAATTTTATAGAGGAAATGTATAACACTATAATTACAACAAGCTCAAATACAACATTGTACCTATGTTTTTTATGTCAATAGAGGGATCAATATCCCTAGTAGTTGTATGAAGAAAAGTATCACACTATGATAAATGGATGAATAGTTAGGAGAGAAGAAGGTGACTTGGCTTTAGGACCACTACACATGCTCCTTTGGACCTCCACAATAAGAAGACAATGTAAAACAATGACCATGCATAGCTCAACATTAACCTACAACATCGGTAAGCTAGTTGATCAGTTTTATTATCGTGGAGGGTTTAAAAACAAATTAACACCACTTGAACCAAAACATTTGGCAAAGGTCTCTTGGATATTAGGCCAAAACATCTACTATCAAATTATAAAACTGATCATTAGAGCTTTGAAATAATGGCTTACAAAAGTTGATGGAAACTAAATTTATTCTCCAACTATAGTGTTTGTTTCTCTTCACTCTTGGAGTTCAACCTATTAATGCAACTGAATAGATTTTCATCCATCATATATAATCCTCAATTTGATTTACCAATTCATCTGGAGGATGAGCTTAATGGATTATGTGAAAATTGAGAATAAGATGCTCTACTAACTCAAGCTACAACACATAACAAAATTATCAAGTCATCTTTGGTTGCAAATGTGATGAGTTGTTTCAGTCTGAAGTTGGTGAGAGCAAACCCTGACCCATTCACGAGGAATTTTAAGGCTATGCATGCAATGAATTCAAGTATGCCCATATGATCTTAAATCATGGAGTGCAAAGTAATTTTTACAAACCTTTTTATGTTTAATGTTTATTCTATTAGGAAAACCTTGTGGACAAATATAAATATTCAATATAAATAAATATTAATGTACTATGTAATTCAGGGTATTTTGTTGGCCTATGAGGCCAAAAATCAAACCAAACTCATTTCATTTGCATTCTCACAATATCCACATTCAACATATTAGATTTTATGGAGTTAGCAACCCACAAAGATCTCATCTTTGAGCATAGTTGAATTCTTCAAGGATATCTAGGCAAGATACACTAACAACGAATCAAGAAGTTACAGATGAGGATCTTTGTAATAGTGTTATTGGGATGTGTGACACAATTGTGGGAGTATTGGGTGGAGGTTGTTTCAAACGAATTCTTTGCCAGAAATATTCAAATATGGGCATGAAGGTAGCAATGCTGGATTATTTGGAAAACTACCACGTAAGTGATCTTACCTCCAAACATGTTGCAGGTAGTTTCATGGCTACAAATGTAGTTCAAGAATTTGCAGAAGTGCATGGGGTATTGACTATAGAAATATAAGACGTGGATGTTGAGACATTGGAGATGCTATAATAACAAGAAATGGATTTCCAACCCAATAGTTCAATTTTTGGCTTATCCAACAAAAATATTTGCAAAAGATTCACTTTAGCCAGCATGATATTCCCCTCCCAGATTTTTTGCATATTAATTTCTATGAAAGTGTAGTGAAAATGGGTTATTTGTTTTTGGATCCTTTTGTGACAAAATAAAGTGCCTTTCTTTTGATGGGAAAGGAAATAATGTTTCATATTTCAAAGAGGAAAAAACTACAACTATGTTGAGTGTGGTCCTTATGTTGAGAAGTGGGCACTCTTTATCAAGGGGCTAGAAATTATTTTAACAAGAGGAAGGGATGGTTCTATTCATTATTTTCCCATAGTATAAACCACCCACAAGGATGTTGTTTTCCATATGGTGGAGGCACTAGCTAATGTGTGAACAAAAATAAAAAAGGATGTTGTCTATGTTGTTGAAAAATTTGTTATCTCACCCACAAGGATATTGTTTGCCATATGGTGGAGGCACCAAATGACATGTCAACAAAAATAATAAAGTATGCTTTTCATGTTGTTGAAAAAGTTGTTAGATTGTATTTTACTAAACAAAGTGGCTCGTACACCCCATAGAAATGGTCATTCTACAATTTAAGCATGTTATGTCTCACAAATAGAGCAACATTTGTGATTTTTTCTTGGTCTTCCACTTGGTGATACATCTATGAAAGTCCCAACTTCCATTATATATAATTTCCTTAGTGAATAAGAGGGATAATATGGTTTCTCTATAGCCCATAAACTTACAAGGAGGTCTATTACATTGAAACTGAAAGCAAACACAACATGTACCCTACATTTCTTATTGTATTTTAAAATAAAAAACACTATAGTTAAAATCCCAAGCCACAAATTCAATGGCATCAATAAGATGTTGATGTAATAACAAACATCCAAAACTCAAATCATGAACTTGATTAGAAGAACCAGAGTGTAAAGTGTTATAACTGAAAGTAAGAACAATAACAAGTATGTTCTCCCTGATGACATCAAGAAATTGGCACCATTTTCATCTTTGAATATTGGGAAAGTCATTATTATCTATTGATTGTCACATTGAAACTGAAACTAAATACAACATGCACCCTACATTCCTTCATTGTAGAATAGTAGAGTGTATATTATTCCATTTGTGGCAATAAAAAGAGATATTAGTGGTTCTAAACACATTCTTGAAACAAAAATTATGAAACAATGTATTAATTTTATGAGAAACATCTATACACAACATTCAATCAATGACCATTTTCAATAGCAGTTATGTGTGTTGTCAAGAAAAGAAGAACATATATAGTGTGGATCATCATTATCACAATCCTAACAAAAATATTCTACATACTATGCAATGACCTTGCTAGAAAATTTACACTATGGCTTAGTAGCTCACTAGAATAGGACCTATACTTAAAAAATAGAGTGTTTGAAAATGTAGACGCCTTGGTGTAGGCATAATCTAATAGCCCATGGTAGTTTCAATACTTTTAGTCATAAATGCAAGGAGAACCATGTCAAATTGAACAACATTGAATATTTATACGTTGGTGAATATGATGTTACACTAAAAAATGTCACCATGACTATTTACAGTTAGTATGGCTCTATCAACAGTCATGCTATCCTCTTAGGCAAGTCTTATGCCTCTGCTCTCCATGTCGAACTCCAAAAAGAGAGAAAGTCTTTATAAATGTATTTATCTCTGGGTACGTAGGTTCTCTCAACCTTACCTGCGGGTACGCACCCAATGTTCACAAAAGCTGCGTACTTGTACGCTCTGTATGTAAAGGGGCAGGTGCGTCCCCCTGTAAAGGTCAAAATGCGCAAGTTTCATCTTTAAAAAGTTACTTGTGGTCATTTCTAGAGCATTCTAGAAGGTTGTTCGACGTGTATTGAGCCTACCAAAGAGGAACTTATCCCATCAATAAGGGAGCTATCCCATCCAAAGAGGGGATTATCCCATTGATGGTGGACCTGAATAACTTCCTCTTGAGCACTATAAATACAGGCATTGGGCCAGAAGGAGGGGAGGTTGAAAGCTAAACATTTCTAAGGGTAGATGCTGCAGGAATTAGGACTCCCATTTAGAAGCTTGTGAGGAGAGATTCCCATCCTTACTTGTTCCATTTGGAAGTGGGTGAGCTTTGTCAAAGTAAAGGAGAACTCTTGATGGACCCTGGGAGGGACTTGCACAACACCAAGGCTCAGGTTGTAATTGTTCCTTTTGTTTCCTACTAATGCAAATGAGTCCATTCTTCTCGATAACTTGTTATTTATGAGTTGTTTCATATACTCCTTGGTCTATATGTTAAATATGTTTTATTTTATGAGATTATCAAGTGCTATTTAATCGTTTGATTGTTAGTGAATGCAGGTTTCAAAGTGAAGGAGGAGCTCATCCGGATCAGCGAGACTGGACTACTACAACAGCGTTGGACTACAGGTAGGATCTAAACACTTGATTTCTTGTATGGTAAATGCATGTTTAGAGAATGATTGCTCTTGTTTGTCTTGTTTGTCACTAGAGAGTCTTAGGCTCCTAGGGAGGTTGATTGTGTCCGCACTATCGACTCTTTCCGCCTGACAAAATGGCGACTCCACTGGGGACTCCGTTAATGTGTTTGAGTTCTTTTTGATTTGATATTTTGATCTGAGAAAAATTGCTTGTTTTCTGATTTTTGGTTGTCTAGCTGTGTATTTCGGTGGGTTAGCTTAGAGTCAATTTAGTTTTTTATTTTTCTTAGCTTTGCCAGCAGTACGCAGTCTCTGAGTTTGACACAGTGCATACTTGTACGCACTGCGTCTTTGTGCACAGTGCGTACCCGCGCCTGTGTAAACAGATGACCTGCGTACCCCTGTCAATTTTGAGAAAATTTCAATTTTTTGCTTTTTGCTCTTTAGATTTTGCTCTTACTTTGTTTTTACTGCCCAGATCCATCAGTTTACTGTCAAAGATCTTCACCTAAGCTTGTTTCATTAGCATTCCTACTCTAAGCTTTCATCAATTGGGTGTTTTGAGTCTCTTTTTTGAGAAATTATTAATTTGATTTCCTTTGGTCATTACTTGGAGGTTTCTCTCAGTCCTTTCACAATTTTGCATCTTTTTGCTTTCGTTCATAGCTTCAGCAGGTGCGCTCTTCATGGCCTACCAACCTACAAAAATTACAAAACAATTGTTGGGATGTCTGCGTATACTTCTGCAACAGATGACAATTATCTGTGGTGTGTTTTCCTCCTATCTGGCAGATTTTGCACCATAATGTAGATGCCACGCTTACCCCTACCTGTGCCTCTTGTCTTAATGGCATTGGCCCTCCCCCTGCTAAGTAGTTCGCGAACACTAGACAGTGGTCCTTGTCATGCCCTTGGCCTTTGCATTTGAGGCACCATACTTCCTCGCACACCTCCGGTCGAGTTGTCCTATCATGTTTCAAACTTTTCATCTCTAGACATAGATTCTATAGTTGCACATGGATTTGTTGGACTCCCAACCTAGGGTCTTGTATAGGGGTCTCATGCAATCTCATTACCATCTCCAACGCTTTAGCCTGGGTGGAAAGTTTTTGCTGTGACAATGTCGTCCTTAAGTGTGGCGTAAGTGAGGCCACAAACCATGCGTGATGTTATGCATCTGTTAACGTCATATTAGCTTCACGGATCGTTCTCTTCAGCCTTTGGTCTAGATCCCAAGGGGTCTTGCATGGGAGCATCGCAATATCCTTAAACCCGATGATTGATTGTGTCTCTGATTTTGGCCTGCTAAATTCCCTGTTCAGTGTGGTCTGGATTTCTGCAATTCCTACGTACGGGTGGTCATTAGAATGCGTGATATACCATGTTAATGCATGATCCTACAACGTGCTCACCAGTGTAGCCTTTTTAATTTATCATCCATGACGCCCTGTGCTTCCCATACTACTCTTACCACGAAGTAGAATTGGTCCGGATCTTCATTTCCTACTCCTATGAACACCGACAATTTGATTGCAGTCGCCATACTGAACTGTGGTGGTGGAGGAGGTGAAGTGGGTGGAGTTGGAGGTGAGGGGGGTGAAACAGGTGGCGGTGTGGGTGGGGGTGGTAGACATGGAATTCTCCGTCTTATCAAACTGACCGTGCTTCTTGGAGAAACTTTTGCGAGCTCCTCCTCGCTTTCCAGTGAGGGTGAAATTAAGGGACTGTTTTCAAACTCCTGACTACTTCCGCTTCTGTAGATCTTCCTACTTCGCGTAGTCCCAAACATTAATTTATTCACATAACCCGCTTTTCACAGAATAACATCTTAATCCAAGTGTTCAAAGATTTAATATACTCACCTCGCGGTCCCTTAAGAAAACGTCACTCTGCCTCACTGTAACTGACGGTCATGTCTACTGTGAACTCAGTGATAAATCCTCCTATTATTCAGTCGAGCCTGTGGTCCACAGCTCACACCATATTATCTTCTGATGCTTCTAGTCTGTGCACTAATTTTGGAGTCCACACTATTGGTTTGTCGAGCCTACACCTTCCTTGACTATCTGCTAACTTCACGATCCACTCACACAACTCAGAAGGAAAGGATGTAAAGAAAATTTCATGGATTTCCATGTACAAGTAGCACTCCAACCACTGTTCCTTAGATACTCGCGGATTTCTATTTTCCTGCACCACGAACTCGTGAATCTTCTTGTCCAACCACTCTTCAATTTCTTTCTTTGTTGGATTCCAGTGGCACGACATCAGACATCCTTTATGCAGATCCCTGTCTTGGCAATGGAACCATTTGTTGGCTTATATAGGCTTGAACTAGGTTTAGAGGTGATTTAGCCAAGAAAATCCCGGTACTACTAGCCCTTTTGGCAATAGTCCGTGGAGCGCAGACTGAGGTCTCACCTAAAGTAGTATGGGAGGGTGCTAGAACCAGGTTTCCACACCTTAGGGATGTCTGATGGGCTTCTGGAGGTCCGCAGTCTGACCTATTGCTATGCGCACTTGCAATCCCTTCGCAACCTACAGTGCGGCTTCCACGCAGCCCTACTCGGGGCGCAACCCGTATAATAGCCAAGTTCCTTGCTAATTAACCGATTACTTAAATTTTGTATGTAAGATTTATGGTTATTACAACATATTCAACAATCATATCAGTGCACGTGATACATAAACTAATACAAACATAAAGAAGATAATGCACAACAAATACACAGAAATAAGAATCAACTTCTCTTTATTAATCTTCAATCCCGATTACAGACTCGACATTGCCTTGCACACTCAGCTACAGGGGTTCGCTCACTCAGTTGCAAACTCTACTAGGCCTCTACGCACTCAGCTGCAGAGCCTCTTCCTACTACTATGACCCAATACACTTAGAATCCTACTCTAAGCTCGAACCATTCCTTCGCTACTCACTCTATCTTCTACTATCTTTTCAACTTAGAGCCTCACTCTATTTATACAATCCCATGGTCCGCAAACCATGGGTAGGCCGACATGACTTTACATTACATTACATTACTTTAGGGTAGACAACCCTATGACTTAACCTCTACTTCGTGCTTGACACCCACAATTCGCAGAGTCCTACAAAATCTTTAACCAAAAGTTGGGCTTTGATCCCCAAAACCTACTATGGGGGGATTCCATGCCCAACAATGGGGAGTTGTTCAGAAAGCACCACAACGAAGTATTTCTCAGGTGTTTAGAGGTGCATGATTCATTAAAGGTATTGCATGATCTCCACAACAGACCAGCCAGGGGACACTTTGCAAGAAACACTACAACGCATAAGGTTATGTGGGCTAGATTTTACTAGCCTACATTATTCAAAGATGCTCATGCGTATGCCTGCAAGTGTTTGGTTTGTCAAAGGTGTGTTGGAAAGAACAAGAAGTCAGCTGCCCCGCTGTAGCCCATTACAGAGGAAGCATCTTTTCAACATTGGGGCTTGGACATTATTGGGGAGATCTTCTTGAACTCGTCAAAGTAGCCCCGCTACATCTTATCTTCTATAGATTACTTCACACGGTTGACAGAAGAAGTTCCACTCAAATAGGTGAATGATCAGGAAGTCATCAAATTTCTGCAACAGAACACCATTTCTACGTTCAGTGTTCTTACTTCACTTGTTTTTTACAATGCAACATACTTTTCATTGTTAAGTGTTGAGTTTTGTAGATGTTCTATGCTAAGAGCAATTTCACTTTTCTCACAACAATCATACAAGAAGATAAGCAAAATGCAGATAGAACATATAAGCAGATCTTATAGAAGACAAATCAGAAACAAGAAAAATGTATGTGTTCGTTTCGGCGGTCAACAGGATGCTTCAACCAACAAAGTCTCCTTTGGTCAGCCAGCCCAGCATGTGTCACAACAACCCTCTCAACCAGTAGATGAGTCAAGTTTTCAGCTTGTTTGGACCAAGCGTTGACCAAAGTCAACGCTGGTCAAACTTCTGCAAAACCCTAGCAGCAGAAACCCTAGCAGCAGAAAGATCCTCTTCGTCCTTCCCACGTGTGGCTGAAATTCGTCCTCCAGGTAGCTTGTACTTTTAGGATGAGAGAGGAAGATGTGAGTACAAATTCTCTCCAACTTTTCCTGTATATATATCCATCAATGAGGGTGTGTGACACATCTGTTGGGCATGTGAGCCTACATTACAAAACTGGCTGACCTTGAACATATAATTTATTAAGAATAATAAATTCAAAATATAAGTTCTGCTCATCGGATTAAGACTATTTTTATATGGATTTTACACCTCTCAGAAAGAGGAATCCAACAAAAATATTAGCCTCTTAATCTGAGCATCAGAACATGGAGTTTGGACCTAGTTGTCCAATTTTAACACTCCCTCTCAACTAGGGAGAACTCCATCTATTAGTGCAATTAACATCGTGAGTCATCCCGCCGAAACTTGCTTTGCTGGCTTCTTTATTTCAAAACAGAAGTGGGTCAGTCACAAAGACATCATTCCCTGACTGACATAATCAGTCCAGAGGTCCCAGACCTCACAAATCTTGATCCCAGATCAAGTGGTTGGACCATGCCATCCTAGATAGAGAGTATGGCAATCTCTGATGCGTCCATCAGTCTTTGCTAATAGTCTCTAGCTTTTCCACACCTCATTGGCCAAATGAGAGGTACTTCCCATGAGCCCTGAACTCAATGGGTAGGATGCATACGGGGCACAGATTAAATGAGTGGCGAACCAGCTCAATAATCACAAGGGTGGGGTAGAAGCATTATGAGTGCTTATAGCTCCGAGAAGCTATCCCCAAAGCCCCCCAGAGCTCCCAGAGCTCATCGTCCAACAGGACCCACATCATAGGGTCTTTCCACGACACCAAGACTCTCACAGAAGGTTAGGAACTTGACCTTCCCCAGGGGCTTAGTGAGAATATCCGCGACCTGCTCATCAGTTCCTATATGATCGAGCCTTACGGCGCCTCGCTGTACCATATCCCGGATAAAGTGGTACCTGATATCAATATGCTTGGATCGGTTGTGGAACACAGGATTCTCAGTCATATGAATCCCACTTTGATTATCACAGAGTATTACAGTGGTATCTAGCACATGTTGGAACAGCTCACTAAAGAGCTTCCTCAACCAAACTGCTTCACAACAGGCCATACTAGCAGCAATGTATTCGGCCTCCACGGTGCTCAAAGCCACCGACTTCTGCTTCCTGCTCATCCATGAGATCGAAGCAGAACCAAGATTGAAACAGCATCCAGATGTGCTCTTACGATCCACCACACTGCCAGCCCAATCGGCATCAGTATATCCCCGGAGTATCACACTCCCGGCAGTGTATCTCAGCCCATGGTTTATCGTGCCTCGAAGATATCTCAAAAGATTCTTGGCACCAACCCAGTGAAAATGATGAGGCTCAACCATCTGTTGACTCAAAGTATTCACTGCAAAACATATGTCCGGACGGGTGTTCACTAAGAACATCAAAGCTCCTATGAGTTGACGATACTCAGTAGGATTGGCCAAGATAGGCCCTGCAGCGCTGCCACTCAACTTCTTAAAGTTGAGTTCCATTGGTGTCGACACGGACTTACAGTCCACCATCCCAAATCTTTCCAGAAGCTTCATAATATACTTTCCTTGAGAAAGGAAAATCTCTCCAGGTCTCTGCCAGACCTCCAGGCCTAGGAAATAGTGCATCAGTCCTAGGTCTTTCATCTCGAACTCAGCAGCAAGCTCCCTCTTACATTGATGAATGAGAGGGTCATCACCTGTCAGGAAGAGGTCGTCCACATACAGCACTAGAATGAGAGGCTTTCCTTCCTCAACCTTAAAGTAAAGGTTTGGATCAGCATTGCTTCGAGTGAAGCCCAGCTTCATCAAGTAACTATCCATCCTCTCATACCAAGCTCTGGGTGCTTGCTTTAACCCATAGAGGGCTTTCTTCAACCTGTAGACATAAGTGTCTCGATCTTGAACTTCAAATCCCAGAGGTTGTTCTACATACACCTCTTCCTTTATTGCACCATGCAGAAAAGCGGTCTTGACATCCATCTGATGAAGACTCCATCCTTGCATAGCAGCAAGGGCTATGATGGATCGGATGGTGGTATATCGAGCCACAGGTGCAAATATATCATCATAGTCAATTCCTTCCTTTTGAGAGAAGCCACGGGCAACAAATCTTGCCTTAAACTTTTCAGTACTCCCATCAGATCCATGTTTAATCTTGTAGAGCCATTTAGTGGTGACAACAGATTTGTCCTTCGGTCTCGGGACCACATCCCAGACATCATTCTTCATAATAGCCTCATATTCTTCATGCATAGCATCCTTCCAGACTTGATGCTTGATGGCTTCCTCAAAAGATCCAGGTTCAGATTGTATAATAGTACTCATGGCAGCTAGATACCCTTGGTATCTACACGGCTTCTTGCTTTCTCGGAATGTTCCCCTTGGGGCAGCATGACCCTCAGCATCTTCGAGGGTGACCCTGTGCCATGATGGCCTCTTTCCTAGAGAAGGTGAAGGATCAATAGGGTCCATTGGCCCTTCAACATCAGGCATAGTCTCATCCTGGGGTTCTTCCAGATTTCCAGGTCTTTCTTCATGGTTTTCTTCAGATCTAGGAAGATCTACTACTTTCTTCAGGGAAGCATCTTCGTCAAAAGTGACATCATGGCTTATCTCTACTTCCCTTTGACCAAGTACATAGACTCTATATGCCTTAGAAGTCTCACTGTAGCCCACAAACATTCCTTTCTTCCCAGTAGCATCCAGCTTACTTCTCTTTTCTTTCGGCACATGAAAATAGACAGGACATCCAAAAATTCTAAAATGTGAGACATCAGGTTTCTTACCAGAGAAAACCTCTTCGGGAGTTTTGGAGTCCAAAGCGGAATGAGGGCATCGGTTTTGAATGTACACAGCAGTATTTGAAGCTTCTCCCCACAGAAACTTTGGAAGACCCTGGTCACATAGCATGGCACGGGCAGCTTCCACAATAGTCCTATTCTTGCGTTCAGCAACACCATTCTGCTCAGGAGTATATGCAGTGGTAGTCTCCCTCTTAATGATAGCTTCTCTGCAAAAGTCTTTGAACTCATTTGACTCTTGCACCAAAGTATATGGAAGGGCAACTCAAACCCGAGTTCGCCCAGCAATGTTTTATTAAACTCTTACAATTTGTTACAAACAGTGCGCCGGGCTCAACCACGGCCGCACCAAATACCAGAGTTTACAATAGACAACCAGAGTATGCTGCCGGTCAATTCCACAGCCAACTTTAGTTCTTTTATTGGAACCAGACAGTCTGCTATACATACAAACTCCGCGTCCTGCACGCTTGTACGTTTCACTACTGTCCCAATTTGTTAACAGAAATCCAACACGTCTTCCACTTCCGCGTTATTGACTTAAGTGACCAGCACTTATACAATCTGCGCGTTCGTGTATGACTATGTCCACGTGTGGTCTCAGTAGACCTGCACAATTATCGTCACTGTTTTACTCCAAATGCACCGGCGTATATATATATATATCACATTCCACGCGTCCATCCACCAGCGATCCTGCGGTTATTGTAGATCCTTATCCACGTGTCTACCCACCGGTAGACCTGCGTAACCTGACTACGGATCAATCTTCAGTTTAACCACTCGACCGAAGCATCAACCCGACAGCCCATAATATATGTAGATCTCTGCGCTGTAGATATCTGTCCACGTGACAGCCCAACGAATGACCTGCGTTCTACCGCTGGTCTCTGTCCACGTGCCAAACCGTCAACAGACTTGCGCGATTTACATACTCAGAACCTGACAGCCTGTTCTCACATAAATCTCTGTACTTCCACGTGTCTGCGCAATTACGTGACAGAGCTACTATCCGGATCCTGAGATCATTCCACGTATAAACCGAGACCTGCATACACAACCGTCGTTCACGCCATAACCCGACTGTGCACGCTCCTCGCTTCGATTATGACCAGCTGTATAATCTTCGCGCCGTCTATTCAAGTGTTTCCACGCTTTCATAAACCCACACAATGATATACCCAACCGCTGTTCTGTATTTTACTGCATAACCTGTTCAACAACCGACTGCATATATATATACTCCTGCGTTGTATGGCAGACCTCTGTCCACGCGTCGGTCCGCTTGGTAACGCCTGACCGTTTCACTAAGACCCGACAGCGTAACAGTCTTCAGATATGCCTT
Organism: Pinus tabuliformis; assembly: GCA_031772625.1. Taxonomy (NCBI): domain Eukaryota; kingdom Viridiplantae; phylum Streptophyta; class Pinopsida; order Pinales; family Pinaceae; genus Pinus; species Pinus tabuliformis. The sequence goes on from CM062812.1 coordinate 755,014,181, forward strand.
CGCAGTCCGCGTGACAACTCTTTTTATCCCGTATAACCTCTACGCTGTATCAAGAGCTAATACCCCCGCGGGTTCACTCTGATATACCTTCGTCGAACCAGAACTCAGCAGCCCATAGTCATATATCTCACTGCGCATTTATATATCCGATCCACTGAATCCTGTTCCTTTCAGCCCGCCTTTCAACCCTCAATCTGCACCGTTGTCTGCTCCCTTGAGCGCTTGAAAGAACAGCTGTAGATATCCCCGAACCGCCTTGTGTAACCGACCGATGCCAAACATTAATCTGCGCATTCAGCATGCGAGACGCCCGAATCATGCGCATTAGAATTGCGCCATTAACTGTTTGGAAATACAGTCGAGAGACTTTCCCCGATTCGTTAATTTGAGATCTAATAACATCTTCCAGGCATGGAAGTCATCACTTCCAGTCAGCTTGTCACTCTCCCTGAATTCAAGCTTAGAGGAATCCATTTCCTTCGATGATGATTTTTATAGATAGAGTTTGTCTTCACCTCAGCTCCGATACCATGTTGAGTTTTGTAGATGTTTTATGCTAAGAGCAATTTCACTTTTCTCACAGCAATCATACAAGAAGATAAGCAAAATGCAGATAGAACATATAAGCAGATCTTACAGAAGACAAATCAGAAACAAGAAAAATGTATGTGTTCGTTTCGGCGGTCAACAGGATGCTTCAACCAGCAAAGTCTCCTTTGGTCAGCCAGCCCAGTATGTGTCACAACAACCCTCTCAACCAGTAGATGAGTCAAGTTTTCAGCTTGTTTGGACCAAGCGTTGACCAAAGTCAACGCTGGTCAAACTTCTGCAAAACCCTAGCAGCAGAAACCCTAGCAGCAGAAAGATCCTCTTCGTCCTTCCCACGTGTGGCTGAAATTCGTCCTCCAGGTAGCTCGTACTTTTAGGATGAGAGAGGAAGATGTGAGTACAAATTCTCTCCAACTTTTCCTGTATATATATCCATCAATGAGGGTGTGTGACACATCTGTTGGGCATGTGAGCCTACATTACAAAACTGGTTGACCTTGCACATATAATTTATTAAGAATAATAAATTCAAAATATAAGTTCTGCTCATCGGATTAAGACTATTTTTATATGGATTTTACACCTCTCAGAAAGAGGAATCCAACAAAAATATTAGCCTCTTAATCTGAGCATCAGAACATGGAGTTTGGACCTAGTTGTCCAATTTTAACATTAAGGCTCTACGATTTTCATTGGAAAATGGTATCATATTAAAACATTTTGCTAATTACTATCCACAGGGGAATGGTCTTGTTGAATCCACGAACAAGAACCTTATCCCCATTATCAAAAAGACCATATTCTCTAAACAACAAAATTGGCACTCTGCTTTGGTGAATGCCTTATGGGCTGACTGAGTCATGCCAAAACCTTCCCTAAACACCTCCCCTTACTTCCTTGTGTACCGAAAAAAATCCATCCTCCTACCAAAAATCTACTTTATTTCTCTCCAATTATCACAAGAATCCTAAGGAAAACCATGTCTGTTAGTTCAGCGTAGGATGGACACTCTTCATAAGATATAGGAAGAAATTTTAAAATCTAAAGAAGAAAATTAACTTCACAAAAAATGTATCAAGAGGTGTTTCGACAAGAAGTCTACAGGAAAAAAGAACTTTAGTGGGTGTGACTTAGTCTTCAAGTGGGATAAAACCCACGATGAAATAGGGAAACACACTAAGTTTTAGTCCCTATGGATTGGGCCATTCACGGTGCATTAAAATCTTGGCCAACACACTTATCATCTTCAATCACTAGACAGGAAGATTTCTAAATATAATTAGTGATGATTGTCTACCTTGTTTCTTTTTTGTAAATAAGTTTTTTTTATTCACACAAAAATATTACATTGAAGATAGCATTTTACCAAAATCTTATTGGCCTCGCTCCTACCAGATTTATTGATCAATAGGTTGTTTCTAGGTTTTCTACACAATATGCCAACACATTGAGAGAAACTCTTCTGGCGTGATCCTGATCTGGTGGTACCCTAAGAACCCATTCATGAATGAGTATGCTTCCTGACCGCCAACATTTTCCAGTCATTCATCTGTAAATGGTGTTGGGAATTAATCGTGTACACAGGTGCCGTTCAACTTCCTCAGGTCCATGATATTCTTATTTCGCCCTTCTGCTTTTTCTCCTGTACTACCATAGGACTCACCCAGTCAGATTCTTCCATTGGTTCAATAATTCTAGCTGCAAGCATTTTTCTAATTCGTCGCGGACCGTTTCTTTGCATTTCGGGTTCAATCAGTATGGTCGTTGCTTAACTGGCTTCACGTCGGGTTTCAAGGTGATCTTCATCATCCCTAAATCACCCATGATCCCTTTTAAGTTCATAATTTTAATTGGGAACAAGTCTTGGTATTTGCGTAGTAGCTCAGTGACTTTATTGACCGTGGCATCATCCCAATAGTCCCCCAACATTGCGTACTTCAGCTCTGCCTCCATTCCAATGTTGACCTACTTTGTCTTTAACGGTGCGGTGATGTCGGGGTCTTCAAGTGATGGTCTGTGAATCTCGCAAGAGCCTTCCATTTCTGGAATGTTAATGTTCTGTGGGTCCTCATCATCCTCTTTGACATTTACATTATAACACTCCAATGCGCCGCTTAACTGTGTCACCCAATCTGGCTGAAGTACTCCCATTGGTTCCTGTGGTATTTTGAAGATAGTAGCTTTTACTGCTTGTAGCACATCGTCAACAGTATCCGACCAACAATCTTCAAATGTGAATGTTAACAAGAATCCCTCGCACAAGACATCCCATTCGCCCATACCATAGCGTAGCTCCGCCTCAGTATACCAATTCATGGGTATGACGTCCAGGGTATGGTAGAATAAATGCACCCATTCAGACTGTGGCTCTTCCCATAGACCTTGGTCCATTTCGTGAGGTGCGTGCATGGATCATCTCATCCATCATATTTTCCTACTAGTCGTAATTGGGGTTTTCCAAAATTCAGGCACATCATCCTTATGCATCCGTGCTAGTCCTCGAATTTTTCCTGATGTGTGCCCCACCATCGTGCGGGTGTTGCATGTAGTGCCCACTTCAGCGCATCAAACTGCTGTTGTTCTGGTACTGCACTTTCGAATTTGCTCAGAAATTCATTCACCGCTGGCAATCCATCATATGTCGGCAGCTCCCTTGCCTCTGCTGTTACACAATGCAATGACCTGATCATCATGTTGCAGTTCAGTGTTGTTACTTCGTGCAGCTGATTTTGCCATTAATCTATCTCTTCATCTGAACCTGAAGTATAGGAGCTTTCACGCTCCCATGAAATCCTTCCATCTATAGTTGGATTCACCAAATCCTCTCCTTGTGTAGTTATCTTTTAGATACAGTTGATATTGTCATCACTATTGTTGTCGTGCATCGGTTCAGTGTATCACATTCCTTTGGCTAGATCCAGCAGTACCACTACGCATAGTGACTTTTTCTCAAAGGTCATTTTGTGCTTCTTCAGATTTATGACTCCATTCATATCGGTAACCCAGTCTATTCCTAGTAGCGTGGGATAGGGATTGCTGTCATCGACAATCTCTATCACTTCAAAATCCACCTACGTGCTCGCGCCCTCAATATCGACTATCACCCCTTGCAATCTTCCCATGGGCAAAATCTTCTGTTGGTTCGCCATTCATAACTGAATAGGGGACCATTGTAACATGGGTCTACCCATGCATTCCCATGTTTGCTTTGGTAGTACATTTGTGTCCGAACCTATATCCAAGATTACCTAATCCATTTCGTGCTTGCCTATTTGCGCAGTCAACCTCATCTCCCTTCCAGTACGCAATGCATGATTTCCAAGTTTTCAGACCACGCGTGGTTCTCCTGACCCCACACACCTAGTGATAAGTTCCTGTAGCCCTTTGACTGCCTTGCTGTTGTGCAGCAGTTTCATGCATGTCTCCAGAAAGGTAGTGAGAATTGAAGGATCCATCCCTGGTTCTAGTTGATCTTTACTACCTAAAGTGGAGGCTTCCGTGAAGCTCTTCTTAGCTTCCATGAATTTCTCCCTCGCACGTTCTAAGTCAAACTCGGGTTCCTTTGTAGGAGCCTTGTGAACCCACATACTTTCTTTTGGCTGCTTCCCTTTATCGTCTCCTGTGGTCATACCACTCCTGAGTATCATGTTTACATTTGGGTCTTCTTCGCACGGTTCAGACCTCATCATTTGTAAACTCTGGGTCGGAGGGAGACTAGAGTACCCCCTTTTTGTGCATCTTCGCTATCAGCGAAGGGAAATCTTTTGCATCATGATCAAACTGATTACAGTACAAAAATGATATCCTAGTCGGGTTCGTACAATTGTGGGCATAATTCCCTATCCCTCCGCAATTGTAACAAATTATCTGGCCACGACCCCTTCCTGGTCCCATTCCACCTCGACCCCGACCGTGCCCCTAAAACCTAGCGTGCACCATCCCTGCATTTGGGTCAAGGGCTCGTATTTCAGCCTATACCCTGTAGGTAGGAGTCTGATCCATCATCAGTTCATAGCTTTGGCAGGTGCGCTCTTCATGGCCTACCGACCTACAAAAATTACAAAACAATTACTGGGATGTCTGCGTATACTTCTGCAACAGATGACAATTATCCGTGATGTGTTTTCCTCCTATCTGGCAGATCACGCACCATAATGCAGACGTTGCGCTTGCCCCTGCCTATGCCTCTGGTCTTAATGGAATTAGCCCTCCCCTTTCCAAGTAGTTCGCGAACACTAGACAGTGGTCCTTGTCATGCCCTTGGCCTTTGCAATTGATGAACCATACTTCCTCGCGCACCTCCATTCGCGTTGTCCTGTCATGTTTCAAACTTTTCATCTCCAAACATAGATTCTGTAGTTGCATGTGGATTTGTTGGACTCCCAACCTAGGGTCTTGTATAGGGGTCTCATGCAATCTCATTACCATCTCCAACGCTTCAGCCTGGGTGGAAAGTTTTTGCTGTGACAATGTCGTCCTTAAGTGTGGCGTAAGTGAGGCCACAAACCATGTGCGATGTTGGGCATCTGTTAACGTCATATTGGCTTCACGGATCATTCTCTTTGGCTTTTGGTCTAGATCCTAGGGGGTCTTTCATGGGAGCATCGCAATATCCTTAAACCCGATGATTGATTTTGTCTCTGATTTTGGCCTGCTAAATTCCCTGTTCAGTGCGGTCTGGATTTCTGCAATTCCTTCGTTCGAGTGGTCATTAGAATGCTTGATATACCACATTAATGCACGATCCTACAGTGTGCTCACTAGTGTAGCCTTTTTAATATTATCATCCATGACGCCCTGTGCTTCCCATACTGTTCTTACCACGAACTAGAATTGGTCCAGATCTTCATTTCCTACTCCTTTGAGCACCGACAGTTTGATTACACTCGCCATATTGAACTGCGGTGGTGGAGGAGATGGAGTGGGTGGAGATGGAGGTGAGGGGGGTGAAACAGGTGGCGGTGTGGGTTGGGGTGTAAACATGGAATTCTCTATCTTATCAAACTGACCATGCTTCTTGGAGAAACTTTTGCGAGCTCCTCCTCGCTTTCCTGCTAGGGTGAAATTAAGGGACTGTTTTCCAACTCCTCACTACTTCTGCTTCTGTAGATCTTCCTGCTTCACGTAGTCCCAAACATTAATTTATTCGCATAACCTGCTTTTCACAGAATAGAATATTAATCCAAGTGTTCAAAGATTTAATATACTCACCTCGCGATCCCTTGAGAAAATGTCACTCTGCCTCACTGTAACTGACAGTCGTGTCTACCGTGAACTCAATGATAAATCCTCCTATTATTCAGTCGAGCCTGTGGTCCACAACTCACACTATCTTATCTTCTGATGCTTCTAGTTTGTGCACTAATTTTGGAGTCCACACTATTGGTTTGGCGAGCCTACACCTTCCCTGACTATCTGCTAACTTCACGATCCACTCATACAACTCAGAAGGAAAGGATGCAAAGAAAATTTCGTGGATTTCCATGTACAAGTAGTGCTCCAACCACTGTTCCTTAGATACTCGTGGATTTCTATTTTCCTGCACCACGAACTCGTGAATCTTCTTGTCCAACCACTCTTCAATTTCTTTCTTTATTGGATTCCATTGGCATGACTTCAGACATCCTTTATGTAGATCCTGGTCTCGGCAACGGAACCATTTGTTGGCTTATATAGGCTTGGACTAGGTTCAGAGGTGATTTAGCCAAGAAAATCCCAGTACTATTCGCCCTTTCGGCAACAGTCCGTGGAGTGCAAACTGAGGTCTCACCTAAAGTAGTATGGGAGGGTGCTAGAACCAGGTTTCCACACCTTGGGGATGTCTGATGGGCTTCTGGAGGTCTGTGGTCTGACCTATTTCTATGTGCACTTGCGATCCCTTCACAACCTGCGGTGCGGCTTCCATGCAGCCCTACGCAGGACGCAACCCGTATAATACCCAAGTTCCTTGCTAATTAACTGATTAATTAACTTTTGTATGTAAGATTTATGGTTATTACAACATATTCACCAATCATATCAGTGCACATGATACATAAACTAATACAAACATAAAGAAGATAATGCACAACAAACACACAGAAATAAGAATCAACTTCTCTTTATTAATCTTCAATCCTGATTACAGACTCGACACCGCCCTACGCACTCAGTTGCAGGGGTCCGCGCACTCAGCTGTAGACTCTACTAGGTCTCTACGCACTTAGCTGTAGGGCCTCTTCCTATTACTATGACCAAATACACTTAGAATCCTACTCTAAGCTCGAACCATTCCTTCGCTACTCACTCTATCTTCTACTATCTTTTCAACTTAGAGCCTCACTCTATTTATACAATCCAATGGTCCGTAGACCATGGGTAGGCTGACATGACTTTACATTACATTACATTACTTTAGGGTGGACAACCCTATGACTTAACCTCTACTTCGCGCTTCGCGACTGCAATTCGCAGAGTCCTACAATACCTTTAACCAAAACTTGGGCTTTGAGCCCCAAAACCTGCTGTGGGGGGATTCCATGCCAAACAATGGGGAGTTGTTCAGAAAGCTGTTACACTAAAAAATGTCACCATGGCTATGTACAGTTAGTATGGCTCTATCAACAGTCATGCTATCCTCCTGGGCAAGTCTTAAGCCTCTGCTCTCCATGTCAAACTCCAAAAAGAGAGAAAGTCTTTATAAATGTATTTATCTCTGGGTACGCAGGTTCTCTCAACCTTACCTACGGGTACGCACCCAATGTTCACAAAAGCTGCGTCCTTGGACGCTCTGTATGTAAAGGGGCAGGTGCGTCCCCCTGTAAAGGTCAAAATGCGCAAGTTTCATCTTTAAAAAGTTACTTGTGGTCATTTCTAGAGCATTCTAGAAGGTTGTTCGACGTGTATTGAGCGCCTCCAGATGGTTCATGTACCCCTACCAAAGAGGAACTTATCCCATCAATAAGGGAGCTATCCCATCCAAAGAGGGGATTATCCCATTGATGGTGGACCTGATTAACTTCCTCTTGAGCACTATAAATACAGGCATTGGGCCAGAAGGAGGAGAGGTTGAAAGCTAAACATTTCTAAGGGTAGATGCTGCAGGAATTAGGACTCCCATTTAGAAGCTTGTGAGGAGAGATTGTCATCTTTGCTTGTTCTATTTGGAAGTGGGTGAGCTTTGTCAAAGTAAAGGAGAACTCTTGATGGACCCTGGGAGGGACTTGCACAACACCAAGGCTCAGGTTGTAATTGTTCCTTTTGTTTCCTATTAATGCAAATGAGTCCATTCTTCTCAATAACTTGTTGTTTATGAGTTGTTTCGTATACTCGGTCTATATGTTAAATATGTTTTATCTTATGAGATTATCAAGTGCTATTTAATCGTTTGATTGTTAGTGGATGCAGGTTTCGAAGTGAAGGAGGAGCTCATCCGGATCGGCGAGGCTGGACTACTACAACAGCGCTGGACTACAGGTAGGATCTAAACACTTGATTTCTTATAGTAAATGCATGTTTAGAGAAGGATTGCTCTCATTTGTCTTGTTTGTCACTAGAGAGTCTTAGGCTCCTAGGGAGGTTGATTTGTGTCCGCACTATCGACTCTTTCCGCCTGACAAAATGGCGACTCCACTGGGGACTCCATGAATGTGTTTGAGTTCTTTTTGATTTGATATTTTGATCTGAGAAAAATTGCTTGTTTTCTGATTTTTGGTTGTCTAGCTGTGTATTTGGGTGGGTTAGCTTAGAGTCAATTTAGTTTTTTATTTTTCTTAGCTTTGCCAGAAGTACGCAGTCTCTGGGTTTAACACAGTGCGTACTTGTACGCACTGCGTCTTTGTGCACAGTGCGTACCCGCGCCTGTGTGAACAGATGACCTGCGTACCCCTGTCAATTTTGAGAAAATTTTAATTTTTGCTTTTTTTCTCTTTAGTTTTTGTTTTTAATTTGTTTTTACTGCCCAGATCCATTGGTTTACTATCAGAAATCTTCACCTAAGCTTGTTTCACTGGCATTTTTGCTCTAAGCTTTCATCAATTGGGTGTTTTGAGTCTCTTTTTTGAGAAATTCTTGATTTGATTTCCTTTGGTCATTACTTGGAGGTTTCTCTCAGTCCTTTCACAATTTTGCATCTTTTTGCTTTTTGCTTTTTGCTAAATCTTTTTGCTTTTTGCTAAATTGTGTATGAGTGTTAATCGCCTTTGAGTGTTTTTATGTTTTGATCTTTGGAACTCTCACCCAATTTTCTCGACTTGCACTTGATTGGTTCTTAGATTACATTAGAATCATCTTGTGTTTGAGGATTCTCTTGCATAGATCACATTTGCATAATTAGAATTCTCATTTTCAGAGTATGAATGAAAAATGTGCATAGATTACATTTGCATACTTTTCAAGTGAATTGTGCTTAGATTACAATTGCATAGTTTACATTCTGAAAAATCAATCGTAGATTTAGATCAGCTTTCTTTGATTTGAATTTACACAAAAATAAAAATAAAAAAAACTATTTTGGGATTGATTTGCATTAGTTTTTCTTGATAAAATTAGTGCATTATAGAATTTGTTATATTTTCTCTTAGTGATCAATTTTTTGCATTGTTGGAAGTGAATGGAAACTCTCTCCTTACTTTAATTAGGATTCATCGAATTGAAAAGATCACATTATCATATTCGATTGCATTCAGTTGAGTCGGGTCATAACACCATTGGTTTCATATCCATTTACCCCTTTGAGTAATAACAGCCTTAATAACACAACGCTTAATTAAAATTCATCTAGTAATTTTTACATTTCTAGGGCTTTGATACACCAATATAGATTAGGCTAGTGTCTAGGAGTAGGAGAGTAATTAACTCTCCAAGACAGCAAAACCAAACAAGTAGCTTATCTTGTGGTAGGATAAATCCAACTGTTGCATTTATACTCTGGGAAAGCTCCTCTTAAAGGAGAAGCACGAGCTCGTGTCCGAACCAGTGAGGGGATCAATCCTCCCTCATTGGGAACGACGCCAGATACGCACGTACTACAAATGGTAAACCTCGGATTAACCATTGTCAAGGAGCCTGGGGTCACTTGTCGGTAAACCTTGGATTATTGTCAAGGAGCCGGCAAGGTGATTGAGCTTGATACTCTGCCCTTGCGTGCTGTCGGAGCGTAGACTGTTCCCCCAGGTGTATTTGTTGCTGTTGGTGACCTTAGTGACCATTATCTTTAGGGTTCTACCCAAGGTGACGGTGGAGGGAAGATCCCACTGTACTTGGAGCAGACGTCAGCTAGACTCACTTGGATTTTCCGGGGGGTTCACTTCACTCGAGACGGTTAAAGTGGAGGAACTTGTGCCGGTCTATTCATTAAGCAGGTTGCCGGGGTAACTGTTCCACCCGCCATTTCTGTACTGAATTCTGCGATGTTGGATTTCATCACCAACTAGTGTTTTCGGTCCGGAAAGTTACTGTTTGTGTGTGGTTTGACTCCTAGATTTGATAGTGTGTGTTAATTTGTTTGTTTTTACTTTTAGAGACCATAGGTGTGAATTGTGAATTTTAATTGTTAGGTGTGAATTGTGAATTGTTAATTTTAGTTTTAAAGTGTTAATAAAATTCACTGAAGTTGAATATAATGGCAAATGTTCCGGAATTTATCAACCTAGGAACTCCTCCTAACGAGAATCCTAGTACTTTTCCTTACTTTGGAAATGTTGGTCCTCCTTATATGGCTACTTTGTCATTACCTGGATTTACAATAGGATTACCGATATGGTTATTTTCAACTTCGTTGGCCCAAAGTACTCCAATTGTTCCACCTCAACCGGATGCTTCACCTCAACAGATTTCACTATCTCAACATCACCAACCTTCTGTTGACCCTTTACCTTCTTCGTCTAATTTTTCTTCCTCCATTTCTTCCTCTTCGCCTGGTAAAAACCTTGATGCTAGTAACCAGGAGGCTAAGAAGAAGAAGAAGAAGAAGAAGCAAGATAAGAAAGAAGTCAACCAACCAACCACGACTGTAAGTGTTAGTTGTGTTGAGGAAAACTCCGACATGCATCGTAAACCCAAATACCCTTGCAGGCTTTGTAAGGGTGACCACTTCCTTGTCAATTGTCCTAGTATTCCAAAGGTCTTGGAAGTATGGTCAGAAAAATCTCATCAACTTTCCATTGATCCATCAACCAGTGATAGTCAGGTTCCTGGGAAAAAGGGTAAAGTTAGGTTTCCTTGTAAGTTATGCAATGGGAGTCATCAAACTCACATTTGCCCTCACATGGATGAAGCCTCGAAATTGTTGGAAAACCTTACTGTTCCACAACAAGAATTTCCAACTGGTTACCGTAAACTTTCTCCCAACCTACCATCAACTGACGGAGTGATTGATCTAAATTCAAGTACAGTCGATCACACTCTTCCATTGAAGAGTGAAACTCATGTCACTCAGTTTGATGATCCATTAGTTGATCAAGTGGTCGATTCAATTTCACATTCGGTCGATCCCACTTTCCCTTTGGAGAGTGAACTTCATACCGCTCAGGTTCTTCTTGTTACATCAGATTCTTCTATGCCGGGGGGCATTTCACCTGTTTCTACAGAATCCCCTCCAAGTACTGAGGTCTTTTCCTTTGATTGGAATAGATTGACAGAACCTCGTCTTCCTTCCTCCATCCCTTTCCAAATCATTGTCAAGGCTGGTGGTAGGGACATACATCGTACTCAGGTAGATGAAGGTGCTTCTGTTAGTATTTTATCCTCAACTGTTTGGAAAGCTTTGGGTTCCCCTCAGCTTGCGCCTATTATGCAGAATCTGAAAGCCTTTAACAGAACCATTAGTGAACCTTTAGGGATCCTTCCTAAGTTTTCCATTACCTTGGAAGGTAAAACTGTCTATATTGATCTTATGGTAGTTCGAGGTCCCTTGGATTTCAATTTACTCCTTGGGCGAGACTATGTTTATGCAATGAAAGTTGTCGTATCGACACTCTTTCACGTGATGTCTTTCCCTCACAATGGAAATATTGTGACTGTAGACCAGCTTTCGTTCCCTAGTCTTGTTTCAACTACCAATACTATGAAACCCCTAAATGTTCCTGATTCTAAAGTGGTATCTACCCTGCCACGGGTTAATTATGTGGCAACTGGTCCCATGTTTTCAGTTACCGATGTAAGTGAGCCTCTCACCGTTTGCTCATCTTCCTTTGATTTAGATCCGGTAATTGACATGGAAAACTCTATGGGATTACTTGAACACGATGTTCTTATCCCTTTTGAGTCCCTTGACATGTGTTCCTTCCAGAGAAGTATTCTTCCTTCTGATGAAGACCTCTTGGAAGCCATGATCAAGGTGTGTCCATTGACATGTCTTTCTTCCAGTTGGAAGCCATGATCAAGGATTTCGAGGAAAGTTCCTTTTACTGTGTCAACCTCGTTAAAAAATGAATCAGTTGGTCACGAGGAAAGTTCCTTTTACTGTGTCAACCTCGTTAAAAAATGAATCAGTGAGTACGAGGATAGTTTTTTCCTGTATCAACCTCGTTAAAAAATGAAACAGGCTAGTATGAGGATAGTTCTTTTACTAAGTCAACCTCATTAAAAAATGAATCAGCTAGATTTTAGGATATGTAGGTAGATTGTAGAAAGTAGGCTGCTATGAGGACAGTTCTTTTCCTGTGTCAACCTCGATAAAAAATGAATCAGTTTGTATGAGGACAGTTCTTTTCCTGTGTCAACCTCGTTAAAAAATGAATCAGTTGTTGAGGAAAGTTCCTTTTACTGTGTCGACCTCGTTAAAAAATGAATCAGTGAGTACGAGGAAAGTTCCTTTTCCCGAGTCAACCTCGTTAAAAAATGAATCAGGTACGAGGATAGTTTGTTCCTCTCTCAACCTCGTTAAAAAATGAAATTGGACGTTGTGAGGAAAGTTCCTTTTACTGTGTCAACCTCGTTAAAAAATGAATCAGTGTGTACGAGGATAGTTTTTTCCTGTATCAACCTCGTTAAAAAATGAAACAGCCTAGTAGTGAGGAAAGTTCCTTTTACTGTGTCAACCTCGTTAAAAAATGAATCAGTGTGTACGAGGATAGTTTTTTCCTGTATCAACCTCGTTAAAAAATGAAACAGGCTGGTATGAGGATAGTTCTTTTCTTGTGTCAACCTCCTTAAAAATGAAACAACTCCCTTTTCAAGTTAAATATTGAAAGTAAACCTTCATTCCATCCATCTGGTTGAATGCAATGAAGCCTGGGGGGCATGTACCTCGCTTTGCATCATTATACTGGGGGCATGCGAACTTTTTGAGCATAGTTCCTTGTCTTGTGTCAAGCTCGTTAAAAAATGAAACAAGGATAGGTTAAGTAGGTAGATTGTAGAGAGTAGTCATGAGCATAGTTCCTTGTCTTGTGTCAAGCTCATTAAAAAATGAATCAAGGATTTTAGAGCATAGTTCCTTGTCTTGTGTCAAGCTCGTTAAAAAATGAATCAAGGTTTTTAGAGTAGAGTTTTTGTTAGGTATATTGTAGAGAGTAGTTATGAGCATAGTTCCTTATCTTGTGTCAAGCTCGTTTAAAAAATGAAACAAGGGTTTTGAGGATAGTTCTTTTCCTGTGTCAACCTCGTTAAAAAATGAAACAACTCCCACGAGTCTTTCCAAGATTTCGAAAGTAAAGCTTCATTCCATCCACCTCATTGAATGCAATGAAGCTTGGGAGGCATGTACCTTGATTGGCGTCATTGTGCTGGGGGCATGCGAACTTATAACAAGCATAGTTTTTCGTTTCAAGCTTGCATAAACATGAAACTGGATTCGAGCATAGTTCTTTTCCTGTGTCAAGCTCGTTAAAAAATGAAACAAATCCTCCTCTACTTGAGTCGAGAGTTTGACTAGATCTCATAAATGTTAAGTTGTATATTTAGGTTAGTTATTTCAGTGTTTTGCATAATTTTCTTACAGTTTTAGGTCGAGTCTTTCAAATGATCTCGTAACTCAACCTTCATTTCATCCAACTGGTTGAATGAAATGAAGCTGGGGGGCATGCGCTCTAGCGGTTATGCTTAGGGGGCATCAAGCACAATTTTTTCTCTGTTTCAAGCTTGTGTAAAACTGAAACTACTCTGAAGCATAGTTTTTCTCTGTTTCAAGCTTTTGTAAAAATGAAACCTATCTCGAGTCAATTTCAGTTATTTTCAAGACTCGTTAAACTCATGAAAATCTCGAGATTATTTTGCTATCTTTCATTCTCGTAAAACAAATGAAAATGCCGAGTTCTTTCCATCTTTTCCTGCTCGTAAATTAAATTGAAAGTCGGCCATATGAGTACATTTTTATCATTTTTTTGAACTCATTAAAACTTACGAAAAAATGAAAGCTATGAGTACATTTTTATCATTTTTTCGAACTCGTTAAAACTTACGAAAAAGTGAAACCTTGGAGTTCTCTTTTAAGCCCTTTTCAGACTCCTAAAATATGAAAAGATTGTCAAGCGTTTCTTTTACACTCGTTAAAACGGAATTAAAAGACGGTCCCCTTATAGCTCTTTTCTGACCGTAAAAACACGAAAAGATTGCCGGATTTTTGTCGTTTCAAATTCGATATTGGTTATAAAACGACGTGTCATTGATCGCTTTTTTACTTTTTCGGGTCAAAGACACTAATAACGAAAAGTACTCCTTGGTCGTAAAGATCAAGCGGTTCTCTCAAGTATTATTTTATACTTTTTCGGGCTTGGGAGACACAAATTTACGAAAAAGTTCAACCCTGGAGTCTTCTTAAGTTTTTTCAGACTCTCTAAAATTGAAAAACGCCGAGTTTCTCCTATACTGGGCTCGTTAAAATTTCACAGTAAAGAACCTGTTCAATTACAAACAGGAATGAACCTCTCCTTCCTAGGGTTCGAATCAAAACTAGGTTGGACTCATCCGAAGGATGAGCTTATAATCAAGCATATGTTATCCTCCTCAAGCTTGTTAAAAATAAAGAGGTACTTGCCAGAAATGGTGGGGGAAAAGAGAGAAGAATGAGCCTATTTGTTATCTTTTGTCTCGGAAGAAACTTTATTACCACTCTTGAACACGACACTTTTCATTCACCTGGGTTGGGAAATCCTTTACCTCACAGTTGATCAAACCACATTGAAAGTCTTCAGCCGAGTTCCGGGGATTAACTTTGAGTCGTTTATCACCAAGCCATCTGTTGTGTCGTTATGTGTTCAAGAGGTCTGCAAGAAAAACTTTCATCTGCAAAATACTTGTCATCCATTTGACCATCCCTGAGTCAGTCCTTACAGCAACATTTCTTCAACTTGAACAAATGATTTCGTGTTGTGGGCTTGCCTGCAACGGGTTGCTTTCTATCGACATCAGCACATCATCTAGAGAGATGACTTAGAAATCGTCAGTACCTTGAAGTCTGCATGCATCAATGGCAGGTTTCTCGCCTTTGACGTCAGTTTACATCATTGACTCTCGATCGAAGGATTCCATGAAATGTTCGACATCAACTCATTCATTCACATCTCATGGATTGTACTGGGTACTTTGAGAACCATTGACATTACTGGTGGTCTCTCTCACACTTGTTAACAGTTTTCATCATCGACTGGTAATCAAGTGGTTTCTACCATGTTTGACATCAACTCATTTATTCGCATGGCTAGAATCGTACCAATTCGGGAAGTAGAAATGAAGACCCTGGATCTCGTTTCCACCATCCAGACTGCGAGGAGTTTTGTATTCATTATCTAAGTAGACTAATCATAAACAGATGGCTGTGCCCATACTGTGTCTACAAAAGTCTATGATTATGATGTACTGCAAGATCATTCCTGTATAAGAATAGTTAGTCTGTTAGTTAAAATTTTGATCTGAGTATGGGAATGCCTACCTCAGTGATGATATAATCTTATACATGTATTTTGTGTTGAAAATTGCAGGTTCTGACCAGGCTCTCCACGAGATAATCCTTGAAATGATAAAGCGCTTCACCCTTCCTAGATAAAACAAAACCCTAATCTATTACAGGCTTCGCACTTTAGGGGGCAATCTGTTACACTAAAAAATGTCACCATGACTATTTACAGTTAGTATGGCTCTATCAACAGTCATGCTATCCTCTTAGGCAAGTCTTATGCCTCTGCTCTCCATGTCGAACTCCAAAAAGAGAGAAAGTCTTTATAAATGTATTTATCTCTGGGTACGCAGGTTCTCTCAACCTTACCTGCGGGTACGCACCCAATGTTCACAAAAGTTGCGTACTTGTACGCTCTGTATGTAAAGGGGCAGGTGCGTTCCCCTGTAAAGGTCAAAATGCGCAAGTTTCATCTTTAAAAAGTTACTTGTGGTCATTTCTAGAGCATTCTAGAAGGTTGTTCGACGTGTATTGAGTGCCTCCAGATGGTTCATGTACCCCTACCAAAGAGGAACTTATCCCATCAATAAGGGAGCTATCCCATCCAAAGAGGGGATTATCCCATTGATGGTGGACCTGAATAACTTCCTCTTGAGCACTATGAATACAGGCATTGGGCCAGAAGGAGGGGAGGTTGAAAGCTAAACATTTCTAAGGGTAGATGCTGCAGGATTTAGGACTCCCATTTAGAAGCTTGTGAGGAGAGATTCCCATCCTTACTTGTTCCATTTGGAAGTGGGTGAGTTTTGTCAAAGTAAAGGAGAACTCTTGATGGAGCCTGGGAGGGACTTGCACAACACCAAGGCTCAGGTTGTAATTGTTCCTTTTGTTTCCTACTAATGCAAATGAGTCCATTCTTCTCGATAACTTGTTATTTATGAGTTGTTTCATATACTCCTTGGTCTATATGTTAAATATGTTTTATTTTATGAGATTATCAAGTGCTATTTAATCGTTTGATTGTTAGTGAATGCAGGTTTCAAAGTGAAGGAGGAGCTCATCTGGATCAGCGAGACTGGACTACTACAACAACGTTGGACTACAGGTAGGATCTAAACACTTGATTTCTTGTATGGTAAATGCATGTTTAGAGAAGGATTGCTCTTGTTTGTCTTGTTTGTCACTAGAGAGTCTTAGGCTCCTAGGGAGGTTGATTGTGTCCGCACTATCGACTCTTTCTGCCTGACATATGCATCTTAAATAATAGTTGTAAATTTGGTTGAAGGCGGTACAATGGTATGTCTAGATTTAGCACAAGTAAAATCCTTTTTTGTATGTTGTGTAGTGTAATTCATTTATCTTATATTTCAGCTCAATATTTATATAGCTTTGATATGTGTGAGTCCATAGGTCTTGCTCCAAGAGAGAGAATGTCATAAGAAGACAAAAATATAATAATAATGTAAAATATGCAATGATTCATTAATAATGAGTGAATGTGAAAATTGTTAATAAGTAAATAAAGTATGGTATAAAAACAGAGAGAGCTTATTTATTATGTGAAACATGTAAAAGATGTTAATGTAGGCATTGAAGAAGCTCCTCTGGTGGAGGAATGGAACGAAGGATATCTTCTGCAAGTTTTCTCCATGTGATATTTTTGTTGTCTTGCATTTTCATATAATGATCAAAAGTGAATGTGGGAAAAATGTAAAGATCTTGTAGAGAACGAAATCTTGATATTCCTGTGAATGTAAGGACTTGGGGTTCAATCTTCCCAATGTCTATTGTAGATTTGAAAATTTTCATACCTTGCGATTTATGTATAGTTAATGCCCAATCCATTTTGAGGGGAATTTGTGTACGCGATTTATGTATAGTTAATACCCAATCCATTTTGAGGGGAATTTGTGTACGTCCATTTTGTTTTATGGGTGGAACAGGAAAGTGAGTAGGATTGTTTCCATCCCAAGGAGGAAAATGTATTTAGAAAAATCTACAACAACAAAGACTAGAAGAAATAGAGGTGTAGTTGATTCTTTGTATAAGATGGATATAAATTTCCCAAGTGAACCATTAACAAGTTCAGCTGAAACCTAAAAGGTTTGAGGTCAGCATCACTTTTTGGCCTATGAATAACAAGACAATTGGATCTAAGTGCTTGTCTTCAGAGGAAAGTGTGGAATTTTTTATGTTTTGTTCTACAATGGATCTTGCAGCTACAGTGTTCAAAGATTTCAACATGTGTTTACTATGTAGCAGTGTTTGAGCACTAGTTAGAAATAGATGCATGGAATCTTTGAATGAATGTTTCTCATCTTCATACAGGAACGAATCTATTCATGGCATGATAATTTTTCTAGTCTTCAAGCGTTGGATTTTCATTTATGATGTTTTGGTGGATGTTTCTAAAAGTAATTTGGGTGGTGGTGTCACCTTGCTGATGGAATCATTAGAGAAATTTTGAGGTCTAATTAAAATGGGCCTCAAACAAAAATGTACAACCAAAATCTACTTTATAAGAACCAATAGGATTCAAGATGATGATGTCAACCATGAGGGATGATTCACCATTTTTGGAGTAATAAAGTAAAAATATTAAAAAATAAAGTAAAAAACTACAATTTCAACTTATCTCCCTACAGTTTTACTCAAATTTCAAGCGGGAACACTCATTGGACATAGAATTTAATTCCTCGTTAAAGGAGTACCCATGTTGCATACTTTTGATGGACCATGCTACATGAAAAATGAGAAATACATGAAAAAACATGATTGGAATCATGTTTTTTTAATGTATTTCTCATTTTTTGTGTAGTAGGGTATTTCAAAAGTATGCAACATGGGTACTCCTTAGATGAGGAATTAAATTTTGTATCCAACGAGTGCTCCTACTCAAAATTTGAGTAAAATTGTAGGGAGATAAGTTGAAAAATTAGTTTTTTTTCCCTCTAAATTTTGATGATGTAATCTAATATTATTTTATTATTTCCACTATTATTTTATAATATTCCTTAGTAGGCCCATTTTAGACCTCAAAATTTCACTAATGATAGCTCCTAGTGTAATGATTGTTTTGCATGTGTGCCATAATGCACTCTTGTCGGAGGTGCCCGCATATAGTGGAATGTCTTTAACAAGCATAAGTTGGTCGAGGTCACCGAATAATATAATGGAACAACCACTAAAAGGAGTGCTTGTGTAAATGCCTCTTGGAGGCATTTGTCTGTTGGAAACAATGATAATACTGAGACACGGGGTGAATCAATATTAAGGATAATTTTAAACTTTTACGCATATTTACTTTTCTTATTCCATATTGACACCCATCCATATAATTAGCAGCAATATGTAATATGGCAAAAACATGAATTCAACATACAAGCACACACACCATAAGTATCATACACATGAGACACGAGGGTTTTGCGTGGAAACCCTTTCGGGAAAAAACCTCCAAAGCTTATTGTTGTTATCGATGTTAATAATATCACCTACTCTATTACATCAATCTGTTTTGTGAGAACCCACCCACAGGAAGCACCAACTCCCTTTGATTGTTTTCTAGCACTGACTAGCAAGAAGCACCAACTCCCTCTTTTTGTAGACACTTTTCCAGCTTACTAAAAGCACCATGTGAGGCACCAACCTCACGGATTTTTTGCAAGCACCAACTTGTAGCTCCTTGGATTTTTGCAAGCCAACTTGCAGGAGGCACCAACCCCCAAGCCTTCTCAAGCACCCATTAGAGGCAGAAGCACCAACTTCCTGTATGCAAGCACCAACCCACACTCATATAGGAACTAAATGTTCTCTGTAATTTTTCAGCCACTCTACCTGATAAGATCTTTGTTTTATCTGCTCACACTTCTCACTCTACAACAACTCACTGATCTGCTCATCAGAAGTCACTAATCGAGGTCCACGTAGCTCTATATTTTCTCTTCATTAGCATGTACTCAGCTCTCATCCTCTTTCTCTCCACAGCACATACACACACACAGCTCTCGACCTTCTTTCTCTGTATAGGCACATTTGGCCTTTCTCATACATCACAGACAACTATGACCTTGCTCACACAGCACAAGCAACTATGGCCTTGCTTACACAACACAAAGACAACTTCATCCTTTCTCATAGAGCACAGGTAACTTTCGCCTTAAACACAATGCACAAGAAACTTTCGCCTTTCTCACAAAAGCACATCTCTCGGGGTCTCGCACCTTTGCATTGGTATTGTCAGCCTTTATCTCTAGAACGGGCTCTGTCTCAGCCTTACACAGTAGTGCACTCACACAGATCTTTTCAACTTAGCTCACTTAAAACTATGCTTATTTCCTGCACATTGCCCATCTGAGCTCCTAGGTTTTGTTCCTCTTCTTCCCCCTGATCGATGCTAACACTTTTTCCTATATTCACATTGTGCGATTATACCTTGGCATGGCCCTTCATTTTGTTGTTGCGTTTGACTTGGTCACTACCACTGCATTAACCATGAGAATGGGAACTTTGACATTTTCTCCATACTAAGAATGAATTCTCAGTCCACCTGCACACTCCAACCAGGCACAATCCTCTCTGTGAACAACACTCCTGTCACTGAGGCTCTCCATGCTTATTCATGGTTTCACATAACTTGGTTGTACTTCAACATGGCTTCTCTATGGACCATTGTCCTTGTTGCCTTGTCTCAGAGTTTTTTGCTGATTAATCTAACTCCATGAACCAACTCTATCGATCTTCATTTGTTCTATGGTGGCCAATCGATTCATCCACTTAACTCACTGAGACGTGCATCAAAGCACAGGAATATCTTGTCTCTCCTTAAGGAAAACTCAATACTCTTTCCCGAAGATCATGGTCCTTTCTGCCTTGACCCAACAATCTTTGACAGTTGCCATTAATATTGAGACCAACTCCTCTTCTCTTGCATTCAACTTTGCAACTATTGACCCATACACTCTTTAAAGCCCTATACTTCCTTATCGAAGCCATTCCATATCACAATCTTCACAGTGGTGTAGTATTCTAATCTTCTGATTTCTAACCTTTGATATGAGTAGCTCCTTCTGCTTAGCCCTTCTAGCATTTCTAACCATTGGACAACGGTCGTGACCTGTCACTTAGCCTTGAGGTGCTAGAGCATTTTTTATCCTACAGGGGTTATTTTTCCTTTGTTAAGTGCTTAACACCCTTGGTTATTTATCTTCTTCTTGACCATGTGCTAGCCAAATATTGGAGCCCTCTCCTTAGAAGTTTTGAATTGGGGATTTAACTTTGGAGTTGCAATATTCCCACTTCTGATATAGCCCATAGCTCTTAGTGCTCGGCCCCAGCTCCACGCCTTTGGTTATTTGAGTCTTTGTGACCATGGTTCTTGCCCAATATCAAATCCCCCTTATCGAAACTTTTTCAAGTATCAAGTGTTACAAAGTGTCGACATCCTCAACCTTCGATATGTGATCTCTGATATGATGTCATCACTGCCATGTGGAAACTCCTTAGAGGTGACACATGTCACCTGATTATGGCCCATTAGCCTACTCGATCAAGTTGAATATGTCTACCACATGTCCTACCATATTGCCATGTCATGCTGACGTCAACTGCCACTGTACCTTATCATAGCCAACCATACGCTGCCATGTATCCTTATCTGAGCCAATCATATCTTGCCATGTGTCCTATTAGAGGAGAGAGAAAAGGGCTTGCCCACCTTTGGTTTTGTGATGAAATCCTTTTTCAATCCTATTTATTGTTCCCAAAGATTTTTAACACTATCAATGCTTTACCCATGTCGCAACTTTTAAAAGGTTCTCACTTTCAGAAGTTCCGATTCTCCGATCATTGATATGCCTGATGTTCCAATGTGATGATCTCATCTAAGCTCTGATGTTTTGACCGCCAATCTCCAATGTCTCTAGCCCTTTGATATGTGATGTGTCAATATGCTTAATGCTCTGACGTTGTGATGCACTGATATGCTTGACCTCTGATATGTGATCGTTGATATGCCTGATGCACTGACATTCTAATCTCCTGATGTGTTAATACGTTGACCTTCGACTGTCGATGTGTCAATATTCTGACCTTCGATCTTTCGATCTCCAATATGCCGATATTCCTTCCGGCCTAATGCTTCAAATCCCTCAACTTCAACAAACCATAACTTTTGACCCAGGAATCCATTTATGTACTTCCACATATCATTGGAAAGCTATTTCAGAGAACTTTCCAATGGAGAGGGTCTAATGTAGGCTTTGAGCCCATCTGCTACCTCTAATATAGATGAAAAATCTCTACCACTCTTTTACTCCTTGACTCTCTGGACAGCTGAAATCACACCCACCATGGTGGTCCTTTGCATGAAGCCTACAACTATCATTGACTTCCATCCGGTCCATCATTGTAATCATCATTTTATGGATTATCTAATAAGCCTGCTACTGTGATGATTTTCTACATGAAGCCTGAAGCTACCATGAGATTCCTCCTAGGCCATCACTACCAACATTTATTGCAACAAGAAACCAAGCTAGTCTGAATGACATCAATTCCAACACTCATGCCAACAGTTAGGTAATCCCAACTTCCCAACACATCTTCCCAGCATGATTGTTGACATCAATGCCAACACACTTGCAGATGCCTTCACTAGGCCACTGGCCATCCAGACAATGCAAATTGTCCAACAATCTCCCCCTTTGGAATTGATGGAAACACTCCATCCTTCTCTTCATGTGATGGCCAAACCTCATGCTTCTTCCACACATCTCATTGCATGAGACACCAATGGCCTGCTTTCTTCTACATAGGCCATCACAACTTCTCCACAATTATCTCCCCCTTTGACATCAATGGAAAGGGGCTGGAAGCTGCCTTTCTTTCCCTAGGAAATCACTTGGCTATGAAGACCAGAGTCTAGCTGTTGACTTGTGCATTTTTCTTCGCAAACATCTCTACCAGGGCTGTCACTACTGCTGCTCCAAAAACTGGGCATATTTGATATGCTCCCCCTAAACATATACTACCTCTGATTTGAATGCCTCCAATTTTGGACACCTTATGGTTGTTGGCTGAGCACTCTCTCCACTAATGCATATTTTGTATCAAAAATATTGATACCCATTAAATTGCTCATGGTATTGTTGTTGCTGCAAATACCAATTAATGATGATGCATTTCGGCTCACACTGCTACGATGTTGCTGCAAATACCAATTAATGATGATGCATTTTGGCTCACACTTCTTCGCTGTTGCTGCTACTTTTGAGACTGTGCTCACATTTTTTAGCATCTCCACTTCTCCCCTTGAGATCATTCTCATACAATAGGGACTTCTTCTTATACCAATTGCACCAAAGGAAATGATACAAATGGAGCATTGTACTAGGCAAACTCTAATATTTCTTTTGTCAAAAATAAATTTCCATTTGCACACAAGGTCACTCATCATGAGCCCAACACAACCAATTGACACAACGATACCAATTGAGGGTTAAGGGACATGAAAATCTTGCACCAATTGTGCTTAATGAACACAAGACTACTATGCGTAATCAAACTCACAACTTAAATGAAATAAGGGTATTTCACCCTAGATGAAAACCTTTCATTTGCTTAGCAATATCCCTTTCTGAAGTTGCCCATTATTTCCTGCTATTGCTTATCAAAGAAACTCCCCCTAAGCCAATGCTCTTTGATCTTCTGTAACAACTTTCTTTCCTATGCATGGGGACTGATCCAGTGGACCTTACTTGACTGTGAGCTTCCTGTCATTCTACACTTCCACTGCAACCCATCTTCTTCCCACAGCATAAGATATTGTTTTGTACTCCTCATGTTGGTTGCACTCCACCTTTTCAATGTTGATACTTTCAAAATAAACCAATTTATTCTTGTAATCAACAAGAAAACACAACCATACCTTCATCAATCAGATGCGCCTTTCTATTTGTTCTTCTTATCTTTATGCATCTGACTTATTCGGCCTCCCTTAAGGCCATTCTCTTCCTTAACTGAAGAGAAACAGAGGATCTACTCCCCTTGAGAAGATCATCCTCCTTCTTCTTCTAAACCTTCAAAGGTCAAGTTATGATAGAAGCATTACCATCGTGCTTCTTCTTTACCCCTCTTTGGGTCTTCTCTTGACTGCTCATGAATAGAGGAAACTTCTCTTTCACCTCTTCTTTCTTCACCCAAATCCACTTGAAGCCTTTCTACCTTACAGATGGGTCCATTACACGGGTAATAGGATCATTCTCCTTATTTCTTCCTCCTCTTTTCATCTTTCTCTTTTGACGCAGAGAATTGAAGACAAGTTTGTATTTCTCAACTCCATTCTTTCTCCTTTTCTTCAAATCCCAAGTTGTTGCATTCACATGCCTATGCTAAGAAGCATTCCATTTCTTCTCATTTCTACAGCTATCACTCTTGTGCCCAAATTTTCCACAATTGTATCATTTGATTTGGCCTAAGAATGAGGCAATGGAGTTACTCTTTTCGACAATGTTTTTATCAAAATTCCTATTGTGGCTAGCATGTCTTATTATAGCCTTTTTTGTGTATACTTGGGTTGTTCTACCCAACAAATTTTGTTTCCTTGCATGCCATATACATTCTATGGCCTTATGTCCAAAATTATTGCAATAAAAACAATATACATGAGAATGATCTTGATGACAAAGGTTAAATTTTCTTTCTAGGCTTTGTCCTTGAGTAGCAAATTAAGGACCTCTATTGGCTCTTCATGTGCCTTCTATGACAACCTGCATTTCTATCATACACTCTTTCTTGCAGCTGCCTTGACCTCTTCTGTTGCAGTACCGGCCGCTTCTTCTTAGCCTTTTGTTGTTGGCTTTCCTTCTCTTATTGTAGCTTCTTTCCATGTTGTTGATGTTGTTCAATAACCTTTCTTTCTTTGTTGTTGTTGGAACCTTGTACTCCCTTTACTTGGGAAGTTGACCCTTCAGCATTCACCATCTTAGAGCTTGGTTTTTCTTTGAAACCAAAACCAACCTTGATTAGCAGGTATCCTTGTTTAACAAGAATCTCATCCAAGGTGTTTGTGCTCCCCTCAAGCTTTTGATATTGAGACAACTCTATTTTTTACTTTTATAAGTCATGTCTCAATGAGACTACCTCATTTTGTAGTCTCCCACAATAAGCTTCCTTCTCACCCAGTTGATTGGTTAACTTTCCATTGATTCTTCTAGACTCTTCCTATTGAGCATTTAAATCAACTAATTTTTTTCTCAACCTTCCATTCTCAAGCTCATAAATTTTTAGTTGCTCCTCTTTCTTGATATTTTCCTCTGATAGGTCCTTGATCTCCTTAGAGCAGAGATCGACATCTTTCTAAAATATATCCTTTCACTTAGATCCTCTTATTCACTATCAGAGGTGCTAACTAAGTTACCAAAGAGATCTAAACCCATATTTGTGTCCATGGAGTCTTCCATGGGACTAAGGGTTGTCCCTTCTTCATCACTTTCATTGATGCCCCTATTCTCTCCACTAGATGTACTCTCCTCTCCTTCAAAGGATCCCTTATTTTCCGTTGCTACTAAAATGGGTCTATCTTTATTAAAACTACTAGATGCATGGCTCTCTCTATCTTCAAGTGATTCACATGAAGATCTAGATAATGAATGACCTATTTCTTTACATTTATCACAAAGAAATAACATACCTTCTGAGCAACATGGTCTCTCCTCTAAGACATCTTCATCATCAACACGAGTGTGATGAGCAACAACTTCTCCATGTTCTGGTTCATTGCTAAAGCAACAGGGCTCCTCAACCTTTTCTTGAGGCATATGGCTATCTCCACCATACAAACATTGCATTATGTCCAACACTTCCGTTGCCGACCAACAATGCCTCACTTTATCAGCACCCAGCTTAGATATCCCTTTCATGATGAACTCCTTGGACTTTTCATTATGCTCATTCTTTTCTCTACGTATTATGAAGCGTCGCATGTCAACATTCAAGGATAGTAAATATTCCAACATTAAAACCTCGCAGACTTCATAATTGAGCCCACGATCTGATTCATTTAAGAATGAAACTCCTTCTATTACTAGCCAAGGTCGATTATCAATTGTTTCCCTTTGATCTACCTCCTAGCGATTAAGCTATTTTTGAAGGAACGTGGCTCTGATACCAATTTTTGGAAACAATGATAATACTCAGAGGGTTGGTGAATCAGTATTAAGGCTAATTTTAAACTTTTATGCCTATTTACTTTTCTTATTCAAGATTGGCACCCATCAATATAATTAGTAGCAATATGTAATATGGCAGCAACATGAAATCAACATATAAGCATACACACCATGAGTATCATACACATGAGACATAAGGTTTTTACGTGGAAACCCTTTCGGAAAAAAACCACCAAATCTTGTTGTTGTTATTGATGTAAATAAAAGAACCTACTTTATTACATTAATCTGTTTTGTGAGAACCCACTCATAGGAAGCACCAACTCCCTTTGATTGTTTGCTAGGACCGACTAGCAGGAAGTACCAACTCCCTCTTTTTGTAGACACCTGTCTAGCTTACCAGAAGCACCATGTGAGGCACCGACCTCATGGATATTTTGCAAGCACCAACTTGCAGCTCCTTGGATTTTTGCAAGCCAACTTGCAGGAGGCACTAACCCCCAAGCCTTCTTAAGCACCCACTAAAGATGCAAGCATGAACTTCCTGTATGCTGGCACCAACCCACACTCAAATAGGAACTAAATGTTCTTTATAATTTAGCAGCCACTCTGCCTGATAAAAAAATTGTTTTCTCTGCTCACACTGCTCACTCTATAGCAGCCCATTGATCTTCTCATCAACAATCACTCATCACAGTCCATGCAGCTCTGTCTCTGCTCTTCATCAACTTACACTCATCTCTCGGCTTCTTTCTCTCCACAACACACATACACAGCTCTCAGACTTCTTTCTCTACATGGGCACCTTTGGCCTTTCTCATACAGCATAGGAAACCATGGCATTTCTCACAAAACACAAGAAACTACGACCTTTCTCACACAGCATAGAGACAACTTCAGCCTTTCTCACAAAATGCATGCAACTTTTTCCTTAAACACAATGCATAGGTAACTTCCGCCTTTCTCACAACATGATAGCTCTTGGCGTCTCATACCTCTTCATAGGAACTCTCAGATTTTCTTTGCAGACCAGGATCTCTCTCATCCTTACATAGCAGTACACTCACATAGAGATTTTCCACTTAGCTCACTTGCAACTATGCTTCTTTCCCACACATTGCTCATCTGAGCTCCTAGGTTTTGTTCCTCTACTCCTACGTGATCAATGCTTTCATGTTGTACTGTATTCACACTCTATGAGTGTACCTCGACCTGGCCCTTCATTATGTTGTTTTGTCTGACTTGGTCACTACCACTACATTAACCACGAGAATGGGAACTTTAACACATTCTCCATATTGAGAATGAATTCTCATTCCTCCTGCACACTCCAACCATGCACAATCCTCGCTGTGAACAACACTCCTATCATTGAGGCTCTCCATGCTTATTCTTGGTCTTGCATGACATGGCTTCTCTATGGAGAATTGTCCTTATTTCCTTATCTCATAGTTTTCTACTAATCCATTTGACTCCATGAACCAACTTCGTCTATCTGCATTTGTTCTATGGTAGTTGACCCATTCATCCACTTAACTCACTGAGACGTGCATCAGAGCACAAAAATAGCTTGTCTCACCCCAAGGCAGACCTAACACTCTTTCCTAAAGATCGTGGTCCCTTCCGCCTTGACCCAATGATCTTTGATAGTAATCATTAATTCTGAGACCAACACCTCTGCTCCTGCATTCCACTTTGCAACTTCTGACCCATACACTCTTTAAAGCCATCTACTTCCTTATCAGAGTGATTCCATATCGTAATATTCACAATGGTGAAGTATTCTAATCTTCTAATTGCTGACCTCTGATATGACTAGCTCCTTCTGCTTATCCCTTCCTGTATTTCTCACCATAGGACCGAGGGTCATGACCTGCCACTTAGCCTTGAGGTGCTAGAGAATTTTTTATCATGCCTCGGGCTATTTTTCCTATGTTAAGTGCTTAATGCCCTTGGCTCATTAGCCAAATATCAGAACCCCTCTCATCAAAAGTTTTGAATTAGGCATTTAACTTTGGAGTTGTGATATTCCCACTTCTGATATAGCCCAAAGCTCTCGGTGCTCGACCCCAACTCCACACCTTTGGTTCTTTGAGTCTTTGAGACCATGGTGCCAGCCCAGTATCAGAGCCCCCTTATAAAAACTTTTCAAGTGTCAAGTGTTACAAAGTGTCAACATCCTCAAACTCCAATATGCAATCTCCAATATGACATCATCACTGCCACATGACGACTCATCAGAGGTGACACGTGTTGCCCCGTTATGGCCAATTAGTGTTGTGGGGAAAAATGCCTATGCAGGACGATCCTATCCACCTAAGGTGTGACAGTGCCTTAGCAACAAATAGACACAGCTATTCTAGTATTCTTCCTTTATGAATTAAGAATGAAGAGAGATGAATGGACTAACCGGTGTCTTCCATTTGTCCCTCGATCCGATTTCTCTTCTCTTTGAGAGTTCCTAGCTACTTGCCTTCTCGCTCGCCCAGCTTCAACAGGTCTCTACAAGATCACAAGAAGAGAACACTACACAAAGACATAGATTCATATTCATAACTAGTTCAGGATTAGAAATAAACTAAACATACTAATGCAATCATACATCAAAGATACATCAGTATATAGGAGAAACCAAGATAGCTTTATTGATGAATAACAAGGTTCAGGAAGAGATACAACCAAGAAGGCTCCAATCCAGCATCTCCTTCCCAGCAAATGGAATTCCTATCTTCACCTCCCTTCAAAGCATTAAGCACCCAATGATTCTGATCTCAAACCAACAGCAATTCTTTGCAATAACAAAATTCCAGCCTCTAGATCTCATGGAGGAGAGATCCATATATAGATGTTTGGAGAGAGGATGAGTCAGCTTGAGATCTGACTAGTGTCCTCTCCCTCTGTCAGTTCTTGTATCCACTTGGAGGTTCTTGCTTCCACTTGGAGATTGAGAACCTCTTACTCATCACTAGTCGAATTCACTGAGGCAAGTGTCATTGAGGAAGATTCTGGAAGCTTCCTGGGTCTTGACACCTTGTTGAATGAACTTGCCACTTGTCAACTCTCGTTCAGCGCACCTGGGTAGTGCTTCTACCTGCATTACAGTGCAGGTAGCCAGTTCAGAGTTTGCATTTCAGCGCAGACAGCTAGTGGAGCCTCTGAACTGATCCTGAATTGACTTGTTTTTGAGCAGTTTCTGGTGGAGAACTTCTGTGAATTGCTGTGGTTTGTTAGCCTTGTTCCTCTAGGGGTAGGAACAACATGTTTAGGGACTTTGGATCCCTTAGATTATGGAAATTTCATGCTTATAGCTGTAAGGCACAAAAATGTCTATAACAATTGCCCCCTAAAGTATGAGGTCGTTTATCGGGTGAAATGCTTTATCAGGAGGATCCGAAGTTCATCCAATGCTGGGAGGAGACCTGTAATAAGATACAATACAATACATTATTTTTCATACTGCTTTCATGATCTAGCTGAGGCGGGCATTCCCATGCTCAGCTTTATAAATTCATTTTTCTGTACATAGAACAGACAATCGTCTGATGGTAGACTGATTATTTTGATGAAATCATCATCCTTTTGGTAGGATGATTATCTGTTGCAAGGATGTACATGTCAATGTCTTTATCTTTCCTGAATATATATCGCATCCCGGATGGATGAAACTAGATCCGGGGTCTTCAAACTCGTTCGATCTTCACTCTAAGTACAAGTCGATCCATGTGAGAAATGTTCTGAAGTCGAACATGGAAAGACATCGCTTGATTACCGGTCAATGAGGTAAACCGTTAACAAGCGCGAGAGGAATCACCGATAATGATAATGACCCTTAAGGTACTGCAGTACAATTCACGTGGTGTGAATAAAGGACTTGGCGTCGAACACCACGCAAAATCTTTCGGTCGAAGGTCATTGATGTATACCTGTCGCCGGAAGTGAGAAACTTTCCATTGAGGCATGCAAGCTTCAAAGTACTGAAGGGGGTGTTCCTAGATCAACTTCTTGGATAATGAGTTGATGTCGACAAGAAGCGATCCGTCAAAGGAGGGCCTTGATGAATCCCACATCAATGACACGGAACGGAGCTAATGATTTTGATGGAGGTGAAAACGATCTGATGAAATATGATTCAGGGTGGCGGTCATGAAAGGATGAAGGATAATGTATGGCAGTGGATGGGACACGGTTGAATTCTCTGAACGACTTCTCTTGAACATATGGCGACACTTATGCGATGGATCGGTAGCATTACCCCAAATATGGATGGTATGGCGAGACCATGGTGATGTGACCAGTGAATGAAACAACCCAACCCGATTGTGGTACGGAGGAAAAGTGTCATGTTCAAGAGCGACCTGCTACCATCAAAGTTTTCTTGAGTTTCTCCCAATTTTTCCCCATTCATTGTTGACCAGTACCTCTTTATTTTTGTCAAGCTTGAGGAGGATAACATATGCTTGTTCTATAACCTGCCCTTCGGGCAAGCCCATCACTATGTTTTAACGAGCCTAGCGATAGTGAAACTCGTTCTCATCTAAAGACAATTTTGTCGCTATTTAATGATTTTAACGAGTCTAACGACAAAGACAACTCGGTCCCTTTTCATTTTTAGAGAGTCTGAAAAGGTACGTAAAGATAACTCCAAAGTTCCTTTTTCGTCATCTAATCCCTTAAGTCCGAAAAAGTATAAAACAATACAGAAGGGATGAGTTTTCGATAGTTTTAACGAGCCGAACAAAACAAGCGCTCGATCTTTTTGTGCAATAATCCCTCAGGTCCAAAAAGATTAAAATCTAGAGGAGGGATAGCACTTCCTATCCCTTTAACGAGCTGGAAGGCCAAGGACTCGACAATCTTTTCATTTTTTACGAGTCAGATGAAAAGAGCTTAAAGAAGACTCGTCTTTTGAGGAACGAGTGATGAAACGGGTTAGCAGCTGATTCCAGGTACAGGTTGGAATTTTCCAATCACAGCAGTGTCACAAGGATGGCTAGGTGAAATCACTCTTCGCAGCTGTTCCTCAAAATGGGTAAACAATCATATGGAGGTGAACGATCGGCCAATGGAAAAGTGGAGGTGACGGTGCAAACACGACCAAGGCTTTAATGGCTGATAATGTTACATTCACAGTGGTTATTTACCGGGTAGTTCATTTTTTAACGAGCTTAAACGCGGATTGAAACACTTGCTCGATCTTATGTTTATTTTTTAACGAGCATGAACTATGTGCTAAAACTGCTCGGATCTTGCGTTTATTTTTTAACGAGCATGAACTGTGTGCTAAAACTGCTCGATTATCCAGTCATATGATAAGAATGTCTCATGTAAGATTCCATTTTTTATGGAGCTTGCGCCTTACCAAAGCTATGCCCCGCATCCTTCCGTTATGCAAGTTCGGAAACGACTAATCCTACGAGTTTAAAGGGTTAGACCTACAGGTTTAAAGGGAGGACCTAAAAATTTAAAAAATAAATAGCTGCCCCTTGCTTGCACTCCAAAAGGTTTGCATGCCCCCAGGTATAAAACAGAGTTTCAAGGTTACCCCTACTTTAGTCCAATAAAACATTTGTTTTACCGAGAGAGGCCTACCTCTTTCAGGTTACCCAAAGATTGTTCCATTAATCTTTCAAACAGAACACTTCTTCGGCGATGTCTACCGAGATAAACAAAGGTGAGTGACGATGCCCGCCAACTCACATAACTTTGACAAAAGAATCTTATTCTAGAATAACCCCTCTTCCTAGACGGACGGGGTACAGACTAGTCATATCCTCCCGCGGAAACCTACTCTATACCCAAAGTTTTCCTGCCGAAGCAAACCAGGACGCATGCCCCCGTTTATTTTTCAACGAGCATGAACTGTGTGCTAAAACTGCTCGATTATCCAGTCATATGATAAGAATGTCTCATGTAAGATTCCATTTTTTATGGAGCTTGCGCCTTACCAAAGCTATGCCCTGCATCCTTCCGTTATGCAAGTTTGGAAACAACTAATCATACGAGTTTAAAGGGTTAGACCTACAGGTTTAAAGGGAGGACCTAAAAATTTAAAAAATAAATAGCCGCCCCTTGCTTGCACTCCAAAAGGTTTGCATGCCCCCAGGTATAAAACAGAGTTTCAAGGTTACCCCTACTTTAGTCCAATAAAACATTTGTTTTACCGAGAGAGGCCTACCTCTTTCAGGTTACCCAAAGATTGTTCCATTAATCTTTCAAACAGAACACTTCTTCGGCGATGTCTACCGAGATAAACAAAGGTGAGTGACGATGCCCGCCAACTCACATAACTTTGACAAAAGAATCTTATTCTAGAATAACCCCTCTTCCTAGACGGACGGGGTACAGACTAGTCATATCCTCCCGCGGAAACCTACTCTATACCCAAAGTTTTCCTGCCGAAGCAGACTAGGACGCATGCCCCCTGGGTTCC
This sequence comes from Pinus tabuliformis, assembly GCA_031772625.1. Classification (NCBI taxonomy): domain Eukaryota; kingdom Viridiplantae; phylum Streptophyta; class Pinopsida; order Pinales; family Pinaceae; genus Pinus; species Pinus tabuliformis. The sequence goes on from CM062812.1 coordinate 755,046,144, forward strand.
AGTCATATCCTCCCGGATTACTCGCGCTCATCAGGAGGACGGACCGTGGGTTGAGACACTTCTTGCATGAATAGACCATTTAGGGATGGTGTATGACTATTTGCGATGCGTGATCCGGGAAATGAAAGTTGGTCCACGAGCTTGACCACTCTTCCTTCGTGCGGAAAACACATTACTCTAAAGAGTGAGGAGATGACGGCTCCCATGCAATATATATAGTCGCGTCCAAGGAGTAGGTTATAATCCAAGGGTCCTTGAACGACCATCACGTTCATTTGAACGGTCTTCCCTTTCAATGTTATGGGCACATTGGGGAGGATCCCTAAAGGTCGACTGGTTCCTTTATCAAGGCCTGATAGATTTCTCATTTCAGGCAAAAGCGCTGGCGAACCAAGCACTTTCCAAGCAATAGAGGAAAGGATACTCACAGATGCCCCCTCATCAATGATGGTGCCAGCCATTACCATTCTGTATATTTGAACGATAATTTTGAATGGTATGCTGGCTGGCAAGCGAGGTCTGCCTAGTTGGTTCCAGTCGAAGGACACAACCAGGTTGCTTGGTGGTGGGACCGAATAGACGGTCGGATATCGCTCTGACGAACTTCCTTCCTGCGATAAAGGAATGGGTGCATTGCCCCCGTGTTCGTCGGAGTCTGTGTTGATGAAAAGAATTTGGACGGTGACGTCTTTATTCTCCTCTGTGATGGTATCATTCAAAGATAGAGCCTCTGAAGGCAAAACCGGGTCAACTGCCGCCTCAACCTTTTGAATTTCGTCAGGTATGGATTCAGACGGTTCATCTTCAATGATAGGTGCTTCAGCTGACCACCTGAGCGGGCCAGCCGGGTTCTCAACTAGTGAAGGACTTGGCAGGAGTTTTTGATATCCAGGAGGAAGTTGCGTTCGTAAAATCGGGCGATCTTCCAAAACTCTTTTAGCCTCATCTAAGAAGGGACAACGGTGGATGGCATGGTCACCTTCACACAGTTTGCAGGGAAATCTAGCTTTCCCTCTCTGTCCTATGGCTTCACTTTCACTAGTTGACGGTGTGCTGTCAACATGGCTATCAGAGGTTGACGCCACCGAATTGTGCAAACGGGGAGACTAGTCCCTTAGTATCCGAGGGATGCAGGGACAATATTTTTGGAAGTGGTCTCCCTTGCATATGACACATGGTGATTTAGGCCTAGTCAGTGCTGTGTGTGGATTTTTGTCAGACGACACTTGTTTGCCCCCAGTCGCTTTTGGCTCCTTCTTCTTCTTCTCTTTCTTCTTCTTTTCCTTCTTCTCCTTAGGAACTTTGTTTTTTGTTTTACCAGTTCCGTCAAGCGAAGAGGAAGGAGGAGAGGAAGAATTAGATGAAGTAGAAGGCTGGTGGGTAACTCTGGTCTAGTCTAACTATTGACTCGACTGTTCAGGAATAGTGGTGTTCTGAACGACATTGGTTGAAAAGAGCCAGACCGACAGGCCAATTGTCAGTCCTGGAAGCGACAATGTGGCCATATGGGGCGCACCAACATCTCCCCAAGAGGAGAAGGGACTAGGATTTCCACCAAGGGGAATTCCTTGGTTGGTGGGCTCCATTTTTTCAACCTAAAGATCAACGCAGGAATAAAGGGTGGTTGTTCCGTTTAAAATAAATTTTTAACGACGCTTAGACACAACTTGCTTTTTCACTTTTAAAGAGTCGAGAAAAAGCTAAAGATGACTCTAGTCTCCTTCGATGTTTTAACGAGCCCGAAGTGACAAATGCTCGGATGGACTTTTTCCGTTATAGAGTCTGAAAAAGGCCAAAAGGAACTGCTCTGGAGTTCTAGGCAGAGGGTGTGCCAAACTTTTCGCAAAACGGCATAATACTTTTTAGGGTACGGGCGGTCGATCTTCCTGAATGCTGTGTTCAGTGCATTGCGATCAGTAGGGCGGCCGACACGGCTTCCTAAGGATAAAGTTTTTATGCCTATAGGGGTCTCCCAATATATATGCGACGGTACGTGGGAGCACAATCCATACTGGCGCTATCGTCCCTCAGGAGGAATCACCCACCATCAGCGAGATCGACAGTCACCAGGCTTTACGACGCCGGAACACGTCTCTAGCCTAGACCTCTATGTTGTGCGTTATGTTGCAAAGCGTTGTTAAGTTCATTCAATTTATTTTAGGTTGATATTTTTTAGAAGTTTGCCTTTCTGGATCACCACGAGATGTATGATACAATTCCTAAATGCAGTCTAAAGATGATAAGCAAGCTTTATATCTTTTCAACTATGAAAATCCTAGCTACAAAGGGAAAAGAAAGACACCATCTTTTCTCAAAGAGCAATCAGCACACTCTAATGCACTTTTCCTAAATCAAGCATGCAAACTATCAAGATTTAAATGCACAATGCAGGTGTTTGTTTTCCGCTTTCTTAATATTGATGCCTAAAAAGAAAGCTTTTTGTACAACTTTGAATTTTCTTTTAAATGACAAATACAAACAAGTTTACTTTTTCGAAATCAAAAAGGGTAGAAGAGAATACAACACTTTACGACTTTCAAAATGAACACTTGTTTCGACACTTAAAAGAGACAAACTCAAACCAAAAGCAAAAGTAAATGTATAATCAACTATAAACAACCAATGAACTCTCTCCTAATATCACAATCAACAGATCTGAATCAAGGGCTATAGGATGATTATTTCACTCATGCAAAGGAAAACTGTAAATGACGCCACAAACACATAAAAACACTCACAGTCTTTTTGTACAAAATGAGGCAGAATTTAAGTAGAGAAAAGGAGTTATCAGACTGGTACCTATGTTGGTTACAGGCTATAAAAAACAGAGATCAAAACAAGGCAAAACAAAGCAGAGAACCCCAGCTGCACAAGGCCTAACTGGATCAATGCACCCTCAACATAGAGGTTTTGACATTCAGTGCAGGTAGCCTTCACGGGACCTGCGTTGAAATGCAGAACCTCTTCACAGGGTCTGCGCTAAAGGAGAAACGAGAGTTTCTCACTAGGTTCTGGGTAAAAATTTGCTGATTAATCTACGGTTTCAGGCCAAATAAAAGCAACAAGCAAGGTACAATCAAAGGGATGCTTTGAGGGAGGACTAAGATCTATCACAAAGGATCATCAAATCATTTGTGAGTCCATTGTTCAGATCATAGACAAATCTAGTGATTGGATCAAAGCAGCAGCTGTCTACTTTGCATCTGAGAATAGTAGATGCAGTTCGATTGTTGCTGTTGAGTCTATGAAATAAACAATGATAGAGACACAAATAAAATGACTAAACAGATCTCCCCAGCGGAGTCGCCAATTTGTTATGGGGAAAAATGCCTATGCAGGACGATCCTATCCACCTAAGGTGTGACAGTGCCTTAGCAACAAATAGACACAGCTATTCTAGTATTCTTCCTTTATGAATTAAGAATGAAGAGAGATGAATGGACTAACCGGTGTCTTCCATTTGTCCCTCGATCCGATTTCTCTTCTCTTTGAGAGTTCCTAGCTACTTGCCTTCTCGCTCGCCCAGCTTCAACAGGTCTCTACAAGATCACAAGAAGAGAACACTACACAAAGACATAGATTCATATTCATAACTAGTTCAGGATTAGAAATAAACTAAACATACTAATGCAATCATACATCAAAGATACATCAGTATATAGGAGAAACCAAGATAGCTTTATTGATGAATAACAAGGTTCAGGAAGAGATACAACCAAGAAGGCTCCAATCCAGCATCTCCTTCCCAGCAAATGGAATTCCTATCTTCACCTCCCTTCAAAGCATTAAGCACCCAATGATTATGATCTCAAACCAACAACAATTCTTTGCAATAACAAAATTCCAGCCTCTAGATCTCATGGAGGAGAGATCCATATATAGATGATTGGAGAGAGGATGAGTCAGCTTGAGATCTGACTAGTGTCCTCTCCCTCTGTCAGTTCTTGTATCCACTTGGAGGTTCTTGCTTCCACTTGGAGATTGAGAACCTCTTACTCATCACTAGTCGAATTCACTGAGGCAAGTGTCATTGAGGAAGATTCTGGAAGCTTCCTGGGTCTTGACACCTTGTTGAATGAACTTGCCACTTGTCAACTCTCGTTCAGCGCACCTGGGTAGTGCTTCTACCTGTGTTGCAGTGCAGGTAGCCAGTTCATAGTTTGCATTTCAGCGCAGACAGCTAGTGGAGCCTCTGAACTGATCCTGAATTGACTTGTTTTTGAGCAGTTTCTAGTGGAGAACTTCTGTTAATTGCTGTGGTTTGTTAGCCTTGTTCCTCTAGGGGTAGGAACAACATGTTTAGGGACTTTGGATCCCTTAGATTATGGACATTTCATGCTTATAGCTGTAAGGCACAAAAATGTCTATAACAATTAGCCTACCCGATCAGGTTGAATATGTCTACCATATGTCCTACCGTACTACCACGTCATGCTGACATCAGTTGCCACTGTAACTTATCATAGACAACCAGATGCTACCATGTATCCTTATCGGAGCCAATCACATGATGCCATGTGTACTTATTGGAGCCAATCATATATCGCCATGTGTCCTGCTAGAGGAGAGAGCGAAAATTTTAAGGATGGAAATTTATCTTAAAGTTTAGAAAGCTTGGCGAATCCCACTAGCCCATAATATGAATCTATAAAATGTTTGGAGATATTTTTGTAAAAATATTCAAACTTATAATATTTTTATATAGTCTATATATAATTTTTTGGCGATTTTTAGGGTTAAATAATTTCATTCTATAAAATTTGGAAGAATCATTTTTACAAAAAAAGGAAATTAGTGAATCATTTTTTTGGAAAAAGTATAGAAAATTAGCTCATGGGCGAATATGAGCCCCTAAAATTTTCCCTAGAGAAAAGGGCTCACCCACCTTTGGTTTTGCTACAAAATCCTTTGTTAATCCTTTTCATCATTCCCAATGGTTTTTAACACTATCGACACTTTACCCATGTCGCAACTTTCAAAAGGCTCTCACGTTCAAAAGTTTCGATTCTCTAATATCGATATGTCGGATGGTCTGATGTGCTTATCTCCTCCAAGCTCTGATGTTGTGATTGTCAATCTACAATGTCTTTTGACCTTTGATATGTGATGAGGTGATATACTTGATGCTCTGATGTTGTGATGTGCTGTTATGCTTGACCTCCAATATGTGATCGCGATATGGCTGATGCATTAAGGCTCTGATCTCTTAATGCACTGATACCTTGTCCTCCTATCGCCAATGCATCGATATGTTGACCTTTGATCTTCTGATCTCTAATATGCTAGATCATTTATCTCTGATATGTCGATATTCCTTTCTACCTAAGGCTTTAGATCCCTAAACTTGAGTAGGCCATAACTTTTGAACCAGGAATCCATTTCTGGGCTTCCGCATATCATTCGACATCTCTTCGAGAATACTTTCCAATGGAGAGGGTTCGATGTCGGCTTTGAGATCTGAATTGAAACAGGAATGAAACAAATTACAAATATAACCATACACACATAGATGCAACATAAATAAAACTTCATTTCATTAATATCAAAAAACTGAAATATGCTTACATACAAAATGGAAATAAACTAGCTTATGCGATGGTAGCTTATCTCTGAGAAGAGATGTGGTGGTTACATGCCTCTCAACTGTGTTACAATGAGGCTTGAAGGCCTATTTATTATTGAGAAACAATGGAAAATACTAAACATTGAAAAACCTAAACCCTAGGAGATGAAACACAAAACTATGGGCCCTGTTGGGGTAAGTTGGTACATCAACATCCCGGGGTCATAATTTTGGCATATGATCTTCGTTTGATGCACATGATACCTCGTTAGAAAGACCTATCCAAGGACTAAAACTACTAATAGAAAATACAATGTTAAAACGTCATATTCACCACCAATGGGTTTCCCAAAAAATGTCATTTAGGGCCTCAAAACGGCTCCAAAAATTCAGGACCCAAAAAACTGCCAAAAATAGTAAACTATGCTACAATTAAGGAAACTAAAAAGATGAAAGAAACAATGGTGGGGGTCCAAGTGGAATAGGCGGGTGGCCACCAATATCCACCTAGATCATTCCTCCCCCGTTAGGAAGCAATGGTCCCCATTGCATTGAGTTCTTCCATGAGATGAGGAAACTTCTGTTGAACTTGGTTGTTGGTGAGCCACTTTCCCTGGTGAAGGATTTGGCCTGCTTTGACAACTCGATATAGTTGGATCCTTTGTTGTTGGGTGTTATTGAGCTGTGTTTCCATGATCTGATCAATTGTGGCTTGTTCCATGCAGTTTGGATTTAACTATGTTGGTGTGAGCTGTTTTGCAATGTCGGATGTGTCCAACAATGGTGGAAATTAGGGCCAAAGGTGGTCCACATTGAATAGTGGGTGGTGACCAAGGAATGGTGGAATACTCAGCTCGAAGGCATTGTCCCCTACTACCTTGGTGATGGTGTATGGCCCATATCGAAGCGGGCGAATCTTATGGTGGGGCCCAGCGAGGCACTCCTTCTGCAAATGTAGCCAACCTTTTCGCCCACCTGGAACTTATGTGGCACTCGATGTTGATCATGTCACTACTTGTACTTAGCATTGGCTCTATCTAATATGTCATGGACCTGTTGACGGATGTGTTGAATGTGCTCAATGAAGTTGTTTTCCTTGCCGGCTTCGGACTGGACATGGGCTAAATCTTCCTAAGTAGCTGCAAATGTTATGGCCACATCAATGGGACATAGTGGCTGGAATCCCAAGCCCACCTGAAAAGGGTTGTGGCCAGTCAAGTTGTGGAGAGCCTAGTTATATCTATGCTGGACATAGGGGAGGATCGCATCCCATGTACGTGGATGCTTTGAGTTTTACATGTGCAGAATGTGTACAATCATCCTGTTGACGGCCTCTGTTTGGCCATCAATTTGGGGGTGGAAAGTTGTGGACTTAGTGAGCTTGGCATCAACCAGAGACTGGACCAAAATGTACTGAGGAACCTACTATCACAATCTGAGCTGATAGATTATGGGATTCCAAAGTGTACCCGCACTCGTTCAAAGAAGAGTTTAGCAGTGGCTTCTGCTATGATATTCTTCTTGTAGGCCGTCATAATGGCCATCTTCAAGAATCTATCGACAAGTAGAAGGAAGGTCTGACATGTAATCCATGGAGATAGATTCCCAAGGTCAACTAGGGGTAGGAAGTGAAGTATAAAGGCCTTGCTTCTTAACGGCTGGTTTGGAAATGCACAAACGGTGTAGGATCTAATGTACTTCCCGACATCCTGTCGAAGATTCAGCTAGTAGAAATACTTCTGCAGTACTACCACTATTTTCTCAATCCCAAAATGCCTAGCAACCCAACTGTAGTGTGCTCCCCAAATCATCTTGGCACGCTTGCTTGAAGGAACACAAAGGTGTCCCAGGTTACATAATAGTGCATCTTAGAGGTGAAAATATGGCACTTGCTAACCCTCCAATAGCATCTGGTATGTGTGACTGAATTTTGGGTCACTTTTGTAGAAAAGTGACCAATCAGAAGTCTTTTGCCTACAAGAGTTGAGCACGGTGGTTAACTCCATGATCAAGGGTTGGCTAAGGTAATCTACAACATTATTGGTGCTAAACTTCTTGTACTTGATTTCAAATGGAACTGTTGCAGGTATGTGGACCACTTCTGACGGTGATCATTCTGCAACTTCCCTTGCATCTATATGAACTATAGGGATCGATGGTTTGTGTGGATGACCATTTCCTTCCCAAAAATGTAATGCTTCCATTATCGGCGGGCCTGCACAATGGAATACATCTCTTTGTCATAAGTGGGATACTTTCAGACTATGTATGAAAGTATCTCACTATGATATGCCACTGGATGCCCCTGTTGAGTAAGGAATGCCCCAATAACATAGTCAAAGGCATTTGTCTTGATCTCAAATGGTTGTCAAGTCTAGTAATTTGAGCACTAGAGCAGAGAAGAGGTGATGTTTCAACTGTGCAAATGCCTTTTGTTAAGATTCATACCAAAATAATTTTTCTTTCGCTCCTCCCTTGGTGACCTAACTTAAGGGCTAAGTGATATGAGAGAACACCAACACGAACCTGCGGTAGAAATTGGCAAGACCCAGAAAGATGCGAAGCTCCGTCGGAGTAGTTGGGGCTGACCAATCCCGAATGACTTGGATCTTGGCTGGATCCACATGCATCATTAATAAGGTATCCCAGATACTGAACTTGGGTCATGCCAAAAGTGCATTTCTCTAAATCGGCACACAACTTGTGTTGTCGCAATGTTTGGAGAACCTATCGGATGTGGTGGAGGCGCTCTTCCTAACTATGGCTGAAGATTAGGATGTCATCCAAGTATACCACTATAAATTAGTTTTTGAATGGCCACAAGATGTCATCCATCAGCCTCATCAAGGTTGTAGGAGCATTTGTCAACCAAAAAGGTATAATCAACAATTCGAAAAGCCCCTCCTTGGATTTGAAGGAATTCTTCCACACATCAGAGGGTTCGATTTGTATTTGGTGATAACAAGACTTCAAGTCAATCTTGCTGAAATATTTCTCCCCCCTTAAGTTGATCCAAAAGGTCATCAATCTGTGGGATTGGGTCTATATGGATAGTGATCTTGTTCAGTGCCCGATAGTCAATACAGAATCTCCAAGTCCCATCCTTCTTTTGTACCAACATGATCGGGCTCCCATGGGGCGATGAACTCAACCGAATGTCACCTTTTTGCAGTAGCTCCTAAATTTGCCTCTTGATTTCGTCGTTCTTGAGAAAAAAGCATTTATAGATTGTTCCATTGGGAAATGATGCACCTTGAGTTAGATCGATGGAGTGCTTGACCTGACAATGTAGAGGCACCCCTGCAGGGGAGGTGAAGATGTCCTCGTACTCCACCACGACCTTGTCCATATGTTGTTGTTATGCATAAGGGTCCTATCTGGAGGTCATGGACACTATCTTCTTCTTTCCCTGAGGGTGTATCATCAGGAAAACAAATTTCCTAGTTTTGGAAATGAGCTTACTACATTGTTTTACAGTGACCAAAGAGATGGTGGTAGGCGATTCTACCTCCAGTATCATGTACAAATTATTTTCCAAGGTAACAATAACAACGTGTGGCCTTGAATCATACACAACATGTGGCTTCCACAAGTATGGCTGGTCTAATAATACATTACAAACATCAATAGGAGTAACATCACATAATACCTCATCCGTGAAGGGCTTGATGATGTATGGAAGGCGACACTACTAGTTGACGCGGAGAGCCTATCCTTGGTGAAGCCACCTAATGGTGTATAGTTGTGGGTGTGTTGTTGTCGGTAAGACCAGCCGCTTAACGACCTCTACTAAAATGAGGTTCTTTTGGCTCTCGTTATCGACAATGAACTGTAGCATGGAACCCTTTACCGACATCTGGGAGTGGAAGAGGTTCTCCTCCTCCTTTGGATCTTCGGGTTCCTCCTTTTGTATCTTCATAGTGGCAACGATGGCATTGGGCTCCAAATTAATAATTTTCTTCCCTTTGTCATTCCCCTTGTCGATTTCTAACTCAGATTCGTAACATGCATCTGATTTAGAAGCCTTCAGCTCAGCCACTAGTGACTTCTTGGCTTGACACTCACTTCCCTTATGAGTGGAGCTCTTGTGGAACTCACACCACTTTCCCATGTCCTTCTTTGGCTTCGTAGTGTTTTTCTTTGTTTACAGCTTAGCAGGTTGCCCTGGGCCATCCTACCTTGGCTTTGTCCATTATTTTTCTGTTTGGGGGTACCTTTCCCTTGCTTTGGATTCATAGATCAAAAGTCTCTCTTTTTCTATTTAAGCTTCTACTCGATATTCACAGTGTATCGGTACACCGTGTCGAGCGAGGAGATATCCAGGAACTCCATCTCATCTTAGATGTACCTATGTAGGCAACTACGGTACTTGAGTACCAAATTTTTCTTAGAATCCTTGATACCCAACTTCGTGCGAAGGGTATGAAAAACATTGGTAAACTTCGTCACGTCTTGGTCCCTTCCTTGCCACAATGTTGTCCACTTTATGTATTTATCCTCATATCTCCCGACAAAGTAGTACTTCTCCTTGATGGTGTCCCAGAATTAATTCCAAGTGGTTGCGGTTGAAAATAGTGAGGGTTTACTTTCATCCCTCTACTCACAGTAGGTTTCCTACCAATCCTTGACATGGGGGTGGCTTTGACAAGAGAAAAAAGTAATATTTTCCTAAATAGAAAAATCATGAACAAAAAAATATCCTTCTAACATATTTAACCAGTTATCTATGACATTTGCTTCTATTTGACCTTCAAATATGGTAATATCAAAGTTTACTTGCACCTTAAAAGGAGTTGTACCTCCAGAGTGGCCGCTGGATGTGGATGCGCCTTCGATGGGAAACCATTGAAGGATCTGTGCAAAGTTATCAATCATCAGGTTCCTTTGTTTCTCGAGGGCCTCCTCGAGCAATATCTTGATAGGATATCCTTCTCCCTCATCTTTCATTTCTTCCCCCATGGGTGATAGTCTATGTTTACAAGGCTGATCTTACAAAGCTTCAACTAGATCGAGCCCTAACTCCTTATACCTCGATGTCATTGGGGACATGCAAACAAGGATCGAGAAAGAGAAGACCACTGTGATACCACTGAAATGAATTTAAACAAGAATGCAAAAAAATATAGATATAACCATACACACAGAGATGTAGCAAACATAAAACTTCATTTCATTAATATCAAAGAACTGAAATATGCTTACATACAAAATGGAAATAAACTAGCTCAAGCAATGGTAGCTTATCTTTGAGAATAGATGTGGCAGCTACATGTCTCTTGATGAACCTCATCATTGGGTAATTATATGGGCCTTAATTCTCCTCCTAGCTTAGTCAAACCAACTATTCTTGTAACTTATTGCATACTTTTGATTATATTTTGTTTATGAGATGAGTTAGAGTTGGATATTTTGCTTTGTGGTCTAATGTGCATTTAATCCAAGATTAAAGGAGAAAAGCAAGGAATTTTGGCAAAGACCAAGGTCAAAAATTGAATGGGACAAGGGAGAGGGATTATAGGAGGTAATTCCTCCTCATTTACTACCGTTCCATTTGAATATTCCTCCATCAGCTTAGAGTGCAAACAACCAAATCATGAGGACTAGAAGGCAGCCGAGCAAGTGAAAGACAAAGCACGAGTTTATCTCGAGTTTGGGAGCCGAGCGTCCCTAATTTTAAGGAAGTCGTTGGAGACTTCAGATGTATAAGTAGAGAGGCCTAGGACCTCAGTAGGATTTGGATTTTTTATTGTAAAACTCTACTCTATTTTTTGAGTTGCAAGACTTGTGATAGTTCTTTTGATGTAATCTATTGTTTTGGTAATAAGAATGAGTTTTGTTTTGAGCCAACACTGAGTCAACTCAGAGGGCTAAAGCTCTTGGGTTAGGGCCCAACCCTAGTATCCAAGGCTCCTCTTTATTATACATGTATGCTTAGTGTAGATTCATAGCTTAGTTGTTAGTTTGCTTAGTAGATGCATTTCCATTACAAGTAGTTTAGATCAGATTGGTTGTGTGATAGTTTGCTTCCATTTATGCCTTCTTTCAAGTAGCAAGTTAACAAGGAGAAAAGAGATCACCACAAGGTTGTCAACAGGTGTCTCGGCGTCACTTCCTCCCTATGGGACCATGACTTGAGGAAGGGACCCTTCAGCAGCCCCAAAAACACAGCTTTCTAGTTCTTTTATGAGCTTTGGATTTTTTTGTCTTTAATTCAGTACTTGGTTAATGTTGCAAGGAAGATTTCATTTTCATCCTTTTCCATCTCCATTTATGCAATAATATCTCACTCATTCTTTGTTTCCCTTCAACAAATTTCTTCATGCATAATATAGGTAGTTGATTCATGTGTTTCTAGTTTATTAAAAATGTATCTTGTTGCATAGTTCTTCTTGGAAGATACACATGTTTTATGCAAAGAAGGTACCTCAGGAGGATACCAAGACTTCATAACCAGCAACCACCTTCCACTTCATCCACCTTAGCCATCCCTTGTTTCATCATCACCCTCACTAGTTTTTCATCATTTTTCATTGAAATTTCCCTAAACACATTGAGTGAAGCTAGCCATCTCTTATCTTGGATATTGACCCCTGAGTGCTCGTAGACCTTCTAACACTCCATTCCACCCATCACACACCTTTTCTATTCTTCCCAACACCTCCAACACCTCACAATTAGCTCTCGGTTGTATCCTATAGGTTTCTTGTAATTCCTATAGGATCATCTTGTAAGTTTCTAGTACATCCTGTAGGTTTTCCTGAAACAGCCTGTTTTGAGGACGAATTGATGGGAAAACTCTAGGAGGTCATAGAAAGGCTCCTGGGACCCCTCCACACCATCCAACCACTCCATAAACCTTCTAACCATACTCAAACACCTTCCATCCACCTGTCACATCCACAGAACAATTAGTTTGCATATTTGATTTTACCTGAGAAACCAAAAAAATGAAAACAAATTTAGTTTAGTTTCTTTGTTTGCACATTAGTATGGTTTGATTCTTTTTACATCTGCAACTTAGATAGTAGCATTTTTTTATTTTTTATTTAGAAATTCTATTTAGAATAGCTTCTTAAATGGTTAACTAGGGTATGGTGTGGTTTAGCATTACATGTTGGCCTTTTCCATTACTGTAGTAGAGTAACTATCCTAGAGTAGATTTTCCCTTCTTCCATCAAAGAGTCAACCTCCTTCTTACTCTATATAAGTCTAGCTTGGAACCCCAGTGGTCTCTCGCCAATTGAATAATGACAACAAGCAGAACCATCACTTTTACTTGTGCATACAACACTGTCACCTCCAAGTTTGTATGAACCTCAGGTTGATAAGTAAAGCTAGTAGTCCAAGAGTTGCAGCATCCTTGCTACAATACTGGTGCTCATCACATTTTGGTGTCAATGCTGTGGAGGTGTCTAAGTAGAATGTGATTACTACTTTATTTTCTTCTATTTCTTGTCTTCAATATTCAACCATGATTTTATTTTTGCAAAAGTAATCTAGTTGTTTCCTTTCTTTCAATTTGCATTATATGCTTTCCTTTCCATTCTGCAAGTAGGATTTCAATTTAGCAAGTAGCTTTTTCATTCTGTCAGTAATTTTCATTCAATCAGAAATTTCAATTCTATAAGTACTTTCCAAGTTTTAAAAGGAATACAAAAGCAACCCAAAAATATTTCCCTTCATGCCTCGTAGGAATAAGGACAACTTAGGAAAAATTTTGCCAAATACCCCCACTACATCCAACATCCATCCTCCTCTATTCTTCGGTGGTTGTGAACTGGAGGAACCCTTAAGTGAGAAACCTGACATATTTGAAGAACCCATAAGGGAAGAAGAAGAAGAGGAACCCATTCCTACTGAGCCGATGGCTGAAAACTGAAATGACGGGGGGATTAGAGAGAGAGTTGAGGGTGTCTTCCCCACCAGGGCAACCAATTGGGACACTAGATGAAAATTATAATCCCCTCTGCCCTACCTCATTTCCATGCCCTGACCACAGAGGACCCCGACACTTTCCTATTCAATTTGTTGTTATATGCCAAACCTATGACTATACAGATGATGAGCAAAAGTTAAAACTATTTCCATCTACCGTCAAGGATGCAGCATTGCACTAGTTCATGGGTTTACTTGGAGATAGCATCACAACTTGAGCTCAGATGCAGCAGGGCTTTAACAACAAATAACAGGACTACTATCGGTCAAAGGATACTAAAGAAGAAATTTTCAGGATGACCATAGGCCATGATGAATCCTTAAAAGACTATGAAGAAAGATTCCATCTCAGTTACAAAAGGGCTAGGTGCACACTTGACCCTGAGTCACTAAAGCTGGTCCTACTTAGGGGAGTAAGAGAAGATCTTCTAGATACCTTACATTTGTTAGTAGGAGGAGATAGCTACCAATTACCCTATGAGTATATCAATACTGTCTTCAGAAACCATTCTAGGGAAGCCAGGAGAAAGGGTAGGGGTATTCAACCTATGGCCAGTACATCATCTTCCAACTCATCCATCAAAGGTGAAATTGGAAACATGCTGGAAGATTTCAAAAGTGAGATGTTGCAAACCCTTGCCTTGCAACTGGACACCATGAACATTAAAAGGAAGCAAGAGGAAGTAGAGAGAGACTTGGCCATCTTCTGTCCTAGATGCACCAGGAGGCATCCTAGGAATGAATGTCCATTGAAATCTATTGAAATTTGCTCGGTCTGTGAGGAAAACCATTCCACAGACAAGTGCCCATCATTACCTAGACTCAAAGTTGCATATCAAGGAGCTGAAGGGGTCACTGAGCAGCTTTGCTACATTAACCAAAGGAGACCTCCTGGGCCTAGGCCATATCAGCAAGGCATGCAAGGGTCATTCCATGCATATTACAACCCCAACCAAACCACAACTATACCTTCTTGGGGATCCCCTGCTCATCCTTCCTAGTATACACCCCCTCCTTGGTCCTATGCATCTCAGTATCATTCCCAGCCAGCCAGCCAATCATTTCAACCTTATGCTCCACCACAACCTTAGTGGAATACACCACTCCAGGGGTGGAGGCCCCAATACAACAATGCTCCAGCTCTATTGCCTCCACCACCTGCCCAACCATAGCTCCTACACTCTGCTCCACCCAAGCAACCCCAGATGCCTGCCCAGCCAAATCCAAACCCGAACAATAGGCAGGCTCAACAAGTATACAATGGAGAGACATCATATCCATCTTATGTTGTGGAAATCCAGGAGATTAACCTGAGATCGGGAAGAGTTCTCCTAGATAACCAACCTCCCCCTCCACCTAGGGAGGTTGAGGAAGAAAGATAGGAAAGAAACCCTAAAGTAAATCCACCATTTCCTGAGAGATTATCCCAACCACTCCAACGTACCCCAGAAGAGATTAAACTTCTGGGAGAATTTAAAAATCTATGTGTAAAGATCCCCCTTCTCCAGGAAATAAAATATGTTCCCATTTACAATAAGTTGATTAAGGAGAAGTGCTTCAAGCATCTAGGGAGGCGAAAAAGGGATGTCCCTACCATTAATGTCATTGGGCAGCTATCTGACTTAATGCTGGGGTAGGTATTATGTCCAAAATATTTGGACCCTGGAAGCCCTATAGTAGATGTGCACATCAATGGCACCATTGTCTCACACACTCTGATCGATCTTGGGGTTGCCATTAATGTGATGACCAAGGACACCATGCTCAAGCTCAACCTCCAAGGTTCATTGAGGAATACCACAATAGTTCTACAACTTGCAGATCATTCCACAGTAACCTCTAAGGGAATTGTGGAGGATGTGATGGTCTCCATCGACTCCTGGGAGTACCCTACTTATTTCCTAGTTCTCCAACCTAAGGCTAAGCTTACTGGTTATCCTCTCATCCTTGGGAGGCCATAGTTGGCCACTGCCGATGCTTACATTAGCTGCAGAACTGGGAATATGACCATCAAGAATGGGCATATGTCTAAGCAGTTAGTCATATACCCTCCTGCTCAACCTTCTCTAGAGCATGATTTACCTTTATGGTTGAAGGAGGAGGAAGAAGATGAATTTTATTCCCCCAACTTTATGCTTTGGAAGCAACCATGGGAGGAGGATAGCAAGATGAGGATGACTTGATTGAACACCTGCTCCAAAGTCCAACTCCCGGTTCATTACCTTTAGAAGAAGCAGTAAAGGAAACCCAGAACAATCATCCAATTGACTTATGCTTGGTCGATTCCAACCCACTCCATGTCAAAACTGTAGAATTCGGCCCAGAGATAACCTTGAAAATCAATCCATCTCTTTCTACGCTCGAAGAGGAGAAGCTATGCAACATATTAAAGGAAAATCTAGAAGCCTTCACCCGGAGTTACAAGGTGTTATGAAACCAGCTCAAGAAAAGATAGAAAAGATAGATCAACGCCTTATAATTTAGCCTCTTCGAGGGGGCAACCTCCTTTACATTACATAAATGAACAATTCTTGGATGATAAAAATGAAAAGACCTCCTTTCTATATATAGGAGTCTAAGGGGTCATAACATAATCAGAGCCGACATAACAATAATAATGTAAGGGCAAAATAATAACAATATTGGGCTTCTATGTGGCACAATAGTAACAATATGGGCACTACATGGGTACATCAATATAATAAGTGGGTTGTACTAATAACAATAAGGGGTTACACTAGTAGTATAGGGGCCTAACATGCCCCTCTCCTTCAAAGAGTGTTGTCCTCAACGCTTGAGTAGTTCTTGATGCTTCTGTATAAAATTCTTGTCCTCCCATGTGGAATCTTCAGCGGGTAAGTTCTTCCACTTGATGAGATACTATGAAATTTATCGATTTCGTAGCTATCAGGTTCCTGTTTCTGCGACTGCTCCAGGTTCCAATATGATTTTTCCTTCCTCTTCAATTTCTGGCGATATTGTTTGAATTGGGATCTTTTGCAACTTTTGAATAAGTGGCCATACTTCTTCGTTCTTCTTCCATTCATCTCTTGCTTCATTTATCTAATATGGTTGGATAATAGAAATAGCACAAAACAATGCTTCCACATCCTCATCCTTGAAGAGTCTTCCCATTCGGTAAGGTCGCCATTTTTTAAGTGCATGTAGTATTGCCAACATTTCCTTCTCATAAATAGCTTGCTTGAGATGTAGCAGTAAAAATACCCAATCACCTACATCAAAACATTTTTCACTACGATGTTGATCTACCTGTTGTTTTGTTTGATTTTGTGCTGAAGTGGTGTTATCCTTTAAAAGTTGGAGAACTTGTTGTTGATGCTCGATGTGATCTTTCTCTGCTTGAACCTTTTTCTTCTTGATATGTCCTTATATCTCTAGAGTTTGAGGAGTGGTAATTTCTTCCAATCCTTTACAAGATATGGTCAGATTCATTTCTTAATGCTCGATGTGATCTTTCACTTGAACATTTTTCTTCTTGATATGTCCTTCTATCTTGATAGTTTGAGGAGTGGTAATTTCGGCCAATGAATTACAAGATATGGTTGGATTCATTTCTTCTTTCTCGATGTGATATTTCACTTCTTGCACCTTTTTCTTCTTGATATGTCCTTCTATCTTGAGAGTTTGAGGAGTGGTAATTCTTGCCAATGCTTTACAAGATATGGTCTGATTCATTTCTTCTTTCTCTAGGGTGGGGTCCTGGCATATATCCTCTTCTTTTGATGTTTCTTGATCCTTTTCTTCCTCCTCTTCATATTCTATGTGAAATAATTTCTTCTCAGGACACTTATGACCTTTAGTGCATTTGTTATCACAATTGTAACAAAGCCCTTTTTCTCTTTTTTCTTCCAATTGTTGTGGTGTAACCCTTGTAGGTTGTGGAAGGCTGGGAGAAACAACACTTCCATCTTTATAGTTGTGAGGGGTATGCTTCCCGGTTTCCATAATTTTTCTTTCCACTATGTCACAAAGCCCTTTTACTCTTTCCAATTGTTATGGTGTTGCTTTAAAGAAGGTGTTGCTCTTTGTATCCTCATAATGTGCTATCATTTCCTCCATGAAAATTGACCATGTAGCAAGTTGTTTACGAGAACAAAGCCCTTCATACCATAAAAATTGATCTGTTTCTAAATATGAATATGCAATACATACCTTTTGTAATAGTGGTACACCATGTAGATCAAAATATTGCTCCATCTGAAGTATCCAATTTACCGGATCCTTGCCATCAAACTTCCTCATCTTGCTTTTTCTTGATTTTAGGAGCTCAATCTTGAAACGACTGTAACTTTGTACTTTCAAATCTTTAAGTTCTGAAATTGTGATCTATAGTAGCCCTCTGTGTCCTCTTTCCAATGCCACCAGTCTGATCCAAATTGGATTCTCCAAGGACAAGTTATGCCAAATCTCCCACAGTGACTTGATTGTAGACTAGTTCAGTAGAGCGAACTTGTACGACATGCCACGTGTCCCTGTTTCAACTTTTGGCTTTGAAAAATATATACAAGAAACTACATTCTGTCCTCTTTCTATAACTTCTTATGAAATTTCAATCCGATGCTCATAGAGAAAGTTATGATGATTTTCCCCAGGTCACCTGTTTCGAATGTATTCAGGAGTCTGCAAAAAGACCAACTTCCTCAGATCATATCTCTGCAAATGTAGTGTGAAAAGCTCTGAAATTCGGACCCGAGGTTCAGTGTGATGTCTTCTCAAATAGTTTTTTTTTAGCTTTTGAAACGTTGCAGAAAAAAGGTTATAGCAAAAATGCCACGATGACCTGTTTGGAGCAATAAAACCCTAGAATCCAAAGCTCTGATACCAAATGTTATGAAACCAGCTCAAGAAAACATAGAAAAGACAGATCAACGCCTTAGACAAGGAAATGAAGGGAGTACACCCCTCATTGTGTACTCACCACATATACATCAAAGAAGGTTGCAAGCCAGTCCGACAACCACAAAGGAGGATGAAACCAGCTCTTAAAGATATAGTCAAAGAAGAACTACAAAAACAGCTAGATGCAGGATTCATTTACCCTATCTCCAATAGTGAGTGGGACTCTCCTCTCCTGTTAGTTCCCAAGAAAATGGTAAGTGGAGGATTTGTGTTGATTACAGGGAGTTGAACAAAGCCACAAAGAAGGATCATTTTCCTGTACCCTTCATTAACCAAGTGCTAGATGGCCTGGTAGGAAAAAGGGTTTTCTCTTTCCTAGATGGATTCAGTGGGTACAATCAAATCCAGGTCTACCCAAAAGACTAGGATAAGACCACATTCACCTTTCCTTGGGGTACTTTTGCCTATAGGGTCCTTCCTTTTGGCCTATGCAATGCTCCTGCCACTTTCTAGAGAGCAGCCTTGAGTATTTTCACTGAATTAGTGCATGATGTGGTGGAGATTTATACAGATGATTTTACACCTTATGGCTGTGATTTTCAAGAAGACCTATCTAACCTAGGCAAGGTACTATACAAGTGCATTGAAATGAACCTGTCTCTCAGTCCTGAAAAATGTGAATTCTTAATGACTACAGGGACGTGCTAGGTCATTCAATATCTCAGCAAGGATTGCAGGTGGACCCAAACAAAATATCCATCATCTAAAGGGTCCCACCTCCTCAAAAGCAAAGAGATGTCAGAATTTTCCTAGGGTTAGCTAGATACTACCGAAGGTTCATAAAGGACTTCAGCAAGTTGGCCTCTCCTTTATTTGGTTTTTTGGCCAAAGATTCTAAGTTTATATGGTCAAAAAGTTGTCAAGAGGCCTTAGACATTCTAAAGAATAAGTTAACCACTGCACAAATTCTCTAAGGCCCAAACTGGGCCCTCCCCTTTCATATTCATGGTGCATGCCTCACACAAAGCCATAGGAGCAGCCCTAGGTCAAATAGATGACAAGCTGCCTTATGTTATCTATTTTATCAGTAAGAACTTATTAAAGGCTGGACTAAATTATACAGTGACCGCAAAGGAACTCCTGGCTGTTATGCATTCATTAAACAAATTCAGGCATTACATTACAGGCTATCAAGCATTTGTGCATACTAACCATGCTACAATCAAATATTTAATGAACAAACCAAATGTGAATGCTCGAATTATAAGATAGTTACTTTTATTACAGCATTTTGATCTAACCATTGTTGATAAGCCTGGTAAGGAAAATGTTGTTGCAGACTTTTTATCTAGGGTAAATTTGCCTACAGGTGAAGAAGGAATGGTGGATGACCAGTTACCGAACAAGCACTTATTTGCTATTTTAGTTCTCTCTCCATGGGTTGCTGATATAGAAAACTATTTGGTATCAACACAGTTCCCATCGAACTTGTCCTCCAAAGAAAAGAGCAAGATAGTCAGGAAAAGCACCCCCTTCACTTGGATTGGGGGCAATATTTTCAAACTTAGCTCAGATCAAATCTTGAGAAGCTGTGTGAGGGAAGAGGAATTATTTGACATCCTTCTGACCTATCATGATGGGCCTTGTGGAGGTCACTTTTCAGCAAAGAGGACAACATTCAAAGTGTTACAAGCAGGCTATTATTGGCCCATTCTTCATCAGGATGTGAAAAAATACACTAGTCACTGTGATTGGTGCCAGAGGATGGGAATGCCTACTCCAAGAGATGAAATTCCTCTACAGCCTCAAGTGACTTTCGAGCCATTTGACAAGTGGGGCATGGACTTCATTGGGCCTATTAACCCTCCTTCAAAGCAAAAATAGTACATTATTGTATGCACTGATTATTTGACTAAGTGGGCTGAAAACAAGGCAATTATGGTAGCAACAGAAGAGAAGGTGGATGAGTTCCTAAGGGAGAATGTATTCTACAAATTTGGGTACCCTAGAGAGTTGGTTACAGATCAAGGTAGCCAGTTTACTTCTAACATGATCGAAGACTTGCTCAACCATCACAAGATCAAGCATAGGACCTCCACTCCTTATCATCCACAAGCTAATGGGCAAGTGGAGGTGACCAACATAGCACTGAGAGGATCTTAACCAAGGTGGTGAGCAGCAACAGGAAGGATTGGGTAGAAAGGTTGGTTGAGGCCACCTAGGCCTATAATACAACATGGAAGACCACCACTGGATTCACACCCTATGAGCTGGTCTATGGGAAAAGGGCCCTGCTATCCATTGAATTTGAATATAACACATTAAGGATGGCAGCCCAACTAGATTTGGATCTCAGTAGTGCACAGAAAGAGAGATTGTTCCAATTGAATGGTTTGGATGAATTCAAAATGCAATCCCTCCTACATACAGAGGTAGTTCAACTTCAAAGGAAGATCTGGCATGATAAAAATATCAAGGAGAAGCAATTTCAGGAAGGCGATTGGGCATTGTTATATGATTCTAGGTATAAGGACTTCAAGGGCAAGTTAAGGACAAGATGGCTCAGACCTTATGTTGTGGAGAGATGCCATGATAATGGTTCAGTGCAAATCAGAACCATAGATGAAGAAGCCATTCCTTTGCTTGTTAATGGACACTGATTGAAAATGTACAAGAGACCTTCATCAAAACAAGAGTTTGTTGATGATATCAAATCACTGAGGAAAAAGAAAAAAGAATAAGGACTCAGGTGAAAACCTCCATGAGGCGCCTGAGTCCCATCCTTGGGTTGAAAACCTGTTGAGGTGGTGGAGTGACGACAAAACAAAAAACAAAAAAAAAGAGAATAAGAAGATCCCTGGGTGAAAACCTTCCTTGAGGCACTCAGGGAAAATAGCTAGGGTGAAAACCTCTCTGAGGCATCCTAGTTGTTTTTCAATATATATATATATATATATATATATATATATATATATACATTAATTTTTTCATGAAAATTCCATTTGTAGATGGGCAAGAAGGACAATTAAGGAACAAAAGAGGATCCCAAGGAGACCCCTGCCACTCACATATTCATTTTTTCACTCCTTACCATACATCCCTCCATAATTTTTGTTATTTTTCCACTCCATTTCTTCGATTTCTACAAAGATTGTGTTTTCTATAGGATCCCCTGTATTCCTACAGGATCCCTTGAAAACCTACAGGATGATCCTATAATAATTACAGTGACCCAGAAATCCTACAGTAAGCAATTCGAAGGGAAATGATGGACTTGTTAGGTACCTAAAATCCACCCTCTCCATGATCTAGCACCTCACCTCGTCCACCATCATCATCCCTGCACTCATCATTCAAAAAAGAAATCAGTTTCAACAGGTTTTTAGTCTTCAAAGAAAAATGGAAATAGAGAGGAGTAAAGAGCATCACTTGAGTATCCTTTACTCTCCACACTCCCACTCCTTTCCATCCATGTCACCATCCTCACAGCCCCAACAAGCAAAATGATTAAAGAATTTTGAGGGAGAAGCAGCTACAAGACATCCTATAGGAAATCCTGTAGCAGCCTATCCCACAGAATGCCAATCACACCAGCAACAAGTCTTCACTAGGATGATCCAGGAGCTCCAAAGCAGCAGCATCAGATCTTCAACCATAGATACCTGCAAAAACAAAGAAACCATTAGCAAACAACAAGAGGAGGAAGAAGAATGGCATGCAGCAAATATACACAACAGCACCTCTGGTCTTCGACAACTGTAGCATAGCATTGAAACCACAGGTAAGTATCCCACTCGCTCTCTCATATGCATCATGTAGTAAAAAATTGTAAGGGTTACGAGATAGTTGGTTTATAAGTGAAAAGGTGGCCAGTTAACTTGGCCACCTTCATTCAGTCAGCACATGCACAACTAGGTGTCGTCTCACATGTGGCTACAATAAACTCATAGACAAAGAACGAGTAGGAAAAAAAGTGGTTAAACTATGGATCTAAGAGGTCGAAGCTGATTATGAGGAGTGGGAAATGGTGAGATGGTAGTGGGTACCAACGGTCCAAAAATGGCAATGTACCTTTGCTACCAGCACACCACCGCACCTCAAATCACCATAAGAGGAAATAAAACATCATTCCCATGCATTCATGCATTTTACCTCCTCGAAACTCCCTCACTCAAGTCACTCTCATAACCCAAGCCACCCACCAGAAGAAAAGATCCATCGTTCACTGCATAGGAATTCCTATAGGATACAATCTACAGGATACACAGAGACTGTCTACAGGATTGGCAAAGAAGAGTTCAGAAGGGAGATCACGAGAGTTGGACACTGCAACCAGTCTAAAGAGGTAGGCTTTAACATCACATTCCCCTTTGCAAGTAAATGAACCAAGGATACTCTAAATTTGAGTGAATTTAGCAACTGTGTAAAGGGAATTAAATACACAGTCATCTTTGTTTTGCTCCTGCATTTGAAAAGTTGTTTCAACCCTCTCATTTTCTCCTCAAGCTTCACCAACAAGATGACAGGAGGGTTTAATAGGAGAGAACCCAAAAACACTGTGAGAATCCAACAACACCCCCAAGTGCTTGAAATCTTCACAAGACATAATTGGATGGGGTTTTTCGAAAAAATCAGAGGGTATGATGATGAGGTGGCTCAAGAATTTGCTCTCTCCCTCACTCCACACACCAGAATACATGCCACTGTTGTAATAAGGGGCCTCACTATAGATCTCACCCTTGAGCTCATCAGCAGGGTCACCACACTTCCCCTAGGAGTCCTATGGAGAAAATAAGACAAATGAGATAGGCAGGTTTCTAAAAGAAAATTCTTTTTAGAAGGTGAGTAACCCATTGAGGACAAAAATGGAGTAAGGAGGGAAAGTTTACCATATCCATGGAGGGAGGTAGGCTACCAACTAATCAAATACATCTCATGTGAGGGTAGATATAGTGTTGTCTATGGCTATCATTTTAGGATCCTTGAAGAATTAAGATTTGGAGTAGAAACACCCCCTCACCAAAGGCTCATCATACCGTATTTCTTGCTTCAATCACTGATAGACTCAAGCATCAAAGTGAAGGAGGGGAATTCCCAACAATTACCTCACCATGGGTTGATTAGGATCCTCATTGAAGATGCCCTTCAAAACCTCAGAGCCCCTATAACATCGTCAATTTTCAGAGACATTCCAGCAGAGGATGACATCAAAGCTCTCACTTATGATGTTAGTCCTACTATCGGTTATGAGGAATTAAAACAAGAAGAGGAAGATACAGAAGGAGATGAGGATGAGATGGATGAAGAAGGAACTGAGATAGAAGAATAGGATGAAGATGAAGAAGAAGAGGGCAAAGAGAAGGAGGATGATAAAGAAACTAAGGAGGAAATTAAGGAGGAAATTGATAGAGATGATGAAGATCTACAAGAAGAAGAAGACATGAAAGACAGAGAGGAAGAAGGCAATCAAACAGAGGGGATAGAACACAAGGAGGAGTCACCTAGGGTGTCTCCAGAGGCCACTGAGAGAGAGGCAACAACTGCCCTCACTTCTCTCAGCACCCCAATCAAGAAAAAATGAAAAAGGTAGAGGCAGACCCCACTATATTTTAGGACAAGAAAGAGCACAAGAATAAGACAGGGGAAGCCACAAACATCAACCAAAATTCCTATTAAGATTGAAGATTCCCCTACACAAAAATAAAAAATGCCTTCCCCTAAGTCCCTTATCACCTATGTAAGGAGGCCTATTACTAGATCAACTTCCTAAAAGGGTAAGACAATCCTACAGGATCCACAACAAAATCTACAGGAAGTAAACACAGTCTTACAGGATACTCTGCTAAATATACAGGAGGCACAGAAATTGGAAAGAAAGTTAGGGGAGTAGAAAGAAGCTAAAGAGGAGGACCCAAAGACAAAAGAACCTAGCCCCCAACCTAACCTGGACTCCTATTACCGGTTTATTGAAGGAGGCAGGGTCATACCTCAAAAATTTGCCATCCGACTGTTCTTCGAGCTTGAGAAGGAGAGGGCCAGAACTCACCAATGGATGCAAATTGCCAATTCGAAGGGGGTAGAAGACATTGGGCACATGGAGGAGAAAATTAAAGAAATGGGCAAAGAACTAAGTGGCTTAAGGTACAGAGAAGCTATAATGAGAAATCAACTAGAGACAGAAAATGCATGGCTGAGGGGACAGCTATAGAAAAGAGAGAACCAACTAGCATGTATGGCCAACTTCTCCTTGGAGGCAATCCAATGTAGGATGCCAGCTAAATCTTATTCTCTCTACCTCAAAGAACAATGGTTGCAATTTCAGGTTAAGACACTAGCACAGAGGGGAACCATGCCATTTCAGGACTACAGGTAGTTTATTGATCTTTGTGATCAAGGTACACTAGAGGATAGGGCCAAAATGGCTGAGTTTTATTTACACAACATGGCCCTCACTATTGGGTCTCTATAATACTAGTGATTACCCCATTAATATTGTAGTTGCATCCCTTATTAATATTTTTGTGCCCCATAGAATCCCTCTATTGTTATTTTTGTGGTTTTATATTATTATTGTTAGGTCGGCTGGGTTATATTGTGACTCCTATATATAGAAAGAAGGTTTTGTCATTTGAATCATCCAAGAATTGTTCATTTATGTAATGTAAAGGAGGTTGCCCCCTTGAAGAGGCTGAATTCTATGGCGTTGATCTATCTTTTCTATCTTTTCTTGAGTTGGTTTCATAACATTTGGTATCAGAGCTTTGGATTCTAGGGTTTCGCTGCTCCATTTGAGAAGACATCATGCTGAACCTCGGGTCCGAATTTCAGAGCTTTTCGCACTATATTTGCGGAGATATGATCTGAGGAAGTTGGTCTTTTTGCAAACTCCTGAATTACATTCCAAATAGGTGACCTGGGGAAAATCGTCATAACTCTCTCTCTGAGCATCGGATTGAAATTTCGTAAGAAGTTACAGAAAGAGGACCAACTTTAGTTTCTTTTAGATATTTTTCAGAGCCAAAGGTTGAAATAGTGAGTCGTGGCACGTCGTACAAGTTTTCTCTACTGAACTAGTCTATAATCAAGTTACTATGGGAGATTTCGCATAACTCTTCCTTGGAGAATCCAATTTGGGTTAGACTGGTGGAATTGGAAAGAGCACATAGAGGGCTAATGCAAGTCACAATTTTAGAATTGGATGATCAGAAAGTACAGAGATACATCAGAGGCAATATCGAGCTCCTATAAAGTGAAAAAAGGTGTCTAGATTTTTTTAAATTTTTGCTTAAGCTTGGTTTGAAAATTTATTTTGAAGGAATTCAAAGGGCATAGTAGAGCATTATTATCGGTAACTGATACCCTGAGGAAAGAAAATGCAAACACCTAGTAAGCAACCTGAAAGCTCTAGCATGACTCATGAATAAGAGGAAGAAATGCTACATGATATATCAAAATTACAAGAACAAGTGCAAAAAATGTCACTCTCACAAAAGCTAAGATAAATGGCGTGGAATCTAAAATAAAGGCCGTGGAAGCTAAGATGGATGATTTTAAGATAGATTTGAAGACAAATTTGAAGAGATACATGGCAGATTTGAAGACAGACATGGCAAATTTGAAGACAGATTTGACAAATTTTCTACAAGAAATACTTACTAATGGTGAAAAGGTAGAAAAGGAAACTCATGATGCAAACAAAAGAAATGTTAATCATGATTTCTTAGACTCTAATGTGGGATTGAAGACCCACCATATTCCAAAAATCAATATGAGGAAGTTTGATGGCAAGGATCTCGCAACATGGATATTACAGATGGAGCAATTTTTCGATCTCAATAATGTGCAAAACACACAAAAGGTACGTATTGCAACTTTATATTTGGAACCAAATCCGTTTGTATGGTATCAATGGCTTTTCTCTCGTAAACAAATTATCACTTGGGCAATTTTTATGGAAGAACTGACGGCACATTATGAGGATACAAAAAGCAACACTTTTTTTAGCCAATTGATAAGTCTCAAACAAAAGGTTTCAATAATGGAGCACATTGAGGAGTTCCAAAAATTGAACATAAGGGTAAAAAATATTCCAGAGGAGCGTAGGATTGATGTGTTCATAGGGACTTTAAAGGATAATATCCAACATGATGTTCGCCTTTGGGAACCTAATTCATTAGAGAAGGCATTTAGGTTAGCAAGAAAAATGGAAAGCAAAATTATGGCAACCAGGAAGCATACCACTCACAACTATAAAGATGAAAGTGTTGTTGCCCCTAATCTTCCACAACCTATAAGGTTGAAACCACAAAAATTGGAAGAAAAAAGAGCAAAAGGTCTTTGTTACAGTTGTGATAGAAAATACACTAAAGGTCATAAGTGTGCTGAGAAGAAATTATTCTACATAGATTGCGAAGAGGAAGAAGAAAAGGAGCAAGAAATGTCAAAAGAAGAGGATATACTCCAGGAACAAAGCCTAGATAAAGAAGAAATGAATCCAACCATATCTTGTAATGCATTGGCAGGAATTACCACTCCTCAAACCATCAAGATAGAAGGACAAATCAAGAAGAAAAAGGTAATAGTGTTGATTGATTCAGGAAGTACCCACAATTTTATTCATTGTAAGGTAGGAAAAGAATTGAATTGCTTCTTATATCCAGCACCAGAGTGTCAAGTGATGGTTGAAAATTGAGGAACAATAAATTGCTCTGGAAAGTGCCATAATATCAATCTATCGATGGGAGAATATGTATTGACTAGCCCAATGCTTTCCATTCCAATGGGAGGTGCTGATGTTGTACTAAGAGTCCAATGGCTACAATCCTTGGCTACAATAGCTTTTAATTTTCAAGAACTTTTCATGAAATTTTCTGTGGAAGGAAAGGAAGTTGAATTAAGGGGTATTGCAGGGAAACCGGGAAAGATAATCAGCTCTAACGGTATGACAAATCTTCTAAAAAAGGAACAAAGGGGTGTAATTTCACAATTATGTTCACTAGATGTTTCCACATTGTAATCATCTATTTCTCCAGATCTACAAAAAGTCTTGGACAATCATTCCAAGCTATTTGAGACTCCCAAAGGTCTCCCACCTATTCATGATCATGATCATGCTATTCATCTGATTCCAGGAAGTGTTCCTCCAAACATCAGGCCGTACAAATATCCCTATGCCCAAAAGAGTGAAATTTAACGTATGGTTGCAGAAATGCTAGAGGTTGGTATAATTCAACCGAGTCAAAGTTCTTTCTCTGCTCTAGTAGTATTAGTGCACAAGAAGGATGGATCATGGCGCATGTGTCTGGATTATAGGGAGCTCAACAAGCTCACTATTAAACATAAGTTTCCCATTCCCATCGTTGATGAATTACTGGATGAATTGCATGGATCAATTTACTTCACCAAGTTGGATCTTCGATCAAGATATCATCAAATCAGAATGAAGACTGAAGACATTCCGAAAACAGCAATTTAGAACTCATGAGGGTCATTATGAATTTTTGGTCATGCCTTTTGGCCTTACCAATGCACCTTCAACATTTCAAGGTTTGATGAATTCCATTTTCAAACCATTCCTTCGAAAATTTGTGTTAGTATTTTTTGATGATATACTAATATACAACAAGTCTTGGAAGGACCATGTTGAACATGTTGATAGGGTGCTACAACTATTGGAGGAGAAAAAATTATATGCAAAAAGATCCAAATGTTTCTTTGGAGTACAAGGGGTGGAGTATCTGGGTCATATTGTATCTCATGAAGGAGTTAAGGTAGACCCTAGCAAAACTGAAGCCATTAAGGAATGGAAAATCCCCACATCCATAAAGCATCTGCGAGAATTTCTCGGGTTGACAGGGTATTATCGCAAGTTTGTTAAGAATTATGGGAGAATAGAAGAACCTCTAACAACATTATTGAAGAAAGAATCATTTTCATGGACTCCAGAAGCAACAAAGGCCTTTGAAAATCTTAAAGAGGCAATGTGCCAAGCACTGGTCTTAGCTACACCGGACTTCACAAAAACCTTTATTGTGGAATGTGATGCTTCTGGAAATGGAATTGGTGTTGTTTTAGTGCAAGATGAAAGACCCATTGCTTTTGAAAGTCGACCAATCAAGGGAAGTTTTTACACAAAGCTATTTATGAGAAGGAAATGTTGGCAATACTCCATGCACTTAAGAAATGGCGACCCTACCTAATGGGAAGACACTTCAAGGTAAAAACAGATCATGATAGCCTTAAATACTTTTTAGAACAAAGATTATCCTCTAAAGAGCAACAAAAGTGGGTCACAAAGATGTTGGGTTATGACTTTGAAAGCATCTACAAAAAAGGGAAGCAAAATGTGGTGGCAGATGCACTCTCAAGAAAGGATGAGGATGTGGAAGAATTGTTGTGCGCCATTTCTATTATCCAACCAGATTGGATAAACGAAGCAAGGGAGGAATGGAAGAATGACGAAGAAGTGTGGGCACTTATTCGAAAGTTACAACAAGATTCCAGTACGTCTGATACATTTAGCTGGCAAAATGATTCTTTATGGTACAAAGATCGCTTATACCTCTGTAAGAATTCCCAACTAAAACAAAAGATTCTTATGGAATTGCACACTTCTCCCTTAGGAGGGCACTCAGGATTTTTAAAAAGTTACCACAGGGTTAAGAAGGAATTTTTTTGGGATGGACTTAAATCTGATATTCAACAGAATGTTTGGTTTTCCAACAAAATAAATTTGAAACAATTAAGACACCGGGTCTATTACAACCTTTATCCATTCCAAGCCAACATTGGGAGGAGGTTTCAATGGATTTTATCACAGGTTTACCCAATTCTGAGGGAAAGAGTGTCATCATGGTGGTATTTGACAGACTTACCAAGTTTGCACACTTTTGTGCATTATCACATCCATTTAAAGGCAGTAGAGTTTCTACTGCATTTATGGAAATAATTCAAAAGCTACATGGAAACCCAAAGATTATTGTAAGTGACAGAGATCCCATTTTCACTGGAAATTTTTGGACAAAATTATTTTCTTGTCTTGGTACTCATTTATCTCATAGCTCATCTTATCATCCTCAATTTGATGGGCAAACTGAGATAGTAAACAAATGTTTGGAAGGATATCTTCGTTGCTTTGTATCTGATAAATAGACACAATGGGTCAAATGGTTGCCCCTGGCTGAATGGTGGTATAACACTTCCTTCCATACAACAACAAAAATGACCCCATTTATGGCACTTTATGGATATCAGCCACCATCCATCACATCATATTTAAGAGAAAATTCTAAGGTTCAAGCAATGGAACATCACATCGAACATCAACAACAAGTCCTCCAACTCTTAAAGGATAACCTCGTGTTGGCACAGAATAGAATGAAACAACAGGCAGATCAACATCACAATGAAAGAAGTTTTGATGTAGGTGATTGGGTATTCCTATGGCTACAAACATATAAGCAAATGTCCCTCAAGCAAGCTAAGAAGGATAATAAATTATCACCAAAGTATTATGGTCCATACAAGGTGTTGCAAAATATTGGTACTATGGCATACAAATTGGAGCTTCCTGCAGCTTCTCGATTGCACCCAGTTTTCCATGTTTCATGTTTAAAGAAGGTTATAGGCGACAATCTCCCAGTTCAAACAATATTGCCAGAACTTGACGAGGAAGGAAAAATTATATTGGAACTGGAAGCAGTCATAGAAACAAGAACTCGATAGCCGTGAAATCGATCAATTTCGGAGTATCTTATCAAGTGGAAGAACTTATCCACTAAAGATTCCACATGGGAGGATGAGAATTTTATACAGAGGCATCCAGAACTACTCAAGCGTTGAGGACAACACTTTTTTGAAGGAGAGGGGCATGTTGGGTCCCTATAATACTAGTGATTACCCCATTACTACTGTAGTTGCATCCCTTATTAATATTGTTGTGCCCCTATTATCCCCATATTGTTATTACTATGCCCCATAGAATCCCTCTATTGTTATTTTTGTGGCTTTATATTATTATTGTTAGGTCGGTTGGGTTATATTGTGACTCCTCAGACTCCTATGTATAGAAAGAAGGTTTTGTCATTTGAATCATCTAAGAATTGTTCATTTATGTAATGTAAAGGAGGTTGCCCCCTCGAAGAGGCTGAATTCTAAGGCATTGATTTATATTTTCTATCTTTTCTTGAGTTGGTTTCATAACACTCACAGACATGAATGTATGGGACCCTAATGCCAAGCTAGGAGATCTACAATTAATGGCTTTGGCATCCTGGATGAACCATGATGAGTCAAGGGCTACAGAGATGAAAATGATATTGGCAAGAGAGAAAACTAAACCTATTTTGATCGAAGTTGAACAATCAAATCCCATGGCCCTCATCAGTACCCATTATTTGATTGCAAATGACCCTCAACTGGCACCTAGATATCTTGCTGTCCAAGAGCAAGCAATTTCACATTTTGAGGACATGTTTAGGATTCTAGGAGATGACAGTATACATGCTTGCCTAAGAAGATGGAATACACTACCATACAACCTAAAGATAAGAGAATATCACTCCCCTCAAATGTTAAAAGAGGCACTCAACAAGACACCTATGTATAAGAAATCTATGCAAAGGTTGAAGATTAATTAGATAGGCCTAAAACTCAATCCACCACTACTCTTAGGGATGCTAGAAGGGAGAAAAGAAGAAGAAGAAAAGAGGTCGTGGGAAGAGGTAGAAAAGAAAGTAGGCTTCTATGAACATGAAGAGGAGACCACAGCAGAGGCATGGGATGTCAGAGAGGCTACCAGAGCCATGAAGGATATGGATATTAACTAATTTTCTCAAAGGATGAGCAACACTTTCAGTAGGGGGTGATGATGAGCCTCATCATTGGGTAATTATATGGACCTTAATTCACCTCCTAGCTTAGTCAAACGAAATATTCTCATAACTTATTGCATACTTTTGATTATATTTTGTTTATGAGATGAGTTAGAGTTGGATATTTTTCTTTGTGGTCTAATGTGCATTTAATGCTGGATTAAAGGAGAAAAGCAAGGAATTTTGGCAAAGACCAAGGTCAAAAATTGAATGGGACAAGGGAGAGGGATTATAGGAGGTAAAGCCTCCTCATTTACTACCCCTCCATTCGAATATTCCTCCATCAGCTCGAAGTGCAAACAGCCAAATCATGAGGACTAGAAGGCAGCTAAGCAAATGAAAGACAAAGCACTAGCTTATCTCGAGTTTGGGAGCCGAGCCTCCCTAATTTTAAGGAAGTCATTGGAGACTTCAGATGTATAAGTAGAGAGGCCTAGGACCTAGGTAGGATTCAAAATTTTTATTGTAAAACTCTACTCTATTTTTCGAGCTGTAAGACTTGTGACAATTCTTTTGATGTAATTTGTTGATTTGGTAATAAGAATGAGTTTTGTTTTGAGCCAACACTAAGTTAACTCAGAGGGCTGAAGATCTTGGGTTAGGGCCCAAGCCTAGAAGCCAAGGCTCCTCTTTATTGTACATGTATGCTTAGTATAGATTCATAGCTTAGTTGTTAGTTTTCTTAGTAGATGCATTTCCATTACAAGTAGTGTAGATCAGATTGGTTGTGTGATAGTTTGCTTCCATTTGTGCCTTGTTTCAAGTAGCAGGTTAGAAAGGAGAAAAGGGATCACCACAAGTTTTTCAATAGTTGTCTCGGCCTCACTTCCTCCCTCTGGGACCATGACTTGAGGAAGGGACCCTTCAGCAGCCCCAAAAACACAAATTTCTAGTTCTTTTATGAGCTCTGGAGTTTGTTGTTTTTAATTCAGTAGTTAGTTAATGTTGCAAGGCAGATTTCATTATCATCCTTTTCCATCTCCATTTCTACAATAAGATCTCACTCATGCTTTCATTCCCTTCAACAACTTTCTTCATGCATAATATAGGCAGTTGATTCATGCTTTTCTAGTTTATTAAAAATGTATCTTGTTGAATAGTTCTTCTCGGAAGACAAACATGTTTTATGCAGAGTAGGTACCTCAGGAGGATACCAAGACTTCATAACTAGCAGCCACCTTCCACTTCATCGACCTTATCCATCCCTTGTTTCACCATCACCCTCACTAGTTTTTCATCATTTTTCATTGAAATTTCCCTAAACACATTGAGCGAATCTAGCCATCTCTTCTCTTGGATATTGACTCCTGAGTGCTCCTAGACCTTCCAACACTCCATTCCACCCATCACACACCTTTCCTAATCTTCCCAAAACCTCCAACACCTCACAATTAGCTCTCGGCTATATCCTGTAGGTTTCCTGTAATTCCTACAGGATCATCCTATAGGTTTCTAGTACATCTTGTAGGCTTTCCTGAAACGACCTGTTTTGAGGCCGAATTGATGGGAAACCTCTAGGAAGTCACAAAAAGCCTCCTAGGACCCTTGCACACCATCTAAACACTCCATAAACCTTCTATCCATCCTTAAACACCTTCCATCCACCTATCACATCCACAGAACAATTAGTTTGCATACTTGATTTTGCCTGAGAAACCAAAAAAATGAAAACAAATTTAGTTTAGTTTCTTTGCTTGCACATTAGTATGGTTTGATGCTTTTTACTTCTACAACTTAGATAGCATTTGTTTATTTTTTATTTAGAAATTCTACTTAGCATAGCTTCTTAAATGGTTAACTAGGGTATGGTGTGGTTTAGCATTACATGTTTGCCTTTTCCATTACTATAGTAGAGTAACTCTCTTAGAGTAGCTTTTCCCTTCTTCCATCAAAGAATCAAGCTCCTTCTAACTCTATAGAAGTATCGCTTGGAACCCCAGTGGTCTCTCACCAGCTGAATAGTGAAAGCAGGCAGAACAATCACTTTTACTTGTGCATACAACACTATCACCTCCAAGTTTGTACAAACCCCAGGTTGATAAGTAAAGCTGGTAGCCCAGGAGTTGCAACATCCTTGTCGCAATACTAGCACTCATCACCTTTGAACTATGTTACAGTGAGGCTTGAAGGAATATTTATTATTGAGATATAATGGAAAACCCTAAACATCCAAAAACCTAACCCTAGGAGATGAAAAGCCAAACTACGGGCCCTATTGGGGTAAGCTGGTACATCAACTTCCTGGGGTTGTAATTTTGGCATACAATCTCCATTTGAGACAGATGATACCTCATTAGAAATATCTATCCGAGGACTACAACTATTGATAGCCAAAATTGAGTTGAAAGCTTGTATTAGCCATCAATGGTTTTCCTGAAAAACGTTGAAAACGTCATTTAGGGCCTCAAAACGGCTCCAGAAGTTTAAGACCCAAAAAACTGCCAAAAATAGTAAAATGTGCTACAATTAAGGAAACTAAAAAACTGAAAGAAACAATAGTGGGGGTCCAATTGGAATAAATAGGTGACCACTAATATTCACGTGGATCACTTTGAGCCCATCTGCTACCTCTAAGATGGCTCCAAACTCTCTACCACTCTTATGGTCCTTAGTTACTCTCTGGACAGCTCAAATCGCACCCACCATGGTGATCCTTTGCATGAAGCCTGCAACTATCATGGACTTCCATCTGGTCCATCACTATAATCATCATTTTATGGCTTCTCCATGAATCTTGCAGCTACCATGATATTCCTCCTAGGCCATCACTGCCAACATTTATTGCAACAAGCATCCAAGCTAGTCTAGTTGACATCAATGCCAACATTCCTGCCAACAATTAGGCACTGCTCCTACCAATAGTTAGGTAATTCCAACTTCCCAACACATATTCCTAGCATGACTGTTGACATCAATGCCAACACACTTGTAGATGCCTTCACTAGGCCAATGGTCATCTAGCCAATGCCAATTGTCCAACATTGTCAATGTAGCTAAAATATTTGGCCCAATGAAGCTTATTTCATCAATTAATATGTATCGAATATGTTTAAGTTCTTCTTGGAATGTTGTGAGAGAAATTCCCTCAAGGGAAGGAGATATTTTATGGGAAGGTGGAGGGAAGCATGGATTGTTGATGCTTGTATGTTGAAGGTTGTAACACTTGTTGGGGAAAGCAACATAATTGGTGAAGGTATTGATCTAGAAAGGGATGTGATTCTTTCTTTAATAAAATTTATAAGGAAGGATTTTCTAGTTTTAGCAGTTCCTTGTATAATCATTCTTAAAGGAGGAAAAATAATTTTTTTTTTTGCAAAATGATTGGAAATAATGTTGAGAGCTTTGGTTTGCATTTGGGATAATGATTCATGATTGGTTAGGTTATGCTTATGTGTTTGACGAATATGGTGGATGCAATGATTATTTTTAATGAATTGTATGCATTTTTCTTGTATATCTAATGGGATGGTTGTATGACTCCAATTATGGTTTTCATCAAAACAATGGAGTCCAAGCATGTCAAATTCGTTTAGGAGGATGTCATTGGTAGGTTGTGATTGGTAGATTAATTCCCATTCATTAAGGTTCATGGATTATGAAGGATGGACCTCATGAGTAGGTGAGTTATCATTTATAGTAGGTGGAAGATTAGATTTTGTGTGGTGAATATGCTAAGGTTTTTATAAAGGACGAAATCTTTTCCATTTTGAAATGAGTTCTTCAACAAAATTTTCTATATCTAAAGCAATATAATGACATGTTTTGTATAGCATAGTTTCAACTCTATATAAGTCAGTGTATGAGGGTTCATTTGTCGATGGTATTATGGAGTAGCATGGTATGACACGAACAATGGTTTTTTCAGGTCTAGGTTTTCGTTTTTTAGTATTTCGACAAGGGCCATATGACTAAGATCTTGTTAGCTCTATAAGTGATGTGGAAAGGAAGGGAGATGTGAGTACCATATATGCATCTACTAAGTGCAGTGATGGAGAGGAGGAGGTGTTGTTTTGTGGAAGGTGGATATAAATATTTTGGCCTACATTTAAGGAAAAAAAATATTGACTACAAATTAACAATGGCAATTCTAGCAGAATATGGTACATTTCTTGTGCTCTAATGTCACAATCAAAAAGAGTTTCTTCAAGAAATTTTCAAACTGTGGTTTTCACAGGGTGAACGTTATCCAAAGTGAGAAAAATTGTACATAACATGAGGTAGAAGCTTTCAGAATTTATTTATGATTTGGATGCATATTTGACGATGTATTTTTGACTAGCATGGAGAGACAGTAGAAGTTGGAAATCAACATTTTCATGCCAAATAGAGAGTATAGTAGGTGTAGAAATTCCCACTGTAGATCACCCGATAATGCAATATACTAAAGAAAGATACTTGATCTACTTCTACAACAAACTTTGCAGAATCTTAATCGATTTTGAGCAAGATCAAATAGAACACATATAACAAAGAATGAGAAAATAATCACACATGAACATAGAAGAATACTCTAGGGAAAGCCTCAGCTAAAAACCTCAATCTCTGTATTATCATACAAGTGGAAATATCTTCGGATTACTCAAATCTTTAGCTCACAAGTTATCCAGCTCTCAGTACAATCCCTCAATGCTGCTCATAGACTGAATAGACACAACATATGCCTTCCTTCAATCCTCCAAGCCTCCTATTTCCTTGCGTAGTTTCTCTTGGGTCCTCTGGCTGCACCTGTGTGAAATCACCTCTCACACAACTCACCAAACTGAGAAGTAACTACGCAATCTCCAAGGAATGAATTCCTTCTGCATGTAAGACATATCCTCAATGGAATATTCCTGCAACTGATAGTACACTGTCCCATCCTCTGATCTCAACTAGGTCTCTGACTGAACTGGCATGCATGAGTTATTTATGAGAGAATATTCAGTTATCTGAAGTACACTAGTTGCATGCATGCATGCATTGACTGACTGAACTCACAATCAGTTCCACAAACTGTTGGAACTAATCTAACTTGACTTAAGTCAGTTAACTAAGCTAACTAATTACAACTCAAAGTACAACTCATTCTAATCTCTTTAATTAACGGATAACTTCCTCAATCGAAGGGAAAACTGTTGCATGTCTTCACATAGAATTCATGCTTGATTTTCTCCAACTAATTAACTCAAGATGAATTAATTAATTATTTTTGAAACAACTGCTAAGATCAAATTCGAATTTTAATTCTCAATTTTAGTTCAAGGACTAACTAAAATTGGAATGTATCCTAAAATGCTATTTATAACAATGTTATTTTTAGCACTTATATATTTAGCATTTCTTGTTGCTATTTTCGACACTCCCTCTCAACAAGAAAGGGATTATCTGTCACCCCAATCCTATCTCTATGGAACTCGAATTTGCATTTTGACAATCCCTTAGTCAAAATATCTGCATCCTTCTCCTCAGTCAAAACATACAACAACAACATGATCCTCTTCACCACACAGTCTTGAAGATGATGATATCGGATATTGATGAGCTTGGACCTGTCATGAAATACTGGATTCTCAGAGAGTTTGATACAAGTCTGAATTATCGCAATAGATCACAGTTGGATCCATCCTCTGACCAAATAATCCAACTAGAATTTTCCGCATCCAAATGGTCTCACATGTTGCCTGACTGGCAGCCTTGTATTCAACCTCTGCTGAGCTAAGTGCAACTAACCTCTGTTTCCTACTATACTAAGAAACTATAGCTAAACCAAGGTTGAAAATTCCTCTTGAAGTTCTCTTTTGATCTGATGGACTCCCTACCCAATCTGCATATGTGAAGCCCTTAAGCTTCACTCCCTCTGTCCGTCTGTACCATAATCCATACTGAGATGCACCTCTGAGGTATCTCAGCACATGCTTCACTACCTTCCAAAATAGCTTGGTAGGTTGAACCATAGCTTGACTCAGTTGGTTCACCACAAAGCACAAATCTGGTCATGTGTTCACTAAATACATCAATGAACCCACAAGTTGCCGATAAATAGTAGTAGCTACTACCTCACCTGAAGTAGCATCCTCCTTCCTCTAGTTACCTGCTAGAGGAGTTTGCATGGGCTTGCACTTCTCCATGTGGAATCTCCTAAGTATCTCATTAGCATACTTGCTGATGAGCCCCGAATTGGGTAACTTATTGGGCTCTTTTTGCCTAATTTTCCTTGTTCAATCCTCCATTTTTCATAGATTATGCATGTTTTTTAGTATGTTTATGTTATTTGAATGAATAAGGGTGGTCACTCTACCAAGGAGGCTAATACGTGGTTATTTCAGGTTTTTTGGACAAATTTTGGAGCAAAACCAAGCAATTATGGGACAAGTGATAGCCAAGCTTGAGGTGAGGATTCATAGGGGGGTTGTCTCTTGCATTTAATGACCCTTCCTTGAAATCTCCACCCTCAACTCTGAGCTCAACAGGCCACCAAAACGAATTCTAAAGGCAGTCGAGCAACTTTGGGAAGAGTGACTGTTTACTAGCAGTTGGAACAGCCGAGTCCCTTGAATTTAGGAGGGCTTCCAGGGCCCTCGTAGTGTACAAATAGGAAGGCCTCAACCTTCATAGTTTACTTTTGGAACTGTTGGTATTTGCACTATAGTGCTGCCCTTTTCTCAGCTTGTTTTCTTGTAGCTACTGTTGTATAACTTTCTTGTGATGATTATTTTTTAGTAATGAGAAGCAGCTTTACTTGGCATCACATCTGAGTCCTTTATAGGAGCCTACAGCTCTTGGGGTTGGGCCCAACCCGAGTGTTAAGGCCTCCTTTATGTATTGTTATTCGTTCTTTATGTATTTGCAAAAACATTTATGTTAAGTAGATTAAATCTTGCTAATTAACTAGGTCACTGTTGATGATTAGAAAGACTCTTGATGTTCATATTGAGTTGATAAGTTGTTAACAGGGAAAAGCTTCAGAAAAAGGCCATCAAACACCTCTTATTTCACCTCTCCCTCAGTGGGATCAGGAGCTGGGATCAAGGTGACCTTGCTGCCCACAAAAACACTGACTTTGCTTTGCCATGCAATCACTAGTGTTTGATTTTCATTTTCAGAACTTGGTTACATGTTTAGATTCTTGATTGCTTAGTTGCATAGTTAGTATACCTGGTTTCATTGCAATTAAAACTTCTATTCATTCTCTTCATCTGTTAGTTAGATCAGATTAGGTCAACGTAACTAGGTCTCTGATTTTACAAGTCTTCGTTGGTTCAGTTGGAAAAACAACTTGCAGAGCACCTGTACCACTTCTCTATCTGTCCATACTCCATCAAACCCATCTGCTCCATCCCTCAACTTAGATTCTTGCCTCACGTTTTCCATTTGCTCACATAACCCTAATTTTTGTGCAACATTGCTTCAGTCCTCCTTGAACAAATCCAGCCATCTACATCTTTCCTCAACTCCATCCACCAAGTCCTGGACCACCTCCAACCCTTATCCTACCTCCATACTCACTCCTTCACCTTTCTCTCTCCATCCATCCTCCAAAATCTCATTTCTGAACATCTTGTAGAAAATTACAGACATCCTGTAGAAAATTACAGACATCCTGTAGAAAATCACAGACATCCTGTAGAACCCCTGCAGACTTCCTGTAGAGGCTCACGAATGAGGTTTCTTGATAGCCAAACTCTGTGAAACTCTCTAGAAGGGTGTTAGGGACCCCTTAGGTCCTCTCTGAACCTTCCCGACCTCCTCCAAGCATTTCCTCTCGTCAATCCACCTCTGCACAGTCAAAAACAGTCAAATCGCATGCATGATAACTCTGGCAACTTATTCAAAAATACAAAAAGATGTTTTTTTCCAGATGTTACTGTAGAAGTAGCTTAGATGCATGTATTTACCTTCCTAGAAGTCACTGGCATCTCTTTCAGTAGCTTGCATTAGTAGGGATAGCTAGTAAAATTAGGGTTTGCTAGGTTTACGTTTCCTTTTAGCTTTCCAGTTTCTTTCTGCAAGTAGATCAACCTTCTTTGAGTTAGCTTTCGTCCATTAGTTAAAAAGCTTCTTCTCAAAGCTCATAGAAGTTGGCTTAAGCTCCTAGCGGACTTGTGCCAGCTGACCAAGTGACAGCTGCGGTAAGAGCTAGTACTTGTGCATACAGCACCGTCGCTTCCAAGTTTGTTACGAACTGCCGGGTTGATAAAAGTAAAGAAGGGAGTCCCAGGAGTTGCAGCATTATTGCTACAATACTGGAGCTCCCCACTCTTTTTGGCACCATTGCCGGGGAAGCGTCAGAGTATTTGTGATTGCTGCTTTTCTTCTATTTTCCTACTCTAACCTTTTGCTAAGTAGTTTATTTCAATTCCATTCTGCAATTTCATTTCTGCAAAAGTAAATTAGACATTTCCTTCTTTCATAGATTAGCCTTTCAATTCCGCAATTTCAATTTTTCAAGCGTAGTCTAGCATTTCATTCTCGCAATTTGATTTCAGCAAAATAGATTAGTCCTTTCCTTCTTTCATTTCAATTCCACATTTTCATTTCCGCAAGATAGATTTCAGTTATTTGCAATTCCATCTGTTTCAGTTTTGTAGGTACAAGTAGAAAAAAAGCAAAAGAAACCAAAAATCTTTTCATGCCTCGTAGGAACAGAGATAATACTGAAAAATTCCTACCCAACACTCCCACCACTTCACTGAGTCACCCTTCTCTCTTCGTTGGTGGCAGTGACCCAGAAGAACCTATAGGTGAACCTCCTGAGATATACAAAGATCCTATAACAGAAGAAGAGCAAGAAAACATTCCTTTTGAGACCATGGCTGAAAACAGAAACGGTAGGGATGATGATGAGAGAATAGAAGGTACCTTCCCCATCCGAGAGACCAACGGGGACATGAAGATGAAGAACATAAGTCCCTCAGCCTTACCTCATTTCCATGGATTGACCACTGAAGACCTTGATACCTTCCTGTTTGAGTTTGTTGTCCTTTGTCGAACTTATGACTATGCAGAAGACGAGCAAAAGTTGAAACCCTTTCCCTTTACCCTCAAGGATGCAACATTACGCTGGTTCATGGGGTTACCTGGAAACAGTATCACCACTTGGGCTCAAATGCAACAAGCCTTTAACAACAAATACCGTGATTACTGTAAGTCAAAGGAAACAAAGGGAGAAATCTTTCGGATGACCATGGGAAATTATGAGTCTTTAGAAGACTACGAGGAAAGGTTCCAACTTAGCTATAAACGGGCCAGGTGCACACTTGACCCTGAATCTCTAAAGTTGGTTCTGCTCTGAGGAGTCCCTGAAGACCTTCTAGTTACCCTTCACATGCTAGCTGGAGGAGACATCTACCAACTACCTTATGAGGACATAAAGACTGTGTTTAGAAACCACTCTAGGGCAGCTCAGAAAAGAGGTAGGGGGGAATCCACTTTCAGCTAGTACTACCTTCTCCAAGCATGATTTTCTAATCAGATGGAAGACCTCAAAAGTGAGATGAGACAGACCATTGCCATGCAACTTGATACTTTCCGAATCCAACAAAAGAAAGCGGAAGCTGAGAGGGCTTTGGCCATATTTTGTCCCAGATGTATGAGGAAGCACCCTAAGAACGAGTGTCCATTGCACTCAGTAGAGGTATGTTTCGTTTGTGAGGAGAACCACCCCACAAACCAATGCCCAACCTTGCCTGGATTTAAAGCCAT
Source organism: Pinus tabuliformis (assembly GCA_031772625.1). Classification (NCBI taxonomy): domain Eukaryota; kingdom Viridiplantae; phylum Streptophyta; class Pinopsida; order Pinales; family Pinaceae; genus Pinus; species Pinus tabuliformis. Next base: position 755,087,055 of record CM062812.1, read on the forward strand.
GTACCAAGGGACTGAGGCAACCACTGAACCTCTCTACTTCCTCAACCAAAGGAGGCCGCATGGGCCCAGACCTTACCAGCATGGGATGCAGGGGACATCCCAAGCTTATTATAGACCCAACCAATCTGCTCACATGCCTTCTTGGGGTCCCCCTGCTCATCCTTCCTGGTCCGCACCTCCTCTGTGGTCTTATCCACCTCAATACCATACTCAACCCACTGCTCATTCGTTTCACTCACATGTCCAGTCGTAACCTCAGTGGAATGCACCTCAACTGGGGTGGAGGCCCCAATACAACTCTCCTCCTACCATTCTGCCTCCACCACTGGCTCAGCCACAACCATTACCTCCTGCTCCTCCAAGACAACCCCAGATGCCTGCTCAACCGAACCCCAACCCCAACAACTGACAGGCCCAGCAGGTATACACTGGGGAGACAACATGCCCTACCTATGCTGTGGAGATCTAGGAGATCAACCTGTGATCTGGGAAGACCCTTCCAGATCGCCAACCTCCTCCCCTAGAGGACGAGGAAGAGAAACAGGAAAGTGAACCCAAAGCCATTCCACCCTTTCCTGAGCAACTAACAGTAACCACAAAACCAAACCCAGAGGAAACTGAACTTCTGGGAGAACTTAAACAGTTGTGTGTGAAAATACCACTTCTCCAGGCCATAAAAGACGTACCGATATACAACAAATTGATTAAGGAGAAGTATTTCAGGCACCCAGGCAGGCGAAAGAGAGATGCCTATGTCATAGGACAACTGTCCGATCTAATGTTGGGGCAAGTGATCTGTCCAAAGTATTTGGACCCTGGGAGCCCTGTAGTTGATGTCCACATCAATGGCACCATTATCCCCCATACCTTGATTGATCTAGGGGCTGCCATTAATGTGATGACCAGGGACACCATGCTTAAACTCAACCTTCAGAGTTCCTTAAGGAAGACCTCGACAGTCTTGCAGTTGGCAGATCGCTCCACCGTGACTCCCGAAGGGATTGTGGAAGATGTCTTGGTCTCTGTTGACTCTTGGGAGTACCCTGCAAACTTCTTGGTCCTTCAGCCAAAGGCAAAGCTCACTGGATACCCCCTCATTTTGGGAAGGCCTTGGTTAGCCACTATGGATGCTTACATTAGTTGTCGAGCTGGAAGCATGACCATCAAGAATGGGCCTATGTCCAAGCAGCTAGTCCTATATCCTCCTGCCCAACCTCTGCTAGAACATGACTTACCACTCTGGTTGGAAGAAGGAGATGACAATGAGGTCTACTCTGCACCATTGTGCACAGTAGAAACCACTAGGGGAGGCCCTCAAACTGAGGATGATCTGATTGAGACTTTGATTCAAAATCCACCTCCCAGTGCACTGTCCTTAGAGGAATTGGTGGAAGATACCCAAGCCAGCACCTTAGTGGACCTCTGTGTGACTAATCTAACCTCTCCCAGAGTTAAGAACATGGAGTTTGGTCCCGAAAGAACTTTAAAGATTAGCTCCTCCCTATCTCCCTCCCAGGAGAAGGAGCTGTGTAGCTTACTGAACAATCATTTAGATGCTTTCACTTGGAGCTATAAGGAGATGAAAGGAGTCCATCCTTCGGTCTGTACCCATCACATTTACATTAGAGAAGATTGTAAACCAGTCAGACAGCCTCAGAGGAAAATGAATCCAGCCCTTAAAGACATTGTCAAAGAAGAATTGCAAAAATTGTTGGATGCAGGATTCATCTACCCTATCTCCGATAGTGAGTGGGTCTCACCTCTAGTGCTTGTGCCCAAGAATAACGGGAAGTGGAGAATCTGTGTAGATTATCGAGAACTTAACAAAGCCACCAAGAAAGACCATTTCCCTTTGCCTTTCATAGACCAAGTGTTGGATGGACTGGTTGGGAGGAAGTTCTTCTCTTTCCTAGATGGGTTCAGCAGGTATAACCAGATCCAAATAAGCCTGGAGGACCAAGATAAAACCACCTTCACTTGTCCATGGGGTACCTTTACCTACCGAGTCCTTCCCTTTGGGCTATGCAATGCTCCTGCCACTTTCCAGGGAGTAGTATTGAGCATCTTTTCTGAGTTGGTCCATGATTCGGTAGAAATCTATATGGATGACTTTACTCCTTATGGGTCCAACTTCCAAGAAGCATCGACTAATCTGGGAAAAGTCCTAACCAAGTGCATTGAGATGAACCTGTCCCTCAGTCTCGAAAATGTGAATTCCTGATGACTGGAGGGACCGTGCTAGGTCATACCATTTCTCGGAAAAGATTACAGGTGGATCCTAATAAGATTGCTATCATCCAAAAGGTCCCACCTCCTCAAAAGGTGAGAGATGTTCGAAGTTTCCTAGGCTTAGCAAGATATTATCGAAGATTCATTAAAGATTTCAGTAAGCTAGCCTCGCCATTGTTTGGCCTCTTAGGGAAAGATGTTGAGTTCAAATGGACTGACGACTGTCAAGGGGCTCTGGATGAGTTGAAAGATAAGCTGGTGTCCGCCTCGATCTTGAGAGGTCCAAACTGGGCCCTACCTTTCCACATCCACACTGATGCCTCAAACAAAGCCATAGGGGCAGCCTTAGGACAAGTTGAGGAGAAACTGCCATATGCCATATACTTCGTCAGCAAAAACCTATCCAAGGCAGAAATGAACTATACTGTAACCGAGAAAGAGTTCCTGGCTGTAGTCCATTCCCTAAACAAGTTCAGACACTACATCACTGGTTATCAAACATTTGTACACACTGATCATGCTGCGATTAGATATTTAATGAATAAGCTTGATGTTAATGCTCGTATCATTAGATGGTTACTTTTTTTTCAGCAATTTGATTTGACTATTGTCGACAAGGCAGGTAAGGAAAATGTTGTTGCTGACTTCTTGTCTAGATTTGATTTTCCTACAGGTGAGGAAGGAACAGTGGATGACCAGATGCTGGATGACCAGATGCTAGATGAACATCTGTTTGCTATCTCAGTACTCTCTCCATGGTTTGCTGATATAGCAAATTACTTGGTCTCAGCACAGTTCCCTCCGCATCTATCCTCAAAGGAGAAGAGCATAATTGTAAGGAAGAGTGCCCCGTTCACTTGGATCGGGGCAACCTGTTTAAACTTGGCCCAAATCAGATCTTGAGGCGTTGTGTTAGGGAGGAGGAAGTCTTTGACATCCTCCTAACCTATCATGATGGACCTTGTGGAGGCCACTTTGTAGCAAAAAGGACTGCCTTCAAAATTCTACAGGCAGGCTACTATTGGCCTACTCTTCATCAAGATGTCAAAAGATACATCAGCTAGTGTGACCGATGTCAGAGGATGGGGAAACCAACTCCAAGGGATGAAATGCCTCTCCAACCTCAAGTGACCTTCGAGCCATTTGAGAAGTGGGGCATGGATTTTGTGGGTCCTATCAACCCTCCTTCAAAGCAAAGGTCTTACATCATTGTATGCACTGACTATCTGACGAAGTGGGCAGAAACAAAGGCAATCAAAGCAGCAACAGAAGAAAAGGTGGCTGAGTTTTTAAGGGAAAATATCTTCTACAAGTTTGGCTACCCAAGAGAGTTAGTCACCGATCAAGGAAGCTAGTTCACCTCCAACTTGATTGAAGATTTGCTCGCTCATCACAAGATCAAGCACAAGACTTCCACCCCATATCATCCTCAAGCAAATGGGCAGGTGGAAGTCACTAATAGAGCATTGGAAGGGATTTTGACCAAGGTGGTGAGCAGTAGCAGAAAGGATTGGGCAGATCACTTGGTTGAGGCCACCTGGGCCTACAACACCACGTGGAAGACTACAACAGGTTTCACACCATATGAGCTGGTCTACGGGAAGAAAGCTTTGCTGTCAATAGAGTTCGAGTACAACACATTGAGGGTGGCAGCTCAGCTGGACCTAAATCTCAGCCATGCTCAACGTGAAAGATTATTGCAGCTGAATGGATTAGATGAACACAGAATGCAGGCCCTCCTCCACTCAGAAGTAGTTCAACTCCAGAGGAAGATATGACATGACCGACACCTTAATGAAAAGCAATTCCAGCCGGGAGATTGGGCGCTGCTATACGACTCAAGATACAAGGATTTCAAAGGAAAGCTAAGGACAAGATGGTTAGGACCATATAAAGTGGAGAAATGCAATGACAATGGTTCAGTCCTTATCAGGACCATTGATGAGGAAGCCATCCCCATGCTTGTCAATGGGCATCGATTGAAAATCTACAAGAAACTCCTTTCGAGGCAGGAGTTCATTGAAAATGTGGAGAAATCAGTGCTGGTAATAGAGCAGGGTTCTGCCTCTATTCCGGCTACACCTTGATCATCAAAAAATTAAAAAAAAAAAAAGGAATAAAAAGATCCCTGGGTGAAAACCTCTCTAAGGCACCCAGGGCAGACAGTGAGGGTGAAAACCTCATGGAGGCGCCCCAGCTGTCTCTCAAAAAATAAAGAAATGGAATAAAAAAGATCCTTGGGTGAAAACCTCTCTGAGGCGCCCAAGGCAGATAGTGGGGGTGAAAACCTCATGGAGGTGCCCCTGCTGTCTCTCAAAAAGAAAAAAGAAAAAAAGAAAAATAAAAAGAGAAGAAGAAAAAGAAACAGGTCTAATCTCTGGAATTATTGCAGGTTGCAGGGAATACAATGCAGATAAAGAAGGTCACGCAAAATGAGGACAGGGGTCTGTACCAAGTTACCAGACATCCTCACAGACACCCCCTCCATGGCCACTCACTTTTTCCAGGATTTGAACAAATTCGGGGCAAGATTCAACCTCCTACAAGAAGTTCTGAGCTTTCTACAGGAAGTTTTGGGACTTTCTGCAGGAAGTTCTGCATTTCTCCAGGAAACATCCTGTAAAGCCTTTGGGCAGGCCAAAATCGATTCTAGAAAGGGATTTAAAGCTTGGAGTCTGTTGATGAGGCCTACAGCCACCCCTCTCTTCCATCCATCACCAGTTTCATCTCATTTCACCGCCCTTGCAACAATCTAGTTATGTATTCCTACACAGTCATGCAAAGAGTCCTGTTTTCCTCAGATTGAATTTTTTTTCCCAAAGGACAAATCAAGCACACAGAGGCTCGCACACTTTACCTATCAAAGCTCCATCAGGATCCTTCATCCGCGAATACAGCCTTTCTCGTTTCAGCATGCATCCCAGGAGGAGAAGTAGCTACAAGATGTCCTACAGGAATCCTGTAGCAGCTGATCCGTCTGGAGCACATACTGTGGAGACAATAGTAGCTAAAATCAACACAGGGGACATGTAACAAGCTCCGCTTGGATGTGGACACCTCCTCAACAGTTGAGAAAAGACAGAGCCATGCATGTAGCGTTCACAACCAGAGGATCGAGTCCTGAAGCCTTGCATACATCATCAGCCAATGAAAGAAGGAGTTCTGGCGCCTGTGCACGAAGCAACAGTGAGAAAATCCATCGTTCCACATCCCGAAACCTACAGAACATGTCCATGGACACACAGGTAAGTGTCTAACCTTATTCATCAAATTGCATAGACTATACTCTGAAAACTGCATGTCTGTGAATGGTGCAGATTGAACAAATTCAGTGGCCAGTCAACTGGCCACCCACAGTCAGTCGAATGGCCTCATGGGATCCGAACGAGCTTGGTTATGCTCGAATCCACCAAAGGGACGAAGAGACGACACGTGGGAAGTGTCCAATCGGGGAAAATCGGCAGATTGGCAGTGATGGTGACGGTTAATGGCAGAGAAAGGAAACGGCAGTCAGAGACACGCCGAAGAATGATGGCCATGACGTTGGCTAACGGATCAGCCTGGACACCTCACCCCCTCACCATGAATTGCGTCGTAATTCAAAATCATTCAGCCAGAGAACTCACATTAACCATTGTCATTTGCACTTGCAACCGTTTTCCAGCAAGGTACGTGTCCTCCTCCTCTGCAGTTTGTTAGCCTGAGCTTCTCGGCCCATTTCAAAATCCTCCCACATCCCAGGCTTGTTCAGAAGCGTCGTGACGTCCTCCAAAAGCCGGCAAAGCTCTCTACAGGAAGGAGCTCTACAGGAAACGCGGCACAGCCTCCTGGAGTAGGAAAACCTGGACTTTCTGCGTCAAAGTTGGAATTTCGAAGAGAGGTAGGCTCGAAAACACCATTCGCAGGCATGATATTTCGAAAGGTGGTGAATTAAATTGTTCATAGTAAGAGAATTAAAAACAAGTCTGCCTGTGGGTCAAGAATGGTAGTTTGCCTGTGTGATACACGGAATTTTTTTCAATTGGTTCTGCGTCACATTCTCCTCCATGGTTCCTGTTAGCAAATTCCTCCTGTAGAAATGATAAACCACTGTAAGGGCTAACGTGTGAATGAAGAATGTGATTTGTATGTGGTTGGTGTGAAAATTAAGCTCTGCACTCTATCTGTGAGAGCCTAATTCCCTGTTGACAGTTGAGTTTTGGGCAGCAACAGCATTATAACCAAGGGATTGGTGCAAAGTGAGATACAAACATCTGAGAAATCCTGTCCTGAGAATCAAAGGAGGAAACCATACACAGAATTCCCCTTCTGATCAGAACACAAGCCAAAATAGAGCATTCTCACCATGCCAGGAGGGTTTATTAGAAAGGAACCCTCAGATTCTAGGAAATTGCGAGAAACTCCCAAGGTGGTAGACCTATTTACCCGTGCCAATTGGATGACCTTCTGTGACAGAATTCAAGGTAATGATGATGAGGTAACAGAGGAGTTCTTAATGTATCTGCAGCCTAAATCCAAGATACTGGCCACTGTAAATTTTAGAGGGTTGACCTTAAAGCTTACCCCACAACTCATTAGTCGAGTCACTGATCTGCCATTGGGGGTACCCTGGAGCAAAGAGGAGAGGGCATTGGGCCAAAAATCCAAAAAGGAATTCTTCCTACCAGAGGAGCAGTTTTCAGAGGATAAAAATGGGGTCCAGAGAGCCAGCCTACATCCATTTTGGAGCGAGGTCAGCTTTCAGATCATGAAATACATTACCTGTGAGGGGTGGTTTAGTATTGTATATGGTTATCACTTCTGGTAACTGAACTCAGACATAAGATGGATTTACCCACAGAACAAAAGTTAAGCATCCCATATTTCCTCCTACAATCATTAATGGAGTGTGGCACAAAATTGAAGGAAGGGACACCGGACTAGCTGGCCCATCATGGGCTTATCAAGCTTCTAGTAGAAGATGCCCTCCATAACTATACTGTCCCTCTCTCCTGGGAGATTTTCCGCAATATGTCCAAGGATGTCGATATCCGAATTCTGGCCGAGGAACTCACTTCATCCAGCAGTGAGGAAAGGGAGAATATGGAGGTAGAAGAGAAAGCCAAGGGGAAGGAAACCCAGGACAAACCACCACAGAAAGAGCAAGAAGAGCAACAAGAGAGAGGCCAAGCCGCTGAGCCCAAAACTGTGGGTGGAATCAAGGCACAAACGCCAAGGGAGAAACAGTTGCAAATCAGGGCAGAGAGGACTGAAAAAGTCCAAGCAGGTGAGGGCACACCCAAGGCAACCACAGAAAAATTAAAAGAGAAGGCACCCCCATCCAAGCAGGCCAAAACAGTGAAAATCGTTTCTACAGGAAGCCAGAAAACCGTTTCTACAGGAAGACAAAAACAGTCAGCACAGGACTTTCTACAGGAAGTCTGGAAAAAGGGCAACAAAAGGAAAAAAAACTGGATATTTTAGCCAGGGAGGCAGCAGCTGTGCTGGCCACCCTACGCACATCCCCAAAGCAGAAGGGGAAGCGAAAGAGGGAGCCTTCCATGTATTTTAAGGCAAGAAGGAGCATGAGGATTAAGACTGGCAGACCCCAACCACCGTCAAAAGAACCAATCACAATTGTCGACACCCCTACCACACAAAAGGAGAGGTCTCCCTCCAAGGCATCCATCACTTATGAATGGGGAAGCCTGAAGACATCCACCTGGAAATAAAGAATGAAAACATTGGACACAAAGGCCTCTCTACAGGATGCTAAGACTATTCTACAGGAAACATTGGCTAGGCTGAAGGAGACCGAAGAAATGGAAGGTGAAGGAGCTAAATCACCACAGGAGGAAGAAAAGGTGGAGAACATTGTGGAACCTAGCCCCCAGCCTAGGTTGGGCTCCTACTATAACTTCTTAGAGGCCGGAAAGATCATTCCTCAGAAATTCACAGTGACACTTTTCCTTGCACTAGAAGAAGAGAGAGTGAGGACCCACACTTGGATGAAAATCGCTAAGTCCAAGGGTGTGGCAGATATAGGTCCTCTAGAGGAACAACTCAAAGAGGCAAGAAGGGAATTGGCTATGGTATGACATGTGGAGAGCAGCCAATGAGTCAAGCTACAGGAAGAAAATGAGCTGCTTAGACAGCAGCTACAGTTACAGGGACAGAGGAAGGAAGACAAGCCCCACATCTTGGAAGAACAACAGCAACAGGAGGAGCCCACAACAGCCAAAGATACCACTGATGAGCAGTAGAGAGGGGAAGGGATGCAAGCTGAAATTGAGACACTGAATCGACAGCTACAGGAAAAAGAATTGCAAGCAGACCTGGAGATACAGTCTCTGAAACAACAGGTGCAAGAAAAGGAGGCCCAGCTGGCCTGCATGGCCAGCTGGGCAATGGAATCTCTGCAGTGTAGGCAGCCTGCCAAATCCTATGCCCTACACCTCAAGGATCAGTGGTTACAGTTTCAGATCAATACCTTGGCCCAAAGGGGCATCACCCCATTCCAAAATCATCATCAGTTTGTAGCTCTATGTGGCAGTAGTTCATCAGAGGATAGGGCCAAATTATTAGAGTTCTCCTTGCACAACTTCGCCCTTCCGGACATGAATGCATGGGATCCCAACACTGTGATAGGAGATGTCCAACTTATGGCCATGGCCTCTTGGATGAGTCATGAGGAGAAGAGAGCAGCAGAGGTCCGCAGTATCATAGGCAAAGAACTTAGTGAACCACTAATGATCAAAGCAGAGCCGGATGACCCCTCGATAGTGATAAGCACCCACCAACACTTGGCCAACAGTCCTCAAGATCTACTGGAATACATTGAGCAACAGGCTCAAGCTATTGCCCACTTTGAGGACATGGAGAGACTACTGGGGGAAAACTGCCTACATGCCTGCACAAGGCAGTGGAACACACTTCCTCACAGCTTGAAGATAAAGGAATACCACTCTCCCACCAGGATGAGGGAAGCCTTGGCAAGGGTACCTCTCTACAAATAGTTGATGCAGAATCTGCAGGCTAATTGGATTGGCCTTAAATTCAGTCCTCCTTTGCTTTTGGGATTGCTAGAAGGAGTGAGGGAAGAGGAGGAAGGTAGACAATGGGAGGAAGTGGAAAGGAAGGTAGGATTCCATGACCGGGAAGATGATATCACCGCAGAGGCCTGGGACGTGAGGGAGGCGATCAAAGCCATAAAGGATGATGAGCTGGACTAGTTGCTAAGAGGATGAGCAACCCATTTAGCAGGGGGGTGATGATGAGCTGCGAATTGGGTAACTTATTGGGCTCATTTTGCCTAATTGTCCTTGTTCAATCCTCCATTTTTCATAGATTATGCATGTTTTTTAGTATGTTTATGTTATTTGAACGAATAAGGGTGGTCACTCTACCAAGGAGGCTAATACGTGGTTATTTCAGGTTTTTTGGACAAATTTTGGAGCAAAACCAAGCAATTATGGGACAGGTGACAACCAAGCTTGAGGTGAGGATTCGTAGGGGGGTTGTCTCTTGCATTTAATGACCCTTCCTCGAAATCTCCACCCTCAACTCCAAGCTCAACAGGCCACCAAAACGAATTCTAAAGGTAGCCGAGCAACTTTTGGAAGAGTGACTATTTACTAGCAGTTGGAACAGCCGAGTCCCTTGAATTTAGGAGGGCTGCTAGGCCCCTCGTAGTGTACAAATAGGAAGGCCTCAGCCTTCGTAGTTTACTTTTGGAACTGTTGGTATTTGCACTATAGTGTTGCCCTTTTCTCAGCTTATTTTCTTGTAGCTATTGCTGTATAACTTTTTTGTGATGATTATTTTTGAGTAATAAGAAGAAGCTTTACTTGGCATCACATCTGAGTCCTTTATAGGAGCCTGTAGCTCTTGGGGTTGGGCCCAACCCGAGTGCTAAGGCCTCCTTTATGTATTGTTATTCGTTCTTTATGTATTTGCAAAAACATTTCTGTTAAGTAGATTAAATCTTGTTGATTAACTAGGTCACTGTTGATGATTAGAAAGACTCTTGATGTTCAGATTGAGTTGATAGGTTGTTAACAGGGAAAAGCTTCAGAAAAGGGCCATCAAACACCTCTGATTTCACCTCTCCCTCAGTGGGATCAGGAGCTGGGATCAAGGTGACCTTGCTGCCCACAAAAACACTGACTTTGCTTTGCCACGCAATCACTAGTGTTTGATTTTCATTTGTAGAAGTTGGTTACATGTTTAGATTCTTGATTACTTAGTTGCATAGTTAGTATACCTGGTTTCATTGCAGTTAAAACTTCTGTTCATTCTCTTCATCTGTCAGCTAGATCATATTAGGTCAACGTAACTAGGTCTCTAATTTTACAAGTCTTCGTTGGTTCAGTTGGAAAAACAACTTGCAGATCACCTGTACCACTTCTATATCTGTCCATAATCCATCAAACCCATCTACTCCATCCCTCAACTCAGATTCTTGCGTCACGTTCTCCATTTGCTCACATAACACTAATTTTTGTGCAACATTGCTTCAGTCCTCCTTGAACAAATCCAGCCATCTACATCTTTCCTCAACTCCATCCACCAAGTCCTGGACCACCTCCAACCCTTATCCTACCTCCATACTCACTCCTTCACCTTTCTCTCTCCATCCATCCTCCAAAATCTCATTTCTGAACATCCTGTAGAAAATTACAGACATCCTGTAGAAAATCACAGACATCCTGTAGAACCCCTGCAGACTTCCTGTAGAGGCTCACGAATGAGGTTTCTTGATAGCCAAACTTTGTGAGACTCTCTAGAAGGGTGTTAGGGACCCCTTAGGTCCTCTCTGAACCTTCCCGACCTCCTCCAAGCATTTCCTCTCGTCAATCCACCTCTGCACAGTCAAAAACAGTCAAATCGCATGCATGACAACTCTGGAAACTTATTCAAAAATACAAAAAGATGTTTTTTTCCAGATGTTACTGTAGAAGTAGCTTAGATGCATGTATTTACCTTCCTAGAAGTCACTGGCATCTCTTTCAATAGCTTGCATCCTCTTTCTTGCATCAGTAGGGATAGCTGGTAAAATTAGGGGTTGCTAGGGTTTACGTTTCCTTTCAACTTTCCAGTTTCTTTCTGCAAGTAGATCAACCTTCTTTGAGTTAGCTTTCCTCCATCAGTTAAAAAGCTTCTTCTCAGAGCTCATAGAAGTTGGCTTAAGCTCCTAGCGGACTTGTGCTAGCTGACCAAGTGACAACTGCAGCAAGAGCTAGTACTTGTGCATACAGCACCATCGCTTCCAAGTTTGTTACGAAATGTCAGGTTGATAAAAGTAAAGAAGGGAGTCCCAGGAGTTGCAGCATTATTGCTGCAATACTAGAGCTCACCACTTGCCTTGAGACACAAACACTTCCCCATCCTTCTGCCACACTTCCATGCCTAGAAAGAAGTACATAAGATCCATGTTTTTCATCTTGAACTCTCTTGCAAGGTCCTCCTTGCAAGACTTGATCAACTGATCATCACCTGTCAATATCATATCATCAACATAAAGAACAATGATCAATGGCTTACCTTCTACCATGATGTGGTAAAGGTTTGCATCTGCTTCACTCTTTATGAATCCCAACCCGGTGAAATAGCTATCGATCCTGGTGTACCAAGCACGAGGTGCTTGCTTCAGCCTGTACAAAGCTCTCTTGAGTCGGCACACATGAAACTCATGATCGAAGGTCTCAAAACCTTTCGGCTGCTCTATGTACACCTCTTCCTCAATCTTACCATTGAGGAATGCAGTCTTCACATCCATCTGATGGATCTTCCAACCCATCTGCGCTGATAGTGCCAACAGTGATCTGATAGATGAGTACTTTGCTATAGGAGCAAAAGTCTCATCATAGTCGATCCCCTCGACCTGTGAGAAACCACAGGAAACAAACCTTGCCTTATGTTTCTCCACACTCCCATCAGCTACTTGCTTTACCTTGTAAAGCCATCGGGAACTCACCACTGACTTGTCCTCCGATCCTGGGACAACATCCCAAACACTGTTCCAAAATATGAAGTTGTACTCCTCCACCATAGCATCAATCCAGACTGGCTATTGTATTGCTTCCTTGAAGGAAGATGGTTCAGTCTCTACACACTTCCCAACCAGGGCCATGTAACCAGTGTACCTCTTGGGTGATCTCCTTTGTTTGCACTGAGAGGATGGTTGTCCCACATTCTATCTCGCATACATCACCAATCTGTCAACTTCCCTTGAGCATTTCCACCCATCTCTAGAAGACTCTGCATGAGTGGATGTCTCCACTTCTAGATCCTCTACATGCGGCTGCTCTGCATCAGTCTGAGGATCCTCCTCCTTAGGAACCAAAAGTTCCTCCTCTGCATGCAACTTGAGCTCCCTCTCAAGGGATACTCGCATGGCTTTCTGCTCGTCGGACTTCAGAACTCTGTGTACCACTATCCTCTGACTAGTAGGCAAGAACATCTGATAGTTGTGGGGTGTATCAGTGTACCCCACAAGTATTCCCAACTCAGCTGTTGGCTCTGGCTTCTTCAAGGCATCTTTGGTCACATGGCAATAAAATGATGATCCAAAGATCCTGAAGTGACTCACATTTGGTCTCTTCCTGGAAAAGGCCTCCACTGGTGTCTTCATCCCCAGTATACGATGTGGGTTTCTATTCTGCAAGTATACTATTGTATTGCATGCCTCATCCCACAAATGAAGTGGTAGGCTTTGGTCATGCAGCATCACCCGCTTTGCTCCCACAATCGATCTGTTCTTCCTTTCGGCCACCCCATTCTTCTATGGGTTATGGAGTGCCGTCAATTCCCATTTAATTCCTTCTGCTCCACAGAAGTCCTTAAACTATTGGGAGACATACTCTCCACCATTTTCACTTTGCAAGGCCCTTATTTTCTTCCCAGATTCTTTCTCAACCAAGGCTTTGAACTCACAAAACTTTGAGAAGGTTTGATCCTTCTTCTCCATGAAGTAGATCCAACATCTACGAGAAAAATCATCAATAAAAATAACATAGTACCTTTGTTTAGCAGTGGAGGCTGTCGAGAATGGTCCACACACATCTGTATGAACTTGCTCTAGGATTGCTCCAGCTTGACTATCTCAATCCTGAAAGGAAGATTTGGCATACTTACCCAAGGTACAACCTTTGCATGTATCCACTTGCTCCAGTTTACCCTTGGGAAGTCTGATAGAAATCTGTTGCATGATCTTCAAGGCCCCATGGTGCAAGTCGCCCAATCTTCTATGCCTTAGCTCGCCAATATCTTGGCTCTGCACCAACTTTTCTTTGGAACTCATTGCAGCACAGTTTTCTACCTCTAGCTTGTAGAGATTCTTTGCTTGAATCCTAATCCTCTTGGTCTGTCCAGTGTCGATGTGCCTCAGGAATGCCTTTCCTTTACTAAAGACTACATCATAGCCTTTGTCTTCCAACATAGAGACGTACACCAGGTTCTTCTTCAGTCCAGGCACATACTTTACATGAGTTAGGGTAAGAGGAGTTCCATGCTCCCTCTGAAACACAACCGTACCTTCACCTGAAACATGGTACTTTCTATCATCCATCATCTTTATGCGCATCTGGAGGTCCTTCTCCTCCAAGGTACTAAATAGACTCTTGTTGTTGGTCATGTGGAATGAGGCTCCACTGTCCAGGTACCAAACACAACCCACCATCGATGAAACCATGCATCTGATGAGGGTGAAATCCAATTCGAACCGTGAGGCCAGTGTCTCACCATTTGATCCTTTCGAGGTCCCTTCTTGGATTTCTTCTGTGGACAATTTGTAGCATAGTGGCCCACCTCATGACAATGAAAGCATCACACTTTCAATTCGTCAATCTTCTTCCCACCATGGGAAGAACTTGATTTGGAATGGGAAGCCTTCCCCTTCCCTTTCCTCGCCTTACTTGCTAAGGCTAGATTTTATTCATCATCTTGCTTTGATGAAAATCCATCTCTGGTGCTTCTCCTTATCTCCTCTTGCATCAGATCCGACCAAAGTCATTCCCAATCTGGCAGTTTCTCTCTTCCATTTACTGAGTCTTGGTATTTATGTCAGCTCTTAGGAAGAACAAAGAGAGCAAGACTCACCATGTCATCATCGGCTATCATGATTCCTACACTTCCAAGCTCGTCCCTACAGGTGGTGAGCTTGTTCAGATATGTAGAGATCGTGTCGCCCTTTTCACACTTGATTTTCTAAAGCTTGTCTTTTAGCGCCATCTTCCTCTAATCGTTGTTGTTCTGATATATATTCTTCAACGTTTTCCACATTGAAAACAGTGTCTCCTTCCCATGGAGACTCGAGACAATGTGGTCTTGAACTCCCTCCAGAAGAATCCTCCTCGCTCTAGCCACACATTTCTTCCATTCCACCAATTATTGGGCATTAGCAGTTGTTGGCTTGGGACTTCTTGATCAATGAAGTCCTTCAAACTATTTTCCTCTAATACCGCTTCCATGTGATCCTTCCAGGCTATATAATTCAAGCTGCCATCTAGGGCATACTCAAGTCTCAAACCGTTGAACGCCATTGGTGAAATTTGAAATGTGATAAGAATTCGATTTCTATAATCAGGAACTTCAAACTTCGAACTTCTCCCTTCTTTGTATATTGTTCTCTACTTTGATCACCTTTGCTCTGATACCATGTAGAAATTCCCACTGTAGATCACCTGATAATGCAATATATTAAAGCAAAATTCTTGATCTACTTCTACAACAAACTTTGCGGAAGCTTAATCGATTTTAAGCAAGATCAAATAGAACACATATAACAAAGAATGAGAAATCAATCACACATGAACACAGAAGAATACTTTTGGGAAAGGCTCGGCTAAAAACCCCAATCTTTGTATTATCATACAAGTGGAAATATCTCTGGATTACACAAATATTTATCTCACAAGCTATCCAGCTCTCAGTACAATCCCTTAATGCTGCTCATAGACTGAATAGACACAACATATGCCTTCCTTCAGTCCTCCAAGCCTCCTATTTCCTTGCGTAGTTTCTCTTGGGTCCTCTGGCTGCCACCTTTGTGAAATCACCTCTCACACAACTCACCAAACTTAGAAGTAACTGCACAATATCTAAGGAATGAATTCCTTCTGCATGCAAGAGATATCCTCAATGGAATATTACTACAAATGATAGTACATTGTCCCATCCTCTGATCTCAACTAGGTCTCAAACTGAACTGACATGCATGAGTTATTTATGAGAGAATATTCAGTTATCTGAAGTACACTAGTTGCATGCATGCATGCATTGACTAATTGAACTCACAACCAGTTCCACAAACTATTGGAACTAATCTAACTGGACTTAACTCAGTTAACTGAACTAACTAATTACAACTCAAATTACAACTTATCCTAATCTCTTTAATTAAGGGATAACTTCCTTAATCAAAGGAAAAACTATTGCATATATTCGCATAGACTTCATGTTTGATTTTCCCTAACTAATTAACTCAAGATGAATTAATTAATTATTTTTCAAACAGCTGCTAAGATCAAATTCGAATTTGAATTCTCAATTTTAGTTCAGGCACTGTTGGGTTGTGTTATATTCTTTCCACGTAGTTAACAGGGGGTTTGAGGTGTACCCGTAACCCCACTTTATGGGGTCCGGGGCAGCGCCCTGGAAAATTTTGGTTTTGTACTTTATGTTAGGTTAGGCAGACCCACCTATGGTTTTGTGCATGATTTTCGCACATGTTTTTGGACGCGATGGTTTTTGGTCCATGGTATTGGATGCTTCGGCATGTATAAATATGTATTGTAACATTGAAAGGAACATAATTAAAAATCAAGTTGGTAGTCCTAGTTTTGGGATCCAGGGGAAAATCTCTGTGTATATGTGGTTTATGTGTTATGCTCTCGCATTGTTTATTTTCTTTGTTTTAGAATTTGTATGTAGGTAATTTCTGTACGGGGTTAAAACCTACATTTGGTATCAGAGCAGTTTTGGCCTCAAGGGGACACCTTTGTTGCTAAGGGGTTTCGCTCGGGCCTGTGGTAGACCCTGTTCAGTGGGAGATTTGCGAGATCGATTCTGGTGGTGAAAGAAGATGGTGAGCAATGGAAAGATAGAGATCGAGAAATTTAACGGTTAGAGTTTTGAGTTGTGGAAACTCAAGATGGAGGGTTTGTTGGTGGATAAAGATCAGTGGATCACATTAGATCCAGGTATTAAACCAACGGGAGTGTTCGGTGAAGAATGGAAAAAGTTGGATTGGAAGGCAAAGAGAACAATACGATTGTGTGTCTCAGATTCAGTATTGTTGAATGTATCTGGGGAAGCTACGGTGAAGGCTTTGTGGGACAAGTTAGGGACTTTGTACCAATCTAAGTCTCTGGTGAATAAATTGTTCCTGCAAAAAAGGTTGTATAACCTGAGGATGAAATATGGAGACTCGGTGACAAAGCATCTGAACGCATTTAATACTGTGGTAACTCAGTTAGTGTTTGTTGATATTAAAATTTCAGATGAAGATAAGCGCATCAGTTTGTTGTGTTCTCTACTAGATTCGTGGGATAGTCTGGTTATTACAATGGGCAGCAATGCAACTGCCTTGCAGTTTGATGAAATAGTCTCAGCCTTGCTGACGGAGGAGATGAGATGGAAAAATATGGAGAGCCAGAATGGTGATGCCTTGTCTGTACGAGGATGGTCCCAGAACAGAAACAAAAATAAGTCATCGAGTGGGAGATCTAAATCTCCAGGAAAACCTATAAAGGTGGTGTGTTGGAAATGTGGAAAGGAAGGGCACTTCAAAAGGGACTATAAATCTAAAGCTCTTGACAAAGGAAAGGGATCTGATGATGCTCCTTCTGCAGAGGTGAAAACCACCTCAGATGAAGGTGGGGATGTGTACTTGGCTTCTTCAAGTACACATGTAGATCATGAGGCATGGTTGATTGTCTCAGGTGCATCCTTTCACTTCACTCCCCACAGAAAGTGGTTCCGTGAGTATGAGAAATATGATGGTGGTCATGTCTTCTTGGGGGATGACAGGAAAGCGAGAATCATTGGTCGCGGAAAAGTAAAGTTGAAGTTGCAAGTTGGAAGGGTTAGAACACTTCCGGGTGTTCTACATATTCCTGCATTGGCCAGAAATCTGATTTCTATAAGCAAGCTGGATGATGCAGGTGTAAAAATAGTATTCGAGAAGGATACCTGCAAGATGGTTTGGGGAGCACTAGTATTGATGCGGGGAATTTGGATTGGAACTCTGTACAAGCTGCAAGGTAGCACTGTTATTGATGGGTACAATAGTTCTATGGTTCCTAAAAGTGGAGAAGAAAATTTAGTGGTCTCTGGAGAGAAGACCATGCTGTGGCATCAAAGGCTTGGAATACTGGAGAGAAGGACCTTCGAATACTTCATGGTAAAGGTATGGTAGAAGGTATGAGTAATAACTCTCTGGATTTTGATTTCTGTGAAAATTGTGTATATGGGAAGCAGAATCGGGTGAGTTTCCCCTCTGGTGGTAAGAGGGCGAAACAGATATTAGAACTTGTGCATAGTGATGTGTTTGGACCTCTGAAGGTTCCATCACTGGGTAAGTCTATGTACTATGTATCATTTATAGATGAATTCTCAAGGAATACATGGATATATTTCCTTAAGAAGAAATTTGAAGTCTTTGACAAGTTTAAAGAATTTAAGGCTCTAGTGGAAAACCAGAGAGAGAAGAAGATAAAGGTGCTAAGGACAGATAATGGTGGAGATTTTTTCAGCAAGGAATTTGAAGAATTCTATAAGAAGTGTGGTATATCACGGAATAAGACTACTCCATATACACCTCAGAAAAATGGAGTTGCAGAAAGAATGAACAAGATGTTGATGGAAATGGCAAGAAGCATGCTTAGTGGTGCTGGGTTAGGACAGGAATTCTGGGCAGAGGCAGTGGATACTGCATGTTACCTGGTCAATAGGTTACCTTCATCAGTGTTGGAGGATAAAACTCCACAAGAGGTATGGACTGGAAAGAAACTCTCTCTTTCACATCTAAGGGTATTTGGATGTGATGCATATGTACATGTTCCAAAGGAGAAAAGAACCAAGTTGGATAGTAAATTTGAAAAGTGCATCTTTATTGGGAATAAGGATGGTTTAAAGGGTTATAAGCTTTGGAACCCAGTAACAAGGAAGGTTGTGTACAGCCGAGATGTGGTGTTTAGAGAGGTGAAAGATGATATTAAACATGAAGTCCAACCAAAGGAACCTGAGAAGATAGAGTTTGAGCTAAAGGAGGAAGAATCAAACTCTACAGCAGAGGAGGAATCAAAAGATGAAGAGCCACAAACTCTGGCTGTGAGAAGATCAGTTCGAGAAAGAAGGCAGCCAGAAAGATATAGGCCATCTACTTTCTCTTCAAATTTTGCTTTGTCTGTTACTGATGATGATCCCAGAAATGTGAAGGAAGTAGTGGATTCAGAGGATGGAAAACTCTAGAAAGAGGCCATGGTTGATGAAATGGCATCTTTGCACAAAAATGAGGCTTAGGATTTGGTGGAGTTGCTGGCTGGAAGGAAACCCATTAGCAACAAATGGGTGTTCAAAAAGAAGACAAATGCAGAAGGAAAAGTGGAGAAATACAAAGCTCAGTTCGTAGCAAAAGGTTATTCCCAGGTGCCAGGAATTGATTTTGGTGATATTTTTTCTCCTGTTGCCAAGGTAAGTTCTATTAGATTAATTTTATCTGTTGCTACTGCTTTTGATTTTGAGGTAGAACAGATGGATGTAAAGATAACATTTCTTCACAGGGATCTAGAAGAAGAAATCTACATGAAGCAACCTGAAGGCTTTGCGGTGAAGGGTAAGAAAGAACTGGTATGCAAGTTAAAGAAGTCTCTGTATGGGTTAAAACAGTCACCAAGGGTGTGGTATCGGAAATTTGATACATTTATACAAGGACTTGGCTTCACCAACAGCAAAGCATATCACTTTGTGTATTTTAAATTAATTGGTGACCGTGTTATTTATCTAGTCTTGTATGTGGATGATATGTTGCTGGTTGGAAATGACAAAGAAACTATCTAGGATTTGGAGACCCAATTGTCCTCCAAATTCGACATGAAATATCTTGGTGCTGCAAACTATATTTTGGGCATGGAAATTAAAAGAGATCGGGAAAAGAGGAAGCTATGGTTAAACCAGAGGAAGTATGTCGAGACAATACTGCAGAGGTTTAATATGCAAGATAGTAAACTGGTGAAGGTTCCTATTCCTATAGGTGTGAGGTTATCTATTGAACAATGTCCCAAGACACAAGAAGAGGAAGAGGACATGTTGCGTGTTCCATATGCAAGTGAAGTAGGTAGCCTGATGTATGCAATGGTCTGTACTAGACTAGACATTGCACATGCAGTGGGAGTATTGAGCAGGTTTATGTCAAAACCGGGAAAGGAGCATTGGACAGTAGTGAAGCAGGTTTTCAGGTATTTGTGTGGCACTAGTGATTATGTTATGTGCTACCAAGGAAGACTAGGATTGGATAGAGTGTTGGATATTCATGGCTTTGTTGATGTAGACTGGGCTGGAGATCTGGATCAGAGAAGATCTACAAGTGGGTATGTGTTTAACCTATTTGGAGGTGCAGTCAGTTGGATGAGTAAGAAACAATCTGTAGTGGCAATATCAACTACAGAGGCAGAATACATGGCAGCCACTCATGCAAGCAAGGAAGCAGTTTGGTTGCAGAGATTGTGTTCAAGTATGGGGTTAGTACAGGAAGCTATAAGGATAGACTGTGACAGCCAAAGTGCAATTTTCTTGGCAAGGAAACCTGCATATCATTCAAAAACAAAGCACATTGATGTTCAATATCACTTTGTGAACTCTAAGAAGTTCTCTTGGTGTAGAGAGACAATGGGCATTTCAAGGCTAGAAAAATGACTAAGCTGTCTTGTGGCCCCCTGTGGAAAGAAAACAACAAGTGGGAGAATGTTGGGTTGTGTTATATTCTTTCCACATAGTTAACAGGGGGTTTGAGGTGTACCCATAACCCCACTTTATGGGGTCTGGGGCAGCACCCCGGAAAATTTTAGTTTTGGACCCTATGTTAGGTTGGGCGGACCCACCTATAGTTTTGTGCATGATTTTCGCACATGTTTTTGGATGCGATGGTTTTCGGTCCATGGTATTGGATGCTTCGGCATGTATAAATATGTATTTTAACATTGAAAGGAACATAATGAAAAATCAAGCTGGTAGTCCCGGTTTTGGGATCCTGGGGAAAATCTTTGTGTATATGTGTTTTATGTGTTATGCTCACGCATTTTTATTTTCTATGTTTTAGAATTCATATGCAGGTAATTTCTGTACGGGGTCAAAACCTACATGGACTAACTAAAATTAGAATGTATCCCAAAATCCTATATTTAGCACTTCTATATTTAGCATTTCTTGTTGCTATTTTCAACAGTAGGGTTATGGCTATTTAGTCGATCATCGTTGTGAGTGGGTGTGTATGTCATTTTGTCGTTGGAGCCAATGAATAGGGATGAGGTTTGATGTAATTCCCAATGTGCTTTATAACAACACTTAAATGTTGAGCCTTTTTCTCAAGCAAGTGCTTTTAGTACATTTTTTGTGCCATTCAATGCAATTAACGAGTTGTTCATAGTCAGTGGAAGGATTAGCTTTTAATATTTCTCGTGTAGAAAATAGACAAGGGTCTTCAAATTTGGGTGAGGCATGGGCCCATTTGAATGGTAGAAAGGTGTGGGTTCTAAGTTGATATGTGTGTGTCGAAGAAATACTTAGTGTTATCAACTGCATTTGTATCATCCTAGTCTTGGTTCTCCATATTAGGTGTGTTTTTATCCAAATGAAACCATAAATATGTGTAGACCCTGCATGTTTATATTCATACCTGTAAAGAAGACTCGTGTTAGAAACCTTAGGATTGGTTGAAGGTGGATGCATATATAATCATGAAAGTATTGTGACAAAGGGCATACTTGTACTAGTAGTCTTTTGATTGCTAATATTTTTCTAAGAAAATTTCACATAATATTGTGAATCTATAGTTCATATATAATGAAATTAAATGGGTGTTGGAGATAATGTTATCATTTCTCCACTTTTGTTGTTTCACAACATCATGAGTTTAACTACTTGACATGATTGCATGAAGTCATACCATTTTGTATCAACAACGCTCAATGTGAAGAATAACATTGGGAAGCTAAGATGAGATATCATGTATGTTAGCTCATTCCTTGCTTTGTGCTAGAAATATCTTGTGCCATGGAGGGAGCAGCCAAATCACATAACTTGTTCTACAAGCTTTTCATCTAGGGATTATTCTAGTCGGATGTTTATATCATGGATATATGTTGGAAAGTTGTTTGTGATGTTTTTCTTCACGAATATGGAGGTTGTTACCTCACTGTGATGGCACATCATGAGATTGTATATGTAGTAGTGAAACCTTGGGTGCCTACTGAAACTATTGTCATGGTATTGTATGAGGTGAAGTGCGTATTCATCATTAGGGGAATTTTGAGGTCTAAAATGGGCCTCCTAAGAAAAATGTACAACCAAAATAAACTTTATAAGAACCAATAGGATTGAAGATGATGATGTCAACCATGGGGGACGATTCACCATTTTTGGACTAAAAAAGTAAAAAGATTAAAAAATAATAAAATAATAAAACTACTTTTTCAACTTATCTCCCTAAGGGTTTACTCAAATTTTGAGTGGGAGTACTCGTTGGATGAAGAATTTGATTCCTCATACAAGGAGTTACCATGTTGCATACTTTCGATGGATCCTGCTACATGAAAAATGAGAAATACATGAAAAGCGTGATTGCAATCATGTTTTTTCATGTATTTCTCATTTTACGTGTAGAAGGGTCCATCAAAAGTATGCCACATGGGTACTCCTTGGATGAGGAATCAAATTCTACAACCAATGAGTGTTTTCACTCAAAAATTTGAGTAAACCCATAGGGAGATAACTTGAAAATACGAGTTGAAAAAATAGTTCTTTCTTTTTTCCCTCTAAAATTTGATGATGTAATCGAATCTTGTTTTATTATTTCCACTATTATTTTATAATTTCCTTAGGAGGCCCATTTTAGACCTCAAAAGTCCCCTAATGTGTAGTTGAACTGATTTCATTCTTAGTTCATTGGGCATTACAACTCCGGTGGGAAAAAGTTTGGGGAAAGCCATATAAAGGAGACCTTTTGTGTTGTATTCATTTATTGCAGATAGTATGATTGGAGGTCATTCAATTGTAATATTAGAATGGTGGTTGGACACTTTTAATTTTCGTTGTATTTCTTGGATTTCTATGTGTGTATTGGGAATTGTGTGTATAAATGATAATGTTTATTGTAGATCTGGGTTGGTGAAATCTCGGGTGGATTCAAAGGGAGTTTGAGGTGATTGTTGGATGGTTGGATCTATGGTCTTAGAATGGCGAAGGGACATGGAGAAATCAGTTGGGAACAGTGGTGAGGATGCAAGTGCATTATGGTCAATGCAAGCACTTTTATAGTAGGGGTAATTTGACAGTTTATATTCCAATGCCGCTATAGCACGAAATCTACTGATGATATAATCATAAGCATGATGGTCAAAGCTACAACGGGTAACCAACAAGATGTGTAAGTCCTCAACATGTTGATGCAACATGTTGGTTATTGTTGTACTGTCTTTTGGGAAGCATATTGTGTGACTAGTGTATTTATATTGGCCACTATGTACATGTGTTACTTTAAGTATCAGTTTTACTCTATCTATGAGAATTTATTCTATCTATGTAAGGGGATCTAGGATAGGTGGTTGAGGACCAGGGTCCATGTTGTTCGATAATGAGAAGCAATGGTCATTTGTTTCGAGTGTCCACCTAGAGCAGTAATTCATTTCATTGGAGATATGAAGATGGATTTCGAGATATGATTCAAGACAGATGGAGTATGAAATTTTTGGTGGGATTTTATCAGTCTCTACACAAAATTCACGATGTGCACCAGTAGTGTGGGTTAGGTTAAAAGCACGTGCAAGCGAGATGGTGGCATGATGAATTGTGTAGGTGTTTGTCTAAGTGATTTGTTCATGAATAAGATGATTTTTTTAATGTAAAATAGGGTTTATTTGGGAGTGGGAAGTGTTAACTACATTTGGGTTAAATAGAAAACATGAAGCAGTGTCACATGGCTCAAAGGGTGAGAGTTGGGTGTTTTTTACTTTTTTTCTTTTTTGGGAGTTTGTAGAGTCTCTTTTAGCATTATAAAGTTAATGCCAGTGTGCATTTATTCATTCTTTATTTGCAACATAGTATCTTCGGGCACATTCATCATTAGAAATAGTGGACATTTGCAAAAGTAATTGCAAACAAGATAAGACACCTACATGTAACAAACGGGGAAATGATAATGTAATGGGGAAGGGAAAAAAATGATATCATTCAATAGCAATTTAAAAATAAAAGTAAGCGACGACCAATATATTCTTATCGTGATTAATCATTTGAATAGTACGCATGAAGGAACACTTAAGTAATTTGCAACAACACATGTAAACAAATGCATTTGCTAAACCCATCAAGTTCCATGATTTGTTACAAGAGGGAAATGCAACCTATGTTGATAAGTGTATGTACACAATACAATATTACATATAGTGGAGGAGGCATGCAAGGAATACATGTTGTGAAAACATTACAACAACCTGAGAGGTACATGTAATTACATACAAACACATACTATGTTCAAAATCGTATTTAAACATTGGAATACTACAAATTTCTAAGGAGGCATATCAAGACTATATAGTGTTAAGAAATCAAAGAAAATTATAGAGGTACATGTAACTAAATCTATTTATGATTTAGAAATGTTATCAATTCCTTCAAGGATGATGTTGCATACTATTGAAAATTCAAAGCTTTCTTCCTTAATGACAACGTACTTTAAGCATGGTATTTATCTAAATGTTTCCATCTTCACTGACAATGTGAAGAGGTGATCCGTCTAGAGTACTTCATAGACAACCTCCTTGACTACATCTGGATCTGCAGATAACAACTAGAAGTCTTATGCACTAATGTTGAGAATGGTAGATGTTGCATCTTCAAAAGAACTTGTTGAAAGCAACTCACCTATGTGATCTTGGATGTTGACTTTAAGTAAGTATTTGTAATCACAGTCAGTTACTTAAATGTTGCATTTTGGGTAGTTCCATGTGTTCGCACTTTTTTGAATGAGTTTTTTCACGCATTTTTTCCAAAAACGATAGAATGGTAGGAAATATAGTAAAAATTTTCCATCCATATTTTTTTTATTGTATCCTTCACTTGGAAGAACATAATTTTTTCATATTCATCAATATTGGAAACCTCGACAAGTGTTTTTTTTTTGGTGGATGGGTAGAACAAGGTGAATATCTTGTAGTTAAGGATGGAGAAGTTGTAGGTAAGCCTTCTTTTTGGAACCATGCTTTTAGAGTCTGGGTCTCTTTAATGTTAGGGTTTACAAGAACAATGGATTTGATGTAGTCCCAACATTTTTTTCATTGAATTCACTAACACAAGAAAACTTGATTGCAATGATGGGGTTACTTCTTGTGGCACATAAAGAAGAAATTTCTCCTGAATCTGCATCAAATCCCCCTCTTCCCCCCCCCCCCCCCCCCCAACCACAAGGTGGAATCCATGCTATATCCAGATCTTCCTTGAAGGTGTACTATTTGTTTAATAACTTCATAGTCATATTTTCTATGTATAGTGCATGTAGGGGAGATGTCAATAATAATACTAACAACATCAACAATTGAATTGATGTTTGTTGTTTTGATTTCATTGATATATCTTATATTGAAATGCATCATGGGAGTAGGTTCTCTTTATATGGGGACATGTTCTATAATATATGTTGCATTCAAAAATATCTCCCAATCATTGTTTAAGTGGTTGTACTGCTTATTAGCCAATTTGACATTTCCTTTTGAGACAATGTACACATTGCAAACATGGATCTTTTCAAAGAAATAATTGGCAGCACCATTAAAACAAGTGATATGTATCTCTCCACCTTCTTCATCAAAGAGGTAAAATACGAACAATTTTCTAAATCCATGTTGATTTTTATATTGATGAAGAGGTGCATTTCTTTGTGCACAACCTTTTATGGACCAATTTTAATGGAAAGGGACTAGTGATTTGATGGGAATAGGAAGTGAAGCGATGGATAGGGATGGAATAGGAGGAACAGGGAAATTCCTTTTGATTGAAGGATATTGATTTGAGGAGGAGGGAGTGTCTTCTTGAGAACTAATTATAAGGATAGTCGTATTTGTTTTGTTTCTAATTAAAGATGCAAATGTAGCAATAATCTCGAAGTCTGGTAACATGATAAACCTATATGGTAAATGATAATCATAAAAAAATTGTTATAATGGAAATTAGCTTAGGGTAGCATATGTAAAGTTTAATTGGAAGCATGGCATGAACTTACATCAATGCACCAATAGGTGAAGAGATCAAAATTTTAACATGTACAATGGAACCGTTTTGAAGCAAGACTATTACGACGAGGTCATTGAAATTTGCTGGAAGCATAATTCATTTCATATGTTTTCCATCAAAGATGGAAGTACCATAACGCAAAGGAAAATTTTGGATCGAGTTAACAAGGTCAATATAAACAATTTGTAGCAGCAGTTGAACATTAGTTGACATAGAGAGCATTGAGAAAATAACATTCTCAGTGAGTTGTGCCATCATTTTCTAGAAGTGGAGATGAGGGAATAAGTAGTATTGATAAAAAAATCATGGTATAATAAAAGGTGGTTTTTGATTTAGCATTGTTTATAAGAGGATATTTTGTGCATTAGATTTTCTAAACCATGATCAACATAGTTTGCATTAATAGAGTTCCTAAACTACTAGATAGTTGAAACTTTAAATGAAATCAATTGATGCATTAATTCTTAAGTCTACAAAGTACAAATATGTTTTACAAAACAATTATATTGAAACTCATAGGTGTGTCCTAAATCACATTAAGGTTACTAAGCAAAAAAAAAAAAATTGCAACATATTTGCTAAATCACTGCTAAAAGTAAAACCAGAAATTTAGTAAATGGACAATGAAAACCTGCCATTACTTGGTCATTAATTATGAAATGAAATATATTACAAGGAAACAACAACAAGAAAATTCATTTTTCACTGTTCAAAAACTGAATGGATAAACTTATGCCCATGCCTTCTCAATTATAGATTGAGAAGAAGAGTCAATGCAATGAATCTGGACACATGCACCCTATTTTAATTAAACATGAAATGAAACTACCAAGAAAATGAAAACAACATGCAGACCACTGAGAGTAGAATTGATGTAGAACCAACTTAAAGGACCACAACCACCTACAAATTTCTATACACAAACACCTAAAATGAAGCTCAAACAAACCATAATCAGATTTAAACTATCAGTGGATCATGGAGAGGACAAACCTCATTACTGGAGTTGATTTGACGGCTCTCTGGCCCTGAGAAAAACCAATTAGAAGGTCACTGGCAAGAGCACAATGCTATACACAAAAACGCAGCGCCAAAAATAAAAATACAACACCGATCTCAGGAATGTGATTTAGTTGACTTTTATTTTGTATTTTTTTTGGGTTTCCTCCTTTGTCGAGTTTTTTAGGCATGATCTACAGGATTGACAACAAAATCATGAAGGTTACCATCAGATCAATGCTCGGCAAATTCGTGGCTATGCAGAGGAATAACTGCTATGACTTGTGATCGAGCCAGATCTTGATACTTTGTGTATGGTTTAGGTAAGGTAAGGGATGTACAATCAAAGGTTTCATTGTGTCACAACGCTTGACTATCATCAATAGCCCAACAAAACTACTCCGTGATCAAAATCAATAGAAATCCCTTTGGTACCCAATAAAAAATAGAGTTTTATTCATGAAATAAGGTATCCCATCTAGCCCTCGATGGCTTGATTTTTCACTCTCCCTCATGTCCCCTGTCTCTCATCACTCGAGATTACAATCAAAAATAATATCACTAACTAACAACCTCCTTCCACAAATGAAGGAGTTTACTATTTGTTAGAAACCAAATCTTATCCTAACTTAATGATCTAATCTACTTGGCTTGATCTCCTTGCAGGGAGGATCAACTTGCCATTGATTCCTATTTTATCTAGAATTTGACAAAAAACTAACTACTACACAATTAACAATTAAAGAAAATTAACATTCAATTTTTTCTCCAACCCTTGTTAGCCACAACATGTGAACACACAATCATATTGCTCACTAAGTCTAGGTGCTCCTGCATCAGACTCCTAGGGAAGAAAAAGATTGTTCTATCAAATCTTTAGGATTCGCTTGGTATTTTTGTAGCTCTGTTGCTATCATCCAATTAGCATCCTCAACCGGTTGTCCCTTCCATTTTA
Source organism: Pinus tabuliformis (assembly GCA_031772625.1). Lineage (NCBI taxonomy): Eukaryota > Viridiplantae > Streptophyta > Pinopsida > Pinales > Pinaceae > Pinus > Pinus tabuliformis. Next base: position 755,114,722 of record CM062812.1, read on the forward strand.
CTAGATACTGATAATATGTTTTGCCCCTAGTCTTCTTGGTTTCTCTTTTTTCTATGATGGATTCTACTTCCTTCTTTATTGTCTTTGATCTCTTTTCCTCCCAATTTAGAGTCTTAACCTCCTCTTCTGCATGTTCATCTTGTGATTCTACCTATGTTTCCTTGTGTGGATACAAGTATGCAATATTAAAGATATGGGATATGCCAATTCCTTCCAGTAGCTCAATATCATAAGAATTAGAGGAAAAATTCCTCAAAATTCTGCATGGCCCTATCTTTTTCATTTTCAATTTGTTATACGTCTCGACAGGAAATATTTCCTTCCTTAGGTAAACCATAACTAAATCACCCACTTGAAACTCCTTTTCTATCCTCTTCTCATCATCCCTTTGTTTATACTTCCTGTTGCTTTCCTGTAACCTTTGCTTGACATCTTCCTGCAGTTTTTGCATTTGTTCCACAAATTCTTCAGCCTTTGCACTCATGGTTTCCTAATTTCCCAAATCTCTAAGCTCATATACACCTCTTGGGTGCATGCCAAAAACAATCTAATATGGACTCATTTTGGTACTCCAGTTAGGAGTATCATTGTAAGAAAATTCAACTTGAGCAAGCGCCAAATCCCACTGTTTTAGATTTTTATAAACCAAACTCCTTAATATGTTTCCCAAGCTCCTGTTCACCACTTCAGTTTGTGCATCCATCTGAGGATGATAGGCTAAGATAAAACTAAGGTTTGTACCTAGATTCCTCCATAGAGTCCTCCATCCCACAAACTTTGTATCCCTTTCTTAAACAATACTCACAGGTATCCCATGTAATCTTACAATTTCTAAGAAAAACAAATTGGAAATGTGAGTTGCATCGCTAGTTTTCCTACAAGAAATGAAATGAGCCATTTTTCAAAACCTATCTACAACAACATAGATAAAATCATATCCTCTTTGAGTTTTTGGAAAACCTGAAACAAAATCCATGTTGACCGCATCCCAAGGCCTATTCGGTATTGGCAATGGCTAATATAATCTAGTGTTTTGGCTCCTTCCCTTGGCATGTTGAAAAACCCTACATTTCTCAACAAACTTTTTGATATCTGTTTGCATTTTTGGCCAATAATAAAAATCAATCACTTGAGTGAATGTTTTATCCTGCCCAAAGTGTCTAGATAGTCCTCCATTGTGTTTTTCTTTAATAAGATTTTCCCTCATGGAGCATTTGGGAATACACAATTTATTGTTCTTGAACAACAACCCTCCTTGAATCAGGTAGTCTAACCATTGGCTTCTATTATGAATTATAGGATTTTTAACAGTTGCATATATTTCTTTAAAATCTGTGTCTTCCTTGTACATATTGACCATCTCTTCAAACCCTAAGATGCCAATCATCAATTCCTGCACAACCAGATTTACTCGGCTCAAAGCATAAACAACTTTATTTGACTTACCGCTTGTGTGCTTTATTATAAAGGTGAAATTCTGCAAAAACTCCACCCACTTAGCATGCTTTTGGCTCAACTTTGCCTACTTATTTATGAACTACAATGCATGATTATCAGAATACAACACAAATTCTTTGGGCAACAAGTAATGCCTCCATTTCTTTATAGCCTGCATAATAGCATAGAATTATTTATCATAGGATGAGTACTTCCGTTTGGCCTCATTCAACTTTTCACTGAAATAAGCTATCGATCTCTGTTCCTAACTCAAGATAGCTCCAATTTCTATTCCACTAGCATCAATCACAACTTGGAAAATTTTATCAAATTTTGGTAAGGCCAAAACAGGTTTTTCAGTAATCTTCCTTTTCAACAGCTTGAAGTTTCGATCTGCTGCCCCTTTCCACTTAAATGGTTGGTTTATATCCTTTATTGTTTCAAAATTTCTTGAATATTTTTCGGGTCCATCTTCAAACCTTCTTCCAAGACTATAAATCCCAGGCAAATGAGCTCCTTCTTCATGAAACTGCACTTCTTGAAATATATCAACAGTTTCTCCTTTCGCAAAGTATTTAAAACCATTTTAAGATGCTCCAAATGCTCTTCCCTACTCCAAATGAAAATTAGAATTTCATCAAGATAAACTATCACGAATTTTCCAGCATACTCCTATAAGACTTCATTCATCAGTCTCATAAATGTACTTGGTGCATTAGTGATCCCAAAAGGCATCACTTCCATTCATACAACCCACTGTTGGTCTTAAACATGGTCTTCCATTCATCCCCCTCTCTAACCCTTATTTTATGGTATCCACTCTTCAGATCTATTTTAGAAAAAAAAATTGACCCACTCAAACAATCAAATCATCCATACGTGGTAAGGGAAATCTATACCTGATAGTGATATTATTTATTGCTCTAGAGTCGGTACACATGCGCCATTCACCACCTTTCTTTGGGATAAGTACTTTTGGTACTGCACATGGACTAAGGCTTTCCCTTATCAGTCTTTTATCCAACAACTCTTGTACCTATCTTCTGACTTCCTCATTCTCCCAAGGAGTCAATCTATATGCTGCTTTCTTTGGTAAACTTGCACCAGGTATTAAATCTATGTGATGACTGATACTTCTGATTGGTGGCAATGCACTTGGTAATTCATCAACAATTATGTAAGCATAATCATCGAGAAAATTTTTAATTTCCATAGGCAGAATGTCTAAATTGGTAGAAGTCAAAATTACCTTGGGTTTACCCACAATAGCAAAATGTATTTCTTTCTCCTTCTTGACTTCTTGCAACAATTCTTTTCCACTAATCATCATAAAATTATTTCCAGTTGCTCCTTTGTCTGCTTCATCCTTCAAAGTCAACAATGTGGGATTCTTCCCATCCTTCTCTAAGGTATGGGTACTCCTTCTACCATCATGAATGGATTTCCTATCAAACTACCAGGGCCTTCCTAGGAATATATGGCACACATCCATTGGCATCACATCACACAATATGACATCTTTATATGTACCAATGTGTATCTCTACTCTGCATTGTTTTGTCACTGAGAGTTGATGTCCTTTTTGTAAGCAGGACACTCTATAGGGAGTAAGTTGTACCATCTTAGTCAATCCCAATTTCCCAATCATGTTTGTGGAAACAAGATTATCAGTGCTTCCACTATCAATCACAACCTTGCAACATTTTTATTTAGACTTGCATACAATCCTGAATAGGCTCTTCCTTTGGGCTGGCTCATTTTCTTCCTTCTCTACCTTAAGGAATACTCTTTTTAATAATAAGGACTCTCCTGCTTCAGGTGGCACTTCTTTCCCTGCGACCTGAGGGTTTTCTTCCTTTGTCTCAACTATATTCACATTCCGCTGATTTGTTGTTTTATTATGAGGGAAATCCCATGATCTGTGTACTAATTCTCCACAAATGTAACAATGAATTTCTCTTCCTTGGCCTCTACCTCTGGGTACAAATATCCCTCTACCAAAGTCTCCTCTCTGTGGTGCTCTATTACTCGAACATCCTGCTTCATTCAGAGAATGCTGGAACCTTGATCTAGAAGCTCCTCTTCCTCTTATTGAACTTTTACCTCTATTCCTTTGACTTTGTTTTCTCAACATTTTCTCCTCTGCTTTCAAAGCTACTTGATAAGCATCTTCAATTGTCTTCAGATTCAATAAAATGATTTCATCTTGTATGTTGTATCTCAAGCCATTGATATATCTAGCTACCTTTTCTACATCATCCTCATCATGTCTGGCTCTAACTCTCATCTTGTAAAACTCCTCCGTGTACTCCTTAACAGTCATTCCTTTTTGCCTCAAGTTTTGTAACTATCTGGAAAGGTTCAACTAGTAATCTTTTGGCATGAATCTACTTTTTAACTTGCTCACCATTTTATCCCACTGCTTGATCTTGGGCTTTCCCATTCTCTCTCTGGATGTTTGTAGTTCATCCCACTAGATGGCTGCATGGCCCTTCAACTTGGTAGCTACAAATTTTACCTTCTTTTTATCTTCGACCTCCTCATAGTCAAAATACTTATCTAACGAACTAATCCAATCCATCATCTCTTCCACATTAAGGCCTCCTTCATACATAGGTATTTCTACCTTTCGTCTTCCACTAACTTTTGCCAACATCTTGAGGCCTTTAGCTATTTCATTTTCTTTGTCTTCTTCTTCCTCATATGATTCCTCTATAGCTCTGACATCCCCTTCATCAGGTGCTCTCCTCTGAGCAGTTTCCATTTTCTCCATTCTTGTGCGCAGATGTTGAATCTCGTCCAGTAAAACTGCATTAGCTACATGCCTTTCCTAACCTATTCCATCTCCTCTCCTAGGTGGCATGTTTTATGAATTTTTAAGAGCAGAACTCAATTCCTATCATCTCCAATACCAAAATGATGTAGAAACAGCTTAAAGGACCACAACCACCTACAAATTTCTATACAAAAACACCTAAAATGAAGCTTAGACAAACCATAACCAGATTTAAACTATAGGTGGATCATGGAGAGGACAATCCTCATTAATGGATCCGATTTGAGGGCTCTTTGGCCCTGAGAAAAATCGATTAGCAGGTCACTGGAAAAAGCGAAACGCTATACACAAAAATGCAGTGCCAGAAAGAAAAATATAGCACCGAGCTCAGGAATGCGATTTAACTAAATTTTCTTTTGGATTTTTTTTTGGGTTTCCTCCTTTGTCAAGTTGTTGAGGCATGATCTATAGGATTGACAACAAAATCATGAAGGTTACCATCAGATCAACGCTCAACAAATTTGTGGCTGTGTAGAGGAATAGATACTATGACTTGTGATCGAGCCAGATCTTGATACTTTGTGTATGGTTTAGGTAAGGTAAGGGATGTACAATCAAAGGTTTCACTGTGTCATAAATTTTGACTATCATCAATAGCCCAACAAAACTACTTCATGATAAAAATCAACAGAAATCCCTTCGGTACCCAATAAAAAACAGAGTTTTATTCATGAAATAGGGTCTTATCCCATCTGTCCCTCGATGGATTGATTTTTCACTCTCCCTCCTATCCCTCGTCTCTCCTCACTTGAGATTACAATCAGAAAACAATATCACTAACTAATAGCCTCCTTCCACAAATGAAGGAGTTTACTATTTTTTTAGAAACCAAATCCTATCCTAACTTAATGATCTAATCTAGTTGGCTTGATCTCCTCGCAGGGAGGATCAAATTGTCATTTATTCCTATCTTATCCAGAATTTGAAAACAAACTAACTACTACACAATTAACAAATTAATAAGAAAATTAATAATCAATTTTTTCTCCAACCCTTGTTAGCCACAACATGTGAACACACAATCACATTGTGGCTAAGTCTAGATGCTCATGCATCAAGAATATTAAATATTAAATAAAATTCCATTCTTATTTTCTTATAATTAATTCACCAAAGTTCCAAAGAAAAAGTGTACACTCACTACCCTATTAAAGCACCCAAATTTGTTCATCAGTCTGCCTAGACCTGTACTAGATGATCCAAGGTACATTCCAACAATGTGCATGCTTACTATAAGACTTGTAAGCATAATGTTCTACAGCCATATAATTCCATCTGTATCTAAAGGAGGCCCAAAATCTCAAGGAATGATGACTAAAAACTTTGTTTGAAAATAACACATGCAATAATAAATGTTTCATTTTTAACATAATCCGTCAAGTTTACTAACCTTTATTATGGTTGGTGATTGAGCCACCCTCCACCCAATATTTTAGGGAAGATGAAGATTCTAACAGAGTTGATGGTAAAGATTGTTTTGATTCCAAGTGATTACAATATTTTCATAAAATATGACCAAATATAAATCATTTTAGGTTCCCATATATTTTTGACAATTAGGTAAATAACATAATCCTATGATCCAAGTCTGGGTTTATCTACAGAAGGCCTCCCCTCCTCCGTTGGTTCTCGCATTCTCTCTGCTACTTCCATCAGCGATCTCGCTGCCCCCGCCCTTGGACTACCTTCTCCGGTCTCATCGCTACCCCTTTCCAGCAATTTCACTGAGGTCCCCCTATTTTCAGGGCTTTCCCCTCAAACCCTCCCCTGGGAAACCTTGCTCCTGAGACAAACCCTACCCGTGATCCCCCTCTGAACCCCTCCCCTGATGAAGGCCCCCGCAAATTAAAGAAGCAGAGGATCCTTAGACCCAAAGATTTGGAGGTTTTCTTAAGGCTGGGTGAGGATTTCCAGTGGAGTGAGGCCATGGAAACAGCTGAGAGGGTTCTTGTTGGAAGAGTCTGAGGTCGCCACTACAGCGCTGCTAGGCTAAAACAGTGGGTCTCAGAGGTTTGGAGCGACCACCTTGCCAAACCCCTGGTGGTCTAGACTTTCATGAAAGGATGGTTTGCACTCCGGTTTGCCAGGGCAGAGCACACCAACTGGGTCCTTTCAGTGGTTTGGCACATTGAACAAGCTCCAGTCCTCCTCCAGTGATGGACTCCACTTTTTGACCCAGAAAGAGAACAGTTAGGGGTCAGCCCTCTCTGGGTTAGATTGCCTAGTCTACCCCTCTAGTTCTGGTCTGAAGACATCTTCAGGCGCATCGGGAACTCTCTGGGCACATATCTAGAATATGACAAGTCCTATCTCTCGACAGGGAAGATGGTGTATGCTCAAATTCTGGTTCACATTGACACCAGTGGCGGATTACAGGAATATATTACAATTCAATGGAGGAATTTCTCCCGCAGGCAGAACCTAGACTACGAAGGGGTTCCTTTCAGATGTAGGAGGTGCCACAAGGTTGGGCATCTATTTAAGGATTTCCCCCTCAATAAGAATTCCAAGAACTCGGATGGAGGGGAAGCTGGAAAGACAATTCCCCCTAAGTCAGACCAGAACCAGGGGAAGCAGGTCTGCAACTCAGATGAAGGGAAACAGAGTGACCATGCACCAATTGATCAATCTCTCTCGTAGGGATCCCTGAAGAAACACAACAGACCTCCGCTTCGGCCTCCCTCCCCTCCTCTCACTAGGGCAAGAGCGGCTGCAGGGTCGGTGGTTTCTTTAGGTAAGCAGCATATTTCCCTTCTCCCTCTTGCTTTCATGCTTTTGATGATTTAATTAAATCTCCAATAGATAATTCTTTGAAGGACTCTAGTTCCCTCCCCTCTGAATGTGCCCCCTCGTCCCCCCTTGGTCGTCCCCCCCTCCTCCCTCCCTCCTCTTCCCCCCTTCCCTGAGGCCTCCCCTTCCTCCCTTCCCCTCCCCTCTGAGAGCGCCCTGGACCTAGTGCCTGGCTCCCCTCCCCCTCGCTACCAGACTAGGTCCAAGGCCAAATAGAAACTAGTCCCTCAGGAACCCTTTGGTTTGGATCCCTCACTGACCCCCTTTCCCCCAAACTCCCTCGGGGTCGACCCTCCTCTCTCTCAAAGGCACAATTTCGAGCTGGCAGTGAAATTGCTTTGGGAAAGCAATCTACCATCAATGGGGTACTTAGAGCGTTGAACCCCTCGGCTACCCCCCCTTATGAAGATAGCCTCCTTCAACTGTAGAGGGTTGGCTAGGCCCGATAAGAAACTAGCCCTTCACAGACTATTTCAAACATCCCCTGTCGATATCATCCTCCTCCAAGAGACTCTGGGACCCACTGACTCCATCTCCCTTCTCCTGGAGGCCATGTTCACCAGATGGAGTTTCTTTGGGATTGATGCCAATGGAAGATCAGGAGGTCTAGCTATGGGCTTCAATACCCGCTCTTTTCATCTCAGCAACTGTTGGGGAGGCCATGGCCACATGGGAGCTGACCTATTCTCATCAGAGTTAGGACTGGAGATACGAATCCTCAATGTCTATGGGCCTTGCCAACATAGACCTGCTTTTTGGGACCATTTTCTTGACTCTGTTGTTCTTCAGACAGATCTTCTTATTTTGGGTGGGGATCTAAACTTCTCCTTAGGTCTCTCGGAATCTTGGGGGTTTCATGCCTAGCAAGACCCCTTATCTGCCTATTTCGAGAATTTGTTAGAGCTCCATAATCTTCTGGACATTCCCTCTGCCAAGCTCATGCCTACCTAGAGAAACAACAGAGCTGGAGAGGACAGTCTTGCGAGAAGATTGGACCGTTTTCTTATTAAGGAAGGGCTATTAACTATGGGCCTCTTTCACAAACAATGGGTAGGCTCAGGAGGAGTATCTGATCACCTCCCTATCTTCATGGAAATCAGAGGAGGTCCTCAAAAGCCCAAGGGTCCATTTAAGTTTAGCTCATCCTGGCTCAAAGACCCCTCTTACATTCAAATGATCAAGGAATTCTGGAAGGCTCACCCCCCGAATGAGTGTGGCAGCATAACAGAGGGCTTTGCTCAAAATCTCAGGGGGCTGAAGAACCTTTCCAAAAACTGGGCTCACAACAAGTGCTTAAAAGATGATCAAACCCTCCTAAAAGCTAAGAAGGAAATAGTTGACTTAGAAAATGACCTGATCCAAGCCTACGGTATGACTGATTAGAAAGCTAGACTCGCGGAGCTCTATACCACTAGAAGGAAAATCCTAATGGATCGTGAAGAAGCATGGAGACTGAGGAGCAGGGCGACCTGGCTTCTAGAGGGAGATGACAACACAAAATTTTATCATAAGTTTGCAAATGGAAGGAAAAACATCAACACCATCTGGCAACTCTTGGATGAGCATGGTCATCATGCAAACACCTTCCCTCAGCTGGCCACTCTTGCAAACTCTCATTTCAAACAGATTTACAAGGCCCCCCCTGAAGCTAATCTTGCTGAAATCATGCAAGTAGCCCAGCTTTTCCCTCAATTTGTGGACCAAGAGGCTAGCATGGAACTGACAAAAGAAATCTCAATGGGGGAATTGGAAGCCACGATCAAGGGGTTCAAGAAGGACAAGAGCCCAGGACCGGATGGTTGGGCGATTGAGTTCTATTCAGATTTCTTTGACACTCTGGGAGGAGACCTCCTGAAGGTCTTAGAACACTCCAGAACCTATGGATCGCTCCCTGAATCCCTCACCTCCACCTTCATCGCTCTCATTCCAAAAGTTGACAACCCCTCCACTTTTGATGACTTCAGGCCCATCTCGCTGTGTAACTGCATTTATAAAATTTTAGCCAAGATCATTGCAAACAGGATGCGGCCCATCCTTTCCAGGTTCATTTCGCCTGAGCAATTTTCCTTCCTACAAGAGAGACAAATTCATGAAGCAGTAGGAACCACACAGGAGGTGCTTCATTCGTTGCACTCCAAGAAAATTAAAGGTATGATCCTAAAGGTAGATCTTTCAAAAGCCTTTGATAGAGCAAATTGGATTTACATCAAAATGCTCCTAACCCACCTGGGTTTTCCTTTTGAGTTTATTAAATGGATCATGTGTTGTATCACCAATATTCCTTTCAGCATGCTTATCAATGGAGCTGCCTCCCCCTTTTTTTACTCAGAAAGAGGACTCAGACAAGGATGCCCCTTATCTCCTCTGTTGTTCCTTCTGATAATGGATAGTCTTAGCAGGCAAATAAAAGATGAGCACAGAAGAGGTAGACTACAAGGAATAAAAATTACAACAGACTGCATCTTAACTCATCTTCTTTTTGTGGACGACGTGCTCATTTTTCTCAATGGCAGTATTGGTGACCTAACCACCTTGAGGAACATCTTCGCCCTATTCCAAAAAGCTACGGGTATGACTGTTAACTGCAACAAGTCGACCCTCACAGAGAATGGATGCTCTCCCCATGAAATTCATTATGCACTGCATCGTTTTCAATACACCTTGCTTAGGCTGGAGGAGGGGCTTAAATATCTCAGCTACAAGCTGAAGCCTTTGGGGTACAAAATTGTAGATTGGACCTGGCTAATATCCAAATTGGAAAAGAGATTAAACATTTGGTACCACAAATACCTTTCCAGGGCTGGCAAACTTATGCTTATCAAAGTTGTCTTGGAAGCCACCCCGGTTTACTGGATGTCACTGGCTTGGATCCCTAGGGGCATCCTAGCTAGGATATAGGCCATATGCTGTAGATTCCTCTGGAAAGGGAAACAATCAGGAAGAATATTTGCATGGGTAAAATGGGAGGCCATTTCTCTACCCAAGAAATGGGGTGGATGGGGCATAAAGAAACTAGAAGATTTCTCCTCAGCCTTGGCGGCAAAACTGGGATGGAAATTACTCTCATCAAATAGTTTATGGACCAGGGTGGCTTGCTCAAAATACATCGGCCCTGTACCTCTGATGGACTGGATCTTCCAACCTCCAAGTATACACCTAGGGGTCTCCATTATATGGAAGGCAGTTCTAAAATCCCTCAACATCATCAGGGAAGGTCTCACTTGGAAAATCCAGTCAGGTATGAGAGTAAGAATTGGCCGAGACCCCTGGATTGGTTGTGGAAACCTTCACAGGCTGCCAGAGGACCTTCGATCCTTCCTTAAGGACAACAATATTTCATATATAGGTCAAATAGCTGATATGGAGCACTCCACCCCTTTCCAACAAGCTTGGAAAATAGCCTGAGATCTAAACATTCCCCTTCAATGGACTCATCTTTGGAATGACTACACCCAGGCCCTCTCTGAGGCTCAGATCAGGATCAGGGAAGAGGAAGATGAAGTAGTCTGGGCACTCTCGAAAGTAGGAAGATATATGCCAAAGGAGGGATATTTGGTACTTGTCGGGGAGTGACGCCCACAAGACCTAGAACTTTGGTGGAAGCATTTATGGAAACTAAAATCCCCCCCAGGAGTAAACTACTTATGTGGACTATTCTGAAGAACAAAATCCCCACGAGAGATAACCTGTTAAAGCGAGCTCATCATGGCCCCTTCTGGTGTCATCTTTGTAAATGCAACAATGAATCTGCAATCCACCTCTTTATTGATTGTAAGGCTGCTCGTGATCTTTGGCTATCAATCTCAGCAGCAATCCCCTCCCCGACAAGATGGCAGGGTGCTTCGGTTTCAGAAGCCTGGTCATCTTGGTGGACCAGAGCCATCCCCAAAAAACTCAGGAACCTACCTCTTCTGGTCTGTTGGGGCCTTTGGATAGCAAGAAATAATCTCATCTTCCAAAACTCCCTGCCGCATTGGCCTTCCATCTCTTCCCGAATCATCTCTGATTACTCCCTCATCCCTGAAGACAAAGATATACCTCGATCCAGGACTATCACTCTGGAATCCATAGACCACTCAAAGCCATGGGCCTATTTTGATGGGTCTGCCCAAGAGGAGGGATGCGGGGGAGGAGCCATCTTAAACCTCTCTGTTTCACATTCTCTCCACATTCAAATGGGGTTGGGGGTGGTACCAACAATTTTGCAGAACTGTCCTCTGCAAAATTCCTCATCCAATATGCCTTACAAACCCAATGCCGAGACCTTCAGCTCTTTGGTGACTCAAAAATTGTCTGTGATTGGATCAATAAAAAGACCAGATGCTCAACTTTCTCTCTGTTTCACATTCTGGATGAGGCCCATTGTCTTATTACTGCTTTTGACTCATTTACATGTCAACACATTTACAGGGAGCGAAATGCGGATGCTGACAGCTTATCCAAAGAAGTTGCGCACAGGCCTCCCGGCACTTGGCTGATACAGGAGCACAGAGAAGGGCATTTCTATCAGTTCTATCACAGACCTTTTATGGACATAGACGATGCAGAAAGCTCTCAGGGAGCTTAGTTTTTTGTTCTTTTTCTATTCACAATCTTCCGCATGTAAATATTCATATGTTCTATTTATTTTCTAGCTACTTCAGGAACTTTTTTGACAGATTATAAAACTGGCAGCCTTAGGCCAGTTTTTCTTTTTTGACAAGAACAACAAATGATTATCTAAAGCTGAAAGCCTCCCTGCGTGGAAGAAAGGAAAATTTTTCTTGCTCCTTTTTGATAACTGACAGGCATAGCCTCATATAGCATATGCTCTTGCATATACAGCATGTAATTTTTATATCTCAATGAAAATTACATATTTTTCCAAGGGGAAAAAACAAAATCCTATGATATTCAGGAAAGCTTTCACCCAAAGTATGATGAAAACTACAATAAATAGTTTTGAAATATACTCTTTTATTTCCAATGCACAAGTTATATTGGTAAGTTGTACCTCACTTTAGTAAATATCCCAAAGATAACGAAACTCTCATCTCTTCCAAGAAAAAATGTTAATCTACCCAACAGATAATTTTAGTCTATTAGCTCATTATAATATATAGACAAACATGTATCAGAGTCAATACTGGAATTTTTGAAGAGAGATTAAGAGCCAGTTGTGGAATTTTTGGAGAGTGCTAAGTAGAGTGTTGAGTGCAAAGTGACATTAATGAAATGATAAAACATAAAACATAATATAAATATTGTTATAAAATAAAATTAATAATATTTTTTTTAATAATTACATATTTTTTCCTACCATTGGTAGAATAGACGGTGATGGGGTGTATTGTTAATTCACTATGTGATGTGAAGGTCACCGATTAGAAACTCCATGGGAAAAAATCCATTGATGTTAAGGGTTAGTGTGGCCCAGGCCAAGTGCAATCCCCGGATGATTTTGACGGCTTATATGCCCCTCATAGTTTTCCAAGCAAAATTTATGTTTGTAGTTATCTCTAGGGGACATAGACAACTTGAAAAACAAAAAAAAACAAAAAATTCTTAAGTTAAAATAATTCAACAAGAGTTAAACCTAACTAAGGATATTGTTTATTAACTGAAGGGAATGATCACCCAACTATGATAGGATATTGTTTATTAACTAAAGGGATTTCCATGTTATATTCTCCTATACTCAATTTAATATTATGGTATTTTCCCACACAATCAATACTCCCTCCATTAGCATCCAAAACTTAAAAGTTTTCATAGGGTATACAAAAAAATTGAGGCATTGTATTAATATTTTATTAATGAAGTTATACTCCCAAAGTCAATAAGCATTATGACCTTTTTTCTTCCTAATGTAACCCACAATATTTAGGATTTAAGGTGCTAACCAACCTATGGAAATGCATGAATAGATATTTCACACTTTTTCAAATCAATGGTGTGCACAATTTCAGCCTCTATTTCATATTGTTTTAAGTTGACAAGTTCTTCCTCATTTCTTTGTGTAAATGCCTCCATTTACTCTTCATCATAATTTTCCAAAGTGAAACATTTTTTTTATTGACATTTATGATATTTTACTATTTGTTGTTACAACCAAAGCATGGTCCTTTCTCTCTTCTTTCTTCCATTTTGTTCCATGATATTTTAGTAGTTGAGGTAAGATTTTATTATGAACCCCATAATGATCTCTAATTCCTGCATATGATCCAATGGTAAACATATTTGTAACCCTATTCTTGGATTGAATATGGTGAGAACATTTCATAGCTTCCATAATATAATTTAGAATGTTTTTGGAAATATCATGTGCAACACCTTCTTTTATTCCACCCATGTAGGTTTCCAAAAAATTTCCATCACCTATGTTATCCACTCTTCTGAGAAAATACTTAAAATTTTGAATTATGATCTTCAATATCACCTAAGTTCATGATTCTTGTTAATTGACTAAATTAATCTTGTTCTGAACTTTTTCATATTGTTCTTTTAGGTCTCTTGTAAATAAATCCCAAGTATAATGATAATAATGGGGATTCCTTTTAACTACCCATTGTTAGCATTAATAGGGTTTTGTATCAAAATTCTAAGTTTATATGTGGATCCTTTACTTATCATCCATAATATTATGCAATTTAAAATATTTATCTATTTGGTTCACCTAGGTAATGTTGGGTCCTTCATTTTTGGAACTGAAATTTTGGAAACATTCGACTAGGATTTGACTGGAAAATGGTTGTGTAGGAGATCGTCGAAGACAGAGAAATGAATAAGCCAAGAAAAATTAGACGTTCAAGACAATTAGAAAATGGTGCTCAAAGGAAACAGAAACAACAGTCAAGTTGGAGTTTGCAAAGACAACCAAAGAAGGATAAGCATGCAAAAGAGTTGTTAAGGCGGAGTTTTGTAGAGGACAAAAAGGAATAACAAGCACGTTGGAGAATGAAGGAACCTAAGGCAATAAGGATTAGAGAAAATAAGTAGGATCTATAAGAGTTAAAGGGAAGATGGCAGAAAGTAGAGACGAGGACTCTATACTAAAATGTTGTTACTGTGTTGTTTAAGGAATTTCGTCTTGTTCTCTATCTCTCTCTCTCTGAGTTCTATGACATAATTTGATCCAACAATGGTTGGAAGTTTTTATTGTGATGAATCTTGATATGATGAAAGGATGTAATGATGTAATGATCTACATGTTAATGAAAAAAGAGTTGTGGGAACATTTTGTGTGTTTGAACTATGATTCAAAGATTGAACCCTTTAAAAAAAAATCTTTAGCATGAGATCAAATGCTCTTTTCTCTTTCTATTTATGTTGAAGATCTATTATTTCTTTGTATTAGATAATTACAAATGAGATACTTATGATAAGATTGCATGAAATGGTTTATCTAATGTGCTAACCTTTGATGCCATTTCGTGATCCCATACCTTACTAAGTCTCGACACGCCTCGGGTGAGATTCCACTCTTTCTTCTTAAGTGAAGTGAAAATGTCGGCGTAATGCTAGACTACTTCGGACTCTTTTGTTGGCACCATGTGTCTGAACCCATGGTCAACATCTATTGAAATTTTACACCAAAAAATGGTTCTGTTATTGGTACCCTACATATATTCAAGGGATCTATACCACGGTAGCGAGGATCCTGAGAGTAAATATTCAAGATTGGTGGCATGAGCAAGTTGATTGATTTGTTCTCCAACAAGTGTACATTAGAGTGGGTAAAAAATGATTTTATGTACACAAAACCTGTTATGAAACCAGCTCAAGAAAAGATAGAAAAGAAAGATCAATGCCTTAGAATTCAGCCTCTTCGAGGGGGCAACCTCCTTTACATTACATAAATGAACAATTCTTGGATGATACAAATGACAAAACCTCCTTTCTATATATAGGAGTCTAAGGAGTCACAATATAATCCAGCCGACCTAACAATAATAATATAAAGCCACAAAAATAATAATAGAGGGATTCTATGGGGCACAGAAATAACAATATGTGGGTAATAGGGGCACAACAATATAAATAAGGGGTATAACTACAATAGTAATGGGGTAATCACTAGTATTATAGGGACCCAACATGCCCCTCTCCTTCAAAAAAGTGTTGTCCTCAACGCTTGAGCAGTTCTGGATACTTTTGCATAAAATTCTCATCCTCCCATGTGGAATCTTCAGCGGATAAGTTCTTCCACTTGATAAGATACTCTGAAATTGATCGATTTCGTAGCTGTCGAGTTCTTGTTTCTGTGACTGCTTCCGGTTCCAATATAATTTTTCCTTCCTCGTCAAGTTCTGGCAATATTGTTTGAACTGGGAGCTTGTCACCTATAACCTTCTTTAAACATGAAACATGGAAAACTGGGTGCAATCGAGAAGCTGCAGGAAGCTCCAATTTGTATGCCATAGTACCAATCTTTTCCAACACCTTGTACGGACCATAATACTTTGGTGATAATTTATTATCCTTCTTAGCTTGCTTTAGGGACATTTTCTTATATGGTTGTAGCCGTAGGAATACCCAATCACCTACATCAAAACTTCTTTCACTGCGATGTTGATCTGCCTGTTGTTTCATTCTATTTTGTGCCAACACGAGGTTATCCTTTAAGAGTTGGAGGACTTGTTGTTGATGTTCGATGTGATGTTCCACTGCCTGAACCTTAGAATTTTCTCTTAAATATGATGTGATTGATGGTGGTTGGTACCCATAAAGTGCCATAAATGGGGTCATTTTTGTTGTTGTATGGAAGGAAGTGTTATACCACCATTCAGCCAGAGGCAACCATTTGACCCATTGTGTCTGTTTATCAGATACAAAGCAACGAAGATATCCTTCCAAACATTTGTTTACTATCTCAGTTTGCCCATCAGATTGAGGATGATAAGATGAGCTATGAGCTAACTGAGTACCAAGACAAGAAAATAATTCTGTCCAAAAATTTCCAGTGAAAATGGGATCTCTGTCACTTACAATAATCTTTGGGTTTCCATGTAGCTTTTGAACTGTTTCCATAAATGCAGTAGAAACTGTACTGGCTTTAAATGGATGTGATAATGCACAAAAGTGTGCATACTTGGTAAGTCTGTCAACTACCACCATGATGACACTCTTTCCCTCAGACTTGGGTAAACCTGTGATAAAATCCATTGAAACCTCCTCCCAACGTTGGCTTGGAATGGATAAAGGTTGTAATAGACCCGGTGTCTTAATTGTTTCAACTTTATTTTGTTGGCAAACCAAACATTCCGCCACAAACTTTTGAATATCTGATTTAAGGCCATCCCAAAAAAATTCCTTCTTAACCCTGTGGTAAGTTTTTAAAAATCCTGAGTGCCCTCCTAAGGGAGAAGTGTGCAATTCCATAAGAATCTTTTGTTTTAGCTGGGAATTCTTACAGAGGTATAAGCGATCTTTGTACCATAACGAATCATTTTTCCAGCTAAATGTATCAGAAGTACTGGAATCTTGTTGTAGCTTTCGAATAAGTGCCCACACTTCTTCGTCATTCTTCCATTCCTCCTTTGCTTCGTTTATCCAATCTGGTTGGATAATAGAAATGGCACACAACAATGCTTCCATATCCTCATCCTTTCTTGAGAGTGCATCTGCCACCACATTTTGCTTCCCTTTTTTGTAGATGATTTCAAAGTCATAACCCAACATCTTTGTGACCCACTTTTGTTGCTCTTCAGAGGATAATCTTTGTTCTAAAAAGTATTTAAGGCTATCATGATCCGTTTTTACCTTGAAGTGTCTTCCCATTAGGTAGGGTCGCCATTTCTTAAGTGCATGGAGTATTGCCAACATTTCCTTCTCATAAATAGCTTTGCTTAAAAACTTTCCCTTGATTGGACGACTTTCAAAAGCAATGGGTCTTTCATCTTGCATTAGAACAGCACCAATTCCATTTCCTGAAGCATCACATTCCACAATAAAGGTTTTTGTGAAGTCCGGTGTAGCTAAGACCGGTGCTTGGCACATTGCCTCTTTAAGATGTTTAAAGGCCTTTGTTGCTTCCGGAGTCCATGAAAATGAATCTTTCTTCAATAATGTTGTTAGAGGTGCTGCTATTCTCCCATAATTCTTAACAAACTTGCGATAATACCCTGTCAACCCAAGAAATCCTCGCAGATGCTTTATGGATGTGGGGATTTTCCATTCCTTAATGGCTTTAATTTTGCTAGGGTCTACCTTAACTCCTTCATGAGATACAATATGACCCAAATATTCCACCTCCTGGACTCCAAAGAAACATTTGGATCTTTTTGCATATAATTGTTTCTCCTCCAATAGTTGTAGCACCTGTCAACATGTTCAACATGATCCTTCCAAGACTTGCTGTAGATTAGTATATCATCAAAAAATACTAACACAAATTTTCTAAGGAATGGTTTGAAAATTGAATTCATCAAACCTTGAAATGTTGAAGGTGCATTGGTAAGGCCAAAAGGCATGACCAAAAATTCATAATGACCCTCATGAGTTCTAAATGCCGTTTTCGGAATGTCTTCAATCTTCATTCTGATTTGATGATATCCCGAACGAAGATCCAACTTGGTGAAGTAAATTGATCCATGCAATTCATCCAGTAATTCATCAATGACAGGAATGGGGAACTTATCTTTAATAGTGAGCTTGTTGAGCTCCCTATAATCTGGACACATGCGCCATGATCCATCCTTCTTGTGCACCAATACTACTGGAGCTGAGAAAGAACTTTGACTCGGTTGAATTATACCAGCCTCTAGCATTTCTGCAACCATACGTTCAATTTCACTTTTTTGGACATATGGATATCTGTACGGCCTGATGTTTGGAGGAACACTTCCTGGAATCAGATGAATAGCATGATCATGATCACGCATAGGTGGGAGACCTTTGGGAGTCTCAAATACCTTGGAATGATTGTCCAGGACTTTTTGGAGATCTGGAGAAATAGATGATTCCAATGTGGAAACATCTAGCGAACATAATTGTGCAATTACACCTCTTTGCTCCTTTTTTAGAAGCTTTGTCATGCCATTAGAGCTGATTATCTTTCCTGGTTTCCCTGCAATACCCCTTAATTCAACTTCCTTTCCTTCCACAGAAAATTTCATGAAAAGTTCTTGAAAATTAAAAGCTATTGTACCCAAGGATTGTAGCCATTGGACTCCTAGTACAACATCAGCACCTCCCATTGGAATGGAAAGCATTGGGCTAGTCAATACATATTCTCCCATGGATAGCTTGATATTATGGCACTTTCCAGAACAATTTATTGTTCCTCCATTTGCAATCATCACTTGACACTCTGGTGCTGGATATAGGAAGCAATTCAATTCTTTTGCTACCCTACAATGAATAAAATTGTGGGTGCTTCCTGAATCAATCAACACTATTACCTTTTTCTTCTTGATTTGTCCTTCTATCTTGATGGTTTGAGGAGTGGTAATTCCCGCCAATGCATTACAAGATATGGTCGGATTTATTTGTTCTTCATCTAGGCTTTGTTCCTGGAATATATCCTCTTCTTTTGACCTTTCTTGCTCCTTTTCTTCTTCCTCTTCACAATCTATGTAGAATAATTTCTTCTCAGCACACTTATGACCTTTTGTGTATTTGCTATCACAATTGTAACAAAGCCCTTTTGCTCTTTTTTCTTCCAATTGTTGTGGTGTCAACCTTGTAGGTTGTGGAAGACTATGGGCAACAACACTTCCGTCTTTATAGTTGTGAATGGTATGCTTCCTAGTTGCCATAATTTTGCTTTCCATTTTTCTTGCTAACCTGAATGCCTTCTCTAATGAATCAGGTTCCCAAAGGCGCACATCATGTTGGATATTATCCTTTAAAGACCCTATGAACACATCAATCCTATGCTCCTCTGGAATATCTTTTACCCTTATGTTCAATTTTTGGAACTCCTCAATGTGCTCCATTATTGAACCCTTTTGTTTGAGACTTATCAATTGGCTAAAAAAAGTGTTGCTTTTTGTATCCTCATAATGTGCTATCAATTCTTCCGTAAAAATTGCCCAAGTGATAAATTGTTTACGAGAACAAAGCCATTGATACCATACAAACTGATTTGGTTCCAAATATAAAGTTGCCATACGTACCTTTTGTGTGTTTTGCACATTATTGAGATCGAAGAATTGCTCCATCTGTAATATCCATGTGGCGGGATCCTTGCCATCAAACTTCCTCATATCGATTTTTGGAACATGGTGAGTCTTCGATCCAACATTAGAGTCTATGGAATCATGATTAACATTTCTTTTGTTCTCATCATGAGTTTCCTTTAGTACTCTTTCACCCTTAGTGACCATTTCTTGTAGCAACTTATCCATCTTATCATCCATGCCATCAATTTTAGCGTCCATGCCATTCACCTTAGCTTCCATGTCATCCATCTTAGCTTCTACACCTTTCTTTAAACCGTCCATCTTAGCTTCTACATCTTTCCTTAAACCATCCATTTTAGATTCTGTTGCTTTTTGTGCAAGTGACACTTGTTGCACTTGTTCTTGTAATTTTGATATATCATATAGCATTTCTTCTTCTTCTTCATGAGTCATGCTAGAGCTTTCAGGTTCCTTACTAGGTGTTTGCATTTTCTTTCCTTAGGGCATCAGTTACCGATAATAATTCTCTAATATGCCCTTTGAATTCCTTCAAAATAAATTTTCAAACCAAGCTTAAGCAAAAATTAAAGAAAATCTACACACCTTTTTTCACTTTGTAGGAGCTCGATATTGCCTCCGATGTATCTTTGTACTTTCTGATTATATAGTTCTAAATTTGTGACCTGTAGTAGCCCTCTGTGTCCTTTTTCCAATGCCACAAGTCTGACTCAAATTGGATTCTCCAAGGAAGAGTTATGTGAAATCTCCCACAGTGACTTGATTATAGACTAGTTCAGTAGAGCGAACTTGTACGACGTGCCACGTGTCACTGTTTCAACCTTTGACTCTAAAAAATATATAAAATAAAACTACAGTCTGTCCTCTTTCTTCAACTTCTTACGAAATTTCAATCCGATGCTCAGAAAGAAAGTTATGACGATTTTCCCCAGGTCACCTGTTTTGAGTGTAATTCAGGAGTCTGTAAAAAGACCAACTTCCTCAGATCATATCTCCGAAAATATCGTGCGAAAAACTCTGAAATTTGGATCCAAGGTTCCGCGTGATTTCTTCTCAAATGGGTTTTGTTTGCGACTTCTGAAACGTCACAAAAAAAAAGTTATAGCGAAAATGCCACTATGACCTGTTTGGAGCAGCGAAACCCTAGAATCCAAAGCTCTGATACCAAATGTTATGAAACCAGCTCAAGAAAAGATAGAAAAGAAAGATCAACGCCTTAGAATTCAGCCTCTTCGAGGGGGCAACCTCCTTTACATTACATAAATGAACAATTCTTGGATGATACAAATGACAAAACCTCCTTTCTATATATAGGAGTCTAAGGAGTCACAATATAATCCAGCCGACCTAACAATAATAATATAAAGCCACAAAAATAATAATAGAGGGATTCTATGGGGCACAGAAATAACAATATGTGGGTAATAGGGGCACAACAATATAAATAAGGGGTATAACTACAATAGTAATGGGGTAATCACTAGTATTATAGGGACCCAACAGAACCTGCCAGTGGCCAATATGTAATATTTTGGTATAAGTTCCCTAAAGAAATTCACAATTGGTTGGGTTGGTTGCAAATCAATGGAGGAGTAAGGAATCATCATGGATCTCCTCATACTTGGAATACAACTGATTTAGTTCAGCTACATAGGTTGGATATGGAACTAACAAGAGTTGTTTATTTTGGGTACAAGCAACCCTATAGAGCTATATTATTGAATTCGCTACAGAAGATCATTTATCATTTTCCAAAGTTGAGGTTGTGTTTAGGTACGAGTTGCAAGGGAGGTTGCCAAAGGAAATCCTCCTTTGGATAAAAGTTTTGATGGAGGAACAAAATTTACTATCATTCCATGGACAAAATATGGCATCTTAAAACTTTAATTACTAGGGCTAAGATCTAGGGAGGTGATGTTACCTAGTTGCAAAAGATGAAGATGTTCTTGCAATGGAAACAGATGAGTTGCGTAGGGCTCAATATTTGACAGCACAAAAGAGGGCACAAATAATCGATGAATGGCAGGAGAAAAATTTACATGACATCCAAAGGCAATGGAGGGAATTGCACCAAATAGGGGAGGTGTGGAGTAGTCCAAGGGTGCGCATAGGAGGGCCAAGTAGCTTGGGGTTGCAGCGAATGAAAGGGAGTGACAGTATGGGTCCAAACCAAATGGGAGGTGCCAATACCTCAACTGAAAGGTATATGGAAGGAAGTAGTGGAATTCCACATGTACTAGAAGGCATAAAGACACCAACTCATCCCTTATGGCCTATATTTGGAATAGCAAGCCAAGATATCCCTCCTGATGAAGAAATGCATTTTTTGATGCCAGGGAGACTATTTTATGAAGATGATGCCTCCCCTATAAGTGATACTTCATTACCTAATAGCACAGTTAGCACCTTCCCTGACCTCCCCTTGGTATGTTATCAAGACCTTGCACATTATATTTCAAATCTAGCTAAATTCATAAAAGTTTGGAAGGTTTATAGTATGTATATACAATGTACTTCAAGTGGTGGTAGTAGTTTTCAATGAGGTTCTTTTGGGTCTTGACAACCTAGTTCATAGTTGTTTATACTCATATCTCCTAATCAATCTAAAATGGTTGGTAACATAGTAGGTTCATTAACCCAATACCTTGAATTTTCAAGATGAGTGAATGAAGATGTTGAACAACATTGGTATTTGTGTGAAGCAATTTGGAGGGATAGATAAATGCTTGATGCTACTAAGATTATTTAGTTTCAGAATACCCTAAGAGAAAGGGCACTAAGGTGGTTTATTAAATGGTTTTCTATGCATCAAAATCCTACTATCGATGAGGTTCTATGAGAATTTGTTCAAGAGTTCAAGCTTCTATATAAAAATCAACAGAGATTGTCCAAGTTATGGGATATTGTACAACATGAAGGGGGAACTGCATGGGAGATGATATAATGATTCAAATATGCTATTGGAAAATTAAATTATCGTACTGATCTCAACCAATAGCAGAACTTATTTTCTCGGGTTGATTCATTAGAAAAATATATCCACTAGTTTGAGGAAGACCTGCACGCTGTTAAATATATGTTGTAAGACCTTAAGCCACGTGCCCATAATCGTTTTAAGAAATTGCGACAACTCAATTCAGATGTAGAGAATTAATGGAAAGTTGTGATCAATGCACAACTAGAACACCCTACTACCGAACACACTATGCAATTTCTTGATAAAGTTATATTTCTCTTGGATTCTTGGAGGTCTAGGATAAATGAATATTCTCGTTTAAAATATAATGTTATATAGTCAGCGCCTAAGTTGGGTCCTTCATCTGAAGGAAAAACCGTGACACAAGAATAAGAAGCATGGGAAGGGGCACCATAATAGAAAGCAAGAACAGAAGTGCCAATAAGGGATTGACTCGACGATGAGTCAATAGATTGTGGTCGGGTCCTGTTGGGTCCTTTGTTTTTGGAACAAGAATTTTGGAAAATTTTGACCAATATTTGATTGTAAAATGGCTGTGAAAGAGACCACTGAAGATAGAAAAGGGAATAAGCCAAGAAAAACCAAACGTCGACGATGTTTGGAAAATGGTGTGCATAGGAAACAAAAACAATAGTCAAGGCAGAGTTTGTAGAGACAACCAAATAAAATAAGCATGCTTGTATGGTCTTATGTTCTAATTATTCCATCTTCTTCTATATTTCTTCCTTATTTCCATCCATATTTTGTTCCATTTTCCTTTTCACTAATTCTTGCATCTATGATAATTGAACCTCCATAGTATCACTTATTTCGTTAACCTAATTCTCCAACTTGGATACTTTTTATTGCAAATGTTATCACCCTAAAATTTTTATTTCTAAGCTTTGGAAAGTTTGCCTTGTTTCTAGTCATAGTCTTATAGGTTTTGAGTCATCTCATCTGAATAAGTGTCGTTCTCTTTTCCAAAAAATATTTCACAGCCTCATTCCATGTCCTAGAAGCCTCACCATGTGTTTTGACATCAGTTTGATTCCAAAGGATTGATGTTAGTCTTGGTCTAGTCTTTCCATGGTTGTTTTAGAGTCTAAGATCTAAAAGAGAGTCTTGTTGGTATGGTCAAATAGGTTCAATACTCCGTTCTTGCCTATCACTGGTCCCACATCACACATAAGTTCCATGTGTCAAACTTATGTCAAGGTTTTTGTACTGCAAAACTCACTCTAGGTGTTTTCTTAGCACAAAACCTAGAATTTGCACTAGCTGCACTACGAAATTAGGGATTCTGAACTAGCAGTTTTCGTAGCACGCTACAAATCCCCTGAAGTAGCCTATTTCAGCATAAAAGACTCTGTTTTTTGCTTTTACTAGTCAACTTCCATAAGGCTTCTTGAGCAACTGAGAACTCAATTTTCAAAAATGAAACAGGTTTTTCTTTCTAACATACTCAAATACAAAAACTGCTTTCAGTTTCTTCAAATTCATTCTGAGGTGGGAGATATTTATGGTTAAACTTGTGCTACAAAACCGCTGAAAGTCAAGCTTTGTCTTCTGGTTTGACCAGAGTTTTTCAAGATCAGTTTCTAGTCACAGGAAAAGGTATTTTGGAATTTTGAAGGAGGTTAATCTCTTCATCAATAAGTGTTTTCAGTTGGGAGATACTAATCTTTATTTGAAACCCTAATTTCAGAGAACAGATTTTTCCTGTTTTACACGTGTTTTTCAAGGACAGATTCTGGACAGCTGGAGAAGTGTTTTAAAAAACCAATAGAGGTTTTTGTTCTAGACAGCATGGACTACAAAAGAATCCTTCAGTTTTGTAAAATTTGTGATGGATGAGAAGATAAAGGCTCTGTCCCACGTGCCAATTTTCAAGGATCCTAAACCTAAAAACAGGGAAACATGTTCCCTAATTTCTAGGGTTTATCATCAGCAGTAAGGTCACAACGTGGGAGGCTTCATCAAACTCGAACTCATGAGGTTGTAGCTGTCAAAGAATTATTTCAATGTTTAGATAAGGTTGTTGTAATCATAATAATGAGTTACACTCCTAGTTGTATTAGGTCACTAGCACTGCTAGTTAACAGCTAGTTCTAATTAATGGTTTGTTTTATGGTTAGAATAGGTGTCACTCATAGAAAATTCGAATTCTCTTGATGAGGGATGAAGGAATACATGTTGTAAATGCTATATATAAAGCAAGAGGTCGAATTAGCAAAGGGTTGGAGACTTTTTGGCTCAGCTGCTGCTCTATGTGCAGACTGTGTATATTTTTAACCTAATGCAGAGTTTCTACTTAGACAACTCAAGATTCATGAAGAGTTCTTGTATGTTCTTGTTTTGATGGCATCTTCCAATACTTACATTTCAGTGGTGTTTACTTATGATACTTAGAACTCATCAATGATGCTCTGACTTCCTTCATAGATAAACTAACTGTGTTTCACTGCTTTATATTTGCATATCTGCACTTGAACTCTATAATGCCTTGACTTCCATGCTAGGTAGAATGTTTTGGCTTCACTACTCAGGATTCAAAGAGAGTTTTTAATGTCCTATTGTCTCATGGCTTTCCTCTTTCACTTACTTGCAGTGGTATGAATACATGTTACTTAGAACTCATCAATGATGCTCTAACTTCCTTCATGTATTTATAAACTGTGTTTCCTTGCATTGTATCTTTGTTTTGTTGATGTATAAAGACTCTCTATGCCCTGACTTTCATGTTAAGTTGATCTTGTTGTGGTATTGAAACATACTTTGACTCCATAGCCCAATGGTAGCTAGCCTTCATCTTTCAACCTATAAACATATAAAATCACAAACCATAGAGTTAGCCATCTATCCATATCTTTAATCAATATCATTAACCCTTTGAGAGAGCCCTCTCAGGCTGAGGAGGCTAAGCCTTAGCTAAAGGATTGGTTTGAAATAGTTGCACTGAGATATTCTGATCAACAGCCTATCAGCGTCCTGTTTTGGTGATAACATTTTGGTGTGTTTGTCACGAGTCTGAAGATTATTCATTCCCGAAATCAAGAAGCTAAACCTCTGAAGGTAGCAGGAGCTTAGACATCTTTTCGAGGCTGCAAAACTACCTTGGCGACTCCCCACATCGAATAACAAATTGGAAGGTGACTCCACTGCTAGAAGATCAGTAGCTTGATGAAGTTTCAAGATGACTTCCATTGCAAGAGTGAATGCCAGGTATGCCCCTATGAATCGGTCTCATATCCCTGGTTTTCCAAATCCTATGCTAAAGGTTGATTAGTTAGATGATCTTCCAATATTCAAAGATGAAAAGAAAGACAATGCTGCTCTTCATTTGGTTAGGTTCCATATGCATGTACGCAGTCTTAAGGTTCAGTTCCCTGA
Organism: Pinus tabuliformis; assembly: GCA_031772625.1. NCBI lineage: Eukaryota > Viridiplantae > Streptophyta > Pinopsida > Pinales > Pinaceae > Pinus > Pinus tabuliformis. The sequence goes on from CM062812.1 coordinate 755,140,256, forward strand.
AGATTGTCTCATGAGGATGTTTATGACCACTTTAGAAGGAAAAGCATGGTCTTGGTATAAAAGCTTGGAAAGTGGTTCATTATATTCTCTTGCTGATTTCCATGATGTATTCTATGACATGTATAAAGAGTGTCACCCCTCCTTATTGCTCGTCAAAGATTGTTGTAAAAATTCTGCGAGTTTTATTCAATATTTCGAGGATTGTTATGATGATGATGAATTCATGGATGAAGAAGTTTTAGAGGCTCTTCAAAACAATACATTTCAACACCAAGAATAAAGGATAACATCCCACGAAATGCAGCATGAAGATCAGCAGGGGTTTACTTATGAAAATCATATTACATCCTCCAAGATTAATGTAGAGATGCAGCAGACTTGTCAGTCTTCAGATCATAATGAAGATGAAAATAATTGCAAACACCAAGAAGAAATACTAGAAGAAATTTTTTATAACCCTCAGGCAAAGGAAAAGGTTGTTCATTTATGTAATTCCTTGCAGCAGATTACTTCAAAGAATGATCATAATAGTGAGGAAAATTACATTGTCTATGGAAATCATGCAGAAAGGCAGTTGGATAGCATATCAAAGGAATTTTGTGTGGCTGAGAATCAGTTGTCTGAAGATATAGAATGTTATGATGATCATCAAAATAACCATGTCTTGTTTGACCCTATAAATGAATACATGGAAAATTTTTGCACATCAGTATTTCAATTTCATTTGCATTATGAAGATCATATACATTATAAGTTGATTTGGACATCTCACTATCATGGTTATTTTGAGGTTGAATGCAGTCAAGAGATTCAAGGGTCAAATCAGATCGATGACTGGCTTCATTGGAAATTTCATGTTCATTGAGCTACAAGTGGAGATTGCAGCTGATAAGGTATGTAGGAATGTGCAAATAAGCTCAGGGTAGGTTGACTGAGCATCTATTTCAGTAGGTGTAGTTTGAATTCTTCTTGTAGTAAATCATTAAAGGCTTGAGGAGCAAATTGGGCAGAAGTTCAGAGTTTTATTCTAGAGGATGGATAGCGGCACTGGAGCTACAAGTTCTTAGTATACCACAAGGGCACACTATCCCTAGTGGAGCCACTGTTATCACCCTAAAATTTTTGTTTCTAAGCTTTGGAAAGTTTTCCTTTTTTCTAGTCATATTCTTATAGGTTTTGAGTCATCTCATCTGAATAAGTGTCATTCTCTTTTCCAAAAAAAAATTCACAGCCTCATTCCATGTCCTAGAAGCCTCACCATGTGTTTTGACATCAGTTTGATTCCAAAGGATTGATGTTAGTCTTGGTCTAGTCTTTCCATGGTTGTTTTGGAGTCTAAGATCTAAAAGAGAGTCTTTTTGGTATGGCCAAATAGGTTCAATACTCTATTCTTGCCTATCACTAGTCCCACATCACACATAAGTTCCATGTGTCAAACTTGTGTCAAGGTTTTCGTAGTGCAAAACTCACTTTAGGTGTTTTCGTAGTGCAAAACCCAGAATTTTCATTAGCTGCACTACGAAAACAGGGATTCTGAACTAGGAGTTTTCGTAGCGCGCTACGAAACCCCTGAAGCAGCGCGTTTCAACATAAAAGACTCTATTTTTTGCTTTTACTAGTCAACTTCAAAAAGGGTTCTTGAGCAGCTGAGAACCTAATTTTCAAAAATGAAAGAGGTTTTTCTTCCTAACATACTCAACTACAAAAACCTCTTTCAGTTTCTTCAAATTCGTTCTGAGGAGGGATTAATTTATGGTTAAACTTGCGCTACGAAACTGTTGAAAGTCAAGCTTTGTCTTCTGGTTTGACCAGTCTTTTTCAAGATCAGTTTCTGGTCACAAGAAAAGGTATTTTGAAATTTTGAAGGAGGTTTCTCTTCATAAACTCTCCAGATACAATAACCTATCTCACTTTCTTCATAAGTGTTCTCAGTGATAGAGGGAATTGCTGCCCTAGGGCTTTTTGGGTTGAAACCCTAGTAGACTGAAAGTTATCTATTCAAAGAAACATGCATTCATACAACCATTATGCTATTATAAGCAAATTCTATGATAAGGGTACGTACCTTTGGTCCTACATTTGAGAAGGCCCTTAGGGTCCAAACCCTTCTTGGAGTTCCCTTCTTCTCTTTTGTCCTGCAAAATAACCAATTCAAAGAACACAGCAGTGCATGGACAAAAACCTATAAAGAAACCATCTTCATGTTATAAAGAAAGGTAGTTAGTTATGAAATCCAAACAACCATTTACATATGAATTCTAAACATGAATATCATTAACATAAAGAAGATTCATTTCGAGAACCAAGACATGTGTTTCTTTTACTATAGACAAATAAAGTACATAAAAAGGAATATTTTCACCTGAGTCACCTTCAGCAGGCTCCAAGCAAAGCTTCCTTCTGGATCCGTTCCAGCCTTAAGCCTCTAACAAACTCCTTCCATGACTCTCTCCATGATGTCATAAATGGTGGATGAACATCAACACACAAGGAAACAAAGGTTTCCTGTACAAAATGGGGAAAGTGCAGAAGGCACAAGGGACTTCAGACCTGGTCAAGGGAAAATCTCAGCATAATAACCTTTCTCTCTCTTCTCTCCTCTCCTCCCTTAGGCCTTCCCTTTGAGGTCTTTTTATACCATCTCCAAATTAGTTTTTTAGTTAGGAATTGGTTGGGAACAGTTGGGCCATGGGCACTAACAGGTGATCAGCAGGTAAAACCCACGATCTCTGCCCGAAAATAAGGAGTTTTATATTTTTTTAAGTGTTTTCATACATACGCGCGGGTTGGCTATACACATACCCGCGTATACATGCGTTTGACTCAGGGAAATATCATGTATAAGGGATAAAACACTGTTTTTTAAATTTTAGGACTAGGTCTGGAAGGAGGGGTTGCCCTAGGCCATGAGTACAGCATCACAAACCATAAGAGTGAGATTTGGAGCTATAACAGATGCCCCCTAATATATGAGGTCAGAAGGGGTACATGATGGCCGAAATATATTATGTGAGTACATGGGAAGGAAGTCTGTCAAAAACCGAGGAGGACTTCACCAGAATTCAGCCTACCAAGCCACCAAAGGAGATCAGAGAGAAACACTGTCTAAGGTGGGCATACCCATGCTCAGAAAAAGTAAAGCATGTCCGCATATCAAGTACAAGCAGATCCACTAATTATATAAGTATATATGACTGAAAGACACATAATGCATCATCTGATCATAATGAACAAGTACATGTTTGAATATCACATATAAGACTGTCAGTGATGCTGAAAGATGCAACGGATCACTGATATCAAAGACTGATCCCAAAAGGTACCAACTGAACATGATGGAATAGGATGGTACTACACTGCAAACTCAGGTGCCAGCATATAGAATGTCGCCATGACTGACTGCAACATATAAAGTGGAGTGGTATCAACTAGCAGCAACAGGAGCAACTGTCAAGTGAACCAATGAATGCTGATACAACCTGAGGTCTTCACTGACCACCGCGGTACATTTCTACACCATGGGAATAAATGATCTGAAGTCGACCATGTGAGAAATCGTTTGATTACCAGTCATTGATGTATACTGTTAACAAACGCGAGACTACTCACCAATAATGATAATGAGCGTCAAGGTACCCAGTACAATCTAACAAGTGTGAATAGATGAGCTAGAGTCGAACACCTGTAAGAATTTATCAATCAGGAGACAATGATGGTTTCCCACTGTCGATAGGGAAGGATATGCCACTAATGACTGCAAACCCCAAGGTACTGCCAAATGGACTCTAGATCTTTGCCCCAGAGCAATGAGTCGGAGTCGATAGGGAAAGATCCGCTAGAAGGAAGGCAATAAGGCATCCTTCATCAATCTAGCGCAAGTGTAACTCGTAGGCCAATAATGTGGAAGGAATCAGACGAAAAAGATGTAGTAACCCAACCGAAGTACGTTTCCGGCATACACAAGATGTGTCTAGTGCACGGCAGAAACCCCCTAAACCAACAAATAATGAAAGCTGACTCAGAGGCGAGGTATCCACCAATAGGGTCAAATGGAAACCAAGGTACTGCATGAATCCCAATGTGTGATAATGTAAGCTGATGTCGAACACAAGGGAAACCACTCAGTCAAAGACCCATGATACTGATCGATGTTGAACACAAGGTAACCTATCAATAATGAAAATAGGGCCAGGGTGCGGCTCTAGGCCTGTTCTCAGAGCAAGATGTCGTCGTCGATAAGGACAAGACCCGCCAGCAAGAAGTCAATGGGGACCTTCTCAAACCGGCACGAGTAAAGGACCAATATAACTAATGTGATGATAGACATGACACTGACAACCAGGGATGGCCGACTGAAAAATAAGTCAAGAGACACTGCAGAGAGGCCAACTCAGGCGAACTTCCCTTGAACAAAAGCACGAATCAATGTGACTATGTGGCAGCATATGATGACTCTGTATAAGTTCGCCATGCAGGAGGCACGAACGAACCCTCCATATGATTGGAAGAGATAACCAATCGGTGGAGAACTGACTCAATAACAAGGTTATGGCGTACCTAAGTCAAACTAAATCCCACCCATACAGAGGAGACTTTGTTTTGAGTGCTTTGTCCAAGGGCGACACGACTGACTCTAGCTGCCAACAATAAATGGAAATAATGTCCCGTTCCCGCTCTTTTTGGAATATTTAATTTTTTTGTCTTTTTCTGTTAAGCTGGAAAAAGAATAAAAGAATGCTATGGTACAGTGGAAAGAACGAGTGTCGGTGAAACAGATGATCTAGTTCCTGGGAAGGGAACGTTCCTATGCTCAATGCAGGGAGGTGAAAACTGGTCAGTGACACTCAAAGGTATGTTCCTTCCATGGGTCAAGGTGTGTCAAACTACAGAAGTCGAAGGTATGCAAGGTTGATTTTGCAGATGTCATGGTCAAAAGTTGGCTTAAACACGAGTCCAAGTGAAGCCGGCTCTAGGCCAAAAGGTGCAAGTGGTCAACATGCAATGCAGTAGTACAACTCAACAAAAGGAGCCTCTAGGGTATAAGGCCAGAACAAAGCAGAGAAGCTAAGAGGAATGAGTCTTCAACGCATAAGTCATGGCGGGACTACAGAGGACTCCCAAGCCTACTCAAATTGGAGCAGCATGGGCAACAAATGTCAGTGAGGTGCTAACTAGGATGCCCATGTAAAGGATGGATCTACCATCGTGTCGTGATTTAAAGAATCGGCGAGTGAAGATGGCTTACGAACCATAACACGATAGGATCGACCCTATGGCAGATGTATCGGTCAAATGGAGGCTAGTATACATAATGCAACGGAAAAATGATGTCCCTAACCTATATGCCAGTGAGAAAACGATACCTGCCATGACGGGTCAGCAGTCATGGAACCATCTCGAAACTTAAAATCGTCCAAAATGTCCTAAAAAACAGACCAATCTCGACATTCCAAGCTCCCAAGTTAAAAGTCACATGAGGCCAACAAAATAAAATTTTTGAAAAAATTTTGCATTTTCAAAACTTATAAAAAGCATTTTGGACTCACCATTTTTACCATTTGAGTTTGAGAGCAAAAGATTTGGAGCAAAAGGAGAAAACTTCCCACAGCCAGATTCAACCGTTCAAATTCGTCAAAAACCTCCAGGTAACTCTTATACTTAGCTTGCAATTGATTGTGACAGGTTTTAAGATTTTTGATTGATGTTTCACCGTTGAACTTTTGTCCAAAATTTCCTTGCGGCGTATACGCAGGTTGGTAATATTGAACCCGCGTACACGCGGGCCCTATACGCGACTGTGTGCACAGGGACCCACGTATACGCCGCGAACCATTTTTAAACAAAAACTAACAGTCTTAAATCGATTTTTTCTCAGGATGCCTGTCACGTGGCATGAAAGAGAGCGCGCAGCGGTAGACAATGAAGTTATGAATAGTCCAGAAGCATTAGATGCCCTATGGGGATGCGGTTTGCTTAAATTTTTCAAATTGCCAAATATGAAAGCGAACACGCGTCTGCTTGAGATGCTCATTGATTATTGGGATGTCGATGAGGAAGCCTTTATGATCGATCAGATGCCACTCAAGATAGAAGTGGAGGATATCTATTTTATCACGGGCCTTTCCCGAAGGGGAGAGGTAGTACATTCCCGGGGCAGGACACGAGGTAGCCTCACCATAGAGGACTATGTACAGATATACTGCCCGGAACATCCCAAGAAGGTTGGGAGCCAGATTTCCATCACACATGTGGCGAGTTTATCACTTAGGATAATCCTGTTCACCATAGCTAGAGTGAACGGATCATCCTCTCTGTATCAGGCGTCACGGCAAAACATGAGCGTGGTAGTTGATTGCCTCACTACTGTGTTTGACTGGTGTACTCCTCTTCTGGAAAACATGAAGAGCTAGCTCACTTCTATCAGGAGGGGACAGACTAAAAACTTTGGATATGGGAGCATCTTGTGTACTTTCTTTTTCGAGAAGGTTCCCGCACTCCAACCCAGGGTAGCAGTTTCAATCAGCACCCCACGCGATCCACGCATGGGCCGGTGGGCTGATCTGATGAAACTTCTAGGGGGTGGGGAGGTCCCACGGACTGCCTTTGATGATGACTTCTTCACCTGGTGGGATCAGCCGATCATCGCCGTGGATGACTACCCCTATGCTGGGCTGGATTTCCGAGGAGATCCTGATCTAGTGTTACCACCGAATGCAGCATGGGGCGAGATTGGTAAGATTTTATGATTTTTTTGGATTTTTCAAATATAATGATGAATTTTGAAAATTATTTTTTGATGAGATTCAAATGACTGATATGATGATCATGTTCTAGACATCGAGCTGGTACAACCAGATGGATTCCCGCGGCATGGACGGCGCGGCTGAGGAGCCGAAGAGGCAGCTACTGATACAGAACGGACTCTAAACAACGTCCAGCGACACTTGGCGAGATTGAGCTGCCGAGTACCTATGGCTGTCATAGAGGACCTTCCTGAGGATATGCAGCGTCATGTGGTTGGCATGCCACGTGACTGGGTTCGCATTTTTTAGCGTGTGGCCAATGCTATAGTGACATACTTAGATGCTCATCCTGAGCCAAGGTATTAGATATGCCGGACATGATTATGGGCATTTGAGTCCCAATTTTGTATATTTTTTTGACACACATATGTACACTCGAGACGTTTTATGATATATATATATATATATATATATATATATATATATATATAGATATATATATACAGTTTGACTTTTTGATGCTTGATTTCATTATGATGAATGATTGATGTGCCAGTCTAATGCCTGATTAGCGATAGAATCAACTAACCAATTATGAGATCTTGGAATGTGCAAATAATTAATATAAGTAAATAATCTTTGCAACAACCTCACTCTTAAATACTGGCGATATAAAGATGGATCCCGTACCCGATAAATGTTATTTAATTGAGACACTATCAATTGAGAATCAAGATATACTACCAACGAGTCGATCCCATGAGAGATTGCCTCGGATAATAAATTAATAACAGTAGTATACTCAGACATATTGTTTGAAGCAGGACCAATGCACACGCCTCTTGATGCCATCAATTGACCAGTTGGATAATAGAGTACCCAAGCTGCGGAAGCAAGATTCCGAGTGTGCCGACTAGCACCATCAGCGAACCCAAAATAGACCAAATCATCCATCAACACCTGCCACAGCATACCAAAAAGTGTTGATATCAGAAAACTCTCGATGATATATGTACAAATATACATAAAATACAAAGAAGCCATTGCCTGGCCAAAACTAAGCAAAGTACTTCTTTAGGTAGAGCCCGTTTCGGGGCTCCGCCAGCTTGTTTCCCTCAAAGTCGATTAACTCATATGACCCTTTTTCTAAAACTTGTTTAATAATGAAAGGACCGTACCACATAGGCTTAAATTTGCCTGCCCCCAAGGTGTCTTTATCTTGGTCATAGACAAGGACAAGGTCACCTTCAGAAAAAACTCGAGGACGGACAGACTTATCATACTGCATTTTAACCCTTTTCTTGTGGGCCTCATTCATCGTGGCGGCATCTTGACGCTGCTCATCGATATGTTCCAAGTGAACTAGGCACTCTTCGAGACTTGAAGTCTCAGGCAGGAGCTCAACAGCTAATTTAAGGGATGGAATTTCACATTCAACCGGAAAGATAGATTCCATCCCATAAACCAACTGAAAAGGAGTAAAACCAGTCGTCGTTTTGACGGAAGTTCGGTATGCCCAAAGAGCCGAATACAACATAATGTGCCAATTGGACCGATTTTTATCGATTGTCCATTGGAGTATCGTCTTAAGAGTTTTATTGACTGCCTCGACCTGTCCATTGGCCTGAGGATAATAAGGGGACGAATGCTCCTGGCGGAAACCTAATTTAAGAGCCAATTCAGACATCAGTTGATTCTGGAAATGACTGCCATGGTCAGTGACAATCTCTCTTGGGATACCGAATCTTGAGATAACCTGATTGAAAAGAAACAAAGCTACCGTGTCACTATCATTCTTATAAGTAGGCATGGCCTCAGCCCACTTTGTAAAGTAGTCTACAGCCACGATAATGTACTTGTGATTCGCCGCTGAAGGCGGATTACAAGTTGTAAAATCAATACCCCACTTAGTAAAGGGACCGACGGTGACAATGGGAAAAAGAGGAGCTAGATGCGCATGCATCTTCTAAGTAAAAATTTGACACGGGTGATAGCATTTGACCACTTCCACACAGTCTTTAAAGAGTGATGGCCAAAAATAGCCGGCACGTAAGATGCGCTGGGCTATAGCAAGCCCTGATAGATGACCACCACAAGCTCCACTATGGCAGTCATTGAGCACTGACTCTGCTTCCTCTAAGGTTAAACAGTGCCGAAGGATTGAATCAACCCCTCGACGGTATAATGTGTCACCAATGATAACATAGTTTTTAGCCAGGTGACGTAATTTTCGACGTTCATCCTTGGAGAAAGTAGAGGGAAACTTCGAAGTCTGGAGATAGACAATGATATCTCCATACCAAGGGTCGAGTGAAGAGATGAGGAATAAATGTTCGTTGGGAAAACTTTCCTCATAAACAGTATCCTCTCCACAAGGAAGCTCAGAAATTAGCTCCGCGAAAACCATGGATTTCTTAGACTTGGCAGACAAGAACTCGAGATCGAATTCTTGCAAAATGACTATCCATCTATTATATTTGCCCCCAATCACTCACCTACTGAGGAAAAATTGAAATGGATTGACCGCCGCTAAGACAAAAGTTTTGCTTAGCAGGATATAATGACGGAGCCTCTGGACAGCATGGACAGCTGCCAAGGCCAACTTCTCAACCGAAGAATAGCGAAGTTCAGGACCTATTAAGCCTCGGCTCAAATAATAAATCACGTGCTCGGCGAGAGCATCATCCTCCTGAATGAGAACCATACCAATGGTTGATTCTGCTGTAGCGAGATATAAAAAGAAGTCTCTACCATAATCCGGTGGACTCAAAAGCGGGGCAGAGACTAATGTTTTTTTCAAAGCATCAAACGACCGCTGCGCAAAGTCGTCCCACACGAATGGAACTCCTTTCCGTAGCAAACGCATGAACCCTTTAGTGATCTCGGCATAGTTTGCTATAAACCGTCTTAAGAAATTAGCCTTCCCTTGAAGACTTTGAAGTTGTCGAATTGAGGACGGGGGAGGAAACTGAATTATTGCCTCAACCTTGAAGGGATCAACCCGAATCCATTCATTGGACACGATGAACCCTAACAACCGACCGGACGTAACTGCGAAAACGCACTTGTTGGGATTCAACCAGATTTTATAAAAACGATATCGTTCAAAAACCAATCAAAGATGACTAGGATGATCAGTTCTCTTTCGAGAACAAGCAGCGAGATCATCCAAGTATGCCTCGATGACATGTTTGATGTCGTGGAAAGCATATGACATGGCCTGCTGAAAAGTGGCTCCAGCATTTTTAAGACCAAAAGGCATCTTTCTGTATCCAAAGGTACCCTAGGGACATATAAAAGATGTCTTATGTTGATCTTCAGGACGGATAGAAATTTGATTATAACCCAAAAATCCATCCATGAAGGAAAAAATTTCATTACCCACACACTCGTCAATAATCTGATCAATGAATGGCGTGGGGTAATTATATTTCGGACAAGCCTTGTTTAAGTCACTAAAATCGATACATACTCAGATTGTTCCTTGCTTTTTGTCCACAGGGACTGGATTAGAAACCCAATTAGTAAGAGGAACAGGGTATATAAAACCCGCCCTTAGCAGCTTCTCAACCTCAGCTTTGATAGTTGCTGCTTTCCTAGGGTTAACTGGCCGAAGCCTTTGACGAACCGGTTTTGCGTTTTCATACGTCTTGATCTCATGTTGAACAATAGAAGGATCAATGCTTTCTTCATAAGACCAAGCAAATACATCACGAAATTCCTTAAATAGGTCGGTGTAAATTTGAATTTCTTCAGGGGAACACTCAATTCCGATGAATATATTCTCGATGATGTTAGGGTCCCTAGAGATGTTTATAGGTATCGTTTTTGAGATTACCGACATATTACCTTCGGCACGAATGTGTGCTGGAGCCAAAGGATTTGACACCGTACAAACATCACTAGTGAAGAGCTCGGAGAATCTAGATTCTACTTCCTGCAATGGAGGAAGAAAGTATGAACGATGGTGTAAGTCTTCCCAAGGTCGATCTATACCCATCATTACTTCGAGGATTGCTTCTTCAGAAGGCAGAACCGAATCTAAGCAGTCCAAGGCAGAGGTAGAATCAAGGCTCCAAGCCGGGGCCACATGACCATCTAACTCCTCTTCGGAAAAAGGAGTAGATTGGTTGTCTGCAGAGTCTATGATAGACTGATATCTAAGCTCAGCTGCAGATATAGGGAATTCCATTCCATTTACTTGTCCTTCAACTAATGTGGTCCTAGGTGAAGGCAAGGTCCAAGGGTCTGAAAAGTAATGAATTCGAAAGAACTCTTCTCGAGGAGACTCCTTAGATGATGAAATAGCATTGATTTTAGCGAAAGGAGAGGGAAGATCAAATGTACCCATCAATGAGGAATACATCCCTACTCCTAAATTCTCAGTCGAGGGGCAAGGGTTATCCACTAAAGGGATAGTAGAGTCAGAACTTGCTTGAGGATCAACTGGACAATAGTCCAATTGATCAACCTTAACGATTTTCCCCTCATGAGGAAAGCAAATGACACGAAATAGAGTCGAAACAACGGCATCCATCTTGTATACCCAGTTCCTTCCTAATAGGAGATTATAGTCTAGGTTAGCATCTATGACTTCTACTTCAATATTGACGACCTTCCCTCCAACACATATAGGAAAGACCGGGATAATACCATGCGGCTTATGAGAATGACCATCAAATGCAGTCAAGACGGTGGGTAAAGGAACAATCGAAGGCGATCCAATAGCCTTCCAGCATGACATTGACATAACGCATGTGGAAGCTCCTTCATCTATAATGGTGCGAAAAATATTGATTTTTCGGTATGAAGACTATATTTGGAAAGCCATATGATGAGGGAGTCGCTTTTTGACATTTAACATGTCAAAAGTGAGCACTAAAGAGTTAGTTGGATCGACTGCTCCAATTGCGGAGAGTAAAGCACTTCTCTGAGCTGGACACGACTGGAGAACCTCTAAAGTGAACATGGCACACGAACTCTGAGCCAGATCCTCCACAATGGAGTAATTCTGGGCAGCCCTAGCATTGGGGTTAATCGTCGCGCATTTAACGGAACCTTTCGGTATCCGTGGTATAGTCTCGACAGGGGGTCACTCAATATGAAGGTTAGTACTTCCGGGAACAGTCTTGTCCTTGGAAGTTTCGGCTTCACCATAATCACGTGACCGAGTAGCCACATGGATGTTAGAGCCCATCATGAAAACATTTGATGATTTTTCCCCTTCCTGGTTGCCCCCAGCGGAGGTTCCAGGGTTTGAACTCGCACCAGCAAGAAGTTGCTACCCTTGGGGAAACGGGTTGGTTAACACAGCTTGAGAACTAGAAGTCCCTTGTTGTCCTAACAAACACTGAGCGTCTTCAATCTTAGGGCAGAGATGAGTTAGATGGTCTCCACTGCACAATTTGCATGGAAACTTGACTTTCTTTCTCAACTCATTTCTACCACCACCAGCGTTGTTGCCGGATTCATTTGCATCAGGCTTCCCATCCTGGTTCTTTTTCTTACCTCGTCCTTTCTTTTTCCCATTGGAATTTTGATTTCCTTTGGGGTTATCAGATTGGACGGCATTAATTGAAGAATTTTGGGAAGCGGGGGGATTAGACGATGTCACTTGGTTGTTAGAAGCAGTTTGCAAGGACATCTGCTGCAATTGATTCAACAAGTTCACGGTAGTTGTGTCTACTGACCCGACGATACCATCCGCGTGCAGACTTGGCTTCAACTTAGTTACGTCAACCTTAGATCCAGGAGCATCTGGCAAGTATTTTGTAGGATCCCAGACTGAGAGTAGATCAATTCTAATTGTTGGGCCCTAAAAATGGCTTGCTCCTCAGAATAGACCCCTGACATGGAGACATCCTTGGAGATCTCGGGTTGTAAAGACTTCAGAAACCACTCGAGACGGTACTCCGGAGGGATTTCGGCTTTAATGAGCCTATTTCTCCGTCTCCATTCCTGAATATGGTCAGAAATGTGGGTTTCCTTATCCTGACGAAAGGTGGCCAGAAGTTCAGTTCCGGCATCATAGCGGACAGGCAACTGGAAATGATTTAAGAAAATATTGGCTAAGTCAGCGAACGATGTAAAGCTACCCCCTGGCAACTCTATATACCATTTGGCCGCATTACCAGTCAAGGTGCGCTGAAAGAGTCTCAACCTAATCGAGTCATCGATAAGGGAGTTAGATGAGCACCACAAATGGAATGTGGTCACATGGTTGCCTGGGTCTTCACCACTCTTCCCTTCGAATTTTGGAATGTCCGAAGGGAGTTTGGTTGGGACCGGAGGCCAGGCCGGATTGTACTTGATTGGGTCATTTGTTAACTTAGTGACATCTGGCAAGTTTAATGTTGCCAGAAATGGAAGCCTAGGAGGACCTTGGGGATTCCACCCAGACTGGGCAGAACTCCCAAAGTTGTGAAAAGATTGTCTTGGAATTTGGGAGGCACCAGGCTGCCCGAAGTAACCAATAGAACCGGCTGAACCAAAAGGCAAGCCTTGTGATCCAGCAAAATTCAGATTTTAACCAACTCCGGCCGTATAGCCTCCATAACCAGCAAAGTTTCCTCCTAAAGGATTGTAAGGAGTTGATAACCCTTGATACAGATTCCAAGCCGAAGCAAGGGGAGGAATACTTTGAAACGAACTAACCGTGGAGTACAGCCTATTCCCTTGTTGGCCGATAAACGGATTCCCTGTTCCTGCGCTACTAACCCTAGGGTTATTCCAACCTTGGAAAGGATTGCTGCTTTGTCCTACAGAAAAAGGCATGGATCCTACCGTTGGGTTGGAATGTGGTATATGACCACTTCCAAAAGGAAAACCCTGGAATGAAGCCGATCCACCCATCATGGACGTAGCGGCACTAAACGGAACTGATGGAATACCCTGTGAGTGGGTGCCAAATGGGAAGAATCCAGTACCAAAAGCATTGGTTTGGGCATTTCCACTCGTGGACGGAATGGAGGTAGACCCAACTAAAGATGTGCTAGCAAAAGATCCAAACAAGGAAGCAGAGGAGATGGAAATGGTTCCTCCCCCTTGCACCAATGTTGGGGTTTGCATAGTCGTAGCACTTGTAGAAGCCATGCTTCCAGTAGTGGTCATCGATGGTAAGCACGTAGCGTAACCTGGACTTGACGATCTATGCGTCGGAGTCCCAACGTATTGCAGTACGTCTGGATGACTAGATGGTAGTGGAGAATTTGGAGCCGCTAACGACTCTGAAAGTTCTTCTACCTCTATGTTATTCTCTGCTTGAAAGAGAACTCGAGAAAGGACTGGAGTGTCCCTCTCTTGTTCAGAAGTGCCAGACCTTGCTTGGCCACTAATGCCCCCGAGAGGAGGATCAATCCCCGATGCGTCAACCAGCGTGGGACGGAACCCACCGGTAGTATTGCCTCTGCGCCTTCTAGGAGAAGGCTCTAAACTTGGTGGCGAAAGACCACGAAGTCTTCGAGACCGTCTAGGAGATCGGTCAGCCACTTTGAATTTTTTGTTATGATCTAACTAAAGACTCAAAAAATTGAAAGCTAGGCCAACTAAGAGCACAGAGCACACACTATAAAGTCCCTAAAGATACAGCCAGTCAAACAACTTCCAAGTATTTCCGCTTCGGGTGATTAAGACCGAACACCAAAATACGAGAAAGTGAAATAAGGGGCCTTCCGAAGATAGTCTGGGATGATGAGGGCCCAGTCCTATCAGCGAAGGTATCAAAGGAAGTTACGCTTACCTCCTAACAACAGCCTGAGGCGGTGCAAGCCCCCAAGCTTCGCAAGGGTGCCCTCCAGTAGTACTATCGAGAGTGATGCAATGTCAACCTCAGGTGCCACAGGATTCCCCTCCGCAGCCACCTGTGTAGTTCCCTAGGAGCAGCAACTATGGATACCAACTCGTCGCAGAAGCCAGGCGGAACAGTTGTGAGGTAAGTTCAGACAAGTAGGAGAAGGGGTATCTCTCTTCCCTGTGTTCACAGACCCTCGTGCTTAACTCCCAGATCTGGAGCTTTCCTGGTCTTCCTAACGCTATTGGATTTTCTCTCGTTATTCAGACTCCTACGTTTGACGTTTATATGGCCTTGGAGAGTTAACTCTCCACTCGCCTAATCCAAGGCCCTAAAATCCTAATCTTGTTGGTGTAACTGACTAAAACAAAAAGTTCTAGTGAATTTTAGTTAGCGCTTGATTTTATTAGGCTGTTCTTTAAGTCACAAGGTAACGGAAGTGAAACTAGTGGTGTTTTTTGACGCAAAAGAAATTAATAAAAACTTAACTACATGCACATGCACTTTTTCGTTTTTCGATGAAGAGCAATTTCTATAGGGTTTAGAGGTACTTCTAATAAAACAAATTTTTCTTTTCTTTTCGTTAATTCACACTTCACACTCACAAAAGCTAACAAAGCTATGTATGCCTAAAAGGGGATGCAAATCTATCCTAATGCAACAACTATATGTGGATGCAAGATTAAAAATACTCTAAAAACAAAAAATGAAAGTTGCTTGCTTATCAATCTTTATCTTGCCACTTAAAATGCCTAGATGGAATATGAGATGTTACCATTCATTTCGTCCAAACACTAAAAACAAGTTCTAAGACAAACATAAAGCACTTTCACTTACTAAAAGGAAACCAAATGAAAATCAAGTTCAAGAAAGCAAAACTAAGATTTTCAAAAGATTTTCTTCAAAGCAACAAACAAAAAAGTCTTTTCAAAAAATGCTCTCAACAACACTGAAACTTGTGATTGAAGAATAGGCAATTAAACACTTTTGCGAATTGACACCACACAATGGATGAAAACTCAACAAAAATAAATGTGTTTGAAATCGCTCTTAACAATCAAAAGCAGCAATGAAAGCTTTGGCAATGAAAACCAAAAGATCAAAAAGACAAATTCCAAGAAAGTGTTAATCAACAACTTTCATGAAACAAAGAAGTGGATGGTCACAAAAAGCGGTTTTGTCAAGCAAACAAAAAGTCACCAAATGCAAGATTAACACAAAGATTGAATTCAATCTTCCTACCCTGATGAAACAGAGCAACCAAGTTTCCTAGAAAGAAATCTTGTGTGCTTTAGCAAAAAACGATGACGCTTGCAATCAACAAAAAACAAGACCAATACTCCTTATAATCAGAGAGAATTCGGAACAAGATGCTCGCTGTAAAACAAATAACTGATACTAGAAAATGACTGTTTCAGACTGACTCAAACCACCAGACAAACCTTCAGAGACTAAAAAAAAAAAATTATAAATCTTGAAAATTGCAATATATACGCGACTGCACTTATGTACAGATTGCGTGTATACGCGACTGTGTTTGAGGAAACCTACGTATACGCGGGTTTACTCAAAGAAACAAGTGTATATACACCTCTGTATCTAAGAAAAACAGCGTATATGAAAAGCTTCAAGAAAAATAAAAAAGACAAATTGAAGAAACTGGCAAAGCTTAAAGTTCAAGAACAAACCAGACAGTAACAGCAAGCAGACAAGGCAGCTGAGCCCTGATTGGCTTGAAAAACACCCAAATTAGGAACAACAAGAGTGTTGTCCCCAGTGGAGTCACCAATTCTGATAGAGGGAATTGCTCCCCTAGGGCTTTTTGGGTTGAAACCCTAGCATACTGAAAGTTATCTATTCAAAGAAACATGCATTCATACAGCCTGTTGAGAAGGTAAATCCCCTCTACGGATAGAGGCGATCCCTACTAGCCCAACAGGGGTCTAGCAACAATCACACAATGCTGCCACGCATGTTCCTAGTTACAATTAGACAAGAAGTAAAGAGCACCTACTTGGATTCCTGCGCTGTCGTTTGTCGAGGGGATGTTTCCCTTGCTCCTTCGCTTCAGCTGGTCATAGTCTTCCGCGATCCCCGCGAACGGACACCTGCACACACGAAGGGAAAGCAAACGCAAGCGTGAAATCTAGTAAAAGTAACTATATGCCAGTCAGAAAAGACATAATTCACATTTATCCATTGCATAAACAAACGAGAATGGAACAATAATAGCATTCATCTATTATTAATCAGAATAGAGAAGAGTACAACCAAATGTTCTGACGTCGATAAACTTCTCAGGAGGGATCAGTCAGCATGTATCTCAAGCATTCACCTTTGAGGATGGTTCTCCCAAGACAAACTAGTCTCTCTCTCTCACACAAATGTCACAAACAAACTTCCCAAAGCAATCAATCACTTCCACTTCTAACACACCACACCTATAGCAGCAATCTGAGCACTACAAGCTCTTGTATAATCCAAGCTAAGTCTAGCTATTTTCTAACCAGCTGCTCATGGTAATGGTGGAAGTTTATATAGGAGAAGGAGTCTCCTAAAAAGGTGGAAGGATGAGCTTATCTTCAAGGGGAGTAGTTGCAAAAGGTCGAACAGACATGCCATAGAAGGGAGTCGACATTCACAAAGCTAACAACCAAGCCTGGAGAGATCTGGAAGGCTGGTTGTTTGAACAAATTCGCCCAAACTGGATCAGCGCGGATTATATGGAGACTGCCGCGCTGTCAGCACATGACAACAACTGAACAAGCCATGTCAGCGCGGAAGGACACGTGAAAGCCGCGCTGTGCGTCATCGCGGAAAAGTGATGTTCTTCCGCGATGGCAGCGCACGAAATAGACTGTGGGGCGCTGGTCATCGCGGTTATTTTAGGAACAAACGCGCTGATGCACAAAACTTTGGAAAAATGGGTTTTTAGCCAGTTCAGGGATCAAACATTTAGTGATTGTGACTTCTTGGACACAGCAGGGTGACTGACAGGAAGGCAGTGATAAATTACTGTGTAACAGATGCCCCCTAAAGCATGAAGACCGAGAGAGTGGGAGGGGTGAAATGCTTTACAACACACGCCGAACTGGAACACCACCAGGAAGTACCGAAAAAATCTCTGACAATCATGTACACGCAGTCTAGGCATGGGCGCAGCCATCCAAAAGACATGCAAGACCGGTCTATGGTATGGACGCAGCCACCCAGCTAAAGAGACCATAATAAAGACAAGGTATGGTCGCAGCCATCCATGAAGACTCAGGTATGGACGCAGCCATCCATCGATGAGTCATGTAATGATTATCCACAAAATCGCAGCCTGGACCACAGTGAGCAAGGATCCAGGGTCTTGCGCTCCATCTCGACCCGAACAGAGTACAGGTCCACACATGTGAATACAGGGGTTGGAGTCGAACATGTATGAACATCGCCTGATTACCGGTCAATGATGAGAACCGTTAACAGACGCGAGAGGTACCACCAATAATGACAATGGCCCTCAAGGTACTATAGGTACAATCCGTAGCGTGTGAATCAATGAGTTGGTGTCGAACACCCACGGAATCATTCGATCGTAGGTCAATGATGTAAACCTTGCGTCGAACACGAGGAACCTGCCATTGAGGCATGCAGGCTCCAAGGCACCTGGAAGGAGTCTCTAAGTCACTTTCTCGGATAATGAGTTGAAGTCGACGAGAAGTGGCCTTGATCGAAGGTGGGCCATAATGATTCCCACATCAGCGACACGAGACAGAGGTATAATAATTTGTGATGAGATAGCGAACGAGGTTGCTTTGTGGCAGAGGACAACTTCTCTTGAACACATAACGGCACTATAACGGATTTGGCAGTACTTGACATCAAATGAGCAGCGGGTAGGATGATGATGGCAATAAACAGATGAGAGGTCAAATAGGATGTCCCAAACCCATGAAGGTTAGTGAAAACGAGATGAGATGACCCCACCCAGACACGAAACAGCGGAGTGCCGTGTTCAAGAGCGACGTACTGCCGAGACGACTGTAATCAAAGTTCCATTTTCCCCACCTTTGCAGGCAGGTACCCCGATTATTTTTGGACGACAAGCTTGACGGGGGTAACATATGCTTGATGTGTGTCATGTTGACAATATCCGATGTCATTGAGTGTTTAACGAGCCTGACAAAGGAAAAACTCGGCTTCTTTTCTTGTTTCGAGAGTCTGAAAAGAATGCGGAAAAGGAGGCTCCAGGGGGGTCCTTTTTCGTACAGTTGTGTCTCTCGAGCCCGAAAAAGTATAAAACTGTGCTCGAAAGAACCGCCCGGTCATTACAACCGAGGAGTACTTTTCATAAATAGTGTCGCCGACCGGAAAAAGTAAAAAAGTGGTCGAAGACACGTCGTTTTAGAGCCAATATCGAGTGCGAAACGACAAGCACCCGGCGATCTTTTTGGTTTAACGGTCGGAAAAAGAGCTTAAAAACGACCGCCTTTCGTTCCCTTTAACGAGCTGAAAGGGAGCTCGGCCATCTTCTCTTGTTTAACGTCGGAGAAGAGCTTAGAGACGACACTTTGGGAATCACATGAATCGTGGACTGTCATGACCAAGCTGCGATACCTGTACCTGCACAAGGGCACTACCCGCATAAATCCATTCGATATACGTAAAAAACATATTGAAACATGCTTGAAAACAGAACCAAGGCTAGTTTTATGGCAAAAAATGGTAAAAACCCAAAAAATATGGTAATTTAGGAGTTTTTACTATAAATAGGGGGGGGTAATAAGTCATTTTTACCGTTTTACTATTTGGAGTGCGAAGAACGTGGAGAAGCCAAAAAGTTGACGGAGCGATTTCCAGCCCATCCGGAGACCATTTTCAGATCTGCTTCTTCCAGGTAGGTTCCCATTCCTTTGCCCTGCATTCTGGTTCATTTTAGGAGTTTTTTAACGGTCGAATAGGCCCAATTGGGCATTTTTTATTTGCATGGGTGCGCCCTCGGTCAGCGCGGAAATTGCCCACGGGGTCGCGCTGATCGAAAAATAGGCAATGTAACCAACTTCGGGTCAGCGCGGAAAAGGCGTGTTCTTCCGCGCTGACCTCGCATTTTTAACAAAGAGCTGCCATTGTCAGCGCGGCTGTTTCTAAAACAGTCGCGCTGGCGCGGAAAAATTTTGTTTTTTTGAAAATGAACGTGAATTTTTACCTGGAAGCACTTCTGATCGGTTTTATTGTTCATGCAGGACATCATGGCTTTTCAATGGCAAGAGAGAGTTCACGATGTGGAGGATGTGGCTGCTTGGGGAGACGTAAATTGTTGCAACGCCATGCGGGCGTGTGGATTCATGAAATTCTTCCTGACGCCGCGTCTAAGGGCCCAACATGATTTGCTGGAGCTGCTGATCAGGGCATGGAACCCGGTGGACCAAAAATTCACCATCCGCGGTCACGACATCGAGTTCGATCATATGGACATCTTCTTCTTGACTGGGCTGTCGCGCCGAGGTGGGAGGCCCATCTTAGAGGGGCAGCGACCTAGCGGTGGTACCCTGGATGACTTAATGGCTGAGGTTTGCCCAGGGGCAGTAAAGACGCGGAGTGGGAAGTGCTCGATCCCCACTGTGAGAGACATAGTGTTGCGCACCATCCTGTTCATGGTGACCCGGGCAGCGGGCAGCATGGCGAACCATGAGGCGTCCAAGACTCATCTCCTACTAGCCCTCGAGTGTCTTGAGCCTACCGTGTTCGACTGGTGCACTGCAGTGTGCAACAATATGAAAAGGCAGTTGAGCAACTGCCGTCGCGGAGAGACGAAGCAGTTCGGGTATGGATCGATCCTGGTCCCGCTTATTCTGGAGCGAGTACCAGCCATGCGGCTGCAGTCTATGGCTGTGGATGCCCCCAGAGATCCTCGAGAAACGAGGGCCACTCGATGGGCTCGGATTATGCCACGTGGGGGTGGCGGCCGACCACATAGCTGGGGGGTATATTTCAGAGACTGGTTGGACCAACAGGAGATCTTCGTACAGGATTGGCCATATGCAGGGATGGATTTCCGCAATGATCCTGACTTGGTGCTGCCTCCGGGTGAACAGTGGGATGATGCAGGTATGACACTTTTTGTCTTTTTGAGTTTTGTATATTTTTTTTATTATGTACATGTCCTAATAAATGTCTTGTCACGCAGATGTAGGGCCTACTAGACCGATTGGCCTGGCTGTCACGGCACGGAGAGAGGGCCCAGGAGCCGGAGCTTTGGCCTTAGCCCCTCCAGAGGCCAACACGCCAGAGGTTGGGGCTCGCAACCTTGAGGGGTTGCTGGAGGGGGTACCGGATTTCCAGGGGGTTGAGGAGGTCCCTGTGGAGCATCAGATCCACACAGTGGGTGTGGAACCCAGAGTGCACCGCCTTCTGAGGCGGGTAGCACGAGCGGCCGTGTACTACAGAGAGCACCACCCAGCCGATTAGTCACCTAGGTTTTATTTCCACTGTTTATTTTGAGACATTATGACTCGGATGTACTGAGATTTTTGGACACGTACTTCTATTTTTGAGCGCCTCAGTGCGCCACACGATATATATATATATACATACCGGTTTTTGGATGAGTCGTTGTTACATATGATGATGTGTTATCTGTATTATGCGTTTGTTTTAGTACAATTTGTGATCTTATGTATGGATTCGCATGACACTCGACTCATGGATTTTATATGTTTAATGCAAGCTTAAAAACACACGTGCAAACTATGCTTGGAATGACTTATTTACATATGCTTATGGTCTTACTATGCTGTTCTTTCCTTCTTTGTATGATGTTTATCTGTTTCGCAAATGTCTGTCTAATACACGATTTGCCAATGCATCAGTCAACGTATTTAATCGTCTTGGAATATGCTGATAAGTGATGAAATCAAAACTCCGTTCTAACAATCTCACACGTAGGTATAACCTTAATATGCGCTGGTCTCTGACAGAATATTGCCTGTTTAGTTGATGGACCACCAACTGGGAGTCCAGGTTTACCACTAGCTCTCGGATGCCGAGGTCAACTGCTTCGGCAAGCAATTCTATTACAGCACTGTACTCGGCAACATTGTTAGTGGTACGACCTAGGCACACACCCTGTAGGTTTATCAACTCCCCGTGAGGATCGTAGATCACCCACGCTGCCGAAGACAAATTACAAGTACTACGGCAGGCACCATCAGCGAAACCAACATAAGGAGTACGAGACATCTGCGCAGGAAAGAGAAAGCATAATAAGGGGCAAAAACACGCCTTCACACCAAAGCAAAAGAAACTCATGCAATAAAAACTCAAAACACACGTATATACAAAGTGACTGTGAGCAGTTATGCATAGTACTTCTTCAGATAGAGCCCATTTCGGGGCTTGTCAAGAGGATTCCCTTCATAATCAATCAACTCATATGCGCCCTTTTGTAAAACACGTTTCACGATGTAGGGGCCTAACCACATGGATTCGAGTTTTCCTGCCCCCAGCTTATCCTTAGCTTGATCGTAGAGCAGTACTAAATCTCCCTCAACAAAGGAACGGGGATGAATATTTTGATCGAAGTGAGCCTTGACTCTCTTCTTCTGCGCTTCGATAGCCAGAGAGGCCAAACGACGAGTCTCGTCTAACCGTTCTAGGTAAAGAAGTCGTTCCTCCACCGAAGTGGTGTTGGGAAGCAACTCGACAGCTAATTTTAATGAAGGAATTTCACATTCGACGGGAAGGGTAGCCTCCAGTCCATAGACTAGTTGAAACGGGGTGAAACCGGTGGCATCCTTCACAGAAGTCCGGTAGGCCCACAAGGCTGGGAAAAGCATTAGATTCCAGTTCGACTTGTGCGTATTGACGGTGCGTTGAAGCATGGTGATCAAAACTTTGTTCACAGCTTCAACTTGACCGTTAGATTGAGGATAGTAGGGTGACGAACTATCTTGACGCAAGCCTAACTGGTTCGTTAATTCTGTCATCATATGATTTCGGAAATGCTTTCCATGATCTGTAACGATAGCCTGAGGGACTCCGAAGCGAGTGATGATATGATTGAATAAAAACTGCGCTGCTGTGTGACCGTCTTCGTTTAATGTAGGCATTGCTTCGGCCCACTTGGTGAAATAATCCACGGCAACGATAATGTACCCATGCCCCCCGGCCGAACGAGGGTTACAGGACGTATAATCGATGCCCCATTTGGCAAATGGACCTACGGTTACAACAGGGTGCAGTGGTGCAACAGGTGCACGCATCTTCCGGTGGTAAACCTGGCATTCATGGCATGCGCGTACAGCAAGGATACAATCCTTGAATATAGAGGGCCAGAAATAACCAGCGCGGAGGATCTTTTGAGCGGTAGCGTATCCGGACATGTGGCCACCACAAGCGCCGGAGTGGCAGTCATTCATGACTCGCTCAGCTTCCTCGAGAGTTAAGCATCGGCGAAGAAGGGAATCGACGCCGAGGCGGTACAGGGTGTCGCCCAAAATGCGATACGGTTGAGCCTGATGACGGATCCGTCGTCGGGCTTCTTTTGATGTATTAGGACGAAACGAAGACGTTTGTAAATATACAATGATGTCTCCGTACCATGGGTCGAGAGTGCTGATGAGAAAGAGTGTTTCATCCGGAATTCGCTCCTCTAAATGAGATGGTGCAGATTGAGATGGTAAGGAACAGAGCAGTTCAGCAAAGACCAGTGATTTCTTGGACTTGGCGGCAGTAAATTCCAAGTCGAACTCTTGGAGGATTACGATCCACTTCGAGTATTTGCCCCCCAGCAACTGACGTGATAAAATATAGGTCATGGGGTTGCAGTCAGAGATCACGGTCGTTGTGCGCAACAGGATGTAATGACGGAAACGTTGGACGGCACATACAGCAGCCAATGCCAACTTTTCGACATATGCATAGCGAGTCTCCGTATCAAGGAGGTTGCGACTAAGATAGTATACAACGTGCTCTGAGCCATCGTCATCATCTTGCACTAAAACCATGCCGATGGTGGTATCGGCGGCGGCCAGATAAAGGGTGTAGTCACGGTGGTAATTTGGAGGTCTTAGGAGCGGAGCTGAGACCAGAAGGTCTTTAAGATGCTCAAAAGATTGCTGAGCGATAGCGTCCCAATGAAAGGGCGTGTCTCGCTTTAGTAATCGCGTGAAACCCTTGGCCACCTCGGCATAATTTGGGATGAATCGTCTGAGAAAATTGGCTTTTCCCTGCAAGCTTTGTAATTGCTGTAGAGTGGCAGGGGGAGGAAGATTCACAATGGCCTCGACTTTAAGGGGATCCAAACGGATGCCTTCTCGGGAGACGATAAACCCGAGTAGTCGGCCAGATTCCACGCAGAAGACACACTTATGCGGATTGAGTCGAATACGGTAGTGTCGACAGCGAAGGAAGATTTCGCGTAAATGAGATGGATGGTCTTGACGTTTAGCTGAATGAGCGGGTAGATCATCCAGGTAAGGTTGTACGATGTTTCGGATATCATGAAAAGCATACGACATCGCACGCTGGAAAGTGGCACCGGCATTTTTAAGACCGAAAGGTAGCTTCTTGTAAGCGAAGGTGCCCCAAGGACAAATGAAAGCGGTCTTGTGCTGGTCTGCGGGGGCTATGTTGATCTGGTTGTAACCAGAAAAGCCGTCCATGAACGAATAAATTTCGCTTCCTGCGCAATCATCGATAAGCTGATCAATAAAGGGGGTAGGAAAGTTATCTTTTGGACAGGCGCGATTGATATCGCGATAGTCAACACAAACCCGAATAGTGCCCTGTTTTTTATTGACAGGAACTATATTAGATACCCATTCCGTGAGGGGAATGGCATAAATGAAACCAGCTCGAAAAAGCTTTTCAACTTCGGCCTTGATGGCTGCAGCCTTTCGAGGGTGCACCGGGCGTAAACGCTGACGAACAGGCTTAGCCCCAGGATAGGTAGGGATTTCGTGCTCCACGATACTGGGGTCAATGCCGGGCATTTCTTCGTAAGACCATGCGAAAACATCACGAAATTCACGAAATAGATCTGTGTAGATTTGAATTTCCTCGGGAGTACATGTGACTCCAATATGAATATTTTCGACAACTCCTGTTTTGACAGAGATGTCGATAGCCAAAGTTTGTGTAATGTTACCCATGTTCCCTTCCGAGGACACTTGATATAACTGGATAGGTGTTTGGAGGGGGATATGTGGGAGACATGAAGCAAACTTTCCGAGACACGTGGCCATTTCCGAATAAGGAGGGAGGAACGAAGAGCGATGGTGGTGATCAAACCAAGGGAGCTCTTCGGGAGACATAGTCTCGATAATAGCCTCGTCGGATGGGAATGATTCTTTCAGGGGGTCCGAGGTGGCCTTCTCTCCCAACCAGGGGAAGGTTTGAGGTGAATCGGGAACGCTGCTTGGAAAAGCAGGTCCGGAGGTTGAAGCCGATGCAGCAACTATTTCGATGTAGTTGAGCTCGGCTGGGCTCAACGGCATCATCTCGCCCCATGAGTCTTCTTGATTCACGGGAGGGAGAACCCATGGATCAGAATGCGTCCTGATCATGTTAACGGAGGCGAGATTTGGAGGTGGGAGGGGAAAGACTCCCATCAAGGAGGGATCTTTAAATAATCCGGCACCCACACTCTCGAGCGATTTGAAGGTATGCTCCACGAATGGTACATTCCCTTCAGAAGAGGAAGCAAAAAAGGACAGCTGGTCCACCGTGACGATTTTTCCTTGATGGGGAAAACGAACGACACGGAATAAGGAGGAAGCCACGGCCTGCATGGCATAAGTCCAGCTTCGTCTTAGAAGGAGGTTGTAAGTGAGGTTAGCGTCAACGACTTCAACCTCGACTTCTACAGTTTTGCCTTCTAAAGAGATAGGTAAACGCGGGAGGATACCAAGTGGACGAGATTCTCTTCCATCGAACGCCTCTAGGGTGGTGGGAGACTGGTTCAGAGCAGGCGAACCAAGAGCCTTCCAACAAGCAACTGACATGATGCAGGTTGAGGCGCCCTCATCAATGACAGTACGGTGAATCGTCTTGCCTTTGATGAGAACTTGTATAAGGAAGGCCACCTGATGAGGTAATCTCTGCGTGAAACCTTCGAGGTCGAAAGAAATGAGATCCGAATCTGCCAGGTCGATGCCACCAATTGCTGATAGCAGGGACTTCCTCTGGGAGGGGCAGCTCTGGAGGACTTCTAACGCGGACATAGCAGACGGAGCCTGAGCTAAGTCCTCGACAATGCTATAATGCTGTGCGGCACGAGCATTGGGGTTATAAGATGACTTCCTGAGTACACCTTTGGGAGGGGGTCGGGGGATCGTCTCGGTGCTGGGCCGTTCAATGTGAAGAGGGCCAGAACTAGACGCGGGAGCGCTGGAGGGGACCTCCGGCTCCTTCCCGGCTGAAGATGGATATTCTTTCGTTCGAGTCGTGACGTGGACGGGGATGGTTCCTGCCATGAATACTTGAGAACCGAACGAGGAAGAGGATTGAGAAGGGTCTGCCACCTGATGCGTCTGCTGGGATGGGAAAGGCTCTTTAAGGACGGCGGGGGACCCTGAAGCACCTTTTAAAAGCCGACTAACCTCGGACCGCCTAGGGCAGTCCTTGGTGTAGTGATCCTCCTCGCAAATGAGGCAGGGATACTTAGGCTTCCGCTTGGCTCCGTCCTCGGTGGGAGGTTTAGGAGAATTTTGCTTAGGTTGTCCGGATTTTTCTTTGGCCTTTCCTTTCTTTTTGCCTTTCGAGGATTTGTCTGCCGCGGTGGACTGAACGGCATTTACCTCGGAGGTATTCCCAGGAATAGATGGGCTCTGAGAAGCATTCTCGTTAGAGGCGTTTTGTTTCTGCTTCCCAGAGTTTGCGGTTGATTTCTTACTTGGTGAATTCACGGAGCCAATAACTCCATCCACAGACGGTTTCGGTGGAGCTTTGGTTTGTCCGTGCCTCGGGGCATCTGGCAAATAGTCATACAAAGTACCTGACTGAGAATATACTAAGTCAAGGTATTGAGCTCGCGCAATCGCTTGCTCTTCAGTTACACACGCCCCCATTGCAATATCTTTGGCAATTTTAGGAACAAAGGACGTGGTAAACCAGTCGGTCAGGAGTTGATCGGGAATCCAAAATTTAATCAAACGACGGCGCCTTCTCCATTCATGTATATGATCAGAGATGTGCGTTGCCGTATCCTGTTTTAGAGACGTGAGCAAATGGGTCCCAGTCTCGTACCGAATGGGTAACTGAAAATGAGTAAGAAAGGCCATAGCCAACGAGTTAAAGTCTGAAAACATACCGCGATGAAGTTCGATGTACCATTTTGCGGCTGAACCAGTGAGGGTCCTCTGGAAGAGGCGCAGTCGGATAGAATCATCAAGCCATGAGTTAGATGAACACCAAAGGTGATAGGTCATTACGTGGGCTTGAGGATCCTCTCCGGCTTTGCCGTCGAACTTTGGACAGTCACCTGGTATTTTGGTCGGAACCGGTGGCCACCATGAGTTATGCAAAATAGGATCATTTGTTAACTTGGACACATCGGGTAGTTCCAACGTAGCCAAAAATGGTAGTTGCGGGTTGAAGGACATCTGTGGCTGAGGGTTCGAGGCGATATTAGGGTTCCACCCAGATTGGGGTTGCCCCCACGAACTTTGTCCAGACGGACCTGGCCCGAAAGGACCGGCCGCATAGGAATTTTGTCCCGATGGACCTGGTCCGAAAGGACCTGGCACATAGGGAGTTTGTCCGTAGGAGTTTTGTCCGTGTGCGGACGACTGTCCCTGTGTTTGCCCCCCAGCTCCCCATGAATTAGCAGCTTGCCCACCAGGTTGACCATATTGATAATTTTGATAGGGAGTGACCTGTGGTCGCTGATAATTTTGGTAAGGAGTATACTGATTTTGCCCCTGGGGTTGCTGGTAGCCATGTGACTGCTGGGTCGCATACGGAGCTTGGTAGGCAGGCTGCGTTTGATATGGAGGTTGATAACCTGTTTGAGTCTGAGGCCCAGAGTATTGTCCTTGAACCGGTTGAGGTTGGACTACACGTCCCGAAGGTTGACTTGGTCGGATTCGAGATGGACCTGGTTGGCCAGCAGGATAGCCTTGCTGAACGCCAGGTTGTCCATGTGCCACCAAGGGCTGTCTTCGCGGAACGGGTGGTCGAATTGGTTGGATAGCTGGTTGACGCTGAGGCTGGCCAGCTTGTCCAGGTTGACGGTGAGGGTAGACCCCGGGTTGATTTGGCTGTATAGACGGTTGGCCCGTTTGTCCCCCACCGTAACCGGGTTGGGAAGAGGGTTGGGCTTGCTGTACGGCAGGCTGCCCTCTTTGGTATATAGGCTGGGCAGAGGGTTGCCCCCCTTGCCCAGAAGGGTTTGCGTTTCGAGGGGTAGGTGGGCCCTGTTGAATATAGGGTTGTCCACCCTGGCCATAAGGATACCCTTGCTGGATGGCCGGTTGATTGAGGGATTGTAAACTGAGCCAGTTGGTCCAGAGGGGTACCCTGGCTGGAAACCAAGCTGGTCTTGAAAAGACGGTTGCTCTGGCTGCCCAGTAGGTTGATTCTGATATGGGTATGGCGGACCTCCCATGTCCATAGGTTGTTCCTGGTAAGGTTGACCTTGTGGGTGCCCAGATTGTCCTGGGTCAGGCAGGCCATATAATGGTTGCCCTTGAGGGGGCTGCACGTAGAATGACGGGTCCTGATTGGGTGGTCCTATGGGCTGCCGAGGAGGGTCTCGGTTTCCAAAGTACTTAGTAGTGTGGTCATACCTGACATTCAAAGATTCCTCGTTCTCTTCGAAGGGGTGACGAGGGAGACCTGAGATTTCCTCAAGGAACTCACCATTTGCATCGAAGAAGAAAACAGGACCATCGTAATCTGGGTCTGTTATAGGTTCCCCATAAGCATCATACGGTCCTGATCCTGGAATGCCTCCAAGAAAAGAACCAGCTTGAGGAACTTCAGACGAGGGAATCGGTACAGCACTGACGACCGGAGTCGAACGTGCTACACAAACAGTAGGTTGAGCGGGAACTGAGGTGACGGGCGGGTTGAGTTCTGACGTGAGGGGTGGGAAAAGAGGCTGCGAAACAAAAGGGCCGATCGAGGCAGCGAGAGTAGGATCCCATATAGTGGTAGAAGTTGTTCTAGCATCATACCTATCCCTTAGCGATTGATATCGTGGAGGGAGGGGAGATGAAGACGGGATCGGGGTCTCAATGTCTGTGACCGCGGGTGTCTCGATGTCTGTGACTGCGGGTGTCTCACCCGTGCTGGAAGCTGCCCCCTCCATTGGAGATGACATACCTAAAGGGGTACGGGGGGTTTGGGGGGTATCCCAATCTTCTTCCCAGACGGGATTCCAATCCTCCAAGTAATCTGGGTTGCTGGGGGACCGTACGTTAATAGGCTGGATACTCGGTACAATGGGAAGAGTACCGCCTTCAACTGGTACCTCGGGAGCAACAGAGGATTGAGAACCTAAGTCACTTATACCGGGAGTTGATGGGTCAGCCAGGATGACCAGACCCCTTAGAACTCTTAAAGGAAACTATCGATAAAAGCCTACTCAAAACTATCGCACACAAGACCTAAAAAAAGGAGATGTTATCGTGGCCAAATTAATTTTTAAGACGCAAGGACCAAACTTGACCTTTTCATATTTCAGGAGTCGAGAAAAGGACAAAGATGACTCCAGTCTCCTTCGAATGTTTAATGAGCACGAAGTGACAAGACGCTCACAGGCACCTTTTCGTTTAGGGAGTCTGAAAAGGATCAAAAGTGACTGCTCTGGAACTTCTAGGTAGAGGGTGTGCCAAACTCTTCGCAAAACCACAGAATACTTTTTAGGGTACGGGTGGTCAATCTTCGTGAATGCTGTGTTCACTGCATTGCGAATTGTAGGGCGGCCGACTCGGCTTCCTATGGATAAAGGATAAAAGCCTAGTGGGGTCTCCCTATATACTCGACGGTACGTGGGAGCGCAGTCCGTATTAGACCACTATCGAGTCACAGAAGGAGGAATCACCCAACCTAATGTGAAACAACAGTGACTATGTTTTAAGACGCCGGAACACGTCTCTAACCTAGACCTCTAAATATTTGCGTTTAGTTCCAATGCGTTTTTAGATTCATTTGGTTCATTTTATAGTTGATCTTGAGATTAAGTTCCGATTTCAAGCTCTATCGTATGTTCGCTCACAATTACTTAGATGCAATCTATATGCAAAAGAATTTCGTTTCGTTCGATGAATTCTAGCTATGAGAGGGCAAAGAATTTTTTAAACAAAACGAAAACAAACAAACAAGTAGCTAAATGCAACTAAAGCGAGGAAAGGAAACTTTTCTTTTGAAAATGGAAATCAATGAAATGTTCTTTTCCTTCTCGAATTTTAAAATAAGCTACTAATTCATTTTCTTTTAGTGACATAACACACCTAAAGGAATTTGGAGGAACTTGAACACCAAGTAAACTACTTAATGAGAGCACACGAAGTTCCCAAAACACTCAACCAAAGTCTCGAAATCAAAGGGAAACAAGGCAATGCACGAGCTATGTGATCTAAGCTCTGCAAAACAAGCAAGGATTGCAAGCAAGGAGGAAGCGGAAAAGATCACTTGGAAGCACAAACCAATACACTCTAACAATCACTGAAAAAATGCGAAGAGCGAGTCTAGAATGAGCTGGTCAATCAAGCAAACAGGGATCCTTGCGGGAGGCTTGACACACACACGGCCGCTAGATGTCCTAGGGTTCAGAGCGTGAAATCAAATAGAGAAAAGCAAACATCCGATGGACCAGAGTTGCAACCAGTCAATTAGAGACTCAAACACAATCCAGTAATCGCGAAAGTCAGGACGAAAACGTGAACCAAGCAGCTAGAAGGGAAGTTGTTTGCAAACTTAAAACCAAGCAAAACGAAACCCTATGGAGTTGAGCTTCGTAATCAAACAGTTCAAAGTTCAGAGAGTGAAAAACAAGTCATCAGACAAGTGGGGAGAAGCAGGGAAAGTCACAGCAAGAGGTTCAGGAGGTCAAATTGGACAAAAAAAAGTTTTTCAGTCTCAGCGCGGGTAGCCTTCAGCAACTTTGCGCTGACAGGGGGAGGCCTTCAGCAACTTTGCGACGTCAGCGCGGAAAGTCAGGGAAAAAGCGCGCTGCCCTAGGACAAACGAGGTCAGCGCGGATATAAGACACACAGACGCGATGACCGAAATCGCAAAGAAGAGGGGACGCGATGTCAGCGCGGAAGAACACGAATAAAGCGCGCTGCCCTTGAAAACGAGGTCAGCGCGACTGTTAGACGTACAGGCGCGATGAAGAGAAAACCAAAAGAACAGGGCCGCGATGTCAGCGCGACTGTTCCGAAATAAAACGCGCTGGGAGTAAAAACAAGGAAAGCCAAAACAAAAACTTCCCAAACCAAAGGCAGGAGCTTTTTAATAATAAAGACGCTTTCCAGAAACACCCAGAAAGTTCATAAGCCACAAAAGACAATCCCAAAAACCCACAAAGAGATCAATCAAAGCCAAACACAAAAGTGGACTCAAAAACAAAAAGGCTGATCCCCAATGGAGTCGCCAAATTGTTGAGAAGGTAAATCCCCTCTACGGATAGAGGCGATCCCTACTAGCCCAACAGGGGTCTAGCAACAATCACACAATGCTGCCACGCATGTTCCTAGTTACAATTAGACAAGAAGTAAAGAGCACCTACTTGGATTCCTGCGCTGTCGTTTGTCGAGGGGATGTTTCCCTTGCTCCTTCGCTTCAGCTGGTCATAGTCTTCCGCGATCCCCGCGAACGGACACCTGCACACACGAAGGGAAAGCAAACGCAAGCGTGAAATCTAGTAAAAGTAACTATATGCCAGTCAGAAAAGACATAATTCACATTTATCCATTGCATAAACAAACGAGAATGGAACAATAATAGCAGTCATCTATTATTAATCAGAATAGAGAAGAGTACAACCAAATGTTCTGACGTCGATAAACTTCTCAGGAGGGATCAGTCAGCATGTATCTCAAGCATTCACCTTTGAGGATGGTTCTCCCAAGACAAACTAGTCTCTCTCTCTCACACAAATGTCACAAACAAACTTCCCAAAGCAATCAATCACTTCCACTTCTAACACACCACACCTATAGCAGCAATCTGAGCACTACAAGCTCTTGTATAATCCAAGCTAAGTCTAGCTATTTTCTAACCAGCTGCTCATGGTAATGGTGGAAGTTTATATAGGAGAAGGAGTCTCCTAAAAAGGTGGAAGGATGAGCTTATCTTCAAGGGGAGTAGTTGCAAAAGGTCGAACAGACATGCCATAGAAGGGAGTCGACATTCACAAAGCTAACAACCAAGCCTGGAGAGATCTGGAAGGCTGGTTGTTTGAACAAATTCGCCCAAACTGGATCAGCGCGGATTATATGGAGACTGCCGCGCTGTCAGCACATGACAACAACTGAACAAGCCATGTCAGCGCGGAAGGACACGTGAAAGCCGCGCTGTGCGTCATCGCGGAAAAGTGATGTTCTTCCGCGATGGCAGCGCACGAAATAGACTGTGGGGCGCTGGTCATCGCGGTTATTTTAGGAACAAACGCGCTGATGCACAAAACTTTGGAAAAATGGGTTTTTAGCCAGTTCAGGGATCAAACATTTAGTGATTGTGACTTCTTGGACACAGCAGGGTGACTGACAGGAAGGCAGTGATAAATTACTGTGTAACACAGCCATTATGCTATTATAAGCAAATTCTATGATAAGGGTACGTACCTTTGGTCCTACGTTTGAGAAGGCCCTTAGAGTCCAAACCCTTCTTGGAGTTCCCTTCTTCTCTTTTGTCCTGCAAAATAACCAATTCAAAGAACACAGCAGTACATGGACAAAAACCTATAAAATCCAAACAACCATTTACATATGAATTCTAAACATGAATATCATTAACATAAAGAAGATTCATTTCGGGAACCAAGACATGTGTTTCTTTTATTATAGACAAATAAAGTACATAAAAAGGAATATTTTCACCTGAGTCACCTTCAGCAGGCTCCAAGCAAAGCTTCCTTTCGGATCCATTCTAGCCTCAAGCCTCTAACAAACTCCTTCCATGACTCTCTCCATGATGTCATAAATGATGGATGAACATCAACACACAAGGAAACAAAGGTTTCCTGTACAAAATGGGGGAAATGCAGAAGGCACAAGGGACTTCAGACTTGGTCAAGGGAAAAATCTCAGCATAATAACCTTTCTCTCTCTTCTCTCCTCTCCTCCCTTAGGCCTTCCCTTTGAGGTCTTTTTATACCACCTCCAAAGTAGTTTTTTAGTTAGGAGTTGGTTGGGAATAGTTGGGCCACGGGCACTAACAGGTGATCAGCAGGTAAAACCCGCGATCTCCGCCCGAAAATAAGGAGTTTTATATTTTTTTAAGTGTTTTAATACATACACGCGGGTTGGCTATACACATACCCACGTATACACGCATTTAACTCAGGTCAATATCACGTATAAGGGATAAAACACTGTTTTTTAAATTTTAGGACCAGGTCTAGAAGGAGGGGTTTCCCTAGGCCATGAGTACAGCATCACAAACCATAAGAGTGAGATTTGGAGCTATAACACTCAGTTGGGAGATACTAAGCTTTCTTTGAAACACTAATTTCAGAGAACATATTTTTCCTGTTTTACACGTGTTTTTCAAGGACAGAATCTGGACAGCTGGAGAAGTGTTTTAGACAACCAAGAGAGATTTTGTTCTAGACAGCATGGGCTACAAAAACCTCCTTCAGTTTCGTAAAATATGTCATGGATGAGAAGATAAAGGCTCTGCCCCACGTGCCAATTTTCAAGGATCCTAAACCTAAAAACTAGGAAACATGTTCCCTAATTTCTAGGGTTTATCATCAGCAGTAAGGTGACAACGTGGGAGGCTTCATCAAATTTGACCTCATGAGGTTGCAGCTATCAAAGAATGCTTTCAATGTTTAGATAAGGTTGTTGTAATCATAATAAGGAGTTACACTCCTAGTTGTATTAGGTCACTAGCACTGCTAGTTAATAACTAGTTCTAATTAATGGTTTGTTTTATCGTTAGAATAGGTGTCACTCATAGAAAATTCGAATTATCTTGATGAGGGATAAAGGAACACATGTTGTAAATGCTATATATAAATCAATAGGTCAAATTAGCAAAGGGTTGGAGACTTTTTGGCTCAGCTGCTGCTCTATGTGCAGACTGTGTATATTTTTAACCTAATGCAGAGTTTCTACTTAGACAACTCAAGATTCATGAAGAGTTCTTGTATGTTCTTGTTTTGATGGCATCTTCCAATACTTACATTATAGTGGTGTTTACTTATGATACTCAAAACTCATCAATCACGCTCTGACTTCCTTCATAGATAAACTAACTGTGTTTCACTGTTTTATATTTTCATTTCTGCACTTAAACTCTATAATGCCTTGACTTCCATGCTAGGTAGAATGTTTTGGCTTCACTACTCAGGATTCAAAGAGATTTTTTAATGTCCTATTGTCTCATGGATTTCCTCTTTTGCTTACTTGTAGTGGTATGAATACACGTTACTTAGAACTCATCAATGATGCTCTAACTTCCTTCATGTATTTATAAATTGTGTTTCCTTGCATTGTATCTTTGTTTTGTTGATGTATAAAGACTCTTTATGCCCTGACTTTCATGTTAAGTCAATCTTGCTGTGGTACTGAAACATACTTTGACTCCATAGCCCAATGGTAGCCAGCCTTCATCTTTCAACCTATAAACATATAAAATCACAAACCATAGAGTTAGCCATCTATCCATATCCTTAATCAATATCATTAACCCTTTGAGAGAGCCCTCTCAGGCTGAGGAGGCTAAGCCTTAGCTCAAAGATTGGTTTGAAATATTTACACTGAGATATTCTGATTAGCAACCTATCAGGGTGATAACATTTTGGTGCGTCTGCCGAGAGTCTGAAGATTATTCATTCCCGAAATCAAGAAGTTGAACTTCTGAAGGTAGCAAGAGCTCAGACATATTTTCGAGGCTACAAAACTACCTTGGTGACTCCCCACATCGAATAACAAATTGGAAGGTGACTCCACTGCTAGAAGATTAGTAGCTTGATGAAGTTTCAAGATGAGTTCCATTGCAAGAATGAATACCAGGTATGCCCCTATGAATCGGTCTCATATCCCTAGTTTTCCAAATCCTATGCCAAAGGTTGACTGGTTAGATGATCTTCCAATATTCAAAGATGAAAAGAAAGACAATGTTGCTCTTCATTTGGTTAGGTTCCATATGCATGTATGCAGTCTTAAGGTTCAGTTCCTTGAAGATTGTCTCATGAGGATGTTTATGACCACTTTAGAAGGAAAATCATGGTCTTGGTATAAAAGCTTGGAAAGTGGTTCATTATATTCTCTTGTTGATTTCCATGATGTATTCTATGACATGTATAAAGAGTGTCACCCCTCCTTATTGCTGGTCAAAGATTGTTGTAAACATTCTACGAGTTTTATTCAATATTTGGACGATTTTTATGATGATGATGAATTCATGGATGAAGAAATTTTAGAGGCTCTTCATAACAATACATTTCAACACCAAGAAGAAAGGATAACATCCCACGAAGTGCAGCATGAAGATCAACAGGGGTTTACTTATGAAAATCATATTACATCGTCTGAGATTAATGTAGAGATGCAGCAGACTTGTCAGTCTTCAGATCATAATGAAGATGAAAATAAATGCAAACACGAAGAAGAAATACTGGAAGAAATTTTTTATAACCCTCAGGCAAAGGAAAAGGTTGTTCATTTATGTGATTCCTTGCAGCAGATTACTTCAAAGAATGATCATAATAGTGAGGAAAATTACATTGTCTATGGAAATCATGCAGAGAGGCAGTTGGATAGCATATCAAAGGAATTTTGTGTGGTTGAGACTCAGTTGTCTGAAGATATAGAATGTTATGATGATCATCAAAATAACCATGTCTTCTTTGACCCTATAAATGAATACATGGCAAAGTTTTGCACATCAGTATTTCATTTTCATTTGCATTATGAAGATAATATACATTATAAGTTTATTTGGTCATCTCACTATCATGGTTATTTTGAGGTTGAATGCAGTCAAGAGATTCAAGGGTCAAATCAGATCGATGACTGGCTTCATTGGAAATTTCATGTTCCTTGAGCTACAAGTGGAGATTGCAGCTGATAGGGTAGGTAAGAATGTGCAAATAAGCTCAGGATAGGTTGACTAAGAATCTATTTCAGTAGGTGTAGTTTGAATTCTTCTTGCAGCAAATCATTAAAGGCTTGAGGAGCAAATAGGGCAAAAGTTCATAGTTTTATTCTAGAGGATGTATAGCGGCACTGGAGCTACAAGTTCTTAGTATACCACAAGGGCACACTATCCCTAGTGGAGCCACTGTTATCACCCTAAAATGTTTATTTCTAAGCTTTGGAAAGTTTTCCTTGTTTCTAGTCATAGTCTTATAGGTTTTGAGTCATCTCATCTGAATAAGTGTCATTCTCTTTTCCAAAAAAAAATTCACAACCTCATTCCATGTACTAGAAGCCTCACCATGTGTTTTGACATCAATTTGATTCCAAAGGATAGATGTTAGTCTTGGTCTAGTCTTTCCAAAGTTGTTTTAGAGTCTAAGATCTAAAAGAGAGTCTTGTTGGTATGGTCAAATAGGTTCAATACTCTGTTCTTGCCTATCACTGGTCCCACATCACACATAAGTTCCATGTGTCAAACTTGTGTTAAAGTTTTCGTAGTGCAAAACTCACTCTAAGTGTTTTCATAGTGAAAAACACAGAATTATCACTAGCTGCGCTATGAAATCAGGGATTCTGAACTAGGAGTTTTCGTAGCGCGCTACGAAACCCCTGAAGCAGCCTGTTTCAACATAAAAGACTCTATTTTTTGCTTTTACTAGTCAACTTCCAGAAGGGTTCTTGAGCAGTTGAAAACTCAATTTTCAAAAATGAAAGAGGTTTTTCTTCCTAACATACTCAACTACAAAAACGTATTTCAGTTTCTTCAAATTCTTTCTAAGGTGGGAGGAATTTATGGTTAACCTTGCACTACGAAACTGCTGAAAGTCAAGCTTTGTCTTCTGGTTTGAGCAGTGTTTTTCAAGATCAGTTTTTGGTCACAGGAAAAGGTATTTTAAAATTTTTAAGGAGGTTTTCTTCATCAAATCTCTAGATACAATAACCTATCTCACTTTATTCATAAGTGTTTTCAGTTGGGAGATAATAAGCTTTCTTAGAAACCCTAATTTCTGAGAACAGATTTTTCCTGTTTTACATGTGTTTTTCAAGGACGGATTCTGGACAGCTGGAGAAGTGTTTTAAAAAACCAAGAGAGGTTTTTGTTCTAGAAATAATGGAATACAAAAACCTCCTTAAGTTTCATAAAATATGTCATGGATGAGAAGATAAAGGCTCTATCCCACGTGCCAATTTTCAAGGATCCTAAACCTAAAAACAGGGAAACGCGTTCCCTAATTTCTAGGGTTTATCGTCAGTAGTAAGGTGACAACGTGGGAGGCTTCATCAAATTTTACCTCATGAGGTTTCAGATGTCAAAGAATGCTTTCAATGTTTAGATAAGGTTGTTGTAATCATAATAAGGAGTTACACTCCTAGTTGTATTAGGTCACTAGCACTGCTAGTTAATAGCTAGTTCTAATTAATGGTTTGTTTTATGGTTAGAATAGGTGTCACTCATAGAAAATTCGAATTCTCTTGATGAAGGATAAAGGAATACATGTTGTAAATGCTATATATAAAGCAAGAGGTCGAATTAGCAAAGGGTTGGAGACTTTTTGGCTCAGCTGCTGCTCTATGTGCAGACTGTGTATATTTTTAACCTAATGCAGAGTTTCTACTTAGACAACTCAAGATTCATGAAGAGTTCTTGTATGTTCTTGTTTTGATGGCATCTTCAAATAATTACATTGTAGTGGTGTTTACTTATGATACTCAGAACTCATCAATGATGCTCTGACTTCCTTCATAGATAAACTAACTGTGGTTCACTGTTTTATATTTGCATTTCTGCACTAGAACTCTATAATGCCTTGGCTTCCATGCTAGGTAGAATGTTTTGGCTTCACTACTCAGGATTCAAAGAGAGCTTTTAATGTCCTATTGTCTCATGGATTTCCTCTTTCACTTACTTGCAGTGGTATGAATACATGTTACTTAGAACTCATCAATGATGCTCTAACTTCCTTCATGTATTTATAAACTGGGTTTCCTTGCATTGTATCTTTGTTTTGTTGATGTATAAAGACTCTCTATGCCTTGAATTTCATGTTAAGTTGATCTTGTTGTGGTATTGAAACATACTTTGACTCCATAGCCCAATGGTAGCCAGCCTTCATCTTTCAACCTATAAATATATAAAATCACAAACCATAGAGTTAGCCATCTATCCATATCTTTAATCAATATCATTAACCCTTTGAGAGAGCCCTCTCAGGCTAAGGAGGCTAAGCCTTAGCTAAAAGATTGGTTTGGAATAGTTACACTAAGATATTTTGATCAGCAGCCTATCAGGGTCCTATTTTGGTGATAACATTTTGGTGCATCTGCCGGGAGTCTGAAGATTATTCATTCCCGAAATCAAGAAGCTAAACTTTTGAAGGTAGCAGGAGCTCAGACATATTTTCGAGGTTGCAAAACTACCTTGGTGACTCCCCACATCGAATAAAAAATTGGAAGGTGACTCCACTGCTAGAAGATCAGTAGCTTGATGAAGTTTCAAGATGAGTTCCATTGCAAGAATGAATTCCAGGTATGCCCCTATGAATCGGTCTCATATCCTTGGTTTTCCAAATCCTATGCCAAAGGTTGATTGGTTAGATGATCTTCCAATATTCAAAGATGAAAAGAAAGACAATGTTGCTCTTCATTTGGTTAGGTTCCATATGCATGCACACAGTCTTAAGGTTCAGTTCTTTGAATATTTTCTCATGAGGATGTTTATGACCACTTTAGAAGGAAAAGCATGGTCTTGGTATAAAAGCTTGGAAAGTGGTTCATTATATTCTCTTGCTGATTTCCATGATGTATTCTATGACATGTATAAAGAGTGTCACCCCTCCTTATTGTTGGTCAAAGATTGTTGTAAACATTCTGTGAGTTTTATTCAATATTTGGAGGATTGTTATGATGATGATGAATTCATGGATGAAGAAATTTTAGAGGCTCTTCAAAACAATACATTTCAACACCAAGAAGAAAGGATAACATCCCATGAAATGCAGCATGAAGATCAGCAGCGGTTTACTTATGAAAATCATATTACATCCTCCGATATTAATGTAGAGATGCAGCAGACTTGTCAGTCTTCAGATCATAATGAAGATGAAAATAATTTCAAACACCAAGAAGAAATACTGGAAGAAATTTTTTAAAACCCTCAGGCAAAGGAAAAGGTTGTTCATTTATGTAATTCCTTGTAGCAGATTACTTCAAAGAATGATCATAATAGTGAGGAAAATTACATTGTCTATGGAAATCATGCAGAAAGGTAGTTGGATAGCATATCAAAGGAATTTTGTGTGGCTAAGAATCAGTTGTCTGAAGATATAGAATGTTATGATGATCATCAAAATAACCATGTCTTCTTTGACCCTATAAATGAATACATGGCAAAGTTTTGCACATCAGTATTTCATTTTCATTTGCATTATGAAGATCATATACATT
Organism: Pinus tabuliformis; assembly: GCA_031772625.1. NCBI lineage: Eukaryota > Viridiplantae > Streptophyta > Pinopsida > Pinales > Pinaceae > Pinus > Pinus tabuliformis. The sequence goes on from CM062812.1 coordinate 755,179,534, forward strand.
ATAAGTTGATTTGGTCATCTCACTATCATGGTTATTTTGAGGTTGAATGCAGTCAAGAGATTCAAGGGTCAAATCAGATCGATGACTGGCTTCATTGGAAATTTCATGTTCATTGAGCTACAAGTGGAGATTGCAGCTGATAGGGTAGGTAGGAATGTGAAAATAAGCTCAGGGTAGGTTGACTGAGCATCTATTTCAGTAGGTGTAGTTTGACATCTTCTTGCAGCAAATCATTAAAGGCTTGAGGAGCAAATTGGGCAGAAGTTCAGAGTTTTATTCTAGAGGATGGATAGTGGCACTGGAGCTACAAGTTCTTAGTATACCACAAGGGCACACTATCCCTAGTGGAGCCACTATTATCACCCTAAAATTTTTGTTTCTAAGCTTTGGAAAGTTTTCCTTGTTTCTAGTCATAGTCTTATAGGTTTTGAGTCATCTCATCTGAATAAGTGTCATTCTCTTTTCCAAAAAAAAATTCACAGCCTCATTCCATGTCCTAGAAGCCTCACCATGTGTTTTGACATCAGTTTGATTCCAAAGGATTGATGTTAGTCTTGGTCTGGTCTTTCCATGGTTGTTTTAGTGTCGAAGATCTAAAAAAGAGTCTTGTTGGTATGGTCAAATAGGTTCAATACTCTGTTCTTGCCTATCACTGGTCCCACATCACACATAAGTTCCATGTGTCAAACTTGTGTCAAGGTTTTCGTAGTGCAAAACTCACTCTAGGTGTTTTCGTAGCGCAAAACCCAGAATTTGCATTGGATGTGCTACGAAATCAGATTTTGAACTAGGAGTTTTCGTAGCATGCTACGAAACCCCTGAAGAAGCTTGTTTCAGCATAAAAGACTCTATTTTTTGCTTTTACTAGTCAACTTCCAGAAGGGTTATTGAGTAGCTGAGAACTCAATTTTCAAAAATGAAAGAGGTTTTTCTTCCTAACATACTCAACTACAAAAACCTCTTTCAGTTTATTCAAATTCGTTCTGAGGTGGGAGGAATGTATGGTTAAACTTGCACTACGAAACTGTTGAAAATCAAGCTTTGTCTTCTGGTTTGACCAGTCTTTTTCAAGATCAGTTTCTAGTGACAGGAAAAGGTATTTTGGAATTTTGAAGGAGGTTAATCTCTTCATCAACTCTCCAGATACAATAACCTATCTCACTTTCTTCATAACTTTTTTCAATTGGGAGATACTAAGCTTTCTTTGAAATCCTGATTTCAGATAACAGATTTTTCCTATTTTACACGTGTTTTTCAAGGACAAATTATGGACAGCTGGAGAAGTGTTTTAAAAAAAAAAGAGATTTTTTTGTTCTAGACAACATGGACTACAAAAACCTCCTTTAGTTTCATAAAATATGTCATGGATGAGAATATAAAGGCTCTGTACCACGTGGCAATTTTCAAGGATCCTAAACCTAAAAACAAGAAAACATGTTCCCTAATTTCTAGGGTTTATCATCAGCAGTAAGGTGACAATATGGGAGGCTTCATAAGATTCTACCTAATGAGGTTGCAGCTGTCAAAGAATTCTTTCAATGTTTAGATAAGGTTGTTGTAATCATAATAAGGAGTTACACTCCTAGTTGTATTAGGTCACTAGCACTGCTAGTTAACAGCTAGTTCTAATTAATGGTTTGTTTTATGGTTAGAATAGGTGTCACTCATAGAATATTCGAATTCTCTTGATGAGGGATAAAGGAATACATGTTGCAAATGCTATATATAAAGCAAGAGGTCGAATTAGCAAAGGGTTGGAGACTTTTTGGCTCAGTTGCTGCTCTATGTGCAAACTGTGTATATTTTTAACCTAATGCAGAGTTTCTACTTAGACAACTCACGATTCATGAAGAGTTCTTGTATGTTCTTGTTTTGATGGCATCTTCCAATAATTACATTATAGTGGTGTTTACTTATGATACTCAGAACTCATCAATGATTCTCTAACTTCCTTCATAGATAAACTAATTGTGTTTCACTGTTTTATATTTGCATTTATGCACTTGAACTCTATAATGCCTTGACTTCCATGCTAGGTAGAATGTTTTGGCTTCACTACTCAGGATTCAAAGAGAGTTTTTAATGTCCTATTGTCTCATGGCTTTCCTCTTTCACTTACTTGCAGTGGTATGAATACATGTTACTTAGAACTCATCAATGATGCTCTAACTTCCTTCATGTATTTATAAACTGTGTTTCCTTGCATTGTATCTTTGTTTTGTTGATGTATAAAGACTCTCTATGCCCTGACTTTCATGTTAAGTTGATCTTGCTGTGGTACTGAAACATACTTTGACTCCATAGCCCAATGGTAGCCAGCCTTCATCTTTCAACCTATAAACATATAAAATCACAAACCATAGAGTTAGCCATCTATCCATATCTTTAATCAATATCATTAACCCTTTGAGAGAGCCCTCTCAAGCTGAGGAGGCTAAGCCTTAGCTAAAAGATTGGTTTGAAATAGTTACACTGAGATATTCTGATCAGCAGCCTATCAGGGTCCTATTTTGGTGATAACAGCACATATTCTATTTTTTCATGAGTCATGGATGATCTTTCTAGAGGTTTTATTTTTGAAGTGAATTTTGAATACTCTTTTGGATCCATGTGAGAAAAAGTTGTTGGGTCCTAAATTCAAGTGAGTGTTAGGTGTTATATCTCTTTCATATACATGAGGGTCAAACATTAATACTTTATCCAATATCTCAGGGAACTAACTAAGGAAGCTCAATCATCCCCTTAGCCATATTAATGGAATACCAAAGTACTAGATAGTGGTCTCCCCAAGTGCTTCTATCAATGTATTATAGTAAGAATATGGTCAATTAGCTTGTCTAAATCTAGTTCTAGGTACACCTAGTGGACATCATATATACCTAAAGTTATGTGGAATTGGTAATCCTTATATAGGTATTGTCTGATGTCGTGTTACTTGAATGGGTGACAATAGGGGTTAGAGGGGTTACTAACCAATCAAACCATGTGTATTTCTTGCATACATTCTTCCTCAATGATCCAGAAACTATCGTGGATATTGCATAAGACAATTCAGCACAACAAATATACTAAAATATATTTGAAAATAAAATATATGCAATATGACAGTTATTTTCTCCTTATATTTATGGATTTATTAATTATTGTGTTATTATTATTCATGCAATAGATAAAATATGGAAAATAAACAATAGTGAAATAAAACCCACGAACAAAAATGAATATAACATATGATCTAGGAAACCCTTATGGGAGAAAATCCAACTATAAGGTGAGGCTACTCTACTCTCTCTTTCTTTGAATTGAAATGGATTTAAGTACAAAGGAGTGAGACCTATGGTCTATGGGATACTAAAGTACACAAACTCTATGTTTGTATCCACTCTCCACTACTTTACTGATCTATGCAAAAAAAATGAACTCTAATATAATGGAACCCCTTTTCCTCTTAGTGGCCCGATTATACCACAACCTGACAATCTATTAATGGTTAAGTTTAACTCCTTCAACTCTTAACTAGAGTTAGCCATCTATCCATATCTTTAATCAATATCATTAACCCTTTGAGAGAGCCCTCTCAAGCTGAGGAGGCTAAGCCTTAGCTAAAAGATTGGTTTGAAATAGTTACACTGAGATATTCTGATCAGCAGCCTATCAGGGTCCTATTTTGGTGATAACAGCACATATTCTATTTTTTCATGAGTCATGGATGATCTTTCTAGAGGTTTTATTTTTGAAGTGAATTTTGAATACTCTTTTGGATCCATGTGAGAAAAATTTGTTGGGTCCTAAATTCAAGTGAGTGTTAGGTGTTATATCTCTTTCATATACATGAGGGTCCAACATTAATACTTTATCCAATATCTCAGGGAACTAACTAAGGAAGCTCAATCATCCCCTTAGCCATATTAATGGAATACCAAAGTACTAGATAGTGGTCTCCCCAAGTGCTTCTATCAATGTATTATAGTAAGAATATGGTCAATTAGCTTGTCTAAATCTAGTTCTAGGTACACCTAGTGGACATCATATATACCTAAAGTTATGTGGAATTGGTAATCCTTATATAGGTATTGTCTGATGTCGTGTTACTTGAATGGGTGACAATAGGGGTTAGAGGGGTTACTAACCAATCAAACCATGTGTATTTCTTGCATACATTCTTCCTCAATGATCCAGAAACTATCGTGGATATTGCATAAGACAATTCAGCACAACAAATATACTAAAATATATTTGAAAATAAAATATATGCAATATGACGGTTATTTTCTCCTTATATTTATGGATTTATTAATTATTGTGTTATTATTATTCATGCAATAGATAAAATATGGAAAATAAACAATAGTGAAATAAAACCCACGAACAAAAATGAATATAACATATGATCTAGGAAACCCTTATGGGAGAAAATCCAACTATAAGGTGAGGCTACTCTACTCTCTCTTTCTTTGAATTGAAATGGATTTAAGTACAAAGGAGTGAGACCTATGGTCTATGGATACTAAAGTACACAAACTCTATGTTTGTATCCACTCTCCACTACTTTACTGATCTATGCAAAAAAAATGAACTCTAATATAATGGAACCCCTTTTCTTCTTAGTGGCCCGATTATACCACAACCTGACAATCTATTAATGGTTAAGTTTAACTCCTTCAACTCTTAACTAGAGTTACAATATTGAATCTTCTAGAGTCTAATTCATCATGATCATGTAATTTGGGTGGATGTCTGATCCAAGTGGCTCTAGAAAACATCAAAAATAAAATCCCTTATAACATAACAAAATCAAGACTAGATCGAATATCTTGTTGCAAGATTTCGAACGGTGCAAATGGCGACTCAATCTAAGTTCATATGAAAAAGCTATCGTCAATCAAAGTTTTGGTCAAACTAGGGAAAAGTAAAAGTCAATGTCAACCCAAGGTGCCACTTGGCACTCCCATAGACTGCCAAATGGCAACAAATTCAACAGGCCTAGTGGGACCCATAGAGCTAATGTGGTAACCCAATCAACAAACCAGGTGGACTCACGAGCAGATGATGTGGTAGCACCACAAGTTGACAAATGGAAAGTAGGTGGAAGAGGTGGCATATGATGTGGGCTAATGAGAGGCTACCACATTTCCCAATTACATGGTGCCACATGACACCTCAAATTAGGCCCAAGTGGCCTTCAGATGGTGCAACCTCCATTTTTGTCTTGTTCTCATTATTTGGGGAGTCATTACAATGTGGACATACATTTACCATATATTATATGGTATGAAAACTATATTAAAATCAAAATTGGAATTTAAAACTATATTAAATAAAAACTTGGGGTCCATGGGTTTTCAACCCAAAATCTCCCTAATAACAAGTAACTTAATATGACTATACCAACCACACACTTTGCCTTATTCACCCTCACACTTTGTTATAAAATGCCATTCGAATGGTTCAAAGGAAACCACAGAAAATTCATGAGAGAGGAGGGTGCATGCAGTCTAATGTAGGCATGAATCTCAATAATATTCTAGGAATATTCCCAAAGCATATATTAGGGAATATTCTTAGAGAATATTCCATGTAGAATCTTTGAGGAATCTAAAAGATTCCCTGTGGGGCCAGATTTGTAGGTGGTGAAATGTAGTTGACTTTATACTCATTTTAACCAGAATTTTGCAAGGATCAAAATGGTGCAGTTGGTTTTTTGCATATGTGTAGCAGAATTTAGAGGTCATGGCAGAAACCCACCTTCATCATTAATTGTTGAGCATGAAGTTTGAAACAACAATGCACTTGTCAGAAGTAGGTCATGTTTATAGTCAAAAGTCTCAAAAGGATGAGACAGATCTACTGGTGTTGTTATTGTTACAATTTGAGTAGATGAATTTCAAGTCACTCCTAGGAATGGAGGTATAATGATGTATTTTTCCATGTACATGCCTTTCTTTTTTATGATATGAATGAAGTGGCTTCCCTACTATTGAAGCAGGGCTCGAAGACATAGTCCACACTGTACGAACTCTATTATCAAACTTTTTTATGAATTTTCATCTAATATTATTTATGTATTATTCTTCTTTAAGTGTTTGCATACATGGGATGATGAGGAACTTGAGGAGATGGTGATGAGGGAGCATTGTTGCCTAGCCTGCATTTACCCTAGCTACACTTCCGACCACAGTTAGCTATAGTCAGCCTCCTTAAGCATTTTTGCCTCCAGCCCGCTACCCGTCATTCCTCACCTGCTCTTCCTTTCCATCTATCGACGTCAACGGCTGGCATGGAAGGCATGGAGCTCGATGTTGTGGACTACTCGCTGGATCCCTACTCGGAACAGGCCGTTTTTTGCAACCCTAACCCTAAAACGGCTCCCGTTTCATCTGAACAGTCCTACTCGATACTAGCGTCAGTTGTCTTCCTTCCGGAATAAGGACTCCACTCTCTACATTGGGTCCCTCTCCATCGAATCGCCAACTCTCGACTTCCCATCATTGTCCCCTAGCACCCTTAACCTGCTAGCCTCCTGCTCATCACCACTATTTGTCCACGCGCCTCCCATTGACCTCTGCTTCTCCCAGAATCCACCCTCCCACCCGGGGCCTATACCTGTTGTGGCTGCACAGACTCAACATACCTCTGAGCACCCTAGATCTAGCGATAAATCTCAGGACCCTACACATCCATCAGGTTGTTTCAATACCCCAGTTATTAGGGTTAGGTCGGTGTAGCCACAATCTGCATCAAATAAATCCTCGGACCCATTACAGGACCATCCCACTACCGAGGACTGGGAAGAAGAAAACCAAGTGTATCAAGGCATCCGAAAAGGATTTCACAATTAAATTCGGTGAAGGTCTCACTATGGGGGAAGTTGCCGAGAGAGCAGGGAAAGTGCTAGTGGCTATGGTTCGCGGCAGAACCTACACAGTAGAACGATTGGGGTTATGGGTAAAAGAGATCTGGGGATAGATCTTTTTACAGCTCCCGGAGGTTCAGACACTGCCTCGTGGGTGGTTTGCGCTCCACTTTGCACTTGAAGAATACACGAACCTAGCTCTGGCTCGATTCTGGCATATAGAAATGGCACCGGTCATGCTCAAAACATGGAGCCCTCTTTTCGATCCTGAAAGATAGCACATAGGAGCAGGACCACTCTGGGTGAGGTTACCAGGATTACCCCTCTAGTACTAGTCAGAAGAATTGCTAGTAAGGATAGGGAACACCCTTGGTACCTTTCTGTATTATGATAAATCCATCGTTCAATCAAAAAACCGAACACTAGCCTACATTCTAGTGCATCTGGACACCTAGGAAGGTTTGGAAGAAAAAATAACCTTGCAATGGTGAAATTTCACTAGGGTACAAATCTTAGATTATGAGGGAGTGCCTTTTAGATGCCGAAGGTGCCACAAGGTCAGGAATCTGTTCAAGGAATGCCCACTGGTCCCGAAACCCCTAGATGCAACAGTGGGACAGGAAGCTGGCAATGATAAAGGAACCCCGACAACACCAGGAAGCACTTTTTGGCCACTCCAGATCCACCTAGGAAGGAAACTCCATCTAGGACATTTTAGCATGAAGCATACATCATTACGGGCCCTCCATCCCCTCCTCTGACTCGAGCCAGGGCAGCTGCTGAAGTGGCTCGTTCAGCGGGTATTCCTCTTCTCTCTTCCCCTGTTCTATCTTCTGATTATGCATCATCTGCACATCATATGCATAATGTATCATCTATGCACTGCTCCATCCCTCCTACCTCCATTACATGCACACTTCGCCCCCATCATCTGGTAGATTCCACCACCTCCCCCATTACCCATCCGGAACACTCTTCCTCTCCATCTCCTTCTCCCTCGGCACCCCCTCATCCATATAATCTCCAATCGCGCACTTCCATTGGGGATCCACATCCATCGATCTCTAGCCTTGGCCTGTCTCACTCCTCATCTTCAAACAAACCCCCACGGGGGCGCAAATCATACCTCTCACATGCTATTCTTCGAGCTGGTGCTGAGGTGATCTCGGGAAGACAATCCTCATTGGACCGGGTTCTTAGAGCAAAGAAAACCCTTGATTTGGTTCCCCCATGAAATGCCTCTCCTTTAACTGCAGGGGTTTGGCCAGTACCCCCAAAAAACTAGCCCTCCGCAGATTTTTTACTGTTGAGCCTGTCGATTTAATCCTTCTTCAAGAAACCCTGGGGGAATCTCATCACACTTCTAGGATTCTGCAGATTTTATGCCCAGGGTGGGATTTCATTGCCCTTGATGCTATGGGTCATTCTGGTGGTCTGGCCTTGGGATATAATCCCCGTACTGTAAACCCTAAATCGACTTAGGGAGGGAAGGGATTCATTGGTATTGATTTTTTCTCTACGGAGATGGGAATGGAATTTCGTGTTATGAATGTATATGGGCCATGCCAAGGGCAGGAAGCCTACTGGAATCATCTCCTCAATCTTTCCCTGGCCTAAGATGACAACTTCATCATGCGAGGGGACCTCAACTTTTCTATTTGATACAGTGAGTCTTAGGGATCATCGGCTTAGATTGATCCACTCTTTGATATCATGGAAAATCTACCTGAACAGACCCACCTCACAGATGTTCCTATGAACAGGCCACTGCCTACTTGGAGGAACAGAAGGGTTGGGGAGGCAGCCCTAGCCAGAAGACTGGATCGTTTTGTCATCAAAAACCCATTGATTCAGCGTTTATCTCATTACAGGCAGTGGGTTGGATCCGGAGGCATCTCTAACCACTCGCCTATCTATCTGGAAATATCTGGTCCGCCAATCAAGCCCAAGGCCCCGTTCAAATTCAACTCTATCTGGCTACAGGATCCCTCGTACATCGACCTGGTCACCAATCACTGGACACAAAACCCTCCCTCACAGTGTCACACTTGGGCCGAGGGATTTTGTCGAAATCTTCATCAGCTCAAGAAGCTCACTATCAAGTGCGCAAAGGAAAAACGACAAAAGGATATCCAAACCCTCTCCTCTGTAGAATCAGCCTTGGTGAACCTAAATGATGACAACAACAGAGGATTCTTAAGTGCTGAAGCAAAATTAAACCTGATTGATCTGGAAAACAAAAGAGCAAAAATCTTGAAGGATCGAGAGGAAACTTGGAGACTCAAGAGCCGTGCAATCTGGCTCAAAGCCGGGGATGAGAACACTAGGTATTTCCAAAAATTTTCCAAAGGAAGGAAAGCCTCCAATACTATTTGGCAATTTCCCACTCCTGATGGAGGTACTGCAAAAACCTTCCACCAGCTTTCTCAGTTGGGCATATCACATTTCCAACAGCTTTTCAAGGAACCTCCTACCACAAATCTTGCTGAGATCATACAAGTAGTAGGGCATTTCCCCAGATTTGTTGACCAGGGGATGGTGTTGAGCCTCAAACCTGCACCTTCCTATACACCCTCTCAGCCTTCTTTTTCCACTTACTTCATCCACCAAGCTGTTAAAATCATTGCATTATAGTCTAAAAAGAGCTTTTTACATGGTTTTCTGATTATGCTTATGACTGTTGTTTGGTTTAGATTTTTGTTCAGACAGCTACGGAAACTTGTCAGTTTTCGCAACCAGCACAGGTTTCCACAGCCAGCACAGGATTCCGCAGCTATTTTGTTAAAAGCTATGCTACAGGTGTCCTATGAAGAAATGAGCCACATGGGCAAGCTACAGGTGACGGGTACATGGAACGTGTCCCTTCAAATCAGCCAAATCATCCATAGAAGGTCACGGTCAACAAGGGTCAAAGGTAAAGCCAACCAAGGATTTTAGCAGTGGCACGTCTCTCTTTTGAGCACGTGAACATTTACGTGGTACAGTCCTCAGCCCACAAAGACATCGGCATACCTCGAGATCATCCCCGTAACCTGCTACCACTCCGAAGCTTTAATAGACATGATGACAGTTACGCTAGATCTCGGCTGAGGAGATCTACGCGTCCTTGGCAACACAGTTAATAGCATAGGATTCAGTTAGTTAGTTTCAGTACTTTTTCATTATAAATAACGTGTTGATGAACGCTCTGTAGAAGCTTTTGCGATGTAATTTTTGGAACTGTTTCTATTAGCACCCCACTGTAATTTGTTTTATATATGTTGTTGTTGCTTTAATACATGAGAAGACTACTTTGCTGAGCTCGTTATTGTGACTGTTCGTTGACTGGCTGAGGTGGCAGAGGGCCCCTGCGCACTAAAGCCCTGTATAGTTGTTTTCATTATGTTTTTGTCTTCATAATCATTAGCTTGTATATAACACGTTGTTTAGATGTTTTTAAATTCACTACTGTTTACATGCTCACTTCCGTTTTTATAGCTGTCAGCTGATCAATGTTTTTCTGCAGGTTTTCTTAGGCAGCCCGGGCAAATTTTCATCTTTTTGATAACTATTGACATATGAGATCATCTTGTCCTTCCTGCTAACTTTCATTTTCTGAAGTTTAATTCCAGCAATGTTCTTTTTTTCAAGTTGTGATTTGCTTATTTATTTTTCTGTTACTTGGACATCATACTACTCATCAGTTTATGGTTTCTTTCTATAGTCAAGTGACTCTATTAGTAAGAAATCAGAATATTACTTATTGTAGTGTGATTTAGTTATCATATTGCTTAAACTCATTCATGATTGCTTCCCACAAGGTAGATTGAGCTGAAGGGTAAAGGATCAGAAGAGATTGAAGTAGTGTGATTAGTTTCCTTTTCTGCAATTTAATTTCTTGCCATCTAAGATATCATATTGCTTGACTTGTTCATGATTGCTTCCCACAAGGTAGATTGAGCTGAAGGTTAAGGATCAGAAGAGTTGAAGTAGTGTGATTAGTTTCCTTTCTGCAATTTAATTTCTTGCCATCTAGATATCATATTGCTTGACTTGTTCATGATTGCTTCCCACAAGGTAGATTGAGCTGAAGGGTAAAGGATCTGAAGAGTTGAAGTAGTGTGAATTAGTTGCTTTGCTTTTAGTTTGAGTTGCTTTAAGTTCAGTTTTTACTTTCTTTTTCATTCAGCAGCAAGGATACTGGGCCATTGTCATTAGTTCACTGTTTAATACATTGATTTCCTCTTAAGAATTGATTTCATTACAGTTGTTTTAAAGCTTTCTTTTTGAGCACTTTTAAGTTTTGGAAAATCACTGTAGAAATCACCATCACCATCCATACTTAACTTTCATTTTCGCCATCACACATTAGGGAAAGATAAATCCAAAAACAAACTAAAAAACTCAAAAACGACAAAAGACTAAGGAAATGGTTATCTAGTACATATAGTACACTTCACTTCGTCAGTTTACGAACCCCGGATTGACATTTTAAATAGCAATTTAGAACACACTAAATTGACCAAACATTTTGGCGTCGTTGCCGGGGAAGTGAAATTAGGTAGCCAATTTCTTAAAAAAAAAAAAAAAACACAAGAAAATTTCAAGGAAGGAAAATCGATAACCTCTCAAAGTATGCTCTCCTCTTGCACCTAGAGTGATCTGGAGGATCAGAAAAGAGAAAGTTATTGGTTTAATAGTTTCTTGAGTATGCTCTCTTCTTGCACCTAGAGTGACCTGGAAGATCAGAAAGAGAGTTATTAGCCCGACTTGAAGAAAAATAAAAAAAAAATGACATGCATAGAGCAAGAGACTCTAGGGGAAGGTTTTTAGCTAGAGCCAAGAGTTCGATTTTTACAACTCCTTCTACTTCAAGGAATAGACAAGAGACACCTCCATCATCTCCTAGCCCTAGGATTCCTGGAATTCAAGAGGCAGTAGTTGACTCTCCCACACCATCCATCGAATCTGAATTAGGAATAGATCCTTTCTTTTCTTCTACAAGGAGACACATTGTAATTGAAGAAGTAGAATCACCTGAGGAAGAAGAGGGAGAAATTCCTCCTCGTTCGCCATTAGTAGAAGAACCAGAGGACTCTGAAATCTCTGAGAAAACTACCATGACAGAAGAGGGAGTAAATGGATTTGGTAGAGGTAGAGGTGGAGCAAGAGGAGGAGGAAATAATGGAGGAGGTAGAGGTAACAATGGGGGAAATAGGGATGGAGATAACTCATTCAGATTTCCTATAGTCGATGAGGATTCTCGAGCAACAATGAAATATATTTCACACATCTGTCCTCCCAAACTTTCATGGGTTAAGAAATGAAGATCCTGAAACATTTCTATTTGAGTTTGTGGTCGTGTGTCGAACCTATGATTATCTGGAAGACTCTCAAAAACTCAAACTGTTTCCTTCAACATTGAAAGGAGCAGCTTTGAAATGGTTCATGGGATTACTCACTCAATCCATTAGGACTTGGAATGATATGAAACAAACATTTTTGGATAGATACCTGGACTATTGTATGCCCACCAATCAAAGGATGAGGATGGAGGATTTACTACTTGAAAGATTTCAATACAACCTGAAAAGAGCAAAAATGAGTAACTTAGATGAGGAGACCTTGAAAGCCCTTCTATTAAAAGCTATTAGAGATGAATGGATAGATATTTTGAACATGATGGGAAAAGGAGATATATCTCAACTTCCACTTCATGATATAGCATAACTGTGTGTCCATCTCTCAAGAGGAAAATCTAAAACTGGAAAAGGGCCTAGAGATCCTTCTCTCATCAGAGCAAACAAATCTGCAACTGGATCAGTAAGTAGGGCTGAGATTGGCAACATGCTTGATGAATTTAAAACTGATATCTTAGGGAGTCTTAGTGAGCAACTAGACACTCTTAAGATCCACAATAAGCAGAAAGCAGAAGCTGAAGCTTTAGCCATCTTTTGCCCAAAATGTAGAAAAAAACATGCTCTCAGGGAATGTCCCTTGGATGCGAAAGTTGTAGAAACATGTGTGATCTGTTCAGAGAATCATGAGACCAAGGATTGTCCTTCAATTCCTGGCTCAAAGCTATCTTTCAAGAAGATCCAAATACAATTGAGTCTCTCTGTTTTGTTGCAAGGAGACCTTGGCAGGGGCAACAAAATCAAGGGTTTAACAACTCTATGAACTTTCAATCCCCACCAAATTGGAATCCTTGGCAACAACCTTGGTCCCAACCTCAGAATCCTTTTCAATCATGGGTACAAGGTATGCAAAATCCTTATGGGAGATTTGCTCAATTTTATCAATATCCTCCATCTTTTCAAAACCAACAAGCTCCACAACTTCCAAATCAAAACCCACAACTATCATTGCCATTTCAACAACAACAACCTTCTCAACAAAACCCAAATTCTCAACTCTTGCTTCCATTCCAACAGAAGTCAAATCAACTTCCTTCTCAGCCATTTCCAAACCCCAATAATAAAAACCCTCAAAATGCTTACATGATAGAAGGTCAACAATTTCCTGCCTATATGATTGTTCCTCTCAATGATGTACAACTCAGATCTGGTAGAGTTCTAGATAAACCTTCTATAGATGCCCAAAATCAAAGCATTTCTGAGGAAGAGTCTCTTGAAGCCAATAAGGGTTCTGAAGCATCTCTTCAAAACCCAAACACTCAGAAAGAAAAAGAAAAAGAGCTAACCCCCACAACTCCTATAGTTGTGCAACCTGCATCTTCATCCACACCTCCTTTTCCTGAAAGATTACAAATTGACAAAGGGGTGGAAAAAAAAATCTTGTTGCCTGACTATGATTTTCTAGATGAATTGAAGAATGTATGTATCAAGATTCCCTTGTTACAAGCCATCAAAGAGATTCCTATTCTAGCAAAAACAATAAAGGAGTTGAGTCTTAAAAGACCAGGAAGAAAACCTAGAGACACAAGAAGAATCCACCTGGTAGGGAAAATTGCAGACATCATGATGGGAAAAATTACTATGCAGAGGTATGTAGATCCCGGTAGTCCAATTGCCAAAATACATATCAATGGGGTTGAAATTCCAAATACTTTGATTGATTTGGGGGCTGCTATCAACATTATGAGTAGACAGACTATGGAACAGCTGAAACTTCCTAATCTTCTCTTTACACCTACTTTACTGCAACTTGTAGATCGATCAATTATTAAACCAATGGTGTATTAGAAGACATTTCAGTCTCCTTAGACTCTTGGGAATATCCAGTGGATTTCATGATTTTAACTCCCAAGAGTAATTTAGGAGGACATCCTCTCATCTTAGGAAGACCTTGGCTAGCCACAGCCGATGCTTTCATCAGTTGTAGGTCTGGGGATATGTATATTTCTGATGGTAATTCGACAAAGAAATTCAATCTGTATCCTCCAGCAAAAGCAATTACAGAAATAGGAGATAATGAGTGGGTTGATGATAAAGATACTATACAACCTGTCTTTACCATTTCTGAAGTTAGTGAAGATAGTCAAATTCTGAACACATTAGAAAATTTTGAAACATCTTCAGAAATATAACCACACACAATTTCAGTTAGATTCTGACATTGAGTATCTATCATCTAGACAAATGTCTCTTTTCTCTATGGAAGAATTTGGTAGTTCCGCCATTGAGATCTTTCCAGGAAAAACATTGAATATCAACAAAAATTTGGAAAGATCACAACAGGAAGAACTAACCAAAATCTTGCAAAAAAATTCTACTTCATTTGCATGGGAGTATACTGATATGAAAGGTATTGACCCTAAGACTTGCATTCATCACATCTACATTGAGGAAAATAGTAGACCAATCAGACAACCTCAGAGAAGGATGAATCCAAACCTTAGGGAGATCGTGAAAGAAGAGCTCCAAAATTTACTTAATGTGAACTTCATTTATCCAATTTCAGATAGCCGATGGGTTTCTCCTTTGGTTATAGTACCTAAAAAGAATGGTAAATGGAGAGTATGCATTGATTACAGGGAATTGAACAAAGCAACTCTGAAGGATCACTTTCCTTTACCCTTTATCGATCAGGGATTAGATACTTTAGCAGGCAAAAAGTATTTTTCATTTTTGGATGGCTTTAGTGGTTACAATCAGATTCAGGTAGCACCTGAAGATCAGGACAAGACCACATTTACCTGTCCATGGGGAACTTTTGCTTACCGAGTACTTCCTTTTGGATTATGTAATGCACCCGCAACATTTCAAAGGGCAGTACTAGGAATCTTTTCCGATCTAATCCATGATTGTGTAGAGGTTTATATGGATGATTTTATAGTTTATGGTAATTTGTTTGAAGAGGCATTAGGGAATTTGGAAAAAGTCCTTATAAGATGTAAAGAAACAAACCTATCATTAAGTCATGAAAAATGCTTTATGATGTTTACTGAAGGGATTGTTTTAGGACATCATATTTCAGGAGATGGGATTAAAGTTGATAGATCAAAAGTTGAGGTCATCTCCAAGTTGCCTATTCCAAATTGGATAAAAGATGTTAGAAGTTTTCTTGGATTTACTGGATACTATAGAAGATTTATTGAAAACTTCACCAAAATAGCATCTCCACTCTTCAAATTACTTACAAAAGACTGTGAATTCAAATGGGATCCTAATTGTCAATCTGCATTTGAAATTTTGAAAACAAGAATATCTGAAGCACCCATTTTGAGAGGTCCAAATTGGAAACTTCCTTTCCATATTTCTACAGATGCTTCAGATACAGCTCTAGGAGCTGTGTTGGGACAAAAGGATTTACTTCCCTATGCCATTTACTACACCAGTAAAAATTTGACTCCCACTGAGTTAAACTATACTGTGACTGAGAAAGAGTTCTTAGCTGTTGTTCATGCAATCAACAAGTTCAGACATTATATAACAGGCTATGAAACTTTTGTCCATACTGATCATTCTACAATTAGATATCTCATGAACAAACCTGTTACTAATGGCAGAGTTACAAGATGGCTTTTACTTTTACAAGAATTCAATATTACTGTGTTGGATAGGCCAGGGAAACAAAATACAGTAGCTGATTTCTTGTCTAGAATCCAAAATACTAACGAAGATTCCCCTGTAGAGGATAAGTTTCCAGATGAATATTTGTTTGCAGTAACTACTAAGACTCCTTGGTATGCAGATATTGCTAACTACTTGGTTACAGGGAAGCTACCTCCACATCTATTTCCTGGTGAAAAAAGAAAAATTATTCAGGAGAGCTCAAGTTATTCATGGATTTCTAATGAATTGTTTAAAACAGGGCTAGATTGTGTGATCAGAAGATGTGTTCGGGAAGACGAAATACCTGACATCCTCAAGGCATGTCATGATGAACCATGCGGTGGACACTTTGCTGACAAAAGGACGGCCTATAAAATCCTTTCTTTAGGATATTATTGGCCTTCCCTTTTCAAAGATGCAAAACAATATGTCAGAAGGTGTGACAGCTGCCAAAGAGTTGGGAGACCGACTCTTTCGAATGAAATGCCATTACAACCACAGGTACTCATCGAACCCTTTGAAAAATGGGCTTTAGATTTCATTGGACCCATTAATCCACCATCTAAACAAAAGAAGTATATATTGGTATGCATTGATTATGTCACTAAATGGGTAGAAGCTAAAGCATTACCTTCTACCACTGAAAATTCAGTTGTTCAATTTCTTTTTGAGGATATTTTTACTCGTTTTGGTGTCCCAAGAGAAATTGTGACAGATCAGGGAAGTCAATTTACATCTAACTTGATGGAGAAGCTGATGGAAGAATACAAAATCAAGCACAGAAAATCTACTCCTTACCATCCGCAAGCAAATGGCCAAGTGGAATCTACAAACAAAGTTCTTGAGAATATCATCACCAAAACTGTTCACCTACACATAAGAGATTGGGCAGAAAGGCTCCCTGAAGCCTTATGGCCTACAAACTACATGGAGGAACACAACAACAACAGGACATTCTCCCTATGAACTTGTTTATGGGAAAGAAGTCCTGCTCCCCATTGAGTTTCAAGTCAAGACTTTCAAGATGGCAGTTCAGTTGGGGATGAATCTATCAGAAGCCCAAAAGCACAGAATGGAGCAGCTGAATGAGCTAGATGAGATCAGACAAGATGCAATTTTAAGGACTGATCTAGTTCAACATCAAAGAGCTAAGTGGCATGACAGATATATCAAAGAGAGAAAGTTTCAAGAGGGAGATTGGGCGTTACTGTTTGATTCCAAGTTTAAAGACTTCAAAGGAAAATTTCAGACTCATTGGCTTGGGCCATATGAGATTGACAAAGTCTTTAACAATGGAGCAGTAAGAATCAAGACCATTGATGAGTTTCAAACTCCTCTCATTGTGAATGGCCACCGATTGAAAATTTATCATAAGCCACTCTCAAAAGAGGAATTTGTCAAAATGTTCCAAGAGAATTCTGCAATAAGGCTGGTGGAGAAGAATCCTTCTCCCCCATCAGCCTAGCCTTTGTTTCTTTGCTAAAAAAAAAAAAAAAAATCGTATGGGCCTGAAAACCAATCATAGATTGGCAGTCTTATACAGAAAATATAGAGTGAAAATCAGGGACACCTGACACTCTATATTTTCCAAAAAAAAAAAAAATCTCCTCTCCTTCTCTTGCCATCTTCACTCCATCTCATTTGCCATTTCACTTCACCTCCATCTCATTCTCATTTCCATTTCACTTCATTCCACTCATTCCATTTCACTCCATCAATAAAAGTCCCTTCCAGGACTATTTTCATTCAGTTAGTTCTTCTCTAACTATCTTTGTGCAGTTAAGGGGGTGCTGTCTCAGTTTCCGCAGCTGGAAACCGTTTCCGCAGCCAGAAGCAGTTTCCGCAGCCAGAAACAATTTCCGCAGCCAGCATCACTCTATTTTCAAAATTCACAGTCAACTGTTAGTGCCATAATCATGAAATGCAGGTGTAATTGAGCTAAAGACATGGGGCATCTCAAAGACATCAAAGAAGAGCAATTGGTTAGAAGCCTTGAGCTAGAAATGACAAAGTTTCCAAAGGTATGATCAAAAATCTTTATCAAATAACAATACAAGTCGTAATTATGCATAGTTATTAAACCATAACAAGTTCTACTATGTGCAATGATTTGATACGATAGCTCCACTACCACTCCTATTCCACGATATCACTCCACACACCTTGCATTCATTTTCCAACGGTCTCATGATTATTCCGAGTTTAAACTCAAGACTGACTGCACTTCTATTTATTACCCGTACTCTTGAGACGTGACCTATTGTGTTACGGCTCTTCTTAGCCGTAATTTCCGCAGCCGTCTGTTGAGACGTGTAAAAATTTCATACACAGTCACCCGATTCGAAAGAATCCCGCCATTATTCCACTCGTTTACCACTCCACTTATACCATACTCCTCGCATGCATCCACATTTTAAACTTGTTCACTGCTGCTCACCCTCTGTTCTTCCGGTAATCTAAGTACTTCCATTCCCTGTTCTCCATTTCCGACTGCAGTCACTACAGTCATCCTAAAACCCCTACTGCAGTCACTACAGTCTATCCTAAACCCTGTAACAGAGCCATTTTTTTTTTCTAAACCCTCACACGCAGAAGAACTCTCAGTTGGAATTTAAAGCAGCAGATGGGAAAATTACTGAGAGCTGAGCCAGAAGGACCGAAATACTTGGAGGGTTATCCTCAAACTAAGGAATTGCTGAAGAAAGCCAGATGGCTACGATTTATCCAAAAGTTTAAAGGGCATAACAAGGAGGTGACCAAAGCTTTTGCGCGGTCTTTTGATGGACAAACAGTGGAGATTGGAGACTTAAAGTTTACAGTGACTGAGGCCACAGTAGCAGCTGCCACAGGCCTACCTCAAGAAGGTGAAAGGTGGTTTAAAAATAGAAGTGTGGACGATCAAATATGGAGAATCATGCTACAAAACCAAGGTATGGATACCACCGTATTTACAAGAGGCATCCCTGTTCATGCACTAAAAGAGGAATGGTCTAGTTTACTGTTAGTCATCCAGAAATTTATCACGTGTGAAGGTCGTTTTGGTTCTATGTATATGTATCATGCCAGACTGATGATGAATTTCATAGAGGGTCACACTCTTAATTTGCCTCATTTTCTGCTATTAAGTTTGAAAAAGATGAGTTTTACAGTTCAAAAACACGTAGGCAACATTGAACCTCATCTTTACCATCATGGATTCATAAAAATTCTTATTGAGGACCAGTTAAAGAAAACTAAGGATACTTGGGAGCAATTCTTGACAAGGAACTACTTCCAAGAGCCGTCTGAGGCCTCTGGAAGCAGTCCACCAAAGATTCCAAGGAAAAGTAGGAGGAAAGAAAAGAACATTACAGTCCAAGACTCCCCTACAATAGAAATTCAAGAAACTGTCCAAAAAGAAGAAGAAGATAGAGCTAAAAATAAGAAACAAAAGAAAGAAAAAGGCAAAAGAACCATTCAAGAAGTCTATCCATCCCCTGAGCAATCCATAGAAGAGGATTATCAACCTCTGTCAGAAAGATTAGTACACCTTCAGGCTGCTGCTATAGCCAAGAAAAAGCAAAAAGGAAAACAGAGTGCACAAGAGAAGAGTATTAGTCCATACTTAAGGAGGAGCACTAGGCTAAAAGGGAGAGGGAATAAAACCCAAGAAAAACAGTCTCACTTTATTGATTTAGGTGAAGAGACACTTGAAAAATCTCCAGCTCAGCCAAGCATTGAATCAAGTCCTCCACGTGAGGAAAGCCCTTTTCGGCCAGAAAGAGAGAGCAGTCTTCCTCCTCCACCAGATTTTGAGCCTAGTCCGAGAAAGACACCTGAGGTAGATCCTAATCAGCAAGAGGTGTATAACTACCTGGAATCCTTAGAACAATCAGCTGCAGGACCGAGTACCACTTTGCCACTTGATGCACAAGTTCAGTCTTTGAAACAGGAAGTATTTGAATTAGAAGTCCTAAATAGGCATATCAAACAGGAAAATGAAGCACTCAAAGAGCAGAGTAAGGTAGACAAGATTGTCCATGATAACACTATGCTCCATTTAGGACTGTGGCAAAAGAAAAATAGGAGGCTGAAGAAAAAGTGCAAAAAGTTAAGTAGAGCATTGATTAATCTCAAGTTCAAATGTCTAGTCAGGAAACCAAGGATGATGTTAGCATCAAAGAAGAAGAAAAGAGGGCTAGATGTCCTTGCAGAAGCCTCAGAACATATGGATTAGAGGGAAATAACTAAATTTTGGTTGCATGAGGACATGCAACACCTTCACAGTGGGGGTATGTTGAGCCTCAAACCTGCACCTTCCTATACACCCTCTCAGCCTTCTTTTTCCACTTACTTCATCCACCAAGCTGTTAAAATCATTGCATTATAGTCTAAAAAGAGCTTTTTACATGGTTTTCTGACTATGCTTATGACTGTTGTTTGGTTTAGATTTTTTTCAGACAGCTACGGAAACTTGTCAGTTTCCGCAGCCAGCACAGGTTTCCGCAGCCAGCACAGGATTCCGCAGCTATTTTGTTAAAAGCTATGCTACAGGTGTCCTATGAAGAATTGAGTCACATGGGCAAGCTACAGGTGACGGGTACATGGAACGTGTCCCTTCAAATCAGCCAAATCATCCATAGAAGGTCACGGTCAACAAGGGTCAAAGGAAAAGCCAACCAAGGATTTTAGCGGTGGCACGTCTCTGTTTTGAGCACGTGAACGTTTACGTGGCACAGTCCTCAGCCCACAAAGACACCGGCATACCTGGAGATCATCCCCGTAACCTGCTACCACTCCGAAGCTTTAATAGACATGATGACAGTTACGCTAGATCTCGGCTGAGGAGATCTAAGCGTCCTTGGCAACACAGTTAATAGCATAGGATTCAGTTAGTTAGTTTCAGTACTTTTTCATTATAAATAACGCGTTGATGAACGCTCTGTAGAAGCTTTTGCGATGTAATTTTTGGAACTGTTTCTATTAGCACCCCACTGTACTTTGTTTTATATATGTTGATGCTGCTTTTATACATGAGAAGACTACTTTGCTGAGCTCGTTATTGTGACTGTTTGTTGACTGGCTGAGGTGGAAGAGGGCCCCTGCGCACTAAAGCCCTGTATAGTTGTTTTCATTATGTTTTTGTCTTCATAATCATTAGCTTGTATATAACACGCTGTTTAGATGTTTTTAAATTCACTACTGTTTACATGCTCACTTCCGTTTTTTATAGCTGTCAGCTGATCAATGTTTTTCTGCAGGTTTTCTTAGGCAGCCCGGGCAAATTTTCATCTTTTTGATAACTATTAACATATGAGATCATCTTGTCCTTCCTGCTAACTTTCATTTTCTGAAGTTTAATTCCAGCAATGTTCTTTTTTTCAAGTTGTGATTTGCTTATTTATTTTTCTGTTACTTGGACATCATACTACTCATCAGTTTATGGTTTCTTTCTATAGTCAAGTGACTCTATTAGTAAGAAATCAGAATATTACTTATTGTAGTGTGATTTAGTTATCATATTGCTTAAACTCATTCATGATTGCTTCCCACAAGGTAGATTGAGCTGAAGGGTAAAGGATCAGAAGAGTTGAAGTAGTGTGATTAGTTTCCTTTTCTGCAATTTAATTTCTTGCCATCTAAGATATCATATTGCTTGACTTGTTCATGATTGCTTCCCACAAGGTAGATTGAGCTGAAGGGTTAAGGATCAGAAGAGTTGAAGTAGTGTGATTAGTTTCCTTTCTGCAATTTAATTTTTTGCCATCTAGATATCATATTGCTTGACTTGTTCATGATTGCTTCCCACAAGGTAGATTGAGCTGAAGGGTAAAGGATCTGAAGAGTTGAAGTAGTGTGAATTAGTTGCTTTGCTTTTAGTTTGAGTTGCTTTAAGTTCAGTTTTTACTTTCTTTTCATTCAGCAGCAAGGATACTGGGCCATTGTCATTAGTTCACTGTTTAATACATTGATTTCCTCTTAAGAATTGATTTCATTACAGTTGTTTTAAAGCTTTCTTTTTGAGCACTTTTAAGTTTTGGAAAATCACTGTAGAAATCACCATCACCATCCATACTTAACTTTCATTTTTGCCATCACACATTAGGGAAAGATAAATCCAAAAACAAACTAAAAAACTCAAAAATGACAAAAGACTAAGGAAATGGTTATCTAGTACATATAGTACACTTCACTTCGTCAGTTTACGAACCCCGGATTGACATTTTAAATAGCAATTTAGAACACACTAAATTGACCAAAGAGATGGTTGAAGAGATTACTTCTCCAATCACCAGAGATGAACTTGAAGGGACATTAAAATGGTTTCAGAAAGATAAAAGCCCTGGTCCTGATGGTTGGCCTATTGAATTCTACTTAGCATTTTTTGACCTCATTGGGAATGATCTACTCAATGTTATTAAGGAGTGTAGGACTACTGGAAGAATGTATGAGGCCATCAACGCCACCTTCATTACCCTCATTTCGAAATTTAATTCACCTGCATCCTTCAATGATTTCTGTCCCATCTCACTCTGCAATACCTTATACAAAATCTCTACAAAGATCATAGCAAACTATCTACGTCCTATACTCTCCCACCATATTTCCCCTAAGAAATTTTCTTTTCTCCACAATAGGTAGATCCATGAAGCCATAGGCACAACCCAGGAAGCCATTCATTCTATCAAATCTAGGAATCAAAAAAGCATAATCCTCAAGATTGATCTCACCAAGGCTTTTGATCGGGTAAGCTGGCTCTTCATCAAGATGATCTTGATCCACTTAGGGTTCCCTTTAGCTTTCATGGACTAGATTATCTACTGCATAAACACTGCCTCCTTCTGTATTCTGATTAATGGCTCGGCATCCTAATTCTTTCATGCCGAACGAGGGTTAAGGCAGGGTTGTCCATTATCTCCTCTTCTGTTTCTACTTGTGAGTGAAGGGCTCAGTAGGCTCATTGCCTCTGCAAAAAGGGATGGCAGATTTAAAGGATTGAGAATGAGCTAACTCGGCCACCTCACACATCTGCTCTTTATAGATGATGTGTTGCTCTTCTTGGATGGTAGCATCATGGATACAGCCTCCTTCCATGATATTCTAACCCTATTTGAAAAAGCTATAGGCATGGCTGCAAACCAAATGAAATCTACTATTACTCTGACTCATACCACCCCACAGGAGGACAGAGCAGCCCATCAGTATTTTCATTACCAACCACACAACCTCTCGGATGGGCTCAAATACTTGGGATTTCGGATAAAACCCCATAGTTATCAGATTGCTGACTGGATCTAGTTGGTGATTAAAATTGAGAAGAGGTTGAAAACCTGGAACCATAGATTACTTTCAAGAGCAGGGAGACTTGTCCTGATAAAATCAGTTCTGGAAGCTACCCCAGTCTATTGGATGTCTCTTGCCTGGATCCCTCGGGGAATTCTCAGTCGCATACAACAGTTATGTTGCCGATATCTATGGAATGGCCATAAGGAAGGCAAAACATTTTCTTGGGTAAGTTGGAAGAACATTGCTTTGCCAAAGAAATGGGGAGATGGGGGTTAAAAGATCTACCTACATTTGCCCAAGCTCTAGCAGTGAAGATGAGCTGGTCCCTTCTCACTGTAAAGAATTTGTGGACGACTGTGACATACCATAAATACATTTGGCCACAGCAGACATTGGACTGGGTCCAATTACAAGATTGGCCTCAAGGGGGCATATCCATTGTATGGAAAGCAATCCTACAAACAATGCCTTTTATAAGAGCAAGCTTGGCTTGGCGCATCAATAATGGATCATCTGTTCGTTTGGGTATCAATCCATGGATAGGTGGGGGAAATAGATACCTACTACACGCAGAGCTTATTCATTACCTCAACCATAGAAATATCATGACGATTGCTCAGATTGTCGATCATGAACACAACACCATATTTAGACAACTTTGGTGATCTGCTCATGAGATGAATATCCCTGTATAGTGGCGGCATACCTGGGAATCATTTCTAGTGGCATTGTCCAAAGCGCATATAACTCTCAATCAAGACCCTAATGTATTACTATGGATCCTAGCTAAGCATAGGAAATACTCTCCCAAACTAGGCTATAACCATCTTCTACAGGACCATAAGCCCACGCACACTAATGCATGGTGGCAACAGTTATGGAAACTGAAAACTCCTCCACAAGCACGTCTCTTCATGTGGAGCATCCTAAGTAATAAAACTCCCACAGGTGAAGCTCTCATGCGCAGCTCTATACATGGCCCGATTGGTATATCCTATGTAAATAAGCATCTGAAACAAACGAGCACCTGTTCTTGCTCTGTCCAACTGCCACTAAATTCTAGCAAGCTGTTACACAACAACTCTCTATGTGGAATGCATGGCAGGGCTCTTCTATCCCACAAGCATGGAACAATTGGATCACAACTCACCAGGGAGAAAAAGCACAATGCTTACCTCCAATTATCAGCTAGACTTTATGTCTCACTCGGAATCACCTCATCTTCAAAATAAAATCTGCTTGTTGGCCACAACTCATTGCAAAGGCAATGGCTATCTACCACGATATCCCTGAAGAGGAAAAGCCACACACCCATAAAATCTCGGGACCTGGTCGAATTGATAAATCACAGCCGTGGGCATACTTTGATGGCGTTGCTTAACCACATGGTTGGGGAGGGGGTTTCTTGTTACACCTCTCGGAATAGCATCACTACAAAGTCCAATTAGGACTAGGGGAGGGAACTAATAATTTTGTTGAGCTTATTACCCTCAGAAACTTGCTCCATTTCGCTCTTGATCATAACTGCACTTCCATATAGATTTTTGGAGACTTACAAATCATCATTAATTGGTTCAATAACAAAAATCATTGTCATGATATATCTCTACAAAATATTTTTGACTAAGTATACAATCTCAAAGCAGTTTTTAGTACATCCTCTTGTCAGCATATATACAGGGAGCACAATGAAGATGCTGACAAAATTTCCAAGGAGGGCTCGCTACTACCTCGAGGCTTGTGGATAATTGACAAAAACAGGGATTAGAGATCTATCAGTATCACCATAGGCCTTACATAGACCTGGAATATTATAGGGTGGAAAGGCCCTAAAGTATTTGTTTTTATTTTTGTGTCAATACATAGTTAAAAACAATGTGTATATATTTATGATATGCTGATAAAGAGACATACAGACTGATTTTTGGTATAGGAAATGGCAAGGCCATCCATTATTTTTTGATACAGTTATGAAAAGGTCCTCGACCTACAGTTACCGCATATGCCTTCTGGCATCTACTACATGTAATTTTTCCTCATAATGAAAGATTACGATTTTTCCTTTGGAAAAAAAAAGTGTTTGCATACATGGTTTTTATAGGCTCTTTCATGCAATTCTGCTAACATCAACCAAGGAAAATGTCTTGGATAATTTCTATAATGCAAAGATTATGGATTAGGTTTGGTAATAGAGTGGTCTTCTTGTTGATTTGAATTGTGAGTGTGAATGATAACGAGAGATTGAACATGTAATACGAAGAAGGAAAACTGAGAATGACAAAGACTTGTCCCAATCCTTATATAATATGATAGATATGGTAGATAATTTTTTTGCAGATTATGAGAAGAGAATAGCAAAGAAGGAGAAGAAGAAGAAAGAGAATGAAAAGGATGATGCTTTGGTAAATGAAGGAGAACCTCCATCCCCATCTTCAAGTGAATTTTCTTCTTCTTCATCTCCTTCTCATCATTCAAATAAGGAGATGAACCAAAGAATTCAAGCAGAGAATGTTGAACTGATATGAATTTTGCAAGAAGCAGAAGAGGAGAAGTAGGGATTACAATTTTAGTTATGAGCCCCAAAGGAGGCCTTGGAAAAGTTAAATTGCAATGAAGGATTAGCGAAGCCATCATCACCTGCTTCAATAACTAAGGTAAATAGTGCATCTGAAGGATACTCCAAAGCCACGGGAGTAAGAGAGTCTAAACCAATGCAATATGAGGCTACATCACACCATTTCAGTGACCACAATTGTAGGTCATCTCCAAAAGGAAGTAAAAATTCCAAAGAAAGAGCTAAGGAAATCTCTCCTTTCCATAGTCACACCAAAAAAAGCCGTTAAAGGAAGAACTAGGTCAATAAAGTATGGAGGAGGAAGAACCATTGTAGCCTTTGCAACAAGAGTGGACATTAAAGAGCCACATGTTGGAAGCTCCATCCAAAGTTATGACCAAATAAGGACAGGGAGCATGTGAAAGAACT
Source organism: Pinus tabuliformis (assembly GCA_031772625.1). Classification (NCBI taxonomy): domain Eukaryota; kingdom Viridiplantae; phylum Streptophyta; class Pinopsida; order Pinales; family Pinaceae; genus Pinus; species Pinus tabuliformis. The sequence continues at coordinate 755,205,632 of CM062812.1, forward strand.
TGTGAAGGAAGCAACCAATGAAGCACTTCAACAAGGAAGCCAACTATGGGAAAGCACATTAGCCCGATTAGTAAGAGATGGGTAGCCTTTTTAAGTAGTTGAGTATGGCCACCATTGTAAATCACATGTTGTAAAAATGTTTGTAAAAATTATGAGTTGTATAACATCACTTATGAATGCAACATGGTGATATTTTTCCCTTTAGTTGGATAGCATGGGGTATGGTTTTTGATGTAAAACTTGACCATGAGTGTGTTATAAAATCTTGGCAAGAATTGTCTTATTTGGAATCTTGTAAGTTGGACATGTATTGGCAGCTACAGATTTACATATGGATATAGGTGTCAAATTCATCACTTCAGGCTTTGAAGTACAAAGGTAAAGGATAATAAAGTGTGACCTTTCAGAGACATTTTTTATGAAAATCAAGATTACAATACCTTTGTATACTTTTTGAGGACCAAAATTCTTTTAGTGGGGAGGAATGATCCAAGTGGCTCCAAAAAAACTCATAAATCAAATTCCTTGGATCGTAGTGAATTTGGGACTAGATCAAAGATCTCTTTGTAATCTTTGCAATGATGCAAACAATGCCTCAATCCGAGTTCATATGAAAAAGTTATGGCTAGTCAAATCTTTGGTCAAACTAGGAAAAAGTCAAAGTCAAAGTCAATGGACAACAAACTAGGTCGACCCACAAGCAGATCTTGTGGCAGCACCACAAGTAGACACAGAGAAGGTAGGTGGCAGAGGTGGCATATGATGTGGACTAATGAGAGCCTTCCACATGGCCCAATTACATGGTGCCACATGACACCTCAAATTAAGCCCAATTGGCCTTGGGATGATGCAACCTCCATTTTTGTCTTATTCTCATGGTTTTGGGAGTCTTTACAATGTGGACATATGTTTTCCATATATTATATGGTTTGAAAACTATATTAAAACCAAAATTGGGCTTTAAACTATATTAAAGCAAAATTGAAGTCCATGGGTTTTTGAACCCAAAACCTCCCTAACAATAAGTAACTTAAAATGACTATGCCAACCATTGTGCCAACCACA